>JALGQZ010000009.1:42375966-43703466 GCA_023105745.1 Austropuccinia psidii
ATGAATCATACAGTTCTCCATTGGGCTTGAAAGTTTCAGAGAGATTAATTAAGAATTGTATTCTCAATGAATTTTTGAAGTTTTTACCTCATTTCTACATAGAATTGCAAATATCAGTGTTTAGCTGGTTGCTATGAGGTAAATAAATGGATACAAGTCCAAAAAAAGGTTTTAATTACTCTTTTAGGTTCTATCCATGGAAGTTAATTAAGAATTGACATGGTTACAGAAGTCTAAGTAGCTCTTTACCTCCTTGACACGTCAAAATAGCAGGTTATTTGCTATTTTCTTATGATTTACTGTAGTTGTAACATGGTAACCAAGTTCCCAAAGCGTTTTAGCTTACTAATTGAGCCAAGATCAGCCATGGATCCAAGATTTGGAGCTGTCCACGCATCTGAGGCCTCAGAAGTTGGGTACCCTGGCTCTCTTTGATGTCTTTTGTCCCCCTTGCCTATTTTCACGTCAAAATAGAAATTTAAGCTTCAAGTGAGATATCCACTATGGGTGTACCAAAAGTGCATGTAAGAATACCATGGTATTAAGTTCCCAAAACATGAATAACACTATTCTGAGTGTATATGTAACATGGGATTTCTCACATTATTCCCATTATTTTGGCGTGAAATTTAGAAAAACAAAAATTTTCATGGATCTTTTATGTGGTATTGAAGTATTTTCCATATTACCAACTCAAAGAGTTAATTTGAGATTATTCACTCTATGGAGCTACCCTAGGTGAATTTTTGTGTAGAATCCAAATCTGGCCTTAAATTCATGGATTTACTTACTCAATAAAAAGTTATTCATCTATTCTGAAATCAAAAATGATGAATTTTGGATATATGCATGACTTATGAGTTATGCATAATTCAGAATTTATTTTTAAGATAATTGTGGCCTATTTGGGTATGTAAAATATACCTCAAGGCTCACAATGACCCAAAATACTCTTTTAAGTCTTGTGTCACATTGTGGAATGTGATCTAAAGCTTTCCAGTATTAATTGGTCTTTCAACTGGTCTAATAGCCTTTTTGGAAAGAGCTCCCTTTTGTTGAGGTCTGGCAGACAGCATTATGAAATCTTGTTATAGTGGGATAATTTTAAGCTGAATTATCTTTTAAAAGTAGATAATAATTAATTAAATTTAAGATTCTCTTCCTTTGGAAATATTTATTTTTCCATAAGGGACTTGAAAAAAGGAAAATAAAAAAGTCAAAATTAAATATAGCTTTAGGATGAAGCTGTATAAATAATGAGAATTTGATAGAAAGATAAATTTAAAGGGAATTAAGTTTTGATGAGAATGCTTCAATGTAGTAGAAACATAGTATCTTATTCATTATTGATACAAAGAAAAAAGATAAAACATAAAAATTTAGTAATATTCCAGTGGCTTAAAAGTTGTTGGAATATAAATAAACATTGAGATTCTGGTTTCAGCCTAGTTGCTAGAATGACCTCAAGGTTATACTGTGGTGGTTCCAAGTCACTT
Organism: Austropuccinia psidii; assembly: GCA_023105745.1. NCBI lineage: Eukaryota > Fungi > Basidiomycota > Pucciniomycetes > Pucciniales > Sphaerophragmiaceae > Austropuccinia > Austropuccinia psidii. The sequence goes on from JALGQZ010000009.1 coordinate 42,377,463, forward strand.
TCCAAATGGAAAACCTGCTGTTAGTTGTAGCAATTTTTCTGATGGTGAATTATAAAGATTCTTTTTTTCTCAAAATATTATTAATAAATTATTAAAAAAAATTATTAAATAAATAAAATTAAATATAATAAATTTCTTAAGAGTTTTTTAAAATTAAATTTTATCTTTCCCTTGATTTTACTTAAAAAAAAAAAAACTATAAAGATTAGTTATATCTAATTAAGGAATATTCCAAAATAATAATAATTTACTTAATTAGGAACATTTAATATATGTATTTAGAAGATATTTTAATTCTTTTTCCAATTTTTATATAATTATTTTCAATTTGAAATAATTTTATTTTTACTTTAAAAATTTTCTTCAATTTCTTTTTTTTTTTTTTTTTTTTTTTTTTTTTTTTTTTTAAAAAAATTTAAAATATTTTTTAATAAAAAAAACATTAAGTTAAATTGATTATTTTGAATATTTCCAAAAAAAAAATTGATTTTGATTTATTTTTTTCAAAAAATTTAAATTTAAATTTTTGAAATTTTTAATCAAAATAAATTAAAATTATAATCTGGTTCAAAAAGAAAGAATAAAAATATTATTATTTAACAAAGGATTAAATTTTCTTTGAGGAAGGAAAGGTTCTCAAAAAAGATAATAATAATAAAAATAAAAAAACAAGATCATAAATTTTTTAAATAAATTAAATTTGTATTAATAATAATTATATATTTTTTAAAGATAATTATTATTATAGAATATATTTAAATAACTTAAAAATTGAAGAAAAAAAAATTAAAATGGTAAGATTTTTAATTCTTAATAATATGATTGAAATTATTTTCAAATATGGTTTTCAATTCTTAAAGCTATTTGGTTATGAAAAAAAGGCAAAACAAGCTTGGGTAAATAAAAAAGATAACTAATCAAAAGGATTTTAATAATTTTTAAACTTATTTAAATGCAAAGTATGAATAGAGAAATTTTGAACTTGATAGTAAAAATTTACATCAAAAGTTTTTTACTTACAAAGAGAATTTTTACAAGAATTTAAAATGGGAAATTTAAAAAGGACAGGTACTAACAACTAAAGAGAAATAAAATTTACCTTAATTACTTGAAAGTAAGTGTCCTTGTTTTTGAAAAATGTTTATGATCTTTGGAAAAGGGGAAAACTCATTTCCTTTTTACCAATAATATGATGGTTACCTGGAACTCTCATACAATTCTCAAAATGAGGGTAAAAAATGAGGAATAAATGAAAGATATCTCAATCCCCAGGTACCATCTGAATACACCAATAATTAAATCCCTTTGTTGGATAGGGGGTTTGATTACACAGGTTTACTTAAACATATTGATATTTATGATTGAGATGAATCAACATATTCCAAATAACTGGAAACAAATTCTTGTAAAAGAAAAGCTTTTGAGTTTGAAGGAATTTTTTTTCCAATTCAGGATTTTATTGAAAATTCATCATAATATAGATAAAGAAGGAAAAAATGAAATAAATATGTATTGACTTATCCAAAATTAAGTTTTTAAATGGTCTCAACTAAGAAGAGCTCAAATCTTTCTGTTAAGAAAATATTAGATTAATTGAAAACTAAAGATAGTTTACTGATCCAACACCTGAAATATACTAATGACAAGAATGAAAGGTTTGCCATGTTTAATCTTCAAAAAAGAATAAAAAATGATAATTATTGTTGGAAAAGTGATAAGAAGGAATTTTACTACCAGAATGAAAGTTTTAAAAGGGAGGAAAAAATCTGAATCTTTGATGTAAAACCTTTTCAAGACAAGTTTAAATTAAAATGAGAATTTCAATTAAAATCAGATAGCTTGGAAATATTAAACATCTGGCTTCAAAAAAGAAAGGGGTCCAATTAAGTTTAAAAACTTTTAAAAATGACATTTTTTTTGAAAGAAAATTTTGATACTTGAATGATTTCAGTTTCCAAGTCACATCAACATACACTCATATACTTAGACTTTAAGACGTTGGTCTGTAAAGATAATTGTATAATTATTGTAAATATTATCAAAATAACCAATCTAACTCAATATTGAACTTTGTTTTCCAATTTTTAATAATTCAAAATTTCTCTTTTAGATGTTTTAAATTATCATCAATAAAAATTGAATTGAATATTTATATAAAATTCAAGAGAAACTAATGAAAAATAAATATCCTCTATGACAAAGAAATGAAATAAAAAAAATAAACTAAAATACTCCCAGATTATTCATTTTAATTAATATGGTTAATTTCAACTTGCCTTTTAGTATCATTAGAAATAATTGAAAAACCCTTATTACCATTTGCCATTTTTGGATTTCTCAGGATCCTCCCAGTCATCTCTCATATATTATGCAAGATAATTTTTTTGTCCAATTAATTATTTAAGTCAAACTTTAGGATTAATAAATCTGCAATCTTAGATCTTTCAATGAATATAATCTTCCTTTCAAAACTCTAATTGAATGTTTTTCCCTTAATTTTGACCTTGCTATGTATGAATTAAACTACTTATTTTCCATTATATTTATGTTAGGTTCCATATATTTCAGGAATGATGTTGTTATTGAGTTATTAAATAGAATTTTCCAAAAAAAATATGGTATAATAAAAATCATTTATTAAAATAAATATTAAAGTTAATATAACTCCAATTTTTCTATCAATCAAATAATTTTAAAAAAATAAAAAATAAAATTATTCACTTTTGAAAATTTTAATATCCTTATAAAAGGTTTTTTTTAATCAAAAAATATCACTTCTAGTTAAAACATAAGTTTAATAATAATTTTTTTATCAAAAAATAATATAATTTTTTTTAATTTATTTAATATATTTTACTCTCTATCAAAAAAAAGAAAAACTTTTAAAATATTTTCTTGGTTTCTGATAAAAGGGGAACTTTAGTTTCATTTATAAATCTCAAGCACCCCTAAAATCTTTCTTAATTAATGAATATTACAATTTTTATGTATTGTTTCTAAATTTGGTCAAGTAAAATAAGTTTTCCATAGTGATTTAATTTCTAAAATAACTGTGTTGCTGTAGAACTTTAAGTTTCTTACAACTTGACCAAGTCTTTGAAGAATTTAAAGGAATTAGAAAATAGAAAAATCAGGGGAAACCATCAGTTTCAAAGAAAATATTCTTATAATCACCAGATTACTCAGCTTTGAGTGTGGATTAGTGCTTGTGGCTTCTCTGGCGATGTTCTTTATGAGGCACCAATAAAAAATTCCAATTTTCCTGACTCCTGGGCCGCGATTCGAGATTTTCCAGGCTTCAGATCATCAGAAAGTTTTCCTCTCGATCTTCAACGATCTTTCGATTTGATGGGATGGTCTCAAACATTCTTTAATACCTCTCATTGCATGCCTCATTCGTTCATCTCACATCCAGGTCATCATCCTAGGACTCTGCTCGCTATATCGCTCTCAATCTGAATGGCTCTCTGCTGTCGTATAATCGGTATCGGGGTGGATATCATCGATAGTCGTCGGATAAGAAACATAATCATTCAATCTCAGTCTCGTCCTGCTCGATTGGCTTCTCGGATACTCAGCTTGAGTGAGACTCGTTCATCCGAATGGCGTGAATTGATTCGCTCAAATCAAATTTCCTTCATGGTCCAATTTCTCGCTAATCGGTAGGTCCTTAATCAAGATATGCATCATCAGCTTAGGCTCTAGAGCTTTGGCTCACCATTCACTTCATCTCAAAATAGATGGACCGCCAAAGAAGCTGCCTACAAAGCCTTATATCCGACTTACAAACCATCTTGGAAGCAGCTCAGCATCCTCAAATCTCAGAAAACTTATCCAAAACCCTCCTTGGAGCTACTCGATCTTAATGGCAGTAAAATCTCAAATATAACCTTACACCTTAGTCTATCCCATGATGCCCATAACGTCGTTGCCACCGTACTGGCATCCAGCTCCAATAGAGTTGAACAATCAAACAAAAATTATTAATTAAACAAAAATTCACCCCCAAAAAAATTCCATCAATTTCTTCAAAACTCAATTGACTACCCTTTCATATATACAGAAATCATGGCGTTCTCACCTTCAAATTCTTGAGTGAATTGAACCTTTCACTTATTTTAATAAAATTCTACTTGATCTACTCATTAGTTTTTACATGATATATCTTCAATCTCAATTTAATCAGTTTGCAAAATGTTTTCAAGTCATACAAAACAAACTTACTACCTGATGTGTCGACCAAATTTTCAATTGCATCATTATGATCTTCATTTTATGAGCCAAAACTTGCTGAAAAAATTAAAATCATAAAATTTAAGAATAATCTAGATAATTTAGCAGGCTCAATGCTTTGACTCAAATTAATCTCAAAGTTAATTTGCCAACTTGTGAAATACCTGGCAAAATTAAAAACTGATTTTCTAAAGCATTTCTCTTTCTTCACCAAATATATATATATTCTTTTTTTAATAACTTGATCATGTTTTTTTTAAAAAAAAATTAAATAATAAGTTTCCATGTTCATTTATACACCTTGTCATAAATTTCTCTAGATCCAATTATTATCAAATCTTTACTTGAACTTGAAATTAAAGAAAATAAAATTTAAATTTCAAAAATGAAAGATGACAAAAATGATATTTTAATTTATTCATTTAATAATTTCAAGAAAGAAAGAGTTTGTTTTAGAACATTAAGGGCTGGTTTATGTGTGGGTTTTGAATTAAATTTTGAACAAAATGATTTTTTTTGAATTCAATTTTATTTGGAATTAAACTCAAATTAATTTCAAAACTAATGCTGGATGTTTGATTTTTTTTTCTTATTTCTCATTTTATATTATATCTAATACTTAATTCTATTTTTGAATTTTTTTCAAACAAAAAAACACAGGAAAGCATTGCCAATGTAACACCTGATTCCCAATTATCTGCATAAAAATGTCTCCATCATCAAGTCAGTGCTAATCAGGAAGATGAGGAAGGCAATTCCTCACTTCAAGAAAGCCCAAATATTGGAAACAATGTATGAATTCATTGCAGAATTTTCCAAAGATGATTCTGCCTTTGTTTGAGGATTCACCAAGTCAAGGCTCAACTCAAAAGCGCAAAAGAAGAACCTCAGAAGAAGGCCAATTTCATTGTCAGAAATTAGAACATGAATGGATTATCAAAAGGAAACAAGAGAAAATGATCAAGTGAATGCTGAAGTGCAATGACTCAAACAAATTGAAAGATGTCTGGCTCAAGAAAACCAGGAACACAATCAAAAAATTTGTTTTTTTGGGAACAAATAAAGTCCTCTCCAGTTATTGGATATGATGAGGAAATTACAGATGGATGGGACTACTTTAGGCTCTATTCCATAGACTAGATTTTCAAGACACATTAAAATAATAACATAATTTTCCCCCTTTTGAAATACTGGAGAGGCATTACAAGGCTTTAATTAATATCTACAAGGTAATTATTTTAACTTATGATAAACCATCTGGGTCTAATACATTAAAAATTTCAGAATATTAAGGACTCTTGTGAGTTAACTGGAGGGGGTGTGTTATAAATGCAACTCTAGCATCATAATATGAATATGGAGGTAAGTCCCAACACTTTATAATGAATAGATATTACTAAGGTAGATAATTTTACAGGTATATGAGTTACTAAAGGAAATAAAAATCAATAATTGTGGGGCTAATGAGGTTGGAATGGAATGAATCCAATGATTTTCCTCAAACTACTAACAGAAATTATGATAATAGAGGTCATTCTGACAGAAGGGATTGGTGATGAAAGTGGTCTGTTGGCGAGTGACTTTGGAGGTTTGTTACACAGAGATTTAACAGATAACATTAATAAAGATACAGGAAGCAATCAATAAAATAAAAAAAACAAGGCTTTAGCACCATTGCAAATTGTGCTACACCTTTTCAATTGGGTTGGAACAACTCAGTAGGACAATCCTCTAGCATGAGCATGGGAACAAAATACAGATATTGTAATTTCATTAATGGCATTAATAAAAACATGAAAAATGTTCTGTAACCCTTAATTCTCATTCTCCAGAAAAGCCAGGAGTCTTCCAAAGAGAGAGATTGAATGAAAAGGTCCCAAGACAATGAGAGAAAAATGTTGATGTGTGAGAGGGAAGAAGAAGGAAATATTGGTAAAGCACAAATACAGGAAGCGGAACCAAGGAGAAATTTCAAAATTAATATTTATATCATGGTAATGCAGTCAAAAATCACAGGTGTGCATTTGGATGAGCCTCCTCCAGATTTGCAAATGGAACAATAGGTACAGAATAATTTACAGTAAGTGATATTTTATCATAATCTATCATTTTATAATGGTAAAATATAAATTTTTTTTCTATTTCAGTATTGACAGAATGATTTGTTTGCAAAGGAATTCCAAATAAAAAAATTATTAACAGTGTATCAACTAAAATGGATAAAAAAGATTTGGTATGTGAAAATTTCAATATTTTAAAATTGGCTATAGGCTAAGTTTAGGTTAGTTTCTTTTATATTAAACCCCAATAATAGAAACACACTAATCATGGGGAGGATTCATTATTTTATATTTTATTTTTAGAAAACTTCTTGCTTGATATTAATGTTATAAATAATCCTCAAACATGACATAAGGTCCCAAAAAAGAATTTGAGCTCTTTGAATGTAAATCCTCACTATTTTTATTTAAAATTTGAGAAATTTCATAGGGCTCATTTAGTTTATTTAAATAAATAATTTCTGTCTTCATTACATACATTGAGAGAAAATTATCCCATTCAATTGAAATTTTTCATTTGGAAACTTCATAAGATGTCATCCAAGCAGTCACCCTCATTAGTGAAACAGGCTGATGATTCCCAAATTAATGAAAATGTTTCTTAAAATAATTTCATGCATTAAATACAAAAGATGAATTACAAAAATAAATTACTAGCACAAATTTCCAAATTTCAGGCAAAAGATGAAGCACAAAAAAAAATAAATCACACTATTAACAGAAAATCTTCATTCTAAAGATATTAAAATTGATCATTTGAAAGAAAACAAATTAAAAGAGTTAATTAAATTGGATAATTTTTTGTTTAATTTATTACCTTAAATGGGTCAATATTTTTTCACATGAGAAAAACAATTTATCTTCTTTTTTTGTTAAAAACAATTCTATTTTTAAAATAACTTTAAAGGGATTATTTGGATTTTTTTTTTCAAAAAAAAAAAATACAATTCATTATTTAGCCTAAATTTTCCTCACAATAATGGGAATCTAGGCCCAATAAATCAATATCTTTAATAACCAATAAGAATTTATACAACATAAATTGATAAAGATATAATAAAGTTCATATATTATCCTATAATAATTTCTCTTCTTGTATTGTGAATTGATTCAATTAATTTAAAAATTTGATGTGATTCCTATTCAATAGATTGTACAATATAATGAATTAAATTGTTAATTTACCTATATGTAAAGAAACTATAGCTTGTGGAAATAGAAGAAAGCAGAAAATTTCAGTGATTTAAAAAACTGATTTGATTATTATTCAACAGATTGTGTGATATAATGAATCCAATTGTTACTTTAACTGTATGTAAAGTGAGTATATATTGTGGCAATAGAAGACATTGGAAATAATTCTTCAATATTCCAAAACCTTTTCCCACTAAAGTTCCAAAATTCATATATTTTAGTAGTTGTTTATGCCTAACTTTATTTATAAAGCACTTAAATTTTTAAAAAATTATTATTATTAAATTATACCTCTTATCAATTTTGATTATTTCTCATTGGGATGAGGATTGGAACCCTTGAAGAATATCCTTAATTTCCAATGAGTAAGAAATATAGTGGGAATATTTCCACTACATTGACAAGATCTTTCCCAAACTTGGACTTCCTAAACACATTACTATCATGAACTGAGCCAGGTAGTCCATCATACACCTGAATGCCTTAACAAGATAAGTATATCAATGTTATGAAATACAGTTATGATTATCCACATTAAAAAGATTTCCATGTCCATTAATGATGCATTGAAAAAAAATCAAATGACATCCCTTTAAGCTCAAATATCAGTTCCATTGATCATTTGGAGGTGGAATTATTGAAATTTAGGTGCCATTAATTTCCCCAATAATTCTGGTAAGTTCTTTTCTTTGTTGGAATTTCTCCTTGATTTATGCTAATTTCTCTATATATTCTGAATCAGAAAAACTATTTTATAAAACAAATAGTCAGAAATTTATTTTTTTATTTTAAAAATTAATTTAATTAATTATATGATGTTTGAATAATTCATTTCAACTAATATTTCTTTAACTACTTCTTAAGAATTCCAACTGACCCCAGGTTTTTAAAGGATCCCTTCAGAGACCCCTTTTGGGGAAGGGTTCGGAGATGATGAATTATTTTTATTAGGGGTTCAAGATCTCACAGTGGAAGGGATAGAGTCAAAAATCTGAAAGTGGAAGCATACAAATGATGGAATGCATTGAGTTGTAATTTCAATTCAAACACAAAAATAATTACAATTGATAAGATAAAATTAATCAAAATGAATAAAGAATACCAATTAATCATTTGGGTAGATGAAATCACATTTACAGACCCAATCTTTGAGACATTATAATTGTTCAAAATGGATAGAAGATGAAGAGGCTTGTTGATAGGTTAGTACTTTTTTACCACAAGAGAAAACCCTCTAATAGGAATCACTGGTAGCTTAAATTGAAAGATATTTTCAAGCCATTAGAGAAAGATGTGGGAAAGTTTCACCACAGGAGTTTCAAAATAAGAGTTTATCAGTAGATTTGGGTTCAGGGGGTTCTTCCAAAAAACTTTGGATTTCCATTCAACAGTACCTCCTTTGAGCCATCTTTCAGAGTAAATATTTCCAAACAAACCACTTTGTCCATTGCATTCAGGCTCTGGTGGTGGATAATTGAGGCTGGTGCATTGTTTTTGAGCTTTCTCTTTTAAGGTTTTGGCCAGTGCATTTTATGCTGTCCCAAACTGAGCCAATGAGGTGTTATGGTTTGTGAAGAATTTTATCTTGCAGTGGGGATAAAGAATGGAGGCACAGATAACTGGTGTCTTATGTAAAAGTAATGTGAGGTATTTAAAAAGTTTTAAGTTCATTGAAAAATCATCAGCCCCAATAAATGCCATATTATATTTCTGAAAGGCCTATTGAAAAGACATTATCAGCATAAATTAACACAAAAGACTGGAAAGAGAGAAAATTCACTTACCTTTTTAAGAAATTTTATCAATAGAATATATCATAGGAGGGCCTGATTGATAGCTGGGTATTTTGAGCTGAAAATGATTCTTGTGGCCTCATAAAAAGGTTGAAGGAAATTTAACATGATCTCAAATTTCTTCCATTAAATTGGGGTGAGGAAAAATGATTCCTTTCTTTCTGGACTTCAGTACTGATTGTATGCCTCTCTAAGGCATAGTTTTTTTCTCCAGCATGTTTTAAGTAGAGTTACAGCAAGTATGTACATGGAATAATAGAGTGTTGGAATTGGCTGTTTTGGGTCCATCATAAATAAGCTTGACAGTTTTTGCAAAATTATCTCTGCATTGTGGGCTTTGCCATAGATAGTACACTAATTGTGCCACATGGGATATAATGGAATAATACCTGAGGCTAAATCCATCAGGTGGGTGGATGATCTTGACAATAGCCATTGGACTAGTAGGTTCTTCTTGCTCACAGGTGGCTGGTGTTATTACTTTGGAAAGAGCTTTGAGTCCATCTTGGAAACCTAGATGGATAACATGGGCCATGCAACCAATGGCATGTGTACTGGATTTGAATTTTGCAGCCATTGTGGGAACTATTTTTGTTGTGGGATGAAATAAGGCAGTAACTTGAGGGAGAAATTGTTGGTAAGTCTGTTTTTAACTTAAGAATTGTTCAATAACAATGGGCTCTAAGGTTTATTAGCTTCCCCTCTAAGTAATACTGAATAGTAAGCCTACAGAGAACCACAAAATAATATAAGATTTGTGGCTTTAACAGATAGAGAAGACTTATCAATAGTATCTAAATCAGACTTATCAATAGCACTAAAATCAAAACTCTGATTTAAAACTATAATTTTTGATAAAATAAAGACTAATATCTAACAATATAAGACTAATAATATTTTTTCATATTGATTATGATGATTTTTTTAATACTAATAATAAGAATATCAGATTTAATACTAAGAATAATTTTTTAATAAACCTTGATACTATGTTTTTTTAATAATAATGAGCTACTGAGCTTTTCAATAAAGCTATAATACTATTATTCACTAATACCAAGCTACTTAGCAAGGATACTGAGATTTTCACTAAGGTTATAATACTATTATTCATCAACACTAAGCTTCTTAGAAAGTCTACTGAGCTTTAAAGAACTAAAAACTACTACTACTCTAGATATCGTGCTAGTTCAGGGATGGTTGTGATCCTCAATCATGAGAGCATTTTCCATTTTTCTTGGAAATGAGGTGGTGAAGACCTCAATGTATACCTTTTGGGCATATATAGAGATTCTCAATTAAGGGGACTTGGAAAGCTCATACTTGAGATGTTTTAGCTGGTGAGACAAGTAGTGTTTGTGTGGCAATGTGTTTTCTGAAAGAATTTTTATGGTGGTGTTTTTATTATCAAAATAATGTGATAGAATTGAGATAATTTGGCTGGTGAGATTTTCTTTTTGACAAGAAGGTGGATAAGATACAGCTTCTGACAATTGAAATTTCTTCTAGTAATATGATATCTTTGAGCAAATTAAGCTGGTGAGATTTTTTCTTTTTTGGTGACTTTGTTACATGTTTTCTGAGAGAATTTTTCTTGTGGTGTTTTTCTTATCAAAAACATGTGATGTTATTGAGATAATTTGGCTGGTGAGAGTTTATGTTTTCCAAGAAAGAAAATAAAATACAGTTTCTTACAATTGAAATTTATTCTAGTAATATGATATATTTGAGAGAATTTAGCTGGTGAGATTTTCCTTGGAAGTGGAGAAAGTGGGGAAAATATAGAATATGTTCTTGAGTGCAATGCCATTTCATTAGAGAAAAGATGAGGAAATTGTTATTTTAAATTTTAATTGAAATCCTTCTATTTGAAACTTCAATCTTCTTGATTATGCCCTAGGACTTTACAGTTTAATTCACCTAGTTCCAGGGTTCTGAAATTTTATTTTCTTCTCTAGAGTTATTCTGAAGCTTATTTTTATCTCCAGAATCATTCAACACCCCTTTTTTTATTCCACAATCCTATTTCCATATATGATGTTATTCAAAAGTTTGATTTTCTTGGGAGTTATTCCTAAATTTTGCCCTGACTTATTCCCTAATTCCTATTTCCATCTTGGGATTTATTCTCTCATTCCCATTCTCATCTCTGGAGTTATTCCCTAATTCCTATCTCCATCTCCAGAGTTCTTCCCTAACTCCTATGCGTATTCTCCGGAATCATTCCACATTTTGATTTAAATTGCCAGATTTATTCCACAATATCTTCCATAATTAATCCCAATTTCTTCTCCAAAATTCCACAATTTTCCTTCCTTCTTCTGAGTTTGCCAGGGATTTGTCCATGATTCTGCAATTAGTGTTACTATTATTATTATCATTTTGAAAAAATTATTTGGTAAGCTTGAGACTGGTATAATTTTTATGGAATACCACACCATACTTGCTATATCATTAACAATACAACTGTTGTTGGAGGCATTATTAGTTGTGATGCATGTGATACGATTCTCTAGGTCATATTGATGTATCAAGCTGAGAAAATTGTTTTTAAGAGAAACTCCATAGTGTGTTCCTAGAAAAAGAATTCTTTTCAACCCCCCCAAAAAAGCCAATTGTAATGAATAAACATACCATCAATCTATGAATGTCCTAATAATATTAAGATAAGGTTGAAATTTTGATCTAAGAAATTCCTTGTGACTGCCATATAGGCAGTCACATTTGGTATTGTACAGTCATAATTCATATAAGAATCAAAAGTTTCCTTCTCAGGGAGAAATTTTCAAATGTGTGTTTGTGATAGAAAATTACACATTGGTTACATGTGTAGTGAGAGAAGTATGAAAAGCTAAAAATCTTGATATCCTTGGGTTTCACAGTTAAAGTAAGGCACAAAAAGAGTGTGAATCAGTTATTGATAAAGGGAGATCACAGTATGATATGAAATAGATCAATGTTGTCTTCAGCAATTTGCATGTGAGGATTTAAAATTGAATTATGTATTAGTTTAATTGAAATAAGACAGATAAAGTAGCCAGGAACTTACTTTATTTGAATTTGAGAATCTCACAAAACTATATAATGAAATGGTGGATTTTACATTTTTTTTTGTATTTGGATTTGATAGACAGTGAAGAGAAAAGAGATCATAACTAATTGATCTTGTACTTCCTGTCCAATCATGCTTTAATCCCTTCTTTCAGCTTTTGCTGTTGGATCAATGGCATTGCATTAAACATAACATTCATCCACCTTGCCAAAATAAAACCATAACCATGATTGTTTGGTGTGGGTTGTTTATTCACAAAGGGATGATTGCATTGTTTTATCACCAGGGGTTGATGGATATGAGGATAGTGAGAAAATTGTTCAGAAAACTGTAACAAATAATAAAAAAACTGTCATTTTAACAAAAGAGAAAATCAAAAGTAAAAATTGAGGAACAACAATTTGTTTAAAAAAAAAAAATTGTTGAAACAGAATGTGCAAAAAAATATTAAGCACAGGGAAGATAGAATAGAAAAGGAGGGGGGTTCAGAAATTTTGGAGTGGTAGGTGGAATTGTAGTTTACCCCAGAAACCCCCCAGTATGGTCAATCTCTGTTGAGACCACTCTGGTGGGGAGATCATTCCACAATTTTCCCCACAGAAGGGGGAGGGGTTTTTCCTTCTACCCTGGAATCCTACATGAGGCAGCCTTACTACTTCCTGTGAGTATTAGAGTTCTATGGCTTTTATCATATTAAGCAAATTTCCTACTGTCTCATAAGAGCTCCCATGAGCCATCCTATACAATGTAATTCCTAAATAATAATTAACCCTTGCATAAAATGTTAAATGAGTTTGGGATATGATTCATTGAAGAATCAATAAATAAAAGAAAGTATAGTCATCCCATTTCCAAAATCCCAATGAAGAAATATTGATTGAAGATATCACATTTGTACAGTTTATTGCAACACCCTCCATGTTTTATAGCTTGAATATGTTGACATCTACTTTCTTCATACCATTTTAGATGAAAACACCAGGCCACTTCTCAGATGGTCATTATGTAGAGAAGATTCTGATTCACCATGGTTGATTTTTTGAAAATGATAACATAGTAAAATAAAAAAATGTGCACTTTAACATCATTTTGACCTGGTTAGTAGAAAAAAACCAAATATTAATTTGCCACAGTCAATAATAAACATTAAGTTATCTTAATTTTTTTTTTTAATTTTTTTAACTTTATTTTCAATTGAAAATAATCATGTTTTTTTATTTTTTTCAAATTAAATTCAAAATAATTTTGAATTTTAACCCAAAAACCAAATTCTGAATTTTCTGAAAAAAACCTTTTGTATAATTCAAGTAAAATTTTTCTTTTAAAAAACAAACAAACACAAGAACAAAAAATTCAATTATATTCTAATTATATTTATAGATTATGAAATAATAATAATAATTAATAAAATAAAAAAATAAATATTACTATTAATATTAGGGTTCTGGTAAAAGAACATAAGAGAAATTGTAAAGAAAAGTAAGATATTATGTGTTTTGGCTAAAAAAAACATTAGAAATTCCCTGGGTCCCTTTCCAATTGAAAAAAAAAACAAAAAAACCTTCCAAATCTCCACCCAAAAAACATCTGGGGCATTTTTAATGGCATTGTTACTTCCATTTATGGAATTCTTAATAACACTTATGAAATTCTTATTAAGATATAGGGCATTTTTGATGGGACTTATGGCATTGCTAATGAGATTTTTAAAAAACCCACTATTCTGAAGGTTTATCAAGATTGATTCTCTTGTATATACAAGTTGTCCCATTTACCCCCCTTTTAAGTCCTATTTATTGATTGAATCCTACCCCAGTCAGTCATTTCATCAAAAATATTGAAATTTTTACTTCAAAAAAAATCATTTTAAAAAGATTAACAAAAAAATGTTATTAATTCAAACCTTTCCCACCCCCTAAATGAAATTCCCAAAATTTGGCTTCTGGTTTTTGATTCTGAAGATTTTACCCCTTCATTTGTAAAAAATAAGGAAATAATGAAATTAATGATTGGAAAGTTTTTTTCAATGGATATAGCAAAAATAAAATAAAATAAACCAATTCAGATAAATTTGGTAAAAAAATTATGAAATATACTTTGGGGATCTTAAAAACTTAAAATGGAAAAAATATAGTAAAAACAATAAAAAAAGGTAGCTTATGTATTTCTATTAAAAGATTAAATCCTTTTTTCAATCAAAACCTTATTATAAATGGAATTTTTTTGTTTTTAAAAGTTAATAAAATAAAAGAATTCTGTAAAATTAAAAAAAGTAATAAATATTAAAACAAATTTATCAATTAATCAAGCAATCAAAAAAATATTAGTTAAAAAATAAATTGAAAAGAAAAAAATAATCAAAATATTTCAATAAATAAATAATAATAAACATGAAAAAAATTTAATTAAAACCAAAAGAAATTGTTTTATAATTTAAAATTTTGATATAATTTTGATACAAAAAATAAATTGAATTTTAAATTTAAAGATAAAACAAAAAAAATGAAAATTAAAATAGATTTTTTTTTTATTTTTTGAAATTGTTTTAGAATCAAATAAATTTGATTTTTTTTTTACAAATTTATGGCCAAAAACATGTAACATTATTTCTTTGGCAAAAGAATAAAAGTGACCCTATTTTCCCTTTGTTTAATAAAGAAAAATTATGAGGTTGAATTTTGATGTATTTTTCAATTTATTTTTTTGCTCATTTTTTTTTCATTTTTGGGATTTTAAGATCCTCATTTTCTTTACCAAATTTCTCTGAATTGACCAATTTAGTGAAAATGGTCAGTTTTTTTTGTGAAAAATTAATTAAAAAAACTTCCCACTTATTAATTTCCTTGATTTATATTCTTTGAGCTAAAGAAGAAAGGTTTGAGAAGCAAAAAGAAACCAGAAGCCTATAATTTTGGAAATTCTTTTGGGTGGGATAAGTCTAGGTGTCAAAAGTGAATATATATATATATAATTTTTGTAATGTGACTTTATTTAAGTACAAAATTGCCATATATCTGATAAAAAAAACTGACTGGGTGGGATTTAAGAAACAAAGAAGACTTAGAAGGGGGATAGTTAGGAGAAATTATATATGAATGAAAAAACAAATAATCTCAATCTGACTCAACCTATAAAATAGTGGGTTTCTTTTATAAGGGGCTTGGAGGAGGATTGGAAAAATTTAATATTCTATGCTTTTGACTTTATCTACCCACCCCAATGCTTATGGTTGAGCATGAAATTCCCAATTAACAGTAATGGGGGGGAGAGAGGGAATACTTTACAAATGATGACAACCAAGGGAGCAAAATGACTACAGATATTCAAAAAACATATGAAAATGGGTGTATTGTCATTTGGAGCGGAGAAAAAGGGAAAAAGGAGAAATTTTGGACTTTGGAATTGAAGGAAACTAGTCTTTTATACATATGTACAATTGGATAAACCATATCAGGAATGGACATCTGCTTTCTATTTGGTTATTGGCCAACAGCCTAATACCAATCTAGTCTTTCCAAAGAAGAGTCTACTGATGGTACTAAGGTATTAATGGCTTGATGAAGCTGTTCATTTTTTTGAATTTATTAAATGAGGTCACCTCTTAAATAAGCGCAATGGTCTCAAGTATTTTAAATTTGATGGAAAACTGTTCTTTTGCCACAAGTTCCATCAGCCTGAAGATTGAGTTACTTTAACATATATTTTATAATGAGACTTAGACAGCAGTTTGGGCCAGGGATGTTAATTAAATTATTCAATAATTAATTCACCTAAGAAGATGTCACAGCCAGTTTCAGGCTTAAGGGAATTCAACCTTAACTCCACTAAGACTCACCCAAACCAGCAAATATGTGCTGTGTATGGAAAGCCAGTTTAAGCAAGTTTTTTTGAAGAACCATAAATTTTGGATTCACCAATACAGTCTGGACTCAATAAATAAGGATTTGAATTCTCCAAACTGAAGCTTTATTATCACCAAATCTCACCAAACATCCTGTACAGACCCTGTGCATTCATACTGGGCCTGTAAAACTCAGCTCAATTCCTATTTTATGATTCCTCACTATTGGGACCTGGGCTTGTGGATTCTCACATATACAAGCCCCTCTTGCTCCCTCTGGGAACTTCTCCTGAGTCAATTAATATATAAAATTTAATATTGATAAGTATTTTATTCTTAATACTTGGAATCTCATATTTATCAGTTATAAGTCAGCTATTTCATATTTTCTTACCTGTTCAGTAGAGGTTTGGTGGCTATATCCATATTAACCCTTCTCTTTACTTCTTAAGGTTTGAGAAAGTGGACTTGGAATTTTTTTTGGTCTCCTTTATTTATTACTTCTTATTAATGTTTCTTCTTTCCTAATTTTCTTAGTATTAATAATCTTATATTCTTCAAACTATTAAGAATATCTTTTATTATCCATTCTGAGCCCCCTGAAAGTGAGTCCCAGTTTACTTAGTTCCAGGTCCTCTTCACTTAGAAGAGCCCCTGTGACAATATATTAACTAACTAATAATTTCTTCTTTCTTTTCTTATTAATTTCTCATTAATGAATTAAAACTATTTTATTTTTTATGATTCTTTCACTTATCTGACAGTTGATTCATTTATTATTTATTAATCCCTGATGAATATTTCATATTATACTATTAAAATATTTATAAATAATGTAAAATCTTCCCTTTTTTTGAAATTAAGGCTATTTTTGAATATTGGGTTAACTGGTTTATTATAGAATTTCAATTCCTCAAGACAATTTGATTTAATTTTTAATATTTCATAGGATTTACTTTATTGATTTACTTTTTTTCTGAATTACTCAAGATAAATTGATTTTTTTCTTCAAGAGTTGATTGATTTATTGATTGATTTTATTTATTGAATGAACCACTCAAGAACTGATTGAAAATTTGATTGAATTGATTTTACTTACTGATTGACTTATTTTTTTGCTTTATTAAATTATTGATTGAAATTGATCTTAGATTTTGATAAAGAAATATATTTTTGTTCCATAAAGAATTTTGACCCTGTCATCTTTATTATACAATATTTTTTCATATTTATTTCATATAAAGGTTATTTATTTACTCTTCAAGGCTTTCAGCAAGATTTTTTTTAAATTTATTCTGATTTGGTCAAGAGTTTAACTTTTATTCTCAATTATGATAAAGTTCTTTTTTAGAATTATTAGAAATAATGCCTGTTGAGAATAGCCCCTCATCCCAAAATACAACTGTTCTGAATCCTACAGAAAGGGTTCCTCTTGCCCACCCACCATAAGTTCATGAAATGAGTGAAAGGTTAGACAGAGGACCACCCATAAAAGGAGAATAACCCTCCATAAGAGGAGGTATGAAGTCTAGAAGATCAAGATAATTCTCTGGCTTGTTGGGTGGGAACCCTGGAATTTCTGAAGGGCCTAGGGGTAGATTGGGGGAAGCAGAGGATGAAGATCTGGAAGAGTATGTGTAAGAGGAAGAGTCTTATTATAATGAAGTGAAAGCTTCCTTAGAAGATGCTAATGAAGCTCCTGAGGCTCCAAATCTGGCCTTTTCTAATCAACCTCTTGTATCTCCAGCTGAATCAAATTTTATCAAGATTATGGAGCAAAAAACTCAATTCATGGGGAAAATAACAAAATAAGTTTTCAAAAGGGACAATTATACAGCACCAAAATTCAAGACTCAATACTTGAAGGTAACTGATTCTTTTCATGGTACTCAAGCTCATAAACTAATAGGATTTATCCAATCCTGTCAATTAATTTTCCATAATGACCCAGAAAACTTATTCTATGACAGAAAGACAGTTCATGATATAACTTCTTTTTTCCCTAGAAGAGCTGGAAATGAGATTAAGCCCTATCTCTCAAATATTCCAAATTAAGAACATTCCTACCTTCTCAATTGCTTGTAGATATTCAACTTATTTCAACAGTGTTACTCTGATTTGTGTGCTTAAGTCACCTTCCCTCACTAGTTCTGTCCATAGTCCTCCCATGACTCCCTCTCATACATTACTTCCTTCAAGAGATGAAGTCTTCAAAGAGATACATAATTTTAGAGAAAATTTCTCTTTATTTATCACTTCATCTCTTTCAAGGAAATATGAACCTCCCTCCTTTATCCTTTCATGCATCCCTGGAGGAGCAAAGGAATGAGGAGTAAGAGACAGAATAAATTGAATCTGTGCTGAAGTTAGTCTCTCCTGCATATCACTAATATTTAGATTTATTCTCCAAGGTGAAAGCAGAGAAACTTCCTCCACACCCCATCTATGATAATCATATCAAATTGGAGGGGTCTCTCCCTCCAGTTTGTGTTATCTACTCTTTATCAAATAATGAGTCAGAAGCACTATGGGCCTATAGTTCAGAGAGTTTAAAGAAAGGTTTCATCAGGACAAGCTCCTCATCAACAGGAGCAATGTTCCTTTTTGTTAAGAAAAAGGATGGTGGCCTTTCCTTGTGTGTTGACTCTTGAAAGCTGAATGCTATTACTAGGAAAAACAGGTATCCTGTTTGTCCAATTAACCAGAATCTCGCCATATTTTACAAGATCATGAGGCTTTTCTATGAAACTCCTGATAATAGTAACAAATATCAAGAGTACTATGACTTTCCTTGGTAGAAAATATGATATGATGAGATATTATAGCCACAAATTAATATAATTATTGAAAATAACTATATAAAAAGAATAATTGAATTATTATTAAATACTTTAATAATAGAAAAATCCTAATAATTATAATAAATTATAGTTATTCTATTAATATTATAGTTACCATCAATTATAATAATAAGAAGTATGAAGGTGTTATAGAGACAATTATATGTTGAAAATATTAATATTCATTCACTTATAGATAATATAAATCCTGTTTATGAAAGAAATGTAGCACACACTGTGCAGAGATCATTATTATAGAGAAATTCTATATAAAAAACTAGTACTAGATAAAAAAGATATAGAAATTTAGAGAAAAGTTACTTACAATACTTATTTAAGACAACAAGTCAAACAAAAACAGTTTTAGTATTAAATAATTTTTATAAGTGAAAAACATGCCAAAAATCAATACTTTAAAAGATAGAAAAAGTTTTCATGATAAAAAAATAAGATTTAAGAGGTTTTAAGAGGAATTTGTGGATTTTTAAAAGATATTAAAGACAATAATCTTATAAGATAAAATGTATTATTAGTAATTACAACCATAGTCTGAATCCTATGATTTCAATTATTTAATTCAAAATTTATAAAGAGTAAAAAACTTAAGAATTAATTTTAATAAGAAGATTTTATATATAATAAAACATTAGCTGTTTAATTGTCTGATATTATTGGATTGATGATTGGTTATTGGAAGAAGCAGTGATTTAAAGGCTCTTTTCATTCCTACAGAGAAGCTCTCATGATTAATGATAGATATAGAGGGCATACTAAGGTAAAAACTTAAAAAACATGCTTAAAAATAAGGTTCTTAACTTAAGGTAACTTATTTTTAATTCCAATTTGAAGTTACCAGTGTTATTCTCACCTAAAAGTAATTTTAATCCTCTTTTGGGCTATTTTTTCAATTTCAAATACAAAAAAAGATTATTTTTATTAAATTTCATCACATGAACAACCAAAAAATAAATTTGCAAGCCGAAATCTCTAAAACTGAATTTTCAATTGATGTTTGAAGAAATATTAATTATCTTTAAGAATAATCAAAAAGGTTAATTTCAAAGCTAATTGGCAATTAAACCTGTTTAAAAAGATAATAAAAAGTCAATGTATACAAGGATGACATCAAATTGTAAGTTTTGTGAAAACTTCAAGGAAATACATTAAGAATTGGATTTTTAATGAGTTTTTGAAGTTATTACTATTTTCCCACATAAAATAGCAATACACACAAAACATTCACTTTTGATAAGGTTTTAGTACTTACAAATTTAAAGTTTTAATCCTATTTCAGCTTTTGAATGTCTTAAAACCTTGATTAAAAGCTCACATATTGGGATTTTCCTTTCAAAGCTTGAAATTCCTGTCTGAATTGGGATAAAAGCAGTTTCAACTTTAATTTTTGATCAAAGTCTAATCTTAAGGTTCAAATAAGAGTTGAAATCCTCCAATAGAGGTGGACAACCTTAATTGAGTTCTTTCAGATCACAAACTTTGGTTGCCCTGCCTCTATTTGCTCTTTTCCCTTTGTCCCACCTTTCTGCATGGTTTTTTCCCTTTTGTCAAGTTGAAGCCATACTATGGCCTTAAAAAAATTTAAATTGAGCTCACACAGGATCTACATTCTGTATGGAAAATGATTAGCCAATTCGATAAATATGCACAACACCTCAAGTTTAACTAAAATATTTTGAAGGTTGAATAAACCTTATGCAACTTTAAATTAAAGATTATTTAAGCTTAAATTTAACAATTTTATTTTTTTTAAAAAAGTTTCAAATTTACTGTGAGATTCTTAAATCTTCTAATAAGATAAGAAATCTCCATTTTTGGGTATAACACCCTATGGGTCTACCCTAGGTTATTTTTGGTTTAGAATCCAAAAATGACATTATAATTATAGCTTTGCTTATCCAAAATAAATTTATAATTTTTTTGTTTTTAATTCAATTGATGATTCTGTTTAATACTAAATCAACTGTATAAAAAGTCATTTGTTTCCTTATGGGTATGTCATACATATCTCACAGTCTCACAAAGATAGAATTGCATGTTTCCTATAATATCCTGGAAATCAAAGAGGGTGAATATTTTGGCCTGGCCAATGCTCCTGCTTCATTCAAAAATCTTGTAATTGATATCTTTTCCAATTTTTTTGATGCCTTTGTAGTTTTTCATTTAGATGATATCATTGTTTTCTCAAGTTTTAAGGAGGAACATATCAAAAATGTGGCCTCTGTCCTCCAAAGACTGAGGGGAAATAGACTTTTTGCTAAAGCCTTTAAGTGTGTATTCCATGCATCAAGTGTGAAATACCTTTGCTATGTTGTTTCAAGTTATTACCTCAAGATTAATTTTTCAAAATTTAAGAATATCCTCAATTGGCCACACCCCAAGAACATCAAGGAGCTGAATTCCTTTCTTGGATTTGCGAATATCTATTTTCATTTTATTGAAGATTAATCCAAAAAATCACTTCTCTCACTTCTATAATCAAAAGAGATATCCCATTCACCTTCAATGCAGAAGCTCTTTTTCAGTTTCAATTGAGAAAAGAAGCATTCAACACTTATGCTATCCTTTCTCATTTTAATTCTTCTCTCCCCACTATTGTAGAGACTTATTATTTTGATTATGCCTTGAGTGCTTTACGGAGTCAGTTGAATAACTCAGGAAAGCATTGAATTGCATTTGGTAGTTGCAAGATTCCTGTCAAAGGGGCTCTTTGAAGTGGAGAGGGCCTGGCACTCACTTATGGAGGGCTCAGGGATGGAATATTAATGGAGTACCCTTAAGAGTGTAATAAAGATAGGATTAAAAATAAAATAAATATAATAAAGAAGAAAAAAAATAAACAAGAGTAAAGAATAAAAAGAGCCAACCAAAAACAAGTACAAGTCCACTGTTTCAACCTGTCACAAAGAAAGAGAAGGGTTAATAAGGATATTCCCACCATAACCCTACTGAAAAGGTGAGGAAATGAAAAGACCAAATTAATACCAATAAATATAATAATCAAAATAAAGAATAAGAATATTTATTAAATAGTAAATCAAATATATTAATTAACTGGGTAAACATCCCCAGAGGGAGGAAGAGGGGCTGGTATATGTGAGAATCCACCAGCCCCGATTCAAAGAGTGAATTTTCTTGAATGGAATAATTGTTTGTATAGATTTGAATAATACAGCCCCTGTATGGTTTTACAGGGTCTTTACAAGAGGTGTGGTGGAGTTTGGTGATCATAAAGTTTCAGTCTTGTCAATCCAAACTGTATATGGAATATCAAGCCTGTACAAGAATTGACATGCTGTATGCATGTTTCAGCAATAAGATTTGCTGAAACTGATTCCTGATACACATACTGGATTTGCTGGTTTGATGAGTTTGAGTGGGTTTAAGGTTGAATACCCTTACCCCTGATAGTTGCTGTGACAGTATCCCCCTCTTGCAACTGGTGGGCTCCTGAACACCATAATATCCTGCCACTCTTTAGTGTCATCCCCAATTCCCCAAAAGGTTTTCAAAATCTTCAATCTTTTAATTTTCTTTCCTCTTGACCATTATCCTTAAAATATTTCCCCTCATTCTCCTTGTTCTTTCTTCCTTTATTTTAAATTTTGTCTCTTCATTAAGTGAGTGATTTCCTGCCTGGAGTCTTTTTCTGCTTGGAATAAAGGTGTTTTGGTGGCCATGGTCTGAATCACAAAACAGAAGCCACAATCATCTACAGGTTGAAAAATGGCTATATGAATGCCTAGCCACCCCTGAGAATTGGCCATAACCTCCTGAGGCCTTTTCTTGGACCAGATTCCTCAGTATACATATCTGAAAAGGGATCTTGTCCCCATAATTATTGAATAAATGAGCCCAAATGGCCTTTTGAGGCCATTTGGGTACCCTGTGGTTCATTTCTGGTCCTTGCAATCCCATGGCAATTTTATTGAAAACTTGAAATTTGGCCATTTTGACCAATTTTATTTATGGCCCATAATCCATACAGTACATAAGCCGCAGTTCCCAGTCCATGGGGGCTATTTCAGTCCCCCAGGGAAAATTTTTCTGGGGTTACAGGGGGTCAATAGGAAAAATTGGAGGTCTTTTGGACCTTATGACATGGGCCCATTGAGGATGGTCAGGGCCATGAAGAATAGTGACCTCCCCAGATTCAGAGGGGAGGTCCTGGCTTGTTTATTGGGCTCCAAGGAAGTCTTGGAGCCCCACATTGAGGACCTTGAGGGGGCCATAAAGGGACTTATGGCCCCAAATCTTGATGAACTTCACAATTTTGATATGAATATCTGACTGAATGATTCGTTTTGCTTCTGTGACTTGAGAAATGAGTTCCAAACTGACCTAAATAGTGTAATCCTCTCCTTCTTTCCTTTGTGGGTCTGTGGTCTTCAGCTGACTGGGCTCACCCTGGTCCATAAATTCTTCAGGCTACTTTGATCCTCATCAAATGTATGATGGGTACAAATTGGTTGAAATGTTGAATCCACCTTTCTCTGAGTTTTTGATGAAGGGTAAATAATAATTTCAAAATTTTAAGCCCAAGTATTCAAAGTGCAACTACTGTTTTGTTGGGAAAAATCCATGTCAATGTCCAGGAGTGCCACTGTCCACCATCAAAAGATACTTGTGAAACTAGAAGGATGGGCCTTTTGGGAAGGAATTTGCAGTCCCTGAGGCCCCCACTCCTGATGGTACTCAAGGCTCTCTTAGTTGTAAGTTATTTGATCTTCTTATATTACTTGGTACTGATAACTTGAATTAGTGACTGTATCCAGGAAACGGGAGGTTGCAAGATGGACCAATGTTGGAGGGCCTATTCCCACTGGTGGAAGGCCGATTTGATCAAGGATTAATAATAAAGGGGTGGTGAAAAGAATAACAAAGATTGCTAATTCACCAAATGATATGGATGCTGAAGTAAGCGATGAATTGGATGGTGAAGAAGTTGAGGTTATTAATCCAGTGGTTGGCCACTATTCAAATTCTTCACCCACTAAAACTTCTGTGAATACGTTCCACAGTAAACTTATCTTCAGCACCCCAAGAAACTTACAGCCTGTCCTGTCTTCACCACCATCTTCCATTCCTCCACCTTCACCTAAACCTTCCACTACCAGGCCTGTCCTGGCTTCACCAAATGAATCCATCACCCATCCCACATCCCAGGACATTACCAGCTACAGAAGAGAAGCTTGGTCTCCTTTGCAATTCCTGCTGCTCAAGGATTTCAAAATCAGGAGCATTGGCCAATAAGAGTTACCAGAGAGGATTCAACTGTGGTGAATGAAGGTCAGGATGCTGTGGCCAGATTATTAAGGATGGTTTATAGAAATAGTAGGGAGGTGATTGTGTATTCAAATGATAGAATGGTCCCTGGTAATTTTCTTAAGAGATGAATTTCAAGTTTTCCTGATATGAAGATAAATCAATAAACAAATTCCAGAGGACCTTTGATGATTTTGGTAAGGATAACTAGTGTTTTATCCTTGTTTGTGTGTGATTTTTCTTTAATCCCCACTTTTATAAGTACTAATATTAAAAAATAAATGCAACATCCCAATACATGATATTGGAGGGGACACTTCTGCTTCATAAAGAAATAAAAAGAAACAAAATTATACAAGTAAAAAAAGAAAAAGAAAATTAAGAGAAAAGAAGGTAGAGAAAAATAAAAAAAAAGAAACTTCTGAGAGGTTTCCTTCTTGTGGTGAGTTGCTTGAATTTTGGAAATAATTTTTCCTGAAAGATAAAAACAAGAAGTTGCTGCACACAGAGCGGTAAAGGTGTTTTAAAAGAAGTAGAAACCCTAAGAGATTCATAACAGGAGATGGAAATTAATTTCATAACTTCCCCTCCCCACCAAGCACCATAAAAGTACAGAAAAACTTTTCCATAATTTACTTAATGTAAGGAATTTCTTGAATATTGATTAATAGCATAAATTAGAAAAGAAAATAAAAGAAAAAGAAATTTAGCCATATCTCAATGAAAGGTCCAAATTTGGGGGTATTGATGTTGCAAGGCCTTCTGGATTTGTCCAAAGGATTGAAAAGTGCTCACAAAGAGCCCAGGATAATTATTACAACAAATTTGGGTAGAATACCCCCTTAAAGGTGCATGACAGGGGAGGAACTTACTTTCCTAAC
The DNA here is from genome assembly GCA_023105745.1 of Austropuccinia psidii. Classification (NCBI taxonomy): domain Eukaryota; kingdom Fungi; phylum Basidiomycota; class Pucciniomycetes; order Pucciniales; family Sphaerophragmiaceae; genus Austropuccinia; species Austropuccinia psidii. Next base: position 42,402,637 of record JALGQZ010000009.1, read on the forward strand.
TTCTACTCCCTAACAAGCACCATAAAATCAAACTATTGAGGTATTTGGGCCAGGATTGTCAGGGTACAAGTATGGAAGTCCTTACCAAGGTCTGGTGAATTGGTAAGGCTTGAATATGGTTCCCAAGTTTTTCTTTATGGGTCTTCACTAAATCCTTTCCACTCTACAAGATACCATAATTGAACTCTCTTGAGTTTTGAGTCCAGAACCTGAGAAAATTCCCATTCCTCCTGCTCCTCCACTAAGACTGGTGGGTGGAAATTGATTTCAGTTTGAGATAGTTGATTGCTTGACTGGTTCTAATAAGGACACATGGAATACATGGTGAACTGACTTCCATTGTTGAGTCAACTTGAGGTGATATGCATGGCTGCCAATCTTCTTGAAGACCTCAAAGGGTCCCAACTATCTTTGTGACAGCTTCTTGGTTGGTCTTGTAGTCTTGATATTCTTTGAGGCTAGCTATACTTTTTCCCCAGGGTTGGAAATCAGGTGTAATTGTCCTATTTCTATCTGCATACTACTTAAATGGCCTTATTGCTGACGCTAATTCTTCTTTGACCACTTTCTGTACTGATTGGATTTTTGTTGATAAATTTCCAGAAAATCAAAGCTTATATTTATTCCATAAATGTTGAAAAAAGGTGATTGCTTTGTTGATTAATGTTCTGCATTATTGTAGGAAAATTAAGCCAGAGGGAGCCAGATGTGCTAGTCAACTTGATGGTAACTGACATACATCTGAAGATACTGTTCTAGAATCTGATTTACCCTCTCTTTGAGGTGTGGAGATGAAACTTTGATTATAAATCAAGTACTTTTCCTGTCCTCAAAATTTGTATAAGGAAAAAAATGAATTAAAAATTGAAATGAATATCATTCTTAAGAGAAAACACGCCAATTTTATTGCTTATAGCTTTATTATTATAAAACAACAACATTATAAAGATTCATTGTTTTACCAAAAATAAAAAATTTATCCAAAAATACTCTACAAGAGATATTTAAGGCTAAAAAAGAAATTTCTTCAAGAGCAATTTCAATTGGAATTAATTGAGCAAAGGACTGCGCAAAATTAATTGAAGAACAAAGTCTTTATAAAGAATATTAAAGAGAAAACACACCCAAAAGTGACCAGAGTGAATTTGGAAACAAAGTGACAAAGCTTACAGTGATGAAAGATGCTTTAATTCACTTTTGGGGTGTTTCAGGGGTAAAAATGATTATAAGAGTTACTAACAATGATTATAATGATTTTTTCATATGGTTGAAAGTTTTGAAATTATTTAAAAAAGGTGGTTGGAATCTTTTATTGATTGGTTTAACAGTGTTTAAACTAATTATAAAAGGAAAAGATTCTAACATGAAGAGAAAAGTGGGGCAAAGAAGACATTCTTTTATAGCCATCAATTTTCTTACTCCAAAAGTGAACTTTACTCTTTTCAGTTGTGAAGAACAATCTTACAACAGAAAAGCCAATTATGTCATCATTGAACCCTGGTTTAGGCCAAAAAAGGGATGGTTTAAGCCATTTTTAGCAATTTTAGACCCTTAAATCAGCCATTACTATAGAAATACCTAGTCTAGAGCCTTCAAAACACGTCAGAATGTGTGTAAGAGGCGTATAAATCAGTTAACACTGTTTCTACTAACATTGTTTTAACTTAAGGGTAGCTTTACCTTCTTGGTAGCAGTTTAAACTACCCTGGTTGGTTTCAAAACCTCATCATCAATTGAGTCACAGACCCTGTGACTCAATTCCAGGCCAAAAGTGATGGAATTTTGCGTTAATTTTGACATCTCACGCCTGTCAGCAAGGATTTTGGGGGTCTGGCTCCCCCTTAGAACTAGAGTTCCTTTCCCCCCCCAAATTTAATCTTTCCAATTTATTTTTTCCTTTACTTCCTCATCATGTATTATACTTGTAATTTACATATGTAATTCAATTGAATTTTACAGTACAATACAGTAATAATTGATACCTCATATGTAAATCAAAGTTCACTTATGTAATACACGTGCACATTTTGACATTTCAATTCCTCATAACTTCTAAACTAAACACAACACCTCAATTTTAACACAAAAATTGATGGTTAACACCACATGTGGTGTGAATTAAATTAATTTTTTGAGGATTTTCAATTTTTGTATTGAAAATACTGAAAACTTAATTTAAGCTTATTTAGAGTTGAGTTACAAAAGTTTCAGTCAGAGGTGACCCCACCTGATTTTTTATAAGGAATAAAATGGTGAAAAAAATTTTATATGTTTCTTTATTGGATAGAAAGTTATAATATATTTTATATAAATTTTTACCAAAAATATTTTAATTTCATAATTTTTATTAAAAATTCATTTTTACATAATTTTTACAAGTAAAAATGAATTTTCATAATTTTAAATTTTATTGTAATTTGATTTTTAAATTATAATTAAATTTTGATTTTTAAATATAAATTTGTATTTATATTTTTATTTTGATAATATGAATAAATTTATTTTATCTATATTTGTATTTTAATTTATCATTTGTGGTATTTTGGGTTAATAAAAATACCTCTAAGGCTCACACTCTCTGTATGTCAAACTGTTTCAGGGTGGAAAGAAGTGGAAAGCTCTCTTGATATCTTGAGCCTATGACATAATTGGGTCCAGAATGATGAGACAAATAAGGAATATCTATCACTGATAATACTGATTGGCAGGCCATGCTTGGAAAAGAAATGACTTATAAATATTTGAGATAATTTTAAGGAAGTAGTTGTTGAATAATCTGGAATGAATATTTCCATTTTTGAGAACCTGTCCAAAACTAATAAAATTGAGTCAAAGTTTCTGGACAATGGAAATTGAGTGATAAATTGCATTGATAGTAAGCTCCAAGGACCAGATAGAATTTGAAGAGGCTTGAGTAATCCAGACTTATTATGACAAATGTTCTTGTTTCTTGAACATTCCTGACATGAGGACACATAGTCCTTGATTATTTGATTCATGCCAGCCCAAGAAAGATCTCTTTTGATGAGCTTGAGGATCTTCTCCTGGCCAGGTTGACCAGCCAATGGTGGGTCATGATGCTTTTGAAGGATATCCATCTGAAGTTCTTGATTTCTTGGAATAAGCACTCTATCTTTAAATAACAAGAACTTGGCTTGAGGTTCAAGAGAATAATTTGTTACTGATTCACCTGTCTATATTTTCTTGAGTACCTCTTTATAATATTTGTCTTTCCATACTTATTTTTGAATATGGTCAGCTCAATCTGTGAGCATTTCTACTTTGATTGAAAAGAATCTTGATTCTTGAATTCCATTTTGCTTAAGAATTTGATGAAAATTCTGAGGATTATTGTTGATGAATTCAACCCCCCTCTCTGGGTACATGTCCCAATGTGACAAGGCATCTGGTAAAGTGGCCAGCCTGCTTGGGCTGTAAGTCATAGTGAAATGAAACACAGAGAGAAATCCAGCCCAATGGGCTTGACATCAAGTAAGGAATTTTGAAGACATAAAGTAATGAAGAGAAGAATGGTCTTTCAAGACTTCAAAGGAATGAGAAAGAGAAAGAAGAAAAGTGCAAAAGCGCTGTGGTATTCCATACCAGTTCTTCCAAGGCTCAAATCCACAATTTCAAAGCTAAATCTTTGATCAATAATAATAATATATATATATATAAAGAAAATAAAGATAAAAAGTGAAAGATAAAAGTAAAAAATTGCAAGAAAAAGGAAGAGAATTATATTAAAATAACAAAAATAAGTATTCTACTGGAATCTACATCAAATTTTACCTATAGTCACATATTGCCTCAACCCCATAATGTCAATAATTTTCTAGATATCATGGATTAAAGAAGAGAAATGATACTATACACCCTATACTAGGTACAAGAATATGCTTAAAGATAATGCAGCTTGTCTAAATATTCAATATGAATAAACATGTGTAATATTACATAAGTGATACCATTACTCTTACAACATCATGTGTTACATGTCTTGACATAAAAAACACTTACATATAAGTTAACATAGTGTTACATTACTCAATCCCCACTTAAAATCCCATAACCAAACATTACAGGTATTATTACAAATTAAATTTTACATAGAGAAATACTCAACTAAATACAGATAAAGGCTGTGAAGAAGAAAAATAAGGTTAGCAGAGATAAGAATACAGTTTTTTAAAATGGTGCAATCAACCAAACATATGGTGCAATATCTGTATCAAATGACACCATTCCAAATTCAACCACTAGCAAAAATGTCTCAAGGCTGTGCATAATAAGAATAAAGTTTAGTTAAAATAAGAGTATAATTCAAAAAGTATGGTGCAATCAACCAAACATATGGTGCAATATCCTGAACAAATGACACCATTCCAAATTTAACCACTAGCAAAAATGTCTCAAGGTTGTGCACTGACAATGATAAGGTTAAGAATGGTGCAATCAACCAAACATATGGTGCAATATCTTGATCAAATGACACCATTCTTAATTTACCCACCAGCAAAAATATCTCAAGGTGGAATTTCTTCTAAGTCCCTTGTTTTTGGAAGGCTCTATGGAGGGCCCAAAAGGTATAAATAAAGGGCCTCTCTCCCTGTTTTTCCCCCCATGCTTCTGATTCAGACAATAATCTTGAGGATCAATACATCCCTTCTCTAGTAGGATAATCTAGTATTTATATTGAAAAAGATCAGTAGCAAGGCTCAGTATCGTATAGTATTATTTATGATTAATTAATGAAAGATATTTATAATATTAATGAAAAAAGTTTAATATTATTTAATAGTCTTACCATTATAAGTAGTAGTGTTGAAGTAGTGTTTGAAGATATTATCATTAGTGATCTTATCTAATTTATCAATAACCCTTATTTATAGAAGGGATATCATCTTACCCTTATACTTTATATCCTTAGCCTTTTAGGTATATTGGATTATATTTATATTGATCCTAATAGTATTATATTACTATTATATCATTTATATATTACCCTTATATTAAACAAAACCACCCTTAAAGAATTATCTTACCCTTAAATTATTATAGCTATATTGATAGTATTATTAAATCACCTTTAAAAGTATTAGCTAGCTATCAAGATTATTATTAATATTAATAGTGATATTAAACAATATTATTTAAATATCTCAGGTATTGAAAGAAGGAATACTAGAAGAATTAATTAAAAAGATTTATAATCAATAACAAGAAAGTTAAGCAAACCTAAATTATTAAAAAAAATATATTAACTATTACCATTATTATCATAGTGATCTTTTATTGACAGACTGATAGAGACTGCTGAAGAAAATTCTCTAATTGAAAAGCCACAAAACTAAATAATTGATTTGTGATCTCATCAAAAGGGTATCTTTTTCAGTATATTTAGAGGGGCAGCTAATACACCTTAGCACCCATGGTTATTGGCTAATTCTGAAATTCAAAACAGACTCACCAATAATTTCCCCCTCAAGGTACTTCCTATTATTTATCCCACAACAAAAGGAGTTCCCACAGCGCTTGAGAGCCCAAACTATGCCAAGGAGTTCCTTGTCATGAATTTCATAGTTGAGCTCAGCTTGAGGAAGCTTGTGACTATAAAATTCAAGGAGATTCTTTCCTGAGTAATTCACCTGACTTATCACAGAACCCAAGGCAGAATAAGAAGTACCAGTCTCCACAATAGTTGGTAGAGAAGTATTGAAATGAGAAAGGATAGGGGAACTGGTAAATTCTTCTTTGAGTAATTGAAACTGACTTAGAGCTTCCTCATTTAAGATAAAGGGAGAATATTTTTTAAGAAGGGAAGTGAGAGCAGTGATTTTTTGGAGTAATTTTTAATGAAGAGACAGTAGAAATTAGAAAAGCCAGAAAATGATTGAAGAGCCTTGATATTCTTGGGCTGATGCCAATTGAAGATCTTTTGAACTTTTAAAGAATCAATCTTGAGGCCATCACTTGAAAAAAACATAGCCAAGGTCTTCCACACTTGAGGCTTTGGAAAACAGATTATTGTCCCTCAGCCTTTTGGAGGACAGTGGCCACATGCTTGAAATGTTCCTCCTCAGGTCTTGAGAAGATCATAATTTCATCTAAATAATCTAAAACAAAAACTTTTAAGAAATATTCAAAGATATCATTTACAAGATTATGGAATGAAGCTGGAGCATTGGTTAAGCCAAATGACATAACAAAGTAATAATAATTACCATACTTTGTCCTAAAGGCATTTAAATGCTCATCCCCCTCTTAAATTATCAGGAGATTATAAGAACCACACAGATCTATCTTAGAGAAGATAGTAGAGCTATTGAATAAGGTAAGAAGCAGGTTCATAGGAGGGACGGGATACCTGTTCTTCCTAGTTACAGCATTGAGTTTTCATTAGTCAACAAAAAAACATATGCCACCATCCTTTTTATTAAAAAAGGGGCAGGTGCTCCTGTTAGCGAGGAGCTTGGACTTATGAAAACCTTCTCTAAATTATCTGAAATGTAGGCCCACAGTGTTTCTGACTCATGATTTGATAAAGATTAGATAACCCCAACTGGTGGTAGAAGACCCTCCAGTTCAATATGATGATCACAGGCATTGTATGGAGGAGGTTTCTCTGCTTTCATCTTGGAAAACATATCCAAATAATGGTAATAAGAAGGAGGGACTACCTTCAGAAAAGTTTCAACTTCTTCTGGCTCTTCCTCCTCATCCCACTTCTCCTCCAAGGGTGCATGAAAGGATAAAGAAGGAAGGTCCATAACTCCTTGAAAGAGATGAAGTGAAGATGTAGTAACATCTTTTCCAACATCTTTAATCTCTTTGAAGAATTCATCTCTTGATGGAATTAATTACTGAGAGGGAATGACGGGAGAAAGATGGACAGATTAAGGAAGGGAAGGTGTCCTAAGTTCACCAACCAGAGCAGCACTGTTTAAAGCAGTGGCAAAGTCAATACTAGTAGAAGAATTAATACCAATAGAATCATAGGTGAACAATCCATTTCACCAATCAATAATAGGATTAAAATGGTAAAGGAAATCATATCCCAATATTAGGTCTTCTCCCTTAGGTGAATCTATGATAAAAAAGTCCCATTAAAATCTTGGGAATGAAGGCAAGTCAACAACACACTTGGTATAATGGGTGATGATCAAGGAAGTGGATTCATTAGAGTCCAAAATGAAAAGAGGAAGATTTACAGGGAGCTCTGACATAATCAATGAGTACTTGAGAACAAAATTCTTTGAAATAAAGGATTTTGTAGCACCAGAACCAATGAGAATATTATAAAAGATATTGGAGACAGAAGAAAAAAAGAGAAATCTCAAGTTTTTTTTGACACTAGTATTCAGAGTGCACAATTGTGCTCTTGAAGGAAATAAGTGAGAACAATTGAACACATCATGATTACCACTAAGGCTGTTCCCTTCTTTTTAGGGAAGCCTCTTGATACCCCTGCCCTATTTTGAGGCCTCTTGAAGCATTTTTCAATTGGGTGCACTTAGCCACAATAAGTGCATAAACCTTCTTTAAATGTGAGCCTTGAGGTATATCTTGCACACTCAAATAAGCCACAATCATCTTTAAAATAAATTCTGAAATGTGCATAACCCATAAGTCATGCATATATTCAAAATTCATCATTTTGGATTTCAGGAAAGATGAATAGCTTTTGTGTGAGTATGTAAATCCATGGATTCAACACCCTAATTAAATTCTACACAGAAATTCACCTAGGGTAGCTCCACAGAGTGAATAAGCTTAAATGAACTCTATAAGGTGGTAATTTGGAAAATACTTCAACACCACATGAAAGAATTGTGAAAAGTCTGGTTTCTCTCAATTTCATTCCAAAATAAGGGGAATGTGAGAAATCCTGTGTTACATATACACTAATAATAGCAATATTCATGTTTGTGGCACTTAAAATTATGGTATTCCTACTTACAATTTTGGTACACCCATAGTAGATATCAGTCTTTAAGCCTAAATTACTATTTTGATGTGAAACTACCTAAGAGGGACAAAAGACATCAAAGAGAGCCAGGGTACCCAGCTTCCAAGGCCTCTGAGGCGTGGATAGTTCTGAATCTTGGATCTATGGCTGATAATGTCCCAATCATTATATTAAAACCTTTTGGGAACCTGGTTACCAAGCTAAAATCTCATCAAATCATAAGAAAATTGCAAATAAGCTGCTATTTTGACATGAAAAGGAGGTAAAGAGCAACTTGGACTCATGTAAACATGTCAATTATTAATCATTTTCCATTTATAAGTGTTAAAAGAGTAATAAAAACCCTTTTTGGACTAATATCCATTGATTTACCTCATAACAACCAGCTATATTGTACTATTTGCAATTATACATGGAAATGAGGTAAAAACTTCAAAAATTCATTAAAAATACAATTTTTAATTAATCTTTCTGAAGCTTTCAGGACCAATGTAGAGTTGTATAACTAATAGAGAAGTCAAAAAGAATAATGGTTTAATAGGAAGAAATTGAAAGTTTCACTTACAGTCCATTTTTGATGATTCCACATGAAACACTGAATTTTCAAAATTTCACAGAAAATACAACCTGTGATGAAATCTCCCATAAAATTGATAAAATTGATAAGCTAATGTTTATTTTGAAATAAAATAAGATTTAAAGTTGTTACTCCTTTTATTCTTAACCATAAATGAGTTGGTAGTCACATAAAAGCATTAATTGAGTAATTATGATAATCTTATGTGAAAACAGATGATGATATCAGTAATTCAAAAAGTATTATTGTTTTCTCACTCACAGGCTCTTCAGTTTGTTCCATGGAATGCATCTGTGAGCTGGTTTTGACTGAAAAGAGGCCTCCTCTTGCTGTTTTTTCCAAGATCATCTTATTATCCAATTATATTTTTGTTACCAACAAGTAAGTATTAGTTAGATATTTTCTTAAATGCTTTAAATATTTCAGAATCAATCAGAAGAAATATGAATCATAGAAATGAACTATATATTGTTGTAATACTGCTATAGATAAATTTTGATTCTTCAAATACACAATTTATATGTCAAATATCTCTAACAAATTCTTTCCAAGGCCCAATGGAGTAGTAGTGAGTGGTTTTAATTCATTCTCAAAGTTTTTCTCTGTCTTGTAATTAATTGTTTCAGAAAATTACTCCTTACTGTTGTAATCACTAGCAGTGTATAAAAAGTAAGAGAAATAAGTAATTATTTAATTGTGGTTATTATTATTGTGATTATTATATTTAGGGTGTTGGTAAAAACACATAAGAGCTTACGTGTTTTTACTAAAAACCTACGCGTTTTGGCCATAAATTGGTGAAAACATGTAAGGGGTGCCCTGGGCCCATTTTTAATCAAAAATGAAACACAATTGGGCCTGTATTGGGCCAAAACATGCCCAAAAGAGGTTTTTTCCCCACAAAACCTCTCTAACTCTAAATTGTTTCAGATTTTTTTTCCCAGCCCCCCCCCCAAAAAAAGCCCAAACACCCCAATAATCCACATTATCCCCACCACAAACCATTGTTTTTTTTTTTTGGAAAAACAGCATTACCAAAGCCATTTTGCAAAGCTTTTCACACTTTCTTTCTTTTTCCCCCCAAAGACTGCATTTTCCACCACAACAACCTGTTTCAAGCCTCTCAATTTTCCATTTTTTACCTTCCCTCATCTATTAATCCCACATTTAAACCACTTTCTTTCACTATTAACCCCTTCTATTCATTTTTCACACCTTTTCCACATCTGTTTCACATTTTGAAAGGTTCTTACCCCATTCCAAATCCCCCAAATCCCCCTTTTTTTCACTTTTATACATATTTTCATTAAAAAATGCTTCAAACCCCCACTGAAGGTGAATTTCAGACCCTTGAGCTTCTTTGGCAACATGTGCATAATGTTGCCAGGGCTCAGGGGTATGCTGTGTCCACCTTGAGGTCCAATATGACCCACAACCAAATTGAAATATGTTGTGACAGGTCTGGCACCCCAAATCCCAACAAAAGCCCCTCCAAAACAGTCACCTCAAGAAAGCTTGACTGTCCTTTTAGACTTTATGCCAGGAAATATGCCAAGAGTACCACTTGGACTCTTAAAGTCAAAAATCCTGAACATAGCCATGATGCCACTGAAAATATCATGGCACATCCTGCTTTCAGGAAACTCAATGAGCAAGAAACAGCCCAAATTGCTCAAATGTCTGAATCACTGCTCATGCCAAGGCAAATTCAGGCCCAATAATGCAGCCAGAGGGATTCTGACCGGCCTGTAATCCTTCAAGACATTTACAACCAAGTCAATAAAATCAAGAAAGACAAACTGCAAGGCAGAAGGCCCATTGATTCTCTTATTGACACTCTCAAAGAAGAAAATTTTGTTTGGTCCTCTGCAAGGGATTCTGAGGGACACATTAAATCCTTGTTTTTTACTCACCCCCTGTCCATAAAACTCCATCATGGCTTTCCTCATGTCATTCTTATGGATTGTACTTATAAAACCAATAAGTACAAAATGCCCCTTTTTCATATTTTTGGATTCAGCTCAACCAATAAGACCTTTTCTGGGGCTTTTTGTTTTATGAAGAATGAAAATGAAGCTTTATATACTTGGGCATTAAATCAATACATTGAAAAGGCCCTCAACAACACCAATCTTGTTCCCCCTCGAGTTATTGTTATTGACAGGGATCTGGCCTTGAAAAACTCTATTAAGAAGCTCTTCCCAGATTCCAAAGTCATGCTATGCATTTGGCAAATCAACAAGGATGTATCTGCTCATTGTATGAAGAAAATTGGTCATGGAACTGATTTTGAGAATTTTATGGGCCTTTGGAATCAAGTAATATACTTCTTCAATTTTTTTCACTTATTTTCTTATTATTGTCTTTATTAATGACTTTGGGATTCATTTCTCAGCTTATGTATTCATCCACTGAAAAGTCTTTCAAAGACAACTGGAAGAAGCTTCAAAAGCAAGTTAAAAACCCTGAGGTATTGCAGTATTTGGAAAATACCTGGCTTCCTCTAAAGGAGTATTATGTGCCAGCCTGGACCAACCACCATTGCCACCTGGGTGTGGGCTCCACCTCCACAGTTGAAGGTGCCCATGCCATGGTTAAACTTTGGCTCCAAACGTCCACTGGTACTCTCCTGGAGGTAGTCAGGGCTCTCCACATGGCCTTTAGAAAACAATTTATTGAAATTATCAACAGAATCTCCAAAGAAATGATTGTCCATGTCAAGAATTTTCCTCCACACATCTGTGCCCTCAATGGCAAGGTGTCTCATTATGCTCTTCAGATTGCCTTTGAAAATTTCAAAACAAAATTTCCTCCAAATGAAAAATGCACCAACAAATACAACAATTATAAAGGCATTCCTTGCAAGCATAAGACCCAAAAGGCATTTGCCAAGAGCAAAAGGCTTGAATTATCAGACTTCCATCCTCAATGGCATTTGAATTTTCCTGTGAGTTTTTTTTAATTTTTTATTATTATTTTTTTGTTATTAACTGATTTTATTTGTCATATTCTTCTCAGGCTGGTTTTCAAGGTGATGATCAAAGTGTTTAAAAAGAAAGAAAGAAAGAAGCCAAGAAAATATTTGAAGACATTGGGGAAGACCTGTTTCAAAGACCAATGGCAGAAATCACTCCAATACTTCAACATTTTCAAGATGTTTTGACTGGAAAAGTCCCATTTGATCAAATTCCCAAGAGTCAAGAGGATGATCAGTATTATGAAGACCCTCTAGAATGCAAGAATATCCATGAAAGACCCCAAGGAGCCAAGAATAAAAACAAAAATCAAAAGCGAAGAGAACCTTCAAGATTTGAAATTATTAAAAGTCAATCCAAGAGAAGAGGAAGACCCCCATCAAAAGTGACCAGCACAACAACGTCAAGATCTCAGTCAAATGTCCGCTCTCCAATCATGGAAGTGGACTCATCTGAAGATTCTGAGGACTCATTATCTAAATCCATAAGTTCATCAGATTCACTACCCTCAGCAACTGAACTAAATAAATCAGAAGTAACCCTTAGAAGGTCCAGAAGATTGGCAATTGGAAGCAAAACCTCACAAAGAAAATCACACAAGCCTTCCACCAGTTTGAATATCTATGATGCAATTGAATTGACCTGTGAGCATTGTCAAAGCAATTATCACACAAGTGATGAATGCTCCAAGCTGTTTGTGAGTTTCTGATTCTTTTTAATGTAATTTTCTGTTTTTTATTTTGATATTTATTCATTTTTTGAAGTTATTTTATCAGATAACTGGCTCAGAAGACTTGCCCAAGTTTATATTGAAATACACCTTCAAGGCCATTAATTTCCAGGGTGATGGAAACTGTGGCTACAGAACAGTATCCCACTTCATTTACAAGACTCAAGATCAATGGGCTGATGTCAGAGGTGACTTGACTGAAGAAATTAACCAAAATCAAGACCTTTATGAAACCATGAACACCTTAATTCCCTCAGTATCCTCTTATTTGGAAAGAATTGAATGGTATGAAGATGTTGGCCAGGCTCCAAAAAGCAAGTGGATGTCCATGCCTGACATGGGGGATCCAATTGCAAATAAGTATAAAAGACCAGTTTTCTTTTATTCCACAGCCCAATCTTTTTCTTTTTCCCCTTATTTCTGTCCTCCCAATGATGATCCCCCCATATTCATATGCCTCTTGAATAGTTGTGCTCATTTTGTTCCTTTGGACATCATCATTTCTAAAGTTGATCCAGTCCCCCCATTACTGTGAACTGGGAGATTCGTGCCCAAAAACAAGCCCTGGGGTGGGCTGATAAATTTAAGAAACACAGAATGTTGTATTTGTCCAATCTTCCTCCCCCATCTCAGAAAAAACCCACTATTTTGGAGGTTGATTCTGATTGAATGATTTTTGTATATACAGCTTATGCCAATTATCCCCCTCCTCAGTCATTTTTATTGCTTAAATCCCACCTCAGTCTCCTTTTTTATCAAACATGTGGAAGTTTTGTACTTGAAAATAGTCATATTACACACAAGAAAAAAAACAGTTGAAAAAAAACACTCATTGTGCCTTCACTTGTTGTCCCACCCAAAAAATTTTCCCAATTCATGAGCTTCTGGTTCTTTATTGTCCAGATTGAACTCTTTAATTTAAAAAAAAAATTAAGGAAATTAATAAGTGGGAAGTTATTAAATTCACTTTTTAAAAATACGCATATTACAATGACGGGAAAAAACATTTGAAAAAAAACCCTTTTTGCGCCTTTACTTGTCCCACCCAAAAAAATTCCCAAAATTATGGGATTCTGGTGCTTTATTCTTCACATTGAACCCTTCATTTTGAAAAAAAATTATGGAAATTTTGGGAAGATTTTAAATGAATTTTTGCAAAAATTATGCCATTTTGGCATATTGGCCAAATTGGTGGAATTTGGCAAAAAAGAAAAATTTGAAAAAATTTGTGCTTATTGACATGCCAAGTCAAGAAAAATATGGCAAAAAAAATTAAAAAAATCCTCAAAACTGAGCCTGGGTAATTTTTTTTGAAAAATAAGGTCACTTACGTGTTTTGGCCATAAATTGGTAAACACACGTAAGGGCTTACGTGTTTTTACTAAAAGCTTACGTGTGTTTACCAACACCCTATATTTATTAAGAAAAGTAATAGTACTGTCAATTAATAGTAATATTATTAACAGTTTCATAGAAACATCTTACATTAATCCTCCTATCCTTCTCAGAACCAATTAATTTATTGTCTTTATTCAGGAAAGCAGCATGAGGAGTATCCTTTGAGACTTGAACATTCTTCCCCTTCTTGCTATTCTTGTGATGAGGCTTCTAGGAAGATAATTCTCAAGGAGGCCTGAAAGACATGGATCCAGTGGCTGGAGGCTTATTCTCTTGGTGACTCTTCTTTTCCTTCTTCCTCTAATGGTACCTGGTATCTAATTCAAAAGGAATATCCATGAGTGCTTGAAGGCTATCAAAGATGGCAGGGTGAGAAGCCAACTGGTCCAAAAGTCTTGATGCAAATTCTCTTCTATAAACATGAATATAAGCCCTTTCTTGCCAATATCCAATTCTTGACATTAAGCTTCTCAAATCAGCAATATACAAGGATACATGACCACTTTCCTTAATCATTAGATTATCCAGCTCTTTTTCAGCTTTCCTGACTTAATTGGGATCAACAAACAGAGTGAATAGCTGTGTTTCAAACAACTGCCAGTAGTTGAGGAGGTAGGATGTGTCTTCATTGGAGATATTTTAGAGATATGGTTAAATCCATTTTCCAGCTCTACAAGTGAGAAATGAAGTTGAGTAAAGAACCTTCTTCCTGTCAGAGAAGAAGGCTTTTGAGTCATTATGGAAAATTGATTGACAGGATTGAATAAATCCTCTAAATTTATGGGCTTGAGTGCCATCAGAAGAATCAGGTTCCTTCATTTATGGAGTCTTGAATTTTCCCTGGGGACACCTTCTTGAGTGAGTTGTCCCATGAATTGTGTCATTTGCTCCATCATCTTGAGAGAATTTGGTTCAGCTTGAGAGACAAGAGGTTGATTGGAAGAGGCTATATTTGGAGCTTCAGAAGCCTCAGGGGCACCTTCCAAGGCAGCCATCACTTCAGCTTTCTCAGACTCCTCCCCCTAATTTTCTTCTAGGCCCTTGAGAAATACCAGGATAGCCACCCAACAAGCCAGAGAATGATCTTGGTCTTCTTGATTTGATACCCCCTTTTCTGGAGGGTGCTGCTCCTTCCATTGGTATTCCTCTGTCCAAATTTGCACTCAGTTGACAAACTGATGGTGTGCATTCAAGAGGAGTCCTTGCTGTAGGAGTGAGAACAGCTTGATTTCTTTGGGATCTTGTATTCTTGGATGGAGGGCTATGCTGAACAGGCCTTTTTAAGAATAAGGAAATAAACTTGATTATACTTTGAGGATAAAAATGAGGCTTGACCAAATCAAATAAAATTTTGATTCTTGATTAAGCTTGAGGAATTAATCAACAGTCTTGAGGTGAAATCAATGTAAAATCTTGAGAATTGAAAATGACGAAGTCCAAATCTTATAGATCAATCAATCTTCTTGGATAGTATAAAGTCAATTTTGATGAAAATCAATGTCAATAATATCTTGAAGAATTCAATAAATCAATAAATGTCTTCAAAATGAGTTCAAGGTCTTGAGGTATCAAATGTGTCAAAATAAGATCAATCAATCAATCCTGAGTCATTCAAAATTCAATCAAAATCAATCAGTTCAAAAGAAATCCTGAATCAGAACCAATTATCCTAATTAATCCCAATAAATATAAACATGATAAACTGGAATCGAACAAAGAAAGAAAATTTGAAAATTATTAAGAATTAATATAGAGTGAATTGGTCAGAAGAATTAAGAAATTAAAAAGAGTCAATTTTCATATGAGTAAAATGAATGAGATGAAAATTGACGGAGAAATAATAAAATAATAAAATTCATAAAGAGATGATAATTGATGAATGTGAGAAATGAATTTTAAAATAATGAATGGAAAGAAGAAATTTTGAGTTAGCTAATATCATTTAACAGGGTCTCTTCAAAGTGAAGAGGTCCTTGGACTCCCTTATTGAGGGCTCAAGGATTAGAATATGAGTGAGTACACTTAAGAGTATGAATAAGATAGCTTCCTGTCACAGGGGCTCTTCAAAGTGAAGAGGGCCTGGGACTTACTTATGGAGGGCTCAAGAATGGAATATCAATGGAGTACATTTAAAAGTGTAATAAGGATAGAATTGATAATAAAATGAATATAAGAAAGCCACAAAAAAATAAATAAGAGTGAAGAATAAAAGAGCCAACCACAAAAAGGTCCAAGTCCACTGTTTCAACCTGTCACAAAGAAAGAGAAGGGTTAATAAGGATCTTCTCACCACAACTCTACTGAAAAGGTGAGGAAATGCAAAGACCAACTTAATACCAATAAATATAATACTCAAAATAAAGAATAAGAATATTTATTAAATAGTAAATCAAATATATTAATTAGCTGGGGAAATGTCCCCAGAGGGAGGAAGAGGGGCTGGTATATGTGAAAATCCACCAGCCCTGATCCAAAGAGTGAATTTTCTTGAGAGCAATATTGAATTTATTTGGGTAATAGAGCCCCTGTATGGATGTACAGGGTCTGTACAAGAGGTGTGGTGGAGTTGGGTGATCATACAGTTTCAGTCTTGTGAATCCAAACTGTATTTGGAATATCAAGCTTGTACAAGCATTGACATTCTGTATTGATGAACCAAGCTGTATGCATGTTTCAGCAAGAAGATTTACTGAAACTGATTCCTGATACACATACTGGATTTTCTGGCTTCATGAGTTTGATTGGGTTTAAGGTTGAATACCCTTACCTCTGATAGTGGCTGTGACACTTCCCCCAGCTGAACTAAGCTATGAAATTTATGAAAAGGAACTCCTTGGCATATTTTGGGCTCTCAAGATTTGGAGAGATTTCTTTTTTATCATTCCAAACCTTTCAAAGTTTTAACAGACCATTCCTCATGTCCAAATTTTTTATGCATTGTCAAGCCCATTGGGCTGAGCTTTTCTCTAAATTCCATTTTCCTATCACTTACTACCCAGGAAGGATGACAACTTTACCAGATAAATTGTCATGCCAGGGGAAAATGTATCCTGAGAGAGGGGTGGACTTCATAATCAATAATCCACAAAATTATCATCAAGTTCTTAAGTAATATGAATTTCAAGATTTAAGATTCTGCTCAATCAAATTTTGAGTTCTCTCAAATTTAGTGTATAAAATTTATAAAGAAGTAAGGCAAGAAATTCAATATAAATAAACTCTCAAGCAGTTAGAAAAAGTTGATTCAATTCCAGATTATACTAGTAAACCTCAATCAAAATTAGTATTATTAAAATATAGAGTGGTCATTCCCAGAAACCCATCCATAAAATTGGAAATTATTAAAAAGAACCATGGTTCATCATTAGCTGGCCATCCTTGCTAAGAGAGACCCTAAAGCTCATCAAAAGGGATTCTCATTGGGAATTAATGAATCAATTAATTAAGGGATATGTGTTTGCATGTCCAAAATGTTCAGGATACAAGAAAATTCACAATAAGAAGCTTAGATTACTCAAGCCTCTTAAAATTAAATCTGGTACTTGTTACTCATTATCAATGAACCTTTTCACTCAATTTCCATCTTCAAACAGCTTTTACTCAATCTTAGTACTTGTGGACAGATTCTCAAAAATTGAAATCATTATTCCAGATTATGCAACAATTACTGCTTTGTACTTAGCTCAAATCTTTATCAAGCATGTCTTTTCCAAAAATGGCCTTCCAATCAGTATTGTCAGTGATAGAGGATCTTTTTTTTTCATAATTTTGGACCAATAAATGTCAGGAGCTAAAGATATCAAGAGATCTTCCAACTGACTTTCATCCTGAAATAGATTGAAAGACACAGAGGGTAAGCCAGATTCTAGAAAAGAATCTTTGGATTTATTTCAGTTACCATCAAGATTACTGGCACACCTGGATCCCTCTGGCTGAATTTGTATAAAATAATGAAGAACATTAATCAACAAAACAATAAATCTTTCTCACCATTTATGGAAAAGATACAAGCTTTGACTCAATACATATTTCTCAAGACACACCTTCTGGAAATCCATAAAAAAAATGCAAATAAGTGAAAAAAGCTGTCAAATAAGAATTGGAGTCAGAAATTCAGCATTTTGAGAAGTATCCAGATAGAAATAGGTCAATTACACCTGATTTCTAATCTGGGAAGAAAATTTGGCTAGCCTGAAAAACATCAAGACTACAAGACCAACCAAAAAAACTCTCAAAAATATGGTTTAGACCTTTTTAAGTTCTTAAGAGGGTTGAAATCTATGAATCTCCCACCAAGTTTCCTCAGAAATGGAATTCAGTTCACCCTGTCTTCCATGTATCCTTATTGGAACCTTTCAAGCATTCAACTATCCCAAATCCAAATAAATTCCCACCACCAGCTCTAGTGGAGAATCAAGAAGAATAGTAAGTGGCCCAGGTTATGGCTTAAAACCTAAAAGAGGTAATTTATGGTATATTTTAGAGTGGAAAGGATTCATTGAAGACCCATAAATTACAGCTTGGGAACCAGATTCCAACCTTACCAACTCACCAGAAATTGTTAAGGATTTCCACAAACTGTATCCTGAAGATTGTGGCCCAAATACCTTAATATTTCTATTTATAGCTCTTAGGTGGGATTGGATTTATGCAAGAAAGTTCCTCTCCTGGCATTCACCTTTCAGAGGGTATTCTACCCAAATTTGTTGTAAAAATCACCTTGGAAGCTTTTTTGAGCAGTTGTAGAATCCTTTGAACAGATTCACAAGGCGTTGCAGCAATAGTAACCTCAGCTTGGACTCCTTTAATGAAGATATGGCTAAATTTCCTTCTTCATTTTTTTCAATTTTTATGCCAATTATTGTTTTTCAACTCATTTATTAAATCAATTTACTATTTATAGAAAATTAATTTCTTTATGGTGCTTGGTGGGGAGTGGAATTCTGGAAGTAAGTTCCATCTCCTAGTATGCATGTCTTAAGGTCTCTAATTCTTTTAAAACAACACCTTGGCCACTCTGCGAGAAAAAAAATGCTTGGTTTTATCTTTTCAGGAGAATTATGGTCAAAAGCAAGCAGCTCACCTCAAGAAGAACAACTTCCAGAAATTTTCTTTGTAATCCTTTTCTTTTGAATTTTGTTCTTTGACTTGTATATTCTTATTTGTTAGTTCTTTTATTCAAGCAGAAACATCCCCTCCCTAATTTTGCATTGGGAGGTTCCAATTTTTCTTTCTTGTATTAGTAAGAAGTAGGGATAAAGGAAAAACAAACACAAAAAACCAAAAAAAACAGTATTATTCTTTACCTAAGTAATCAAAGGTTCTCTGGAAATCATTAACCAACTCATCTTCATACCATTCAAATTTGGAAGCCATCTCTTCTGAAGCAGTCTTAGAAATAATTTTATCATTAGAATAAGCTATTACCTCTCTACTATCTTGATCAAACATTCTTAAGAGCCTGGAAAAAGAATCCTGAGCCTCATTCTTGGAATTCAGATTTTCTTTGGTAACCCTAATTGGCCAACACTCCCTTTGGAAAACTTGGCAAGACAGATAAGGTAAAGCAGACCCATTCACTCTTTTGATTTTGGTAAAGGTTCTGGCCACTAGCTGTAATTTTTGTGTGGGTGGAAAGGGTGAAAACATGTTGGATGAAGACCTTTATTGTCTAGTACCAGAGGCTGGTATGGCTGAAACACTTAGTTGAAAGGGTTGGGGAGTACTTGGAATTGATTTAATGTTGAATGCTTTGGGTAAGAATTTGGAAGTTGGCCACTTTTTAGATTCACAACTTAAACTTCTTCACTATCTAATTAATCACTTACTTCAGCATCAGTATTTTTCTGCAAATAAGAAATCCTTTTTATTCTTTTTCCTATTCCTTATTAGTTTGTTGTGGAAATTCAGAATTGGGAGCTAGAATAAATGGGCCTACCACCAAAAGGAATGGCCCTTGCTACATTGGCCCAACCTTCAGAAGCCCTCTTTCTGGAAACATTAACTAAATTGTAATTTTGGTATAAATCAATGCAAGAGATTTATGGCCTGTAAAGTTGGAGTATGCTGAAGTACCATCTGGAGTTTGCGCATCATACACCAGATAATCCCTTACAAATGGGCCTTCTCTTTTTATTCAGAAATATCTTCTCACATTGGAAAGAGGAGCTCAAGCTTTATGGTATGGTTTCTTCCCAACAAAGACATGACAAAGCTTTCTGGACCTGGGGTTCCAATGGGCAAATAAAAAGTTTCCTTTCTTAAAGAACTAAGTGCAGGCAGGATTGAGAACTTCAACTGCCTTTTAACCACCATATTCTTGGGTGGGATAAAAGAAA
Organism: Austropuccinia psidii; assembly: GCA_023105745.1. Lineage (NCBI taxonomy): Eukaryota > Fungi > Basidiomycota > Pucciniomycetes > Pucciniales > Sphaerophragmiaceae > Austropuccinia > Austropuccinia psidii. Next base: position 42,422,624 of record JALGQZ010000009.1, read on the forward strand.
CCACAAGAAGCCACATACCAAGGAGAGCCCAATCCACTATAGATTACAGACCCACAAGTAACAGAGGGTGGCAGAAAAGAAGTAGAAGATTCAGCTATTGGAGTCAATTTGGAACTCATTCTAGAAGAGAAGAAAAATTCAATTTCAATGAAGGAGAGTGTCAAATTCAGTTATTGAAGTCATCAAAATTTGGGGCCAGAAAACTCAAGGGATGATTTTATGGCCGTTTCATTCCTTGACTCCCTGGGACCCAGGGTGACCATTTTGGCCCTAGGATCCTCCATTAGTCCCCATGGACTAAAGACTTCCCATCCATAGTTTTTAAAGACCCAATTATGCATCTTTCTTCACTAGTATCCATAAAACTCATCTTGGCCGTAAAATTCCAAAAATGACTCAGACCTATTAGCTTATCCTTTTCATTTGGGAACTACCTTCAAGCTTACTGGAAAGGGACGATTCAAGAGAAATGGAATCCATATAGCTATTATGCATAATTTTTGATGCTGAGAAAGATTATGAAATCAAAATGAGGATATGTCCCAGCTTTGTTGTAACGACTTCAACAATACTTTATTCTACAGGAAATCAAGACAGACTCAAGACTGGACAAAGAGGGTACTTACTCAGGCTAATTTGGGAAATTTAAATATATTGAAGAGTATTCAAGAGTTGAAATATGGAAAAATTTTAAGGATAATGACAAGGAGGATGAAAGCTTCAAGAAAATGTGGGGAAAAGAGGATTCCACTCAAGAATAACAGGCTATCATGGTTTTCAGGAGCCCACCAGTCACAAGAGGGGGATACTGTCACAGTGAGCTTCAGGGGTAAGGGCATTCAAACTTAGCTCCACTCAAGCTCACCCAAGCCAGAAAATCCTTTCTATTTATGCACATTAAGTTTCATAAAGCTTTTTTGAAACACCATACAGCTTGGATTAAACAAGACAGTCTTTCAATCCTTGTACAGACTGGATTCACCAAATAAAGTTTTGTATTCTCCAGTCTGGGAATTGATTATCACCAACTCTCACAAGCCTTCTGTACAGACCCAGTGCATTCATTCTGGGCCTGTAGAATTAAAATAAATTCCTCTTTCAGGATTTCTCACTCTTTGGACCTGGGCTGGTGGATTCTCACATATACCAGCCCCTCTTTCTCCCTGTAGAGAATTTTCCCCAGGTAATTAATTTATTGAATGCATTATTAATAATTATTTTATTTTTACTCATTGGAACATTATATTTATCAATTTTGAGGCAGTATTTTCCTCTTTTCTCACCTGTTCAGTATTGATGTGGTGGGTACATCCTCATTAAACCTTCTCTTTCCTTCTAATAGGCTGAAGCAGTGGACTTAGACTTGTTTGTTGTTGGATACCCTATTTATTACTGATTATAATTGCTTCTACTTTCCTGTTTTACTCATTATTAGTAATATTATCTTTCCTACACTATTCAGTGTCCCCTTGGTTATTCAATCTGAGCCTTCCGCAAGTGAGCTTTGGTTTGATGAGTTCCAGGATTTCTTCACTTAAAAGAGCTTCCATGACAAAAAATGATATTAATATGTCATATATACTGGAAAATCTCACAGATAATTTGGATAAATAATCACTTATGTGATCATTTTTTCCACAATTCTCACAGGCAAGCTAAAGTGCATTTTATATTTTGAAATGTCTTTTTGGTGTGTGTGCTTTTATTTCTGAAGTTCTTCTGCTCTTGGACAATCTTCTTCACCTTTTCAGGGTTATTAAAATCAGTTATGGATGGGAGGGATGAAAATTATCATCAATATTCAGATAAGTAAGCTTACATGATTGGATATTAATTAGAATAAGGTGAAATTTCTCTTGAGGTTTTTAAGCTGATTTTTGTTGAAGGGGTCTTCCTCTCCTTTTGGTTGGCTAGGAAATAATTTCAAATCTTGATAGATACATCTTCTTTTTATTATTGGAAAAATGAGGTGTTCTATGTGTATTCCTTCATTGAAGAGGATATTAGTGATAATTTGAGTCCTCTTTGGCATTGGGAATTTGTTGAAAGGCAACTTTTACAGCTAAAACATCTTGAAGATGTTGAATAATTGGAGTAATCTTTTCCATCAGCTTTTGAAAAGGGTCTTCACTAATACCTTAAAATTTTCTCTTGGCATCAATTTTTCTTTCTTTTTAAACACTATAATCATCTTCCTGATATCTGTAGTTTAAATAAAATCATATTCAAAATAAGAACAAAATCCCATATAAGTCTAAAATAAAAAACAAAATCATTCACAGGTGATTTAAAATTGCATTGTGGATGGAAGTATGATAATTCTAGCCTATGGATGTTTTATAATTCACATTTGGTCTTGTGTTTTAAAGTTATTCCTTGATAAGTATTTAACCTTTTGGATCATTTCTCTTTGGAGGGGACTTTTGTTTTGAAATGTTAAAAAGACACTTAAAGGGCATAATGAAGACCTTTCCATTGTGATAACAGATGTGAGGTCAGAAATCTTTCACATGGATTATCATTTCTTTGGAAGTTTTATTTTTAATTTCAACAAATTGTTTCCTGAAGGTCATGTGGAGGGCCTTGACAATCTCCAAGAGAGTACAAGTAGACTTTTGGAGCCAAATTCTAACCATTCCATGGGAACCTTCCACTCTTTAAGTGTATCCAAAATCCAAATGAAAATGATAATTGTTCAAGGCTTGAAAAAAATACTTCCTTGGAGGGATCCATTCATTGGCTAAATAGTCCACTAATTCAAGATTTTTGATTTTCTTGTGCATTTCCTTCCAGTTGTCCTTTAGTTTTTCTCACTAAAGGAGTAAATAACTTGAGAAACAAAGCCAAAAAAATCAATAAAGAATTGGCAAGAAAGGAAACCAAGGGAATAATATTCTCTTGAATCCAAAGACTCATAAAATTTTGAAAATCTGGCCCATGTCAAATCTTTTTCATGTAATGGGAGGATACATCCTTATTGATGTTCAAAATGAAGAGAATAATATTGGAATATGGGAGTACTTTTTCAAGAGATTTTTTTAGGGTCAGGTCTCTGTTAATAACAATAACTGGGAGTGGAAAAATATTTTTTCTGTTGAGGACCAGATTGAGATATTTCTTCAAGGCATATGTGTATCAGGCCTCTGTTTCATCCTTATTAAGCAAAAATCCACAGAAAAGGTCTTTTCGGTGGAGGTTAAACCAAAAACATGAAAAAGGGGACTCCTGTACTTATTCTTTTATAAGTAAAATGAATTAAAACTAAATGTGGAAATCCTTGGAGAATCTTCATAGAAAGTGGGTGTGTGAAGAATAATTAAGCAATATCATTTTCTTGATTCTTTTCAGGCTGTCACATATAATTTTCTTCTTTGAGGGTATAAATCAATGCATAAACTGGTCTTCTTCCTTGAATTTTTTTTTCTTAATTGAAAATATATTGAAATATTACAGGCTTATGAGATTTTCTTTGGCTGATAATTGCACCTGAACTTCCTTGGTATGAGTAGTGATTCAGAAATATGAGAAATTTGGGATTTTTCTTCCTTGTTCAACTTTCTAAAATCAGGGTTAGTAATTATATTTTAAGTGGGATAATGGTTGTGCTTCATATTCTTGAAAACAAGTGTCCAAGTGGCACTCTTAGAGTACCTTCTTGAATAAATCCTTCAAGGTAAATTTAGTTTCCTTGATTTAATAGTTCTGGTCTCATATTTCTGAGGATTGGTGATACCAGATCTGTCACCACCTATACCAGTTCTTTTGAGGGTACTATTTGACATTAAGGTGGTAACAAAATACCCTTCTGCTCTGGAAACAGCCTGAAATGCTTCCAGAGGTCTTCAGAAGTGGGGGAATTCTGAATTTTGAGTTAAAAAAGATTTATTGAAGACAAAAGGGAAAAGTATGATAATTTGGGAAATTAAAGAGAAAAATGTTAAAAAACATTTGATGGGAAGATTTGCGGAGGAAAGGTAACAGCACATGTAATGATATATGGGGGAAAACGTGAAAAAGGAAAATCTTTGGATAAATTGGAGGATTCATGCAAGAAATGATCAAGAAGATTATATTTTATGGTAAAAGAAGGAAAAGAAAAAGAGAAAAGGGCTTTTGATGAAAGCTTTTGTGTGGTTAAAAAATATATTTAAAAAAGTTCTTTTCAAGTAGACTGGGGAGGCATTTTTTAAGGGGTTTTTCTTTTTTTATGGTTTTGTCTTGTTTATTATCAATAATAATTTTTTTATGATTTTGTAATGGGAAAAGGTACCAGGGAAAATCTCATGTGTTTTTAAAAATGACCTTTATTTGAGTAAAACTCCTGTTTGAAATTAAATAAGATTTTTTTCAAAACAAAAACAGGAATTTTCATTTCATTTCAGTTATATATATATATTGAATAATATTAATTAATGAAATAAATAAATGAAAAAACATTATTTTCATTATTAGGGCTCTAGTAAGAGCATTTAATCAAAATATCAAGAGGAATTATGTATTTTTGTAAAAGTAATTAGAAAAATCACATGGGGGATACCCTGGGCTCCTTTCCAATTAAAAAAAACAAAACAAAACCTGCCAAAATACTCCCTAAAAAACCCTATGAGAAATTTTTATTGAGATTTATGGAGTTATGGAACTGTTGATTAAATTCATGGAATTATTATTAAAACTTATTATGGTATTGTGTAATTGTTAGTTAAATTCAAAAACCCTATGTTAGAGGTTGATTCAGATTGTTTTTTTTTACATAAACGTTATCCCCATTATCCCCACACTAAGTCTCATTTTTTTCTTAAATCCAACCACAGTGAGCCTTTCTCAGAAAAAATTTGGCACTCTTTTAGCTACAAACAGTCATGTTACAAACATGAACAAAACCCCCTTTTCCACCTACACAAATTGACAAAAATATGGAATTCTGGTTTGTAATTCTCAATATTGACCCCTTCATTTTCCAAAAATCAAAGAATTTTATAAGTTGAAAGTGCTCTAATGAGGTTTTAAAGAAGTGGCCAATTCAGAGAAATGTGGTAGAAAATTATGAAATGTTTTTGGGGATATTGACATCCCAAAATGGAAAAAAATGGCCAAAAAAATGAGAAATACCTCAAAACTAGGCCTGAGGAATTTGTTTAAAAAAATAAGGTAACTTAGATGTTTTGGTCACAAATTGGTAAAGCCATATAAGGGCTTATGTGTTTTTACTGAAGGATTATTTGTGTTTACCATCACTCCATTATTATCATTTGAATTTTATATTATTTTCAAGTTGATAAATAGAAAATTGATTAAAAATAAATATAAATAAATGCAGGATTTAAATTAATAATATTATTAGTGAAAATGAGAAAATTGAGTTAAAGCTTACATAAAGTGTTTTAAATGTAGAATTTGATATGAAAAATGAATTTGATTTTAAATGAAAGATAAAAAAATGAAATAAAATTTAGAAATAGAATTTTATAGTTAAATAACTGTTATTTTTTTATGAGAAGGTATCTAATTCAACCAAATCAATTCACATATTTTCTTTGTGATAAATTTTTTTCAACAAATCAAACAATTGAAAACTATTTATAAACTAAATTTAAATAAATAAGCATTTGATTTTTTAGGGTGCTGGTAAAAGAATGTAAGCCCTTATTTGCTTTTACAAATTTATGGCCAAAAAATGTAGGTGACCCATTTTTCTTTGAAAAAATATCTCAGGCTTAGTTTTGAGGATTTTTTAATTTTTTTTGAATATTTTTTCCAAAAGGGGATGTCAATATCCCCAAATCTTTTCAAATTTTTTGTTTTTGAAAAATTTCCCCAAATTGGCCCAATTGTTTTAAAAATTCATTAAAAATTTCCACAATACTTATTTTAAAATGAAGGGGAGAATCTTGATAATAAAAATCCAGCAGCCAATAGTTTTGGGAATTTTTCTGGGTGGGAAGATTGCAGGCCCAAAAACTTGAGTTTTTTTCATATTTTTTTCATGTTTGCAATATGACTATTTGTAAGTACAAAAGTGCAATATTTTTGTTGGAAAGGAGACTGAAGTAGGATTAAAGCAATAAATATGACTGAGGAGGGTAATATTTGGAATAAAATCTAAGTGAAAACAATTCAATCTGAATCAACCTCTAAAATAGTGGGGTTTTTCTGAGGGGAGTAGGAATATTGGACAAATAAAACATCCTGTGCTTATTAAATTTATCTTCCCACCCCAAGGCTTGTGGTTGAGCATGAAATTTTCAATTAAAAGTAATGGGGGGATGGGGTAAACTTTGGAAATTATGATATCCAATGAAACAAAATGATAAAAGCTATCAAAAAACATATGACAATGGGTGGATTGTCATTTGGAGGACAGAAATAAGGGAAAAGAGAGAAATATTTGACTGTGTAATAAAAGAACACTGGTATTTGATACCTATTTGCAATTGGAGCTTTCATATAAGGAATGGACATCTACTTTCTCTTTTGAGCCAGGCCAAAATATTTATACCACTAAGTTATTCTCAAATAAGAGGATACTGAGGGTACTAAAGTGTTCATTGCTACATAAAGGTCATGATTATTTTGTATTTTTCAAGACAATTCACCTCTGACATTGGCCCATTGATCTTGAGTCTTGTAAATTTACTGGGATACTGTTTTGAATCCACAGTTATCATCATGCGGTATTTTCATGGGCTTTAAGGTGTATTTCAAAATAAGCTCTTGAGAGTCTCCTGAGCCAGGTGCCTAATAAAATTGGGTCAAATAAATTATTAAATATTGAAATAAAAAACAATTCTAAACTAAAATGAATAAAAAACTCAGAGATATTGGAGAATTAATCAATTGTGTGATGATTTCTTTCGAAATACTATCAGCTCACGTCAATTGCATCATAAATCTTCAAATTTGTTTCAGGATTGTGGGAATGTTTTGTGAGGTTCTTCTACTATTAGTCAATTTTATGGACTTTCTGGGGGTGACTCGTGATTTTCCATATTCATTAAATTCAGCTTCTGAAGGTAGTGAGTATGATGAAGTGATTCATTTGGATACTGAGGCCCCAGAATCTTCAGGATATTCATATGAATACACTTACATAATTTGAGGGGGGGAAATTGACTGTGATCTTGAAGTTTTTGTGGTGGTGACTTTTGATGGGGGTCTTCCTCTTCTCTTGGATTGAAATCCAATTATTTCAAATCTTGAGGGATCTTTTTTATTTTTATTTTTAATTTTTTTTATTTTTGTCTCCTTTAGGTCTGCCAAAAATATTATTTTATTCCAGTGGATCTTCATAATATTATTGATCCTTTTGAATTTTGGGTATTTGATCAAAAGGTACTTTTCCAGTCAAAACATCTTGAAAATGCTGAAATATTTGTGTGATTTATGCCATTTGTCTTTGAAAAATGTCTTCCCCAAGATCTTCAAATATTCTTTTGGCTTCATTCTTTCTTTCTTTCTCAACACATTGATTATCACCTTGATAGCTTGATAGCCAGTCTTAGAATAATATGACAAAAAAATAAGTTCATGTGAAAAAACTAAGAAATTTAAGATGAGAAAATCCTCCCAATTAAATTCAAATGCTACTGAGGATTGAAGTCTTATAGATGGAGCCTTTGGATCTTGGATAATTCCTGCTGGGTCTTGTGCTTGCAAGGTGTGCCTTTATAATTGCTGTATTTTTTGATGCATTTTTTATTGGGGGGGAAATTTTGTTTTGAAATTTTCAAAGGCCATCTGAAGGGAATAATGAGACAACTTTTTATTGAGAGCACAAATGTGTAGACAAAAATCTTGACAAAAAAATCATTTTTGAGATTATTCTGATAATTTCAGTGAATTGTTTCTTGAAAGCCATGTGAAGGGCCACAAAACCTCCAGGAGAGTACCAGTGGACTTTTGGAGCCAAAGTTTAACATCACATGGGAACCTTCAGCTCTTGATGTGGAGTCCACATCCAGGAAACAATGGTAGTTGGTCCAGGCTGGCATATAATAATACTTTAGAGGAAGCCAGGGTTTTTCCAAATATTTCAGCAATTGAGTATTATTAACTTTCTTTTGAAGCTTTTTCCAGTTATATTTAAAAGATTTTTCAGTTAATGAATACATAACCTGGGAAACAAATCCCAAAGTCATTAACAGACACATTAATATGAATAAAAGTGAAAGATAAAAGTACATTACTTGATTCCAAAGGCCCGTAAAAGTTTCAAAAGGAGTCCCATGACCAAGTTTCTTCATGCAAGGGGAAGATAAATCTTCATTGACTTTCCAAATTCATAAAATCAATTTTCAGTCTGGGAAGAGCTTCTTAAGAGATTTTATCAAGGCCAAATCTCTGTCAATAACAATAAATGGAGGGGAAAAACTTTCGCGTTGTTGAGGACGTTTTGCTGTGTATTGATTCAATGCCCAAGTATATTAGGGTTCAGTTGAATCCTTCATCAAACAAAAAGCCTCAGAAAGTTTTTTATTTTTGAGCTAAATCCGAAAATATGAAAAAGGTTAATTCTTTACTCATTGGTTTTATATATACAATCCATAAGAATCAGATGAGGTAAGTAATGAACAAGCTTTATGGAAAGGAAGTAATGTGTCCCTCAGTATTCCTTGCAGAGGACCACAGAAAGCTTTCTTCTTTGAGGGTGTCAATAAGAGCATCAATGGTCCTTCTGCCTTTCAGTTTTTCTTTCTGTCTTTTCTAGACTTGGATGTAAGTTCCTTGAAGAATTACAGGCCTGTCAGGCTCCCTCTTCCTTCATCAATGGGCCTGGATTTTTGTTGGAATCAGCAGTTATTCAGACATCTGTGCAATTTTGGATGTTTCTTGCTTGTTGAAATTTTTGAAAGAAGGATGTGCCATGATATTTTCAGTGGACTCACAGCTTTGTTCAGGATTTTTGACTTTAAGAGTCCAAGTGTTACTCTTTTCATATTTCCTTCCATAAAGTCTAAATTAAAAGTCAAAATTTCTTGAAGTGACTGTTTTGAAGGAGTGTTTGTGGGAATTTGGGGTCCCAGACCTGTTACAACCTATCTCAATTTAGTTGTGGGTCATATTGGACCTCAAGTTGGACACAGAATACCCCTGTTCCCTTGCAAAATTATGCCCATGCTTCCAAAGAAGCTCATGTGTCTGAAATTCATCTTCAGCTGGGGGTTGAAGCATTATTTAGGGAAAAAGGAATATAAATTTTAAACAGGGGGAAATTTAGGGATCTGGAATAAGGAAAGAACTTTTCAAAATTTGAAAAAGCAGGGATAAAAGGTGTTAAAATTGAAAAAGTGTGCAAATGTGAAACAAAGTGGTTGAAATGTAAGACTAATAGATGAGGGAAGGTGAAAAAATGGAATTGTAGAGGCTTGGAGGCAGGTTTTTTTGGAGAAAAATGCAGTCTTTGAGGAAAGAAGGAAAATGACTTTGGGAAGCTTTGGAAAATTGGGTTTTTAAGGTGCTTTTTCAAAACATTCTTGTTTGGGGGGGATAATATGGATCATTTGGGTTTTTGGTGCTCTTTTGGGGGGTTGTGAAAAAATGTGTGAGGGTTCTTTTGGGGAGGTTTTGGGAGGGTTTTTCCAAATACAGTTTTTTGTTTCATTTTGAGTTAAAATGAGCCCAGGGAACCCCTTAAGTGTTTTTACCAAGGTGCTTATGTGGGTTTACCAAAGCATTAAATAAATGTATGTATATGTATATACATAATATACATAAAAAGGAAATAAACTTAAATTGATTTAATTTATTTTCAAAATGAAAAGCTTTAGTTAATAAATTAAATCACATACCTGTTTTTAGCTCTTATTTGATTGATAGATTTTTTTTCTTTCAAGCTGAAATAAAATAAAATATTAAAGTAAAGACTAAAATCATTGTTTTATAATGTATGATAATGGTATAAAAATATCATTTCTTTTTAAAATAAGACTTTTTATTAATTTTTTTTTCATCCAGAAATTTTGAATGTTTGTTTTTTAATGAATCAAATGTGAAAAATTACAAAACTCAAAGAATTTCCTTATATTCAAATGTTTCAATTTGAAATATTGAACAAAGATATATATATATATTTATAAGACTTCAAATTTTTGAGAAAAATGAAAGAAGCTTTCAATATTAAGAAAAAAAGAGGATTGAATAAATAATAAAATAGATCCATATTTTAATATATTTTTTTCAATATAGAATAATCAAATCTTTAATTATTATTATTATCATTATTATTATTATTATTATTATTATTATTTCATTTATTAAAAGAAATATATCTTTATATATAGAAACACTCAAAGTTAATTTTTTCAAAAAAGAAACAAGAATTAATTATATATTTATTTTGTCATTTTAGACTAAATGAGACAAACTAAAATGCTTTCACTTCTTTATTTTAGTCTGATTAAATAAGAGAATTCTAAATTCAAATGATTAATATTTTTACATAATTAGATATAAAAAAACAATCTTTGTGGGTTTTTTTATTCATTACTTATTTATTTTTTATTTATTATGTATTTATTTATTTATTATTTATTTTTTGTTTATTTTTTATTTATATTTTTTTTTTTTTATTTATTTATTTTTGAATGATTTTTATTTCTTTTTTTTATTTATTTTTTATTTATTCTTTATTTGTTTTTGAATTATTTTTGAATTATGTTTGAATTATTCTTGATCTATTATTGAATTATTATTTATTTAGGGTGTTGGTAAACACACGTAAGCTTTTAGTAAAAACATGTAAGCCCTTACATGTTTTTACCAATTTATGGTAAAAGCACGTAAGTGACCTTATTTTTCAAAACAAATTCCTCAGGCTCAGTTTTGAGGATTTTTTTAATTTTTTTTTGCCATATTTTTCCCGACTTGGCATGTCAATAAGCCCAAATGTTTTCAATTTTTTTTTTGCCAAATTTCACCAATTTGGCCAATATGCCAAAATGGCATATTTTTTTCAAAAATTCATTTAAAATCTTCCCACTTATGAATTTCCTTGATTTTTTTTTAAAAATGAAGGGCTCAATGTGAAGAATAAAGCACCAGAATATCATAATTTTGGGAATATTTTTGGGTGGGACAAGTAAAGGCACAAAAAGGGTTTTTTTTCAAATGTTTTTTCCCGTCATTGTAATATGCCTATTTTTAAAAAGTGAATTTAATAACTTCCCACTTATGTATTTCCTTCATTTTTTTAAATTAAAGAGTTCAATCTGGACAATAAAGAACCAGAAGCTCATGAATTGGGAAAACCTTTTTGGTGGGACAACAAGTGAAGGCGCAATGAGTGTTTTTTTTCAACTGTTTTTTTTCTTGTGTGTAATATGACTATTTTCAAGTACAAAACTTCCACATGTTTGATAAAAAAGGAGACTGAGGTGGGATTTAAGCAATAAAAATGACTGAGGAGGGGGATAATTGGCATAAACTGTATATACAAAAATCATTCAATCAGAATCAACCTCCAAAATAGTGGGTTTTTTCTGAGAGGGGGGAAGAGGATTGGACAAATACAACATTCTGTGTTTCTTAAATTTATCAGCCCACCCCAGGGCTTGTTTTTGGGCATGAATCTCCCAGTTCACAGTAATGGGGGGTACTGGATAAACTTTAGAAATGATGATGTCCAGAGGAACAAAATGAGCACAACTATTCAAGAAGCAGTTGAAAATGGGGGGATTATCATTTGGAGGACAGAAATAAGGGAAAAAAGAAAAAGATTGGGCTGTGGAATAAAAGAAAACTGGTCTTATATACTTATTTGCAATTGGCTCCCCCATGTCAGGCATGGACATCCACTTGCTTTTTGGAGCCTGGCCAACATCTTCATACCATTCAATTCTTTCCAAATAAGAGGATAATGAGGGAATTAAGGTGTTCATGGCTTCATAAAGGTCTTTATTTTGGTGAATTTCTTCAGCCAAGTCACCTCTTTGGATTGACTTTCAATAATTTCAAATCTTGAAGGTTCTCTTTGCTTTAGATTATTGTTTTTATTCTTGGCTCCTTGGGGTCTTCCACGGATATTCTTGCATTCTAGAGGGTCTTCATAATACTGATCATCCTCTTGACTCTTGGGAATTTGATCAAATGGGACTTTCCCAGTCAAAACATATTGAAAATGTTGAAGTATTGGAGTGATTTCTGCCATTGGTCTTCGAAACAGGTGTTCCCCAATGTCCTCAAAGATTTTCTTGGCTTCATTCTTTCTGTCTTTTTCAACACTTTGATCATCACCTTGAAAACCAGCCTGAGAAGAATATGACAAATAAAATCAGTTAATAAGAAAATAATAATAATAAGAAATTAAAAAAACCTCACAGGAAAATTCAAATGCCATTGAGGATGGAAGTCTGATAATTCAAGCCTTTGGCGCTTGGCAAATGCCTTTTGGGTCTTATGCTTGCAAGGAATGCCTTTATAATTGTTGTATTTGTTGGTGCATTTTTCATTTGGAGGAAATTTTGTTTTGAAATTTTCAAAGGCAATCTGAAGAGCATAATGAGACACCTTGCCATTGAGGGCACAGATGTGTGGAGGAAAATTCTTGACATGGACAATCATTTCTTTGGAGATTCTGTTGATAATTTCAATAAATTGTTTTCTAAAGGCCATGTGGAGAGCCCTGACTACCTCCAGGAGAGTACCAGTGGACGTTTGGAGCCAAAGTTTAACCATGGCATGGGCACCTTCAACTGTGGAGGTGGAGCCCACACCCAGGTGGCAATGGTGGTTGGTCCAGGCTGGCACATAATACTCCTTTAGAGGAAGCCAGGTATTTTCCAAATACTGCAAGACCTCAGGGTTTTTAACTTGCTTTTGAAGCTTCTTCCAGTTGTCTTTGAAAGACTTTTCAGTGGATGAATACATAAGCTGAGAAATGAATCCCAAAGTCATTAATAAAGACAATAATAAGAAAATAAGTGAAAAAAATTGAAGAAGTATATTACTTGATTCCAAAGGCCCATAAAATTCTCAAAATCAGTTCCATGACCAATTTTCTTCATGCAATGAGCAGATACATCCTTGTTGATGTGCCAAATGCATAGCATGACTTTGGAGTCTGGGAAGAGCTTCTTAATAGAGTTTTTCAAGGCCAGATCCCTGTCAATAACAATAACTGGAGGGGGAACAAGATTGGTGTTGTTGAGGACCTTTTCAATGTATTGATTTAATGCCCAAGTATATGAAGTTTCATTTTCATTCTTCATCAAACAAAAAGCCCCAGAAAAGGTCTTATTGGTTGAGCTGAATCCAACAATATGAAAAAGGGGCATTTTGTACTTATTGGTTTTATAAGTACAATCCATAAGAATGACATGAGGAAAGCCATGAAGGAGTTTTATGGCCAGGGGGTGAGTAAAAAACAAGGAGGTAATGTGTCCCTCAGAATCCCTTTCAGAGGACCAAACAAAATTTTCTTCTTTGAGAGTGTCAATAAGAGCATCAATGGGCCTTCTGCCTTGCAGTTTGTCTTTCTTGATTTTCTTGACTTGGTTGTAAATGTCTTGAAGGATTACAGGCCTTTCAGACTCCCTCTGGCTGCATTATTGGGCCTGAATTTGCCTTGGCATGAGCAGTGATTCAGACATTTGAGCAATTTGGGCTGTTTCTTGCTCATTGAATTTCCTGAAAGCAGGATGTGCCATGATATTTTCAGTGGCATCATGGCTATGTTCAGGATTTTTGACTTTAAGAGTCCATGTGGTACTCTTGGCATATTTCCTGGCATAAAGTCTAAAAGGACAGTCAAGCTTTCTTGAGGTGACTGTTTTTGAGGGGCTTTTGTTGGGATTTGGGGTGCCAGACCTGTCACAACATATTTCAATTTGGTTGTGGGTCATATTGGACCTCAAGGTGGACACAGCATACCCCTGAGCCCTGGCAACATTATGCACATGTTGCCAAAGAAGCTCAAGGCCTGAAATTCACCTTCAGTGGGGGGTTGAAGCATTTTTCTAATGAAAATTATGTATAAAAGTGAAAAAAAGGGGGAATTGGGGGATTTGGAATGGGGTAAGAACCTTTCGAAATGTGAAAAAGAGGTAAAAAAGGTGTGAAAAATGAACAGAAGGGGTTAATAGTGAAAGAAAGTGGTTTAAATGTGGGATTAATGGATGAGGGAAGGTAAAAAATTGGAAATTTGAAGGCTTGAAAGCAGGTTGTTGTGGTGGAAAATGCAGTCTTTGGGGGAAAAAAGAAAAAAAAGTGTGAAAAGCTTTGCAGAATGGCTTTGGTAATGCTGTTTTTCCAAAAAATAACAATGGTTTGGGGTGGGGATAATGTGGATTATTGGGGTGTTTGGGCTTGTTTTTTTGGGGGGGCTGGGAAAAAAAATCTGAAACAATTTGTAGTTAGAGAGGTTTTGTGGGGAAAAAACCTCTTTTGGGCATGTTTTGGCCCAATACAGGCCCAATTGTGTTTCATTTTTAATTAAAAATGGGCCCAGGGCACCCCTTACGTGTTTTTACCAACACCCTTTCTTTATTCTTTATATATAAGATCCTTATATTATTAAAGACCAAAGATAATCTTATTATAATCATCATCTTTAACATGATTATTATATTTATTTAACTTTTTTGTTTAAAATTCTCTTAAAAACCTCAATTCCACATAAAATTAAGAATATTTGTCATTTCTCTTAAGCTTTATTGTAAATACAATTAGAAAAGGTTTTATTTAAATTTTTTTGGCATAAAATTATTCAAAATTATTATATTAAGTATTAAATGTAGGTTATTTCTCTTATTATAATAATTTTTCTCTATTATTACTTTAATAATTCTTTAATTAATATAAATAGTATTTATATTAATTTATAACTTTAATATTAGTAATATTATTTTTATTAATTTTTTTTTATTATTAAAAACCAATTTCTTACACCTTTATTATTTGTTGGTAACAATAATAAAGTGCTTTTAAATTACATTAATTATCTTATATTAATATATTTCTTTATTATATTATTATATTTATTTAATAATATAATTACTTTTATGACATAATTATGATAATTCTTTATTATTATAACTATATTAATCTTATTTCTTTCATTTATAAGGAAATTCATAGTACAACACGTAAAATATTAGTAATTTTTACTCATTGTTTCATAGTCAAACCTTACATAATATCTGTTGAAATATACAAGATAGAGAGATAAACCAAAAATGAAGTCACCATGTAATTACTGTAAGAACACAGATATGAACTTTATCTTACAAGCTACGAAAAAGTGTGAGCCTTAGAGGTAATTTCATATACCCAAAAGACCACAAATATAAAAAATAACATATTAATATAAATAAAATAAATTTATTTATATTATTAAAATAAAAATCACAATATAAATATAAAATTATATTAAAAATAAGAAATTAATTATAATTTAAAAATAAAAATACATTAAATTTTGTAAATATAAAATTACATTTATACTTGAAAAATTTAAGTAAAAATGAAATTTTAACAAAATTGTGAAAAAATAAATAAATTTGGAAAAAAGTAAAATAAAATTTATTATAACTTTTTATCCAATAAATAAACATATAAATTTTATTTCACCATTGGATTCCTCATAAAAAATCAGGTGGGGTCACCTCTGAGTGAAATTTTTGTAACTCAACTCTAAATAAGCTTAAATTAAGTTTTTAGTATTTTCAATACAAAAGTTGAAAATCCTCAAAACCTTAATTTAATTCACACCACATGTGGTGTTAACCATCAATTTTTGTGTTAAAATTGAGGTGTTGTGTTTAGTTTAGAAGTTATGAGGAATTAAAGTATTTTCAATTGAATTCAATTGAAATGTCAAAATGTGCGCGTGTATTACATAAGTGAACTTTGATTTACATATGAGGTGTCAATTATTACTGTATTGTACTGTACAATTGAATTGAATTACATGTGTAAATTATAAGTATAATACATGATGAGGAATTAAAGGAAAAATAAATTGGAAAGATTAAATTTGGGGGGGAAAAGGAACTCCAGCTCTAAGGGGGAGCTAGACCCCCAAAATCCTTGCTGACAGGCGTGGGATGTCAAAATTCACGCAAAAGTTCATCACTTTTGGCCTGGAATTGAGTTACAGGGTCTGTGGACTCAATTGATGATGAGGTTTTGATACCAACTGGGGTAGTTTTAGCTGTTGCCAAGAAGGTAAAACTACCCTTAAGATAAAACAATCATAATAAAAACAGTTTTAACTGGTTTCTACGCCTCTGACACACATTCTGACGTGTTTTGAAGGCTCTAGGCCTGGTATTGCTATAGTAATGGCTGATTTAAGGGTCTAAAATGGCTAAAAATGGCTAAAAATGGCTTAAACCAGCCCTTTTTGGTCTAAACCAGGGTTCAATGATGCCATAATTGGCTTTTCTGTTGTCAGACTGTTTTTCACGACTGACAAGAGTAAATTTTACTTTTGGAGTAAGAGAATTGATGGCTATAAAAGAATGTCTTCTTTGCCCCACTTTTCTCTTCATGTTAGAATCTTTTCCTTTTATTAATTAGTTTAAAACTGTTAAACCAATCAATCAAAGATTCCAACCACCACTTTTAAATCATTTTAATCCTTTTAACCACGTGAAAAAATTATTATAATCATTGTTTGTAACTCTTATAATCATTTTTACCCCTGAACCACCCCAAAAGTGAATTAAAGCATCTTTCATCACTGTTAACTTTGTCACTTTGTTTCCAAATTCACTCTGGTCACTTTTGGGCGTGTTTTCTCTTTAATATTCTTTTTAAAGACTTTGTTCTTTAATTAATTGCTTGCAGTTCTTTGCTCAATTAATTCCAATTGAAATTGCTCTTGAAGAAATTTCTTTTGTAGCCTTAAAATATCTCTTGTAGAGTATTTTTTGGATAAATCTTTATTGTTGGTAAAACAATAAATTTTTATATTATTGTTTTATACTAATGAAGTTATAAACAATAAAATTGGCGAGTTTTCTCTTAAAAATAATATTTCATACTATTTTTAACTGAATTTTACCTTATACAAATTTTGAGGACAGGAAAAGTACTTGATTTTTAATCAAAGTTTCATATCCACACCTTACATTTGGGGGCCCAGCCGTGATATTTTACCTGTGACATATTTTTTACTCTTTTTAAATCTTTTTTCTTATATTGAAAAATTTAAAAACATATAAAAAATACTTATAATCCAAAAAAATCCTTAAAAAATAATTTTTTTCATATTATAAGTGAGGCTTATATTTTTATTTCTTTTTTGAAATAACCTTTTTTACTTAATTAATTGGCTTTTTCATTAATTTTAGTGTCTGACAACGTGGTAAGACAAGAAAACATTGAAACAGCCTCAACAGTAACCAGCATTATCCCTGCCAGTACTGTTAATTCTGATCATAATAGTACTGTTATTGTGACTCAAAATAACCAACCTGAACCAATATCTTCTGAATTAATTAACTTGGACATAAGTAATACCCTTCAGAAAGCTAAAAATTTGGCAAATAGTAAGTTTTTGACGTAAAAATACTATTTTAAGCCTTTTTAACCATAATTATGCCTTCAACCAGGTCAGGAGCCAGCTACAACCCATCAAGCAGCTCCCAAAAAGGTAATAGACGTGATTATGGCAGAGACCAACCAGGTACAGAAGGAAAAGGGTCAGTTGATGACTTCCAAACAACTAAAATGGGTCATTCTGAAGCTGATAATACCATTTTACCTTCAAAAAGAGCTGACACCGCCACAACAAGCCTCTGTGGACATATACAAAGCCAGCCACAATGCATACAACAATGCACTCCAATTCAAGGAGTACCAGATCCTTGCAGACCTGTGGAAGAATTGCATGAATTCTTACCTGACAGTAAGAAAATTCTTGGGCCATCCCAACACTTGCAAATTGCTCAATGGATGGCATCCATTGATGGAGAAGAAAAACATGATGCTTTTGACACTAGAATGGAGGAAAAACAACCCTCCACCAGCCAAACCAGTGCCAAAAACAGCCCCAGTGGCCAGCAGCAGCAATTCCAACGTGAAAAAGCAGCCACAAACTCCAAACAAGGGCAAAGGGAAGGCACCAGCCCCAAAACCTTACAGCCAGGGCTACAGAATCCCAAAGATTCAGCAGGATGCCATGGAAAATGTATTTCAGATGGCCAGAACCATGATGGAATTACAGAAGAAGGAGGAAGCCAGATTAAGGTTCCAGAAATGATTTCTGACATATTTGATTCCATCCCAGAGTTGTATAATGCTATAAATGACGTGAAAAAACATCTTTCTGATAAAAATGACACCATTTGTAACAACATTAAAACAAACAACCTGAGTCTGTGCCAAATTAATGAAACACTTATGTGTTTTGAGAAAGTTTTGAGAACAATTAAAAATTCCAACAATGATAATTCTTCTAATAAAATAAATGAACAATCTGCCATTATTAAAGAATTAACAGATAAATATTCTAAATTCAATATTGATGACATAATTGAAACAAGAATTAAACAAGCCATAAATATTATCAAGACAGATAACAAGAAAGTCCTTGATGACATTTCAAATTCATTTACTGAAGTAAAGACATATACCATTGCCTTGAAAAAGTGTTTTGATGCTTCACAAGAAGAAGTATCAAAATTATCAATGAAATTGAATCAAGTCACTGCTGATAATACAAGACAGACAGAGTTATGGCAAGAACTGACACACAAAGAAGACATGTATAAAATTGAAGTAATAAATTTAATACAAAGCTTCCAACATGAATACAGAAATTCCCAAAGGTGTAGCAACAGTAAAATGAATGACATTGAACAATTACTGAACACCTTACCAAGAATGTCTACACCTCTAAATCAAAATGAGGGCACAAGAATTTCAAATCCACAAGTATTGGATCCTGATAATTCACGATTAAAAAATGAATTATCCACTTCTTTTCATAACTTGGAACCATCAATGGGCCAAGCACTCTTGAAAGAAGTTCCAAAACTTAAAGAATGGCCTCACTTCAGTGGTGGAGGAGAGTATGACCATATGGAATTCATTAGAGGTATTGACATGATCAAAGAGGATTTTGAATTACCAGACAGATTGGTAACAGCCAGGTTTAACACCTTGTTTACCAGATCAGCTCACAGATGGTACATCAAAATAAGACAAGCACATGGACACCAGAGTTGGACTTGGTGGAAAACCCAAATCATCAACAAATGGGCAAATGATGCTTGGAGGTTTAAAGTTGAAACAGCCTTTGAATCTGCCAAATTTAATGCTGATAAAGACAAAGCTTTACCATGGTTTTGCCAACAAAAGGACAGATTAACAGCATTATATCCTGACATGTCAGAATTTATGATCCATAGAAAAATTCTGAGACAATGTGGAGGTGACTTAGAGCATGCTGTCAAAAGCAGGACTACTGAACAATCTTCAGCAGAGGATATTATCAATATACTAGAAGAAGTAACCACCAGAACCAAAATTGGTTCTAGTAGGGTGAATCTGAAAACAAGGTTTAATACACCTTGGAAAGATTCTGTGGACAAAAACCCCAAAGAAAATTCTAGTAATATTAAATATAAATCTGCAGATACAGTCAGAAAATGCCATATTTGCCAAAGCACCACCCATTTAGCCAATACATGTCCAAAAAGGGGGAAAATCAATGAAATTGACATTGAAAAAGAACCAGATGTTGAAAAGGAAGACATAATTGAAGACAATTCAGATGATAAGTCATCCATATTCTCTGAATCTTCAAAAGATATAGAAAATATCAATGCCACTTTTGACATCATGGAATCTTATTCCCACTTACCACAATTGAGCAATGGTCAAGTTGATTTATCAAAAGTTCAAGATGCACAACTTATGAAGACAAAACCAAACAGAGGAAAAGGTTATACAGCTGGTAACTCCTGTATAACAGAAGTGGTGATTGACAACAAACCCACCAAACTTTTGCTTGACCCAGGAGCCTTCTGCTCTTGTGTTGGAAAATCTTTTCTTAAGACTTGTGTACCAAATTTTGAAGACCAATTGTTACCAATTGATGGTATAAAATTCAACAGTGCAAGTAACCCAATGAAAGCATTAGGAATCTTTGAGACCAATGTCATATTCCCACACATAAATGGGAATTTAAGGATCACAGTTGAATTTGTTGTTATGGAAAATTGCTCTAGTACCCATTTTATATTGGGAAATGACTATTTAATCATGTATGGGATAGATTTACATAATAACAAAGACAGATAATTTACAATTGGAGACAATAAGCGCCAGAAATTTGCCTTTTTACCCTTTAAAAGACAAATTACAGTAAACAAAGTATCACCAGTCAACTTAGAGTTAGAGAAATTCAAGTCTGAACAGTTAAATGAGGCTGAAATAAGCCTTCATCTGACTGATAAGCAAGAAAATGAACTTTCTTCCCTTTTGTATGACCACAGAGGAGCATTTGCTACAGACAAAGAACCCCTGGGAGCAATTATTGGTCATGAATTTGACATCATTCTTAACATTGAGAGACCTTATCCACCACTCTTAAGAAGACCTGCTTATCCAGCAAGTCCAAAATCAAGAGAAGCTCTAGAAATTCATATCAAAGAACTTCTAGACCTTGGTGTAATAAGAAAAGTAGGCCACAATGAGGAAGTAGAAATAACTACACCAGTCATAGTGGCGTGGCATAATGGAAAATCCAGAATGGTTGGGGACTTTAGAGCTCTGAACACTTACACTGTTCCAGACAGATACCCAATACCAAAAATCCAAATTGCCCTTACTCAAATATCTCAAGCAGTTTATATAACCACTATGGATGCCCTTAAAGGATTCCATCAAAATGTAGTAACACCAAGAGCAAGAAAATACTTGAGAATTATTGTTCATTGTGGATTGTATGAATACTTAAGGATGCCCTTTGGTATCAAAAATGCACCTTCACACTTCCAAAGAATGATGAATGAAATCTTCCCTGAAGAACTCTCAGAGGGATGGTTAATCATTTACATTGATGACATTATTATCTGTTCAAAGACTTGGGAGGAGCACATGTACAGATTATCAAGAGTTTTGACAAAAATCCAATCAGTAAACATGAAAATCTCCTTGAAGAAATGTCATTTTGGATTTAAAGAACTTAAGGCACTAGGACATATTGTATCTGGTTTGTCCGTTGGAATTGATAAAAACAAAGTTGCAGCAGTATTGTTAAAACCCATGCCTCAGAATAAGAAGGAAATTCAGTCATTCTTAGGTTTTGCAGGATATTACAGGCAACACATTAAAGACTTTGCATCCATAGCAAGACCACTTTATAAGTTGTGTGACAAAGACACAGTATTTGAGATGACTGTTGACAGAGTCAAAGCTTTTGAGTCTCTAAGAGAAGCATTGACCACTGCTCCACTCTTACTGATGCCAGACTTTAAATTGCCTTTCAAACTGTATATTGATGCATCAGGGGATGGACTAGGTGCTGCACTTCACCAAGTTCAGATCATAAATGACAAACCTGTAGAAGGACCAATATGTTTCATATCCAGGCAAATCAAACCAACTGAAGCCAGATATGGAGCAAGTCAAATGGAATGTCTATGCCTTGTCTGGGCCTTAGAGAAATTGAACTATTTCTTAGAGGGATGTGTTTTTGAAGTAATAACAGATTGTACAGCTGTGAAATCACTTTTGAACATGAAAACACCTAACAGACACATGCTCAGATGGCAAATAGCCATACAAGAATACAGAGGCAATATGACTATTGTTCATAAGGATGGGAATATTCATAAGAATGCAGATGGACTAAGCAGATGGCCATTACCAAATAACATTGATAATCCTGCTTATGTTCCAGAAGAAGCTTCACCACAAATTCCAATAGAAGGAATAAGTGTTACAGACTTGAACACCACCTTCTTTGAAGAAGTCAGAAATAGTTACACTCAAGATAAGAATTGTAGCATCTTATGCCAATTACTTAACAAAGACTGTAAAGACAACTCTCTAATACATGCCTTGGATGAAGTATGGAGAAAATCTTATAATGAAGGGAGATTTCACCTACTGGATGGTATAATTTACCACAGAACCAAGCACACATGTATCATGACAGTTGTAGACAGGTCATTAATCAATCTTGTACTGAAAGAATGCCATGATAGTCCCTTTTCAGGACATCTTTCTGAGGACAGAACAAGAGAGAAAGTAAAGACCTGCATATGGTGGCCAATGTGGCAAAAAGATGTTGCAGAATATTGCAAAACCTGTGACAGATGCCAAAAGGCAAATAAATCCACTGGCAAAAGACTTGGAAATATGATGAAAATCCAAGAACCAAACAGACCTTGGGAAATTGTCCATATGGATTGGGTAACTGGCCTACCACCAGGAGGTGACAGGAGCTATAATGCTTGCCTAGTAATTGTGGACAGATTCAGTAAAACTCCAATCTTTTTACCATGTCACAAAGATGATACAGCCATGGATACAGCTCTTCTGATATGGAATAGAGTAGTGTCATGGACTGGGATATTTACAAATATCATCAGTGATAGAGATCCCAAATTCACTTCAGCTCTATGGACAAATCTTCACCAATTATTTGGCACAAAACTGTCTTTCTCTACAGCCTACCACCCACAAACTGATGGTCTGGCTGAAAGAATGATCCAAACCTTAGAGGACATGGTGAGAAGATTTTGTGCATATGGCCTTGAATTCAAAGATTGTGATGGATTTACCCATGATTGGTGTACTCTGTTACCAGCACTGGAATTAGCATATAAAACATCAATCCATTCCAGTACCAATCAGACTCCTGCTATTCTAGAAAAAGGATGGAACCCCAAGTTACCCCAAGATTCCTTGAGGAAAGACTTAATTGAAATACATCCCACAGCTGCTAGCTTCAAAGGAATGCTAGACAAAGCTAGAAAGCATGCAGTGAGATGCATGGAGGACTCTTTTGCATATGCTAAAGACAAATGGGATAAATCTCATGCAACTCCAGATTTCAAAGTGGGGGACCTAGTTCTTGTATCCACCACTAACTTCAATAAAATCAAAGGATGTAAAAAGTTAAAAGACTCCTTTGCAGGACCTTTTGTGATTAAGGCCCTCCATGGAGAAAATGCTGTTGAAGTAGAGTTATCTGAAGAACTTAGCAATAAGCACCCTACATTTCCAGTAAGCTTGATAAAGCCATACAAATCTAGTGATGCTGAGAAATTTCCCTTGAGGAATAAGATTCCCCAAGTTATACCTCCTATTGAGACATCTGGTACTAAGAAAATAACCAAAGTTCTTAAAGAAAGGAAATTAAGAACCAAGAAAGTAAGGGAATACCTTGTTAGGTACAGTGACCCAACTTGTGAAGATGAATGGTTAGAAGAGAAAGATATACCAGAAGCCACCAAACTCCTGAGGAGATTCAGACACACTAGAAACACCAATATTACAAAGTAATATTCTTTTTTAGGGGGAGGGAATGTGAGCCTTAGAGGTAATTTCATATACCCAAAAGACCACAAATATAAAAAATAACATATTAATATAAATAAAATAAATTTATTTATATTATTAAAATAAAAATCACAATATAAATATAAAATTATATTAAAAATAAAAAATTAATTACAATTTAAAAATAAAAATACATTAAATTTTGTAAGTATAAAATTACATTTATACTTGAAAAAATTAAGGAAAAATGAAATTTTAACAAAATTGTGAAAAAATAAATAAATTTGGAAAAAGGTTAAATAAAAATTATTATAACTTTTTATCCAATAAATAAACATATAAAAATTATTTCACCATTGGATTCCTCATAAAAAATCAGGTGGGGTCACCTCTGAGTGAAATTTTTGTAACTCAACTCTAAATAAGCTTAAATTAAGTTTTTAGTATTTTCAATACAAAAGTTGAAAATCCTCAAAACCTTAATTTAATTCACACCACATGTGGTGTTAACCATCAATTTTTGTGTTAAAATTGAGGTGTTGTGTTTAGTTTAGAAGTTATGAGGAATTAAAGTATTTTCAATTGAATTCAATTGAAATGTCAAAATGTGCGCGTGTATTACATAAGTGAGCTTTGATTTACATATGAGGTGTCAATTATTACTGTATTGTACTGTACAATTGAATTGAATTACATGTGTAAATTATAAGTATAATACATGATGAGGAATTAAAGGAAAAATAAATTGGAAAGATTAAATTTGGGGGGGAAAAGGAACTCCAGCTCTAAGGGGGAGCTAGACCCCCAAAATCCTTGCTGACAGGCGTGGGATGTCAAAATTCACGCAAAAGTTCATCACTTTTGGCCTGGAATTGAGTTACAGGGTCTGTGGACTCAATTGATGATGAGGTTTTGATACCAACTGGGGTAGTTTTAGCTGTTGCCAAGAAGGTAAAACTACCCTTAAGATAAAACAATCATAATAAAAACAGTTTTAACTGGTTTCTACGCCTCTGACACACATTCTGACGTGTTTTGAAGGCTCTAGGCCTGGTATTGCTATAGTAATGGCTGATTTAAGGGTCTAAAATGGCTAAAAATGGCTAAAAATGGCTTAAACCAGCCCTTTTTGGTCTAAACCAGGGTTCAATGATGCCATAATTGGCTTTTCTGTTGTCAGACTGTTTTTCACGACTGACAAGAGTAAATTTTACTTTTGGAGTAAGAGAATTGATGGCTATAAAAGAATGTCTTCTTTGCCCCACTTTTCTCTTCATGTTAGAATCTTTTCCTTTTATTAATTAGTTTAAAACTGTTAAACCAATCAATCAAAGATTCCAACCACCACTTTTAAATCATTTTAATCCTTTTAACCACGTGAAAAAATCATTATAATCATTGTTTGTAACTCTTATAATCATTTTTACCCCTGAACCACCCCAAAAGTGAATTAAAGCATCTTTCATCACTGTTAACTTTGTCACTTTGTTTCCAAATTCACTCTGGTCACTTTTGGGCGTGTTTTCTCTTTAATATTCTTTTTAAAGACTTTGTTCTTTAATTAATTGCTTGCAGTTCTTTGCTCAATTAATTCCAATTGAAATTGCTCTTGAAGAAATTTCTTTTGTAGCCTTAAAATATCTCTTGTAGAGTATTTTTTGGATAAATCTTTATTGTTGGTAAAACAATAAATTTTTATATTATTGTTTTATACTAATAAAGTTATAAACAATAAAATTGGCGAGTTTTCTCTTAAAAATAATATTTCATACTATTTTTAACTGAATTTTACCTTATACAAATTTTGAGGACAGGAAAAGTACTTGATTTTTAATCAAAGTTTCATATCCACACCTTACAAAAAGGCTAAAACTTGTAATGGATTATTGATTAAAATCAATGGAGCTGTTGACCACTTTGTTGTGAAAGTGGTACAAGCTTAAGGAAAAGTAGACAGTAAGATTCTTCTAGTTCATACACAAAGAATGATGTAATTTTTATCATAATATTCAAGGTATAACCCCTTGAAATCATGTTTTGAAGTTTAAAATATTAAATTTTGACAGAAAAGATGAGTTACAAGAAAAATCATCAAAAATAGAGTTTTTATGATGTAATGAAAGCTCTTTGCAGTCTAATAAGGACATTTCAAGCTATCAGAATACAATCTCAGAATAGCTGTAGCGTGTATAACCTGAAAGTTATTAATTATCAACATTTAAGCTTAAATTTGATCATTTATGATCACTCACTGTAAACTTATTTTAGGTTTAACAGTTATATAAGTGATGAAACTGGTTAATACTATTATATTATCATTAATACTACTAAAATGCACAAAGTTTAGGCTTCTTCCAAGCCTATGATGTCATCAAACCTAGAGTTATATTGATAACTCAAAATAATGGCATAATAATGAGATAAGATGGTTTGATCATGATGTAATTATCACTAAACCTTAAAATACTGATCATTTCTAGTAGATACCATCAGTACACATCTACTAGAAGGGAGATATTCATTATAAATAGGGCTCTTTCTACTCTATTTTCCCCCAAGACGTATCAAAACATTAAAACAATTAAATCAAAAGGTAAAATCTTTATTCTTTATATATAAATAATTTATATTATCAAAGACCAAAGGTAATCTTCATTATAATCATCATTTTTTGACATGATTACTTCAATTTTTCTTTTGTTTTGAAATAATTCTCTTAAAAATCTCATTTCCACATAAAATCAAGACAATTTGTGATTTCTCTTATTTCTATTTGTAAATACAATTTAAATAAGTTGTATTTACATTATTTGGCATAAATTCATCCAAAATTATCATATTAAGTGTCAAAAGTAGGTTATTTTCTCTTATTATAATAATTTTTTTCTCTATTATTACTATTAATAATACTTCAATGAATATAAATAGTATTTATATTAATATATAACTTTAATATTGGTAATGTTATTATTATTAATTGTTTTTTATTAATAAAAATCAATTTTTTATGCCTTTATTATTTGTTGGTAACAATAATAGGGTACTTTTAAATATATTTACTTATTATATTGTTTTTATAATATAGATTATATTATTATATTTACTTAATGATATAATTCCATTTTTACGCCTTAATTATAATAATTCTTTATTATTATAATTCTTTTTATCTTATTTATTTTATCTATATGGACATTCAGAGTACAATAAGTAAAATATTAGTAATTTTTACTTATTGTTTCATTTTAAAACCTTACACCAATAGAGGACTATTCTATTAAGAACATTACAGGTTTCTTTGAAGTAACTGAAGTCCATACTCACTTGCAACAGTATAGTGAAGATTTCTATAACCTGATCAATATACAGGATGCTAGTATGTGTAAGACTAAACCTTCTATAGGCAAATGATACACTCCTTGAGCATCTTGTATCACATCAGTTTTGATTAATAATGTTGAAGCCAAGGTCAATTTTAACACAGGGGCATTTTGAACTTGTTTAGTCAAATAATATCTTCAAAACATACTGCCTGAATGGAAGAACCATCTATTCCCAATAGAAGGTGTGAAATTTATTAGTGCGTGTAATAATATGTACCCTTTGGGCATATTGGACACTAATCCTGTATTTCCACACCCTGCAGGTAGTGTAAGAATGAAGACAGAGATAGTAGTAATGGAAAATTGTAAATCTCAACATCTGATTATTGGGAATGATCATTTGAATATTTAGGGTGTTGGCATCAATAACCAAAAGGAAAGATATTTTACAATTGGAGAAAATAAAAGACAAAAATTCTTTTATTCCAATATTCCCAAACAAATATCAATAGTATTTTCAAAAGATACTCATAAGGAGGAATTTGGGAATAATCAACTTATTGAAGCACAGATTAATGCATCATTATCACCAAAAATGAGGCATGAGCTTGTTGATGTGTTGTAGACATATCAAAATTCATTTGCTTCAGATAATTAACCATTAGGCACTATTGAAGGACATGGAGTTGATATTACTCTTAATATTGACAGCCCATATCCTCCAGTACCTAGAAGACCAGCTTACCCAGAAAGTCCCAGAGCTAGAGAAGCCTTGTAAAAACAGATCTAAGAGTTCATTCAGCTCAGTGTACTAAGAAACTTAGGCCATAATGAGTAAGCTGAAGTGAAAACTCCTGTTATTATTTCTTGGCATAATGATAAATCTAGGATGGTTGGAGATTTTAGAGTATTGAATACCTTCAAAGCTCCAGATAGGTATCTAATTCCCAGAATTTAAGAAACTTTGACCCAATCATCTAAAGCCAAGTATATAACCTTCATGGATTCATTAAAATGCTTTCATCAGAATTCTTTGGTGCCCAAAGACAAGAAATTAATTAGAATTATCACTCACTGTGGTATTTATGAGTATCTTAGAATGTCATTTGGTATTAAAAATGCTCCATATCACTATCAAAGAATGATTAATACCATCTTCACCAAAGAATTATCTGAAGGATGGTTCATTATTTATACTGATGATATTATAATATGTTCAGATTCATGGTTTCTGCATCTTGAAAGACTTGCAAGAGTACTTTACAAAGCTGCAGGATTGAATATGAAGATTTCACTTAAGAATTGCAACTTTGGCTTTGAGGAGCTCTAGGACTTATTGTTTCTGTTTTAAGCTTGGGTATTAACAAAAATAAAGTAGCAGAAGTATTACTTAATCCAATACCCCAGAATAAGAAAGAAATTATGTCTTTTCTTGGATTTTCCAGTTATTAAAGACAACATCTGAAATATTTTGCAATTATAGCCAAGTGACTCTACAGGATCTGTGATAAACAGACAGTATTTGAGATGACACAAGAACAAATTAAAGCTTATGAGAAGATAAGCAAAGCTCTGACAGAAGCACCTTTACTCATTGTTCCAGAGTAGAATATACCTTTCAAACTTTAAATTTATGCATGTGGAGATGAATTTGGAGCAGCCCTACATCAAGTCCAAATAATTGATGACAAACCTACAGATGGACCAATTTGATATATCTCAAGGAAAATTCAACCAACAGAAGCCAGATATGGTGCAAGCCAAATGGAGTGCTTATGTTTGGTATGAGCACTTGAGAAATTTAATTATTATCTTGATGGCAGTTTTTTTTGAAACTATAGCTGACTGTAATGCAGTGAAATCACTTCTTAATATGAAGACACCTAACAGACATATGTTTAGATGGAAAATAGTAATCCAATGATATAGAGGAAACATGACTATATTCCATAAAGCAGGGAATATTCATAAGAATGCTGATGAACTTAGTAGGTGGGCTCTAGCCAATACTACTGATAACTTAGCTTGTTTTCCTTTGGAAGCAGAACCACAAATTCCAATTCAAGGAATCAAAATAACTGATATTGGGACTGAATTCTTTGAGGAAGTAAGACAATCTTATAAGCAGGACAAGAACTTCCATATCTTGACATCCTTATTAGATAAAGACTGCAAAGATACAGCTTTGGGTAATTCATTAAATGAAGTATGGAAAACTTCTTATTCTGAAGGAAGATTTCACTTGTTTGATTGTGTAATCTACCACAGGACCAAACATTCCTGTGTAATGAAATTATGCAGTAGATTAGTTATCAATAAAATTCTTCATGAATATCATGATAGCATCTACTCTGGACACCTTTCAGCAGACAGAATAATTGAAAAAGTGAAAAACTGTGCATGGTGGCCATCTTGGAGAAAAGAGACCATTGGGAATTATCATACCTGTGACAGATGCCAAATAGAAAACAGGAGTAAAGGCAAGAAATTTGGACTCATGATTAATATTCAAGAACCAAAATCCCCTTGGGAAGTTGTTCACATGGATTGGTTAACAACACTCCCTCCAAGTGGTTACAGGAGCTATAATTCTTGTTTAGTAATTGTATACAGATATAACAAAACACCCATATTCTTACCATGTCATAAAGATGAAATTTCTATGGATACAACTCCTCTTCCATGGAATGGAGTTATTTCTCATACAGGGTTATTTAAAAATATCATAAGTGACAGAGATACCAAATTCACATCTGCACTTTGGAACAATCTTCATATATTATTTAGGACCAAGTTATCATTTTCTACAGCATATCACCCTCAAACTGATGGGCTTTCAGAAAGAATGATTAATAATATAGAGGACACGATCAGGAGATTCTGTACTTATGGATTATAATACAAATACTCAGATGGCTTTACCCATGACTGGTACACTGTAATACCAGAATTAGAATTGGAATATAAGAAATCAGTACATTCTTTCACAGGTCAGACTCCTGCTATGTTAGGAAAGGGATGGAATACAAGACTCCCAGCATACACAATGAGGAAAGACTTAATTGACATCCATACTACAGCTTCCATATTCAAAATGATGCTTGATAAAGTGAAACACCATGAAAACCAAATCATGGATGATGCTTTTGAATATGCAAAACAGAAGTGGGACAAGAGTCATAAAGTACAAGATTTCAAATTAGGGGACTTAGCTCTAGCTTCAACCTTGGATTTTAATGATATCAAAGGCCCAGAAAAACTCAAAGATTTTTATGTAGGACCATTTGTTATTTTTTCCTTACATGGAACCAATGCAGTTAAAGTGAAATTTAGTGATGAATTAGAAAATAAACACCCCACCTTCCCAGTCAGCTTGATAAAACCTTATCAACAAGCTGATAAAGAACTGTTTCCTTTAAGAAACCCAACTCCTTTAACTGTAACACCAGTGGAACAGAGTGAATAAAAAAAGACAAAGAAATTTATTGAAAAAAGGAGACTGAGGGATAAAAATCAAAGAGAATATATTGTCAGATATAAAAATCCAGTAAATGAAGATGAATGACTGGCAGAAGCAGAAATACCTGAATCAGATGAACTGTTGAGAATATTTAGACATGAAAGAAGGCCACAAGCCTGAATACGTCTATAAATATGCTTTAAATTACTTGATTTGAGTAATGTAAAGAGGTTGGACAGTGGACATTCATCCCCTTGGGGGCCCATTTCTTCTTAAAAATCATTAATAAAATTGTAGTCCAATTTTTTTGGCTGGGAGGGAATGTGAGCCTTGAGGTAAATCTTAAATCCCCAAATAGTCTACAATTATCTTTAAAATAAGTTCTGAACTATGCATAACCCATAAGTCATTCATATATTCAATATTAATTATTTTTAATTTCAGAAAAGATGAATAACCTTTTTGTGAATAAGTAGATCCATGGATTTAAGGCCAGATTTGGATTCTACACACAAATTTATCTAGGGTAGCTTCATAGAGTGAATGAGGTGGTAATATGGAAAATACTTCAAAACCACATCATTAATACCACATAAAAGAATTGTGAAAACTTTGGTTTTTCTGAATTTCATGCCAAAATAATGGGAATTTGAGAAATCCCATGTTGCATATACACTAAGAATAGTGTTATGCATTTTTGTGGCACTTAATATTATGGTATTCCTACATAAATCTTTGATACACCCATAGTGGATATTAGTCTTAAGGCCTGAATTTCTATTTTTGACGTAAAAATAGCTAAGAGGGACAAAAGACATCAAAGAGAGCCAGGGTACCCAACTTCTGAGGCGTCTGAGGCATTGATAGCTCTAAATCTTGGACCCATGGCTAATAATGGCCTAATTAGTATACTAAAACCTTTTTGGAACCTAGTCACCAAGTTAAAATCTCATGAAATCATAAGAAAATTGCAAATAAGCTACTATTTTGATGTGACAGAGAGGTAAAGAGAAACTTAGACTCCTGTAACAATTTAAATTCTTAATCCTTTTAAGTTTATAAACCTTAAAAGAGTAGTTAAAACCCTTTTTTGGACTAGTATCCATTTATTTACCTCATAGTAACCTGCCATACTGTGATATTTGCAATTCTACACAGAAATGAGGTAAAAACATCAAAAATTCATTAAAAATGAGATTCTTTATGAATCTTTCTGAAAATTTCAGGACCAATGAAAAATGATATTACTGATAAATAACCAAAAGATAATTATGGTTTCATAGGTAAAATTAAAATTTTTACTTACAGTCCATTTTTGATGATTCCACATGAAATACTGAATCTTCAAAAATTCACAGAAAATAAAACCTGTGATGAGATTCCCAATAACATTGATAAATTTTAAAATTTAATGTTAATTTTGAAATGAAGGAATATTTACAGTTGTTACTCCTTTCATTCTTAACCATAAATGAGTTGGTAGCCACGTAAAAGCATCAATTAAGCAATTATAATAATCTTACGTGACAAAAAATGATGCAATAAATAATCCAAAAAGGATTATTGTTTTCTCACTAACTGTTTTTTCAGTTTTCTTAATTTCACACCTCTGTGAGCTGTCTTAGACTGAAACAAGACCTCCTCTTGCTGTTTTTTCCAAAATCATCTTATTATCCAATTATATCATTGTTACCAATGAGTAAGTATTAGTTAAGCTTTTCTTAAGTGTTTTATCCTTTCAGAATCAATTAAGAAAGAATTTAAATCATATAAATCAACTTTATATTTTTTCAATACTGTTATAAATCAATTTTTATCCCATCAATCCACAACTTATCCGCCAAATCTCTCTAACATATTCTTTCCAAGTTTCATTGAGTATTAGTGAGTGATTTATTATTAATTCTTAAAGTTTTTCTCTAGTACTTTTTTCATTCAAGAATTAAAATTATAATTATTCTTGTAAAAGATAATTATATATTAAAGTAATTTTATCATTTTAATAAAGAAGTTTTATTATTCTAATACTTTATGTTGACAATTACTGCTTACTGTTATATTCACTAGTAGTGTATTACAAGTAGAAGAATTAATTAATTATTTGAATTTTGGTAATAATCATTTTACTATTATATTTTGTGATAACAGTCATAGTATTGCTGATTAATAGTAATATAATCAAAAATTCCATAGACACATCTTACACTAGAACTGTAGTTTAATAATATTAAATACATCACTTCCTGTCTAAATAAGGAATTGAATCTATCTCTATTTATTTTTTTGACAACCCCAACAATCTAGGTGTGAATAGTTTATTTTCTCTTTTATCTATTACTTCTCCCTGATAAATTAATAGCTTATTTACTTTTTTATCTATTACTTCTGCCTGATGAATTTCTCATACAAGAGTAGACTGCTATAACCGAGGGGAACTTATCCATTTCATAACAGACATATAAGTGAATAGATAATTAAAGATGCTTTCAATGAAAAAAGGGTTGTTTTTATTTGTTAAATTTCACAATAATAATATTACTAATGATGTGAGTAAGCATTGAAAGCAAATTAATTAGTGTGAAAAAAGGTGTAAAATATGTTGAAAAAATTACATAAAAATAATTTGGGAATAAATGCAATTGGGATTTGATAAGGGGATATTTCTCATTTAGGTAGAACAATGGAGCATAACTCTAACAATATTGAAACAAAAAGTTATACAAGAAATTCTGAGTCAAGTCAAGAGGAGGAAGGGATGATTGTGGTACAAGTAAATTTGCCAATAGGCAAAGTACATCAAGACAAAAGTGGGGTAACAAAACAAGGAATACATGAAAGGAAATATAGTAGAAGAAATCCTTCAATATGTGAAACCTCACAGCTATGTCACCATAAATCAACAATTAAAAGTTTTGAATAATCAATAAGAGAGAAAAAATTAATGAATAATATGGGTAACAAGATGCTTTGAATTTTAAGCCTTTAATTATGATGATACATTAGGGGCATAAACAGGCAGAGGAGAAAGATAGGTTTCAAGAAAGAAATATGACAAAATAGACAAGAGGAGCACAGATAAACAGAAGATCAAGCAACAAATGATTGAATAAATATTGCAACAATATTTTTTTTGGAAAAAATCAGCTGCATTGAAAACTCAGACTTGTTATGAAGGAAAGAAAAGTACGATGAAGTGCAGGTAATATAAAATATAATGCCAACTTTTCAAAATACATAATGATCTGAAAAGCTGATCCAATTTCCAGAAAACAATCTATGAGGTCTGTTGAGAAAATTTTTGGGGCTGCAGGAGTATGGTTTGATTGGTGTATCAACACAGGAAATTCTCCTGGATATTTCTTTTCTTTTCATGAGTCTTCATTTCTCACTGCTTTTATACAACTCTTTGCCAAAAGTATGTGTATATTACTTTCCCTTGAGTCTCTCATGAAAGTTTATATACCTAAGGAGAATTTTTGATTATGAAAAAGTTGTAAAAAAAACTAGATAATTGCTAAGAAAGCTATTTTTTTTCACATTTCACAGTTCATGTAATTAAATAAGCACATTTATAAGTGTAAGTGTAAGGTGTGGATATGAAACTTTGATTAAAAATCAAGTACTTTTCCTGTCCTCAAAATTTGTATAAGGTGAGAAATGATTAAAGATAGTATGAAATAGTATTTCTAAGAGAAAACACCCCAATTTTATTGTTTTCTAAATTTATAAGTATAAAACAATAATATTATAAAGATTTATTATTTTACCAACAGTAAAAATTGATCCAAAAATACTCTACAAG
This sequence comes from Austropuccinia psidii, assembly GCA_023105745.1. Taxonomy (NCBI): domain Eukaryota; kingdom Fungi; phylum Basidiomycota; class Pucciniomycetes; order Pucciniales; family Sphaerophragmiaceae; genus Austropuccinia; species Austropuccinia psidii. Next base: position 42,456,663 of record JALGQZ010000009.1, read on the forward strand.
AGATATTTAAGGCTACAAAAGAAATTTCTTCAAGAGCAATTTCAATTGGAATTGATTTATCAAACAACTGCAAGCAATTAATTGAAGAACAAAGTTTTCAAAAATATATTTAAAGAGAAAACACACCCAAAAGTGACCAGAGTGAATTTGAAGACAAAGTGACTAAGTTAACAGGGATGAAAGATGCTTTAATTCAATTTTGGGGTAGTTCAAGGGGTAAAAATGATTATAATGATTTTTTCATGTGGTTAAAAGGTTTAAGATTATATGAAAAGGGTGGTTGGAAGCTTTTATTAATTGGTTTAACTGTGTTTAAACTAATTATAAAAGGAAAGTATTCTAACATGAAGAAAAAAGTTGGGCAAAGAAAAAATTCTTTTATAACCATCAATTTTCTTACTCCAAAAGTAAAATTTACTTTTGTCAGTTGTGGAAAACACTCTGACAACAGAAAAGCCAATCATGGAATCATAGAACCCTGGTTTAGACCAAAAAGGGCTGGTTTTAGCCATTTTAGACCCTTGAATCAGCCATTACTATAGTAATACCTGGTCTAGAGCCTTCAAAACATATCATAATGTGTGTAAAAGTCGTATAAACCAGTTAAAACTATATCTACTAAGTTTTTTTTAACTTAAGGGTAGTTTTACCCTCTTGGCAACAGCTAAAACTGCCCTGGTTGGTATCAAAACCTCATCATCAATTGAGTCACAGACCCTGTGACTCAATTCCAGGCCAAAAGTGATGAACGTTTGCATGGATTTTGACATCCCATGCCTGTCAGCAAGGATTTTGGGGGTCTGGCTCCCCCCCCCAGAATTAATCTTTCCAATTTATTTTTTCTTTAATTCCTCCTCATGTAATACACTTTCAATTTACACATACAATTCAATTGAGTTTTACAGTACACAACTGTAATAATTGATACCTCATATGTAAATTACAGTTCACTTATGTAATACACGTGCACATTTTGACATTTCAATTGAAAATACTTCAGTTACTCATAGCTTCTAAACTACACACAAGAATTGATGGTTGACACCACATGTGGTGTGAATTAAATTAAGGTTTTGAGGATTTTCATACTTTTGTACAAAAAATACTAAAAACTCAATTTAAGCTTATTTAGAGTTGAGTTACAGAGTTTTCATCCAGAGGTGACCCCACCTAATTTTTTATAAGGAACCCAATGGTGAAATAAATTTTCTATGTTTATTTGTTAGATAACAAGCTATGATATATTTTATGCAGCTTTTTACCAAAAATGTTTTAATTTTATTGATTTTATTAAAAATTCATTTTTACTTAATCTTTTTCAAGTAAAAATGCATTTTCACAATTTCAAAATTTAATGTAATTATTTATTTTAAATTATATTTAAATTTTTATCTTTATATAAAAATTTGTATTTATATTTTAATTTTTACTTTGATAATATAAATAAATTTATTTTATTTATGTTTATATCTTATTTTGTTATTTGTCGTCTTTTGGGTATATGAAAATACCTCTAAGGCTCACAGTAAGAGATGATTTTCCACGTGCATGGAGCCACCAAAGGACCATCAAATTCTTCCAAGGTTGACACGCAGACTAAGAGTAGAATATTGCAGAGAATAATCCTATGCCAGCTTTCATAAACTGGCATATGACCGTTCTTTTGGAAATTTATACCTGTGGGTTAGTTTACACCAGTTTAAAACAAATTCATCAAAATCTAGTGGTTATATTGCCACAGTACTGTGAAGCTTATATGGCATTTCAAGCTTGTATACTCACGTCCATCTCAAAATCTTACAAATATTTTTTTTCTCAATTAATTGGTTCAATTGATTATCTATAGAGTTAAAGATTTCCTCCAACAATGCCAAAGACTCAGATGGCAAGATTTAAGAAACAAAAATTCAAGCTCATACTGAAAAACATTTGATAGAAATGATACAACAGAATTTAAATTCCCTTAATGCATTAAAATCTCCAAACGGGAAATTACAAAATATTTCTCAATTTCAAAACAGTGGAATTCAAGAACTATAAACATCTTTGAAAGGAAATAGTCTTATATTGGAAAAACTCAAAAATAAATAAATAATTCAGCTCAAGGCAATTGAAGCTCAACTGAAAGATATGTTGGAAAAATAAAGTAAAGATTAAATTTTTGTTCACTATATGTGTTGTATCTTGAAAATTAATGTCACAATTCTTTTCTTTAGTGACTTCATATACCTATCAAAGAGGCTTCCTATTGGTATAATAGTCAAATTTACTTAATTACACATTGAATAATAATAGTTCTATTGTTGAATTACTTTCACAGATTATTTTTCAAAAATTTATATCAGAATTCCATTTAAAATAATAATTTACAACATTCTGTACCATGACAAATGGATCAAAATTGATTACCCTTTATATAAGTCTGAATGAAGATGAGTTCAAATTTGGTTATTGGTTGGGATTTTTTATTAGCAGCCATATTCATTCATAAAAGTCTTTAATATAATTCAAGCAACTGTTACCTTGCATGTATATAATGGAATTATTGCCTATGATGCCAAAAAACAATTTAATCAATTATTCAAGTGGCCCAATTATTGTTAAACAACAAATTCTTCAATTAGATCCATTATCAGTAATTTTAGTCTTATTAAAATATAAAAATAAACAATTAAATTCCTTTTTTAAGAAATAAATGTTATTGAAATTTATATGTTTAATTTCATGCTGATTATGCAATGGTGTAGGTATAGATACTTTTGCATAATAACCTGAGTCACCCATCAGAAAGCAATCATGAGAGAACCTTGGCACCCTATCAATTAAGTAATTGCCAGTTTATGAGCTATGTAACATTTGGATGTCGTGGACAAATCCAGAAAGTCCACCATAGACCTATTTCACAGAAAAACAAAATCAATTAATTCAAACTTCCTGTAAGATTCAATACTCACATTGTAAAATTTCCCATTTCCATCTACAATAAATTTGAATACAATTGAGTGCCACCCTTTTAAATTAACATAATATTTCAATTGATGATTTGGTGGTGTTATTATTTGGATGTGATTGCCATCAATTTCTAAAATAATCTTTTACAATCCCCCTCTTCTCTTGAATGAATCCTTGATAATTTTTTATTCCTCTTAGTCCTGAAAATCTGGAAAACTAAAAAACACAATATTATATCTCAAAATTTCACAAAGCAACCATCAAAAGTAGGACATACACTATTTTTGAATAATGCAGAATAACCAATATTTCTTGTAATATAGCTTAAAATATGTGGTAATCTTCTGACTTACCAATATTCAAAACATGCCCCACAGTTTCATATGATCTTCCATGTCCAACACAGTATAACATTGCACCAACGTTTTCCTCAATGGTTAATCCTCTGATATCTTGATGATAGCTGTTTCTAACATGAGGAATTTAATTATTAGTAAAACCAAAATAATCAATACATCCTATCCAAAAGAGCCCAATGAAGCAAGATTCATCAAATAATTCTTTGCTACCCCATAGATTGAAGCATCATCTATTCCATAATTATTGTCAATGTTTAGTTCTAAGTTCATCATAGAGTGCGGAATGAAATTCTGTGGCCACTAATACACTAGTTGTTGCTAAGACCAGGTTACCATCATCCATAATCTGAAGGCTTCTACATAAGTTGAATTTAATTATAAAAGATTAAGCTACATATAAATTTTTGAATAGGGTGGAATTATTCTGAGAAGTGGATTACTTTTGAATGCATGTAAATTTTGAAAAAAAAAAAAATAAATTGAATTTAGTTAAAAAAAATTGTAAAAACATTAAAAATCTTTTAAGAATATTTTGAAAACAAATCTCAAATACTGATCATAAACTGATCCTAATTTTGAATCTAAATAAGTGATAATATTTTTTTATATAAAAATATCATAAATCTTTTGAAATAATAATATCTCAATTATACCATCTTTAATCTCCAAATTACTTTCAAGCTCAAAAAATTCCTTTATTTGGAAAAACTTATGATTAAATAGGTTTTATTATTATTATTACTATTATGATTCAACCTCAAAATAAATATCTGAGTTAATCTCAAAAGAATAAGTTAATTGAGTCTAATTTCTTTGAATAAATAAAAAGATAAAAAAATTAACAAAATTAACAAAATAATTTGAATTATATTCAAGAATTCTAGTTTGAAGAATCATTTCTTTTTTAAAAAGTTTGAATATTTTAAACTGATATATTTTGAATATTCTCTCATTCAGATAGAAAAATAGATATAAAAAATCAAAACAGAAATTCAATTTAAAAATATAAAGTTATATTATATCATCATTTTAAAAATATTTTTTTCCAAAGAAATATATGAAATTTAAGCTTTATCTTTTTTGTAATATTTAAAATATTTCTTACTTTTTTACTTTTTTTTTTAGTTTTATTTTCTTATATTCATTTTTCATTTTATTTTTTTTGAATGAAGTTTTTAACAAAAAGAATTAAATGTAGTGAGCCCTATTAAGCCTACTATTGTAAAGGTTTTGACAATCATTTACAATTTTACAGTAGAAGAATGTACTATAATGTAAATTAATTTATTATTAGTGAATTTCTACAGTAAAGGCCTTAAATTACTTTTTTCTTTTTAAAAAACTAAAACAGAAAACTTTAGTTTCAATAAATCTATAATAATAATTGAAAAACTCAAAAAAAATCAAGAGATTCCAGTTTTAGAAAAAAAAATCATTCAAAATTTAAATTTTTCTCAAATAAAAAAAGATTGAGAATATAAAAAAACAGGAAATTTATATTCAAGTTTTAACAAATTTGATTTAATAAAAAAAGAAAAAAAACTAATAAATCTTTTTTTTACTCAATGAAATTTAAAATCATCAATTTTTTTTTAAGATGAGGTTTAAATAAGCTTTTTTTCTATTTGTTTAATTAATATTTTAAAGAAGGAAATAGGAATTAAACATAGCCAAAGAAATAATTTATTCATTTTGAAATTTTTCTCATTTAGGTTTTCAAAAGATCAAAGTAGGTGTTCAAATTGAGATTATGGCCGTGAAAGCTCAATTCTGTAGTATATTCTATCTTGATTCAAGTAGAAAGAATTAATGAGGAGAATTTTGCATTTATATAAATATTTGAGGATATTAAATATAATATACTATATATTTATTTTATCAAATTGGAAATGCTTCTACATTAAAGTTGCATTTGATAACTCAGAATATTTACAAAAAACGAAATTCTAGCTCCAAATGACTTTGAAAAAGGGTCTCTAAGATCAACATAGGCTTATTCCAAGCGAAATATCAAACGCAACACCTGCTTTCAGGTGTAAACAATTTTCCCATGATTTATATTAATAAAACAAAGAGTAGAAAAAACCATAATATTAAAAGAAAATAAATATAAATTTAAAATAATAATAATGGGGATCAATTTAAATTAAAACTGATAGATTTCTATTTTTGAAAAAGACAAAAAAATAAAGAGAATTAGTTTTTTTTGAGAAAACAAAAATAACTAGAATATACCAAATTTAAGAAATAATTTTCTTTTTTTTCTTTTTTCTTTTTTTTATTTTTCCTTTCTTTTTCTTTCTGTTATTTTCAAAGAAAAAAAACTAATTAATTGATTAATCAATTTCTTTCTTTTTGAAAAAATTATTTAAAAGAATTATACTTGAGCTTAATAATAAAACAACTTTCCTCTTTTTATAATTCAATTGAAATTATAATTTTATTTTAATGAATATTTCGATTAGAAATAATTTAATCATTGAATTTAAATTTCTATTCATCTTTCTTTCATACTATTATAAAATAAGGTCTTTATTAAACACATTTTAGCAAGTTTCTGCATAAATGTCAAATACAATAGGTATGTAGAAAATGAAATTGTGTGTCTAGAAAATACATACAATGAGTGAAATGGAAATTGAAACAAAAAACCATATAACTCTCCTCAATGTTTATCAGGCCACATTAAAAAACCCTCAACAACCAAATGTTGCACCCAAAAAATCTCAAATACCAAAAAATAGACAATCCAAAAATAAATACAAATCATCTTTGATTCTTCTTAAGAAATTGAAATTTATTTTTGGAAAAAATATAGCTCTTATTTCAGATTCAAATATAATACCGCTTTATTTTATTCGCTTCCTCACCTCAAATATTTTTTTATAGAAATTTATATCCTCTGTTTTTTTTGGAAAAATTTCCTTCACTGTGAAGTTTTGAGAACAACCCAGCTACCAAGAGCAGGAAAGTTCAAACATCCAAGCTCTTGCTTCAGAATTCAAAAGGAATGGAAATGGATGAAGGATATTCTGTTGTAAGATCCAAAGAAAGCTATGTTGAAAATGACATCAAAATAAAAAGTGAAATATCAGTACAAATATGTAATGGTCAATCTGATAAAAGAAGCTTTCCATCCAAAAAGCTTTACTTATGGTTTTTTTACTAAAGGAAATATTTTAAAGATGGGATTCTTAAATTAAAGGTTCAAAATGATAAAAATAACCATGTCCCTTCAGATAGTATATTGGAAAATTTATCTTTCAGAAAATTAAAAGAATAAAAGTTCCAAATTTATTCCTTAAATTCTGAAAATATTAAGCCTAATCAAATTTAAGCATGAATTGTTATATGAAAGGGATTAATGAAGACAAACTTTAACAAAATACATTTATAATGGAAAGACCAAAACTATAAAAGAGCTTATTTGTGGAAGAAAATCTACTGAAGCACTTTTTGGACTAACTCAAATTACCAAATGTTGTCCTCCAGACCAAGGCTGATTAATTGGGTCAAATAAACTCCACATTTTTCTTTCATCCTGAATAATTGAAGCCTTCTTATTTGTTTGATAATGTCATTCTTATTGATTTAACTTACAAGACAAAAATATACAATCTTCCCCTCCTTTAGATTTCTGGATTTAACTCTACAATGAAGACCTTCTTTTGGAATTATGTTTCATTAGATATGAGAAAAAAATCCCTTAATTTCAAGATCTTAGAAATTCTAGAAACTATATCCTTGAAGAATGAAATATTTAACCCCCACCTGTATCTTTTATTGACAGAGATTGGGACTTGATTAATACACTTGAAGGTAACTCTAACAGCTCAAAAATATTATTATGAATTTGGAAAATTAAATAAAATATCCTTTCAAAGCATACCAAATCTCATAGGGATTATAAGAAAGGACAAAAATGTGTAAATAATTTGAAAAATGTTTTTTTCAATATTTTTCTAAATAAAATTAAATACTCATATTTCAATTCATACTATAGGTTATTTATTTCTCTCCTGACAAAGAATTTCTTGAAAAGGGTAATAAGTCTAAATATATAATCCCAGAAGGAATAATTAATTTTCTTACCACTACTTAGATTCCATGAAAAGGATTATTTATTAATTCCTGCAAACAAAAGTAGCTCACATTGGTAAATATTCCACAACAAGAGTTGAAGGGGTTCATTTAATGGTCAACATATGGATTTATAAGTCAACTGAAACCCTTTTTTAGTAGCCGGCAAACTAAATATGGAAATTCAAAAGAATTACACTGAAGAAATTGAAATAATATCTCATTAGAAGCTTGAAACCCTGACTTATCTTCCATTTACTATCTCCCATCTATCAGGAAAAATGTCTAACTTTTCCCTCAAAGAATTTGATAAATCAGACAGAGAGAAAATGGAACATAAACATTTTGGAATGAGCCAAGACTTCTAAGTGAAAATACTCAAAAGTTAATACAAGGACAAAAAGAACTGTATAAATACATAAAATATATTAAAGAAAAAACTTTAAAAATCAATTATGATGTAAAAATTGACAATTTGACAGAAAAATCAAACAAATTAAGCATTTCTGTTGGAAAATTTGAAGAAAAGACTTCATCACATCAAATATTACTTCTAGACCATATAGAAAAAATCTATGAAGCAAGAATGAATCTTAAAGATGACATTCAAAGTTAAATAGGACTTATTACTGAAAAAATGGATAAAATAAATGAGGCTAGCTTAAATATACCAAAGTTATCAACCCCATTTTCTCAAATAAGAAGTCCTGTTAAACCAAAAGAGGAAATAACAAACCCATTCATGAAAGACTTGATTCATCAAGACAATAACCAAGTCTTAATGAAAGAAGCACCTAAATTAAAATGATGGCCAACATTCACAGGTGAAGGTGAATATTATCATATGTCATTAATTAAAAAGATTGATATTTTACAAGAAGAATATGCCATAGCAGATGAATGAATCACTGAAATATTAAATTCATTTTTTGAAAAATCTGCAAAAAGATGTTATTATGGAATAAGGCAAACCAGTGGTAAAAATACCTGGTCTTGGTGAAAAAATGAAATAAGCACCAAATGGGCAAATGATTCCTGGAGGTACAAAATATAAAATTCATTTTAAAATTCCTTTTTGGATCCAGATAAGGATAAACCTTTGACTTGGTTCTTAAAACAGGTTGAAAGATTGAATGCACTTTACCCAGAAATGTTACAAAAAATGGTGCACATGAAGATACTTAATAAATGTGGAGGGGAACTAGAACATGCCCTAAGAAGCAGGTGCATAGAACCATGCTCTGCAGAAGAATATATCAATGCACTGAAAGATATAGTGACAAGAACTGAGATTGGTAGAACTTGGAAAAAAGTGGACATCAAAATTCCAAATGAACCATTTATCAATAAAGATAAACCAGGAGAATTTTTCAAACCCAATATACCTAAAAATGAGAAAAGAAAACACCATAAATGTGGAGTTATTGGACACTTGGCCAATAATTGCCCCAAAAAAGCAAAGATAAATGAAATTGTGGAAACAGATGAACACAATGACAAAATATAAGAATAAGATTCTTAAAAAGACACTGAAGAGTCAGAAGCTTCTAAAAGTGATGAAATCAATATTATTAATGCAAAAATCAATAATATTGATTCAATATATGAAGTATTTGATGTTAACTCAGACTTACCACAAGTTGGAACATCTGATACAAGCCTGAAAAACATATAAGATGCCAAAATTTATAGAGCCAAACCAGCAAAAGGAATGGAACATACAGCTGGAAAGTCAAGTATAAGCATTGTCATGGCTGAGAACCAAGAGGCAAAAGTAAACTTGGATACAGGAGCATACTGTATATGTGTTGGTAAAGGCTATTTGGAATCAATTGTACCATATTGGGAAGGAAAACCTATACCAATAAAAGGAGTCAAATTTAGTAGTGCCATTAAGAGCATTAAGACCCTTGGAATAATAGACTTGACATTGATTTTTCCTCACCCTCCACAATGTATAAAAGTGAAAGTAGAGTTTGTAGTAATGGACAACTGTACTAGTAACCACTTTATACTTGGAAATGATTACTTGTCAATTTATGGAATAGATATCTCAAATCAAAAAGACAGATATTTTACCATAATGGACAATAATGGAAAAATATTTGGGTTTTTAAATAACAAAAAACAAATTACAGTCATAAAAAAAGAGAAGGAAAAACCAGAAAAAGACTTTTTTATAGGGGACCAACTTAAAGAGGCAGAATTCAATCAAGAATTAACAGAAACAATGAAAGAAAGATTTATTGACCTCTTATTCAAATATAAAGATGCCTTTGCAACTGACAAAGAGCCACTAGGTGCCACTATTGGACATGAAGTAGACATTATCCTCAATGTAGAAAAACCTTATCCACCTCTGTTAAGGAGACTATCTTAACCCTCTCACCCAAGATATAGAGAATCCTTAGAGGTACACATTAAATAATTAATGAACCTTGGGGTATTAAGGAAAGTAGGACATAATGAACAGGTATAGGTCACTACACCTGTCATTATTACTTGTCATAATGGAAAATCAAGGATGGTACAGGACGTTGAAGCCCTGAATACCTACACCATCCCTGACAGATATCCAATACCCAGAATTCATGAGACATTGCCACAATTGTCACATGCTAAGTTCATTACAGCCATGGATTCTTGAAAGGGATTTCACCAAAATGTCTTGAAATAAAATACTAAAAAAACTACTGAGGATAATGGTTCACTGTGGGATATATGAATACTTAAGGATGCCATTTTGTATAAACAATGCACCTTCCCATTATCAAAGGATGATGAAAACCATATTTTCTGAAGAGCTATCAGAAGGATGGTTAATTATCTATATTTATTATATCATAGTTTGCCCAGAAAACTTGGAAAGTCACTTAACAAGAATAGAAAGAGTACTACAAAAGATAGTGCAAGTGAATATTAAAATTTCCCTCAAAAAGTGTCATTTTGCATATAGTGAGCTGAAATCCCTAGGACATGTTTTATCTGGACTAAGCTTGAGCATAGATGAGAACAAAGTAGCAGAAGTACTACTGAAACAAATGCCCCAAACCAAAAAAAATGCAATCATTTCTAGTATTTTCTGGTTACTACAGACAGCATATAAAGGACTTTGCAGGAATTGCCAAATCCTTTTATAAACTCTGTTACCAACAGGCAGTTTATGAAATGACTGAAGAGAGAGTCAAAGCATATTAGGAATTGAAAAATTCTCTCACAAATGCCCCATCCCTTCTAATTCCATATTGGAAACTACCTTTCAAACTATACATTGGTGCTTGTGGAGAAGGATTAGGTGCTGCACTACACCAGACACAAATCATCAATGATAAGCCTGCTGAAGGATCAATTTGCTTTCTTTCAAAACAAATCAAGCAAACAGAAGCAAGTTATAGAGCAATTCAAATGGAACTCCTTGTCTTGGTGTGGGCTTTAGGGCAATTAAATTATTATTTGCATGGTACAGTGTTTCATGTAATTACAGACTGTAATGCTGTAAAATATTTGTTAAACATGAAGACACCAAATAAACATATGCTAAGATGGAAAATTCCTATCCAAGAATACAGAGTAAATATGGATATAGTTCATAAATCTGGAAATATTCTTAAAAGCTCAGATGGTCTTCTTAGATGGGCTTTAGCAAATACACCTGAAAGCCCAGCATTGGTACTACAGGAAGAGCACCATATAGAAGGCATATGTGTCACAGAAATTGGCACAAAATTCTTTAATAAAGTTAAAGAAAGCTATAAGATGGATAGGAACTGTCATATCCTATTCCAACTTCTGATTAAAGACTGAAAATACTCATCATTCCCATCCAAACTAGATGAAATATGGAAAAAAGGATATGATGATGGAATATTCCACCTCCTTGATGGAATACTGTATCATAGGACAAACCACACATGTGTTATGACCTCAAAAGATAGAACCTTGATAAATAATATACTACATGAATGTCATGATAGTGTTGCATCTGGAAATCTCTCAGAGGATAGAAAACTGGAAAGGGTTAAAACCTTCTCTTAGTTGCCAAATTGCAGAAAAGATGTTGCAGAATACTGCAAACCCTGTGACAGATGTCAAAAAGCAACCAGAGCCACAGGAAATAAATTTGGAATGATGATCCAAATCCAAGAACCAAAATCCCCATGGGAAATAGTTCATATAAATTGGGTGACAGCCTTACCTCCATGAGACAGGAGTTATAATGCATGCCTAGTACTGGTTGACATATACAGCAAAACTCCAATGTTCTTACCATTTCATAAAAGGGACACAGCTATGGAAACAGCCATAATGATAAGGAATAAAGCTATTAGCCACACAGTCTTATTCCAAAATATCATAAGTGACAGAGACCCAAAATTCACTTCAGCATTATGGACAAACCTCCATCACTTGTTTGGAAAAAAGTTATCATTCTCAACAGCTTACCACCCTCAAGCCTATTGTCTAGCAGAAATAATGATACAGACCTCAGAAGACATGATCATAAGATTCTGTGCTTATGGACTAGAACTTAAAGACTCTGATGGTTTTACCCATGATTAGTGTACCCTAATACAAGCTCTTGAACTGGAATATAAGAAATCAATCCATTCTTCAACTGGCAAAAACCCAGAAATGTGAGAGAAAGGTTGGAATCCTTTGAGATATGACCACATATCCAAAAAGGTCACAAGAAAAACTTTACAATAATTATTCCTCCAAATAATTATCTCAGAATAAGTAAACAACCATAAAAAGGAATAAATGCTGAATTAATGTAAAATTTGATGAATAAAAATTTCAAATAAAGTACACAATTAGATTTCTCATGATAAAACACACATATGTCATTTTCATGGCATATCTGTAAAGTCAATAACTAATGGGTAAGAAGTTGAAAATGCCATAAAAAGACATAAATTCTTATTTGTCTCAGGAAAAAATGAAACAGCATGTGAAATATATTTCACCATTGGATTACCCATGAAAAACTTCACAGAAAACAATTTTATCTCATTTCTCTAAAGTTAATTCTTAAGGAATTAAGTTGAATATATGCACTTTTTTGGTCAGTGCATACATTCATGGCTTTTAGCTAATATATCTCAAGATATACATGATAGAGAGTTAAATCAAAAATATACTCAACACATAATTACTGTAAGAGCACATATATGAGCTTTATTTGACAACATATAAACAAGCTTATAACCTGTAAGGGTTTATTGAACAAAATTGCTAGAGCTGTTGACCACTTTGTTGTCAAAGTGGTCCAAACTTACAATAAAGTGGATATTCTGGCTCTACTAGTTCATACGTGAAGAATTATTTATTTTGTATCATAATATTCAAGGTAAAAGCCCCTGAAATCATGTTTGAAGCTTAAAATATTGAATTTTGACAGAAAAGATGAGATACAAGCAAAATCATCAAAAATAGAGTTTTGGTTATGTAATGAAATACTTTTGGAAGTCTAATATGGACATTCCAAGCTATCATAATTCACTCTATGAATGGCTGTAGCATGTATAGCTCCAAATGTATTAATGATCAAATTTTAAGCTGAAAATTGATCATTTCTGATCACTCACTATAATCTTATTTTGAGTTTAACAGTTATATAAGTGATAATGCTGGTGAATACTATTGGATTATGATTAATACTAATAAAACCCACAAATCTTAGGCTTAATCCAAGCCTATTATTTCATCAAATTTAGATTTATATTGATAAATCTAAATAATGGTATAATAATGAGATAAGATGGTTTGATCATGATGTAATCATCACTAAACCTTGAAATACTGATCAATTCCAGTGTATACCATCAGTACACCTCTACTAGAAGCCGAGTGGACACTAGAAGGAAGGAACTTACTATAAATAAAGCCATTTTTACTATATTTCCCCCTTAGACACAAAAAAAATAAAACATTAAATAAAGAGGAAAAATTATTATTCTTTGTATATAAATCATTTATATTATCAAAGACCAAAGGTAATCTTTATTATAATCATCAATCTTGAAGTGATTACTCCATTTGTTTAATTTTTTTGTTATATTTCTCTATGAATTTTATTTTCCACATAAAATTAAGAATATTTGTAATCTCTCTTATTTCATTTTGTAAATACAGTTTAAGTAAGTTGTATTTACATTTTTGGCTTAAAATCTTTCAAAATTATTATATTAAGTGTTAAAAGTAGGTTTTTTTCTCTTTTATAATAATTTCTCTCTATTATTACTCTTAATAATTCTTTTATTAATATATAACATTAATATTTTGCTAATAATATTGTTATTAATTGTTTTTTATTATCAAAACATTTTTTACGCCTTCTTATTTTTTTGTAACAATAATAAGAGCTTTTAATATATCAATGTATTCATTTCTATTATATTACAATTTTATAATAGAAATTATATTATCATATTTGTTTGATAATAAAATAATTTTATGCCATAATTGTAATAATCCTTTATTATCAGAATTATTATGTATTTTCTTCATTTAATAAGGAGACTCATAGTACAATAAGTGAAATATTTGTAATATTTACTTATTGTTTCATAGTCAAACCTTACAGTTTTAGTGTGTTACATTATCTTCTTAGTCCATCATGTTAAGCAATTTCTATTTCAATTATTAATCCAGTGAGTAATCCTTCAGTCCATAGATCCTGGACAGTTATTCTATATTTCCAACTGAGTTTCAATCTAGAATAAATGGAATCTCTAGGGTCTTGTGTCTTCCAAAGGTCAATCCATGAGGAATTTCTGCTTTTCTTATCAATAATCTTCTTTATTTTCAGTATTCTGATAATTTATATGTGATAGATTGTTTCCCAATTCTCTTGATATTTCTTCAAAATAATCTATTTACTTTGATTCTTCTGTATTCCTTAATTATCCCCATTATTTTTTCTAGTTCTTTTGATAAAAATAAATAACAATACTGTTACATAGTTTTATTTTAATGATAATCCAATAATAATAATCACTAATTTTTTCAATTTAAGTATAAAATAGCCAAATATTGAAATTTTTGAGTAAATATAACAGTATAAAAGAAATACCCCTGAATTATCATCAAGATCATGAAACTGTTTGGTTAAAGGTGTTAATTTGTGCCAATCAGTAAAAATGGTGCTCTTGGTAGTATTTATAAGTAATGTGACATAATTTAATGATCATAATTTTAGTCCTTTATCCATATAATGACCCTCATGATCCCATAACTCTTCCCTTTGAAAATCATCATTGTGACTCAGACTTTATTTCAAGTCCATCCCCTTTATGGTTCAGACTTTCTGTTACCTACAAGTGCATTGGAATTATTAAAGAAATATAAACAGTAAATTTTGAAAATCTTTCCAGTTAAAAAACACTTTTTTTGCATTTGGGGGCTTTTTCAATTCCCTTTGGAACAAATAGCACATTGAGGTGTTATTATTGTGTAAATTCCCCAAATTATTTCATCAATTTATGTTTTTTTGAAAACAAATATCTCTCTCATATTTCAATGAGTGCCTTAATTCCCCAAATACTTCTTCTTTTAAAAAAAGCTCCAAGAACTTTCTTGTAATTCAAGTAAAATTTTAAATAAATTGATCATTTTAACCAAATTCCTTGGTGTAGATGTTTTTTAACTAATTTTATGTTGAAACTTTAAGCCAATTCAATGGCTCTTGATGTGATAGTATGAAGAATATAATGAAGTTAATAAGAAATAAAAAGAATATTCTTGTGAACTCGAATGGGATATGCCCCTTTTTTTAGTGAAAAAATTGAATTGAGGGTAAAATAAGGAATATGTTCAAACATTAAGAGTCAGGGGTTCTTCCTAATTCTGTTTATAATGAGATAAAACTAAAATATATAGAAAATTAAATAAAAACCAAGGTAGTTTATAGTCTTTGGTTCATTTTTCTTTCTTGGTCCTTGTGGATAACTTGAGTGGGAATGTTATAGTCTTACCTAGGACTATTGGTTTCTTTTTTTTTCTTGGTCCTTGTTGAGAAGTTTAGTGGGAAGTTTATGTTCTTGCAAAAGACCATTGGTTGATTGTTTTGGATTTTAGTGGGAAGTTTATGGTCGTTCCAAGTACTATTAGTTACTTTCTTTTAGTCATTGTTGATAACTTAAGTGGGGTGTTTATTGTCTTTGCAAGTACCAAATCTTTTTTCCAGGAAGCTTTTTAATGCCTTTGGAGTTTCATGTCATGTGATTCAGCTTCAAAGAAAAACTTTATAATTAATCCAAACAGTTTATAATCTCATTAAGGACTGTTATTTCATTTTACAAGCATTTTTTTAGGATTATAAATTCAGAGAGTTTTTTTAATGATGTCTGCCTGTAACAATCCCAAATCAACCATGCCAGTAAATTTAATTTTCTAAAACAAAAAATATATAAAAAAAAATGAAATAGTGGCTCAAAGCCATTCTTAGGTCTTCTTTTCTTTCTAAACGTATCTTTTAAGCTTATAAAATCAAATAATTGTTTTTGTGTTTTTTTGATGTCTACTGTAGCATTAAAAATCAAATATTTCAGTAAATCTTATTATAGAACATAATAAAATAATTAAAAAATGAAAAGGAAGTTTAAAGACATGCTTAGGGTTCTTTTGTTTATTTTAAGGCCATTGAGGTCCTTATCCTTGTATTCATTCCCCCAAAATAAATACATGAAAAAAGAAAATTAGCTGTTTATTGGGGTATAGCCATTCTTAGGTCTCATTGTTTTTTTATCCATTTTTGTCTATATATATGTGTGTATGTATTTTAATCATAAAAACAAAAAAAAAATTGTTGCATATAAAAATGAAATATTCAAGCCTAATTCAATATTAAAGAGAAAATTAAAAAATTTTGGTAGTTTAATGTCTTTCTGAGGACATTTTATGGCTTTTATATCTTTTTTTCCAGATTCTTTGTGTATAGAAGCAAAATTAGAGAAACAAAATCAGTAGTTGAAAGTCTTGTTGAGGACTTATTTTCTTTTTAGGTCCTACTTAAAAAAATTAAAAAATCAGCATAAAAAGGAAGATAGAAAAAATTAAAACCAGAAGTTTATATCCATACTGAGGGCTCTTTCTTTATTGTTTTTTTCTTTTTATCATTGTTTTTTCTGCATTGAGAAAGAATTTTAGCAAATGGAAATAAATATTAAGATAATAAGAAACCCGGAGGTCCCTTTGTATATTTATACATTTATCTTGTCATTTTTATATATTTTATATATTTTACTCTTTTCATACTACCATTGCTTTTTGTTAAAAACAAGAACCATTAGAAGAATAAATATCAGTACAATTTAGAGAAAGAATTTCAACAGTTTGGGGTCTTGTTGAGGACTATTTTTCTTGAATTCCCTCTTCACTAAATCCTCTAGGAGTGTTTGATAGGTCCTGTTAGTTATATTTGTGCTTGAACATCTCTTATGGACTTACAATGTAGTGGCCCAAGTTATTTTTTGTTGTTGAGGGCTAGAGCACTCTTGTATCACCTGAGACCAATTTGTGTGGCTGATTTTTAACTATTGATGAGATGGGCCCGAATGTAGCAAAGCTCGCTCACCGGTCAGTTCCAGTTCCATCACCTCCAATAGTAAGCGGTGAGGAAAGGACTTATGTTGGGGCCGGCAAGCAGTACTTAAGTCACAACTATACAAATGTGGCACATTATATGTGCGCAGTGGATATGTATATACATGGTGAACATTTTTCTACAAGAATATTTGGATAACGCATCATTGTGTTATCCAAATCTTAACAACCACCCCAAAAAATTGAACCATTACCCATTAATCCCTAAGAAGGGGAGAGCCTGAAGGAGGACTGGCCCCAAGGGTTGCTTGGTCAGTGCGTTGGCTTTAATGTCCGCCGTCTTCACCCATATTACTTTGATGCCGTGCTTCCAAATGGTATCATTAACAAAGATGAAGGCTTGATCCAGGTAGTGCATGCGCTTGCGGGACTTGTTGTCGATCAAGACCTGTACTGCAGCCTGGTTGTCGCAGAAAATTGACTTGTTGAAGTGGCCTTCTAACTGTGCGAGTTGGTTGATTGCCTGCACCAAGTGCTGAGTTGAGTTGGACAGTGCTACATATTCAGCGGCACAAGTAGAGAGAGCCACCACGGTTTGCCGCTTTGAACCCCAAAGTATTGGCGCGTTACCCAATTTGATGATGAGTCCCGTTTGCAAATGCTCAAGATCACCTCCACAGGCTGATCAAGAGATTTCCGAGGCGCAGCCATATGCTGCGGTCACAAGTCTTGAGGAGATATCCAATAATTTGATCCAAGAGCTCCCAGTGTTCTGCTGTTGTACCCATGGAATGACATGCCAGGTTATTTATGGCAAAGGCCAAATCAGGTCTTGAGCCACCTACCAGGTAGGCCAGGGATCCAATCACGGACCGAAAAGGGGTTCAATCCAAAAAATTTGCATTTGGCATTAGGCTACCCCCTGGCAATACTGGCAGTGGATAGTTGTACCGCAAAACTGATCTCAGATAGGCATCCAGGATACTGTCAGTCAATCATTGTTGTGCAATGGTTACTTCACCTTCACCAATCAAACATTCAAGACCAACAATTTTCTGCACCGCGTCCGACCATTTGATGTCAAGTTCAGCGCACAGCACATCCTTGAAACTGGACATGGCGTCTGGGGAATTGGAAACGACCACACCGTCATTAACATGTATCCAGATGGCAATTATTGCCCTGTTATTCCGAAAGATATACAGAGACTGATTGACCTCCATGGCAATGAAGCCCATCCAACCTAGTATACTGGACAGGAATTTCCACCAGCACCTGCCCGCCTGCCGCATATCATAGAGGGCCTTCTTCAGGCGGAGGACCTTTCCCCGTGGTTCCAGAAGAAATGTGACTGGCAGTTCAACAAGGACGGTTTCATCAACCGGGCTGTACAAGTATGCACCACTGACATCAAATGAGGCCACTCGCCAGTTCTTCAAAACAGCAGCCGCCAATACTAGGCACAGGGAAATGAGAGAAGCAGTTGGTGCATATGTCTCCGTACAGTCCACCCCATGCGCGACAAGCCTTGCTTTGAACCACTCCATGCTGCCATTGATGTTATGTTTGAGATCAAAGACCCATTGGTGGTTGATGGTTTTCATGTGCAAGCTCTTCTCCACTACCTCCCAGACATCCCTTGCAGCCATCTGGTCCAGTTCTGCTATACATGCCTGTCTCCATTTCTTGCGGTGAGGGCCCAACAGTGCTTGGGGATGCTGACATCTTTGATGAGAATGAGTGAGTCAATCACCTGGTTCTCCACTTTGAAAAGGCACTCCATGGGTACCTTGCCCAGCGACATCGTGTTGACAACATGGGCCAGAAATCCCTTGGCAACAGGCCCTGATGATACCACCAATGATTGGAACTGCGGGAATACAACGCTCGCCAATTGTACCATTTTGTTGTTACTTGGCTCCCATAGCAGCCAGCCACCTTTCATTAAGGGATTGAATACTTTGCACTCAATTCCCCTAGACGCAAGCTTGTGCAGCTGGTTTAGGGCAGGTATGTGGACAGTAGCATCTGCCCCAAACGGGTATAGTGTTTTAATGGATGGTGCAGTTCCAAACAGTTCCTTGTGTGGTGAAGAGTTTACGCATTGAGAGTTCCCAATGCAGTTGTGCAGAAAGGCCACTGAGGAGTATGCAAACTGCCAGAATCGCACAGGCATGATGCTTTGAACCATCATTGCCCTAGCCATATCCCCCAGCATCTGGTTAAGATTCTCCGCTTCGCCATTTTCTTGCAGAAAGTAGGGGAGGGAGGGGCAAAAAATGATCCCCAATTTGATAAGGGCGTTCATAAACGTGGTCGAGGTGAACTCTTGGGCTTTGGGAGTTGCTTCAAGATGTACCTGAAGCTGCTTGATAGCATCCAGGATGGCATCAGGCGCCTCGGAACATGACTTCAAGGGGTAGACAATGCTGTAGGTTAATACATGATCTTGGATGGTGAGCAGATACCAGAATCCTTGGGCATCATCCGCAAAAGACCCATGATGTCCAAGACTAAAACATTAAGAGGCTTGTCTTTCAGGATTTCAGTGCAAGCTTTTGCAAGGTTGTGGGTACTTTTTGCCTTTGCAAAGACCTTGCAGTAGAAGGTCTGCCAGCTTTTTACATCAAAATTTGGCACATGCTGCTTAAGGAAGGAAATAACAAACTTATTGCATGCATGGCCCAGGCGTTCATGCCATCCGCATGGGCTCAGGGAGACAGAGGTTGGAAGAGAAATTGGATTCATTTCAAGCAGACAAGGGGAAGAAGACGCGACCGCTGACCAATCGGTCTCTTCCCCGTGTACAACATCCATCCACCGGAAATCATTTACAAAGGTGGTGGTCATAAGTACGTTTTATACAAGCAGTGATAGAGAAATCCCATTTAATAAGGGTATAACACCCACCCAACAGACAGTATTGTGCCCAATATTTTTTGAGAGAAAGGAACATTGCAAAGAAGAACAAAACCATTTTTTACTGGTATCTTAAGCCTTGTTGTCCATGAGATTGTCACAGAAGAATTTGAGTCATCAAATAAAGTACAAAAAGGGGGAATGTCCTGTATGTTCGTGGCAAAGTGAAGAGAGCCAGACAGGTTGATAGACGCACTGGTATCAATTAATACCCTATCAGCAGCGCTGTGTTCAAAAAGTTTGACTTGTGATACATGTTACTGCTGGTAGTGAGAGCTTGAAAGAGACTGAGATCAGCACTCAGGCATCCCTTGATGTATTGGACAAGAGGTCATGGATTTGGGTTTGTGACCCCCTTGGTGTATGGGCAGTCAGCTCGCCAGTGCCCCGTATGTCCGCAGTGAAAGCATGACCCCCCAAATTTGTCAACAAGGTGCTCAGGGGTGTGGCATACATTTCCCGTTGACGCAATAGGCCTGGAGAAATGGGGAGAGTGTGGTCAAGAATAGGGAGTTGTTGACTCCAGTGGTTTGGATACGTGATATATGAATGGGGAGGAGCGCCGGGTAGACTTGCTGTTTTTCTGTGAGGCGTTCATGATGACCTGGCCTACAAAAGTCAATGATGGTTTCTTGTTTCCCCTTGCCAGTATTGCTGCTGTTACAAGCTGATTGAAAGCCACCTGACCAAGATTGGGGGGAGCATGGCACACAGCTTGCGCCAATAGTCCTTCCAGTTCATCCGCTTCAACACCCAGTTCTTGGAAAATTGCAAATGTCCTGTGAAGGGTTAGGATGAGGGTGGTGTTGGGTTTAGGTTGGCCAACACATCAAGAAGGTCGCAAACCACCTTCAGCTTTTTGGAAAAAACTACAAGGACAACACCTTGCTTTGATGGCATCAAAAAATTCTTTAGCTGTTGTGTGTGCCGGGACAACCCCAATGAATAAGGTGTAATTGGGTGGGATCATGGCGTCAATGAAATGCGAGATCACCCTGTTTGCTTGAGATCAATTTTCCAGCAGGGAGGAACAATTGTCTACCGATAGTTTGGAGTTGAGGGCAATGAAAAGCACTCTATTGAGGCCCAAAACCCATTTGGCAAAGTTTGATCTGTTGCTTTGAAGATGACTGGATTGGTTGGCCGCTCTACATGGCTCCTGCATAAATCAGTCATATGCAGAGGAGACCATACATGGGTTTTGATGATACAGTGGGGAAGCAAGCGCCATTTGTAGTGATTGCATTTTGGGCTGATTTCAAAGATGATACTTGCGATTGTAAAGAGTTAAGCAGCAAGTATACCTTCACGTTGGAGAGAGGTTTTGCATTGGTGTCATTGGCAGTGGCTTTCTTCAAATGGGTGGAACCTGAAATTTTTAAAGGCAATATTTCTGGAGCTTGGTAGAGGCAGGGCTTTTAGCCTAAAGAGATGGGCCCAAATGTAGCAAAGCTTGCTCGCCGGTCAGTTCCAGTTCTGTCACCTCCAATAGTAAGAGGTGTAATGCATTACATAATGAGATGGGCCCAAATGTAGCAAAGCTTGCTCACTGGTCAGTTCCAGTTCCATGATCTCCAATAGTAAGAGGTGAGGAAAGGACTTCTTTTGGGGCCAGCGAGCAATATTCAAGTCACAACTAGACAACTGTGGCACATTATATGTGTGCAGTTTGGATATGTATATACATGGTGAACATTTTGCTACAAGCATATTTGGATAACACGTCATTGCGTTATCCAAATCTTAACAGCTATAAAGTACTTTGACTTCCCCTGTAAGGCTCCACACCTCATTGGAATGGTTTTTTTTGGGCTGTTACAGGTGTTATTACACCTTGACAGTGCTTACAAGGAAGTCAGGTGGCTTTGAATACCCCCATTGTGATGGTTTAGAGCTATTTGTGGGAATTCCTTTTACTAATGGAAAATTCTTATACCCTTCCCTTACTCTAACCAGCTTCAGATGGCTGATTTTCCTGATCAGAAGGTGTTTTCACTTGATAAGCCTCCCTGGGGCTTATAAGTAGTTCAGGTGCTTTTTTTTATTGGTTAGAGGGGATTAAAATGGTCATCTCATGAAGGGTGGGTTATTAGTAACTCTTATACCCTTAGTGATCCATTTAATCACTTTGGGTTAAATTCCTTTAGCTCTACTAAGGCTACTAGGCTCTCAGGAACTGTTTTTTTGATCATAAGGCGTTTTGACATCTTTTCAGCAACAACCTCTCTTTACTCGGTAACAAATTAGGAACCCATAAATCCTTTGGATCTGGATTCCTGGCTCCCAGAGGTGATAATGACCAGGTAAACTGGTAGTTGCGGCTGTAGAATCCTTCATCCAAGCTAACTCCACAATGGTAGTTAAGTCCGCTTGCAGCCACTGGATGCCACCTGCTTCCAGCTTCCTTTGGTTGTCACTTAATCCGCTTGTTTAAAATTCCACGTGCACTGCAGTGACATTGTTATTTTAGCATGGTATTGAGGCAGTTGACCGATGTTGAAAATTGACAGGATCCTTGATGAGGTTCCAATGCAATATTTCATTTCTGATTCGTCTCATTTTATTTAAGAATTAATTTCTTTTATGAGTGATGATTCAGATTTGGGCCTGTATTAAGCGAATCCTCTCCAGTAAATAGGGCATCGCAAGAGACGCCCCAGCTAAACTGTTGATTTTATTACGTGTTGCTGGTGTCTTTTTAGCATAATCTGTCAAGAGTTGGGGTGGAGTAGTCGGGATCTAAAAGACTGAGCTTCTCATTCTTCTGCATATGCTTAATCCTCTTGAAAGCGAGATTGTTATCTTTATTTATTCATAAGCCATTCTCCTCCGGGCACAAAAGGCGCTGAGAGAGTGGCAATTATTTTGTTTGCATTTGTGCTATTTCATTCTTCGAAAGGTGGTACGGTGAGAGTTAGTGAAACGCCTTCAATGCATTTTAGTTCTGCTTTAGCCTTGAGGCTGATGTACTGGGTGCCAGCCGGCTAAAGAAGTTTTCGAGTGCCATCTTATAGATTCTTCAGGCAATACCCTTGTAATTTGGCTTGGGGTCCTGCAGCAATTATCTCCCCTTAAACGTTTTATCAGAGGAGTTAGAGTGTCTGAGTTTAAGTTGAAAAATGAAGGACCACAGGCCAGAAATCACTAAGCTTAATATAAATACACTTTTTGTCTTTTGTTTGATCCGATTTCCCTTTTTCTTTTTGAAAAAAATAAATAAAACATTATGTGTTTTTTTTGGTTAACCTGATTTGCCTTTTAAGACAAATACTTTCTATTCAAGCAATTCTTTTTTACTGCTTTTTGGTCTTCTAGAAGCAGAAATTCTAGATGATAAGAGGTTAATTTAATGCTGAGGGTGTGTAAATCTGTAATTGGTGAGTTCAGCCAGGTTCTGCTAGAGAAGTCAGATTCAGGTCAACTACCAATCGACCAAGTCAGAGTAGCTACCAGCTCTATTAGTGTTCACAACTTGTTTGCGACTGCCTTGTACTTTTGAAAATGATTAATCTAATATATATATATATATATATATATATATATATATATATATATATATATATATATATATATATTAGTTGTTCTATATGGTTATGTATTGTTTTTTCATGTTTGGTACTTTGCTAGTTCTATGCTATTGGGATTATATCTCCATTAAGTTGGTTTCCTGTGTTATTTTGCCTTTATTAAGGGGGACTGTGATCCTTGGCTTTTTGTTCCAGACTTCCCTTAATTATTTCCTAAATGAAGACTCACCTTCTTCTATTAAAACTAAAAAAATCTGTTGAGTTTGCAAGAGGAAAAAATCTCATCAATACCACCAAGGAGTACAAATTAAGCTATTTTGAAAAATTGGTTAGCATGGTTTGAGTTGTCTGCAGAAATTTTTTGACTTGTGGATAGAAATTAGATGCTGAATATTGTTCTGTTTGTTTCTTCAAAGAATTTCAATTTGGCTTAATGCATGAAACTGTTCTTCAAAGCCCCTTCTATAGTAATCTTGGGGTAATAAGCTAGCTGTAGGGCTGGTTAAGGTTATTAGGCTATAGTCCATAATCGAGGGAGAACCTAATAAGGCTTATTGATGCTATATTAAGTCCATGTAGTCCTCCAATTAAAAAACATTACAATGCCTTAAATAATAGACCACCTGTAATTTTCCATGGATGAATGACCAGTGAACTAGGCCTGGGCTGTGCACCAAGGTCCTCTGAGTGGAGTTAGAGTGTTGATGGAGAAAAAAACTTCTTCTTCTCCCTAAAAGAAACAAAGCCACAAGTTGGCCCTCATGAGAGTTTTTTTTTAAATACCCCCTTCTCTCTGATTTACTCCTGTTTCTCCCACTTTTTTTATTTTTAAAAAAATAATAAAAACCTAATTTAAATTGAGGTTAAAATATAAATTAAGTTAGACTCTGAAAAATTAATTAAAATGGAAATAAGATAGATAGCTAAAGATATAATAAACCATAAGCTGTTTAGCTATCTATGAATGTTTTTATAGCTGAGGATAAATTAGTGAGAAAAGATTTAAAATTACTTTCTCTATCACTCCCTTTTTTTGAATAAAATAAAGTATAAGATAGAATATATATAAAAAATAAGAATATAATAAAATAAAAATATATCTCCAATATCATGTAATTTTTCTCTTTATAGTTATCATCCATGTATATAAACTGAATTGAAATTGTTTCTTTTCTTTATCTTTTTTTTAATATTTTAAATTTAGTTGTAACTGTTTTTGTGTTTTTTCTCTTTTGATTCCAAGGAAAAATAAATGTAATATAAGATAAAATATTCAATATCAGGTAAGGTTATATTATATTTCTTCCTTCTAAGCTTATATTAATTGAAGCTTATTTTTTTATTTTCTGTCTATTTCTTTTTTTTTGAGTATGAAAGTAAAATTGAATATTAAAGAGGAAAGACAAAAATAGCAAAAAAAACAAAAAATGTAAGAAATAAATAATAATAATAATAATATAAGTGGAAATAAGATGGATGATAAATCAAAGAATTGGGGACTTAGCAGGTGAGATTTTGATTATTTTTTAAGCTTTGTTCAACCAGTAATTTTATCTACTAGTTCCTTCTTGATAAAATTTCTTCCCCTCCATTGTTCTCTCTTAAGAGCTGTAAAACCATATTCTTGACAGAAGAAGTTCCAATCCTCAGGAATCATTTTATATTATAATTTCCTGAGATTTTGATAATTGGTCCTTTTTTTAATTTAAAAATCATGGAGATTGAACCAGTATTTGAATTCCCAGGTTCCAAAGAGGTCCTCGAGCTCAATATTTGGAAGTTCTATTGTTGAAATATCTGGACAGGGTTCTGGTTTCATTGGCATGACCCATTCAGAATTCTTATTTAATTCTTGTTAATTATTGGTATTAGTGCAAGATTCTTCTTCTATCAATCTGTTATATTTTTCCATTGATCAGGGATTGTCTTGAAATAATTTCCATTATTCCATTATTAAGGTATTTGGTATATTTTGAAGTTTAAAATGTAGGATTATCCAAAAATGATATCAAATTTATTTATTAAAAGTATATTGATTGGATGGTTTTTTCTTTTTGTTTAATCATTTAGGCTTGATTAAATGGTAACCTTCTTTGTTAAACCAGCAAGTCGCTGAAAAGTGTGCACTCGATTAAATTTAATCTTAATGGGTTTTTGGATGATAATTTTGAGTAATAATTTGTATATTCCTCTTTTGATAAGGCATGAGGTCACTTCCTAGGAGTTAATTGAATTGGACTCTGAATTTTTTATTTTATTTTTGAATTCAAGAGGTTGTATATTTTTAATATAGATCTTAATGGTTCAAAATTTACTTGGTCCATTAGCTCTTTATCAATTTGACTATTGGCCTTGTCAGAAACATCAATAATTTGCAGCAATTCCTTGATTTATTGAAGTTCTTGCTTTCTTAATATTGATGAAGTATCCTTTCATTTCAAAAGGTTTTTTCATTGGAATCTTCATTTTTTGGTGACCAAGGAGGCTCCTCATCCCAAATTTTCTTCTCTTTCCATAATTCATCCCCATGGGACCCAAAAAGTGGTGAATTGGCCATGTTGGAGGTGATTGATATTTTTTTGTAAGTATTTTTTGGTCTTATTTTTTTTCTTTATTTTTATAATAAATACTTTTTTGTTTGAATTCTTCTTTGATAAGGCAGGAGTTCACCTTCATATGAGAAAAAAATTGATAAAAAATAGATAATATAAACTAATGATACTGATACATTATTATAGAAAAGGTTTTTCTGATGTTTATTTTATTTAGATTTTAATTCCCACAAGTGGGGAAGGTGAGTTTCAGTTGAGTAATATGGCCAAAATAAGGTCTTTGAGGGCTTCCATAAAGGTTTTTCTTTCTTCAATTTCTGACTCTGATGGAAATTCTGACCACTATAAGTCTTCATTAATGAATATGTATCCATCTCCAACCCATTTCAGTCTTCCATTTTGGTATGTTGATCCATTAAATTTAAGGTACCATTGGTCTCAAATTTGATTTAATTGAAGTCCTCTTCTTGGTAATACTCCTATTTCAATTATTTTATCCCACAATTCATTTCCAAGGTTTCCTTTAATTCCTTCTCCAGTTAATGGCTCTAATAATTGAATATTTTTCAAGCTTGTTCCTGGAAGGTGAAATAAATAATTCTCCACACATAAAATTACTTGAGGTTTTTCCCCATAAATGTCTTCAAAGGCAATATATGGCAGGTAAATGTAGCTTTATTCATTTTCTAAGATTGATTTTGTTTCATCTTCTTCATTGGGAGGTGGCTGGATTAATTCAGGGTTTTCCAGTTGCCATTATTGAGGTTGTTCTTGGTTGTTCAATGGTCTGTATAGAGGGTTTGTAAGGAATTTTTCTTGTGAGCTTTTTTTTCTTTCTTTCATAATCTCAAAGTCTTTTTCTATCCAGGTTATAATTTCTCCAACTGCAAGCTCATGATTTTCACTGAATCTTACCTTCTGCGTTTTGTGTTTATTTTTGAAAGGGGTTCCATTTATTTTCTTATTTCTATCCATCAGAATCTGGAAGGTTTTCTCATTATTAGTAATTTGCTTGTAAATTATCTTGGGTAACTGATCTTCAGAGGAGGAATCTTCAGGATGCCTTTTGAGGTTGTTTTGTAATGGTGTGTTTTCTAATTTGGGGCCAAATACATCATTATTTGGAGATATAGCTAGCTCTTTTGTCCTCTGATTCAAGCTTATTATGGTATTGTCTTTTTTTATTTTGAAACTTCTTTATTGGGGTATTTCTGACAAATTTGGCCATATTTCATAAATCCATTCCTCTGGGTGGAACAGTTTTCCATCTAAATTATTAAGGTTTTCATATTGGCATGTATAATCTTCCACCAGGATCTTGATAACTGAGTATTTCCCCTTTTTTATGATGAAATTATAGCCTAATATTGCTTTCTTCCAAGAAGCATTTTCCAATTACTGTATGGAAATATCCTTTTTCAATGAAAAAGTTGATTTGACTTTCTTCACCTGAAGCCAAAATGATTGGATTAAATTCTGAAAGTGCCACCAATGAAGTAGTATGGCCTCCAATTCCCCTAAGGTTCAGGTTTAGTTTTCTGTTGTGAGTTAGGATTTGCTTTCTATCTCTTCTGGTATGATGTTGAGTTCTTTCCCAGTGTCCACTAATCTGCTGATAGGATATTCTTCCTTTCCAATGAATATTTCCATAAGTTTCAAAGGACATGCATAAGGAATCTTGGGCTTTTGTATTTCTTTGAATCCAGATGATAATAGTCTCTCTTAGAGATCTATTTAATTTAGTGATTCAATTTTCTCTTTATCTTTTTCTTATAATTCCTCTAGTTTATGAACAAAATTGGGTGACATTCTCATAATTTCTTCAATGGTGGGGTTGGTCTCTTGTTTCGTAATTTTCTTGACAATTTTGTCGATTTTCAATTTTGTTTCAACTTGTTTCTTTTTAGGCTTGCTGACTTTATTTTCTTCTTTGGAAATTTCATCATCCTCATTTTTATTGGAAATATTTCCAATTTCCTCCTCAGGTTGGTCTGGTTTTGGAAATTGGAAAATATTATGACTCTTTCTTCTTCTTTTCAATCTGCAATCTAGGGTCCTGGGATAGCTTCTTTCTTCTTTTTATTCTTTGTTTAGTCTGCCTTATTTTCATGTGTGATTCAAAGGGGTAATTGGTTGAGGAAATGGTAGGTGGTTTCAATTTGACCAATCTTCCACATCTACAATTGAAGTTTATTTATCTTTGGAGTTCTTTTCAGTGGACTTATAATCTTTTTCTTGTTTTTTTTGGACACTATATTTCTCCATGAACTTCTTATTGTGTTCTTCTTGTTCTTTTGCAAAATCCCTGACTATGCCTTTGGCACTTTCATTTCCTTCCATAGGTACTCTGTGATAATTGGGAAAGAGGTAAGATGTTTCTATGAAACTTTTGATAATATTACTATTAATCAAAATTACTATGACTGTTCTTATTGAATATAATAATAAATATTATCATAATCACAGTTAAAGAAATAATTAATTAATTATTTCTTTTACTTGTTATACACTACTAGTGATTATAACAGTAAGAAGCAATTGTCTAAAAAAATCAATTACAAGAAGTATTTAATATATATTTATATTTATCAAGAATAATTATAAGTGTAATTCTTGGGGAAAACTAATATTAGAAAAAAACTTTAAGAATTAATTAAAACCACTCACTAATACACCAATGAAACCTTAAAAATGATTGGTGGACAGATTTAATGGATAAATTGTGGATTTAAAGGATCAAAATTTATTTATAATAGTATTAAAACAGATTATAGTTTATTTCTATGACTTTGATTCTTTCTGATTGATTCTGAAAGAAGGAAACACTTAAGAAAATATTTAACTAATACTTACTTGTTGGTAATAAAGGTATAATTGGATAATAAGATGATCTGGAAAAAACAACAAGAGGAGGCCTCTTTTTAGTCAACAACAGCTCACAGAGGCATTCCATGGAGAAAGCTTATAATCCAGTGAGTTAGAAAGAAATCATCCTTTTTGGATTATTCATTGCATCATCTGTTGTCACATAAGATTATCATAATTACTTAATTAAGGCTTTTACCTGACTACCAACCCATTTATGGTCAATAACAAAATTAGTAACAACTGTAAATCTTCTTTTATTTGAAAATGAATATTATTTTCTCAAATTTATCAATTTTATTTTCAATTCCATCACTGGTTGTATTTTCTGTGAAGTTTTGAAGATTCAGTGTTTCATGTGGAATCATCAAAAATGGACTGTAGGTAAAACTTTTGATTTTACTTATGAAACCATAATTATTTTTGGTTTCTTTATAAATTATACCATTCTCCATTGGTCCTAAAGCTTTCAGAAATATTTATTCAGAACTATATTCTTAATGACTTTTTGAATTTTTTACTTTATTTCTACATAGAATTGCATACAGAACAGTATAGAAGGTTTCTATGAGCTAAACCAATGGATACTGGTCCAAAAAGGGTTTTAATTACTCTTTTAGGTTTCATCCATGTAGAATCATTAAGAATTGACATGGTTACAGGAGTCCAAGTTGCTCTTAACCTCCTTTTCATGTCAAAATAGCAGCTTATTTTCAATTTTCTTATGATTCAATGAGAGTCTAACTTGGTAACCAAGTTCCCAAAGGTTTTTGGTATACCAATTGGGCCATTATCAGCCATGGAGCCAAAATTTAGAGCTATTGGAACCTCAGAGGCCTCAGAAGCTGGGTACCCTGGCTCTCTTTGATGTCTTTTGTCCCCCTTAGCTATTTTCACATCAAAAATAGTAATTCAGGCATCAAGACTGATATCCATTATGGGTTTACCAAGAGTGTATGCAAGAATACTATGTCATTAAGCTCTGAAAACATGAATGAAACTAATATCAGTGTATATGTAACATTGTATTACTCACATTCCCATTATTTTGGGGTGAAATTGAGAAAAAAAGAAATTTTCACAATTCTTTTATGTGGTATTGAAGTATTTTCCATATTAACACCTCATAGAGTTAATTCAAGCTTATTCACTCTATGGAGCTACCCAAGGTGAATTTTTTTTAGAATCCAAATCTGGCCTTAAATCCATGGATTTACTTATTCACAAAAAAGTTATTCATCTTTTTTTAAATCAAAAATGATTAATTTTGGATATATGCATGACTTATGGGTTATGCATATTTCAGAATTCATTTTCATATTAATTTTGTCCTATTTGGGTATGTAAAATATACCTCAAGGCTCACAGTTTCTGAAAACTCTGTGGTCCAAATCTTCATCCATGTGAGTGCATCTATTTTATGAATTTACTTCTTCCCTGCATTAATTAGATTCTAATGGTTTTTTTGGATCCATTTGAGCTGGTATGTATGGTTGGTAAATGTATTAAAATGGTGTGAAGGGATCCCTTGTCCTGCATGGTTAATTATTTTGGGGGAAGCTTTGCTCCTTATTATTCTTCCAGTTCCTTATTGGTGGACTACCTGCTTCCAATAAGCTTTTTGGTTTATTTAAAGCTTTTTTTACAGATTCTTTTCCTTCATTTTCTTGGTTGAGGTTCTGATTGTGTGGTATTTTTGAGATTGTGAGTGAGTTCTTTTACTTGTTTTAAAGCTTCATCCCAGCTTTAATCCTCAAATATTGTCTTCTTTTCTGTAAATTTTGGTTTATAAAGTTCTTTTTGTTCAATAATTACCTTAGCCTACAAATCCTGTTCAATGTATAATTTCAAAATCTCCAATCTTGTAATGATGTAACCTCAAATCAAGGCTTGAATCATACCTCTTTCTTTGATATTTTTTTTTGTAAATTGATTCTTGAACACTATTGGAAAGGCTGGACAATATCTCTTCATTATGGTTGATATCACCTTGGATATATTGGTATCTTTAGAGGTAATTGATTATTGCTTCATATTCCCCAATACATTCTCTGTACTGTGTCATTTTTCTTATCCCACCTTCCTGTTGGATTTTTATGAATAATTCAGTTATTGAGAAGAATCTGTATCATCATTCAGCTGAGACTGTTTCCAATCTTCTTTTACTATCTACTTTCAATTGATCTCAGTCAGCTTTTTCATATCCTGGAATTCCTTCAATATGATAGCTTATTTCTTCATCTTTTGTCCAGAAGTATATTTTTATTGAAATTTCTCTTTCACTTTCTCCTTCAATTTCTGAGATATTTTCAACTCTATTGATAAATCTTCCAACATCCTTTCCATCAAACCACAAGTTATAGTCCTTGGCTCTGATTTTCACTATTGGAGTTGTTTTTCTTGGCCTTTCTTGATGTAATGGAGTTTGTATTTGGTAAGAAATGTTTACTCTTCTTGGGAAAGTACTTTTTCTTTGTTCTGTATATGGTGTGGATGTGGCAATTGGTCTTTCATAAAGTTAATGTGATCCACATGGCCTAAATTATCTTGGAAGGGTGGTCTGTTCCTCTATTGTACTATTCTTTGGAGTATAGCTTGATGATTTATTTTTTCCTTCCTTTTTTAATGGTGCTAGTAATTTCTCTTTCATTTCTAGTATTTTCTCGTAAATTATTTCTGTTGAAGACTTTCATTCCCATACTTAAGTGGCCTCTTCATTAAGGTTTTCTTCCTGGATTGCTTCAATTCTGGGAGGTAATTTTGATGACAAATATTTATACATTTTTCATTGGTTTATTTGTTTCTTTGATTCTGGGATGAAGTTCATGATTTTATTTCTTTAAGGGATTTCAAGGAGTATTTCTCCACAACCTTCAGGTCTCTCCTTTTGGTTCTTAGTTTTTCAATGGGAACATTAGAGTAGATTCTTGATTCCTCCCCTAATTCTGTTTCTTGTTTAGGTTATTAATAATAATGGTCAGATTTGGTTGATGATTGAGATTCTTTATATGATGGTTTTGGCTGATTTTGATTTTTTTACTCCAGTTTTTTGTCTTTAAAGATAATATTCTTGGAGTAAATTTTATCAGGTGAATGTTTTTGATTGACTTATTATTTAATATTAAAGCTTTAGGCTGACTTGGCCACTGTTGGGACACCAGATGTGGGAACTCTTCTTGTTTGGGATGAAGATGAGGCAGTGCCTGGAGGGGGATATCACAGGTAACTAGCTTTTAATTCATAATAACTCCAATAAAGGTATTTCCAATAATCAATGGTAAAGTCTTAGTTATAAAGGAATAAGGTTATTTTTGATATTTTTAGAAATCCTCTTGTTTGGGATTAAAATGAGGCAGTAACTGGAGGAGGAAATCACAGGTAGCTAGTTTTGAATTTCTAATAACTCCTGTAACCAAGGGTGGCAAGGGTGTATTTCCTGCCCCTCCTAAAATACTGAAAAAAATCCTCCTTAGATGCCACAAACCAAATTAAAATTAGTAAGTGGCTTTAAAACTGAAGAAGAGAAAATTCAGCAGTCTCAGATCAGACCTATTCAATATATAATAATAAGTTTAATGTCAGTAATATGGTTATATTTGAGATTTTGATGAAATACTTGTCTGTATTATTTTTATTGTTAGGTTGAATTGGGTAATTGGTTTCTTCTTGATTACAAATTTTAGTAATATGGGTTATTTAAGGTTTTCTGTAAAATGTGATGAGTTTCCATAAGGTAAATTTTGTTCAGGTAAAGCTATAATAGAATAAAATAATATTTTTGGAGTTTTTTCATTTTTAAAGGGTGGCACATAATAATATAGAATGGTATTTGTTAGATTTAAAAGGGTCAATTTTTTGATATTTGATCTTTAGAGGGTTAAATTAATTTAAAATATTCATAAGTTGTGGTAGTTTTACTGGATAAACTATTTTAATAGAGTAGTAACCCTAATCTTTGGTACTGAATAATTTTTTTAATACTAACATTCCACTGAGCTTAGCTACTGGAAAACCTTCAACACTATACTTCCGCTGAGCTTAGCTACTGGGAAATTAAGCTCACTATATCTGTGAGCCTTTGAGATATGACCTCATATCCAAAAAGGTCACAACAAAATTTCTGTAATAATTATACTTATGATAATTATCTCAAAAATTAGTAAAATACCATGAATAAGTACAAAATCTGAATTAACTCAGAATCCGATGAATAAAAATGTGAAATAAATTACACCATTAGATTCCTCATTTTAAAATACACATATTTCACTTTTATGGCATATCTGAAAAGTCAATAATTACTGAAGTATAAGTAATAATGTCTTAAAAAAGGTACAAAACCTCATTTATCTTAGACACCAATGAAACAAAATGTGAAATAAACTGTACCATTAGATTATCCATAAATATCCACACATAAGACACTTATAAAGCTAATCTCCAAATTCAATACTTAAGGAATTGAGCTGAATATATGCACTTTTTGGGTCAATGCATATGTTCATGGTTTTTAGCTAATATCTCTTGAAATATACAAGATAGAGAGATAAACCAAAAATGAAGTCACCATGTAATTACTGTAGAAATACAGATATGAACTTCATTTCACAAGCTATAAACAAGGTTAAAACTTGTAACTGATTATTGAATAAAATCAATAGAGCTGTTGACCACTTTGTTGTGAAAGTGGTCCAAACCTAAAGCAAAGTAGACAGTCAGATTCTACTAGCTCATTTGTGAATAATTATGTAATTTTATCATAATATTCGAGGTATAACCCCTTGAAATAATGGTTTGAAGTTCAAAATATTAAATTTCAACAGAAAAGATGAGTTACAAGAAAAATCATCAAAAATAGATTTTTGATGATGTAATGAAATTCTCTTGGAAGCTTAATGAGAACATTCCAATCTATCAGAATCCACTCTCATAATAGCTGTAGCATGTATAACTTAGAAATTATTAACAATCAAAGTTTAAGCTTAAATTTGATCATTTATGATCACTCACTGTAATCTTATTTTAAGTTTAACAATTATATAAGTGATGATTATGGTGAATACTATTGGATTATGATTAATACTAATAAAAACCACGAAGTTTAGTCTTCTTCCAAGCCTATGATGTCATGAAACTTAGAGTTATAGTGATAACTCTAAATAATGGCTTAATAATGAGATAAGATGGTTTGATCATGATGTAATCATCACTAAACCTTTAAATATTGATCATTTCTAGTAGAAAGCATCATTACACGTCTACTAGAATCCTTCTGGACTCTAGAAGGGAGGTATTTACTACAAATAGAGCTCTTTTTACTCTATTTTCCCCTCAGATGCTTACAAAACACTAAATAATTAAATCAAAAAGGTAAATTCTTTATTCTTGATATATAAAAATCTTATATTATTAAAGACCAAAGATCATCCTTATTATAATCATCATTCTTGATGTTATTACTTCAATTATTTAACTGTTTTGTTCAAATTTCTCTAAAAAAAATCTCAAATCCACGTAAAAATCAAGATAATTTGTAATTTCTCTTAATTTTTATTGTAAATACAATCTAAACAAGTTTTATTTATATTATCTGGCATAAAATCATTCAGAATTATTATATTAAGTGTTAAAAGTAGATTATTTTTTCTCATTATAATAATTTTCTCTCTATTATCACTTTAATAATTCTTCAATTAATATAAATAGTATTCATATTGATTTATAGCTTTAATATTAATAATATTATTGTTATTGATTGTTTTTTATTGAGAAAAACAATCCTTGACGCCTTTAGTACTTGTTGGTAACAATAATAAAGTTCTTTTAAATATATGAATTATCTTATGTTAATATATTTATTTAATAATATAATTATTTTTACGCCATGATTATAATAATTATTTATTATTATAATTATTTTTTATCTTATTTCTTTCATTTATAAGGACATTCATAGTACAATAAGTAAAATATTAGTAATTTTTACTTATTGTTTCATAGTCAAACCTTACAATATTAGACTGGACTACCTTCCAGGAGAGGGATGAATTATTCCTGTGCTTATAATGTGAATGGGGTGGGGTTGAAATTTTGAGGAGAGAGCCCCTCTCTTTATACCTTTTGTAATCCCACAGGGGCCTCAATGGGAGCTGTCTTTTTCCACTTGAATTCCTCTTGATTTCAGCATTTGAATTTATTTTTTGGTCAGGGCCTTTCTTAAATGGGTAAGGTGATTTAAGGTTTGGAGATAATTTTCCTTCTGCAAAGCCTCTATTTATCACACCACTTTTTTTGGTGAACTGGTTATGACATGATCTTCTTTGATTTTCCTTGCATGCATAAGGTTATTTCATTTTTTCTGGGTATTTTTCTTTTGAACAGCCTTTTTTCTATCACATGATATGCTTTTGGTGGGGGCAGTAGCAGATTTATTACTTTTAATTTTCCTTGCATATGTCATTTGTTTTAGGCTTGGTAGAAATGTCTGTGTAATTTATGAAGGTGTCATGGCTGTGTTTTCTCTTTTTGAACTTTAAAGTGAGGTCAGATAATTATTTCTTGCACTTATTTATTCACTGTTGTGCATTAGATGTTTTTTGTTTTTTAGTTTGGCACAGGTTTTGAATAGTCATGTTATTGGGATTTAAATGTTTGACTTGCATGAGGGTTTAAGTTTATTGATTATGGGCCAAACAAGGTTGTTGATTTCCTTGAATAAACT
Organism: Austropuccinia psidii; assembly: GCA_023105745.1. NCBI lineage: Eukaryota > Fungi > Basidiomycota > Pucciniomycetes > Pucciniales > Sphaerophragmiaceae > Austropuccinia > Austropuccinia psidii. The sequence goes on from JALGQZ010000009.1 coordinate 42,492,184, forward strand.
TTTATGGCGGTGTCCTTATAATTTTTTGGCTGTTTTAAGTTGGGGTACTGTATATATAAGATAAGGTACTCCTGTGGCTGTGTTGGGAATGACTTTCAGGAATTCCATGGGGTTGAGCTTTTCATCATGTGAGCTTTCTGTTTTTAATTAAAGGTGGCTGTGTAGTTTATGCAGGTGTCATTTTATTTCTTTATTAGCCCTGTGAATATGGAAGGGGTTTAAAGCTGGGTGGGTTGTGTAATTTTCAGGGTGGTACCTTGCTTTTTGTAACTAGTAACTTTCTTTTAACATATTCATAGTTAAATAGAATAATTTGTTTAAACATGTGCACTTCCTTTTGGTGCTTGTTCCATGGTATTATGAATTAACTCCAGCTTCTTGCTGTAAAATTTACCTTTTGGTTCAAAATTTGACTGTAAATATTCCCATGGGTGGAGCTTACTGCTGTTGTGGGGTTCTGTGAGCTTAATATTGGTGAAAAAAATGGTATGAAATACCACATTATGGGGATTCTGTAATACTATATAGGAATTATTTCCTAGTTAGCTCTTATATTTCAAAACTATTCTAGCATTGAATTCTTCCATTATCACTTCTTTAATATTAAAGAAGTTTTCTTCTTGATTATTATTAATGATATTTCATATTTGAATTTTATTTCAATTATATTATTTTTGAGTTTTTACATATTTTGGTAAAACTCTAAATGTTTTGAATTATTTATACTTCTGAATTTTATTTTTGTATCTTCATTTTACAAATGTTTGATTATCTTTTAATGAGAACTCAAAGTTAACTCTCACCCTCTTTAACAAATATTGTTCATCAATTGAAGGAATAATCCTTATAAATATTTGAGTATTCAAAAAAGAAGGAATTGTTATTCAACTAATATAAAACAAAAACTGACTTTAAAGTTAAATAATAAAAAAACTCCTAATGAAAATAAAATTCTTATGTCCATTTATTGAACTATTTTAAAATTTAATTGAATTTAATTGGATACCTTAATAAATAAGTCAAAATTCATTGAAAAATAATACTTAATTTTGTTTTCTATTTTATTAAATAGAAAAAAAAATTAAAATTGTAAAGAAAAATTATTTTTTTGGAATACAATAAATTCAAAATGAAAAAAAAAAACTTTATCTAATTTGAAATAATTAGAAATAGAAGTGAGATTAATCAGAAAATAAAAATTTTTGGAGATTCAATGATATGAATTAATTTTAGTTTTTTAAGTTGGTTAATTTTTTAGAAATGTATATAATGAAGTTTTTTTTCTATCATAAATTTCAAATTTAATTAATATTAATCTTTTTCTCAAGAATTACATTTCTAAATTTTTTCATTTTTTTTTAATTTTTTTTTTATATATGTATATTCAAAAAAAAAAGAAAGAAATTAAAAAAAAGAAACAAAAACCTCAGTTAATTTTTACTATTTAAATTATTATTATTATTATTTTTTCTAAAATATAAAAAAAAAAATCATAAAAAAAATTAAATTTTCTTTATCTTTAATTAAATATTTATTAAAATAATATGAATGTAATTTTTCAAAAAAAAAAAATAAAAAACAAATGAAATAAATAAAATAAGTAAAATAAGTAAAATAAATAAAATAAATAAAATAAATAAAATAAATAAAATAAATAAAATAAATAAAATAAATAAAATAAATAAAATAAATAAAATAAATAAAATAAATAAAATAAATAAAATAAATAAAATAAATAAAATAAATAAAATAAATAAAATAAATAAAATAAATAAAATAAATAAAATAAATAAAATAAATAAAATAAATAAAATAAATAAAGGGTATTGGTAAAATCATGTAAGCAAATTGGTAAAATCATGTAATTTTATGGTAAAAACATATAAGGGGTTGTTTATAAATTAAATATGGCTATTTATTGCAGTTCTGATGCCATTAATGTCATTTATGGAATCAACAATGCCATTTGTGGCATTAACAGTGCCATTAATGACATTAATGCACTATTTCTGATGCCATTAATGCCATTTATCGCACTAACAGTGCCATTAATGGCATTATCAATGCAATAGTTCCAATGCCATTAATGCCATTTGTGGCATTAACAATGCAATATTTCTGATACCATTAATTCCATTAATGGTATTGCATAAATGACATTAACAATGCAATGAATGGCATAATACCACAAATGGAATTTTTATGCCATTTATGGTATTATTAAGTCCATTAATTCCATTTTCAAGGCCAATTTTAAGACCATTAATGCCATTTTTAAGGCCAATGTTGAGGCCATTTATATAAAAAAAAAAAAGGTGGGAGGGGGGGGGAAGATCATAATTTTAATATTTTTTAAAAAAAAATTGTTTGATCTTATTAAAAAAAAAAAAAAAAAAAATAATAACCTAGATAATAATTTTAATATTTTTTTTAAAAAAAAAATTGTTTGATCTTATTAAAAAAAAATAAAAATAAAAATAAAAAAATAATAACCTAATTTTTTTTTTTTTAAAATAGTTGCAAAAAAAAAAAAAAAAAAAATTATTTAGGATTTAATAAGATATTAAAATTTTTTATTTTTAAAAAATTAAATTTAATTTACCAAAAAAAAAAAAAAAAAAACTTATTATTATTATTATTTTTTTTTATTTTTTTTTAACTTTTTATTGAATAATGGAATGAAATGAAAAAAAAAAAAAAAAAAAGGATTTAGATTTATATATCTAAAAGTTAATTTTCCAAAAAAAGAATTTTAATTAAATTGATTTAATTAAAAATAATAATAATAATAATAATAATAATCAGAGTTTTTAGTTTTAAATTATAAGATTTTATTAAAAGATTTCACTGACTGATTTTGTAAATTATATTTTAAGATAAAAGACCCTATTCCATGGGTTACAATATTTTTTGGGTTTTTAATAAGTTAATATTGATGAATTACCCATTTAAAGTGATTGAAATAGGAATTAATAGATATTATAGGTCTTTTTAGACATATTTTTTAATATATAAGAGAGATATAACATAGATTGTACAAGATTGAAATGAATTATTGAAATAAATGTTACCCAATAGGGTGAACTGAATGTCCCTTGGGTTCACTTCATCTTCACCCACTACAGGAATGGTGGAATGGAAAATGAATTTAAGATATAAAGACCCTGGTTTCATATAAGATCTCACTTATTTGAGTATTTTCATTATCATATTAATGAAAAGAGGTTGGATATGTTTATTTATCCATGTCATTTTAAGTTGTCTGCTTGGTTTTTTTTATTAGAAAAATCAGTCTAAAGTTGAATTTTAATCTTTAATCTCAGTTTTTTCAAGAGGATGGTGCTTGACATTCCTTTTGATTAAAACATACTAAAATTTTTTAAATTTAAATTTTCAATTCCATCTTAATATGTTTTTTTTGATGTAAATTTACTAAAATTTATTAAAACTTTAACTTAAAACTTTTTTTTTATTTTAAAATTTAATAATTTACTTAAATTTAAATTTATTATTATTATTATTATTTTAATTTCTAAAATTTTTAATAATTAATAATTAAATCCTTAATTTATAATTTTTGTAATTTAAAAATATATAAAATTGATATTTTTGAAATATATTAGTTAGATGGTTAGATTTTATCAATTTAAAAAAGGATTCTTATTCTATGAGTTTTTTATTGAAAAACTGATATATATATATATATATTCTTTTTTTTTAATTTAAAAATCTTCTAAATATAATTTCTTAATTTTTTTTTATTTTTTATTTTAAAAAAAAGTAATTATTCAATTAATAAATTTTTTGAAAAAAAAAGAGGAAAATTTAAATTAAAGTAAAGTGAAAAAAAATTATTCTTTTCATGTAACTTTTGCAAAAATTTCATAATGATAATTTATGGATCATTAATTATTAGTATTACCATAAATCAAATGCTAAAAGAATATAATAAGTTTAGTTAGAAATAAACAAATAAGTGAACTACATAATGAAGTTTTATTTTTTTCCAAGATAAATCATTTTACAGGATATTTTTATGGTTTATAGCAAGGCTGGCAAGTCAGTACCAAGTCAGTCCATACTCATAAATTACATCAGCCCTTTTAAGCAAGGATTTGATGCTAAGAGGCTGGATCCACATGTACTCTTCATAAAATTCTTAGAACTATCAATGCCTCCTTTCTTATATATGTAGGTGCTCATTTTCCTAGTATTTCAAATGTGAGTACAGACTGACTTGGTACCAACTTGCCAGCCTTGGTTTATAGAAAAAAACTTTGAGAAAGCTGAGCCAATTCTTTAATAATTACTTAAAGAACAACTTTGAATGATCCAGCTTTATGGACTTTATTTCATTTACCACTTGTTTTATTTCCTCATTTAGGGTTGATTTTTCCATTAATGATATTTTGATAGCTTTCATCCAAGATTTCAAAATGAACTGTAAAGGAATGTTTCTCATGGGCATTTCACTAAGTTTCTACCCAATTGAATATTTGAGAGTTTAGGTTCTATGTGCTCCTTGAGACTGATTCCAAAATTCTTTCCCAAATTCTGCTATGGAGTTTAAAGTTATCAAGCCATGGCTAATAAAGTTCACTTTGCCATCATAATGGTCAAGAGAGTGACTTTTTCTGTCTGGGTTGTGAACCCAGTGTGAAATCCCTACAAGGCTTCTAAGCCCCTTGCTCCAAGGTCGTGTTGGCCCAACTGGCGCTTAAGCCCAATTGTTTTAGTGCAGGCAAGTGGCCCCCAGATCGTGCCCCCTTTAAGCCCATGTTTTTCAGTGGAAAGGTTTAGCCACGGGTTTGCTCCCCTCATAACTTCGGTATGGGGCGCAGCACAGCGCCATGCGTTGTATTCTTGTAAGCTTGCCTCACTTGGAGGAAGGCGCAGGTCGCGCAGTTGGAGGGTGTATGCGCACAAGACTGTTTGCCTTGCTGCGCACGATGCTCAAAGGTTCTAGGGCCAATTGGAGTGATACTCGTTAGCAGGCTGGAAGATGGATGAGGTTTCAACACTTAGGGGCGGTTGTGTCCTAGATTGGGAAGGAACTAAACCCGAGTGGATGGTGGGAGTGTGAAAGGTTGCGACAAAACATGGTGGCAGATGGTACTTTCCACCTCAATGCACACAAAGCAGTCGACGATGTGGGGAACAGGGCAAATGAAAGCTCAGAAAGTGTTAGGAGGGACGATTGGTTTGCGTAGCCTGTTGTTACTTTAGGGGGTAAATAATCTCAAAGAGTTGGTTTACCCAGCAGGTTGGTTTTGAAGTCGTATACAAACTATAATAAGGACTTTATTGCTTCGCTGCTAATCTACTGAATTAGCTTCAAGTCGATCAGGCCGCGAAATTTAGATTGTTCCGCAGTCAGAAATGACGAGCTTAGCAGTGGTTTTGCCGTCACTTCGGCCATATTTCTCGACCGCCATGACGACATCCAATCCATCGACAACTTCACCAAAGACGACGTGCTTACCGTCGAGCTGAAAATGGTCCAATGAGAGCGAATTAGTGAGCTCCAAAGTGTGAAGACCACAAAAATAAAAGATACGTACCCATGGAGTGGCCACGGTGGTGATGAAGAATTGAGAGCCATTGGTGTTAGGCCCGGCGTTGGCCATTGACAATAGTCCTAAAATGATTCAAATCAAATCAGAATGATGAGACAGTTGACGACGTGAACCAAGAAAGAGAATGTATACCGATTTTGGTGTGCTTGTAAATGAAGTTCTCATCGTTGAACCTACAAAAAAATGAAATGAAGCAAATGGAATGATTTGATGAGCCTATGATCGAGTCAATAGGTCTTTAAAAGGGAGGAGATGATGGGGATGTTTCTTACTTGGCACCATAGATTGACTCGCCACCAGTGCCATTGTGGGCGGTAAAGTCACCACCCTGATAGGGTTATGTAAGCATATCAATGAGTTTAATCAAGATGATTATGAGATGATGAAGGACTTACTTGAAGCATGAATTGGGGGATGACACGATGAAAGGTGGATTGCTTGTAGCCCTTTCCGACTGGCTTGAGACATAACTCACGAAAATTAGTGGCAGTTTTAGGGACCTCCTGGTCGTAAAGCTAAGAGAGAAATAAAGATGACGAATGAAGATGTGAAGATGAGTTTTAAAAAGATGAGAAAGAGGTAAGAAATCAGAACTAGTTTACCTTGAAAACAACCCTTCCTAGAGGTTTGTTGTCTGCAGTGATATCCTAAAGATTCCAACCCAGCAATAGAGGGCGTGAGAAGGGAGAGAATGAGCAGATTTTGATGAATTAGAAGACTGACAAAGTAGCAATTGGAGGTGTTTTCGGAGGCCATTTTTGATTGAAAGTTTCAAACTTTTTTTGAATGAAATGAAATCAAGAATCAAGAAGTCAAATAATTCAATAGTGTAAATCTAAAAAGGTTCAATTAGATCAAATCCAGAATTAAAATCAAGAAAGAAGATCAAATTCAGGCCAATAAAGCAATTGATAGATAGAGATGATAATGATATGATGACATACCCGATAGGATGAAGATGAGTAAATAGAATGTTTGTTACAATTGATATGATGTCAGAGTCAGTCAATCAGTCAATGAGAATGTAATCATCCAACATGGAAATTCAATGATAGACCAATAGGTGTAAATAAACTAACCCAAATCAACAAGGGAGATAAATTGAGAATAAGTTTTTAAAGTTTTCTCTTTAATTCAAAAATCAAAACAAAAACAAGATTGAAATTGTTTGGGGGACAAAGGGGCAATCAAGAGAGGGAGGGTATTTATATAGTCCGATCCAAGGATCCAAGTTGAAGTTATAGAATTTAATTTGACCCTTCTTGACCATCTTGACCTTCTTGACCGATTATTTGATCGAGTTGACCAATTTGACCGTTTTACAGCTACAGTTACATTTACAGTCACATTTACATTTAAGGTTACATTTACAGTCACATTTACCGTCACATTTACAGTCACATTAGTGTAGTAGTGTTACAATTACAAACTTACTGTAATTAAAATTATCTACGATTTTCAAATTTTGACATCATCAATCGATTTCAGTCAGTACGCTTGTCTGAAGCTTCCACGTTAGTTTGATGTGGTCTTGTCTTCTCTTCCGATTTCCGATTCGGAAAAGACAAGATGGATAGAACTAGTGTAAATTAATTTAACTCAACTACTGTAGCTGTAACTGTAACTGTAGCTGTACTGTTGTGCAGAGATATGCTCACATTTTATTTTCTATTTACACTACAGCATTACACACTCCGTAGATTACATACAAGACACAGCCATCTTGTGAACTACAGTGAGAGACAACCCCAAAATTTGGTGACATGTCCACGAGACATGTCTCATAGATTGCATACAAACTGACGTATTGAATCAAATTGAATCGTATTCAATAAGATTCTACACTGTATCGCTTCGCATATATCATATTAAATCACTTAAAACCATATCATCATCACTATGGCTTTCTAGATTCAAACGCACACACTCTAGTATTCCTAAATTCCGAATCAACGGAGCTGCGTAGATGTTGCACTGTATGGCAGTGTGCACCAGAGCTAACCAAATTTTAGGGGTCAGCTCACCCAAAGTGCTCTTTATCGTCTAAAATTTATGGAAATCAACTCTTGAGTCTTGAGCTACCCACCAACTTCCACCAATCTAGAATCTCTCATAATTTTCATCTAGAAAGGCCTTAAGCAATCTTGACTGTAGCCTGTAACCCTGAAACGGTTCCTATAGCCACCGCCCACGTGCTTTTTATCCCTGTTGTATAATTCAGCCTTCTTCTTTATCATCATCAAAGATCGGTGTTGATGGGCTCCTTACAGTTGTACAGTAATAAATTCCATCCCATCCAATTCCAAAGCTAATCCAATAACCAACCAAAATCTGAAGTAGTCTATATATATATATGTTCCAGCGGTGGCACCTTTTAAGATGATGTAGAGATTCACTATGAATTTACACCTTTTTTTATAATGACTTCATAAAAATTTCTGAGTCTATTTTGATTTAGATTCACAATGATATGATTTCTCAATGATCAAATTATAGATAAACAATGCAAAATGTTTCTTTACTAAGTTAATCACTCAATAAGCTTAATAATCAATCAAGAATTCATGCTATGATCTAAAGATATAGATTTAAATTGATTCAAAATGAGAGGTTTTTGATATTAATTCATTCAAATTAGTGCCCAAAAGTTTAGAGAAAAAGTATCTTTAATTTAAAAAAAGAAAAATAAATAAATACTCTAGTACATACTCATATATAATTTAAACAAATAAATTATCATTATCATAATAAATATTTTACTAATATAAAAATTTATTCATAAATTTAAGCATTCTTAGGTAAAAATTAATTCATTAATCTAAATAAATCCTCTTTCAAGAAGAATATATATATATGAAAACAAATTAAAAATTCTATATAATTAAATTATTTTTAAATTAAATTTGATTTAATTTTTTGTTTTTTGTTTTTAAAATTAATAAATATTAAAAATAATTAATTTATGAATTTATTTTAATAAATCTAAAGTATTTTTTTCTATGAAAAAAAAAAAAATAAAGAAGAAAAAATGACTTATTTTTTCCAAAATTAAATTTTGAAAAAAAAAAAAAAAAAGAAAAACACTAAAAATGTAAAATTTTTAAAGTTGTTTTTTAATCAAAAAAAAAAAGTAACTAATTATTTATTATTATCATTTTTATTTTTGGAATTGAGGAAATTAGTTTAGATTAAAAGTTGATTTAAACTATTTCTTTTTTTGATATGTTTTGACTTTTTAATAATTTTTATTTCAAAATGTTTCAAGCTACTTTATCATATTATCTACTATTATCCTTCATATGACTTAGAACACACGCTACACATAAACCTTAATATAAAACTATAATAAATTAGAGTCTGTTCAAAGAATCAAACATTTTTGAAGACACTATGACACTAAATCCTCAAAAAACACATCTGAATAATCTTAGTATATCCACTCTCAATTTGAAAAACAAAAGATAACATCACATTTGCAAACTATTAAACAAACTTCTTAATTCCTTAAAAAATATCCAAAAATACAAAGATGATGGAAATTTTCAAAAGGAAGAAGGTACTTGACCTTATTGAGATTTTACTAAGAGTTATTAAATCTAAATTTCTGAAATATTTAAATGGAGCTAGCTGGTATGTAACTAATTAGATCATGATCTCTGATTATTTTTTTTTGTGTATTAATAAAAAGAATTATTATCCCAAAAGAAGGTTTAAAGTAAAAATCAAATAAAAGTATAATTTGATCAAATAATTACACAAATTAATTAATCAAATACATAAATTGAAACCAATTTAAAAAGTGATTAATAAATATAAAAATAAAAAAAAAATAAAAAAATTGGAATTTTTTAAATTAATAATAAAAGAAATCAGACAAAATCAAAATAATATAATTCCCTACTTAATTAATAAAAAATCTCATTATCTAATTATTAATCATAAAAAAATGTAGTATTAAAAAAAAATCTTATCAATATTTAGGGTTCAAAATCAAATAAATTATTAAGAACTCCAATCAATTTTTTTTCCTTAAGTCAAAAGAATTCATATGAGATAAATATATATTACAAATCTAATTTAAAAATATTAAAATATTATTAAAATACACATTAAAAAAATAATCAATTTATATTATGGATTTGTTTTATAGAAATATTAAAAGATTTGAATTTTTTTTCAATAATATTTAGGTTAATATATAATTGAATTTTAATAACTTAATAAATTTTAAATTTTTCTTATTTATAATAAATAATATTAATTATTAATATTTTAATTAAATTTTAAAATTAAATTTCAAAATTTAAATAAAAAATTACTAAAGAATTATTATATATATTCATTTATTTAAAATATGAAATTTTTTATTAATCAAAATTAAAAATAAATTATATTATTATTAAATTATTATTATTTTTAATAAGTTAAATGGTAGTCAAAAAAAAAAAAAAAAAAACTCATATTAAATAATTTAATATAAATTTTGAACATTAATAAATAATTTAAATCTTAATTTTCTTTTATTTTAATTATCAAATGTTTTTTTTTTTTTCTAACTTTCTGATCAAAAAAAAAAACAAAAAAAAAACATAAGTTTAACCTATTTTTTTTTTTTTTTTTTTTTTTTTTTTTTTTTTTTTAAAAAAAAAAAAAATTCTTTAGGTAAAGTTTCAATTTTTTTTTTGTTCAATTATGGAGTTTTAAAATTCTCAAAAATTTAATATCCAATTTTTTTTTTTTAAAAAAAAAAACTTCACAATTATGAATTTAATTATTGTAAGATTTGACTCTGAAACTGATGATAATATTACTATTAATCAACAGTACTATGTCTATTCTTATGAAATAAAATAATAGAATATTATTATAACCACAATTAAATAATTAAATAATTATTTCTTTCACGTGTTAAACACTACTAGTGATTTTAACAGTGAGAAGTAATTGTCTATAAGAATCAATTTGTCATAGGGGCTCTTTGAAGTGAAGAGGGCCTGGCACTCAGTAAACTGGGACTCACTTATGGAGGGCTCAAAGATCTGGTAAGAAAGGATACACTTAAGAGTGTTAAAGATGAATTACTAAAAGAATGAGTATAAGAAAGCAGCAAAAAAAGAATAAGAATAAAAGAAGAGAAGAGCCAACCACAAACAAGTCCAAGTCCACTGTTTCAACCTGTCAGAATGAAAAGAGAAGGGTTAATAAGGATATGGCCACCCAACTCATACTTTACAGCAAAAGAGAGAAATGCAAGGACTAACTTAATATTAAATAAATATAATACCCAAAATAAGGATAAGAATATTCATAAAATAATAAAGAAACTAAATTAATTAACTGGGGAAAAGTCCCCAGGGGGGAGGAAGAGGGGCTAGTATATGTGAGAATCACCAGCCCTGATCCAGAGGAAGAATTTTCATGAGAATAATTGATGATTGAATTGAGTCTGGCCAATGCAGGTCCTGTACGGCTGTACAGAACCTGTACAAGAGGTGTGGTGGATTTGAGTGCTCATACAGTTTCATCCTGGTGTATTGAAACTGTATTGGGTGAATCCAACCTGTACAGATGTTGACAGGCTGTATTGAGGTACCAAGCTGCATGCATGTTTCAGAACTGAAGATTGCGGAAAATGAATATTGATGCAACAGTGGATCTTCTGATTTTGAGGTGTTTGAGTGGGTATATGAATGAATACCCTTACCCCTGATGGATGGTTGTTACACAATTACAAGAGGAATTTAATAATAAAATCATTTTAATATATAATTATCTTTTGAAAGAGTAATTCTAAAGATAATTCTTGAAGAAAAACTTTGAGAATTAAAGATAAATGACTCACTTATACTCCAAAGAACTTATTGAAAGATATAAGTAGAGAAATTTGACATAGAATTGTGGATTTTAAGGGATCAAAATGATTTAAAGAAAGATTACAACAATATATAGTTGGATTATATGATTTCACATATTTCTTATTGATTCTGAAAGAATTAATACACTTAAGAATAGATTAACTAATACTTACTTGTTGGTAACAATGATATAAATGGATGATAAGATGATTCTTGGAAAAAACAGTAAGAGGAGGCCTCTTTTAAGTCAACAGCAGCTCACAGAGGCATTCCATGGAGCAAACTGAAAAACCAGTGAGTGAGAAAACAATAAACCCTTTTGGATTATTGATTGCATCATCTGTTGTCACGTAAGATTATCATAATTACTTAATTGATGCTTTTATGTGACTACCAACCCCAATATGGTTAAGAATAAAAGGAGTGAAATCTTTAGATATTCTTTTATTTTAAAATAATAATTTATTTCTCAAAGTTATCAATGTTATTGGCAATTCAATCACAGGCTATAATTACTGTGAATTTTTGAAGATTCAGTGTTTCACATAGAATAGTCAAAAATGGACTGTAAGTAAAACTTTTAATATTACTAGTAAAACTATAATTATTTTTTAGTTGTATCATATATAATATAGTTCTACTTTGGTTCTGAAAGGTTCAGAGAGATTCATTAAGAATTGTACTTTTAATGAATTTTTCAAGTTTTTACATCATTTCTATATAGAATTGCAAATATCAGTGTTTACCTGGTTGCTATGAGGTAAATCACTGGATACAGGTCCAAAAAAGGGTTTTAATTAATCTTTGAGGTTCTATCCATGGAAATTCATTAAGAAGTGACATGGTTACAGGAGTCTAAGTAGCTCTTTACCTCCTTGGCACGTCAAAATAGCAGTTTATTTGCTATTTTCATATGATTTACTGTAGTTGTAACATGGTAACCAAGTTCCCAAAGTGTTTTAGTTTGATAATTGGGCCAGGATCAGCCATTGATCCAAGCTTTGGAGCTTTCCATGCCTCTGAGGCCTCAGAAGTTGGGTACCCTGGCTCTCTTTGATGTCTTTTGTCCCCCTTGCTTATTTTTCACATCAAAATAGACATTTAAGCTTAGTGAGATATCCACTATGGGTGTACCAAAAGTAAATGTAATAATACCATGATATTAAGCTCCCAAAACATGAATAACACTATTCTTAGTTTATATGTAACATGGGATTTCTCACATTCCCATTATTTTGGTGTGAAATTAAGAAAAACAAAAATTTTCATGGATCTTTTATGTGGTATTGAAGTATTTTCCATATTACCACCTCAAAGAGTTAATTTGACGTTATTCACTCTATGGAGCTACCCTAGGTGAATTTTTGTGTAGAATCCAAATCTGGTCTTAAATCCATGAATTTACTTACACAATAAAAAGTTATTCATCTTTTCTGAAATCAAAAATGATGAATTTTGGATATATGCATGACTTATGAGTTATGCATAATTTGGAATTTATTTTTAAGAAAAGGGTGCCCTATTTGGGTATGTAAAAAATACCTCAAGGCTCACATGCCCTCCCACCAAAAAATAAAATTGTACTACAATTTTATTAATGGTATAAAGAAGAAAAAGGCCCCAAAAGGGGGTTAATGTCCACTGTCCAACCTCTTTACATTACTCTGATCAATTAATTTAAAGCACATTTATAGACATATTCAGGCTTGTGGCCTTCTTTCATGTCTAAATCTTCTTAAGAGTTTATCTGAGTCAGGTATTTCTGATTCTGCCAGAAATTCATCTTCATGGACTGGATTTCTATATCTGACAAGATATTATCTTTGATTTTTAACCCTAAGTCTCTTTTCTTTAATGACTTTCTTTATCTTTTTGTCTTCATTCTATTCCATGGGTGGTAATGTTAAGGGAGTTGGGTTCCTAAAAGGAAAAAATTCTTTGTCAGCTGGTTGATAAGGTTTAATCAAGCTGACTGGAAAAGTGAGGTGTTTATTTTCCAATTCACCACTCAATTCCACTTGAACTACATTGGTTCCATGTAAGGCAACAATAACAAAAGGTCCTACATAAGAATCTTTAAGTTTTGTTTGGCCTCTGATATTTTTAAAAGTCAAGGTTGAAACTAGAACTAAGTCCCCTACTTTGAAGTCTGGTACTTTATGACTCTTGTCCCACTTCTGCTTTGCATAATCAAAAGCTTCATCTATGCTTTGTTTTGCATGATGTTTCACTTTATCAAGCATCATCTTGAAGCTGGAGGCTGTAGGATGAATGTCAATCAATTCTTTCCTCAGTGTGTATGCTGGGAGTCTTGGGTTCAATCCCTTTCCTAACATAGCAGGAGTCTGACCTGTGGAAGAATGGACTGATGTCTTATATTCCAATTCTAATTCTGGTATTACAGTGTACCAGTTATGGGTAAAGCCATCTCAGTCTTTGAGTTCTAACCCATAAGCACAAAATCTCCTGATCATGTCCTCTAAAGTTTGAATCATTCTCACTGCTAACCCATCTGTTTGAGGGTGATATTCTGTAGAGAATGATAACTTAGTCCCAAACAATCTATGAAGATTGGTCCAAAGTGCAGATGTGAGCTTGGGATCTCTGTCACTTATAATATTCCTAAATATTCCTGTATGAGAAATAACTATAATACATAGAAGAAGAGCTGTATCCATAGCTGTGTCATCTTTATGACATGGTAAGAATATTGGAGTTTTGCTATATATGTCTACAATGACTAAACACGCATTATAACTTTTATCACCACTTGGAGGAAGTGCTGTGACCCAATCCATGTGAAAAACTTCCCAAGGGGATTATGGTTCTTGAATATGGATCATAAGTCAAAATTTCTTGCCTGTACTCCTGTTTGCTTTTTGACATCTGTCACAGGTATGGCAATATTCAATGGTTTTTTTTCTCCAAGATGGCCACCATGCACAGTTTTTCACTTTTTCAAGTGTTCTGTCTTCTGAGAGGTGTCCAGAGTATATGCTATCATGGAATTCATGAAGAATGGTATTGATAAGAAATCTTCTACATAATTTCATCACACAGGAATGTTTAGTTCTATGGTAAATAATCCCATCAAACAAGTGAAATCTTCCTTCAGAATAGGAATTTTTCCAAACTTCATCCAGTGCCTTGACTAAGGATGTATCTTTGCAGTCTTTATCTAACAAAGAAGTCAAGATATGGCAATTCTTGTCTTGCTTATAATATTCTCTTACTTCTTCAAAGAATTCAGTCCCAATATCAGTTATGTTAATTCCTTCAATTGGAATTTGAGGTTCAGCTTCCAAAGCTACATAAGATGGGTTATCAGGAGTGTTGGCTAGTGCCCACCTACTGAGTCCATCAGCATTATTGTGAATGTTTCCTTCTTTATGAACTATAGTCATGTTTCCTCTATATTCTTGAATAGCTATTTGCCATCTCAACATATGTCTTTTGGGAGTTTTCATGTTAAGAAGTGATTTCACAGCATTACAGTCAGTTATCACTTCAAAAACACTGCCATGAAGATAATAGTGTAATTTCTCAAGTGCCCATACCAAAAATAAGCACTCCATTTGGCTTGCACCATATCTTCCTTATGTTGGTTTGAGTTGTCTTGAGATATAAAAAACTGGTCCTTCTGTAGGTTTGTCATCAATAATTTGGACTTGTTGTAGGGATGCTCCTAATCCATCTCCACATGCATCAATGTAAAATTTAAAAGGTATATTCCAGTCAGGCATGAGGAGTAAAGGTGCTTCTGTAAGAGCTTTCCTTATCTTCTCATAACCTTTAATTCTCTCCTGTGTCATAGCAAAGACTGTCTGTTGATCACAGATTCTGTACAGTGACCTGGCTAGAATTTCAAAGTATTTCAAGTTTTGCCTATAATAACTAGAAAATCCAAGAAAAGACATCATTTATTTTTTATTCTGGAATATTGGATTAAGTAACACTGCTGCTACTTTGTTTTTGTCAATACCCAAGCTTAAAACAGAAACAATATGCCCTAATCCTTTGAGCTCTTCAAAACAAAAATTGCATTTCTTGAGTGAAAGTTTCATGTTCACTTCTGAAACTTTATGAAGTACTCTTGCAAGTCTTTCAAGGTGCAAAGACCATGAATCAGAACATATGATGATATCATCCATATAAATGATAAGCCATACTTCAGATAATTCTGTGGGAAAGATGGTATTAATCATTCTTTGGTAATTGGATGGAGCATTTTTAATGCCAAATGGCATTCTAAGATACTCATAAATACCACAGTGCGTGATAATTCTAAGTAATTTCTTAGCTTTAGGCGTCAAAAAGTTTTGATTAAAGCCTTTAAATGCATCCATTGAGGTTATATACTTGGCTTTAGACAGTTGAGTCAAGGTTTCTTGAATTATAGGGATTGGATACCTATCTGGAACTGTGTAGGTATTCAATGCTCTGAAATCTCCAACCATTCTTGACTTATAATTATGCCAAGAAATAATAACAGGTGTTGTCACTTCAACTTCCTCATTATGGCCTACTTTCCTTAGTACACCAAGTTGGCTTAACTCTTGGATATGTTTTTCCAAGGCTTCTCTAGCTGTGGAACTGGCTGGATAAGCTGGTCTTCTGAGTACTGGAGGATATGGTCTGTCAATATTAAGAGTAAGATCAACTTCATGTCCTTTCATAGCACCTAATGGTTCATTATCAGAGGCAAATGTATTATTGTATGTGTATAACAGGTCAATATGTTCATTCCTCATATTTGGTGACAATGATGGATTAATTTGTGCTTCAACAAGTTGATTAGACACAAATTAATCTTTGTAAGTATCCTTAACAGAAGATAATACAGATATTTGTTTTGGCATATTAGAAAAAGCAAATTTCTGTCTCTTGTTATCCCCAATTGTGAAATATCTGTCTTCATGGTGATTGATGTAAATACCATAAATATTCAAGTAATAATTTCCAAGAATGATGTGCTGAGATGTGAAATTATCCATTACCACAATCTCAGTTTTCATCCTTACACTTCCTGCTGGGTGTGGAAATACAAGCTTAGTGTCCAATATACCCAAGGGGTACATATTGTTACTGGCACTACTAAATTGCACACCTTATATTGGTAATAGATGTTTTTTCCATTCATGGAGTATAACTTGGAGATAATTTTTTCCCACACAAGTGCAAAATGACCCTGTATCCAAATTTACTTTGACTTCAATATCACTCATCAAAACTGCTGTTATACAGGATGCTCCAGAAGTATAACCCTTACCTCTAGCAGGTTTGGTCTTACACATCCTGGCATCCTGGATATTGATTAGGTTGTAGCAATACTCACTGTACTGTGGCAAGTGGGTATGGACTTCTGTGACCTGTCACAGGGGCTCTTGTGGAAATACAAGAGTGGCCTGGCACTCAGGAATCAAGAACTCACTTGGAGGGCTCCAAAAGATGATAAGAAATATTATGGAATATATTTCTTAAGCAGGAATAAAAGAAAGGACAAATATGCCAAATATAAAAAGAATAATAAGGATGAAGCCAGAGGCCAAAGATAAAAGGAAGCCAAAAGCCAAGAAGCCAACCAAGTGAATCCTCAATTCACTGTTTCAACCTGCCAGAAAGAATAATGGAATTAGTAAAGGATATGACTACTAATATCCACTGACAGGCGAAGAAAGAAAAGAGAAAAGGGTGCTAATGACTGACTTAATATTATCAGTATTTACTTTAATAATGTAAAAGAAAATAAGGATAAAAATAAATCCAATATATTAATTAACTGGGGAAAAAGTCCCCAGGTGATGAAAGGTGGCCGGTATATGTGAAAAGCTGAAAGATTGATCCTGGAAGGTGGATCAATGACTGTATTGTCCGAATCGGGAAATACAGTTCTGGCCATCTTGAAATTTGAGCTGTGTGATGGAACTCACACAGTGGAATAAGAAATGGCCCAATTGGGCCAAGGCCATACAGGTTGACTGAATAAGGCCTGTACGGATGAATTGGGTTGTCCAAGGAGTATTGAATACTTGATGTCTTGACAACTGATTTAAATGATGTAACACCTCTTGAGAATTGACCTTAGAATAATCCTGAATGAGTTGTACCAACCCAACTCCTGCAGATACAGGTGGTTGGGATCCTTGAATGATCTTCTGAATTGCCGCCATGGATTGCCAGACTGATGAGCCAAAGAGTCCTCCTTCGAAATGGGCGTTGGAATTATGGACCTTGAAATGGAAAGGTGGAATTGGGTCCTGAAAACGTCACCATTGGATTGCTGAGTAAAAATGGTGCATAATGGTATATAATACCATATATGCACCACACCTGCAGTCTTGAGTACGGAGTGCATGAAGGAAAGGAAAGAGTTCCCCTTAAGTTGAGGGGAAGGCTTGCTGAGCTGATTTGGTGGCCTCTGGTGGTTGCCAGAGGCCATGGTGATCCATGGCCAAAATTGGGTCCTACGGGATTTATGGCCAAAAGGGTGTCCAAGAGGGATTTGGTCATTTTTGGGCCCAAGGAAATCATGGCCAAAATTGGCTCAGGTGGGCCCAATTGTGGTTTGGGACCTAGGTGGCTGGCCCCTTTTGGCCTCATTGGATTAGGCCAAAAGGGGCCTAATTGGCCTACGGACCGCAGAAGCTGTAGGGGGCCTAAATGGCCCAAAAAGGCCATTTAGGCCAAAACCCCCATAATGAAAAGGGGTTGGCCAGGGGGTCCAGAACCCCCCCAGGCCCAAAATAAAAGGTGAAGGCCTGGGGGTTGGTGAGGTGGAAATTGGCCAAGAAGGCCAATGATGGCAGGATATGGCCTGAGGCCATAAATGATGGTTGAGAGGGGCTATGGCGTAAAAACCATAAAACACCCAAGGGGGCCAATTGGCCATAAAGGACATGACGTGACCAATTGGCCCCATCTTGGCTCCAGGTTGGATTGCCGCAGCCATCAAGGAGGAGGGCCAAAACTCGTGGTTGTGACATGAACTCAAAGAAAGCTGTAATGTTTTCAATTGGATAGTCCTCCACTGGTGTATCCTCAGAGACTGCAGAGTCTTTCTCAGATTCTTCTTTCTCTTCAGTACATTGAATTCCTTCAATGACTTGAACTTCATTGATTTTTGTCTTTTTGGTGCAAGTGTTGGCTAAATTTTAAGTGCTTCCACATTTATGACACTTCAAGACAGGTCTTTCTGGTCTTATTTCCTCTCTGGGAATCTTTGAGACCATCTTGGATTCCATAAGGATTTTAGTCCAAGTTTTACCAATTATTCTTCTGGTAATGATATCTTCCATTGCATTAATGTAGTCCTCTGTTGAACAGGGTTCCACACATCTGCTTTTGATAGCATGTTCCAGTTCTCCTCCACACTTCCTTAATATTTTCATATTAATCATAGTGTCAGAAATATCTGGATGTAAAGCAAATAATCTTTCTTTTTGCTTGAAGAACTAAGTAAGTTGTTGATCTTTTTCTGGGTTAAAAATGGCACTTTCAAAAGCATTTTCCATTTTAAACCTCCAAGAATTATTTGCCCATTTGGTAATCACTTCTTATTTCCACCAAGACCACTCATGTTTCCCATGGTCTATTCTCATCTTGTAATACCATTTCTTTGCAGTTCTGGTAAACAGACAGTGTAATTTTCCCACTATAATTTAATCAGATATATGAAAGTCTTCTTGCAACATATAAATAGTTCTGATGAACTCAATATGGCTGTATTCACCTTCACCAGAGAAGGTTGGCCATTCTTCTAATTTGGGAATATCTCTTGCAGAGATATCATTTTCTCCAAAGAGTGGGGTCAAACTTCCTTGAACAGAAAGTTTTTCTTCAGTCAAAGGTGTAGAATGTCTTGGCATATGTGGTTCATAATTTGTATGAGTTTGTCTCACATTTTCAATGATTTTATTCTTTAACTTCTGCCTTTCACTGTCACTTTTTGCTAAATGTGTAGCAAATTGATTGGTATTCTCAGCTATTTATAAGATATGATCTTTTAGAATTTTAAGTTGATCATTAATTTTCAAAATGGAAAGATCTTCCATTTCATCACTTTGACATTTAGTCTCAATTCTGTCACATGTATTGATGATGGAATCAAGTCTGACATTTTTCAATTGATACCATTCAGTATGCTTCTTGTCATTTCTCCAATTCATTGAGATCTGATGTAATTTTATTTATCTTTGAATAAAATTTACCAAGTTCTAAATCAATACTAATTTTTACAAAATGTATTTGTTGTATTATTTGCATGGAAAAGTCCTGTTCATCCTTTCCTTCTCCTTGGCTGTGAATTCCATCAGAGCTCTGGCCATGTTGAATACACTGTCCACGGCTGAAGGCTCTAATTTGGGGATCCTGTACCCTTGTGGGTAAGGTCTGTGCCAATTGGATTTGTCTTTTCCCTTGCCTTGATTGTTCTTGGGACCTCTCTTCTTCTTCTGAGGTCCTTTGAGCTTGTACTTGGACACTTCTGGAGCTGGTTTGGAGCTGGTAGACGCCACTGGGCCTTCTGTCTCCAAAGCTGGAGTCATTTCCAACTCTTCCTTCTTGTCTATGGATAAAAGACTTTGGTTCTTCAACAAATTCTTTAGATTTTTGACCTTGTCTTTGCAAGACAATGGGCTCCAACCTTTTAAGAGTTCTATGGTCTTCTCCTGACCCATAAAGCTCTTGATGTGTAAGTAAGAGTTCATGGCCCCCTGCCAAATGCTTGGGCATATTTCCCACTCTTCTTCTTTGGCTTCTCTGAACCAATTTTTGTACTGGCATTGATATATTTCTATTGCTGCCACCTGAAAATGGTTCAGCCCTGGAAATATTGCCATGAATCAATTCAGACTCAGAATTCACGTCAAAATCTGTGGGTACAGACCCTGGGGAATGGGGGGCAACTCTGGCATCCTCCAAATGTGTCTTTTTTGAGGAAGACTTGGCACTTCTGGATTTGGTTTTGCCTCTTCCTTGTCCACATCCATCTGGTTGGACTGAATAGTTTCTTTCATTTCTGGTATGCACAATTTTCACGTCAATTCAAAGATAAAAAGTGAAAATATAAGATAAAACACACACCTTTTGGTGGTAATTCATTCTTTTCTGAGTTAAATAAGGTGCCTGTTTTAGTAATTTTCACCTCAATACTTTCTTCAGAATCTGCTTCTGAAGGTTCTGGGCTAGTGATATATCTTTTACTGAGTCTGCTACCAGCTGCACAGTATTTGATTAAAGACAGTAGAAAAATTATAAAAGACAAAAATTATTTTTTATACTTTTTTTTAAAATATTTTTAAAGATTTTTTATGAGTTTTTATATTTTTTAATATTAAAAAATTATTCTTTTTAAAGAAAAAAAATTAAAATTCAAGATTTTGAATGAAAAGTAATTCAGAGTAGCTCAAAGAATAATTTTGGAAGTTTTTGGATGTGAAGAAGCCACATGTCAAAACAGTATAAAATTAAACCAAATTCCTCAATGAAAGAGATTTCCAAAACAATTTAAAAAATAAAAATAATTTTAACTTTAAAATGAAAGAAAAGTAGTATTATTAAATTAATATATTTTAGAACTTAAAAATATACTAATTAAGGGTACAAGGTTCAAAAAAACCCAGCCAGGCCACCAAATGTAAGATTTGACTATGAAACTGAGGATAATATCACAATGAATCAGCAGTACTATGTCTGTTCTTATGAAATATAGTAATTAAATATTATTCTAACCACAATTCAATAATTAAAGAATTATTTCTTTCACGTTTTAAACACTACTAGTGATTTTAACAGTAAGCAGTAATTTTCTACAAGAATCAATTACTAGAATAATTCAATAATAAAAAAATAAACTTCTTTTAATATAAAATTATCTGTTGCAAGAATAATTATAAAGATGATTCTTGAAGAAAACTAATTTTAGAGAAAACTTCAAGAAATAAAGATAAATGACTCACTTATACTCCAAAGAACTTATTGAAAGATATAAGTAGAGAAATTCAATGTAGAATTGTGGATTTTAAGGGATCAAAATGATTTATAGCAAGATTACAGCAATATATAGTTGGATTCTATGATTTCAAGTCTTTCTGATTGATTCTGAAAGAATTAAAACACTTAAGAACAGTTTAACTAATACTTACTTGTTGGTAACAATGATATAAATGGATAATAAGATGATTTGATGTGGAAAAAACAGCAAGAGGAGGCCTCTCTTAAGTCAACAACAGCTCACAGAGGCGTGAAATGGAGCAAACTGAAAAATCAGTGAGTGAGAAAACAATAAACCCTTTTGGATTATTGATTGCATCATCTGTTGTCACATAAGATTATCATAATTACTTACCTGATGCTTTTATGTGACTACCAACCCCAATATGGTTAAGAATAAAAGGAGTAACATCTGTAAATATTCTTTTATTCCAAAATAATCATTGATTTCTAAAAGTTATCAATTTTATTGGCAATTTGATCACAGGTTGTAATTACTTGTGTTTTTTTGAAGATTAAGTGTTTCACGTAGAATAGTCAAAAAAGGACTGTAAGTAGAACTTTTGATTTTACTAGTAAAACTATAATTATTTCTGGTTTTATCATAAATAATACAGTTCCTCATTGGTTTTCGAAAGTATCAGAGAGATTAATTAAGAATTGTATTTTTAATGAATTTTTGAAGTTTTTACCTCATTTCTACATAGAATTGCAAATATCAGTGTTTAACTGGTTGCTATGAGGTGAATAAATGGATACAAGTCCAAACAGGGCTTTGATTACTCTTTTAGGGTCTATCCTTGGAGATTCATTAAGAATTGACATGGTTAAAGGAGTCTAAGTAGCTCTTTACCTCCTTGGCACATCAAAATAGCAGGTTATTTGCTATTTTCTTATGATTTACTGTAGTTGCAACATGGTAACCAAGTTCCCAAAATGTTTTAGTTTATTAATTGGGCCAGGATCAGCCATGGATCCAAGATTTGGAGCTGTCCACGCCTCTGAGGGCTCAGAAGTTGGGTACCCTGTCTCTCTTTGATGTCTTTTGTCCCCCTTGCTTATTTTTCACATCAAAATAGAAATTCAAGCTTAAAGTGAGATATCCACTATGGGTGTACCGAAATTCCATTTAAGAATACCATGATATTAAGTGCCCAAAACATGCATAACAATATTCTAACTGAGGTAGTATTTGAGAAATAAATAAGATTTAGAACAAAGATAACTGAGAAAACTTGTGTATAATAACAATAACTCTAATATTGATAAATCTTCAAAATAGTGGGTTTCTTTCTCAAAGGGGGGGGGAGAATTATTGAAAAAATATAAAATTCCCTGATTCTTAAATTTATCTTACCATTCAAGGGCTTATGGTTAAGAATTAAATTCCAAATTAACAGTAATGGGGGGAGGCACAGGTTAAAATTAAAAAATGATGATATCCAAGGGAAGAAAATTAGAAAAGCTAAATAAAGGACAAATGAAAATTGGTGGATTTTAATTTTAAGGACATAAATAAGGGAAAAAATAGAAATATTAGGCTTTGGAATAAAATAAAACTGGTTTTTGATACTTATTTTCAATTGGATCCCCCACATAAAGCAAGTTCATCCACTTTCTCTTTGGTGCTTGGCCAACATCTTCATAACATTTTAGTTTGTCCATATAATTTCCTACTTATTGTGCTAAGGTATTCATGTTTTCACAAAGGTGTTGATTTTTTTGAATTTCTTCAATTAGGTCCCCTCTTAAATCATCCAATTGGTCTTTATTTATGTAAATGTAATGGGATAATTCCCTATAGCTACAGTTTCCATCATTCTCGAAATTGATGGTCTTGAAGGTGTATTTAAAAATAAAATTTTTAGAAATTCTTCTAAGCCAGGTACCTAATAAAAATGGTTCAAAAAAAAATTAATCAATATTGAAATAAGAAAATAAAATGAATCAAGAACTAAAAAAAAGCTTGGAGAACTTATCACTTGTGCTATAATTTCTTTAAAAATTTTAAAAGGTTAATTCAATCACATCATAAATATTCGAAATTGTTTCAGGATTGTGGGAATTTATTCGTAAGGTTCTGCTACCCTTGGCCAATCATGTGGACCTAATGAGGGTGAATCCTGATTTACCTTATTAATTAAAGTCAGTTACTGTTGGTAGTAAAGCTGATAAGTGATTCATTTGGATAATGAGGACTCAGAATCTTTATAATATTCAGATTAATCCACTTACATGATTTGAGGGGGGAGATTGAATGCAAGCTTGAGGTTTTTGTGCTAGTGACTTTTGATGGAGGTCTTTATCTCCTCTTTTATTAACTTTAAATTCTTTCAAACATAAATGGATCTCTTTTATTTCATTTTCATTTTTATTTTTATTTTTATTTTTATTTTTATTTTTATTTTTATTTTTATTTTTATTTTTATTTTTATTTTTATTTTTATTTTTATTTTTATTTTTATTTTTATTTTTATTTTTATTTTTATTTTTATTTTTATTTTTATTTTTATTTTTATTTTTATTTTTATTTTTATTTTTATTTTTATTTTTATTTTTATTTTTATTTTTATTTTTATTTTTATTTTTATTTTTATTTTTATTTTTATTTTTATTTTTATTTTTATTTTTATTTTTATTTTTATTTTTATTTTTATTTTTATTTTTATTTTTATTTTTATTTTTATTTTTATTTTTATTTTTATTTTTATTTTTATTTTTATTTTTATTTTTATTTTTATTTTTATTTTTATTTTTATTTTTATTTTTATTTTTATTTTTATTTTTATTTTTATTTTTATTTTTATTTTTATTTTTATTTTTATTTTTATTTTTATTTTTATTTTTATTTTTATTTTTATTTTTATTTTTATTTTTATTTTTATTTTTATTTTTATTTTTATTTTTATTTTTATTTTTATTTTTATTTTTATTTTTATTTTTATTTTTATTTTTATTTTTATTTTTATTTTTATTTTTATTTTTATTTTTATTTTTATTTTTATTTTTATTTTTATTTTTATTTTTATTTTTATATTTTTTTTTTGCTTCTTGAGGTCTTCAAAACATATTTTTGAATTGGAGTAGGTTTTCAGAATATTCTTGGTCCTCTTGACTTATTTGAATTTGATCAAAATGTACCTTTCTAGTTAAATTTTTTTGAAAATGTTGAATAATTGAGGTCATTTTTGAAATTGGTCTTTGAAAAAGTTCTTCTAAAATATATTCAAAAAATTATCTTGGCTAAATTATTTCTTTCTTTATAAACACTTTTATCATCTCCTTGATAGCCATTTTGTGAGCCTGTGAGGTATGTATAACATACCCATCAGGCCACAAATGACTTTATATACAGTTGATTTAGTCTTCAACAGACTTTTTAATTGAATTTAAAATGAAAAATAATAAAAAATAAGTACAACTTTCTTTTGGATAAACAAAGTTATAGATATTATGTCATTTTTGGAGTCTACACCAAAAATGACCTAGGGTGCACCCATAGGGTGTTATACCCAAAAAGGCTTATTTATTATGTTATTGGAAGATTTAAGAATCTCACAGTACTAATGTAGCTTTTTTAACATTTTTTTAAAATTGTTAAATTTAAGCTTAAATAAGCTTAAATTTAAAGTTGCATAAGGTTTATGCAAACTTACCCAAATTTTAGTTAAAATTGAGGTGTTGTGTATATTTACTGAATTGGCTGAAGATTTTCCATACAGAATGTAAATCCTGTGTGAGCTCAATTTAAAAGGGTTTAAGGCCATAGTATGGCTTTAAATAAATAAAAGGGCAAAATACACGCAAAAATGTGGGACAAAGGAAAAAGACCAAAAAGAGCTGGGTACCCAACTTTTTGGATCTGCAATGATTCAATTAAAGTTGTCCAGCTGTATTGTAGGATTTTCAACCTTATTTAAACTTTAAGATTAGAATTTAATCCAAGCTTAAGGTTTAAACTGGTTTTAACCCAATTTGGAAAGGAATTTCAAGTTGCCAAAGGGTAAATCCCAATATGCAGGCTTGATATTAAAGTTTTGAGACCTGTCAAAGCTTAAATAAGCTTGAAAATTTAAGTTTACAAGCATTAAAACCTTATCAAAAGTTAAGGTTTGGTGTGTATTGCTATTTTATGTGGGAAAATATTAATAACTTCAAAAATTCATTAAAAATCCAATTCTCAATTTATTTGCTTGAAAATTTCACACAGCTTCCAATTCAATACTATATAAATATAAATTAAGTTTTGAGTATTTTTTATAAATTAGCCTGGAAATTTACATTTTTAATTAGGGTTTTGGTAAAAACACGTAAGCAAATTGGTAAAAACACGTAAGAGCTTACGTGTTTTTTGAATAGAATTTAGCTATTTGTGGCATTTCTGAAGCCATTGATGCCATTTATGGAATCAGAAAAGCCATTTATGGAATTAAAAATCCCATCAATGGCATTTTCAAGGCCAAAAATGACATTGTTACTGCCATAAATGGCATTTTAAGGCCATTTATGGCATTTTTAAGTCTATTAATACCATTTCTTAAGGCCATTTATGGAATGACTGGACTTAAAAATTGCATTGTTAATTCCATAAATGCCACTTCTAATTCCACAAATGGAATTTTTAGAGCCATTTATAGCATTTTTGAAGCCATAAATGACCATTGTTAATTCCATTTATAGCAGTTTTGAGACCATAAATGGCCATTGTTAATTCCTTAATGGCACTTTCAAGGCCATAAATGGCTATTTTTAATTCCATTCATGGCATTGTTGGGGCCATAAATGGCATTGTTGAGGCCATAAATGGCCATTGTCAAGGCTTTAAATGGCCATTGTTAAGTCCATTTATGGCAGTTTTGAGGCCATTTATGGCATTGTTAAGGGTACACAATGCCATTTAAGGCATTTTTGTAATGCCATTTATGGAGATTTTATTGCCATAAATGGCATATATATCATTCTTGATGCCATTTATGGAATTATTATGTCATTTGTGATGCCATAAATGCCACTTTTAAGGCCATAAATGGCACTTTTAATGCCATGAATGGCACTTTTAATTCCACAAATAGAATTTTTAAATCCCACTAATGTCATAAATCAAATTTTTAATTGAATTGATGTCATTAATAACCTTTTCAGCTTAATTACAAAGATGAACAAAAAACAGAAAAAAGGAACTTTTTGGGCCTACAACTGTCCTAGCAAAAAAAAAATCCCAAAATTTTGGGCTTCTGGTTTTTTATTCTCAACATTCTCACCTTCATTTTAAAAAAAAAATTATGGAAATTCATAAGTGGGAACATTTTTAATGAATTTTTTCAAAAAAATGGGCCATTTTACCAAATTTCCCAAAACAGAAAAATTGGGCAAAAAAAAAAAATTTGAAAAAATTTGGGGACCTTCAAATCCCATGTCGGAAAAAATATGGCAAAAAAAAATGTTAAAAATTCTCAAAAATGAGCCTGAGGAATTTTTATAAAAAAATTAGGTTACTTACGTGTTTTTACCATAAAATTACGTGTTTTTGCCATAATTTGGTAAAAACACGTAAGCCCTTACGTGTTTTTACTAAAAGCTTACGTGTGTTTACCAACACAATTTAATTATTCTTAAAGAAAATTAAGATTTCTTTAAAAATTAATTCAATATTGATTTTAAGAGATTTCTGCTTGAAAATTTATTTTTAAGTTGTTAATGTGATGAACTTTAATATAAGTGAACTTATTTTAGCTTAAAACTCAAAATAATTAACTCAAATGAGGTTTAAAGCTACTTGGAGTTAAGAATAACACTGGTCACTTTAAATTGGAATTAAAAATAAGCTACCTTAAGTTAAGAGCCTTATTTTTAAGCATGGTCTTTCAGTTTAGACCTGAGCACGCCCTCTACGTCCATTATGAATCATAAGAGCTGCTCTGTAGACATAAAAAGAGTTTTTTCATCATTGGTTTTGTCCATCATCAATTATCAATCCAATCATATTGGACATTTAAACAGGTAAAGTTTTATTATATATAAAATATTATTATTGTAGTATTTCTTAAGTATTTCACTCTTTATAAATCTTAAATGAAAGAATTGAAATCATAGAAATTAGATTATTGTTGTAATCACCTATAATATATTTTATTTTATAAAATTATTGTCTTTAAAATATCTTTTAAAATCTACAAATTCCTCTCAAAACCCTTTAATCATAATTTTTATTATAAAAAGCTGTTTTATCTTTCAAAATATTGATTTTTGGCGTGTTTTTCACTTATAATAATTACTTAATATAATAACTGTTGTTGCTCAACTTGTTGTATTAAATTTATATTATAAGTAAGTTTTCTCTAAAATTCTATATCTTTTTTTATGTATTGTTAGTTTTTTGTTATAGAATTTTTCTATAAGAATCATCTCTGCAAAGTGTGTGTCTTAATTATTTTATAAATAATATTTTTATATTATTTATAAGTGGTTAACTATTCAAATTTTCCACATGTAATTGTCTCATTAAGAGCTTTACACTTCTTATTGTTATAATTGTCAGTGACTATAACAATAATAGAATAATTATAATTTATTAAAATTGTTATATTTTTATTATTATTATTTTATATAATAATAATTAAATTTATTTTTTATATAATTATTTATAATAATTATATTTAAGTTTGTGGTTATAATATTATATTATATTATATTTTTCCATTGAGGATAGTAATAGTACTCTTGATATTGTTACTATTATCAAGAGTCTCATAGACAAACCTTACATTTGGGGGCCTGTCTGAGATTTGAACCAATTTTTGGGACATAAATCATATTCTAGACCTTATTTTACTGTTTTTTGACATAAAACTGCCATATTTACTTTAATATTGGCTATTTTGGGACTTATCCCTTAAAAATAATCTTTATAATATTAAAAAAGTTTTTTTTTCTTAAGAATATTGTTTGAAACAGTATACTATTGAGTGACTTGGAATAAATTTCTTTTGTCTAACCAGTGGCTTTTTCACATCACAGAATTGAAATTCATTCTTTGAGTTATTCTAGTATAAAGTGAATAATAATACAAATTTTATTAATAAATTATTAATTGCATAATTATTATTTATTTAAAGAAAATATAAAATCAAATAAAAAATTTAAAAAATTAAGAATCTTTACTGAAAATATTTTTTTTCTTTGATCTTAGACCTTTTTCTTTATTTTTGATGTAATTTGCCATAAATTACATTCAAACAACTTTGTCCAATAAGTTGAGTTTCTAAGTTATTTTTATTGTTTGATAAAGTAGCTTATAATTGTTTTTTACCTAGTTCCATCCATCAGAGAACGCTCTTCAGACACTGAAGCCTCAGAGTCTAGTATTGAAATTCAACCTAGCCCAGCACCAAGGGGCTTAATTACCAAGGAACCCTTTAAAGGTCCAGCAGGTGAATTTAATCCATTTTTTAGTCTTAATTGCTCTATATTGATTTGAAATGACTCCTACTAGAAGTGGAAGTAACTACTCCATCCAATAAAATGTATCTGGACCAGGACATTCCAGTCATAAATCAAAAAGACAAGAATGTCAGCCCAGATGAGAGGCACAAATGGAGGATGCCAAAACTTCCACCAGTTCCCAAAGGTCATCCAGCACCTTTGACACTCTTATTGAGAGTCCAGAAGCTGACATAACTGTTGTTGCTGTTGTTAGACCTGAATCACTTTCAACAGGCAACAATAGAGATATACAAGTCTCAGTACAAGAACTGGTTTATGGTGGCAAAGCAGCAAGAGTGAGAACTTCTCCCAAGTGTTTGGATAGGCACAATGAAATCATATCTTCAAGTGAAGAAGTTAATGGGGCCAGAAAATACAGAGGAACTTCTGCGGGGTTGGACATCCATGTCTTGCAAAGGAAAAGTCCAACAGATAAAAGCTTGGTTGAAAAGCCAAAGCATGTTATCAGAGGACCAAAAGAAGAAGTTGGCCCAAGGCAAGGAAAACAGCCCAGTGGAAGCTCCCCAAGCCTCCACAAGCAAAAATCCGCCTCAACAAGTGCCAAAAAAGCCCAAGAAAGCCCCAAAGACCAACCAGAAGGGCAAGCGAAAGGCAAAGGGAAAGGGAAAGCCCAAGTGGAACAAGCCTTACCCACAGAATTTCAGGATTCCCAAGAAAGAGAAGACAGCCATGGACAATGTGTTCAATATGGAAAGAGGTCTGTTGGAATTCAAAAACAAGGAAGAGGAAAGATTGAGCCAATCTTTCCCAAAGAAATAGATATTTCAAAGCTTTCAAACCAAATTGAAACTTGTAATAAAGAAATTATAACAAAGTTTAAAAAATTTGAGTATATCCAAAAAAAGCTGGGTAATGAGATACTGCAAGCAAAGTAGTCACAAAAGACTATTATTGGCCTTGAAAATTTTAATAAAGACAATACTTTGTCTTTGACGCAAATTTGTGCAAGAATGAGTCTAAGGTTACCTTACTAAATCAACCAGATGAAAATTCTTTTTCTTTTAGAACTAGACAGTTAAAAGAATTAAGGATACAAGTCCAAAACTTGGAAAACTCAACAGGGAACAATGCAGCTCTTTTCCAAGAACAATTCAAAAAACGTGATAAAGAAAGACTTGAATTGAAAGAAGATATTCAATCAAGTATCAATAATATATCACTGAAGAATGATTTTCCAAGAGAGTATACACCAATTCTTGCCAAAAAGGTGCTGAACTTGAATAATGACTTACATCATAAAATTTCAAGTAATGCAGAGGTAGAAACTGCTTGTAATTTTAAAGAAATTCCAAGACTAGAGGAATGGCCAACCTTTAGTGGTGAAGGGGAATATAATCATATGGAAGTTATGAAAACAATTGATATGTTTGAATAAGACTTTAACATACCAGATGAATACATAAGTGCCAGATTACACTAATTGTTTACCAAATCAGCAAAGAAATGGTATTTCAAAATGAGACAAGACCGTGGTAAACATTCTTGGCCTTTGTGGAAAGAACAAATCATTTCAAAATGGGAAAATGATTTGTGGAGATTTAAAATGGAGAATTCTTTTGGAGCCATTTTTAATATTGAGAGGTACAGACTCATGTCTTGGTTTCTTAAATAAAAGGACAGATTAACTTCCCTTCATCCTGATATGTCTGAAACAATGGTACATAAAAGGATATTAAGAAAGTGTGGTGGCAACCTTGAGCATGCTATAAGAAGCAGATGTATTGAGCCTTTCTCTACAAAAGATTATATTAATGCTATGGAGGACATCACTACTAGAACAAAAATTGGTAGAAATTGGTATAAACCCCCAATGGACAACAAGAAAAGTGGGAGACCAATTCCAAAACCCAATAAAACACATTACAAAGCTCCTTTGAAATGTCATAAGTGTGCAAGTATATCTCATTTGGCTAATACTTGTCCTGAAAAGACAAGAATCAATGGGATAGAAATTGAAAAAGATGACACAAAAGAAACCAAAGATGTCTCTGTACAAGAAAGTGATTATGAGCCTTCTGAAGAGGAGGAACTGCCAGATGAACTTAGTATAGAAAATATTAATGTTTCCTTTGAAGTTACAGAAGTACATAATCACTTACCACAGTACAGTGATTAATTTATGGATCTCATACATTTGCAAGATGCTAAAATGCAGAAAACCAAACCATCCAGAGGTAAAGGTTATACAGCTGGATCATCTTGTATCACTAATATTGTGATAAGCAACAGAGAAGCCAAGATACATCTTGACTCAGGTGCTTTTTGTACTTGTGTTGGAAATGATTACCTTGACAAGATTTATACCAATTGGCAAGACAAGCTAATGCCAATTGAAGGTTCAAAATTCAGCAGTGCCAGCCAAAATGTGAGCCTTAGAGGTAATTTCATATACCCAAAAGACCACAAATACAAAATTAACATATAAATATAAATAAAATAAATTTATTTATATTATTAAAATTTAAATCAAAATATAAATGTAAAATTATATTCACAATTAAAAAATTTAATTACAATTTGAAAATAAAATTATATTAAATTTTGAAATTGTAAAATTACATTTACACTTGAAAAAAATTAAGTAAAAATGAATTTTTAACAAAATTGTAAAAAAAAATAAATAAATTTGGAAAAAAGTTAAATAAAAATTATTATAACTTTCTATCCAATGAATAAACATATAAAAATTATTTCACCATTGGATTCCTCATAAAAAATCAGGTGGGGTCACCTTTGAGTGAAAATTTTGTAACTCAACTCTAAATAAGCT
Organism: Austropuccinia psidii; assembly: GCA_023105745.1. Lineage (NCBI taxonomy): Eukaryota > Fungi > Basidiomycota > Pucciniomycetes > Pucciniales > Sphaerophragmiaceae > Austropuccinia > Austropuccinia psidii. The sequence goes on from JALGQZ010000009.1 coordinate 42,523,878, forward strand.
TAAATTAAGTTTTTAGTATTTTCTGTATGAAGAATTGAAAATCCTCAAAAGTTTAATTTAATTCACATCACATGTAGTGTTAATCACCAAAATTTGTGTTAAAATTGAGGTGTTGTGTATAATTTAGAAGTTATGAGGAATTAAAGTATTTTCAATTGAATTCAATTGAAATGTCAAAATGTGCATGTGTATTACATAAGTGAACTTCGATTTACATATGAGTTATCAATTATTACTGTATTGAACTGTACAACTCAATTGAATTACATATGTAAATTATAAGTATAATACATGATGAGGAATTAAAGGAAAAATAAATTTGGGGGGAAAAGGAACTCCAGCTCTAAGGGGAAGCTAGACCCCCAAAATCCTTGCTGAAAGGTGTTTGGTGTCAAAATTCACGCAAACGTTCATCACTTTTGGCCTGGAATTGAGTTACAGGGTCTGTGGACTCAATTGATGATGAGGTTTTGATATCAACTGGGGTAGGTTTAGCTGTTTCCAAGAGGGTAAAACTACCCTTAAGATAAAACAATCATAGTAAAAACAGTTTTAACTGGTTTCTACGTCTCTTACACACATTCTGACGTGTTTTGAAGGCTCTAGACCAGGTATTGCTATAGTAATGGCTGATTTAAGGGTCTAAAATGGCTAAAAATGGCTTAAAATGGCTTAACCCAGCCCTTTTTTGGTCTAAACCAGGGTTCAATGATGCCATAATTGGCTTTTCTGTTGTCAGACTGTTTTTCACGACTGACAAGAGTAAATTTTACTTTTGGAGTAAGAAAATTGATGGCTATAAAAGAATGTCTTCTTTGCCCCACTTTTCTCTTCATGTTAGAATCTTTTCCTTTTTATAATTAGTTTAAAAACTGTTAAACCAATCAATAAAAGATTCCAACCACCTTTTTTAAATCATTTTAAACCTTTTAACCACGTGAAAAATTATTATAATCATTTTTTGTAACTCTTAGAATCATTTTTTACCCCTGAACCACCCAAAAGTGAATTAAAGCGTCTTTCATCACTGTATACTTTGTCACTTTGTTTCCAAATTCACTCTGGTCACTTTTGGGAGTGTTTTCCCTTTGATATTATTTTTGAAGACTTTTTTCTTTAATTAATTGCTTTCAGTTCTTTGCTCAATTATTTCCAATTGAAATTGCTCTTGAAGAAATGTTTTTTGTAGCCTTGAATATCTCTTGTAGAGTCTTTTGGATAATTCTTTATTGTTGGTAAAACAATAAATCTTTATAATATTATTGTTTTATACTTATAAGGTTAGAAAACAATAAAATTGGTGTGTTTTATCTTAGAAATACGATTTCATACTATTTTTAATCATTTCTCACCTTTTACAAATTTTGAGGACAGGAAAAGTACTTGATTTTTAATCAAAGTTTCATATCCACACCTTACACAAAATATGCACCCCTTGGGTATATTTGAAGCAGCAATGAGATTCCCTCAACCTACAGGAAGTATCAGATTAAAAGTTTAATTTGTTGTTATGAATAATTGTACTTCACAACACTTTATTCTTGGGAATGATTAACTCAATATTTATGGTATTGATATTAATAATCATAAAGACAGGTATTTCACTATAGGGGAAAAATAAAAGGCAAAAATTCGCTTTTCCTCAAGAAAACAGAGAAAGAACTTTCATTAGACAAGTAAAAAATTTTCATAAAGAACAATTTGTGTCAGATCAATTAATTGAAAAACAAATTAGTCCTGAATTAACACCAGAAATGAAGGAAGAACTTATTGAAATTTTATTTCAATTCAGAGAAGCCTGTGCTTCTGATAATGAACCACTTGGGGCTATCAAAGGCCATGAATTGGACATTATTCTTAATGTGGAAAGACCTTACCCTCCACTTTTAAGAAGACCCGCTCACCCAGCTAGCCCTAGGGCCAGAGAGGCATTAGAAAGTCATATTAATGAACTAATGAAACTGGGAGTTCTTATAAAATTTGGACACAATGAAGAAGTAGAAGTCACAACTCCTTGATCATTACTTGGAATATTGATAAATAAAGGATGGTTGGTGCTTTTAGAGCATTGGATACCTACACTATTCCAGATAGGTATCCAATTCCTAGAATACATGAGACTTTGACTCAATTATCAAAAGCAAGATTTATTATCTCTATGGATACTCTTAAAGGCTTCCATCAGAATGTTTTAACATCTCATGCTAGGAAATTATTGAGGATTCTTTCCCATTGTGGTATTTATGAATATTTGAGGATGCCTTTTAGTATTAAAAATGCACTTTCTCACTATCAAAGAATGATGAATGCCATTTTCCCACATGAATTATAAGAGGGATGGTTAATCATTTATATTTATGACATTACCATTTGTTCAGAAACCTGGAAACTTCATTTAGAGAGATTTTCATTAGTACTTAAGAGAATCTTTCAAGTGAACATGAAAATATCTCTTAAAAAATGTAATTTTGGGTTTCATGAGCTGAAAGCTCTAGGACATGTAGTCTCAGGACTGAGCCTTGGTGTTGATAAAAACAGAGTGGCTGCAGTTTTACTGAAACAAATTCCCCAGAACAAAAAAGAAATGATGTCTTTCTTAGGGTTTTCCAGTTATTACAGGCAACACCTTAAAGATTTTGCAATCCATGCCAAATCATTGTGCAGAATTTGTGATAAAAAACTGTCTTTGAAATGACACAGGAGAGGATTCAAGCATATGAGGAGATCAGATATGCCTTAACCAATGCACCATTACTACTGCTTCCATACTGGAAACTTCCTTTCAAGCTTTATATTGAGGAATGTGGTGAGGGGCCTAGGTGCAGCTCTTCAGCAAGTTCAAATTGTCAATGACAAACCTTATGAAGGTCCAATTTGTTTTATCTCAAGACAAATCAAGCCTACTGAGGACAGATATGGAGCCAGCCAAATGGAGTGCCTTTGCCTTGTATGGGCTCTAGAAAAACTTCATTGTTATCTTGATGGTAGTTTGTTTGAAGTAATTACTGATTGTAATGCAGTAAAATAACTTCTTAACATGAAAACTCCAAACAGACACATGTCAAGATGGCAGATTGCTATACAGGAGTATAGAGGCAATATTACCATAGTACATAAAGGTGGAAATATTGACAATAATGCTGATGGCTTGAGTAGACGGGAATTACCCAATGAACCTAACAATCCTGCCTATGTTCCCACAGGTGAAGAGCCTCACATTCCAATGGAAGAAATTAACATCACAGATGTTGGGACAGAATTCTTTGAAGAAGTTAGAGAGAGCTACAAGCTGGATAAGAATTTTCATATTCTTACTTCTCTACATGACAAAGATTGCAAAGATGCAGCTTTGGCTAATTCTCTGGATGATATTTGGAAAATATCTTATGACAATTGGAGATTCCATTTATTTGATGGTGTTTTATATCATAGATCTAAACACACATGTGTCATGGTCCTGTGTAGTATAATGTTAATTAACACAATACTGCTAGACTGCCATGATAACATTTATTCTGGAAATCTGTCAGAGGACAGAGAAATGGAAAGAATTAAGACATGTGCCTAGTGGCCATCTTGGATAAAAGATGTCATTTAGTACTGTCATAGTTGTGATAGATTCCAAAAAGCCAATAAAGCTACTGGTAAAATATCTGGTTTGATGATTCATATCCAAGAACCAAGTACCCCATGGGAAGTGGTTCATATGGATTGGGTAGCTTCCTTACCACCTGGAGGTGATAAAAGTTACAATGCATGTCTTGCCATTGTAGACAGATATAGCAAAACAACAATATTTCTACCATGTCATAAAGATGACACAGCTATGGATACAGATCTTTTGATTTGGATCAGCATTATATCTCATACTGGTCTCTTTAAAAATATCATTAGTGATAGAGATCCAAAATTCAAATCAGCCTTATGGACTAATTTACATATGCTTTTGGGTACAAAATTGCCATTCTGAACAGCATACCATCGACAAACAGATGGGCTAGAAGAAAGAATGATACAAACCCTTGAGTACATGATCAGAAGATTTTGTGCTTATGGCCTGGAGTTTAAAGATTCTTATGGCTTTATCCATGATTGGTGTACTCTTATAGCAGCATTGGAATTAGCCTACAAGACCTCTATCCATGCTTCAACAGGCAAAACTCCTGAAATGTTGGAAAAAGGATGGAGCCCTAAACTTCCAGTTGATACTTTGAAGAAAGATTTAGTTGATATTCATACAACTAATTCAAGAGTTACTTTATTTCTTTACAAAGTAAGGAATCATGTGAATCAAAGCATGAATGATGCCTTTGAATATGCTAAACAGAAATGGGACAAAAGTCATAAACCCCCACAATTCAAAGTAGGGGACTTAATACTAGTTTCAAACTTGAACTTTAATAATATTAAAAGTCCAAAGAAATTGAAAGATTCTTTTGCAGGACCATTTATTATTAAAGCCCTTCATGGGACAGATACAGTACAGGTAGAACTCTCAGGAGAATTGGAAAACAAACATCCAGCTTTTCCTGTTAGTCTGGTAAAGCATTACACTTCAAGTGATAAGGAATTATTTCCTTTGAGAAATGAAACACCCTTAGAGGTACCTCCACTTGATCAAAGTGAATAGAAAAAAGTACTAAAAGTCTTGAAAGAAAAAAGACTTAGGGGAAAAAATGAAAGAGAATACTTGGTCAGGTACAAAAATCCACAACATGAAGATGAATGGATTGTAGCAGAAAAGATACCTGATTCCCAAAAGTTTCTCAGAAGATTCAGACATGAGAGAAGACCAATTCCTCGATGAAAAATCTGAATTGTGTGCTTTACATACTGGAAAGTATAAGTAAAGAGTTTGGACAGTGGATGATACCCCCCAATTAACTTGGGGGTATACTACTAAAAGAAAAATTGTGATACAATTATTTTTTGGTGGTAGGGAATGTGAGCCTGTGAGGTATGTATAACATACCCATAAAGCCACAAATGACTTTATATGCAGTTGATTTAGTCTTCACCAGACTTTTCAATTGAATTTAAAATGAAAAATAATAAAAAATAGGTATACCATTTTTTTGGATAAACAAAGCTATAAGTATCATGTCATTTTTGGATTCGACACCAAAAATGACCTAGGGTACACCCATAGGGTTTTATACCCAAAAAGGCTTATTTCTCATGTTATTGGAAGATTTAAGAATCTCACAGTACTAATGTAGCTTTTTTAACATTTTTTTAAAATTGTTAAATTTAAGCTTAAATAAGCTTAAACTTGAAGTTGCATAAGAGTTATGCAAACTTATCAAAATTTTAGTTAAAATTGAGGTGTTGTGTATATTTACTGAATTGGCTGAGAATTTGCCATACAGAATGTAAATCCTGTGTGAGCTCAATTTAAAAGGGTTTAAGGCCATAGTATGGCTTTAAATAAATAAAAGGGCAAAATCCATGCAAACAGGTGGGACAAAGGAAAAAGACCAAACAGAGCTGGGGTACCCAACCTTTTGGATCTGCAAGGATTCAATTAAGGTTTTCCACCTGTATTGGAGGATTTTCAACCTTATTTAAACTTTAAGATTAGACTTCAATCCAACCTTAAGGTTTAAACTGGCTTTAACCCAATTTAGACAGGAATTTCAAGCTGCCAAAGGGCAAATCCCAATATGCAGGCTTGATATTAAAGCTTGAATAAGCTTAAAACTTTCATTTTACAAGAATTAAAACCTTATCAAAAGCTAAGGTTTAGTTTATATTGCTATTTTACGTGGAAAAATAGTAATAACTTCAAAAATCATTCAAAATCTAATTCTAAATGGATTTGCTCAAACATTTCACACAGCTTAAAATTTCTTACTATCTGTATATAGATTAAGTTTTAAGTGTCCTTTATAAATAGAATTTCTGGGTAATTAGCCTGGAAATTTACCTTTTTAATTATTCTTAAAGAAAAACCACATTTTGTCAAAAATCAATTAAAAATTGAGTTTAAGGGATTTCTGCTTGAAACTATATTTTTAAGTTGTTCATGTAATGAACTTGAATAAAAATAAACTTATTTTAGATTAAAACTTAAAATAATTAACTTAAATGAGGATTAAAGTTACTTGGAGTTAAGAATAACACTGGTAACTTTAAATTGGAATTAAAAATAAGTTACCTTAAGCTAAGAACCTTATTTTTAAGCATGGTTTTTAAGTTTTGACCTGAGAACGCCCTGTACATCCATTATCAATCATGAGAGCTTCTCTGTAGACATAAAAATAGTCTTTCTGTCACTGTTTTTTGTCCATCATCAATGATAAATCCAATCATATTAGACATTTAAACAGGTAAAGTTTTATTATATATAAAATCTTATTATTAAAGTATTTTTCAAGTATTTTATTCTTTATTAATCTTAAATCAAAGAATTAAAATCATAGAAATTAGATTATTGTTGTAATCACCTATGATATATTTTATTTTATAAAATTATTGTCTTGTAAAATATCTTTTGAAATCCACAAATCCCCCTCCAAAACTCTTTAAACATATTTTTTATTATAAAATTTTGTTTTATAGCTTAAAATATTTATTTTTGGTGTGTTTTTAACTTATAATTATTATTTAATATAATAACTGTTGTTTTTTGACTTGTTGTATTAGATAAATATTATAAGTAAGTTTTCTCTAAAATTCTATATCTTTTTTTATCTATTATTAGTTTTTTCATATATAATTTTTCTATAACAATTCTTTCTGCGCAGTGTGTTTTATAACTATTTTATAAATAATATTAATATATTATTTATAAGTGATCAAATATTTATATTTTCCACATGTAATTGTCTCATCAAGAGCTTTACACTTCTTATTGTTATAATTGTCAGTGACTATAACAAAAATAGAATAATTATAATTTATTATAACTATTGGATTTCTTTATTATTATTTTATATAATAATAATTATATTTATTTTTTTATATATAATTATTTTTAATAATTATATTTAAACTGTGGTTATAATATTTTATTATATTATATTTTTCTACTGAGGACAGTCATACTACTCTTGATATTGTTACTATTATAAAGAGTTTCATAGACAAAACTTACAGTTAATCTTGGGAATTTACAAAAAATAAAGTGGAAGCAGTGTTACATAAGCCAATACCCCAGAATAAGAAATAAATTATGTCGTTTCTTGTATTTGTCAGTTATTACAGGAAACACCTGAAAGACTTTGCAATTATAGCCAAATAACTCTATAGAATCTGTGATCAACAGACAGTATTTGAGATGACACAGGAAAGGATTAAATCTTTTGAGAAGATAAGTAAAGCCCTTACAGAAGCACCTTTACTCCTCATGCCTTCCTGGAATATACCTTTTAAATTGTACATTGATGAATGTGGAGATGGATTAGGAGAAGCCCTACATCAAGTCCAAATTATTGATGACAAACCTACAGAGGGACCAGTTTGTTACATCTCAAGACAAATCAAACCAACAGAAGCCAGATATTGTGCAAGCCAGATGGAGGGCTTATGTTTGGTATGGCTATGTTAGAAATTACACTATTATCTTGATGGCAGTATTTATGAAGTGATAACTGACTGTAATGCTATGAAAACAGTTCTTAACATGAAAACTCCCAACAGACATATGTTGAGATGGCAAATAGCCATTAAAGAATATAGAGGTAACATGACTATAGTTCATAAGGCAGAAAACATTTATAAGAAAGCTGATGGACTTGTCAGGTGGGCATTAGCCAATACTCCTGATAACCCAGTTTATGTACCTTTGGAAGCAGAACCACAGATTAAAGTTGAATTAATTAACATAACTGATATTGGGACTGAATTCTTTGAAGAAGTCAGAGAATAATATAAGCAGAAAAACGATTGCCAAATATTGACTTCTTTATTAGATAAAGACTGCAAAGATACATCTTTAGTGAATTCACTGGATGAGGTTTGGAAAAATTCCTGTTCTGAAGGAAGATTTCACTTTTTTTATGGAATAATTTACCACAGAACCAAATACCATTGTGTAATGAAATTGTGTAGCAGATGGCTTATCAATAACATTCTTCATGAATTCCATGATAGCATCTACTCTGGACACCTGTCAGAAGACAGAACACTTGAAAAAGTGAAAAACTGTGCCTGGTGGCCATATTGGAGAAAAGAAACCATTGAATATTTTCATACCTGTGACAGATTCCAAAAAGAAAATAGGAGTACAGGCAAGAAATTTGGACTAGTTATTCTTATTCAAGAACCGAAATACCCTTGGGAAGTTGTTCATATGGATTGGGTCACAGAACTTCCTCCAAGTGGGGACAAAAGTTATAATGCTTTTTTAGTCATTGTAGACAGATATAGAAAGACTCCCATATTCTTACCATGTCTCAAAGATGACACTGCTATAGATACAGATCTTCTTCTATGGAGTAGAGTTATTTCTCATACAGGAGTATTTAAGAATATTATAAGTGACAGAGATCCCAGGCTCACATATGCACTTTGGACCACTCTTCACAGATTTTTTGGGACTAAGTTATCATTCTCAACAGCATATAACCCTCAAACAGCTGGACTAGAACAGAGAATGATTCAAGATTTAGAAGACATGATCAGGAGATTCTGTGCTTATGGGTTAGAATTCAAAGACTCAGATGGCTTTACCCATGACTGGTGAACTCCAATACCTGCATTGGAATTGGAATATGAGAAATCAGTCCATTCCTTTACAGGTCAAACACCTTCTATGTTATAAAAAGTATTTAATCCAAGATTCCCAGAAGACAAACTGAGGAAAGACTTGATTTAAATCCATCCTGAAGATTCCAGCTTCAAAATAATGCTTGATAAAGTGAAACATCATGCAAAAAAGAGTATGGACGACACTTTTGACTATGCAAAACAGAAGTGGGACAAGAGTCACAAGGCACCAGACTTGAAAGTGGGGGACCTAGTTCTAGCTTTAACCTTGAATTTCAATAATATCAAAGGCCCAAAGAAAGTTAACAATTCTTATGTAGGACCTTTTGCTATTGTTGCCTTGCATGGAACCAATGCAGTTAAAGTGGAATTGAGTGGTGATTTAGAAAACAAACCCCCCACCTTTCCAGTCAGCTTTATGAAACTTTATCAACAAGCTGACAAAGAATTGTTTCCTTTCAGGAACCCAACTCCTTTGACTGTACCACCAGTGGAAGAGAGTGAAGACAAAAAGATAAATAAAGTCATTAAATAAAGGAGAATTAGGGGTAAAAATCAAAGAGAATATATATTTTCAGATTTAGAAATACAGTACATGAATGTTAATTGCTGGCAGAATCAGGAATACCTGACTCAGATAAACTCTCAAGATTTCGACATGAAAGAAGGGCACAAGCCTGAATATGTCTATAAAATGTGCTTTAAATTACTTAATTTGAGTAATGTAAAGAGGTTGGACAGTGGACATTAACCCCAATTGGGGCCTTTTTATTCTTTATATCATGAATAAAATTGAAGTACAATTTTATTTTTTGGTAGGAGGGAATGTAAGCCTTGAGGTATATTTTACATGCCCAAATAGGCCATAACTATCTTTAAAAATAAATTTTGAACTATGCATAACCCATAAGTCATGCATATATTCAAAATTCATAGTTTTCTAATTTCAGAAAAGATGAATAACGTTTTTGTGAGTAAGTAAATCCATGGATTTAAGGCCAGATTTGGACTCTTCACAAAAATTTACCTAGGGTAACTCCATAGAGTGAATAAGCTTAAATTAACTCTAAGAGGTGGTAATTTGGAAAATACTTCAATACCAAATCATCAATACCACATAAAAGAATTGTAAGTTTTTTTGCTTTTCTCAATTTCATGCCAAAATAATGGAAATGTGAGAAATCACATGTTACATATACCCTAAGAATAGTGTTATGAATGTTTGTGGCACTTAATATTATGGTATTCTTACATACATATTTGGTAAACCCATAGTGGATATCACTCTTTAAACCTGAATTTCTATTTTGATGTGAAAAATAGTCCAGGGGGACACAAGGCATCAAAGAGAGCCAGGGTACTCAACTTCTGAGGCCTCTTAGGCGTGGATAGCTCTAAAGCTTGCATCCATGGCTGATCTTTGCCCACTTAGTATACTAAAACCTTTTGGGAACTTGGTTACCAAGTTAAAATCTCATTAAATCCTAAGAAAATTGCCAATAAGCTGCTATTTTGACATGACAAAGAGGTAAAGAGCACCTTAGACTCTTGTAACCATGTCAATTCTTGATCATTTTCCATGGATAAACCCTAAAAGAGTAATTAAAACCTTTTTGGACTAATATCCATTGATTTACCTCATGGAAACCAGTAATATAGTGCTATTTGAAATTCTATGTAGAATTGAGGTAAAAACTTCAAAAATTCATTAAAAATACAATCATTAATAAATCTTTCTGAAGGTTTCAAGACCAATTAAGAGAATTACTACTCATAAAGAAACCAAAAAAAATTACAGTTTCATAAGTAAAATTAAGATTTCTACATACAGTCCATTTTTGATAATTCCATGTGAAATACTGAATCTTCAAAAATTCACAGAAAAGACAACCTGTGATTAAATTTCCAATAACATGGATAAATTTGAGAAATTAATGTTTATTTATAAATAAAGTAAGATTTACAGTTTTTACCCCTTTTATTCTTAACCATATTTGGGTTGGTAGTCATGTAAAAGCATCAATTAAGTAATTATGATAATCTTACATGACAACAGATGATACAATCATTAATCCAAAAAGGATTATTTAATTCTCACTCACTTGTTTTTCAGTTTTATCCATGGCACACCTCTGTGAAGCTATCTTAGACTTAAAAGAGGCCTCCTCTTGCTGTTTTTCCAAAAATCATCTTATTATCCAATTATACCATTATTACCGCCAAGTAAGTATTAGTTAATCTTTTCTTAAAGTATTTTATTCTTTCAGAATCCATAAGAAAGACGTTAAATCATAGAAATAAACCGTATATTGTTTTAATCTTGTTTTAAATCAATTTTGATCCTTTAAATCTGCAATTACCCATCAAATTTCTCTACTATTATCTTTCAATAAGTTCTTTGGAGTATTAGTGAGTGATTTATCTTAATTCTTAAAGTTTTTCTCTAAGAATAGTTTTCTTCAAGAGTTATACTTATCATTATTCTTGTAAAAGAAAATTATATATTAAAATAATTTTCTTATTTTAATAAAGAAGTTTTTTATTATTGAATTCTTCTTGTAATTGATTCTTGTAGAAAATTACTGCTTACTGTTATAATTGCTAGTAGTGTATAACAAATAAAAGAAGTAATCAATCGCTCAATTATTTACTTTTGTTGATAATAATTTTTCATTATTATATTTCATAAGAACAGCCATAGTACTGTTTATTAATAGTAATATTATCAACAGTTTCATAGACAAATATTACATAAATTGTTCCAGAAAGAAGAAGAGAAAAGAAAATCTCTATCACTGACAATTATTGAAGAGAAGCCATTCCTTGAGGAAATATTCTTGATGAATGAATGGTCCAAATCCAACAAATTCATTGAAGACATTGTTGGAATGAAATCTGCCATTTTTGAGAATCTGTTCACTATTACAAGGATTTAGTGAAAAGAATTGAACAGTGGAAATCAAGTGATGAAGTCCATTGAAAGACAGCTCCAAGGACTATTTGGAAGTGGCAGAGGTCTGAGGATTCCAAACTTCTTGTAATGAATATTCTTGTTTCTTGAACACTGTTGATAGGATGAAACATAATCCTTGATTAATTGAGTCATGCCAGATCAGTGAAAAGCCTGCTTGAAAGGTCTGAGAGTTTTCTCTTGGCCAGGATAGCCAGCTAGAGGAGAGTCATGATGCTTTTGAAGAATGCTGAGCTGAATTGTGGGGTCATTTGGGACCACCACCCGATCTTTGAATAGAAGAAGTTGGGAAGAGGAATTCAGAGAATAATATTGGCCAGATTTACCTTTATCAAAATATTGATGGATACTTCTGTATTGATAATATTTCCATGATGCCTTCTAAATTGATTCAATAAGATTTGAAAATTATTCCACATTGACTGCAAAGGATTTTAATGCTTGAATTTCATCTTGGTTGATTATTTTCTGTGAATTCATTGGGATCTTGCTGATGAAATCCCCCCCTCTCTGGGTAAACATTGTCACAATGTGACAAAACATCAGGGAGGGTTTCCAGGCAGCCAGCACGGTAAGTGATTTTGAAATGGAATTCTGAAAGGAATTCAGCCCAGAAGGCTTGACATCAAGTGAAAATCCTTGAGGACATGAAGTACTGAAGTGATGAGTGATTGATGAGAGCTTGGAAAGAGGAAGAAAAAGAGAGAAGAAAAGCTCTCCAGTACTTGAGAGCCCAGACTATTCCAAGGAGTTCCTTGTCATGAATCTCATAATGGAGCTCTCTTGGAAGAAGCTTGCGGCTATCAAATGCAATGGGATTTTTTCCTCAGTCAGAAACCTGACTCAGTACAGCACCCAAGGCATAATCTGATGAATCAGTCTCTACAATAGTGGGTAGAGAAGGATTGGAGCAGTGTTGAAAGTGTCTTTGAGTTGATTAAAATGTCTAAGAGATTCTTCATTGAGGGGAAAACAAGAATCTTTCTCAAGGAACTTTGTGAGTGAGCTAATAGTCTTCAAATAATTCTTGATGAAATTACGGTAGAAATTTGAAAAACCAAGGAGTGATGAAAGATCCTTGAGGTTTCTTGGAGCAGGCTAATTGATAATTAGCTGGACTTTTTCTTGGTCCATCTTCAGGCCTTCAGAAAAAACAACATGACCTAAATACTCCACACTTGAGACATGGAAGAGAACTTGGATGCCTTAGCAAAAATATTATTGGCGCTGAGTCTGGAAAGAACAGTGGACACATAAGTGACATGCTCTTACTCATACTTGGAAAAAACCAGAATATCATCTAAATAAACAACTAAATGGAAATCTAAAAAATCAGATAAAATATCATTAACAAGATTTTGAAAAGAGACAGGAGTAGTGGTGAGCCCAAATTGCATAACCAAGTACTCATAACTGCCATATTTAGTTCTAAAAGCTCTCAAGTGTTCATAAAATTCCTTGATTCTGAGCAGTTTATATGCACCACACAAATAAATCTTGGAGAAGATAGAAGGACCATTAAAAAAAGTAAGAAGCTGATTCATAGGAGGAACATGATATTTGTTCTTCCTAGTAAAAGCATTGATTTTGTGGTCATCAACACACAAACAGAGACCACCATCTTTCTTTTTGACAAAGAGGACAGGTGATCCTGTTGAAGAGGAGCTTGGCCGGATGAAACCTTTCTCTACATTCTCTTAAATGTAGGCCCTGAGTGTATCTGACTCTTGCTTTGATGAAGAGTAGATCACCCCAGCTGGAGGTAGAGACCCCTCCAGCTTGATATGATCATCACTGGTGCTGTGAAGAGGAATTTCTCTGCTTTCACCTTGGAGAATACCTCCAAATAATAGTGATAAGCAGAACGAAAAACCTTCACCATGGTTCTTACTTCTTCTGGCTCTTCCTCTTCATCCAACAACTCCTCCAGGGAGTCATGATAAGCTGAAGGGGGAAGGTCCACATTCCCAAGAAAGTGATGAAGTGAAGCTACATAATTATCTTCTCCAACATCTTGAATCTCTTTGAAGACTTCATCTCTAGATGATAGTAATGAATTTTGGGAATCGAGGGAAGGAATATGGACAGAATATGGGAATGATGGTGTTCTAAAATAACCAACCAGAGCTGCACATTATTTGACATAAAAAAATACATTACTGAATGATTGAGAATAATCATAATAGTCCTTATAATCAGTATCAAGGGGGATCAGCCCTTGCCTCCAATAAATAGGTGGATTGAAATGAGTAAGAAAGTCAAAGCCCAATATGAGGTCTTCTCCTTTGAGAGTATCAATGACTGAAAAAATCCCATTCAAAGCTTTGGAAGGATGGGAGCTCAATCATATAGTTAGTATTGTGAGTCAAAAATAGTGAAGGGGACTCAGAGGAGCTAAATATGATAAGGGGAATCTTCTGCAGGAGTTCTGAGATGGTCAAAGAATACTTGTGAACAAACTGCTTTGCAATAAATGAGTTTTTAGAACCAGAATGAATGAGAATACTGTAAAACAAATCAGAGAGAGAAGAAAAAATAATAAATTTAAGAGAATTTTTGACACCAGTATTCAGAATGCACAATAGTGCTCTGGATGGAAAACAGTGAAGACCATTGAACACAACATGATCTTCACTCAGGCTTTTGCCTTATGGTTGGGAAAGCTGCTTTTGAGGCCTTTTGAAACAAGAATTAAGAATATGCTTCCAACCACAATAGGCACACACGCCCTCCTTGAATCTTCTTTCCTTTTCAGGACCAATCAACTTGAAGTCCTTATTAAGCAAAGAATAATGGGGTTTGTCCCTCTTCTGAAAATGAAAATTATTCTTTTTCTTTTGATTTGAACTTGATTAATTTTGAGGATGAGAGGAAACTTACTTTGAGGCTTCAGCCTTCTTCTCTTACTGTTTATTCTTCTCCTTTTTCCTCTCATGGAACCTGATATCAAGCTCAAGGGGAATTTCTATTAAGTCTTGAAGAGAATCACTTCTTGAAGGATGGGGGACCAATTAATCCAGAATCCTGGAGGCCAATCCCTTCCTAAAATGATGGATGAGTGCTCTTTCACCCCAATCTCCAATTCTTGAATCTAGAATTTTAAACTCAGCAATGTATATTGATACATGTTCACCTTCTTTCATTCTTAAGGCATCCAGCTCTGCTTCAGATTTTCTTACTTCATTTTGGTCTCCAAATAGAGTGAAGAGTTTAGATTCAAATAATGCCCAATTATTGAGAAGGTAAGCTGGTCTTTATTGGTGATATTGGAAATATAAGGCTCAATCCATTTTGCAGCCCTGCCAACAAGAAATTGAGTGGCATAAAGAGCTTTCTTACTGTCTCCAGATAAATTTGCTTGATCATTATGGAAGATGAGTTTAAAATACTGAATGAAGCTTCTGACTCTAAAGGGTTGAGTCCCATAAAAGCATTCTGGTGCCTTCATAGATGGAGTCTTGAAGTCTAGTTTTCTTGAGGCCTCAGAAGATGAATCTGCTTGAATATTGGCCATAATTTCAGTCATCTGCTGCATAATGGCCAATAACAATTTTTCAGATTGATGAGAGATAGGCTGATTAGACTGGGCTAGAGTTGGCCCTCCAGTACCTTGGGATTCCCCCACAGGAGTAGGAACACCTTCAGTACCATCAGACTCTTCCTCTTCCACAGAATTGGCCCCCTCCTCTTCACCATCTTCACCTGGACCTTTGAAAATGGTCCTTGAAATGCCTGGAAAACCACCAACTACTCCTGAAAATGAACTTGATCTTCTTGGCCCTCTTCCTTCCTTTCTGAATGGTTCTTCTCCTTCCAAATTTGGTCCTCTGTCTAAGTGGCCCTCAGTTGAGGAGCTTCTGGGGTGTCATAAAGAGGAGCTTTTGAAGCTGGAGTAGGAAAGGCTTGAGCTCTGGTCTGATATCTTGTCTTCCTTGCAGGAGGTGAGTGTTGAACAAGCATGATTTTCAGGATAAAAATGAGATAAAATGAATAAAAATCAAAATTTGAAGGTGACAAAACTTGAGGAAATTTAAAAGGAAAGCTTGCAGTCAAAATAAAAATCAATATCTTGAAGAAAAAATCAATGAAGCAAAATGCAAACCTCAGTTAAATCAATCAATCAAATGTCAACTGAAATCTTGAAGCCAATAAGTCAATATATCAAATAAATCAAAGTCAAAATATTTCAGAAAAATAAATCAATAAAATGAAATCTTCAGGAAAAAATCAATTTATGTCAAAAATCTTGATGTGAAAAATCAGCAAAATCAATAAATCTTCAGGTAAATTAATTTTCTTGAAGTCAATATCAATCTAATGTCAAATGAATCAATCAAAAAAAATAAAGTGAATTCTTCCTTTAAAAGAAAAATTCTTGAAGAATGAATTAAAATGAACCTTGCTATGAAGAATGTGTCTGAATAATTTTGATGACCAATTTAAAAATCAAATAAAAAGAAACCTGAATTATCAATTGAATTATCTTGATGATTTGAATAAAGAGTCTAAGAGAAACAAAAACAGAAATGGGTCATCTTTCAATTTTCAAGAATGAAAAATCAATGAGATAAAATTGAGAGGGGACAAGAAATCATGAATTTCATAAGCATTAAAGAGTCACAATTTTGATGAAATAAGTGAATAAACTGATAATGATGAATGAAAATAATGAAAATAAATTATAAGCAAATTAATAAAATGTCACAGGGGCTCTTGGGGAAAACAAGAGTGGTCTGGCACTCAGTAACCAGGGAACTCACTTGGAAGACTACAAATATTGAAGAAGATGAAATAAAAGAATAATAAATTTCTGTAAGAAATATGCAAGGACAAGAGGAGATGCAATAAGAGAAAGGGAAGCCAAATGGCCAAAGAGACAACCAAGTAAGTCCTTAATCACTTATTTAACCTTCCATAATTAAAAACGGAGTTAATAAAGGATATGGCCACCAATATCCACTGACAGGAAAAGAAAGAAAAGAAGAGGTGCTAAATGACTGACTTGATAATATCATTATTCACTTAACAAATTGAAAATAGAACTGAAGATAAAATAAAATCAAAATATCTAAATTAGCTGGGGGGAACACCCCCCAGGGTAAAGGCAGGCTGGTATATGTGAAAAGTTGAGAGATTGACTACTTCAGGCTGGAAGCTAATTTATATTGGATTCTGGAAGCTATATTTATTGTCTTATGGAATGTATACCTTTCCAAAATGAGAATTTAACTGGGTTTATTTATCTTCCCATGGTGTATGATTGAAAATACAGGTCTTGATTAATCCAGGATGTATTTAATGAATGTGGTGGTCAAGGTGGATTGATGGAGCATTGAAACTTGGAAAATTGTTTTGAAACTGCCTCTTTAATATCCCTTGAGAAATAACTGCCAGTATTCCCTTGGAGGAATACCGTGAATCAGAATACCCAATGACTGTTTGATGGCATCATTGGTATTTGGGAGTAACACTTGTCCTTGAGCCTTGATGAATCCTCCGGATGACATGATACCTTGATTACTTATGTAATGTTGGGATAACCAACTTATATTGCCACCATTAGATTTCTGGTGAAAAAAGATGCATCATGTTGTATAAAAACATTGTTGGCACTTTTGGTTATTGATGGGTGAAGCTTGTCAAAGGTCTTTGAAAAGATTCCAGGGGTATCATGCATGAAAGCTGGGTTTTTGGTGGCTTCTGTAAGGTTTTACTATGAAACAATAAGTAAATATTACTGATATTTTACTTATTGTACTCTGAAGATCTTTATAAATAAAATAAATAAGATAAAAATAATTATAATAATAAATATTTATTATAATTATGACGTAAAGATAATTATATTATTAAATAAATATAATAATATAATTTCTATGATAAAAGAATAATATAATAAATAAATATATCACTATTTAATAATTAATATATTTAAAAGAACTTTATTATTGTTACCAACAAATACTAAAGGCATAAGTAATATGAAAATGATTATAATAATGATGATTTATTATAATTATGGCATAAAAAAAATCATATTATTAAATGAATATAATAATAGAATTTATACTATAAAAGGATAATATGACAAAGACATGTATTAATAATTAATAATTAATATATTTAAAAGGACTTGAGTATTGTTACCAACAAATAATAAAGGAATATAAATTGTTTTTGATTAATAACAAACAGTTAATAAAAATAATATTACTAATATTAAAGCTATATATTAATATGAATACTATTTATATTAGTAAAAGAATTAATAAGAATAATAAGAGAAAATAACCTACTTTGAAAAATTAATATAATAATTCTAAAAGAATTTACTCCAAATAATGTAAATAAAACTCATTTAAATTGTATCTACAAATAAAATAAAAGAAATTACAAATATTCTTGAGTTTAGGTGGAAATAAGATTTTTAAGAGAATTATAACATAACAATGGAACAATTGGAGTAATTATGACAAGATTTATGCTTATAATAAATATTACCTTTGGTCTTTGATAATAAAAAATATTTACATATAAAGAACAAAGATTCTACCTTTTGATTTAATTGTTTATTGTTCTGATGTGTCTGGGGGGAAACAGAGTAAAAATAGCTCTATTTATAGTAAACTCCTCCCTTCTAGAGTCCATGAGGCTTCTAGCAGACGTGTACTGCTTGTATCCATTGGAAATGCTCATCATTTTAAGGTTTAGTGATGATTACATCACAATAAAACCATCCTATCTCATTATTACGCCATTATTTAGAGTTATCACTATAACTCTGAGTTTGATGACATCATAGGCTTAGAAGAAGCCTGAAATTTGTGAATTCTATTAGTATTAATCATAATCCAATAGTATTTACCAGTTATATCACTTATATAGCTTTCAAACTTAAAATAAGATTACAGTGAGTGATCATAAATGATCAATTTTAAGCTTAAGTTTTGATCATTAATAACTTTCAAGTTATACACATTACAGCCATTCAGAGAGTGAATTCTGATATCTTGGAATGTTCTTATCAATATTCCAAGAGAATTTCATTTCATAATCAAAACTCTATTTTTGAGGATTTTTCTGGTATCTCATCTTTTCTGTCAAAATTCAACATTTTAAACTTCAAACCATGATTTAAGAGGGTTTTACCTTGAATATTATGATGAAAAATACATAATTAATCAGGTATGAACTATTATAACCTGAATATCCACTTTATTTCAAGTTTGGACCACTTTAACAACAAAGTTGTCAACAGCTCTAGCAATTTTGTTCAATAAACCCTTACAAGTTATAACCTTGTTTATATATTGTCAAATAAGGTTCTCATCTGTGTTATTACAGTAATTACTTGCTAACTCCATTTTTGGTATAACTCTCTATCATGTATATCTCAAGAGATACTAGCTAAAAACCATGGATGTATGCACTGACTAAAAAAGTGCATATATTCAGCTTGATTACTTAAGTATTAACTTTAGAGAAATGACAAAAAGTTGCTTATGTGTAATTTTATAGGGAATACAATGTTTCAGTTTATTTCACATGTTGTTTCATTCGTCCCTGAGATAAATAAGAATTTATGTGTCTTTGTGACACTTTCAGCTTATTACTCATTAGTTATCGACTTTACAGATATGCAATAAAAATAATATATGTGTGTTTTATCATGGGAAATCTAATGGTGTAATTTATTCCACATTTTTATGAATCAGATTCTAAGTTAATTCAACATTTATGCTTTTTTATGGTATTTTTACTTATTTTAAGACATGTATTTGGAGGCATAATTATTGTAAAGTTTTTCTTGTGACCTTTTTGGATAGGTGGTCATGTGTCAGAGGCTCACAAAAATCAAATTTCCCTTGGCATCTTAAACAAGCTTGAAGAATCAAGAGGTCCTCAGCATAACACTAAACTTCTTCCCCTGTATAATTGGGCAGGGAAACTTCAAAAAACAAATCAGAAAAGAAGCTGGAGGAGATTGTCCTAGTCAGTAGAAGTCCTGAAGTACCAAATATTTCCTTAGCATGACAATAAACTGCTCCCTTGTGTAACAGGAACAAGAGGTTTCAAAGGTGTTTATCATTATCAAATTGGCCAAAATCAACAAAGTGAAGTCCTAAGCCATGAATTAAGACAAGAAAATTCCTCACCAAGGAGAAAACAACAAGAGGACTCTCCCATAAAATGGGAATGATGAATATTGAAGAATAAAACAAGAGTCACGTGGAATCCAAAATAAAGCCTAAGGGAGCTCAAGAATCAATATAATCCCTTGGATCAAGCCAGGAGGTCCTTGCATGTATTGAACTGCAGGACCTTTACACCAAAAATACAGGGGTTACACACCCAGTTGTAGGTCCTTTATGAGCTTAAACTACAATTTTTCATGAAAGAAAGAATAAAAAAGAATTGTGAAGACCTCAATATTCTAGGACACTAGAAAAATCCTTAAATTAATTAAAATACATAATTGAAGATTAATCACCAAATTTAGAAGCCAAATATAAGCCAGTCCTGAAGAAGGTGAGACCAGTCAATGAGCCTGTGAGCCTGTGAGGTATGTATAACATACCCATAAGGCCACAAATAACTTTATACACAGTTAAATTTGTCTTCAACAGACTTTTTAATTGAATTTAAAATGAAAAATAACAAAAAATAAGTATAACTTTTTTTTGGATAAACAAAGTTATAAATATTATGTCATTTTTGGATTCTACACCAAAAATAACCTAGGGTACATCCATAAGGTGTTATACCCAAAAACACTTATTTCTTATGTTATTGGAAGATTTAAGAATCTCACAGTACTAATGTAAATTTTTTAACATTTTTTTAAAATTGTTAAATTTAAGCTAAATAAGCTTAAATTAAAAGTTGCATAAGGTTTATGCAAACTTAACAAAATTTTAGTTGGAATTGAGGTGTGGTGTATATTTACTGAATTGGCTAAGGATTTGCCATACAGAATGTAAATCCTGCGTGAGCTCAATTTAAAAGGGTTTAAGGCCATAGTATGGCTTTAAATAAATAAAAGGGCAAAATCCACGCAAAAAGGTGGGACCAAGGAAAAAGACCAAATAGAGCTGGGGTACCCAACTTTTTTGATCTGAAAGGATTCAATTAAGGTTGTCCACCTGTATTGGAGGATTTTCAACCTTATTTAAACTTTAAGATTAGACTTTGATCCAACATTAAAGTTTAAACTGGTTTTATCCAAATTTAGACAGGAATTTCAAGCTGCCAAAGGGTAAATCCCAATATGCAGGCTTGAATTCAAGGTTTTAAGAACTGTCAAAGCTTAATTAAGCTTAAAACTTTAAGTTTTCAAGCATTAAAACCTTATCAAAACTTAAGGTTTAGTGTGTATTGCTATTTTACATGGAAAAATAGCAATAGCTTCAAAAATTCATTGAAAATCCAATTCTTAATGGATTTGCTTGAAATTTTCACACAGCTTACAATTTAACATCATCTACATATAAATCAAGATTGAGGTTTCCTTTATAAATAAATTTCCTGGGTAAATAGCCTGGAAATTTACTCTTTTAATTAAAGTTCAAAGAAAATTAGAATTTCTTTAAAAATTAATTAAAAATTGAGTTTAAGAGATTTCTGCTTGAAACTCTATTTTTAAGTTGTTCATGTGATGAAATTCAAAAACTCAAAATAATTAGTTTAAATGAGGATTAAAGTTACATGGAGTTAAGAATAACACTGTTAACTTTAAATTGGAATTAAAAATAAGCTACCTTAAGCTAAGAACCTTATTTTTAAGCATGGTTTTTCAGTTTTGACCTGAGCACGCCCTCTATATTCATTATGAATCATGAGAGCTTCTCTGAAGACATAAAAAGAGTCTTTTCATCACTGTTTTTCTCCATCATCAATTATCAATCCAATCATATTAGAAATTTAAACAGGTAAAGTTTTATTAAATATAAAATCTTATTATTAAAGTAATTCTCAAGTTATTTGATTCTTTATTAATTCAAATTAGAGAATTGAAATCATAGAATTTAGATTATTGTTGTAATCAGAAATAATATATTTTATTATCTAAAATTAATCATCTTAAATATCTTTTAAAATCCACAAATTCCTCTTAAAAAATCTTTAATCATAATTTTTATTATAAAAAGTTGTTTTATCTTTGAAAATATTGATTCTTGACATGTTTTTAACTTATAATTATTATTTAATATAATAACTGTTGCTGTTTGACGTGTTGTATTAAATAAATATTATAAGTAAGTTTTCTCTAAAGCTCTATATTTTTTTATCTAGTATTAGTTTTTTTATATAGAATTTTATTCTATAAGAATTATTTCTGAACAGTGTGTGTTCAATCCTTTTATAAATAATATTTATATTATTTATAGGTGGTTAATATTCATATTTCCCACATGTAATTGTCTCATTAAGAGCTTTACACTTCTTATTGTTATAACTGTCAGTGACTATAACAATAATAGAATAATTATAATTTATTATAATTATTATATTTTTTTACCATCATATTTTTTATAATAATAATTAAATGTTTTTTTTATATAATTATTTTTAATAATTATATTTAAATTTGTGGTTATAATATTTTGTTATATTATATATTTCTACTGAGGACAGTCATAGTACTATGATATTGCTACTATTATCAAGAGTTTCATAGACAAACCTCACAGAGCCAATGCCTCAAGACCTCAACCCACCTTTGGAAATGGCACATTTGTCAAGAGACACTTATCAAAAACCCTTATCACCGAACCCACCTATATTTAAAGAGACCTTCTAGGTTACCTATTAAAGACTGAAAGCAGTTAATTTTGACCCACCAGGATGGTTATCAGGTGAAGAAGTCAACTTCCTAGAAAATGTCATTACCTTAAGAGAAAAAGAACTAGCCTTTTGTGAATAATGAAAAGGATTATCCAAGCACTCATATATAAAACAGTAGAAATGAAAGTAAAACCCCATGAATTTTGGCAGAAGAAACCATGTCCCATATCCAAATCAATTTTACCTCATTTTACTTGATTAATAAGAGAAAGGATAAGGGATGGACTCTATGAGGAGTCCACTTAAAGATACAAAAGACAAATATTTTGTGTGGCACAATCAAATGGGAAAATTAGAAGCTCCCATGACCTACAAGAACTCAACAAGGTCACCATCAAGGATTCTGGCTTACCATCTCTCATTGAAGAATTTGTAGATGGATTTCCAGGAAGAGAGTTCTATGAACTAGGTGACATCATGGGAGGATATGATCAAAGGGAATGAGATCTAACTAAAAGACCCCTTAAATATTTTGAAACACCCCTATAAGGATGAAACTCACAAGATTACTCCAAGGAGGCACTAACTCAGTAGCAGTCTACCAAGCCTAAATGACCTGGATACTCCAAGAATAAATACCAGAAAGTGTAGGAATTTTTATTAATTGTGGAGGAATGAAAGGACCAAGATCACTTTGAGACCAAGAAAACCTACCAGAAAACTTCTCAACCAGAAGATTTATATGGGAATATGCCATAAACTTGAAGAGAATTTTATTCAGGATGGAAGAGGAAGGACTCACTATCTCAGGATTCAAATTTGCATGCTGTGTTACAGATTTGGATGTAGTAAGGAATGTTGTATCTTTCAAAGGAAGAACAATATCAAAACAAAAGATAAAAAAAATTAAAAATTGGCCAAAACCTATCAAAAAGAAGGAGATAAGAGGATTTCTTGGACTTTGTGCCTATGTAAGAATGTTTAATGAGATTTTCTCACAAGCTGCTTCACCACTCAGAAGACTCATCAAGGAGGATGTTGAATGGAATTTGGATGATAACTTTGAAGAATTCTTCAACAAACTAAAGAAACTTGTTGGAGAAGAGCTTAAACTTCATGAATTAGATTAAGACAAAGGAGAAGAAAAAATAGATTCAGTAGTAGACTCAAGCTACATTGCTTCAGGAGCAGTACTTACTAAAGAAAACAAAGAAGTAAAAGACAGACCAGTATTGTATGAATCAATAAATATTTCAAAATTGGAATAAAATTACTCAAAACCAAAGTTGGAGCTCTGTGGATTTGAAATCATTCTCAAGAAGATTAAAAAATACTTTGGGGGAAAAACTTTTAAGTACAGGTTTATGCCAAGGATTTAATTAAAATTATAAACACCCCTTTCTTACCCACTTCCCCCATGACAAGATGGGTGGCTTTCATTCAACTATTTTCCTTTGATTTGGTACACAAGAAAGGGAAAAACTTCACTATGCCAGATGGGTTATTCACAAGACCAAGAAACTCAAAAGAAGAAGAATATGCTGAACCAGGGTTTGAAGCCAAAGCCTGGATTTGCATCTAAGAATGTAAATTCACTCAAATTTTCAGGGATACAAGTACCAGAGAAACAAGAAGGATTTTGGAAGAGGAGGCAAGAATACTGGAGTACAATGAGAAAACCAGAATAAAGCAAGGAAGAATAATTTAGAAGGTTTAAAAGAAGGTCACCAAACTTTTTCTTGGAAGATGTTTAACTAACAATAAGAAATAAACCAAACCCCCAATTGGTCATATTAATTCAAGGAGCTCAAAGTCACATTTTGAAATCACTCCATGAAGGCATGAGCCACAGAGGAGAGAATGAAGCTTACAGAAGAATTAAATCATAAATTTGGTGGGAAGGAATGTAGAAATCAGTCAAGAAATGGGCTCAATATTGCCTGAACAGCCAAAAGAGAAGTAAAAGCTTACAAAGGGAACAAGAAAAGTCTACAGCAACATAAACACTTTTTTAAAGTGTCAGAATAGATGCATTAAATGTAAAAACTGGAAGCTGGAAGTACATGGTTGTGGCCAGAGATCATTTTGCAGGATGGGAAGAAAAATTTGGACTTGTCAAATTAACAGAAAAAGAAGTTCCAGAATGGCTCACCTGAAACTGGATATGCAGGTATTGCTCACCAAAAGAGGCTAAGGATGATGAAGGGCAAGAGTTTGGAAATGAATTGAAATATTCATAAAAGAAAGCAGGATCAAGTATAAGAGTAATCACATTATAATACCCAGAGTCTCGAGGAATGGTTGATAGGTTTCATAAACAGCTCAAAGATGCACTAGTCAATATGTGAGGGTAAAATGGAAAAAAATGGAAAAAATATTTAACACTAGTAACATTGGCTGACAGAATTTCAACATAAAAAAGAACTGTTTTCTCACCATTTGAGATCCAATTTGGACAACTACCAGTATCAACAATTGATATTGAAAAAAAACATTTTTAGCATTAGAATGGAACCAAATATCAACAACTGAGAAATTATTGGAAGCCAGGGCTAAAAACTTAAAAGGAAAAGAATAAATGAGAAGGAAAGCAGCAAATAAACTCAAAAATTTAGAGTAGGAATCTATCAAATATTGCACAGAAGAATGGCACACAAACTAAGATCACCACTGATGTAAGGTTTTACTATGAAACAATAGGTAAATATTACAAGTATCTCACTTATTGTACTATTAATGTCCTTATTGAATGAATAAAAGAAAAAATAATTAAAATTATGGTGTAAAATTGTTACAAAATTAAATAAATATATGTATACAGTAATTAATATATTGAAAGCTCTTTATTATTGTCAAAAATGAATAATAAGGCATAAAAAATGGTTTTTTATTAATAAAAAACAATTAATAACAATAATATTACCAATATTAATGTTATATATTAATATAAATACTATCTATCTTTATAAAAGAAATATTAAGAGTAATAATAGAGAGAAATTGTTATAAAAAACAAATTAACCTCTTTTAACACTTAAGATGATGATTTTGAAATATTTTACCAAAAAATTAAACACAGCTTATTCAAATTGAATTTACAAATAAAATAAGAGAAATTACAAAAATTCTTAATTTTATGTGGAAAATAAGATTTATAGAGAAATATAACAAAAACAATTAAAAAAATTGGAGTAATAATGTCAATATTGAGAATTACAATGAAGATTATCTTTGGTCTTCAATAATATAACTGATTATATATAAGGAATAAAGATTTTAACTTTTTATTTAATTTTTTATTGTCTTTTTTGCATCTGAGGGGGAAATAGAGTAAAAAGGGCTCTATTTATAGTAAATTCCTCTCTTATAGATTCCTGTAGGCTTCTAGTAGACGTGTACTAATGATATCCACCAGAATTGATCAGTATTTCAAGGTTTAGTGAGATTGCATCAAGATCAAACCATCTTATCTCATCATTATGCCATTATTTAGAGTTATCACTATAACTCTAAGTTTGATGACATCATAGGCTTGTAAGAAGCCTAAGCTTCATGGGTTTTATGAGTATTAATTATTATCTAATAGTCTTAGCCAGTTTCATAGCTTATATGACTGCTAAACTTGAAATAAGATTACAGTGAGTGATCATAAGTGATCAATTTTAAGCTCAAGCTTTGATCATGCATACCTTTTGAGTTATACACACTACAGCTATTAAGAGGGTTAATTATGATAGCCTGGCATGTCTTCATTAGAATTCCAAGATAATTTTATTACATAATCAAAATTCTATTTTTGAGGATTTTTCTTGTATCTCATCTTTTCTGTCGAAATTCAATATTTTAAACTTTGAACCTTGATTTCAGGAGGTTTTACCTTGAATTGTATGACAGAAAATACATAATTGTGCACCTATGAATTAGTATAATGTTAATATCCACTTTGCTTTAAGTTTGGACCACTTTCACAACAAAGTGGTCAACAGCTCTAGCAATGTTGTTCAATAAACCCTTACAAATTATAACCTTGTTTGAAGCTTGTCAAATAAAGTTCATATCTGTACTTTTACAATAATTAAGTGTTAACCTTTTTTTGGTTTAACTCTCTATCATTTATATTTCAAGAGATATCAGCTAAAAACCATGAAGGTATGCGCTGACCAAAAAAGTGCATATATTCAGCTTAATTCCTTAAGTATTAACTTCAGATAAATGACATAAAACTGGTTTATGTGGAGTTTTTCATGGAGAATCCAATGGTGCAGTTTATTCCACATGTTGTTTCATTGTTTTCTGAATCAAATCAGACTTCATGTTTTTTTAGGGTATTCTTATTTTTTCTTCAGTAATTATTGACTTTACAGATATGCCATAAAGATGATATATGTGTATTTTACCATGGGGAATCTAATGGTGTAATTCATTGCAAATTTTTACTCATTAGATTCTGAGTTAATTCAATGTCTATGCCTGTTTATGGAATTTTCACTGGTTCTAAGCTAATTATTAAGAGTACAATTATTATAAGGTCCTCTTGTGACCTTCTTGGATATGTTGTCATATCTCAAGGGCTCACAGCTTCAGAGGTTTCAAAGTTTTCTTGAGTTTTTTTGGCCAAATGCAGCTCATACAGTCTCAAAACTTTATCTGCGCAAAGCTTTCATTTAAGCCCCAAATGGCCTTATATAGCCATTTGGGCATATTTCCCATAATAGACGGGAAAATGGCATAAAATTGGCTGAATGCACAAATATGTATTTAAAGCTTAAAAAGCCAAATACAGGATTTTGGGCTATATTTCCCCTGTTGACTGGGAAATACCAAAGAGTTCCCAAAACCAGATAATGGCCAGGAAGGGCCTGATGATGATTAAGGGACCAGGTTGGCCATAAAAGGTGAAGAAATAGGAAATAGCCAATTTGGCCAAGAATCATGGATATGCCCAAATTTCCATAAATTGGATATGGCATTGATATGCCATATGGAAGTCCAAGAGGGTAATTGCCATGATTGTGATACAATCACACTTTCACACCATTTATGGAAGAAATCCCAGCTTTGATTAAATTTAAATTTCTTAAGACACACCTGCTGGAAATTTATCAACAAAACTCCAACAATTATAGAAAGTTGTCAAGCAAGAGTTAAGGTCAACAATAGGTCTTTTTTGAAAAGTGTGCAGATAGAAATAGGACAACTCCACATTATTTAGAACCTGGGGACAAGGTTTAGCTAGCATCAAAGAATATAAATACTAAAATACCCACAAAGATATGGCATTGATATACCATATGGAAGTCCAAGAGGGTAATGGCCATGGCTGTGACACAATCACACTTTCTCACCATTTATGGAAGAAATCCCAGTATTGATTCAATTTAAATTTCTCAAGACACACCTGCTTGAAATTTATCAAAAAAAATCCAATCAGTACAGCAAGCGGTAAAGGAAGAGTTAGGGTCAGCACTAGGTCTTTTTTGAAAAGTGTGCAGATAGAAATAGGACAACTACACCTTATTTCCAACCCGGGTACAAGGTTTGGCTAGAATCAAATAATATCAAGACTAAAATATCCACAAAGAATCTCTCAGAAAGATGGTTGGGGCCCTTTGAAGTCTTGTAGAAGATTTGAAGTCATGCATATGACCTCAAGTTTCCTCAGAAATGAAATTCAGTTCACCCTGTCTTCCATGTGCCCTTGTTAGAACCAGTCAAGCAATAAACTATCCCAAACAAACATCAATTGCCACCACCACCAGGCATAGTGGAAGAGTAGAGGAATGGGAAGCGGCTGTCACAACCATGGAAATTCACCCTCTTGGACCTCAATATGGCATATCCATGCCATATCAAATATATGGCAATTTTGCCATATCCATAATCATTGGCCAAATTGGCCATTGTCATTTCTTATGGCATTAATGTTCATTTTATCATCTGGGGCCAGCCTGGCCCCTTCACCATCATCAAGCCATTCTGGGCTGTCTTTGTGCTTTTGGGCATCTTGGGTATTTTCCATACAACAGGGAAAATACAGCCCAAAGGCCTGTATTTGGCTCTTTAAGCTTTAAATACAGTTTGCGCACTTTTTGCGCATTTTGCACATTTGGCTGTATTTAGCCATTTAGGCAATATTTCTCATGTATTATGTGAAATATGCCCAAAAGGCTATATCAGGCCTTTTGGGGCTTAATTGCCAGTTTTGTGCATTTTGCGCACTTTGCGCAAATACAGTTTTTAAGCTGTATTAGCTGTATTTGGCCAAATACCCCAAAAACCACTTTGTCACTTATGAAGCATTCAAAACCCAAATTTCATTCCTATCCTCCTGGCATCATTCCAAAAGACCTTTGTCCCATTTCAATCTTCAATAACCAAAAGTTCCATATATGGTGTTATACACCATTATGCACCCTTTTTCAGCAGCAATCCAATGGCGGAAATTTCAAATGGTTATTTCAACTTTTCAACAGGTAATCAAGGCAAACCCTCCAGAGGATTCATGAAGGCTCAAGGGCAAGTGTCATAATCTCAAATACCAATGATGCCATCAAGCAATCAATAGTTCTTCTCACTCACAGTATTCCTCCAAGGGAATACTGGCTGTTCATTCTCAAGGGATATTCAAGAGGCAGTTCCAAAACAATGTGTCAAGGGTCAATGCTCCACCAATCCACCTTGGCAACCCAATTCATTCAGTACAGTCTTAATTCATCAAGACCTGTATTTTCAATCATACATCATGGTAAAATCATTCAACATAGTTTATTTCCCAATCTGGCAAGGTATACACTCCATCAGACAATCAATACAGCTTCCAGTATTAAATACAGGACCACTGCTAGCCTGAAGGAGTCAAGCTCTCAACTTTTCACATATACCAGCCTCCTTTGACCCTGGGGGGTTTTTCCCCAAGTTAATTAATATATTTTGATTTTGTTTTATCTTTATTTATCTTACCATTTTTTGTTAAGTGAATACTGATATTATCAAGTCAGTCATTTAGCACCTTTTCTCTTTTCTTTCTTTGCCTGTCAATGGATATTTGGTGGTCATATCCTTACTAATTCCATTGTTCATTTTGGCAGGTTGAAACAGTGATTAAGGACTTACTTGGTTGGCTCTTTGGCCATTTGGCTTCTCATTTCTCTTATTACATATCATCTTGTACTTTCATCCTTCTTAGAGAAATTTATTCTTTTATTTTATTTCTTTATTATTTTGGAGTCTTCCAAGTGAGTTCCCTGATTGCTGAGTGCCAGGCCACTCTTGTTTTTCTGTCCAAGAGCCCCTGTGACATTATATTAATTAACTCATAATTTATTTTCATTCTGTTCATTCTTCCTTTATAATTTCATTCACTAATTTCATTGAAATTATGACTCTTTAATGCTTACGAACCTTATGATTCATTGTCACCTCTCAATTTTCTCTCATTCATTCTTCATTCTGAAAATTGAAAGCTGACACCAATTTTATTTTTTGTTTCTCTTTTTAAATCTTATCTCAAATAATCATTTTTAATTCATTCATAATTCAGGCGTCATCTTAATTTTCATTTGATTTTCAAATTTTACATCAAGTTATCCAGACACATTCTTCACATCAAGATTCATATTCAATTCATTCTTCAAGAATTTTGATTTTTAAAGAAGAACTCACTTGATTATGAGTTGATTGATTGATTTGAAATAAATTGATATTGACCTCAAGAAAATTGATTGACCTGAAGATTTCATTGCTTTTGCTGATTTTTCACATAAATTGATTTTGCCTCAAGAATTCATTTGATTGATTGATTGATTTTGCAAGATTTTGATTTTGAGTGATTTGACTTATTTGATTCATCGACTTCAAGTTTTCAGTTGATATTTAATTGATTAATTTACCTGAAGATCTCATTTGATTTATTGATTTTTATTGATTTTCCTCAAGATATTAATTTTGACTTTTGACTTCAAGCATTATTTCAATTGCCTCAAGTTTTCATCTTCAAATATTGATTCTTGTTCATTTATTTCATTTTTATCCTGAAATCATGCCCATCCAACACTCACCTCCTACAAGGCAGACAAGATCTCAGGCCAGAACTCAAGCTGTTCTCACTCCAACTCCAAGGGCTCCTCTTGATGGCACCCCAACAGTTTCTCAACTGAGGGCCAAATTGGATGGAGGACCCATTTTGGAAGGAGCAGCATGGTCCAGGAAGGAAGGAAAAGGGCCCAGAAGATCAAGTTCATTTTCAGGAGTAGTTGGCGGCTTTCCAGGAACTTCAAGGACCATTTTCAGAGGTCCAGGTGAAGATGGTGAAGAGGAGGAGGAGGATTCTGTGGAAGAGGAAGAGTCTGATGGTACTGAAGGTGTCCCTGCTCCTGTGGAGGCATCCCAAGGTACTGGAGGGCCAACTCTAGCC
The DNA here is from genome assembly GCA_023105745.1 of Austropuccinia psidii. Taxonomy (NCBI): domain Eukaryota; kingdom Fungi; phylum Basidiomycota; class Pucciniomycetes; order Pucciniales; family Sphaerophragmiaceae; genus Austropuccinia; species Austropuccinia psidii. The sequence goes on from JALGQZ010000009.1 coordinate 42,554,756, forward strand.
CAGTCTAATCAGCCTGTCTCTCATCACTCTGAACCATCTTTATTGGTCATTATGCAGCAAATGACTCAGATTATGGCCAATCTTCAAGCAGCTTCATCCTCTGAAGCATCAAGAACACCAGCCTTCAAGACTCCATCTATGAAGGCACCAGAATGCTTTGCTGGGACTCAACCCTTTAAAGTTAGAAGCTTTATTCAGTCTTGTCAACTGATTTTTCATAATGATGCGGCAAACTTCTCTCAAGACAGGAAGAAGGTCCTTTATGCCACTTCATTTCTCATTGGAAGGGCTTCAAAAATGGATTGAGCCTTATCTTTCCAATCTCACCAATCAAGATCCAAATTACCTTCTCAATTCATGGAAGTTATTTGAATCTCAACTCTTCACCCTATTTGGGGACCCAAATGAAGTCAGAAAAGCTGAAACAGAATTGGATTCTTTAATAATGAAAGAAGGTGGGCATGTATCTTTATACATTGCTGATTTCAGAAGTCTTGTCTCAATAATTGGAGATTGGGGTGAAAGGGCTCTTATCCATCATTTCATGAAGGGATTGCCATCCAGGATTTTGGATCAATTGGCCTCCCATCCTTCAAGAATTGACTCTCTTCAAGACTTAATGGATATTACCCTGCAGCTTGATACCAGGTACCATGAGAGGCAAAATGAAAAGAGTCATCATCAAGAGAAGAAGCAAGAAGCCTCAAAGTCAAATTCTTCTCATCCTCAAAGTTCTTCAAGCTCAAGTCAAAAGAAGAAGAAGAATTTTCAGAAGAGGGACAAGCCCCATTCTTCTTTATTGAATAAAGATTTCAAGTTGATGAACTCTGAAAAAGAAAGAAGAATCAAGGAGGGTCTATGTACCTATTGTGGTGGGAAGCATAGTCTTGAGTCCTGTCTCAAAAGGCCTCAAAACAAGCTTACGCAACCGTCAGGCAAATTTCCCAGCCAGGGGAAAGCCTGAGTGAAGATCATGTTGTGTTCAATGGTCGTGACTGTTTTCCATCCAGAGCACAATTGTGCATTCTGAATACTGGTGTCAAAAATCCTCTCAAATTTTTTGTTTTTTCTTCTCTCTCTGATATGTTTTACAGTATTCTAATTGATTCTGGTGCTACCAACCCTTTTATTGCAAAGCAGTTTGTTCACAAGTATTCTTTGACCATTTCAGAACTTCCAGAGAAGATTCCCCTTATTATTCTCGACTCCTCAGAATCTCCTTCTTTATTTGTGACTCACCATACTAAATATATGGTTGAGCTCCCTTCCTTCCCAAGCTTTGAATGGGGCTTTTTAGTCATTGATACTCCCAAGGGAGAAGACCTCATATTGGGCTTTGACTTTCTCAATCATTTGAATACATTCATTGATTGGAGGCAAGGTCTGATCACCTTTAATGCTGATCATAAGGACTATCATGATCCTTCAAAAGCTTTCAGTAGTGACTTTTCGTCTGCCAAATCATGTGCAGCTCTGGTTTGTGATTCTAGAACACCAACATTTCCATCTTTTGTCCATATTCCTTTCCTTAATTCCCATCAGTCATTACTATCATCTAGAGATGAAGTCATCAAAGATATTCAAGATGTTGGAGAAGATAATTCTGTATCTTCACTTCATCTCTTCTTTGGGAATATGGACCTTCCTCCTTCATCTTATCATGACTCCCTGGAGGAGTTGTGTGATGAAGAGGAAGAGCCAGAATAAATAGAAACCATGATGAAGATTGTTCCTTCTGTTTATCATCAGTACTTGGATGTATTCTCCAAGGTGAAAGAAGAGAAACTTCCTCCTCACCGTGCCTGTGATCATCATATTGAGCTGGAGGGGTCTCTACCTCCAGTTGGGGTGATCTACTCTTTATCAAACCAAGAGTCAGATATACTCAGGGCCTACATTTCAGAGAATGTAGAGAAAGGTTTCATCCAGCCAAGCTCCTCTTCAACAGGAGCACCTGTCCTTTTTGTAAAGAAGAAGGATGGTGGCCTCCATTTGTGTGCTGATTACGGCAAACTCAATGCTGTTACTAGGAAGAACAAGTATCCTGTTCCTCCTATGAATCAGCTTCTCACTGTTTTCAATGGTCTTTCTATCTTCTCCAAGATTGATTTACGTGGTGCATATAACCTGCTCAGAATCAAGGAAGGTGATGAACATTTGAAATGTTTTAGAACTAAATATGGCAGCTATGAGTATTTGGTTATGCCATTTGGGCTCACCAATGCTCCTGCCTCTTTTCAAAACATTTTAAATGATATTTTTTATGATCTTCTTGATATTTATGTTGTGGTTTATTTGGATGACATTATGGTCTTTTCCAAATCTGAAGAAGAACATGTCACTCATTTGTCCACTGTTCTTTCCAGACTCAGAGCCAATAACCTCTTTGCTAAGGCCTCCAAGTGCCTGTTTCAAGTTACTAGTGTAGAGTATTTGGGTTTTTCTTTTCTTCTGAAGGCCTCAAGATGGACCAAGCAAAAGTCCAGCAAATTTGCAATCGGCCACCTCCAAGAAACCTCAAGGCTCTTCAATCATTCCTTGGCTTTGCCAATTTTTACCGCCATTTCATCAAGAATTATTCAAAGAAGATTAGTTCACTCACAAGTTTCCTCAAGAAAGATTCCTGTTTTCCCCTCAATGAGGAAGCTCTTAGACAGTTTCATCAACTCAAAGAGGCATTCACCATTTCTCCAATCCTTTCTCACTTTGATCCTTCTCTACCCACCATTGTAGAGACTGATGCATAAGATTATGCCTTGGGTGCTGTACTGAGTCAGATTTCTGACTCAGGAAAACATCCCATTGCAATTGATAGCTGGAAGCTTCTCCCAGCTGAGCTCAATTATGAGATTCATTACAAGGAACTCCTTGGCATAGTATGGGCTCTCAAGCGCTGGAGAGATTTTCTCCTTTCACTTTCTTCCTCTTTTGAAGTTCTCACTGATCATTCCTCACTTCAGTATTTTATTTCATCAAAGATTATTACTCGCCGTCAAGCCCCCTGGGCTGAATTTCTCTCTGAATTCCATTTTTCAATCACTTACTGCCCTGGCTGCCTGGCCACCCTTCCAGATGCATTGTCATGTCAGGACAACATTTACCCAGAGAGGGGGGAAGATTTCATCAGCAAGAATCCAATGAATTATCAAAAAATAATCAAGCAAGATGAAATTCAAGCCTCAAAATTCTTTGCATTCAAGGTGGAAGCATTTTCAAATTTGATTGAATAAATTCAGAAGGTATTATGGAAAGATTCTCAATATAGAAGTATCCTTCAAGATTTGGGTAAAGGTAAATCTGTCCAAGATTATTCTCTTGATTCCTCCTCCCAACTTCTTCTGTTCAAAGATCGGGTGGTGGTCCCAAATGACCCCACAATTCAACTCAGCATACTTCAAAAAAGCCATGACTCTCCTCTAGCTGGACACCCTGGCCAAGAGCAGACTCTCAAACTCGTCAAGCGGGATTTTCACTGGCCTGGCATGACTCAATTTATCAAGGATTATGTATCATCCTGTCAACAGTGTTCAAGAAACAAAAATATTCACCACAAGAAGTTTGGACTCCTCAAACCTCTTCCAATTCAAAATGGTCTGTGGATTTGTCTTTCAATGGATTTCATCACTCAATTCCCACTGTCCAATTCTTTTGACTCAATTCTTGTCATAGTGGACAGATTGTCAAAGATGGCAGTTTTCATTCCAACAATGTCTTCAATAAATTCATTAGATTTGGCCCATTTATTCATCAAGAATATTTTCTCAAATTTTGGCCTTCCTTCAAGCATTGTTAGTGATAGTGGTTCTCTTTTTTTAATTCCTTTTGGACCAATCTTTGTCAGCAGCTCAAGATTTCAAGGGATCTGTCAGCTGCTTACCATCCAGAAGCTGATGGACAGACAGAGAGGGTAAATCAGATACTAGAACAGTACCTTTGGATGTATGTCAGTTATCATCAAGATGATTGGAACACCTGGCTCCCTCTGGCTGAATTTCCCTACAATAACTCTAACCACTCTTCAACAAAAAAATCACCATTTTTCACTGTTTATGGAAGAGATCCAAATTTTGACTCAGCACACATTACTCAAGATACTCCTGCTGGAAAGTTATCAACAAAAATCCAATCAGTACAGCAAGATGTCAAGAGAGAACTTGAAGTTGCAATAAACAGGTTTAAGAGGTATGCAGATAAAAGTAGAGCAAGTCCACATGTTTTCAATCCTGGTGACATGGTATGCCTTTCTTCTGAGAACATAAAATCAACTAGACCCACCAAAAAACTATCTGAAATATGGTTGGGTCCTTTTCCAATCTTGAATAAAGTTAGCACTCATGCCTACCACCTCAAGCTCCCATCTCAATGGAAATCCATCCACCCAGTCTTCCATATTTCACTCTTGGAACCAATCAAGAATTCAACAATCCCAAATAGGCATCAAGAGCCTCCTCCTCCGATCATCATTGAAGAAGAAGAGGAATGGGAAGTCTCTCAAATACTGGACTCAAAGCTTATAAGAGTAAAATTATGGTATTTGGTGGAATGGAAAGGTTTCAGTCAAGACTCAGAAAGATCCACTTGGGAACCAACTGAAAACCTCAAGAATTGTCCTGAACTGGTGAAGAATTTTCATTCTTTATATCCTGACAAGCCAGGACCCAATTCTTCAAGAGCTTGATTTTTTATGGTGCTTGGTGGGGAGAGGAATTACCAAAGGTAAGTCCCACTCCTGGTATGCACCTTTAGTGGTATTCTACTCTATTCTGTTGTAAGCATCACCTTGGCCACTCTGTGAGCATTCTGCAATTTTTGGACACAGATCTTTGGCCTGGATTTCAACATAAATTCCAAAATTATGGCCATTTTTCACTTGGGCAAATGGACCATTCATTTATTCATTTCACTTCCAAGTCTGTCCAATTCCAAGTCATTCTTTCAACAAGTTCATTTCCTTTTATGGCACTGGCAGGAGTGGTAATTACCAACAGTCAGTTCCTCTCCTGGTGTGCACTTCACTAAGGGGTCTACAATCTGTCAAAACATCACCTTGGCCACTTTGTGAGCACCTGGAATCAATTTTTTCTTTCCAGGTCCTTGGCCAAGTTCAAAATCAGTTATCAACCTCTGTGATGAAGATTTGAACCTCCCCAAGATTCATTTCTCTTTTATTTTTTCTTTTTTCTTTTCTTATTTTCATTTTCATTCTTTTATTTTTAATTTTTATTTTCATCTTAAATTTTCTCTTATCATGTCAAATTTCACGTCAACATTATCATTCATTTCGTTAATCATCAAATCTTGAAGCCAATGTCAAAAAAAGATCAAGCAAGTCCCATGTAATATGCCAACATTTTAATACCAGTATCAAATTTATTTTTCTTAAAAGAACTCCTCAAAATCCCTCTCTCAAAACTCTTTCCAATAGCCTCAACAGGATTCACCTTGTATTGGTGCTCAGGAGCTCACCATTTAAAGGTGGGGGGTACTGTCACAACCATGGAAATTCACCCTCTTGGACCTCAATATGGCATATCCATGCCTTATCCAATATATGGAAATTTGGCCATATCCATAATCATTGGCCAAATTGGCCATTGTCACTTCTTATGGCCTTAATGGTCATTTTATAATCTGGGGCCAACCTGGCCGCTTCACCATCATCAAGCCATTCTAGGCTGTCTTTCTGCTTTTGGGCATCTTGGGTATTTTCCATACAACAGGGCAAATACAGCCCAAAGGCCTGTATTTGGCTCTTTCAGCTTTAAATACAGTTTGCGCACTTTTTACACATTTTGCACATTTGGCTGTATTTAGCCATTTAGGCAATATTTCTCATGTATTATGTGAAATATGCCCAAAAGGCCATATCAGGCCTTTTAGGGCTTAAATGCCAGTTTTGTGCATTTTGTGCACTTTTGCGCATTTTGTGCCCTTATTGCGCGTTTTTTGCGCACTTTGCGCAAATACAAGTTTTAAGGTGTATGAGCTGTATTTGGCCAAATACCGCAAAAACCACTTTGTCACTTCTGAAGCTTCCAAAACCCAAATTTCATTCATATCCTCCTGGCATCATTCCAAAAGACCTTTGGCCCATTTCAATCTTCAATAACCAAAAGTGCCATATATGGTGTTATGCACCATTGTGAGCCTGTGAGGTATGTATAACATACCCATAAGGCCACAAATAACTTGAGAAACAGTTAAAATTGCCTTCAACAGACTTTTTGATTGAATTTAAAATAAAAAATAACAAAAAATAAGTATAACTTTTTTTTGGATAAACAAAGTTATAAGCATTATGTCATTTTTGGATTCTACACCAAAAATAACATAGGGTACATCCATAAGGTGTTATAACCAAAAACACTTATTTCTTATTTTGTTAGAAGATTTAAGAATCTCACAGTACTAATGTAGCTTTTTTAACATTTTAAAATTGTTAAATTTAAGCTTAAATAAGCTTAAATTTAAAGTTGCATAAGGTTTATGCAAACTTAACAAACTTTTAGTTGGAATTGAGGTGTGGTGTAGATTTACTGAATTGGCTAAGGATTTGCCAAACAAAATGTAAATCCTGCGTGAGCTCAATTTAAAAGGGTTTAAGGCCATAGTATGGCTTCAAATAAATAAAAGGGCAAAATCCACACAAAAAGGTGGGACAAAGGAAAAAGACCAAATAGAGCTGGGGTACCCAACTTTTTGGATCTGCAAGGATTCAATTAAGGTTTTCCACCTGTATTGGAGGATTTTCAACCTTATTTAAAATTTAAGATTAGACTTTGATCCAACATTAAAGTTTAAACTGGTTTTATCCCAAATTAGACAGGAATTTCAAGCGTCCAAAGGGTAAATCCCAATATGCAGGCTTGAATTCAAGGTTTTAAGAACTGGCAAAGCTTAATTAAGCTTAAAACTTTAACTTTTCAAGCATTAAAACCTTATCAAAACTTAAGGTTTAGTGTGTATTGCTATTTTATGTGGAAAAATAGCAATAACTTCAGAAGTTCATTAAAAATTCAATTCTTAATGGATTTGCTTGAAGTTTTCACACAGCTTACAATTCAATATTACCTACATATAAATTGAACTTTAGGTATCTTTTAAAAATAAATTTCCTGGGTAAATCGCCTGGAAATTTACTCTTTTAATTAAAGCTCAAAGAAAATTATAATTTTTTTAAAATTTAATTAAAAATTGAGTTTAAGAGATTTCTGCTTGAAACTCTATTTTTAAGTTGTTCATGTGATGAACTTTAATATAAATAAGTTTATTTATATTAAAAACCTATATCAATTAGTTTACATGAGGATTAAAGCTACATGGAGTTAAGAATAACACTGTTAACTTTAAATTGGAATTAAAAATAAGTTATCTTAAGTTAAGAACCTTATTTTTAAGCATGGTTTTTCAGTGTTTACCTGAGAACTCCCTTTATATTTATTGTGAATCATGAGAGCTGCTCTGAAGACATAAAAAGAGTCTTTTCATCACTGTTTTTGTCCATCATTCATTATCAATCCAATCATATTAGAAATTTAAACAGGTAAAGTTTTATTAAATATAAAATATTATTATTAAAGTAATTCTTAAGTTATTTTATTCTTTATTAAGTAAAATTAAAGAATTGAAATCATAGAATTTAGATTATTGTTGTAATCACCAATAATATATTTTATTATATAAAATTAATCATCTTAAATATCTTTTAAAAATCCACAAATTCCTCTTAAAAACTCTTTAATCATAATTTTTATTATAAAAAGTTGTTTTATCTTTTAAAATATTGATTTTTGGCGTGTTTTTAACTTATAATTATTATTTAATATAATAACTGTTGTTGTTTGACTTGTTGTATTAAATAAATATTATAAGTAAGTTTTCTCTAAAGTTCTATATTTTTTTCATCTAGTATTAGTTTTTTTTATATAGAATTCTATTCTATAAGAATTATTTCTGCAAAGTATGTGTTTAATTCTTTTATAAATAATATTTATATTATTTATAAGTGGTTAATATTCATATTTTCCATGTGTAATTGTCTCATTAAGAGCTTTACACCTCTTCTTGTTATAACTCTCAGTGACTATAACAGTAATAGAATGATTATAATTTATTATAATTATTATTTTTTTTATAATAATAATTAAATTTATTTTTTTATATAATCATTTTTAAAAATTATATTTAAATTTGTGGTTATAATATTTTGTCAAATTATATATTTCTACTGAGGACAGTCATAGTACTCTTGATATTGCTACTATTATCAAGAGTTTCATAGACAAACCTTACATTTGGGGGCCTGGCCGTGATTCTAACCAATTTTTGAGACATGAATCAGATTCTAGACCTTATTTGACTATTTTTTGACGTAAAATTGCCATATTTATCTTAATATTGGCTTTTTTGGGGACTTATCCCTTATAAATAACCTTTCTAATATTAATAAAGTTATTTTTTCTTAAGAATATTGTTTGAAAAAATATACTATTGAATGACTTGGAATAAATTTCTTTTGTCTAACTAGTGGCTTTTTCACATCACAGACTTGAAATTTATTCTTTGAGTTATTCTAGTATAAACTGAATAATAATACAATTTTGATCAATAAACTTGTTAATTGCATAATTATTATTTCTTTAAAGAAAATCAAAAATCAAATAAAAAATTAAAAAAATTAAAAATCTTTACTAAAAACATTTTTTCTTTTATCTTAGACATTTTCCTTTATTTTTGACGTAATTTGCCATAAATTACATTAAAACAACTTTATTCAATAAGTTGAGTTTATAAGTTATTTTTATTGTTTGATAAAATAACTTATATTTTTATTTTTCTCTAGTGTCATCAATTAGAGACAGCTCTTCAGACTCTCAAGCCTCAGAGTCTAGTTATGAAATTCAGACTAGCCCAGCACCAAGGGGTTTAATAACCAAAGAACCCTTTAAAGGTCCAGCAGGTGAATTCAATCCATTCTTAGTCTATTTTTTCTTAAAATTAACATGCAATGACTCCTACTACAAGTGGAAGTAATTACTCCATCCAATCAAATCAATCTGGACCAGGACATTCCCGTCACAAATCAAAACGACAAGACTGTCAGCCCAGAGGAGAGGCACAAGTGGAGGATGCCTAAACTTCCACCAGTTCCCAAAGGTTAGCCAGCACCTTTGAACCTCTTATTGAGAGTCCAGAAGCTGACATAACTGCTATTGCTGTTAGACCTGAATCATTTCCAACAGGCAGCAGTGGAGATTTACCAGTTTCAGTACAAGAACTGGTTTATGGCCGCCAAACAGCAAGAGTGGGAACTTCTCACAAGTCTCCGGATAGGCACCATGAACTCTTATCTTCAAGTAAAGAAGTTCATGGGGCCAGAAAAGACAGAAGAACTTCTGAAGGGTTGGACACCAAGGTCTTGCAAAGGACAAGTCCAACAGATAAAAGCTTGGTTGAAAAACTAAAGCATGTTATCAGAGGATCAGAAGAAGAAGTTGGCCCAAGGCAAGGAAAATAGCCCAGTGGAAGCTCCTCAAGCATCCACCAGCAAAAATCTGCCTCAACAAGTGCCAAACAAGCCCAAGCAAGCCCCAAAGACCAACCAGAAGGGTAAGCAAAAGACAAAGCCCAAGTGGAACAAGCCTTACCCACAGAATTACAGAAACCTAAAGAAAGATAAGACAGCCATGGACAATGTGTTCAATATGGCAAGAACTCTGATGGAATTCAAAAACAAGGAGGAGGAAAGATTGAACCAATATTTACCAAAGAACTAGGTCTTATTAAGCTTGTAACTCAATTTGAATCTTTTTAAAAAGAAATTATGACAAAATCTTAAACATTTGAGTATATCCAACAAAAGTTTGGTAATGAGATCTTACAAGTAAAAGACCAACAAAAGACCATTATTGGACTTGAAAATGTTAACAAAGACAATATTGTGTCTTTGAAACAAGATTGTGCAAGAATTGAGGCTAAAGTTACTTTGCTCAATCAACCAAATTACAATTCAATTTCTTTTATAACTGGACAGTTAAGAGAATTGAAATTACAAGTTCAAAACTTGGAAAATTCAACTGGTCACAATGCAGCTCTTTTCCAAGAACAATTTGAAAAAAGTGATAAAGCAAGACTTGAATTGAAAGAAGACATTCAATCAAGTATTAATAATATATCACTGAAGAATGAACTTCCAAGGAAATCCACACCAATTCACGACAGAAATGTGCTGAATGATTTACATCATACCATTTCAAGTAATGAGATGGAAACTGCTTAAAATTTCAAAGACATTCCAAAATTAGAGGAATGGCCAACCTTCAATGGTGAAGGGGAATCTAATCATATGGAATTTATGAAAAAAATTGATATGTTTAAAGAAGACTTGAACATACCAGATGAATACATAAGTGCCAAATTACACTCATTATTTACCAGATCAGCAAAGAAATGGTATTACAAAATGAGGCAAGACCATGGTAAACATTCTTTTCCTTGGTGGAAAGAACAGATTATTTCCAAATGGGCTAATGATTCCTGGAGAGCTAGAATGGAAAATTCTTTTGAAGAAGCCATTTTTAATATTTTTAAGGACAGGCCCATGTCCTGGTTTCTTAAACAGAAGGACAGATTAACTGCCCTTCATCCTGATGTGTCTGAAACAAAGGTACATAAAATGATATTAAGAAAGTGTGGTGGTGACCTTGAGCATGCTATAAGAAGCAGATGTATTGATCCTTGCTCTACAGAAGATTATATCAATGCTATGGAGGACATCACTACTAGAACAAAAATTGGAAGAGATTGGTCCAAATCCCCAATAGACAATAAGACTAATGGGAAGCCAATTTCAAAGCCAAATAAGCCACAAGACAGACTTCCTTTGAAATGTCACAAATTTGGAAGCACATCTCATTTAGCAAACACTGTCCCAAAAAAGACAAGAATCAATGAGATAAATGCTGAAAAAGTGGAAGACACTAAAGAAACAACTGATGTATCTTTACATGACAGTGATTCTGAGCCTTCAGAAGAAGAGGAAGTACCAGAAGAGCTTAGTATGGAAAACATTAATTTTTCTTTTGAAGTCACTGAAGTACACACTCATTTACCACATTATAGTGATGAATGTATGGACCTCATACATGTTCAAGATGCTAAAATTCAGAAAACCAAACCTGCCAGAGGTAAAGGTTATACAGCTGGTTCATCTTGTATCACTAATATTGTGATAAACAATACAGAAGCCAAGATACACCTTGACTCAGGTGCTTTTTGCACTTGTGTTGGAAACAATTATCTTGACAAGATTTATACCAATTGGAAAGACAAATTAATGCCAATTGAAGGTATAACATTCAGCAGTGCTAGCCAAAATATGCACCCCTTGGGTATATTTTAAGCAGCAATCATATTTCCTCATCCCGCAGGAAGTATAAGATTGAAAGTTGAAATTGTTGTCATGAGTAATTGCACTTCAAAACATTTCATACTTGGGAATGATTATCTCAATATTTATGGTATTGATATTCATAATCATAAAGACAGGTATTTCACTATAGGGGAAAACAAAAGACAAAAATTTGCTTTTCCTCTAGGAAAAAGAAAAATTACTGTCATTAAACAAGTAAAAAATGCTGATAAGGAAAAATTTCTGTCAAGTCAATTGATTGAAGCACAAATTAGTCCTGAATTAACACTGGAAATGAGGGAAGAGCTTATTGAAATTTTATTTCAATACAGAGAAGCCTTTGCTTCAGATAATGAATCACTTGGGGCTATAAAAGGCCATGAAGTGGACATTATTCTTGATGTGGAAAGACCTTATCTGCCACTATGAAGATGACCAGCTTAACCAGCTAGCCCTAGGGCTAGAGAAGCATTAGAAAATCATATTAATGAACTAATGAAACTGGGAGTTCTTAGAAAGGTTGGACACAATGAGGAGGTAGAAGTCACAACTCCAGTAATCATTACTTGGCATAATGATAAGTCAAGGATTGTTGGTGATTTTAGAGCACTGAATACCTATACTATTCCAGACAGGTATCCAATCCCTAGAATTCATGAGAATTTGACTCAATTATCCAAAGCAAGATTCATTACTTCTATGGATGCCCTGAAAGGCTTTCATCAGAATGTTTTGACACCTCATGCTAGGAAATTATTGAGAATAATTGCTCATTGTGGGATTTATGAGTATTTGAGAATGCCTTTTGGTATTAAAAATGCACCCTCTCATTATCAAAGAATGATGAATACCATCTTCCCACATTAATTGTCAGAAGGATGGTTAAGCATTCATATTGATGAAATTATTATTTGTTCAGAAACCTGGCCATTACATTTAGAGAGACTTTCATTAGTACTTAAAAAAATTCTTGAAGTGAACATGAAAATATGTCTTAAAAAATGTAATTTTGGGTTTCATGAGTTGAAAGCTCTAGGACATGTAGTCTCAGGACTGAGCCTTGGTGTTGACAAAAACAAAGTGGCTGCAGTTTTACTGAAACAAATTCCCCAGAACAAAGAAGAAATGATGTCTTTTTTAGGGTTTGCCAGTTATTAGAGGCAACACCTTAAAGATTTTGCAATCCATGCCAGATCATTAGAAAGAATTTGTGATCAACAAACTGTTTTTGAATTGACACAGGATGTGAGCCTTGAGGTATATTTTACATACCCAAATAGGCCACAATTATCATAAAAATAAATTCTGAATAATGCATAACTCATAAGTCATGCATATATTCAAATTTCATTATTTTTGATTTCAGAAAAGTTGAATAACTTTTTATTGAGTAAGTAAATCCATGGATTTAAGGCCAGATTTGTATTCTTCACAAAAATTCACCTAGGGTAGCTCCATAGAGTGAGTAAGCTCAAATTAACTCTTTGAGGTGGTAAAATGGAAAATACTTCAATACCACACACCAGGGCATTTTTGTTGTAACCTGCTGGCCAGTCACACATTATTACCAGGAGAGAGCTTTAGCATACTTTGTTTGTTCTTAATATGTGACTTTATTTTTACCCTGATATCACTTGAGTATTCCTTTTTTATTCTTATTAGGTGAAAATAAAGTGTTTTAATTTCTCTCAAGAGAAGTACTTGATTATAATAATAAAAGAATTCAAAATTAAACATTGACAAAAATCCAAATTTTACTCACCTTTATTCTAGAGTTTTAGACTTCCCACAAGTAGGCTTTCACTTCATTTAATTTACAGATTGCTCAGAGATTTTCAATGAGAATAATTTACAAGAGTATCTGACATAAATGAAGAAATTATTCATTAGATAACAAATGTTAATCCCATTTGTGTTCTTAAAATATACTGAATTTAGTATTTATATTTTTTCCATGAAACTGAAAAAAAAGAAATTCCCAACCTCTTAAGAGAACCAAATTGCATCTATAGAAGAGAATAGTACTTATTAAGATCACTGAAAGTGAATTAAGTGATATGCTCAAGGAATGGAGGAGAACAACATAATTTTGAATTTCACAAATAGCTTGAAGCCAGAAATAATTAAATAGATGCTATAAATTTAATACTCTTCTGATTTTTGGTGAATTGTATAAATAAAAGAGATTATAAATTAGGAATTTTCTGATCCAAAATATAATGTTCTTCATGCATATGAATTAATTTCTTCATGAAAGATTGATAAATAGTATTTTTCATTTAGGTGTGATCCAAAGAAATTAAAAGTTAGTTTTTCTATGAGAACTACAAATCTTATTGTTTAATAATTCCTTCATAATTTTCAAATTTTGGTTTCTGAAGTTAATTTTTGGATAAGAAAGGTCTTTTACTTTGGGTAGTGATGAGAATCATTTTTCAAAAGTATTTTTGATGAAAAAAATATTTTTTCTTTTCTACAAAAATCAGAGTTTCCTGAAAGAACACTTTACTTAGTAGAAAAATCTTGTTTTCTTAAGTTAAATTCCAGGGGTTTTTTGCAAAAAAAGCTTTCTTGTTTCAAAGTTGGAGTTTTAAATCAAATGATTCAGTTTGAATAAAATTACAGGTTTTGAGAGAAAGTAGGTCCTTTGCAAAAAAATACTCTTTGAAAAATCCTATTGCGAGGTCACAGTTTTTTTTGAAAAAAAGAATAGATTTTCTTAAAAATGTATTTCTATTCAAAAAGAAATAACAACTTTTAACAGAAAGATATTTTCTTGTTGAAAAAATAGTTCTTTTGTAATTATTAGTTTTTTGAAAAAAGTTTCTTTTGAAAGAACTCTATATTTTTGAGGAAAAAACAGTATTTTCAAAATAAAAAGTTACTTGGGAAAGCTTTCCTAGAAAAATCAATTTTGCTTCTAAAATTACAAAAAAGTGTTTTTATGTTGGAAATTTAGCTGGTTTCTTTGACAAAGAAAAGGGTAACATTGAAAAAATTGTTCTTTTTCCACAAAACTACCTTCTTTCAAAAAAGTCATTCATAAAAAAAATTAGTTAAACATTGTTTTTGCAAAACTATTTGAAAATAGTTTTTTTAAAAGACCCTTGGAAGAATAGTATAAGGTAGTAAAAAAACACTTTTTTGAAACTACTAGTAAACAACAATCAATTGGAAAAAACTAATGAAAAAAGCAGCATTTCTAAAAAAATAATACAATGGTTTTTTCAAGAAAACAAGTTCAAAAAAGGTTTTTTGCTAAAAACTAGTACAGAAATATTTTTTGAAGAAAAACTGGTGCAAAAATAGTTTTTTGAAAAAACTAGTACAAAAATAGTTTATTTCAAAAAAACTAGTACAAAAATAGTTTATTTGAAAAAAAACTAGTACAAAAATAGTTTATTTGAAAAAAACTAGTACAAAAATAGTTTATTTGAAAAAAAACTAATACAAAATTGGGGATGAACTTGCAATATCCAATTGTTCCTCTCTTAGCTGGTAAGCCTTGCATCTGCACTACTTTCTCACTTTGCCATGGGTTCAAATCACCCAAGTGGCAGGCAATGAGGCACTCCTTGCTAAGATCCATGGGGGCTCTCCTATTGTAGAGAGAAACCACCCCTTATGCCTCAGTGTTTTGCTTTACTGGTGCCGCCAGGGCCCACCTGCAATATCCTAACACTGCAGAGGCTGGTGTTCACAACCCCCTGGCCTTTTACTACTTGTTTTGGGGGGTTGTTCACGCTAGCTGATGTGAGCAACCCCCTGGCCTTTTACTGCTTGTTTTGGGGAGTTGTTTGCGCTAGCTGATGTGAACAACCCCCCAGCCTTTTACTGCTTGTTTCCTGGGGTTGTTCTTGCTAGCTGATGCAAACAACCCCCCGGCCTTTTACTACTTGTTTTGGGGGTTTGTTTGCAGAAGCTGATGCAAACAATCCCCCACCTTTTTGCAGCCAGTTTTGGGGGGTTGTTTTCACTATCTAATGCAAGCAACCCCATACTTTTGCCACTGTTTTGAGGGGGCTGTTTGAGCTAGCTGATGCAAACAACCTCATGGCCTTTACGTCTGGCTTTGGGGGGTTGTTGGAAACAGTACCCCTCCAACTTCTATTTGGTCTTAGGGTTTTTTTCACACAACCCTTTTGTAACCAAATACACAGTCTTGGAGATGGTGTCATAAGGCCTTTTACACTAGTGGGATCAAACCACCCCCAGCCATTTGAAGCTGGTTGTGGGGGGTTGTTTACAATACCATATATGATTTACCTCTGTATTTTAGAGCTACCTTGTAGGGGCTGTCTGCACCAGGTGATATAAACCAACCCCCAAACCTTTTAGTATAGAAAGATATTATTTTGATTATCTATCCCTGTAAGCCAATGGAAACAAGCTGAGTGATTCCATGTATTTGGGCATAATTGTGAAATAATTTTAATCATCTTCGGAGGGAGGTTCATCGTTAGAGGAAATGAAAAAAGCTGATGGAGAACCTCAGCTGTCATTTGATATTTTTTGGAATATTAACTATGCAAGAACACTCACATTTTCCAATTTTGTAATGGTTAATGGTCTGAAATTTATCATTAGTAGTAGTGTTTAGTGAGTGGGGAAACAGAAATTATAATTAAAGATGTACTTTCAAGCAGATAATATAATTCATGTGCATGCCACTCTATAGCATCTGAGTAACCTGTCACTTTTTCCTGCCTAAAGAAAACCCGTAGCTCACAAATTCCTTTTGAAAAAAGTGGGGTTCAATATAGACCTTATAGGAGGGAATAAACTTAATGATTTCATTTTTTCCCAGTAATTAGATTGCAAAACTTTCAGTTCTAGTGGCATACTTCATATATAATATAAAGTTTGACAAAGAATGAAAGTAATGTTATATTTATGGAGTAGCCAAAATACCTGTGAAGATTACTTTCTATTAAAAATTAATTCCCAAATTTCTCCTCTTTAAGCGTAAATTTACATTTTTTGGTTGAGAATCTTTGGATTCCTACTAAATTTCTGATATTATTCAAAAAGAATTGAATTTTGAGGTAGATTATGTAAAATTTGAACCAAAAACCAAAAACAGTTTCATAAAAACAAAAGCCACCAAAACATATTACTGCGGACACAAGTGTTTGTATATTGAAAATACTAATGTAGAAAAAATGCTTTTACCAAACAGATGTTCTGAATTTTTGGAAATTTCAATACAAGGAAGAAGCTTTTCTTTACCTGAAAGATGAAATTTAGGCATATTTTTTATAATTATGATGATTTCTGCATGTGAAAGGTGTATCTTATCAAATACTCTTTAAAACCCCCAAGGATTTCCATTGCTTATCTGTCAGAAAACTATTAATTCTTGTCCACAGAGCTTCTTTCAGAAATTGTTGGTGGTGTGTTCTGTTTCAGAGGGAAGTGTATAACAAGCTAAAATGATGAAAATGTTTGAATTTGGAATATATGGGTATGGCTGAGCATTCTTGATATTAGTTCCCAAAATCACTTCATAATTTCTGTTTTTTGGATATTTATCAATTTTCATTCTGTGCTCTCAATGGAAAATTTAGGGCTCATATCAAGACATGATGACCTTTCTTTCTGCAATAAATTGTGCTCTTAAACAATAGATATTAAGTGTTAATTGATCAAATTCCCATTTTTTCCTCCCTTAATTGAAAGATATTCTTCCCATATCACATAACTTACAGAGAATTACTGAGTAATTCATAGCCTAATTTGGAATACCATTAAGTGATAAAATAGCTCATTGAAATGAATATGAATATTAAAAGGGAAAGCGAAAATTTCTTTCTTTTTGACTCTATAAACACAAATTATACAATATTTATTGATATCTCAAACATTTTAAAGGGGGGTAAATTCTGAATAATAGGTGCTTGAGGAGAAAAGGATGCTGCTCAAAATACTGAAATAACCCACTTCTGCTCCATGTAATTTTCTTTGCAAATATTATTGTTAAATTATGAAAGGTTCTTTTAATCATATATTGAGTTAATCCAGCTGTGAAAGAAAAATCTAATACTGAAGTTCATGCAGGTAATATTTGGGCTTTTCTATGGTCATCATATAATTATATCTTGGTTACATTAATTTCAAATTAAGAGCTATTTTCAAGTCACAGACAGTACACATCAAATTACTGGCTAACCAGTCACATGAAAATTGCCCTGTTGACATCATCAATACCACATAAAAGATCCGTGAAAATCTTTGTTTTTCTTAATTTCACGCCAAAATAATGGGAATGTGAGGAATCCCATGTTACATATACACTAAGAATAGTGTTATGCATGTTTTGAGCACTTAATATCATGGTATTCTTACATGGACTTTTGGTACACCCATAGTGGATATCTCACTTTAAGCTTAATTTTCTATTTTGACGTGAAAAATAGGCAAGGGGGACAAAAGACATCAAAGAGAGCCAGGGTACCCAGCTTCTGAGGCCTCAGAGGCGTGGATAGCTCCAGAGCATAGATCCATGGCTCATCTTGGCCCAATTGGTAAACTAAAACTCTTTGGGAACTTGGTTACCATGTTACAGCTACAGTAAAACTTGAGAAAATAGCAAATAACCTGCTATTTTGACGTGCCAAGGAGGTAAAGAGCTACTTAGACTCCTGTAACCATGTCAATTCTTAATGACTTTCCATGGATAAGCCCCAAAAGAGTAATTAAAACCCTTTTTGGACTTGTATCCATTGATTTACCTCATAGCGACCAGTGAAACACTGATATTTGCAATTCTACGTAGAAATGAGGTAAAAACTTCAAAAATTCATTAAAAATACAATTCTTAATGAATCCTTCTGAAACTTTCAGAACTAATGGAGAGCTGTATTATCTATGGTACAACCAAAAAGAATTACAGTTTTACTAGTAAAATTCAAAGTTTTACTTACAGTCCATTTTTGACTATTCTACGTGAAACACTGAATCTTCAAAAATTCACAGTAATTACAACCTGTGATGAAATTGGCAATAACATTGATAACTTTGAGAAATCAATGATTATTTTGGAATAAAAGAAGATTTACAGATGTTACTCCTTTTATTCTTAACCATATTGGGGTTAGTAGTCACGTAAAAGCATCAATTAAGTAATTATGATAATCTTACGTGACAACAGATGATGCAATCAATAATCCAAAAAGGTTTATTGTTTTCTCACTCACTGGTTTTTTCATTTTGCTCCATGGCACGCCTCTGTGAGCTGTTTTTGACTTAAAAGAGGCCTCCTCTTGCTGTTTTTTCCAAATAATCATCTTATTAATCATTTATATCAGTATTACCAACAAGTAAGTATTAGTTAAAACTTTTCTTAAGTGTTTTATTCTTTCAGAATCAATCAGAAAGACGTGAAATCATAGGAATCAACTATATATTGCTGTAATACATTTATTAATTCATTTTGATCCTCTAAAATCCACAATTCTACGTCAAATCTCTCTATCTCATCTTCCAATAAGCTCTTTGGAATATTAGTGAGTGATTTATCTTTGATTCTTAAAGTTTTTCTCTAAAATTAGTCTTCAAGAATTATCTTTATAATTATTCTTGCAAAAGATAATTATATATTAAAATAATTTTATTATTTTAATAAAAGAAGTTTTTATTATTAAAATGTTCTTGTAATTGATTCTAGTAGACAATTACTTGCTCACTGTTAAAATCACTAGTAGTGCTTAACATGTGAAAAAAATAATCTTTTAATTATTCAATTGTGGTTATAATAATATCTTATTATTATATTTCATAAGAACAGACATAGTACTGTTGATTAATAGTAATATTATCATCAGTTTCATAGTCACATCTTACATTTGGGGGCCTGGCCGTGTTTTTTGAACCTTGTACCCTTAATTAAGATATTTTTAAGCTCTAAAATATATTAATTTAATAATTTTTTCTTTCATTTTAAAGTTAAAATAATTCTTATTTTTGAAATTTTTTTGGAAATCTTTTTCATTGAGGAATTTGGTTTAATTTTATACTGTTTTTACACGTGGCTTTTTCACATCCAAAAACTTATAAAATTATTCTTTGAGCTACTCTGAATTAATTTTCATTCAAAATCTTAAATTTTAAAAAAAAATTTCTTTAAAAAGAATAATCTTTTTAATATTAAAAAATATAAAGCTTATAAAAAATCTTTAAAAAATATTTTAAAAAAAGTATAAAAAATAATTTTTTCTCTTTTATTTTCTCTAGTGTCTTTAATCAAATACTGTGCAGCTGGCAACAGACTCAGTAAAAGATATATCACTAGCCCAGAATCTTCAGAAGCAGAATCTGAAGACAGTATTGAGGTGCAAATTGCTAAAAGAGGCACCTTATTTAACTCAGAAAAAGCTAAATTACCACCAAAAGGTGTGTATTTTATCTTATATTTTCACCTTTTATCTTTAAATTGACGTGAAAATGGTGCATACCAGAAATGGAAGCAACTATTCAGTCCAACCAGATGGATGTGGACAAGGAAGAGGCAAGACAAAATCCAGAAGTGCCAAATCTTCCACAAGAAAGACACATTGGGAGGATGCCAGAGTTGCCCCCCATTCTCCAAGGTCTGTACCCACAGATTTTGACATGAATTCTGAGCCTGAACTAATTTATGACAATATTTCCAGGGCTGAACCATTTTCAAGTGGCAGAAATAGAAATATATCAGAGCCAGTACAAAAATTGGTTCAGAGCAGCCAAAGAAGAGGAGTGGGAAATCTGCCCAAGCCTTTGGCAGGGGGCCATGAACTCCTACTTACACATCAAGAGCTTTCTGGGTCAGGAGAAGACCATATAACTCTTAGGAGGATGGAGCCCGCTTTCTTGCAAAGACAAGGTCAAAAAGATAAAGAATTGGTTGAAGAACCAAAGTCTTTTATCCATAGACCAGAAGAAAGAGTTGGAAATGACTCCAGCTTTGGAGACAGAAGCCCCAGTGGCATCTACCAGCTCCAAACCAGCTCCAGACATGTCCAAAGACAAGCCCAAAGGACCTCAGAAGAAGCAGAGAGGTCCCAAGAACCATCAAGGCAAGGGCAAAGGCAAAGAAAATTGGCACAGACCTTACCCACAGGGGTACAGGATCCCCGAATTGGAGCCTTCAGCTGTGGACAGTGTGTTCAACATGGCCAGAACTCTCATGAAATTCACAGCCAAGGAGCAGGAAAGGATGAACAGGAGTTTTGCACGCAAATAAATGATGTACAAAGAGCTATTAATGTAGAAATTGGTAAACTTGACTCAAAGGTAACTAAAATAACATCAGAAATTAATGAATTGAAAAAACATGACAAGAAACATACTGAATGGTATGAATTGACAAATGTCAAAATTAATTCAATTATCAATTCTTGTAGCAGAATTTAGAACACATGTCAACTTCAGAATGATTAAATGGAAGATCTTTCTATTTTTAAAATGAATGATCAACTTAAAACTCTGCAAGACCATGTCTTGAAGATAGTTGACAGTACCAATCAGTTTGCTACACATTTAGCAAAAAGTGACAGTGAAAGACAGAAGTTAAAGAATGAAATCATTGCAAATGTGGAAAAAATTCATAAGAATTATGAACCACATATGCCAAGACATTCTACACCTTTGACTGAAGAAAAACCTTCTGTTAAAGGAAGTTTTTCCCCACTTTTAGGAGAAAATGCTGTCTCTGTCAAAGATATTCCCAAATTAGAAGAATGGCCAACATTCTCTGGTGAAGGAGAATACAACCATATTGAGTTCATCAGGACTATTGATATGTTACAGGAAGACTTTAATATACCTGATGAAATCATAGTGGGAAAATTACACTCTCTGTTTACCAAGACTGCAAAGAAATGGTATTACAAAATGAGAATGGATCATGGAAAACATGATTGGTCTTGGTGGAAATCTGAAGTGATTACCAAATGGGCCAACAATTCTTGGAGGTTTAAAATGGAAAATGCTTTTGAAAGTGCCATTTTTAACTCAGAGAAAGATAAACCACTTACTTGGTTCTTCAAACAAAAAGACAGACTATCTGCTTTACACCCAGATATGTCTGACACTATGATTAATATAAAGATATTAAGAAAGTGTGGAGGGGAACTGGAACATGCTATCAAAAGCAGATGTGTAGAACCATTTTCAACAGAAGACTACATTAATGCAATGGAATATATCATTACCAGAACAAGAATTGGTAAAACTTGGACTAGAATCCCTATGGAATCCAAGATGGTCACAAAGATTCCCAGAGAAGATAAAAGACCAGAAAGACCTGTCTTGAAGTGTCATAAATGTGGAAGTACTTCACATTTAGCAAACACTTGCACCAAAAAGACAAAGATCAATGAAGCTCAAGTCATTGAAGAAATTCAGTGTACTGAAGAGAAAGAAGAGTCTGATCAAGATTCTGCAGTCTCTGAAGATACACCAGTGGAGGACTATCGCATTGAAAACATTTCAGCTTTCTTTGAGGTCACAGAAGTCCATACCCACTTGCCACAGTACAGTGAGGATTGCTGCAACCTGATCAATATCCAAGATGCCAGAATGTGTAAAACAAAACCTGCTAGAGGAAAGGGTTATACTTCTGGGGCATCCTGTATCACATCAATTCTGATGAGTGATATTGAAGCCAAAGTAAATTTGGATACAGGGGCATTCTGCACTTGTGTGGGCAAAGATTATCTCCAAATTATACTTCCAGAATGGAAAAACCATCTATTACCAATAGAATGTGTGAAATTTAGTAGTGCCAGTAACAATATGTACCCCTTGGGTATATTGGACACAAATCTTGTATTTCCACATCCAGCAGGAAGTGTGAGAATGAAAACTGAGATTGTGGTAATGGATAATTGCACATCTCAGCACATCATTCTTGGAAATGATTACTTGAATATTTATGGTATTGATATCAATAACCATAAAGAAAGATATTTCACAATTGGGGATAACAAAAGAAAAAATTTGCTTTTTCCAATATGCCAAAACAAATATCTGTGGTATCTTCTGTCAAAGATACTTACAAAGATGAATTTGTGTCTAATCAACTTGTTGAAGCACAAATTAATCCATCATTGTCACTAAAGATGAGGAGTGAACTTATTAATGTGTTATACACATACAATAATGCATTTGCATCTGATAATGAACCATTAGGTGCTATAAGGGGACATGAAGTTGATATTACTCTTAATATTTACAGGCCATATCCTCCAGTACTTAGAAGACCAGCTTATCCAGCCAGTCCCAGAGCTAGAGAAGCCTTGGAAAAACATATCCAAGAGTTAATTCAACCTGGTTTACTAAGAAAAGTAGGCCATAATGAGGAAGTTGAAGTGACAACACCTGTTATTATTGCATGGCATAATGAAAAGTCAAGAATGGTTGGATATTTCAGGGAATTGAATACCTACACAGTTCCAGATAGGTATCCAATCCCTAGGATCCAAGAAACCTTGACTCAATTGTCTAAAGCTAAGTATATAACATCAATGGATGCATTTAAATGTTTTCATCAGAATGTTTTAACGCCTAAAGCTAAGAAATTACTTAGAATTATCACTCACTGTGGTATTTATGAGTATCTTAGGATGCCATTTGGCATTAAAAATGCTCCATCCCATTATCAAAGAATGATGAATACCATCTTTCCCACAGAGTTTTCTGAAGGATGGCTTATCATTTATATTGATGATATTATCATATGTTCTGATTCATGGTCTTTGCACCTTGAAAGACTTGCAAGAGTACTTCATAAAGTTTCAGAAGTGAACATGAAAATTTCACTTAAGAAATTCAATTTTGGCTTTGAAGAACTCAAAGCATTAGGACATATTGTTTCTGGTTTAAGCTTAGGTATTGACAAAAACAAAGTAGCAGCAGTGTTACTTAAACCAATACCCCAGAATAAAAAAGGAATGATGTCTTTTCTTGGGTTTGCCAGCTACTATAGGCAACACTTGTAAGACTTTGCAATTCTAGCCAAGTCACTTTATAGAATCTGTGATCAACAGACTGTATTTGAGATGACACAGGAGAGAATTAAAGCTTATGAGAAGATAAGGAGAGCTCTTACAGAAGCACCTTTACTACTCATGCCTGACTGGAATATCCTTTTAAATTGTACATTGATGCATGTGGATATGGATTAGGGGCAGCCCTACATCAAGTCCAAATTATTGATGAGAAACCTACAGAGGCACCAGTTTGTTACATCTCAAGACAAATCAAACCAACAGAAGCCAGATATGGTGCAAGCCAAATGGAGTGCTTATGTTTGGTATGGGCACTTGAGAAATTACACTCCTATCTTGATGGCAGAGTTTTTGAAGTAATAACTGACTGTAATGCAGTAAAATCACTTCTTAACATGAAGACTCCCAACAGACATACGTTGAGATGGCAAATAGTCATTCAAGAATATAGAGGAAACATGACTATAGTCCACAAAGCAGGAAACATTCACAAGAATGCTGATGGACTTAGCAGGTGGGCTTTAGCCAACACTCCTGATAACCCAGCTTATGTACCCTTGGAAGCTGAACCACAGATTCCAATTGAAGGGATTAATATAACTGACCTTGGGACTGAATTCTTTGAAGAGGTCAGAGAATCTTACAAGCAAGACAAGAATTGTCATATCTTGACTTCTTTATTAGACAAAGACTGCAAAGATACATCTTTAGTCAATGCACTAGATGAAGTTTGGAGAAATTCTTATTCTGAAGGGAGATTTCACTTGTTTGATGGGATTATTTACCACAGAACCAAACATTCTTGTGTAATGACATTATGCAGCAGATTGCTTATCAATACAATTCTTCATGAATTCCATGATAGCATCTACTCTGGACACCTGTCAGAGGACAGAACACTTGAAAAAGTGAAGAACTGTGCATGGTGGCCATCTTGGAGAAAGGAAACCATTGAATATTGCCATACCTGTGACAGATGCCAAAAAGCAAACAGGAGCACAGGAAAGAAATTTGGACTTATGATCCATATTCAAGAACCAAAATCCCCATGGAAAGTTGTTCACATGGATTGGGTCACAGCACTTCCTCCAAGTGGTGACAGAAGCTATAATGCTTGTTTAGTCATTGTAGACAGATATAGCAAGACTCCCATATTCTTACCACGTCATAAAGATGACACTGCTATGGATACAGCTCTTCTTCTATGGAGTAGAGTTATTTCTCATACAGGATTATTTAAGAATATCATAAGTGACAGAGATCCCAAGCTCACATCTGCACTTTGGACCAATCTTCATAGATTGTTTGGGACTAAGTTATCATTCTCTACAGCATATCACCCTCAGACAGATGGGCTAGTAGAGAGGATGATTCAAACTTTAGAACACATGATCAGGGGATTTTGTGCTTATGGATTGGAATTCAAAGACTCAGATGGCTTTACCCATGACTGGTGCACTCTGATACCTGCATTAGAATTGGCATACAAGACATCAATCTATTCTTCCACAGGACAAACTCCTGCTATGTTAGAAAAAGGATGGAATCCAAGAATTCCAGCAGACACACTGAGGAAAGATTTGATTGACATTCATCCTACAGCTTCCAGCTTCAAAATGATTCTTGATAAAGTAAAACATCATGCAAAACAAAGTATGGATGATGCTTTTGATTATGCAAAACAGAAGTGGGACAAGAGTCATAAAGTACCAGACTTCAAAGTAGGGGACTTAGTTCTAGTTTCAACCTTGAATTTTAATAATATCAAAGGCCCAAAGAAACTTAAAGATTCTTATGTAGGACCTTTTGTTATTGTTGCCTTACATGGAACCAATGCAGTTCAAGTGGAATTGAGTGGTGAATGAGAAAATAAACATCCCACTTTTCCAGTCAGCTTGATAAAACCTTATCAACCAACTGATAAAGAATTGTTTCCTTTAAGGAACCCAACTCCTTTAACTGCCCCACCAGTGGAACAGAATGAAGACAAAAAGATAAAGAAAGTCATTAAAGAAAGGAGACTTAGGGGTAAAAATCAGAGAGAATATCTTGTCAGATATAGAAATCCAGTACAGGAAGATTAATGGCTAGCAAAATCAGATATACCTGACTCAGATAAGCTTCTGAGAAGATTTAGACATGAAAGAAGGCCACAATCCTGAGTATTTCTATAAATGTGCTTTAAATTACTTGATCTGAGTAGTGTAAAGAGGTTGGACAGTGGACATTAGACCCCCTTTGGGGCATTTATTTTTCTTTTATACCATTGATAAAATTGTGGTACAATTTTATTTTTTGGTGGGAGGGAATGTGAGCCTTGAGGTATATTTTACATACCCAAATAGGCCACAATTATCATAAAAATAAATTCTGAAT
Organism: Austropuccinia psidii; assembly: GCA_023105745.1. Lineage (NCBI taxonomy): Eukaryota > Fungi > Basidiomycota > Pucciniomycetes > Pucciniales > Sphaerophragmiaceae > Austropuccinia > Austropuccinia psidii. The sequence continues at coordinate 42,580,529 of JALGQZ010000009.1, forward strand.
AATGCATAACTCATAAGTCATGCATATATTCAAATTTCATTATTTTTGATTTCAGAAAAGTTGAATAACTTTTTATTGGGTACGTAAATCCATGGATTTAAGGCCAGATTTGGATTCTACACAAAAATTCACCTAGGGTAGCTCCATAGAGTGAGTAAGCTCAAATTAACTCTTTGAGGTGGTAAAATGGAAAATACTTCAATACCACATCATCAGTACCACATAAAAGATCCGTGAAAATTTTTGTTTTTCTTAATTTCACACCAAAATAATGGGAATGTGAGGAATCCCATGTTACATATACACTAAGAATAGTGTTATGCATGTTTTGAGCACTTAATATCATGGTATTCTTACATGGACTTTTGGTACACCCATAGTGGATATCTCACTTTAAGCTTAATTTTCTATTTTGACGTGAAAAATAGGCAAGGGGGACAAAAGACATCAAAGAGAGCCAGGGTACCCAACTTCTGAGGCCTCAGAGGCATGGATAGCTCCAGAGCATAGATCCATGGCTCATCTTGGCCCAATTGGTAAACTAAAACTCTTTGGGAACTTGGTTACCATGTTACAGCTACAGTAAAACTTAAGAAAATAGCAAATAACCTGCTATTTTGATGTGCCAAGGAGGTAAAGAGCTACTTAGACTCCTGTAACCATGTCAATTCTTAATGACTTTCCATGGATAAACCCCAAAAGAGTAATTAAAACCCTTTTTGGACCTGTATCCATTGATTTACCTCATAGCGACCAGTGAAACACTGATATTTGCAATTCTACGTAGAAATGAGGTAAAAACTTCAAAAATTCATTAAAAATACAATTCTTAATGAATCCTTCTGAAACTTTCAGAACTAATGGAGAGCTGTATTATCTATGGTACAACCAGAAAGAATTACAGTTTTACTAGTAAAATTCAAAGTTTTACTTACAGTCCATTTTTGACTATTCTACGTGAAACACTGAATCTTCAAAAATTCACAGTAATTACAACCTGTGATGAAATTGGCAATAACATTGATAACTTTGAGAAATCAATGAGTATTTTGGAATAAAAGAATATTTACAGATGTTACTCCTTTTATTCTTAACCATATTGGGGTTAGTAGTCACGTAAAAGCATCAATTAAGTAATTATGATAATCTTACGTGACAACAGATGATGCAATCAATAATCGAAAAAGGTTTATTGCTTTCTCACTCACTGATTTTTCAGTTTGCTCCATGGCACGCCTCTGTGAGCTGTTTTTGACTTAAAAGAGGCCTCCTCTTGCTGTTTTTTCCAAATAATCATCTTATTAATCATTTATATCAGTATTACCAACAAGTAAGTATTAGTTAAAACTTTTCTTAAGTGTTTTATTCTTTCAGAATCAATCATAAAGACGTGAAATCATAGAAATCAACTATATATTGTTGTAATACATTTATTAATTCATTTTGATCCTCTAAAATCCACAATTCTACGTCAAATCTCTCTATCTCATCTTTCAATAAGCTCTTTGGAATATTAGTGAGTGATTTATCTTTAATTCTTAAAGTTTTTCTCTAAAATTAGTTTTCTTCAAGAATTATCTTTATAATTATTCTTGCAAAAGATAATTATATATTAAAATAATTTTATTATTTTGATAAAAGAAGTTTTTATTATTAAAATCTTCTTGTAATTGATTCTAGTAGACAATTACTTGCTCACTGTTAAAATCACTAGTAGTGCTTAACATGTGAAAGAAATAATCTTTTAATTATTTAATTGTGGTTATAATAATTTTTTATTATTATATTTCATAAGAACAGACATAGTACTGTTGATTAATAGTAATATTATCATCAGTTTCATAGTCACATCTTACACAGGACAGGATTCAAGCATATGGTAAAATCAAGTATGCCTTGACCAATTCACCATTATTATTGATTCCAGACTGGAAACTTCCTTTCAAGCTGTATATTGATGCATGTGGTGAAGGTTTAGGAGCTGCTCTTCATCAAGTTCAAATTGTCAATGACAAGCCTTATGAAGGTCCAATTTGTTGTATTTCAAGACAAATTAAACCTACTGAGGCCAGATATGGAGCTAGCCAGATGAAGTGCCTTTGCCTTGTTTGGGCTTTGGAAAAACTTCATTACTATCTTTATGGTAGTGTGTTTGAAGTAATTACTGATTTTAATGCAGTAAAATCACTTCTTAACATTAAAACTCCAAACAGACATATGTTAAGATGGCAGATTGCTATACAGGAGTACAGAGGCAATATGACCATAGTAAATAAAGCTGGAAATATTCATAAGAATGCTGATGGCATAAGTAGATGGGAATTACCAAATACACCTGATAACCCTGCTTATGTTCCTACGAGTGCAGAACCTCAAATCTCAATTTAAGGAATTAATATCACAGATGTTGGAACAGAATTCTTTGAAGAAGTTAGAGAAAGCTATAAGCAAGTTAAGAATTGTCATATTCTTACTGCTCTACTTGAAAAAGATTGCAAAGATGTAGCCTTAGCTAATTCTCTGGATGATATTTGGAAAACATCTTATGATAATGAAATATTCCCTTTGTTTGATGGTATGCTATATCATTAATCTAAACACACATGTGTCATGGTCCTATGTAGCAGAATATTAATTAACACCATACTAATAAATGCCATGATAACATATATTCTGGACATCTGTCTGAAGACAGAACAATGGAAAGAATTAAGACATGTGCCTGGTGGCCATCTTGGAGAAAAGATGTCATTGAGTACTGTCACAGCTGTGATAGATGCCAGAAAGCCAATAAAGCTATTGGTAAAAGATTTGGTTTAATGATCCATATTCAAGAACCAAGTACCACATGGGAAATAGTTCACATGGATTGGGTAACTGCCTTACCACCTGGAGGTGATAAAAGTTACAATGCATGTCTTGTTATTGTGGACAGATATAGAAAAACACCAATCTTTTTACCATGTCACAAAGATGACACAGCTATGGATACAGCGCTTTTAATCTGGAATAGAGTAATATCCCATACTGGTCTGTTTAAAAACATCATTAGTGACAGAGACCCAAAATTTACATCAGCCTTATGGACTAATTTACATAGGCTTTTGGGTACAAGACTATCATTCTCAACAGCCTACCATCCACAAACAAATGGGCTGGCAGAAAGAATGATTCAAACCCTTGAGGACATGATCAGAAGATTTTGTGCTTATGGCCTTGAGCTTAAAGATTCTGATGGATTTACCCATGATTGGTGTACTCTTATACCAGCATTGGAATTAGCCTACAAGACCTCCATCCATGCTTCAACAGGCAAAACTCCTGCAATGTTGGAGAAAGGATGGAACCCCAAACTTCCAATTGATACTTTGAAAAAAGATCTGGTTGATATTCATTCAACTGCTTCAAGCTTTAAGTTATTGCTTGATAAAGTAAGACATCATTCAAATCAAAGCATGAATGATGCCTTTGAATATGCTAAACAGAAATGGGATAAAATTAATAAGACCCCAGAATTCAAAGTAGGGGACTTAACACTAGTTTCAACCTTGAACTTTAATAATATTAAAGGCCCAAAGAAATTAAAAGATTCCTTTGCGGGATCATTCATCATTAAAGCCCTTCATGGGACAAATGAAGTACAAGTAGAATTGTCAGGAGAACTGGAAAACAAACATCCAACTTTCCCTGTCAGTCTAGTAAAGCATTACACTTCAAGTGATAAGGAATCATTTCCTTTAAGAAATGAAACACCCTTAGAAATACCCCCACTAGATCAAAGTGAGGAGAAAAAGGTACTAAAAGTCTTGAAAGAAAGAAGACTTAGGGGGGAAAATGAAAGAGAATACTTAATCAGGTATGAAAATCCACAACATGAAGATGAATGGATTGTAGAAAGCAAAATACCTGATTCCCAAAGGTTTCTCAGAAGATTCAGACATGAGAGAAGACCAATTGCTCAATGAAAAGTTTGAATTGTGTGCTTTACATACTTAGAAAAGTATATGCAGAGCGGTTGGACAGTGGCTTATACCCCCCCAAATAACTTGGGGGTATACTACAGAAGGAAAAGTGTGGTACAATTTTCTTTGGTGGTAGGGAATGTGAGCCTGTGAGGTATGTATAACATACCCATAAGGCCACAAATAACTTTACACACAGTTAAAATCGTCTTCAACAGAATTTTTAATTGACTTTAAAATAAAAAATAACAAAAAATAAGTATAACTTTTTTTTGGATAAACAAAGTAATAAATGTTATGTCATTTTTGGATTCTACACCAAAAATAACCTCAGGTACATCCATAAGTTGTTATACCCAAAAACACTTATTTCTTATGTTATTGGAAGATTTAAGAATCTCACAGTACTAATGTAACCTTCTTAATATTTTAAAATTGTTAAATTCAAGCTTAATTAAGCTTAAATTTAAAGTTGCATAAGGTTTATGCAAACTTACCAAAATTTTAGTTAAAATTTAGGTGTGGTGTATATTTACTGAATTTGCTAAGGATTTGCCATACATAATTTAAATCCTGCGTGAGCTCAATTTAAAAGGGTTTAAGGCCATAGTATTACTTTAAATAAATAAAAGGGAAAAATCCACGCAGAAAGGTGGGACAAAGGAAAAAGACCAAATAGAGCTGGGGTACCCAACTTTTTGGATCTGCAAGGATTCAATTAAGGTTTTCCACCTGTATTGGAGAATTTTCAACCTCATTTAAACTTTAAGATTAGACTTTGGTCCAACATTAAAGTTTAAACTGGTTTTATCCCAATTGAGACAGGAATTTCAAGCTGCCAGAGGGTAAATCCCAATATGCAGGCTTGAATTCAAGGTTTTAAGAACTGTCAAAGCTTAATTAAGCTTAGAAAGTCTAAATAAGCTGAAAACTTTAAGTTTTCAAGCATTAAAACCTTATCAAAACTTAAGGTTTAGTGTGTATTGCTATTTTGCGTGTAAAAATAGCAATAGCTTCAAAAATTCATTGAAGATCCAATTTGTAATGGATTTGCTTGAAAATTTCACACAGCTTACAGTTGAATATGATATTCATATAAATTAAATTTTAGGTATCTTTTATAAATAAATTTCCTTGGTAAATAGCCTGGAAATTTACTCTTTTAATTAAAGCTCAAAGAAAATTATAATTTCTTTAAAATTTAATTAAAAATTGAGTTTAAGAGATTTCTGCTTGAAACTCTATTTTTAAGTTGTTCATGTGATGAAATTTGATATAAATAATTTTATTTATATTAAAAACTTAAAATAATTAGTTTAAGTGAGGATTAAAGTTACATGGAGTTAATAATAACACTGTTAACTTTAAATTGGAATTAAAAATAAGTTACTCTAAGTTAAGAACCTTATTTTTAAGCATGGTTTTTCAGTTTTGACATGAGCACGCCCTTTATATTCATTGTGAATCATGGGAGCTGCTCTGAAGACATAAAAAGAGTCTTTTCATCACTGTTTTTGTCCATCATTCATTATCAATCCAATCATATTAGAAATTTAAACAGGTAAAGTTTTATTAAATATAAAATCTTATTATTAAAGTAATTCTTAAGTTATTTTATTCTTTATTAATTAAAATTAAAGAATTGAAATCATATAATTTAGATTATTGTTGTAATCACCAATAATATATTTTATTATTTAAAATTAATCATATTAAATATCTTTTCAAAATCCACAAATTCCTCTTAAAAACTCTTTAATCATAATTTTTATTATAAAAAGTTGTTTTATCTTTAAAAATATTGATTTTTGGCGTGTTTTTAACTTATAGTTATTATTTAATATAATAACTGTTGCTGTTTGACTTGTTGTATGAAATAAATATTATAAGTAAGTTTTCTCTAAAGCTCTACATTTTTTTTATCTATTATTAGTTTTTTTATATAAAATTTTATTCTATAAGAATTATTTCTGCACAGTGTGTGTTTGATTCTTTTATAGATAATATTTATATTATTTAAAAGTGGTTAATATTCATATTTTCCACGTGTAATTGTCTCATTAAGGGCTTTACACTTCTTATTGTTATAACTGTCAGTGACTATAACAATAATAGAATAATTATAATTTATTATAATTATTATTATTATTATTTTTATAATAATAATTAAATTTATTTTTTTCTACAATTATTTTTAATAATTATATTTAAATTTGTGGTTATAATATTTTGTTATATTATATATTTCTACTGAGGACAGTCATAGTACTCTTGATATTACTACTATTATCAAGAGTTTCATAGACAAACCTTACAACCATTATGCACCTTTTTTCAGCAGCAATTCAATGGCGGCAATTTCAAATGGTTATTTCAGCTTTTCAACAGTTCATCAAGGCAAACCTTCCAGAGGATTCATCAAGGCTCAAGGGCAAGTGTCATAATCTCAAATACCAATGATGCCATCAAGCAATCAATAGTTATTATCACTCACAGTATTCCTCCAAGGGAATACTGGCTGTTCATTCTCAAGGGATATTCAAGAGGCAGTTCCAAAACAATGTGTCAAGGGTCAATGATCCACCAATTCATTCAGTACAGTCTTAATTTATCAAGACCTGTATTTTTAATCATACATCATGTGAAACTCATTCAACATAGTTTTTTTCCCAATCTGGCAAGATAAACATCCCATCAGACAATCAATACAGCTTCCAGTATTCAATACAGGACCACTGCTAGCCTGAAGGAGTCAAGCTCTCAGCTTTTCACATATACCAGCCTCCTTTGACCCTGGGGGGTTTTCCCCCAGTTAATTAATATATTTTGATTTTATTTTATCTTTATTTATCTTACCATTTTTTGTTAAGTGAATACTGATATTATCAAGTCAGTCATTTAGCACCTTTTCACTTTTCTTTCTTTGCCTGTCAATGGATATTTGGTGGTCATATCCTTACTAATTCCATTGTTCAATTTGGCAGGTTGAAACAGTGATTAAGGACTTAATTGGTTGGTTCTTTGGCCATTTGGCTTCTCATTTCTCTTATTGCATTGCATCTTGTACTTTCATCCTTCTTAGAGAAATTTATTCTTTATTTTATTTCTTTATTCTTTTGGAGTCTTCCAAGTGAGTTCCCTGATTGCTGAGTGCCAGGCCACTCTTGTTTTTCTGTCCAAGAGCCCCTGTGACAGTGGCTCAGGTTCTGGACTCAAAACTCAAAAGAGGTAAATTATGGTATATTTTAGAGTGGAAAGATTCATTGAAGACCAATAAAGAGGAACTTTGCAGCCAGCTTCCAGCCCTACCAACTCACCAGACCTTGTAAGGGATTTCTATACCTTGTATACTTACAAGCCTGGCCCTAATACCTCAAGAGTTTGATTTTATGGTTCTTGGTGGGGAGTAGAAGTTATGAAAGTAAGTTCCTCTCCTGGAATACAACTTTAAGGGGTTATTCTACCCAAATTTCCTGTAACCATCACCCTGGCTACTTTGTGAGAACTTTTAAATTCTTTGGACAGATTCAGAAGGCCTTGCAGTGTTAATAACCTCAAATTTGGACCTTTTGTCAAGATATGGCAAAATTCCCTTTTTGATTTGTTTTTTTCTTTATTTATACCATTAATCATTATTCAAGACATTCCTTACATCAATTCAATTTATGGAAAAGGTTCTCCTTTTATTTTATGGTGCTTGGTGGGAAGTGGAAGTTATGAAAGTAAGTTCCATCTCCTGATATGCACCTCTGAGTTTTTCTACTTCTTGTAAAACAGCACATTCATCACTTTGTGAGCATTGAATGCTTGGTTTCATCTCTCAAGAAAATTGATGGCCAAAATCAAGCAACTCACCTCAAGTAGGACACCTCTGATAAATTTCTTTATTTCTTTTTCTTTGCTACCTTTTATCTTGATTCTTTCAATTTCTTTCCTTTCTTTTACTCCTATAATTATTGTTTATTTTCTTTCTTTATCAAAGCAGCAGAATCCCCTCCCATATCATGTATTGTGAGGTTCAATTTTTTGTTTTTGTATTCATAAGAGGGGGGATAAAAGACAACCAAACACAAACAAAGCAAACAAACTAGTTATCCTTACCAATATTATCAAAGATTCTATAGAATTCATTTATCAATTCATCTTCATACCATGAAAGCTTGGAAACTGTCTCTTCAGAAGCAGTACCAGGAATCAAAGCCACAATCACCTCCCTACTATTTCTATAAGCCCTTTTGAAAAATCTATCCGCAGCATATTTACCTTCATTTACCACAGTTGTATCCTCTCTGGTAGCCCTGATTGGCCAATGATCACAATTTTGAAACACTTGATCAATGGGGAATGGAAAAAGTTACCAATCATCTCTTCTTCTTCTGGTTCTGGCCACAGGCTGTAAGCAATGGGAGGTGAGGTGTGAGCCTGTGAGGTATGTATAGCATACCCATAAGGCCACAAATAATTGTATATACAGTTGATTTTGTATTTAACATACTTTTCAATTGAATTTAAAATTGAAAATAACAAAAAATAATTATAACTTTCTTTTGGATAAATAAATTTATATGTATTATGTCATTTTTGGATTCTACACCAAAAATGACCTAGGGTACACCCATAGGGTGTTATACCCAAAAAGGCTTATTTCTTATGTTATTGGAATATTTAAGAATCTCACAGTACTAATGTAGCTTTTTTTACTTTTTAAACATTTTTTTTAAAATTGTAAAATTTAAGCTTAAATAAGCTTAAATTCAAAGTTGCATAAGGTTTATGCAAACTTACCAAAATTTTAGTTAAAATGGAGGTGTTGTGTATATTTACCGAATTGGCTGAGAATTTTCCATACAGAATGTAAATCCTGCATGAGCTCCATTTAAAAGTGTTTAAGGCCATAGTATGGCTTTAAATAAATAAGAGGGCAAAATTAACACAAAAAGGTGGGAGAAAGTAAAAAGATCAAACAGAGCTGGGGTACCCAACTCTTTGGATCTGCAAGGATTCAATTAAAGTTGTCCACCTGTATTGTAGTATTTTCAACCTTATTTAAACTTTAAGATTAGACTTTGATCCAACCTTAAGGCTTAAGCTGGTTTTAACCCAATTTGGACAGAAATTTCAAGCTGCCAAAGGGTAAATCCCAATAGGCAGGCTTGATATTAAAGCTTTGAGACCTGTGGAAGGTTAAAGAAGCTTAAATATTTAAGGCTACAAGCATTAAAACCTTATCAAAAGCTAAGGTTTGGTTTTTATTGCTATTTTACAAGGAAAAATAGTAATAACTTCAAAAATGCATTAAAAATCCAATTCTTGATGGATTTGCTTGAAACTTTCACACAGCTTACAACTTAATACTATCTATAAATAAATCAAATTTTAAGTATCTTTTATGAATAGAATTCCTGGGTAATTAGCCTGGAAATGTACTCTTCTAATTATACTTGAAGAAAATTAAGATTTCTTTAAAAATTTATTAAAAATTGGATTCAAGATATTTCTTCTTGAAATCTCATTTTTTAAGTTGTTCATGTGATGAACTTTAATATAAATAAGCTTAGTGGAATTAAAAATAAGTTACCTTAAGTTAAGAACCTTATTTTTAAGCTTGTTTTTTCAGTTCTGACCTGAGAACGCCCTCTACATCCATTATGAATCATGAGAGCTGCCCTGTAGAAATAAAAAGAGTCTTTTAATCACTGTTTTTGTCCATCATCAATTATCAATCCAATCATCTCAGACATTCAAACAGGTAAAGTTTTATTATATATAAAATCTTATTATTAAAGTATTTCTTAAGTATTTTATTCTTTACAAATCTTAAATTAAAGAATTGAACTCATAGAAATTAGATTATTGCTGCAATCACCTATAATATATTTTATTTTATAAAATTATTGTCTTTAAGACATCTTTCAAAATCCACAAATTCCTCTCAAAAACTCTTTAATCGTGATTCTCATTGCAAAAACTTGTTTTATCTTTAAAAATATTGATTTTTGGCATGTTTTCAACTTATAATAATTATTTAATACAAGAACTGTTGTTGTTTGACTTGTTGTATTAAATTTATATTATAAGTAAGTTCTCTCTGAAATAATATAGCTTTTTTTAACTCTATTATTAGTTTTTTTTATATAGAATTTGTCTATAAGGATTATTTCTGCACAGTGTTTGTTTTGGCTCTTTTATAAGTAATATTTATATATTCTCTATAAGTGGTTGAATATTTATATTTTCCACGTGTGATTGTCTCATTAAGAGCTTTACACTTCTTATTTTTATAATTGTCAGTGACTATAAAATTAATAGAATAATTATAATTTATTATAATTATCATATTTTCTTATTATTATTTTATAAAATAATAATTAAATTTATTCTTTTATAGAATAATTTATAATAATTATATTCAAATTTGTGGTTATAATATTTTATTATATTATATTTTTCTATTGAGGACAGTCATAGTACTCTTGATATTGCTACTATTATCAAGAGCTTCATATACAAACCTTACATTTGTGGGCCTGGCCCTAATTTTAACCAATTTTTTGGACATAAATCATATTCTAGACCTCATTTTACTGTTTTTTGATGTAAAATTGCCGTATTTACTTTACTATTGGCTTTTTTGAGACTCATCCCTTATACATAATCCTTAAAATGTTAATAAAGTTATTTTTTCTTAAGAATATTGTTTCAAACACTATACTATTGAGTGACTTGGAATAAATTTCTTTTGTCTAACCAGTGGCTTTTTCACATCACAGACTTGAAATTTATTCTTTGAGTTATTCTAGTATAAAGTGAATAATAATACAATTTTTATTAATAACTTATTAATTGAATAATTATTATTTCTTTAAATAAAATATAAAATCAAATTAAAAATTTCAAAATTCAAAATATTTACTAAAGACACTTTTCCTTTAAGCTTAGACATTTTTCTTTATTTTTGACATAATTTGCCATAAATTACATTAAAACAGGTTTATCCAATAAGTTGAGTTTATGAGTTATTTTTATTGTTTTATGAAATAACTTCTATTTGTTTTTTCTGTAGTTTCATCCATCAGAGAAAGCTCTTCAGACTCTGAAGCCTCAGAGTCTAGTATTTAAATTCAAACTATCCCAGCACCAAGGGGTTTAATTACCAAGGAACCCTTTAAAGTTCCACCAGGTGAATTCAATCCATTTCTTAGTCTTAATTGCTCTATATTGATGTGAAATGCCTCCTACTAGAAGTAAAAGTAACTACTCCATCCAATAAAATGGATCTGGAGCAGGACATTCCAGTCATACATCAAAAAGACAAGAGTTTAATCCCAGAGGAGAGGCACAAATGGAGGATTCCAGAGCTTCCACCAGTTCCCAAAGGTTAGGCAGCACCTTGGACACTCTTATTGAGCGTCCAGAAGCTGACATAACTGCTATTTCTGTTGTTAGACCTGAATCACTTTCAACAGGCAACAATAGAGATATACCAGTCTCAGTACAAGAACTGGTGTATGGTGGCAAATCAGCAAGAGTGGGAACTTCTCCCAACTCTTTGGAGAGGCACCATGAGCTCATATCTACAAGTGAAGAAGTTCATGGGGCCAGAAAAGACAGAGGAACTTCCAAAGGGTTGGACACACATGTCTTTCAAAGGACAAGTCCAACAGATAAAAGCTTGGTTGAAAAATCAAAGCATGTTATCAAAGGGCCAGAAGAAGAAGTTGGCCCAAGGCAAGGAAAACAGCCCAGTGGAAGCTCCCCAAGCCTCCACAAGCAAAAATCCGCCTCAACAAGTGCCAAACAAGCCCAAGCAAACCACAAAGACCAACCAGAAGGGCAAGCAAAAGGCAAAGCCCAAGTGAAACAAGCCTTACCCACAGAATTTCAGGATTCCCAAGAAAGATAAGACAGCCGTTGACAATGTGTTTGATATGGCAAGAACTCTGATGGAATTCAAAAACAAAGAAGAGGAAAGCTTGAGCCAATCTTTTCCAAAGAAGAAGATCTTGTAAAGCTTGTAAACCAAATTGAAACTTGTAATAAAGAAATTATAACAAAGTTTAAAACATTTGAGTATATCCAACAAAAGTTGGGTAATGAGATACTTCAAGTAAAAGAGTCAAAAAAGACCAGTATTGTCCTTGAAAATGTTAATAAAGACAATATTTTGTCTTTGACTGTCTAAGGCTACCTTACTCAATCAACCAGATGACAATTCTATTTCTTTTATAACTAGACAGTTAAAATAATCAAGGATACAAGTTCAAAACTTGGAAAAAACAACTGGGAAAAATGCAGCTCTTTTCCAAAAACAATTGGAAAAAAGTGATAAAGAAAGACTTTAGTTGAAAGAAGATATTAAATCAAGTATTAATAACATATCGCTGAAGAATGATTTTCCAAGACAGTCTACACCAATTCTTGACCGGAATGTGCTAAACTGGAATAATGACTTACATCATACAATTTCAAGTAATGCAGAACTAGAAACTGCTTAAAATTTTAAATAAATTCCAAGACGAGAGGAATGGCCAACCTTCAGTGGTATAGGGGAATATGATCCTATGGAATTAATGAAAACAATTGATATGCTTAAAGAGTACTTTAACATACCAGATGAATACATAAGTGCCAGATTACACTCATTGTTTACCAAATCAGCAAAGAAATGGTATTACAAAATGAGACAAGACTGTGGTAAACATTCTTGGCCTTGGTGGAAAGAAAAAATTATTTCCAAATGGGCAAATGATTCCTTGAGATTTAAAATGAAAATTTTTTTTGAAGAAGCCATTTTTAATATTGAGAGGGACAGGCCCATTTCTCGGTTTCAAAAAAAAAAGGACAGATTAACTTTCCTTCATCCTGATATGTCTGAAAAAATGGTACATAAAAGGATATTAAGAAAATGTGGTGGTGACCTTGAGCATGCTATAAGAAGCAGATGTATTGAGCCTTGCTCTACAGAAGATTATATTAATTCTATGGAGGACATCACTACTAGAACAAAAATTGGTAGAAATTTGTATAAACCCCCAATAGACAACAAGACTAATGGGAAACCAATTTCAAAGCCAAATAAGCCACAAGACAGACTTCCTTTGAAATGTCAGAAGTGTGGAAGTACATCTCATTTGGCTAATACTTGTCCTAAAAAGACAAGAATAAATGAGATAGAAATTGAAAAAGATGACACAAAATAAACAAAAGATTTCTCTGTACATGAAAGTGATTCTGAGCCTCCTGAAGAGGAGGAACTGCCAGATGAACTTAGTATAGAAAATATTAATGTTTCCTTTGAAGCTACAGAAGTACATACTCACTTACCACAGTACAGTGATGAATGTATGGATCTCATACATGTTTAAGATGCTAAAATACAGAAAACAAAACCAGCCAGAGGTAAAGGTTATACAGCTGGATCATCTTGTATCACTAATATTGTGATAAACAACAGAGAAGCCAAGATACATCTTGACTCAGGTGCTTTTTGTACTTTTGTTGGAAATAATTATCTTGATAAGATTTATACCAATTGGCAAGACAGTTTAATGCTGATTGAAGGTATAAAATTCAGCAGTGCCAGCCAAAATATGCACCCCTTAGGTATATTTGAAGCAGCAATGATATTCCCTCATCCTACAGGAAGTATCAGCTTAAAAGTTTAATTTGTTGTTATGAATAATTGTACTTCACAACACTTTAAAATTGGAAATGATTATCCTAATATTTATGGTATTGAGATTAATAATCATAAAGACAGGTATTTCACTAAAGGGGAAAATAAAAGGAGAAAATTTGCTTTTCCTCCAGAAAACAGAGAAATAACTGTCATTAGACAAGTAAAAAATGTTAATAAAGAAAGATTTGTGTCAGATCAATTAATTGAAACACAAATTAGTCCTGAATTAACACCAGAAATGAAGGAAGAACTTATTGAAATTTTATTTCAATACAGGGAAGCCTTTCCTTCTGATAATGAACCACTTGGGGCTATCAAAGGCCATGAAGTGGGCATTATGCTTTGTGTGGGAAGACCTTATCCTCCACTTTTAAGAAGACCAGCTTACCCAGCTAGCCCTAGGGCCAGAGAAGCATTAGAAGGCCATATTAATGAACTAATGAAGCTGGAAGTTCTTAAAACGGTTGGACACAATGAAGAAGTACAAGTCACAACTCCTGTAATCATTACTTGGCATAATGATCAATCAAGGATGGTTGGTGATTTTAGAGCATTGAATACCTACACTATCCCAGATAGTTTATCCAATTCCTAGAATCCATGAGACTTTGACTCAATTATCCAAAGCAAGATTTATTACCTCTATGGATTCTCTGAAAGGCTTCCATCAGAATTTTTTAACACCTCATGCTAGGAAATTAGTGAGGATTATTGCTAATTGTGGTATTTATGAATAATTGAGGATTCCCTTTGGTATTAAAAATGCATCCTGTCATTACCAAATAATGATGAATACCATTTTCCCACATTAATTATCAGAGGGATGGTTAATCATTTATATTGATGACATTCTCATTTGTTCAGAAACGTGGAAATTGCATTTAGAGAGACTTTCATTAGTACTTAAGAACATTCTTCAAGTGAACATGAAAATATCTCTGAAAAAAATGTAATTTTGGGTTTAATGAGCTGAAAGCTCTAGGAAATGTAGTCGCAGGACTGCGCCTTGGTGTTGATAAAAACAAAGTGGCTGCAGTTTTACTGAAAAGAATTCCCCAGAACAAAAAAGAAATGATGTCTTTCTTAGGGTTTGCCAGTTATTACAGGCAACACCTTAAAGATTTTGCAATCCATGCCAGATCATTGTACAGAATTTGTGATCAACAAACTGTCTTTGAAATGACACAGGAGGGTATTCAAGCATATGAGAAGATCAGATGTGATTTAACCAATGCACAATTACTACAACTGCCATATTGGAAACTTCCTTTCAAGCTGTATGTTGATGCATGTGGTGAGGGCCTAGTTGCAGCTCTTCATCAATTTCAAATTGTCAATGACAAACCTTGTGAAGGTCCGATTTGTTTTATTTAAAGACAGCTCAAACCTACTGAGGCCAGATATGGAGCCAGCCAAATGTAGTGCCTTTTCCTCTGATGGCCTCTAGAAAAACTTCATTATTATTGTGAGCCTGTGAGGTATGTATAACATACCCATAAGGCCACAAATGATTTTATAAACAGTTAATTTTGTCTTAAACAGACTTTTTAGTTGAATTTAAAATAAAAAATAATGAAAAAAAGTATAGCTTTTTTTGGATAAACAAAGTTATAAATATTATGTCATTTTTGGATTCTACACCAAAAATAACCTAGGGTACATCCATAAGGTGTTATACTCAAAAACACTTATTTCTTATGTTATTGGAAGATTTAAGAATCTCACAGTACTAATGTAACCTTCTTAATATTTTAAAATTGTTAAATTTAAGCTTAAATAAGCTTGAATTTGAAGTTGCATAAGGTTTATGCAAACTTACCAAAATTTTAGTTAAAATTAAGGTGTTGTGTATATTTACTGAATTGGCTAAGGATTTGCCATACAGAATGTAAATCCTGTGTGAGCTCAATTTAAAAGGGTTTAAGGCCATAGTATGGCTTTAAATAAATAAAAGTGCAAAATCCATGCAGAAAGGTGGGACAAAGGAAAAAGACCAAATAGAGCTGGGGTACCCAGCTTTTTGGATCTGCAAGGATTCAATTAAGGTTGTCCACCTGTATTGGAGGATTTTCAACCTTATTTAAGCTTTAAGATTAGACTTTGATCCAACCTTAAGGTTTAAGCTGGTTTTATCCCAAATTGGACAGGAATTTCAAGCTGCCAAAGGGTAAATCCCAATATGCAGGCTTGAAATCAAGGCTTTAAGAACTTTCAAAGCTTAAAAAGCCTAAATAAGCTTAAAACTTTAAGTTTTCAAGCATTAAAACCTTATCAAAACTTAAGGTTTGGTGTGTATTGCTATTTTATGTGGAAAAATAGCAATAACTTCAAAAATTCATTAAAAATCCAATTCTTAATGGATTTGCTTGAAAATTTCACACAGCTTAAAATTTAATATTATCTACATTTAAATTAAATTTCAAGTATCTTTAATAAATAAGTTTCCTGGGTAATTAGCCTGGAAATTTACTCTTTGAATTAAAACCCAAAGAAAATTTAATTAAAAATTGAGTTTAAGAGATTTCTGCTTGAAAGTCTGTTTTTAAGTTGTTCATGTGATGAACTTTAATATAAATAAGTTTCTTTATATTAAAAACTTAAAATAATTAGTTTAAATGAGGATTAAAGTTACATGGAGTTAAGAATAACACTGGTAACTTTAAATTGGAATTGAAAATAGGTTACCTTAAGCTAAGAACTTTATTTTTAAGCATGGTTTTTCAGTTTTGACCTGAGCACGCCCTCTATATTCATTATGAATCATGAGAGCTGCTCTGAAGACATAAAAAGAGTCTTTTCATCACTGTTTTTGTCCATAATCATTAATCAATCCAATCATATTAGAAATTTAAACAGGTAAAGTTGTATGAACTATAAAATATTATTATTAAAAGTAATTCTTAAGTTGTTTTTATTCTTTATTTATTGAAATTAAAAAATTGAAGTCATAGAATTCAGATTATTGTTGTAATCACCAATAATATATTTTATTATATAAAATTATCATCTTAAATATCTTTTAAAAATCCACAAATTCCTCTCAAAAACTCTTTCATCATAATTTTATTATAAAAAGTTGTTTTATCTTTAAAAATATTGATTTTTGGCGTGTTTTTAACTTATAATTATTATTTAATATAATAACTGTTGTTGCTTGACTTGTTGTATTAAATAAATATTATAAGTAAGTTTTCTCTAAAGTTCTATATTTTTTTATCTAGTATTAGTTTTTTTATATAGAATTTTATTCTATAAGAATTATTTCTGCACAGTGTGTGTTTGATTCTTTTATAAATAATTTTTATACTATTTATAAGTGGTTAATATTCATATTTTCTACGTTTAATTGTCTCATTAAGAGCTTTACACTTCTTATTGTTATAACTGTCAGTGACTATAACAATAATAGAATAATTATTATTATATTTTTATAATAATAATTAAATTTATTTTTTTTATATAATTATTTTTTAATAATTATATTTAAATTTGTGGTTATAATAATTTATTATATTATATATTTCTACTGAGGACAGTCATAGTACTCTTGATATTGCTACTATTATCAAGAGTTTCAGAGACAAACCTTACATTTGGGAGCCTGGCCGTGATTTTAAACCAATTTTTGGGACATGAATCATATTCTAGACCTTATTTTACTATTTTTTGACATAAAATTGCCATATTTGTCTTAATATTGGCTTTGTTGGGACTTATCCCTTATAAATAATCTTTCTAATATTAATAAAGTTATTTTTTTCTTAAGAATATTGTTTGAAAAAATATACTATTGAGTGACTTGGAATAAATTTCTTTTGTCTAACTAGTGGCTTTTTCACATCACAGACTTGAAATTTATTCTTTGAGTTATTCTAGTATAAAGTGAATAATAATACAATTTTGATTAATTAACTTGTTAATTGCATAATTATTATTTCTTTTAAGAAAATAATAAATCAAATAAAAAATCTTTACTAAAAACATTTTTTCCTTTTATCTTAGACATTTTTCTCTATTTTTTATGTAATTTGCCATGAAATTACATTAAAACAACCCTATTTAATAAGTTGAGTTTATAAGTTATTTTTATTATTTGAGAAAATAACTTTTATTTTTAATTTTCTCTAGTGTCTTCCATCCGAGAAATTTCTTCAGACTCTGAAGCCTCAGAGTCCAGTATTGAAATTCAAACCAGCCCAGCACCAAGGGGTTTGATAACCAAAGAGCCCTTTAAAGGTCCTGCAGGTGAATTCAATTCAATTTTACTCTATTTTGTATTAAAATTGACGTGAAGTGACTCCTACTAGAAGTGGAATTAATTACTCCATCCAATCAAATGCATCTGGACCAGGACATTCCAGCCACAAATCAAAAAGGCAAAAATATCTTCCCAGAGGAGAGGCACAAATGGAAGATGCCAGAACTTCCACCAGTTCCCAAAGGTTAGCCAGCACCTTTGAACCTCTTATTGAGAGTCCAGAAGCTTACATAACTGCTATTGCTGTTAGACCTGAACCATTTCCAACAGGCAGCCGTGGAAATTTATCAATCTCAATGGAAAAACTGGTTCTTGGCGTCAAAACAACAAGAGTGGGAACTTCTCCCAAGTCTTTGGATAGGCACCATGAACTCTTATCTTCAAGTGAAGAAGTTCATGGGGCCAGAAAAGACAGAAGATCTTCTGATGGGTTGGACACCCATGTCTGTCAAAGGACAAGTCAAACAGATAAAAGCTTGGTTTAAAAACCAAAGCATGTTATCCAAGGATAAGAAGAAGAAGTTGGCCCAAGGCAAGGAAAACAGCCCAGTGGAAGCTCCCCAAGCATCCACCAGCAAAAATCCGCCTCAACAAGTGCCAAAAAATCCCAAGCAAGCCCCAAAGACCAACAAGAATGGCAAGCAAAAGGCAAAGCCCAAGTGGAACAAGCCTTACCCTCAGAATTACAGAATCCCAAAGAAGGAAAAGACAGTCATGGACAATGTGTTCAATATGGCAAGAACCTTGATGGAATTCAAAAACAAGGAGGAGGAAAGATTGAACCAATATTTCCCAAAGAAATAGATCTTGTAAAACTTGTGACTCACTTTGAATCTTGTAATAAAGAAATTATGAAAAAATTTAAAGAATTTGATTATGTCCAACAGAAGTTGGGTAATGAGATATTAAAAGTCAAAGAGCAGAAAAATACCATTATTGGCATTGAAAATGTTAATAAAGACAATATTGTGTCTTTGACGCAAATTTGTGAAAGACTTGAGTCTAAAGTTACCTTACTCGATCAACCAGATGAGAATTCAATTTCTTTTATAACTGGACAGCTAAGAGAATTGAAAATACAAGCTCAAAACTTGGAAAATTCAACTGGTCACAATGCAGCTCTCTTTCAAGAACAATTGGAAAAAAGTGAGAAAGCAAGACTTGAATTGAAAGAAGATATTCAATCAAGTATTAATAATATATCACTGAAAAATGAATTGCCAAGACAGTCCACACCAATTCTTGACAGAAATGTGCTTAACGTGAATAATGATTCACATCATACAATTTCAAGTCATGATGTGGAAACTGCTTGCAATTTTAAGGAAATTCCAAGATTAGAGGAATTGCCAACCTTCAGTGGTGAAGGAGAATATAATCATATGGAATTTATGAAAACAATTGATATGTTCAAAGAAGACTTTAACATACCAGATGAATACATAAGTGCCAGATTACACTCATTATTTACCAAATCAGCAAAGAAATGGTATTATAAAATGAGACAAGACCATGGTAAACATTCTTGGCCTTGGTGGAAAGAACAGATTATTTCCAAATGGGCAAATGATTCCTGGAGATTTAAAATGGAAAATTCTTTTGAAGAAGCTATTTTTAATGTTGAGAGGGACAGGCCCATGTCTTGGTTTCTTAAACAGAAGGAAAGATTAACTGCCTTTCATCCTGATATGTCTGAAACAATGGTACATAATAAGATATTAAGAAAATGTGGTGGTGACCTTGAGCATGCTATAAGAAGCAGATGTATTGAGCCTTGCTCTACAGAAGATTATATCAATGCTATGGAGGATATCACTACTAGAAAAAAAATTGAAAGAAATTGGTATAAACCCCCAATAGACAACAAGACTAGTGGGAAACCAATTTCAAAACCAAATAAACAACATGACAGACCTCCTTTGAAATGTCATAAATGTGGAAGTACATCTCATTTGGCAATCACTTGTCCAAAAAAGACAATAGTCAATGAGATAAATGTTGAAAAATGCAAGACACAAAAGAAACTGATGTATCTTTACATGAAAGTGATTCTGAGCCTTCAGAAGAAGAATAAGTATCAGAAGAACTTGGTATATAAAATATTAATGTTTCTTTTGAAGTCACTGAGGTACATACTCACTTACCACAGTACAGTGATGAATGTATGGATCTCATACATGTGCAAGATGCCAAAATGCAAAAAACCAAACCTGGAAGAGGTAAAGGTTATACAGCTGGGTCATCTTGTATCACTAATATTGTGATAAATAACACAGAAGCCAAGATACACCTTGACTCAGGTGCTTTTTGCACTTGTGTTGGAAACAATTATCTTGACAAGATTTATACCAATTGGAAAGACAAATTAATGTCAATTGAAGGTATAACATTCAGCAGTGCTAGCCAGAACATGCACCCTTTGGGTACATTTGAAGAAGCAATAATATTTCCTCATCCTGCAGGGAGTATAAGATTGAAAGCTGAATTTGTTGTTATGAATAATTGTACTTCACAACACTTTATACTTGGAAATGATTATCTCAATATCTATGGTATTGATATTAATAATCATAAGGACAGGTATTTGACTATAGGGGAAAATAAAAGGCAAAAATTTGCTTTTTCTCTAGAAAGAAGGGAAATAACTGTCATTAAGCAAGTAAAAAATTTTAATAAAGAAAAATTTGTGTCAGATCAGTTAAGTGAAGCACAAATTAGTCCTGAATTAACACCAGAAATGAAGGAAGAACTTATTGAAATTTTATTTCAATATAGAGAAGCCTTTGCTTCTGATAATGAACCACTTGGGGCTATAAAGGGCCATGAAGTGGATATCATGCATAATGTGGAGAGACCTTATCCTCCACTATTAAGAAGACCAGCTTACCCAGCTAGCCCTAGGGCTAGAGAAGCATTAGAAAGTCATATTAATGAACTAATGAAACTGGGAGTTCTTAGAAAAGTTGGACACAATGAGGAAGTAGAAGTCACAACTCCAGTGATCATTACTTGGCATAATGATAAGTCAAGGATGGTTGGTTATTTTAGAGCACTGAATACCTATACTATTCCAGACAGGTATCCAATCCCTAGAGTTCATGAGACTTTGACTCAATTAGCCAAAGCAAAAGCTATTACTTCCATGGATGCACTTAAAGGCTTCCATCAGAATGTTTTAACACCTCATGTCAGGAAATTATTGAGAATAATTGCTCATTGTGGTATTTATGAATATTTGAGGATGCCTTTTGGTATTAAAAATGCACCCTCTCATTACCAAAGAATGATGAATACTATCTTCCCACATGAATTATCAGAGGGATGGTTAATCATTTATATTGATGACATTATTATTTGTTCAGAGACCTGGAAATTACATTTAGAGAGACTTTCATTAGTACTTAAGAAAATTCTACAAGTGAACATGAAAATTTCTCTTAAAAAATGTAATTTTGGGTTTCATGAGTTAAACGCTCTAGGACATGTAGTCTCAGTACTAAGCCTTGGTGTTGATAAGAACAAAGTGGCTGCAGTTTTACTGAAACAAATGCCCCATAACAAAAAAGAAATGATTTCTTTCTTAGGGTTTGCCACTTATTACAGGAAACACCTTAAAGGTTTTGCAATCCATGCCAGATCATTATACAGAATTTGTGAACAACAAACTGTTTTTGAAATGACACAGGAGAGAATTCAAGCATATGATAAAATCAAGTATTCCTTGACCAATGCACCATTATTATTGATGCCAGACTGGAAACTTCCTTTCAAGCTGTATATTGATTCATGTGGTGAGGGTTTAGGAGCTTCTCTTCATCAAGTTCAAATTGTCAATGACAAGCCTTATGAAGGTCCAATTTGTTGTATTTCAAGACAAATTAAACCTACTGAGGACAGATATGGAGCTAGCCAAATGGAGTGCCTTTGCCATGTTTAGGCTCTGGAGAAACTTCATTACTATCTTGATGGTAGTGTGTTTCAGGTAATTACTGATTGTAATGCAGTAAAATCACTTCTTAACATGAAACCTCCAAACAGACACATGTTAAGATGGCAGATTGCTATACAGGAGTATAGAGGCAATATGACCATAGTTTGTAAAGCTGGAAATACTCACAAGAATGCTGATGGCTTAAGTAGATGGGAATTACCCAATACACCTGAAAATCCTGCCTATGTTCTTACAAGTGAAGAGCCTCAAATCCCAATTAAAGGAATTAACATCACAGATGTGGGAACAGAATTCTTTGAGGAAGTTAGAGAAAGCTATAAGCAAGATAAAAATTGCCATATACTTACTGCTCTACTTGGCAAAGATTGCAAAGATGCAGAATTGGCTAGTTCTCTGGATGATATTTGGAAAACATCTTATGACAATGGAAGATTCCATTTATTTGACGGGATATTATAGCATAGGTCTAAACACACATGTGTCATGGTGTTATGCAGCAGAATGTTGATTAACACAATACTACTAGAATGCCATGATAACATTTATTCTGGACATCTGTCTGAAGACAGAACAATGGAAAGAATTAAGACATGTGCCTGGTGGCCATCTTGGAGAAAAGATGTCATTGAGTACTGTCATAGTTGTGATAGAATCCAGAAAGCCAATAAAGCTACTGGTAAAGGATTTGGTCTAATGATCCATATCCAAGAACCAAGTACCCCATGGGAAGTGGTTCACATGGGTTGGGTAACTGCATTACCACCTGGAGGTGATAGAAGTTACAATTCATGTCTTGTTATTGTGGACAGAAATAGCAAAACACCAATCTTTTTACCATGTCATAAAGATGACACCGCTATGGATACAGCTCTTTTGATTTGGAACAGAGTCATATCCCATACTGGTCTCTTTAAAAACATCATTAGTGATAGAGACCCAAAATTCACATCAGCCTTATGGACTAATTTACATAAGCCTTTGGGTACAAAAATATCATTCTCAACAGCATACCATCCACAAACAGATGGGTTGGAAGAAAGAATGATCCAAACCCTTGAGGACATGAGCAGAAGATTTTGTGCTTATGGCCTGGAGTTTAAAGATTCTGATGGCTTTACACATGATTGGTGTACTCTTATACCAGCTTTGTAATTAGCCTACAAGACCTCTATCCATGCTTCAACAGGCAAGACTCCTGCAATGTTGGAAAAAGGATGGAACCCCAAACTTCCAGTTGATACTTTGAAAAAAGATCTGGTTGATATTCATACAACTGCTTCAAGCTTTGAATTATTGCTTGATAAAGTAAGGCATCATGCAAATCAAAGAATGAATGATGCCTTTGAATATGCTAAACAGAAATGGGATAAAAGTCATAAAGCCCCAGAATTCAAAGTAGGGGACTTAATACTAGTTTAAAATTTGAGCTTTAATGATATTAAAGGTCCAAAGAAATTGAAAGATTCCCGAATGGAGTGCCTTTGCCTTGTTTGGGCTCTGGAGAAACTTCATTACTATCTTGATGGTAGTGTGTTTGAGGTAATTACTGATTGTAATGCAGTAAAATCACTTCTTAACATGAAAACTCCAAACAGACACATGTTAAGATGGCAGATTGCTATACAGGAGTATAGAGGCAATATGACCATAGTACATAAAGCTGGAAATATTCACAAGAATGCTGATGGCTTAAGTAGATGGGAATTACCCAATACACCTGAAAATCCTGCCTATGTTCCTACAAGTGAAGAACCTCAAATCCCAACTGAAGGAATTAACATCACAAATATGGGAACAGAATTCTTTGAGGAAGTTAGAGAAATCTATAAGCAAGATAAAAATTGCCATATACTTACTGCTCTACTTGGAAAAGATTGCTAATATGCACCTTTGGCTAATTCTCTGGATTATATTTGGAAAACATCTTATTAAAATGGGAGATTCCATTTATTGGATGGTATTTTATATCATGGATCTAAACACACATGTGTCATGGTCCTGTGTAGTATAATGTTAATTATCACAATACTGCTAGAATTCCATGATAACATTTATTCTGGACATCTTTCAGAAGACAGAACAATGGAAAGAATTAAGACATTTGCCTGGTGGCCATCTTGGAGAAAATATGTCATTGAGTACTGTCATAGTTGTGATAGATTCCATAAAGCCAATAAAGCTACTGGTAAAAGATTTGGTTTGATGATTCATATCCAAGAACCAAGTACCCCATGGGAAGTGGTTCATATGGATTGGGTAACTTCCTTACCACCTGGAGGTGATAAAGGTTACAATGCATGTCTTGTCATTGTAGACAGATATAGCAAAACACCAATCTTTTTACCATGTCATAAAGATGACACAGCTATGGATACCGCTCTTTTGATTTGGAACAGAGTTCTATTTCATACTGGTCTCTTTAAAAATATCATCAGTGATAGAGACCCAAAATTCACACCAGCATTATGGACTAATCTACATAAGCTTTTGGGTACAAAATTATCATTCTCAACAGCATACCATCCACAAACAGATGGGCCAGCAGAAAGGATGATACAAAATCTTGAGGAAATGATAAGAAGATTTTGTTCTTATTGCCTGGAGTTTAAAGATTCTGATGGCTTTACCCATTATTGGTGTACTCTTATACCAGCATTGGAATTAGCCTATAAGACCTCTATCCATGATTCAACAGGCAAAACTCCTGCAATGTTGGAAAAAGGATGAACCATAAACTTCCAGTTGATACTTTGAAGAAAGATTTAGTTGATATTCATCCAACTGCTTCAAGCTTTGAGTTTTTGCTTGATAAAGTAAGGCATCATGCAAATCAAAGCATGAATGATTCCTTTTAATATGCTAAAAAGAAATGGGACAAAAGTCATAAAGCCCCAGAATTCAAAGTAGGGGACTTAATACTAGTTTAAACCTTGAACTTCAATAATATTAACGGTCCAAAGAAACTGAAAGATTCCTTTGTAGGACCATTTATTATTAAAGCCCTTTATGGGACAAATTCTGTACAGGTAGAACTCTCAGGGGAATTGGAAAACAAACATCCAACTTTTCCTGTTAGTCTGGTAAAGCATTACACTTGAAGTGATAAGGAATTATTTCCTTTGAGAAATGAAACACCCTGAGAGGTACCTCCACTTGATCAGGGTGAAGAGAAAAAAGTACTAAAAGTCTTGAAAGAAAGAATACTTAGGGGAAAAAATGAAAGAGGATACTTGGTCAGGTACAGAAATCCACAACATGAAGATTAATGGATTTTAGCAGAAAAGATACCTGATTCCCAAAAGTTTCTCAGAAGATTCAGACATGAGAAAAGACCAATTCCTCAATAAAACATCTGAATTTTGTGCTTTGAATACTTGAAAGTATAAGTAAAGAGGTTGGACAGTGGACGATACCCCCCAATTAACTTGGGGGTATACTACTAAAAGAAAAATTGTGATACAATTTTTTTGGTGGTAGGGAATGTGAGCCTGTGAGGTATGTATAACATACCCATAAGGCCACAAATGATTTTATATACAGTTTATTCAGTGTTAAACAGAA
Organism: Austropuccinia psidii; assembly: GCA_023105745.1. Classification (NCBI taxonomy): domain Eukaryota; kingdom Fungi; phylum Basidiomycota; class Pucciniomycetes; order Pucciniales; family Sphaerophragmiaceae; genus Austropuccinia; species Austropuccinia psidii. The sequence continues at coordinate 42,605,941 of JALGQZ010000009.1, forward strand.
TTTTCAATTTAATTTAAAAATAAAAAATAACAAAAATAAATTTTAACTTTTTTTTGGATAAACAAAGTTATAAATATTATGTCATTTTTGGATTCTACACCAAAAATGACCTAGGGTACACCCATAGGGTGTTATACACAAAAAGGCTTATTTATTATGTTATGGGAAGATTTGAGAATCTCACAGTACTGATGTAACTTTTTTAAAAAAAATTGAAATTGTTAAATTTAATCTTAAATAAGCTTAAATTTAAATTTGCCTAAGGTTTATGCAAACTTACCAAAATTTTAGTTAAAATGCAGGTATTTTGTATATTTACTGAATTGGCTGAGGATTTTCCATACAGAATGTAAATCCTGCATGAGCTCAATTTAAAAGGGTTTAAGGCCATAGTATGGCTTTAAACAAATAAAAGGGCAAAATCCACACAAAAAGGTGGGACAAAGAAAAAGACCAAACAGAGATGGGGTACCCAACTTTTTGGATCTGCAAGGATTCAATTAAATTTGTCCACCTGTATTGGAGGATTTTCAACCTTATTTAAACTTGAAGATTAGGCTTGGATCCAACATCAAGGTTTAAACTGGTTTTAACCCAATTTGGACAGGAATTTCAAGCTGCCAAAGGGTAAATCCCAATGTGCAGGCTTGATATTAAAGCTTTGAGACCTTTCAAAGCTTAAATATGCTTAAACCTTCAAGCTTACAAGCATCAAAACCTTATCAAAATTTAAGGTTTGGTGTGTATTGCTATTTTACATGGAAAAATAGTAATAACTTCAAAAACTCATTAAAAATCCAATTCTCAATTAATTTGCTTTAAAATGTAGCACAGATTACAATTTAATGTTATCTACATATAAATCAAATTTTGAGTATCTTCTATGAATAGAATTCCTGGGTAATTAGCCCAGAAATGTACTCTTTTAATTATACTTGAAGAAAATTAAGATTTCTTTAAAAATTAATTCAAAATTAAGCTTAAGAGATTTCTGCTTGGAGCTTTATTTTTAAGTTGTTCATGTGATTAATTTTAATATAAAGAAACTCATTTTATATTAAAACTTAAAGTAATTAATTTAAGTGAGGATTAAAGCTACTTGGAGTTTAGAATAACACTCATAACTTTAAATTGGAATTAAAAATAAGTTAACTTAAGTTAAGAACCTTATTTTTAAGCATAGTTTTTCGGTTTTGACCTGAGCACGCCCTCTACATCCATTATGAATCATGAGAGCTGCCCTGTAGAAATAAAAAGAGTCTTTTCATCACTGTTTTTGTCCATCATCAATTATCAATCCAATCATCTCAGACATTTATACAGGTAAAGTTTTATTATATATAAAATCTTATTATTAAAGTATTTCTTAAGTATTTTATTCTTTACAAATCTTAAATTAAATAATTGAAATCATAGAAATTAGATTATTTCTGCAATCACCTATAATATATTTTATTTTATAAAATTACTGTCTTTAAAATATCTTTTAAAATCCACAAATTCCTCTCAAAAACGTTTTAATCATAATTTTTATTATAAAAAGTTGTTTTATCTTTAGAAATATTGATTTTTGGCGTGTTTTTAACCTATTATAATTATTTAATACAATAACTGTTGTTGTTTGACTTGTTGTATTAAATTTATATTATAGGTAAGTTTTCTCTAAGATTCTATATCTTTTTTTATCTATTATTAGTTTTTTTTTATATAGAATTTTTCTATAAGAATTACTTCTGCACAGTGTATGTTTCAGCTCTTTTATAGAGAATATTTATATATTATTTATAAGTGGTTTAATATTTATATTTTCCACGTGTAATTGTCTCATTAAGAGCTTTACACCTCTTATTTTTATAATTGTTAGTGACTATAACAATAATAGAATAATTATAATTTATTAGAATTATTATTCTATATAATAATAATTGAATTCATTTTTTTATATAATTATTTATAATAATTATATTTAAATTTGTGGTTATAATATTTTATTATATTATATTTTTCTATTGAGGACAGTCATAGTACTGTTGATATTGCTACTATTATCAAGAGCTTCATAGACAAACCTTACATGAGGAGTGGTAATGGCCTGTAATGTGAAATGGGAGATGGCTTCATTGCTTAAGCTAGGAAAATCCTGGCACTGGAGGATTTAGGTGAAGGGGGAGGAACTGAAGATGGGACTTAGGACAGGACAGGTTGGAAGTTTCTTGGAGTACTGGGAATGAGATGGCTATGGAATTTATTGAAAGCAATTTTAGTGGGTGAAGTACTTGAAGAGTGGCAAACCAATGGATTAATCACCTTAAATTCTTCACCATCCAATTTTTCACTCCCTTCAGCGTCTGGATTGGTTGGTGAATCAGAAATTGTTCTTATCCTTCTCACCACCCCTTTCTTGTTAATTCTATAGATGGGGACCTCTGAACTGGAGTAAATTGGCCTACCACCAGTGGTAATGGGCATTCCAACATTGGTCCATCTTGAAACTTCCCTCTTCCTGGATCCAGTAACTAAATCAAGCCATCAGTATCAAGTCAAACAAGAAAATCAAAGCACTTACAACTAGAGTAACCTAAAGTTCCATCAGTATTAGGGGCCTCAGCAACTGGGAACTCATTCCTAAAAGGCCAATCCTTCTTTCTCCACAAGTATCTTTTTAAATTGGAAAGTGGCACTCCTGAAAATTTACATGGTTTCTTCCCAATAAAGAAATAGTGGCACTTTGAAGACTTAGGGTTAAAGTTCTGGAATCACTGTTTACCCTTCATCAAACAATCAGTACAAGGTAGATCCAAGGGTTTTATTTCCTTGTACCCATCATAGGTTTGAAAAGGATTAAAGTGGCCAGAGGAAGTCATGGACCAGGGTGAATCCAATTGACTGAAGATTCCAGACCCACAAAGAACAGAAGCTGGCCTCACAGGAGGGGAAGACTCAGTGGGTTCAGTCATTTTGAAACTCATTTCTAGATTTATGGAAGCAAAAAGAGTCATTTCAGTCATAGGGATCACCCTCAATGGATCCAGGCCATATGGACCAAAATCACCCTGATTTGGTCCCTTGGACCCCCTGGAATTCCAGAACATTTTGGCCCAGGTGCCAGATTTTTCCTGGGGGACTCCAATAGCCCCCACAAAGCATATGGACCATGGGCCATAAGAACCAAAAAATTTGAGGAATTCAAAATTTGCCATAGAAGTTGTGTAAGGTTTGACTATGAAACAATAAGTAATAAATTACTAATTTGTTACTTATTGTACTCTGAATGTCCTTATAATTGAAATAAATAAGATTAAAATAATAATAATAATAAAGAAATATTATTATTATGGCGTAAAAATATTATATTATTAAATAACTATAATAATATAATTAATATTATATGAAATTATAATATTATAAATAATATATTAATATATTATAAAGCTCTTTATTATTGTTACCAACAAATAATAAAGGCGTAAAAATTTGTTTTTTATAAATAAAAAACAATTAATAACAATAATATCACCAATATTAGAGTTATATATTAATATAAATACTATTTATATTAATTGAGAATTATTAAGAGTAATAATAAGAGAGAAATTATTATAATAAGATGAAATAACCTACTTTTAACACTTAAAATAATAATTTTGAGATATTTTCCGCCAAAAGAATATAATACAACCTTTTCAAATTGTATTTACAATAGAAAATAAAGAAAATTTACCAAATTTCTTGATTTTACGTGGAAGTGAGTTTTTAGAGAGATTTATGACAAAAACAATTAAAGAATTGATTTAATCACTTAAAAGCAGTGATTAATAATAAGATGATCTTTGGTCTTTAACAATATAAGAGTTTTATATATAAAGAATAAAGAAATTACCTTTTATTTAATTGATTTAATGTTTTTGATGCGTCTGAGGGGAAAATAGAGTAAAAAGAGCTCTATTTATAGTAAATACCTCCCTCCTAGAGTCCAACAGGCTTCTAGTGGACGTGTACTGATCATATCCACTGGAATTGATTAATATTTTAAGGTTTGAGGGTGATTACATCATGATCAAACCATATTACATCATTATTACACCATTATTTAGAGTTATCACTATAACTCTAAGTTTGATGACATCAGAGGCTTGGCAGAACCCCAAATTTCGTGGATTTTATTAGTTTTAATCATAAACTAATAGTATTCACTAATTATATCACTCTTATGACTGTTAAACTTAATTTAAGGTTACAGTAGGTGATCATAACTGCTCAATTTAAGCTCAAACTTTGATCTTTAATAACTTTTAAGATTTACACGCTACAGCAATTCAGAGAGTGAATTCTGATAGCCTGGCATAACCTTATTATTCCGCCAAGAGCTTTTCATTACATCATCAAAACTCTAATTTTGATGATTTTTCTTGTAACTCATCTTTTCTGTCGAAATTCAATATTTTAAACTTCAAACCTTGATTTCAGGGGGTTATACCCTGAATTTAATAATACAAATTACATCATTCTTCACGAATGAACTAGTAGAATCCAACTGTATACTTTTTTTTAAGTTTGGACCACTTTCACAACAAAGTGGTCAACAGCTCTGTTGATTTTTATCAATATTTCATCATAGGTTTTAACCTTGTTTATAATTTGTAAAATAAAGTTCATATCTGTGTTCTTACAGTAATTACGTGGTAACTTCATTTTTGGTTCATCATTCTATCATGTATAGTTTAGAAGATATTAGCTATGATCCTTGAATATATGCGTTGACCAAAAAAGTGCATATATTCAGGATAATTCCTTAAGTATTGACTTTGGAAATTAGCTTATTAATTGTTTTATGTGTGGAATTTTGTGGGGAATCCACTGGTACAATTTATTTCACATGTTGTTTCATTAGTTCCTGAGATAAATAAGGTTTTCTGGTTTTTATAAGGTATTATACCTTTTAATTCATTAAATATTGACTTTACAGATATGCCATAAAAATGGTATATGTGTATTTTTCCATGAGGAATCCAATGGTATAATTTATTTTACATGTTGATTCATTTGTTTTTAAGTTAAACCAATTTTTGTACCAATTTATGGTATTTTTTGTATATTTAAGTAATTATTTTTAATGTATAATTATTCTAAGTAATTTTAATATAATTATATTAAAGGTATAATTATTCTTAATGTTTTTTGTGACCTTATTGGGTATGTGGTCATATCTCAAAGGCTCACATTCCCTACCACCAAAAAAGATTGTACCACAATCTGATATGTATGATTAGGGTATCATTCACTGTCCTACCTCTTCAATAGACTTTATTAGTCTTGAAGCTCAATAATGCTTAACTTTTTTTATTTTTAAGGTTTTCTTTCATGTCTGAACCTTCTTAGTAGTTTATCAGCATTTGCTATATCTTTCTCAAGTAGCCATTCATCTTCTTGAGTTGAATTTCTATACCTTACAAGGTATTCTCTTTCTTTTTTGTTTCTTGTCCTTCTTTCTTTAAGGACTTTTACTATTTTCTTTTCCTCTCCTTCTTCCAAGGGGGGAATCTCAAGTGGGGGTTTATTTCTCAGTGGAAATAACTCCTTGTCACTTGAGCTGTAAGGTTTTATCAGACTTACAGGGAAAGTTGGGTGTTTGTTCATTAGTTCACCTGTGAGTTCTAATTGCACAGCATTGGGTCCATGAAGTGCTTTTATCATAAATGGTCCTGCAAAGGAATCTTTCAATTTCTTTGGGCCTTTTATGTTATTGAAATTAAGGGTTGATACTAAAACCAAGTCTCCTATTTTGAAATCAGGTGGCTTATGACTTTTATCCCATCTTTCTTTTGCATATTTAAAAGAGTCTTGCATGCATCTGTTTGCATGGTGTCTTGCTTTGTCAAGCATTATTTTGAAACTGCTTGCTGTTGGATGTATATCCACTAAGTCCTTTTTGAGGGTATCATAAGGAAGTCTTGGATTCCAACCTTTCTCTAGCATTGCTGGTGTTTTGCCAGTAAAAGAATGGATTGATGTCTTATATGCCAGTTCAAGTGCTGGTATTAGTGTACACCAATCATGGGTAAAACCATCAGAATCTTTGAATTCTAGCCCATAAGCACAGAATCTTCTGATCATATCCTCTAGGGTCTGTATCATTCTTTCTGCTAAACCATCAGTTTGAGGATGATAAGCTGTTGAGAATGATAACTTTGTCCCAAACAAGTTATGGAGATTTGTCCATAATGCTGAAGTGAACTTTGGGTCTCTGTCACTTATAATATTTTGGAATAAGCCTGTGTGGCTAATGACTCTATTCCATATCATTATGGCTGTATCCATAGCTGTGTCATCTTTATGACATGGTAAGAACATGGGAGTTTCACTGTACCTGTCAACTAACACTAGGCATGCATTATAACTCCTGTCTCCTCCTGGAGGTAGGGCTGTTACCCAATCCATATGAACTATTTCCCATGGGGATTTTGGTTCTTGGATTTGGATCATCATTCCAAATTTCTTTCCTGTGGCTCTGTTGGCTTTTTGACATCTGTCACAGGTTTGGCAGTACTCTGCAACATCTTTCTTCCAATTTGGCCACCAAGAGCAGGTTTTCACCCTCTCTAGTGTTCTATCTTCTGAGAGATGTCCAGATGCAACACTATCATGACACTCATGTAAAATAGTGTTTATTAGTGTTCTGTCTGTTAAGGCCATAACACATGTGTGTTTTGTTCTATGGTAAAGGATTCCATCAAGGAGGTGGAATCTTCCTTCATCATATGCCTTCTTCCATATTTCATCCAGTTTTGATGAAAGTGATGGATCTTTGCAGTCTTTCATTAGAAGTTGGCTTAAGATATTGCAATTTTTGTCTGTCTTATAGCTTTCTTTAACTTGGTTAAAGAATTCTGTGCCAATGTCTGTAACACATATTCCTTCTATATGGTGCTCTTCTTGTGGTACCCATGCTGGATTGTCAGGGGTATTTGCTAGAGCCCATCTGCTAAGTCCATCTGCATTTTTGTGAATATTTCCAGATTTATGAACAATAGTCATATTTCCTCTATATTCCTGGATAGCAATTTGCCATCTCAGCATATGTCTATTTGGAGTCTTCATATTTAATAGTGATTTAACAGCATTACAGTCTGTGATTACATCAAATACTGTGCCATCCAAATAATAATGCAGTTTTTCTAAAGCCCACACTAGGCATAAGCATTCCATTTGGCTTGCTCCATACCTTGCTTCTGTTGGCTTTATTTGCCTTGAAATGAAACAAATTGGTCCTTCCACTGGTTTATCATTGATAATTTGTGTTTGGTGAAGTGCAGCACCTAGTCCTTCTCCACAAGCATCAATGTATAGTTTGAAGGGTAGTTTCCAATCTGGCATTAGAAGAAATGGGGCATTTGTTAAGTAATTTTTCAATTCTTCATATGCCTTGACTCTTTCTTCTGTCATCTCATAGACTGTTTGTTGGTCACATAGCTTATACAAGGATTTAGCAATTTTTGCAAAGTCCTTTATATGCTGTCTATAGTAACCAGCAAATCCTAGAAATGATTGCATTTCTTTTTTGGTTTGAGGCATTGGTTTAAGTAGTACTGCTGCTACTTTATTTTTGTCTCTGCCTAGACTTAGTCCAGATACCACATGTCCTAGTGCTTTTAATTCACTATATGCAAAATGTCACTTTTTCAAGGAAATTTTCATATTTACTTGGACTATTTTTTGTAGTACCCTTTCTAGTCTTGTAAGGTGATTTTCCCAAGCTTCTGAGCAAACTATAATATCATCAATATAGATAATTAACCATCCTTCTGATAATTCTTCAGGGAATATGGTATTCATCATTCTTTGATAATGGGAAGGTGCATTTTTTATCCCAAATGGCATTCTTAAGTATTCAAAAATTCCACAATGGACTATTATTCTTAGTAGTTTCTTGGCATTGTCTGTTAAGACATTTTGATGAAAACCCTTAAGAGCATCCATAGCTGTGATGAACTTAGCTTGTGACAATTGGGTCAATGTCTCATGGATTCTGGGTATTGGATATCTGTCTGGAATGGTATAGGTATTCAGGGCTCTGAAGTCTCCTACCATCCTTGATTTTCCATTATGCCAAGTTATAATGACAGGTGTAGTAACTTCTACTTGTTCATTATGTCCAACCTTTCTTAATACTCCAAGGTCCATTAATTCTTTAATGTGCACCTCTAAGGCTTCTCTAGCCCTTGGGCTGGCTGGATAAGCAGGTCTTCTTAATAAAGGTGGGTAAGGTTTTTCTACATTAAGAATTATATCCACTTCATGTCCAATTATGGCACCTAGTGGTTCTTTGTCAGTTGCAAAGGCATTTTTATACTTAAATAAGAGGTCAATCAATTTTTCTTTCATTTTTTCTGTTAATTCTTGATTGAATTCTGCCTCTTTAAGTTGTTCAGATATAAAAAGTTCCTTTTCTGGAATTTTTTCTTCCTTCTTAATAACTGTGATTTGTTTTTTGTTATTTAAGAAACCAAATTTTTGTCTTTTGTTATCTCCTATGGTAAAATATCTATCTTTTTGGTTGGAAATATCTATACCATAGATTGATAAGTAGTCATTCCCAAGTATGAAATGATTACTAGTACAGTTGTCCATAACTACAAACTCTACTTTAATTCTGACACATTGTGAGGGATGAGGAAAAATTAGTGTTAAATCAATTATTCCAAGGGGCTTCATGCTCTCACTTGCACTACTAAATTTGACACCTTGTATTGGCATAAGTTTTTCTTGCCAGTTTGGGACAATGGTTTTTAAATAACTTTTTGCCAACACAAGTGCAATATGCTCCTGTATCCAAGTTAACTTTTCCTTCTTGGTTATCAACCATAACAATACTTATACTTGATTTTCCAGCTGTATATCCCATTCCTCTTGCAGGTTTGGTTCTATACATTTTGGCATCTTGTATGTTTGTCAGGTTTGTGTCAGATGTTCCAACTTGTGGCAAGTTTGAATTAACATCCAGTACTTCATAAATTATATCAATATTATTAATTTGTGCATTAATTATATTGATTTCATCACTTTCAGAGCTTTCTGACTCTTCTGTCTCTTCTTCAGAGTCAGATTCCTCTTCTTTGTCATTGTGGCTTTCTGTTTCCACAATTTCATTAATCTTTGCTTTTTTAAGGCAATTATTGGCTAAGTGTCCAATACCTCCACATTTATGGCATTTTCTTTGCTCATTATTGTTGGATGTATTGGGCTTAAAGGATTCTTTTGATTTATCTTTTTTGATAAATGGTTTATTTGGGCTTTTAATGTCCAATTTTTTCCAAGTCCTGCCAATTTTTGTTCTTGTCACTATATCTTCTAATGCATTTATATACTCTTCTGTGGAGCATGGTTCTATACACCTGCTTCTTAGGGCATGTTCTAGTTCCCCTCCACATTTTTTAAGTATTTTCATGTGCACCATCTTTTGTGACATTTCTGGGTACAGTGCATTAAGCCTTTCAACTTGTTTCAAGAACCAAGTTAAAGGTTTGTCTTTCTCTGGGTCAAAGAAAGAGTTTTCAAATGCATTTTCTATCTTGTACCTCCAGGCATCATTTGCCCACTTGGTGATTATTTCTTGTTTCCACCAAGACCAGGTATTTTTACCATTTGTTTGTCTTATGCCATAATACCATCTTTTTGCAGATTTTTCAAACAATGAATGTAATCTTGCAGTGATTAATTCATCTGGTATGGCATAGTCTTCTTGTAACATGTCAATTGTTCTGATGAATGACATGTGGTCATATTCACCTTCTCCTGTGAATGTTGGCCATTCTTTTAATTGAGGTGCTTCTTTCATTAAGACTTGGTTATTATCTTGGTGACTCAAGTCTGTTATGAAAGGATTTGACAATTCCTCTTTTGTTTTAACAGGGCTTCTTATATGAGAAAATGGTGTTTATAACTTTGGCATATTTAAATTAGCCTCATTAATTTTATCCATTTTTTCAGTGATAAGCCTTATTTCACTCTGAATATCATCTTTCAGATGCATTCTTGCTTCATCACTTTTTTCTACATGGTCCAAAAGTAATTTTTGGTGTGATGAAGTCTTTTCTTCAAATTTTTCTACAGAAATACTTAATTTATTTAGTTTTTCTGTAAGATTATCAATACTCACATCATAATTGATTGTCAAAGTTTTGTCTTTGATATCTTTTATGTATTTATACAATTCTTGCTGTCCTTGTATTAATTTTTGAGTATTGTCAATTAAATTCTTTGGTTTATTATTTTCAACAATAAACTTAATGTTGGCAATTTCTTTCTTGTTTTGCACAACAATTTTTGTCAAAGAAGATAAATTGTTTTTTATTTCTTGTAGTGATAATAAACTATCTTTAATTTCTTTTAGAGGTAATATACTATTTTTAATTTCTGTTAAAGTATTTACAACATCTTTGGACAAGGTTATTTCTTTGGGAAATGAGGTTGTCTCATTCTTTGCTCTTCCTTGTCCTTGAATTCCGTCAAGGTTCTGGCCATGTTGAAAACATTGTCCATGGCATCCTTTTGGATTCTTGGGATTCTGTAGCTTGGGGAATATGGTTTCCTCCAATGCTTTTTCTTGTTCTTCTTCCCTTCTTGGGGAAGTGGGTTGGCTTGGGGCTTCTTCCTTGGTTGCCTCCCTCTTTTTGGCATGGTAGTCCTTGATTTTTTTGATTTGAGGTTTGGATGACAGTGGATTCCATCCATTGGAGTATTTCACTATCTCCTCCTCTTTGAGGAACTTTTTCAGGATGTGCCAGGAGTTCATCACTCCTTGGTGTATTTGAGGCAACATTTCCTAATCTTTGTCCTTGTACACTGTGCAATACTGCTTGTACTGGCTCATGTAGATGTCTATTTGAGCCTTCTGAATGTGATTTGTACCTGTTTGAGTTACTCATACTTAGTTCCAATTCAGGCTCAGATATCATGGGCATTTCTGGGACTTGCCTTTGGGATAAGGCACTTCCTTGTGTGGATTCTGTTCCACTGGGGATATTGCCCTTTCTTTTCCCTTTTGAGGGATCAATTCTACCTCTGAGTCCAGTTCCATCTGATTGGATGGAGTATTGGGAACCTCTTCTGGTAGTCATGATTAAAGAATAAGAAAAAAAAATAAAAGTATTTTTAGAATAAAATTCTTTTATGGCAATTATAAAAAAGGTGCTCACCTTCAGAGTCTTGAATGGTGGGTCCTGGAAAGTCTAATTTCTTAGCTTTCTTTCTTTTGGTGATAACTGGTGTTGGAGAACTTTGACAAGTTTCTTCCACCAACCTTTCAACAGTAGCTTGGTTGTCTTCTGTTGGGTTATCTTCAAACACTAAAAAAGACAAATAAATATAAGTCTTTTTATAAGAAGTGTTATTTTTGGCAAGATATGGCAATTTTCCACGTAGAAATTGCTTTATATCTTTAAAAAATTAAAATAAATAAAGAAATGAATAAAAATGAAATAAAAATAACTTTTTTATTGTTTTTTAATATTTTTTATTATTTTTTATATTTTTTATTTTTAAAGAATAAAATAAAAAATGAATATGATTCTTATAAAATTAAATAAAATTATTTTTAATTTATAAAATATTTCTTTTAATCACTAGAGTCACTCAAAGAAAGTTCTTGCAAGTCTAAGGATGTGAAAAACCACGTGTAAGACAGTACAATTGCTTTCCAAATGCCTCAATAGCTTTTAAAATCAATAAAATATAAAATTATTATATAATTTTATGATTATAAATATAATTTATTATTGGATAAACCCAATTAGAATCTTTTAAAGGTCTTTTAAGTAAATATCACGGCCAGGCCCCCAAATGTAAGGTTTGACTATGAAACAATAAGTAATAAATTACTAATTTGTTACTTATTGTACTCTGAATGTCCTTATAATTGAAATAAATAAGATTAAAATAATAATAATAATAAAGAAATATTATTATTATGGCGTAAAAATATTATATTATTAAATAACTATAATAATATAATTAATATTATATGAAATTATAATATTATAAATAATATATTAATATATTATAAAGCTCTTTATTATTGTTACCAACAAATAATAAAGGCGTAAAAATTTGTTTTTTATAAATAAAAAACAATTAATAACAATAATATTACCAATATTAGAGTTATATATTAATATAAATACTATTTATATTAATTGAGAATTATTAAGAGTAATAATAAGAGAGAAATTATTATAATAAGATGAAATAACCTACTTTTAACACTTAAAATAATAATTTTGAGATATTTTACGCCAAAAGAATATAATACAACCTTTTCAAATTGTATTTACAATAGAAAATAAAGAAAATTTACCAAATTTCTTGATTTTACATGGAAGTGAGTTTTTAGAGAGATTTATGACAAAAACAATTAAAGAATTGATTTAATCACTTAAAAGCAGTGATTAATAATAAGATGATCTTTGGTCTTTAACAATATAAGAGTTTTATATATAAAGAATAAAGAAATTACCTTTTATTTAATTGATTTAATGTTTTTGATGCGTCTGAGGGGAAAATAGAGTAAAAAGAGCTCTATTTATAGTAAATACCTCCCTCCTAGAGTCCAACAGGCTTCTAGTGGACGTGTACTGATCATATCCACTGGAATTGATTAATATTTTAAGGTTTGAGGGTGATTACATCATGATCAAACCATATTACATCATTATTACACCATTATTTAGAGTTATCACTATAACTCTAAGTTTGATGACATCAGAGGCTTGGCAGAACCCCAAATTTCGTGGATTTTATTAGTTTTAATCATAAACTAATAGTATTCACTAATTATATCACTCTTATGACTGTTAAACTTAATTTAAGGTTACAGTAGGTGATCATAACTGCTCAATTTAAGCTCAAACTTTGATCTTTAATAACTTTTAAGATTTACACGCTACAGCAATTCAGAGAGTGAATTCTGATAGCCTGGCATAACCTTATTATTCCGCCAAGAGCTTTTCATTACATCATCAAAACTCTAATTTTGATGATTTTTCTTGTAACTCATCTTTTCTGTCGAAATTCAATATTTTAAACTTCAAACCTTGATTTCAGGGGGTTATACCCTGAATTTAATAATACAAATTACATCATTCTTCACGAATGAACTAGTAGAATCCAACTGTATACTTTTTTTAAGTTTGGACCACTTTCACAACAAAGTGGTCAACAGCTCTGTTGATTTTTATCAATATTTCATCATAGGTTTTAACCTTGTTTATAATTTGTAAAATAAAGTTCATATCTGTGTTCTTACATTAATTACGTGGTAACTTTATTTTTGGTTCATCATTCTATCATGTATAGTTTAGAAGATATTAGCTATGATCCTTGAATATATGCGTTGACCAAAAAAGTGCATATATTCAGGATAATTCCTTAAGTATTGACTTTGGAAATTAGCTTATTAATTGTTTTATGTGTGGATTTTTGTGGGGAATCCACTGGTTCAATTTATTTCACATGTTGCTTCATTAGTTCCTGAGATAAATAAGGTTTTCTGGTTTTTATAAGGTATTATACCTTATAATTCATTAAATATTGACTTTACAGATATGCCATAAAAATGGTATATGTGTATTTTTCCATGAGGAATCCAATGGTATAATTTATTTTACATGTTGATTCATTGGTTTTTAAGTTAAACCAATTTTTGTACCAATTTATGGTATTTTTTGTATATTTAAGTAATTATTTTTAATGTATAATTATTCTAAGTAATTTTAATATAATTATATTAAAGGTATAATTATTCTTAATCCTTTTTGTGACCTTATTGGGTATGTGGTCATATCTCAAAGGCTCACAAGTTGCAAGGACCCAAATTGATACATAATGACCCCAAAGTCATTTTTGGGCCAATTTCCTCAAGGACCATGGGAACAAGACCCCTTATATCAAGAATTAAGATGTGCATAATGAGGATTTGGATGAAAGAGAATGCCCCAGAAGATATTTTAGCCAAATATTGCATGGCTATACATCCATATAGCCATCCTTCACCAATTTCCAGGCTGGATAAGGTGGAAGCCTTCATTTTGGGATACAACCCAAGGCCAATGAAGGAAGAATACTTGAACAGTAATGACTCATTACATGAATAACTCAAAGAAGCTGAAATTTTACTTACTTTAAGAAGGGGGGAACTGAGTATGGGGAATAAAAGGACAAATAAAATGAAGCAGATGATTTTTGGGATAATGATCAAGAGGGAAAATATTTTAATTTTAAAGATTTTGAAAAAAAATTGGGGATATTGGGATGATACTCAACAGTGACAGGGTATTTTTGTGCTCAGGAGCCCACCAGTTTCAAAAGGGGGATACTGTTACAGCCACTATCCAGGGGTAATGTTATTTGATCTTAAACCCACTCAAACTCATAAAATAGCAATCCAGTATGTGTATCAGAAATAACTTTATAAAAATCTTCTTTCTGAAACATGCATAAAGTCTGGTTCATCAATAAAGCCTTTCAACACTTTCTCAGGCTAGATTCACTAGATACAGCTTTGGATTCACAGGTCTGAAGCTGTATTATCACTCAACTCTGCCACACCTTGTGTAAAAACCCTGGAAACTCCATACAGCGGCTGTATTATTCAAATTAATTCAAATGAAGATTCCTCTCAAGAAAATTCCCTCTTTGGATTAGGGCTTGTGGATTCTCACATATACCAGCCCCTCTTTCTCCCCTTGGGGACCTTTTCTCAGTTTATTAATATACTTGATTTATTATTTAATAAATATTCTTATTATTTATTTCTGGAATAGCTTACTTATTGTTATTAAGTTGGGTCTTTTTATTTCCTCACCTGTTCAAGAGCCTTGTGGTGGTCATATCCTTATTAACCCTTCACTTTCTTTCTGAAAGGTTGAACCAGTGTACTTGGACTTGTTTGTGGTTGTCTGCTTTATTATTTACTCTTATTCTTATTTGTTTCTGCTTCCTTATATTTACTTTCATCAGCAATATCATTCTTATTACACTCTTGAGTGTATTCATTATTATTATTATTTATACAAAGCATCTAACAACACCACCTACAGATTGAAGGCTTGTTATATAGACAATTTTTAGGAAGGGAATTTGGTTATTCCATCTGAGCCCCCCATAACTGAGTGCCAGTACCTCTTCACTTAGATAAGTCCCTATGACACAGAAGCTCTATTAAATGCATAAATTATGATTTTATACACTTCTATTGATATAATATATTTTATCTCTTTATTTCAAATGGTAAGAATCTTTCTATTATCCCAACCAGGTCTCTCATAGGGCTCATAAAATCCAAATGTTAGCTTTGGGACACTTATAAATATTACCAAAGTAATTTTGATATTCTAAACTCTTTGTATTTAGTTATGTCTATTCTTCCTTATTAATTTCAAACCCTATTCCAAATAATGAATGGAATGAAATTTCCTTTCAGCTATCCCAAAAAGAAATACAGATTTATATATTATTATTATTATTTGATAATCCAAGAAGCTAAAATAAAGAATTCAAAAGAATATTAGTAATTATCAAAATATCATATGCTTATATAAAGAAAATATCTTCTCTAGGCCATATCTCAAAGGATTTTCCTTTATGATAATGTTAAACATGGATTAATGATGACTTGATTGTTTCTTTTTCCTTATAATATTCAATATCTCATTAACCTCATTCTTTACTTATATCACATTTGAGTTATTCCTGGCCTCCCTATAGTGCAATGAAGCTATACAAATTGAAGCTCAATTTAAGGCTTAATTTTAATGTCATTCTTTTTATTTTTAATGAATAATTTCATATTTTATTCATAAAGGGGAATAAATATCATATCTAAAAGAGAAATTTTTGTTTCAACTCTCACCTTGTGAATAATCAGCCTAACAGATTCCTTTATGGAGTGGGTTTTCAATGAATTCACACCATGATATGAAGTATTTTTGTTATAGTCATTGAATTTGATGTATTTATATATATTCTTCAATTTTTTTTCCATAAAGGCACATAATTAGAAATTTCCTGTAACAGTAAGAACTCTTTTTGAAGCCATGGATTTAAATTATGTATTTTGGACCTGTATGTAATAAAGGTACTTTAAAGTAATACACATATATGGATTTAACCTATCAGGCTAAAATATTGATTTCTTTACCTGTATATCCCACTAAAATAATAAGAATGGTTTCTTTACAGTTGATTAAATCCTTAAAATGAAGATAAATAAGAATATAATTTCTATTCCTTTCATTTAGAGTCACTAAATCTTTTCCTTTTGATATTGATAACAATTTTTTCTTTCACAATGTTAGATCCAGGCCTCTAAAAGTACTCAAGTGGCTAAACATGATCTAATAATTTTGAATTTATGTAGTTATATTTCTGAGTAAGAATAAGAAAGACAGTTTTATGTTTGAATAATTTTTACTTATCTATTATTTTGATAGGGGGTGATCAACCTACAAAATCTAGTATCAAAATTATGAATTATTTCTCCTCAAATTCTAAAATAAAAAGTATTAGTTTTTAAATCTTAAATAATGTGTTTTTTTAACTTATTCTGGCTTTTATTTTGTTAAAATCCAACTTTTTCTTAAAAAATTCAAAATTTATGTTTTCAAAAAAAATCTTAACCTAATTCAAATTTCATAATTCAATAACAAACAAATCAAAAAAATTCAACAAAAAATAAATCTCATTATCATTTCTCTTTAATTCAATAATTGAAATAATTCAATCAAAATCCTATCTCATTAGTTCATTCCAGATAAACTCTCATTTTTTTTCTTTCAAAAAGAAATACTGTCAATTTTTATTCTTTTTTTTCTGTCTCTTTAGCTTTAAATTGGTTTTTTAATTTCATTTCCTTTAATTTAATGTGTCAGACTGACCCATTTTTAGTACATCGTGGGTAATCATAAGACAAATAGTGTGAAAGGGGAATTCTTTTTTTATATAAATTACTTCAATAAATATGTAAAAGTTTTCTTCTAATTATTTCAATTAAAAAAAGATTATTATGTAAACTAACTGCAGCTATTCTGACCTTTTTTTTGTCTTTAAATCATCTTTGATTTATTTATCCAATCTTTTAGAAAATTACTAAAGATTTAATTATTCTTAATTAAGTAATAAGATTATTTTGATTTAATCAATTTGAAACTAATTATTTTCTTAAATAACTTCTTAAATAGTTAAGAGATATTAATCAAATAAATCTTGAATTATTAGATAATTCAAAAATGGATTTTGATAGAAAAATAATTTAATATAATCCAAAATAATTTGAAGCTTTATAGAAAATGTAATTCAATAAATATTATTGAGACTAAGATTAATTAAAAAAATTCATATTTAAATTAATTGATAATGGAACCAAAATTTATTATTTGAAATAATTATGATTTAATAAAAGTAATTTTCTTTAATTTTTTTTCTCATTTAAGCACCTTTCATTTATTTTGTTTAAATGACTCAATTTTGAAAATATTTTAATTGATATTTGTACTAATTCTTGATATCTTTTTTTAGAAACGGATTTAATGTTTAAATCTTTGATCCTCTTATTTTCTAAAAGAGGAATCAATTTAATAGGTTTTTGCATTGATAAGATATAGAGTAAAGTTTCAAATTAATAGCCTTTCAATGTGTTATCACTTGTAAATTTCTTATTTGATTTAAAAAAAAATTATTTAACATGATTCAGTTTAAGATTTAATATATTGGAATACGACATATTTTGAGTTGAGGAGTTTCTGAAATCCCAAAAATTAAAAATTTGGTAGTTAATCAAAAAAAAAAATTCAAATTTTTTATTTTTGTTTTTATAACTTTAAAACTCTTTCATATAATTAATAGTAAAATATATTAAATCTTAAATTAATTTTTTATTTCCAAAAAAAAGAAGAAAATTTTGTATTAAAATATTCTCAATAATTTTCTATAAATATTAGATTTTTTCTCTTAATTTTTTTTTTTTGTCTCATAAAGATTTAATTTCCAGTAAAATGAGTTTTCAAAAATTAAATATTAATTGAATTCATTTTATTAAAATATTTTTTTTTAAATTTTATAGATTATTTAAAAATAATTTATTAAAAAAAATTTAAGCTTTTAATAAATTGGGAAAAATTTATTATTTTACTTTAAATATTTTAAATAATACAAAATTTAATTTTCAATAATTTAAAATCCTTAATTAAATTTAAATAATTAAAAAAATAAAAAAAAATAAAAAAAATGAAAATCATATTACATTGATTTAAATAATAATAAAAAAATTTCAATTTCATATTATCATAAAATTATTTTTTTATTTTTTTTTTCAAAAAAAAAAATAGTCATATTTAAATTTTGGTTGTTGTTTTTTTACAAAAAAAAAAATACACTTTATAATAAAACCCTTCTTCAGTTTCATTAATTTTTTTGAAAATGGTTTTTATTTTTATATTTTTAAAAAAAAAATCATCCTATGACTTTTTTCAATATATATAGAGATATATATTCTTTTTTTTTTCTTTTTGTTTCTTTCAACAAATATCAAGTTTAACTATATTCTTCTAATTATTTCACAATATTTATTACCCTACAGAATTAAATTGTTCATATAAAGAATTAATTATTACGAATTTCATAAGTTTCACTATTTTTTTTACCTTTTTCAATAGTTCATTAAGATTCTCACATTATTATTCAATATAATATTCATATCTTTATTTCAAGGTAAATTGAATATTTAAAAGATCCCTTAAATAAGTAAATTTTATTTTTACTTCACAAATTTTTTTGGAAATATGATTTTCAAATACTCTTCTTAATTTAATTCAAAGAAGATCTTCAATTAATTCATTAATTTGAAATTACTTTGAGAAGTATTGTTAATCAGTAATGGAATTTTGATATATATCATAAAACAAATAAACTAAAATGATTCAATTTAATGTATTAAAAAACCTAAATATTGGAGTATTTATTTTAAACTAAATTAAAATCATTCATCTTCTTTAAAAAATAAAAAGAAATTTTAAGGAAGAAATATTCACAAAAAAAAAGATTTATTATCATTAATCAAATTTGAATTATTATTATTTTTATTAAAGTTATCTTGAAACAGATGTTTGATTGTTTTTTTTTTATAAATAAATTTCAAAAGATTTTTTATTTTGATTTATTCAAAAGATATGATTGAAAAAAAATTTCTCATATTAGAATAATTTTTATATAAATAATAAAACCCTGTTTTTTGTTGTTTTTTTTTTTGAAAAAATAATAAAGTATAAATTTTTTCTTGGAATTATTTTATATTTTTAAAAAAAAAAACATATAATAAAAAAAATTGAAACATTATTTTATTAAATTAAATTATGACTGTTAAATTCTCAAATATAGATATATATTCCTCTTATTATATCAAACTTTAATAATTATACACATTTTTGTTTTTGGAAATAATTATTTAATTAAACATATGATAAGAAAAATGAGTTTAAATTTAATTTAAATTATTTTATTTAATTAATAAGATTAAAAATGAATTATTTTTTTCATTAATTAATTTATAATTTGAAATTATTTGATAATCTTCTTAATTTTTTTTAAAAAAAAAAAATAATAATAATAATAAAAAGGGGTTTTTTTTTATTAATTCAATTGATTTATTATTAAATTTATTTATTTTTTTGAAATAAAAAAAAAAATTAGATCTAAATTTTTAATTATTATTCTTATTATTGATTATTTTAAATTTATAATTAATTTTAATTTAATAATAAAATTAAATTGAATTAAATTAGCTGATGTTTTTAAAAAAAAAATTATTGAAAGGTTGAATACATTATTACAATCTAAAACATAAATTATGAAAATATGGTTTGATCCCAGTACCTTCTGGGAAGTTATCGACAAAAATTTTTCCCCCAAGTCAGGTCAAAACCAAACTAGATACCTGAATGGAATTTTCTCCTTCAACCTTTCATTTGAACAGATAGATAACAACATCAAAGATATTATGACCATTACCCGAAACCTGTGCAGTCTCATTGATTAAAATAAAGCTAAACCCTCCGTTCTTATAGATTCAATGATTGCTATGTGGGTAGTCATTAATCTTCCCTCTCACTTAAAACTCATTGGCAAAATTTTCCTGCAAAACTATAATGGAGATAAAAACCCACCCTTGTTGAAGCATCTCTGGGAAGAATTTCGCCTCTATACTCAAAGACAAAATCCCAAAATCAACAATAACACCTCAGACCTTGTTTCTATCCAAGGGAATCCTACAACTAATTCCCCAAACTCTAACTCTTCTTGACAGAACCAACCTAAAACTTTTCCTTGTTGTGCTCCTGGGTGGCACAATCCCTTAATCAAACACAAAGAGGAAGATTGCTCCTACCTCAAACCAAACAACTCTAAGCCTACTGTGGCCCTTAATACTCAAGTTTCGATTCCCAGAAATTCAGTCATCATACTAGACTCTGGAGCAACTGACTCCATGTTCAACCAACTCTCCTACTTTAATTCATCGGCCTCATCAAATCACCTAGAACCATTGTTCTTGCTAATGGTTCCCAAATCACTGCAAAAGGGATAGGTACTGTAAAAATTGAATTGCCTCATTCACACCTTAAAATTCAAAATACACTATATTGTCCTGAATTATCCAACTGTCTTCTCAGTATGGGTGCACTCCTCAAAAACCACTATATCCTTCAACCCCTTGACAACAACAAATTCCAAATAATTGATCAATCAAAAAAAGTTCTCTTAGATGGCGATTACTCCTCTGGCACCTTAATTATTACACAAGCCCAGAAGCACCAGACAAACTCCGTACTATCCACTTCTGATTGAATGATTATGCTTCATCAATCAAGTGGACACCCATCTTCTGATTACCTTTCAAAAATGTACCCTCATCTCAATATTCCTCTGATCTCTGCAAAATTACAAAGATGCCTTTCCCTGGTCACTTCCCAAAAGCCTCCTCAAAAGGAGAGTCCCTTCACCTTGACCTCTGTGGCCCAATCACTCCCCCTTCTGAATCAGGCGCTAAGTATTTTCTTTGAGTGGTGGACTCTTTCTCTCAATATGTCTGGGTATTTTTCTTACAATCAAAATCTGAAGCTAAAGACAAAATTAAGAACCTGATACTCCAAATCCAGAAAACTCCAGAACCAATGGTGTCCAATATCGTCTCCAACAATGGAACCAAGTTCAAAAACCTTGACTTACTCTTGTTTTTTCAAAAGGAAGGAATCTCTCATCTAGTCACTTCCCCTTACACTCCTCAGCAGAATCCTATTGCAGAGAGAGGTGATAGAACCACTGTCAACAAGGCCAGATGCCTCCTCTAAGATTCCGGCCTACCTCTCTCTTATTGGGCTGAAGCGGTCAATACTGCCATTTATCTAGAAAATCTAACACCTAATAGTGCTATATCATTTGAAAAACCTTTCAAAAGATGGCACAATAAAGAACTGTCCCTCAACCACTTACATCCTTTTGGGTTTCAAGCTATTTTTTATAACAATTACATTAATGGAAAATTCTCCGACAGGGGGGTCAAAGGAGCGCTTTTGGGATATGGAGAGGGACATTGCAGTTTTCAAATCCTGGACATGGAGAAAGGTAATGTCATTATCTCTCATCATGTAAAGTTTGACAATAACCTATTCCCTTATAAAGAAAATCCTCCCTCTAACCAAGAATCCCTTGGGTTACTCTTCTACAATAATCCTGACTCTCTGTCTGAACAATCCTCCTTGCTTTCATCCAATCTGCCTACTGAATCTAGAACTGATTCACTGACACTGTCCTCCATTGAAACAGAACTTATTCCAAACACTTCCTCCTCTGTTCCTCCAATCAAGTTACCCAAACATAAAGGGTATACTTGGATTCCCAACACTTCCACACCAATCCAGAATGAAATTATTGGTGATATCGACTTGCGAAACATTCTTAATAGTCCAAGACACCATGCTCACTCTGTTAAATTTTTCAGCTGTCTCTACCCTGATCCAAAAACTTATCTTCAAGCCATTCACAGCCCAGAGAAGGATTTTTGGATTGATGCTATCAAATCCAAACTCAACAATATGATTACTCACCAAGTTTGGACCCCTTCTAATCATCCCTCTCACTTGACTCCACTAACTATGACTTGGGTGTTCAAAAAGAAAACCGATGAAGATGGTAACCTCACAAAATTTAAAGCCCAACTGCGTGAGAGAGGTTTTAATCAAAAGGAAGGTGTTGACTACAATGAAGTCTTTGCTCCCACTGGCAGACTCACTTATCTTCAACTTCTCACTCTCTGCTCACTCAATAAATTCCAAGTCCATCAAATGGATGTCAGGTGTGCCTTTTTGAATGGAAAACCTAAATAAGAACTCTATATCTTCTACCCTGATGGCCTTCTCATTTCCAATAACTTCAAGACACTTCAATTAAACAAGTCTCTCTACGGGCTCAAACAGAGCCCCAGATGTTGGCACTCAGAACTACGAAAAACTTTAATCAAACTCAATTTAATCCCTTCCAAAAATTGATCCTTGTCTTTTCTTTTGCAAAGATAAACTTAAACCTTTCTATCTCTATGTCCATGTAGATGATCTCCTGTTTGGAGGTAGTTGGGTTGCCGATTTCAAAACACAAATAAATCTCTACTTTGATATGGAAGATCTTCAAGTCAGTAAAACTGCTTTAGGTATCCAAATCAATCAGAAAGAACACCACACTAGCCTCTTACAAGATAAAATGATCTCCAAGATCCTCTCCGAATTTCAAGTTGACAAAAGCAGAGGTAACACTTTGCCTCTCCCATCAAACTACCAAGAACTCAAAGACCCAAAACTTTCCAAGCCTGAACACCCTCCTTTCAATTATCAACGAGTTATAGGGCTCTTGCAATATCTGGTTCAATGCACTTGACCTGATCTCACTTTCTCAATTTCCTTTCTGTCTCAATTTCTAGAATCTCCCAAAGATAGACACTACCAGGCCATCATTCATGTCCTCAAATATCTAAACTTCACCAAAAACCTTGAACTTAGGCTTGGTTGTAAAGAACTGACCCATTCACTTGAAAAAATTATTTGCTTCACTGACTCTGATTGGGGAGGAGCTAAAGAAAATAGCTCCTTCTCTGGATCAATTATTTATTACCATGGTAGCCTTGGGTGGAGGTCTCAGAAACAATGTGTAGTTGCACTCTCTTCAGCAGAGGCTGAGTACAACGCCTTAAGTAGCTGTTGTCAAGACAGTGAATGCATTTGTCAGCTTATTTTCTAAATCACCAACAAAAAGATCACTTTGATTATATATTCAGACAATCAAAGCTCAATTGCTCTTGCCTCCAACCACATTTATCACCATGGCACGAGACATATAGATTTCAGACTTCATTTTGTTTGCTCTCTCATTGAAGACAAAAATATTGTCCTTAGATATACTCCAACTCAAGATATGTTAGCCGATTTACTTACTAAAAACTTACCCTTTGCTAACTCCCATAACCTCATCAAGACAATTTTTGGACAAGAAATTCAGTCCAAGTTGACAGGTACAGTAGAGTAAAAGAATTAATTATGTTATCAATTTTTACTCTTAGACAAGCTCCTACTTTTTCAACACTACTCCTTAATTAGTTCCCTTTGTAAATCCTTTTGAGATTAGTACCCCAATAGTTTAGCCGTACACTTTCTACAAAACCAATGGGGTTGTTCATGATAAATAGTTCACTATTATTCCCTTTTCTTTATTCCCCATCTTGCTTTGTTCTTTTCTCTCTCGTCCAGGTTCGCTGAGACTCTCCTGTCCCTCCTTAGGCTCAAGGACTCACGTCTTTGTTGCCTTTAATAGTTTCCCTTTTCACAAACACAATATATATATATATATATATATATATATGAATTCATATTATGAGTGACAAGGGTTGACCTTTTGTTTTTTTTTCAGAATCAAAAAATATGACACCATAAGTGAATAAATTTATTAAAAACAAAGGAATTTTAAGGAAGGTTTAGAACAAGATTCGATAACTGTACGAAAGTGAGGCAAAAGGGGATAAGTAGCAAACCTATACGAACAGGAAGAAAGAGAAAGTAAGAATGGGCATGACAGAGAGTTACAATAGGATATTTTATGTCTATTCTACATGATTATAATATTGTCTACAATAATGTCAAGGTCGAAGAGTCTAAATCATATTTTTTGACAGACTGGGTCTGTCTCCTCTGAGTGGTTGAGGAGGGTACGTTTGTATTCCTTTATTCATATAAATTTACCTAGATCATTTTCACTTAAAAAAATTAAAATTTGGTGTAAAAAAGAAAAAAAAAACTTTAATGATATCTTTCGTTGATTATCGAATGACCTTGTATTAGTGAGAATTTTACTCTCATTTTATTTATTTGTTTTGCCTTATTAATTACTGCAAATAATATTTGTTTCAAGTCTCTAACGTTACTAATTACCTTTAATAATACTAAAAAGGAAATTGTTAATCACGTTAATCTTAGTGTGAATTGCTCTTACTCGACATGCTTGGCTAGCCAAAGTTCTCTGGAATGTTGTGATGTGGAGGAAACACGTATATTGATGTGTTTCCCACAACGGCATAAACCAACTTTGGGAAATTGTAATTTGAGAAATGTAATAATGATTACAAATCCATTGTCTTTTTGCATGTAGGAAGTTATTGTCAGACCTGGGTACAAAATAATGATAAACTCAAAAGCTATGTTTCGTTTTATTAACATTAAAAAACATCAGGGGGAATTCATCGGTCCACTAAAGAAGTGGTGCTTAGGAGAAAAGTTTCAATCAACAACAGATATAATCGAGATGAAAGAATGCTTTAACGTTCTTTGTAGTGTAAATCGTATAGCTCGTACAGGACGTGAGCAAGATGAAGGAAAAAGCTCGAGAAAGTGTCCACAAGTTAGTTGCAGGTCCATGTATTCTGGTTAAAGAAGAATACATTGAAGATAAATGAGTTAATCATCAGGGTGAGTTCGCCTTGGACATTTGGTATATTTGTATACTTACGTCACGAGTTCCAGGAGATGAAACAGTGCGATGCCATTCGGAGTGTTGGCCAAGATTCAAACATTGAGCAACCTGTTCAAACAAAGGCTTAGAACAATTATGGGGGGGGGTCTTCTAGAATGAAACCTTTTGTCTCACCGTTTGAAAGGAAAGCCCTTTGTTTCTTAGGATTGGGATTACTTTGGGGGTTACCTAAATGATGTTATGAAGTAAAATAAGCAAACAGATTGACATTATCCAAAGTTCAAAATACTGAGACTCAACCTCTTCCACAGTCACTTGCTTCTCATGGTTCAAGATAATGTCTTTCTCGCCAAAAGATTTATAGCGCTCAATGAT
The DNA here is from genome assembly GCA_023105745.1 of Austropuccinia psidii. Taxonomy (NCBI): domain Eukaryota; kingdom Fungi; phylum Basidiomycota; class Pucciniomycetes; order Pucciniales; family Sphaerophragmiaceae; genus Austropuccinia; species Austropuccinia psidii. The sequence continues at coordinate 42,631,369 of JALGQZ010000009.1, forward strand.
ATCGCCAGGTGGGGGAGACTGGGAAACTGTGTCTCCTGAATCTTGGCTCCAAAGTATCAAGCCTTTGTACCCTTTCTCAGACAACAAATTGAGCTGAAAGATGAAATACTCGTTAGGACCAAAAAACAACCGGATCACTTTGTGTTTAGGAGAGCGTACCAACTCTTGGTTGTATTCACCTGCGTGGACAAAAGCAATAGACTTGTCAGATCTCAAAGGTGTTGCTCAAACACTCATTTGAAAAAATCATCAACGTACCATATGGAGGGCGGAAATATAGAGGTTTGATTCCAAGAATCTTCACTAATGCCTATCATGAAATCTCCTATTAGAAAGAACGGTTTGAAAGAAAGACACCATTCCAGCCAAGAAAAAAATGGCGAAAAAGCTACGCACATTTTCTACCCGTTCGACTTCTGCACGAAGGGCTGCACCGGTCAAAGAAGTCATGTGGGCGTGGCTCCAGCCATGATTTCTGTACTCGATTAGCCACAGTAAAGCGATTAGGACCTGAATAATCATTTAAACAAGTTACAGCGATTTGCGTGGTGTAAATAGGACGAACCCAATTAAATGGCCTTTCTTGAATCGCTCTTTTAGAGCATCCGCATTATCGTAGATGCATTGCCAGTTGTTTCCATTCACGAAAAATGAAGCCGTGACATTGTTGTTGGAGAGGATTTTATTTAGCTGTGAACTAAAAGGAGTGGTGCCATCATCAAAGGCTAATGTGATCTCAAGCATGGATCAGACAAAGTTTAACTCTCAATGAAAACGCGAAAGATAATTCACTCAAAGCTACACTCTTCGAGGTTTGGCACTTGCTATAAATCGGTATTTTGTTTTGCCTAGGCAGTAAGCGCCGAGTTGGCTCTGCGAGGGTGAACTCCAGAACCAAAAGAAGGCTCCAGATTGGGAAATGAAACATGGGATAGTCTTCTCGTGTTGCAGGGGAGAATTATCAGTGTTGGGGATGAATCCAAGCTTTTGACGTGGAAATAAGGGCTTGATGGGCTCCGCTTATAAGCGAGAAAATCACAAGAAGTTTGGATGGTGGCCTTCTTACTGAAGGTACTAGAACAGGTTAGAGGATGTAAGGTTGGGTGGGAAAACTGCGACGTGCTAAGAGGAGAGTCCTTTGGGGGTAAGTGAAGGGAATAATTGAAGACTGAGGTGGGAATGTGTGCCCCTCAAAGTGGGTCACTTTTATGCTCTGGAACGTCCTTGTTACCGTTGCGGAATAATAAGCTATTAGTGATGTGATACCACGTCACCAAACTCACTTCTTTCTACCCATCTCAGATTCTCCATCGCCTGCCGTTTCGGCAACAAGAGATATCAGCTGTCTACCTGTCTTGGTAGCCTAGAATCATGGTGGTATCAGTTACACAGTACTGTACTGTACTATTCCCTGTACAGTACTGCATTGCAAAGAGTGACTCGGTATCCCCAAAACTACTGTAATTGAAACGGGACGGCTATGGGAATGGGTCTAACTAAATCTTTCGGAAAAAGGTGTATTGGAGCTGTAGCTTGCCGTCAAACCCAGCAAACTGGGGCGGTGCTCTCGCTGCTCTGTGCTCTAGGGCCTTAGCCGTCGGAGTTTCATCGAGTTTCAGCATATTCGTTGATTCTTTCATTGTAATATACTGTACTGTATATTCCCGGAAAGCGTAAAAGGGTTTTGCAGTGCAAGCAGGGAATTAACTTTAAGCGTAAGTCATCCTGGAAATCACCAAGGAGGAACAAAAGAAAAGGTGTAGAGCATAGAAAATCGAGGTAGGACATTCAAAATATCCAAGTCCAATTCTCGGGCAAGCACTTGCACCAAGCAACATACGTTCTGTTCATCCGAAATCTGATAGACTAGCTCCAGCTCGACTAGCCTTGAGAAAAGACCGCCAGACAGTTACTCGTCGTTGTCTGGATTGGCTGTCCCATCCTATCAAGCTCGTTTTGTTACGGCAGGGCAGCTCTTGTGATGAGCTCGGCTGTTCCCTGCAGCAAACACTGTCGTTCTGTTTGGGGTATGCTTGCCTGCAGTGATGCCATTGGCCTGCGTGAGCTTGTGGGATAAGAGACCCATGAGTCCTAGCAGATTGCGATATCTCTTGCCATGTTCGATTTCCATTGGATTTTTGTTCAGCTCACCTCTACTGTGGTGTCTTTTGGTTAAGAAACCTCTTGAAGTGTCATGACTTGTACATACAGAGCCCTCACAAATTTCGTGTATCAGAAATAAAACTGCCTGCTATGTGGCAGTGGTTTGTGGCTGAAGTGGGGAGGATTGATCTTGTTCGAGAATTTGGTGATAGTGATCAGTGGAGCTCAAAGGGTGGGGACTGCTTCTCCTCACATTTGAGGCTGTAGCTGACCTGGGGGTGGCCTTCGTCTGGACTCACTCAAGCTGACTAACTCTCCTGTAAGGCTCCCCACTCAGTCCAAGTCAATTCAGATGGCAGTCAGACTATTGTCGGCGGTATACAGGGCCATATTCCAGTGTTTTGATGAGGCCCATCTAAGTGGGTGGTCATGGGTTGAAGTGTGACAGTAGCTCAATTTAGAGGCAGGCTGCTGAGTGGGCTATGGTGATTAAGGCATATCTGATTTTTTCCAGGATTCTTGGAAGATGGAAAGTTATGTTGTCTTGTGAGCAGGAAAAAGGGAATGGACTGGAAATTTGGGTGTCTAATGTGGCCAATTTGGGATGTTTGGCCTTTGGATTTTGTGGTGATGGCCAAGTCAGATTGGGCAAAAAGTTATTTCAGTGTGTCAAATCTGTAGAAATAACCTCAGCAACTGATATCAGCCTTCTGCTAGAGCACTATCTTAATCTTGCACTTTCCAATTGGCTCACTGCCAGCTTTGATACAATATTACAGTGGCCTCAAGAGTTTTACCACAAAACAGTCCTCAAGTGATTTATTTCTATTTTACAAAAATAATCTCTTTGAATACCTCTTCAAACAGCAAACTTATTACCATAAGGATTCAAAAGAAAAAAGATTAAGTTTTATAGAAATTGTTCCTTTGAAGACTCAATTGAAATGAGGCTCTCAAGATAAATTATGTGAGCTTATATCAAGTCATAGGTTTCTGTATAAATATATCTTTTGGATAAACTCTATTACTAAAAAGGAAATCTTTTAAAATTACATATGTTGCTATCTTTTCAATTACTTTTTCTCCCATTTAATTATCCAAAGAAACAGCAAATTGATATAAAACAGAGAAAAACTTGTTTCTATTCTTAGAGGTGAAGAGCGATTTGGTTTCATTTAGGATACTTTGTAAGAAAACTATAAAGTTTAAACCTAAAGAAGAAAAATTAAGATTATAATGGAATTATCAAAAGTTTTATTCTTGAATTGATTGGCTAAACTTTAATTTTTAGAGGGCTTTTTGGATGGAATATTTATTCAGATACCTAAGATAGAATGAAAGGAATTAAACAGGTGCAGATTACACAACTTTGGAACTGAAATAGCAGATTATTGTTAAAATGATAGTATTTCATTTATTTAAAGAGAATAAAACTAAAAAATCTCTATCTAAAGGTAATTTATAAAACAAAAAGGAGCTTTGATTAGAAAAACTTTATTTTATCAGATATATCAACTATATAAATTTTCTTGTTTTATGGAATATAGGCTTCAGATCAAATATATGAGGGAAAGAGAAAAAACCGTATAATTTTATTTCCTCACAATGACAAAATTATAATTCAAATCATACATTTTTCCTAATTTTTATATTTATAGCATATTTATAGCTGAATTAATTTTCTATTGGCCCTATTATTAATCAATTTTATATGATTAAAAGATTTAAAATTAAAATCTTTGAAGAAAAAAATAAATTTAACTTAAAAAGATTTTGATCTATACCAGTTTTGTATCTTAATTTCCAAAAAGATACTCAAGCTAAAATTAAATCATGTTTCTCAATTTGGAAATAATTTTAGAGTTCATAATAAAAGTAATTAATTTTGAATTGAATTTGTTAAAATTGATTTGAATATATATTTTTAATTTAAATAAAAAAAAATGATTAAATTCATATAAAAGAAAACTTTAAAAAAAAGTATTTTGGTAAGAAATTTCAGGGGATCCCAAATTTTTCTAATTTTCAAAAAAAAAGACTTATGAGCAGAATTGAGGACAATCTTAAAATATTTTTCAAATAAATTAATTAATATTAAATTCAGAGAAAGTGATGAAAACTCAAATGATAAAACAAATTTGTGATACTAAATATTTATTCTTACTAGTTTTTTTTTCATCTGTTTTATCCATAAATAGGATTTTATATCTTTTAAATTAATATTTTTGAAATAAATTTAACTTATAATCCATTTTTTTAGTAATAAAACACCATACTTGAATTCAGAAATATATACAATCAATATTATTTTCTCTTTCATATCAAATTTATATTACAAAAAACAAGCAAATACAAAGATATAACTTATAAAGAAAATAAACAAGAAAAATTTCAATTTAAAGACATAATCTTAAAAAAATAATAATAATAACCTAATGTTAAAATGAAACTTTATGATATTTTAATTAACTTATGGGTAGATTTTTGGTTCTAAGTAAGATTTTTTTTTGTATTTAAAGAAATGAATTCATTATATCATAAAAATAAATTAGAATTAATGTAAAATAAAGTATAATAGTAAAGCTTTAAGCTAAATTATGAACTATTTATTTAATTTTTAACTTGGATTTATATCATGAAAAAAAATTATAAGTCAAATTTTGAAAGATAACTACTTGATTTTAATGAGGTTAATTTTTCTTTGCGAGAGATCTTGAAATAAACTCAATTTCTATAGAATTATTATTATTATTTGAAAACAAATGATTTTGAATTATAAATCTTTTTCTCAAATTGAATTTTAGTATGAATAAAATATTAATAAAACTTAATAAAATGTAATTATAATTTAAAAATTTAAGAAAATGAAGTTTTTTTTTCTTATTACTTATTTGAAGCTGAAGTTTTTTATTCTTTTCATGGATAAATTTCATTATTAAATGAGAATGGAAATTATAGGTAAATTTTATCTTTATAAATGAATATTATATTTTGAAAATTATTCTTTTAATATTTAATATAAATTTTCTCAAATTAACTTCATACCAATAAATATTTTACTTAAAATTACTTTTAGGAATTAATTATTTTATAACATTAACTGAAATTAAAACAAAGGAATTAAATACAAAATTAAAACATTCTTTTTTTTTTTTGAAGAAAGAATCTTCAATAATAAATTTCCTTTTAAATGAAAAAAAAACACTTCAATTATTAGCCAATTTGAAAAATCACTAGTAGTAATATTGAGTATTATAGCTTCAAAATTATGGTTAAAAAATCATTAGTAATTTTTAAAAAAAATCATAAAATATTTCTTCTCATAGATATACTTCAAACCTTAATAATATTTGATATAAATTGAATAAAATTAAAGTTTAATCTATATTTCAACAAAAAATCATATTATATTTACAGAAAATTATGAGATATTTGAATTAATATTATTAAGAATATCAGCTGTAATGATTTCTTGATCAATAAGATAACTCTATTTCATAACCTTACTCAATATATATTAGTAATAATATACCCATATTTCAAGTATTTCTTTCAAATAATATACTTTTTGGGGACCAATTTGAGTTTATTTATAATTTTATTAAATTCTTAAAGGTAATAAATTTGAATTTATTTGAAATTAACTTTTTTTAAATTAATTTATTGAAAGATTTACATATATATAATAATTCTTTTTTTATTAATTGTGTGGTTTTCATAAAAAGGTTTTTAGGATTTCAGATATATTAAATTGAAAATTTTAAATATTTAATTTCAATTTTTATAAATACCAAATTTTGATCTATGAGTTTTTTTAAATACCAAACTTCACAATATAAGATAATTTAAAGTACCAATATATATATATATATATATATATATTACTTTTTAAATTACCCTTTTCTTTTCTACCAGCCTCACTAAGTAAATTTTTTCTTTAATAAAGATTTTTAAAGCTTAATAATTAAAAAATCTATTTAAAAAAAAAATAATTAAGTTTTTTTTTTTAAATAAGTTTAATTTGAATTACCTATAATTATTAAATTTTTCTATTAAATCAACAAATAAAGTTTTTTCAAAACCTCTGAGGGATTACTTATATTTAATCAATCAAATTATTTCAATAATTTTAATAAAGCTAAATAATTATATGATAATAATATGAAATAATAAAATAAGAAATTAATTTATCATTAATTTAAATAAAATTATTTTTAAATATATTCAAAATTCATTTTAAAATGAAATTTATCATATTAAAAATTGAATTTTTATATTTAATATTAAAGATAAATCACTTAATAAATTGATTTTTATTATTCAATAAAATAATTTTTCCCAAAGTGAATCTTAATAAAACATGAATGATCCAGATATATAATTTCTTTTTGTGCTATTACATGTCACTTCAAATATGGATATTTAATATATGTCAAAATTAAAATATATATTTTGAGTTAGTAATGTGGTCATTATTTGATATATGCATCATTAAATAAAGAATTTTTCAAATTAAAAGATAAAATATACCACCTTAACATAAAATGAAAAAATTAAAATAAAATTAATAATTTATAAAAGATAAATTAAAAGGTATTAGTGTATTTTTTTCATTAAATATTAATCCAATCATTAAAAATACCTTCAAAAGGTCAAGAAAACTATTTTTACTGGATTCAATATGGGTTTTTTAAAATTTGGATGAATTTTGAATAAAAATAGATAATTTATTTTCATACATAATAGTTTGAAGATGAATAAGAACTTTTTTTCACTCCATGTTAAATTTTAAATATTCCCTTTATGAAAAGAATTTATATCAACATATTAAAATTTTAACATAAACTCAAAAGTGTTTTTTTGACTTATGAGTTACTTATTTTGAATTGCTACTATTAATTATTTCAATTAATATTTATTGATTAAGAATTCCAAAATTAAAAAAACTGAAGAAAATAAAGGATTTCAATAGTGTCTTGTAAATATAAATAGTAATGATAAGAAGTTCAATTATCATTTTTAAAGTAAAATTATCATATCTGAAAGAAGAGAATAAATTTAATTATTAATCATTTAGAAGTAGATGATTCAGTAATTTAAATATGTAAGCTCTTAATTCTATAAAAATTATCAAATAAATTTGGAAATAAATGATTTGGTTTAAATGATTAAAATCCGCCTCTTAATTTTAAAACTGATTTTTATAATAATGATTTCAATATCAAATTAAATATTCATCATAAATTAAAATTAATAAAAAATTAAGCTGTTTCAAAAATAAATAATACATTTTTTTTGTATAGATTTTCACATTTATTTACTATATTTATTATTCTTTTCTTAATTAATCATTTAAATTAATCCATAAAATTATTAAAAAAAAAAATTAAATATTTCAATTTTTTCAGTTTTTCCAATTACCTTTACATCCAATTCTCTATTTATTTTAATTTTTGTATTTTATCTTCATATATGAATTATTTCTTATTTATTTTAAAAATAAAATCCTAAATATTTATATTTTAATTATAAAATAATATTTGAAATAATAATAGGGTGGTATTATTAACTATTGATGAGTCCTTTCAAAAAAAAAAAAAGAAAAAACAAATCTTATTTTTACAAAATTTAATTTAAAATTTTAACCTGGAAATTGAAGGAAATTTAAATTTGGCTTAAAATTATTTTTTAAATTTTAAATATTATTTCTTTTATAAAATAAAAAACATCATAAATTCAAGTTCTAACTAATTTTCTATAATTATAATATCTTTTTATTTTGTAAAAATAATTATTATATATAACATAGAATTCTAGAAAAATTTGAAATTCTATTAAGTTATAGTAAATCCATTGAGTTTTAGTTTTATTTTTAAATTTATCTTCTTTAATAATGTTTTAATTTTATTGTATTAATTTTTTTAGAAAAATTATTAATTTTCTTTTTAAAAATCAATTCATAAAAATTATAAATAGTAGTCTATTTTAAGCAATATTATTAAATCTTAAAAATATAAATTCCTGGTTCCCTTGCAGAAAAGACTGAAATAATATACTTAAATTCAATTTTATTAAATAAATTTATAAATATCCCAAAATATTTAATTATATACCATATTATCTTAAATAATCCAAGATTTTATCAAATTACAACCCTCTAATAAATATATATAAAATATTTTCATTGGTAATGATATTTTTCCTGTTTTTTTTTCTAACTTATTTAAAGATATAAGAATCTTATTAAAATACATTTTTTTCTTGATTTATTTTTCAATTTATTAATTTTATATATTAAAGATTTTAATATAAGTTTTTTGAATTTAAATTCAGAATTAAGTATTTATTAGAAAGTATTTTTATTTATGTTAATCTTAGCCATAATGTGTCTTCATTTTTTATATATAATAATGTTGGATTTATTTTAAAGATTTATTTCTTAATTATTAATAATATTAAGATCTTTATTATGATATTTAATAATAATTATTTATTATGTATAATTTAGATTTTTTCTTTCATTTTTATAAACATCAAATTTAAGCTTACCTAGATAAACTTATTGAGTCCAAAAGCTCAAATTATTTAGATAAACTAAAGTTATATCAAACCTTGTAATGAAAATCATTTCTATTATTGTTATTTTAAGACCCAATAGTTAATTCTGTGATGTAAAATTGATATATACTGTCTAAAATATAAAATAAAATATTTCATTCCTAAATTCATAAATTCTTTACAAGAAGGAAGCATGGTAAAAAAAATAATTCCACTTATTATTGAAAAAATCAATTGGTTAAATTTGATATAATTATCAAATTTTTCTTTTAAATTAATATAGTGAAATATTTAAATAAAAAAACTTTTTGAAATTTTATAAGTTAATTAATAGAATTATTTTTGGAATTTTTTTTTTTAAAAATTTATTTTATATTTATTTTTCATTTGGTTTCCATTTTATTGAGAAATACATCCATATAAAGTTATTTTCCATCTGTTAATTATGATTATAATAATAATTATTCATAGTATATTTGAATTTATACAAATTATCAACAAAGATACTCACTATCAAGATTTAATTATAATGTATAATTTTTTTTAGCTATTCCCTAATAATCAATTTTTTAGCTTTTACTAGAGAAATATATATATTATTATGATTATATAAATTATTTTAATAAATACCAATATGAAAAGGATATTTTAAGAAATCTTAAAGAAACTTAAAAATATTTCTTTTACAAAATTTAAGATATTAATATATAATTATTAAATTCAAATAATGAAAAAAATGTTATATGGAGTTTTGAAAAAAAAATAAAAAATAATAATAAATTAATAATTTAAATTTAAATTTATTAAAAAGTTTCCAATTTTATTTTTTATAAATTAATAAATTAAACTAGATTAATAAAAAAAAAAAAAAAAAAAAAAAAAAAAAACAACTCAAATCCCAAAATATAATTTAAATTTTTTGATAAATTAAAAATTAAAAATACAAATTTTTACTATAATTAACTAGCTAAACTTATTAATATATTTTTTTAATTATTAAATAATAAATATATTTCAATTATTAAATCACCTTTCTATAATATTATAGTAAAATAATCTTCAATTTTAAATTTTTTAAATTAAATAAATAAACAAAAAATGAAAATATTATTTCTGAAATAAATTTTTTTTTTTTTTCAATTTTCAATAAATTAAGGATAGGATATATTAAAATTCTGAAATTCAAAAAAAATTAAATTAAATTTTAAGAACTATTTTAATAGTTTTTTTTTTTTTTAATTTAATTTTCACCTCTTTTTATTATTTTAATTTTAATTTTATTTAAAATTCTCCTTTTAATATTTCATTTTTAATTAAATTTTAATTTGAATCTTAATTAAATTTTTTGAAAAAAACTTATAATTATAAATCTTATCTTAAAATAAAACTTAGATTTAAATCCATTTTCAAATTATTTATTGATTATATTTTATGAATTAATTCTCTTTTTATTTCATAAATTTGTTTTTTTTTTCATTTTAACTTAGCTTTTATATTTTAATCTCTTAATAAAAAATAAAATAAATTCAATTGAGTAATTTAAATATAACTGAGGTTATCAATTTTTTTTGGAATTACTTTATTCTTTGAAAATATAAATTGGGGAAACTTATGATAGAAAACAATTTTTTCATAAAATTAAAATTAAAATTAATTTTTTTAAATTTCCTTTGTTTTATGATTTTTTTTTTGGCTTAAAGAAATCTCTCAAAAAAGGTTTATTTCAGATCTAAATAATTTAAGTTAAAAAAATAACAATAATTTTTTCAATATTAAAATTGAAATTCATTTTTTTTATAATTTTTTTTTTTTAAATCGGTTAACCAAATTTTTTTCTTCAGATTTTGGATATTATTATAAAACAAATGATATTAATCAGTAAAATAATAAAAAAAAATAAAAAAAAATTCCATACTAAAAAGTTTTTAGTAAATGTTTTGGTTATTTTTATTATCCTTCAGCTTGTAACTTGTGAATATTATATTTTCAAAGGGTTCACGTTTTATTTGTGATAAATATGGGATGCTAGTTTGGCGAAAGATGAACACCTAATTTTCAAATTTTAAGCCTTATTATTTGAGGCTTGTTTTTGTTAACATCTTTATCCATTCCCTTTAGAATTGAGATTTGAATTTTCTTCTAATAGTTTATATATTTTCTTTATTGCATAATATTTGTCTCTAATAACTTTGAGAATAAGACTTAATCAGTGGTAATATTTCTTAACAAACTTCATTAACATAAAATTAAGAGAGTTATTTTTCCTTTAGCTTGGTTTTCCTACTTATTTTGAAGCAATTTTCCTAAAAACAGGAATCAAATTTGCCTTGAATTCAACGGTTTTTTGAATGACCTGAATAATGGGAAAGAGTGGTCTTTAATTTTGATTTTGATTTAATTTAAAAGAAAATTTTAATCAATGATTAAGTAGAATTAATTCTTAATGTTTTATAAAAAAATCAATTTAATATTTTATATTTAGTTAAGTTTCCAAAAAAAAAAACAAATCTGTTTGAAAAGGATTTGATAAAATCTTTAGGGCAATTGAGTCAAAAAAATCATGAGTTTTATTTCTCATAAAAAAAATTTGACACCTCAAATATAAAAGCAAGGAGTTTGAAATATCTCTTTGATTAATTTTATTAAATATTTAACTAAATAATATTATAAATTGAATCAATATTTACAATATTGACTTCATTAATTCTACTAATATCTAGAAGAAAAATGTAAAAAAATGAATAAATAATTCTTTGTATTAGTATACCTATGGATTACCTTTTTTTATCTAGCTTTTTTTGGATATTATAGCCTACTAATTGGTAGTATGTGAAATATCTGGATTATTATTACTGAGCAGTGAAGAAGCCCAAATAAAAAAATGACCAAGCCTCTAGAAAATATATTTTTAGGAAGCTATTTAACCATTTTCTTTCCATCAAAAAATTTATTTAACTAAAATTCCATTAGTATTAACGATCTTATGAGGTATATCCTTAGAATCCCCAAAGAATATATTTCCAAACTTGGTTAATGATCACCTTTGATTTCAAAAAAAAAAGCCCATTAAAGCCTTTATCACTTTAATTTACTTGAATTCTTTGAAAGGGAAAACTTCCCTTCTGTTAAAGGGGAAACTGAAACATAAATCATATCAAACAAAAAGTAAATTTCTCAGGAAATAGAAAAATCCTAAAAAAAATCTTTTTGAATTTATCTTATCCTAAAAGGTTCATTAAAGGGACTTAAATCTCTAGAATTGATTATAATAGAAATCCAATTATAAATCAAACAAATAAAATAATTTTGAATTAGTTTTAGTATAGCTCAATTCAAATTGAAGTGAGAAATAATAAGATTAAATAAAGAACCTTTTACTGGAAGCCAACTGATTGGATTGTTTCTATTGGAAAATTAAGAATAAAAAAACTAATTTTGATTTTTTTCTTCTGATTTTCAAATCTGGCTTTAAAGTGCTATTAGAATAACTTTTTTTTATCAATTTTAAATTTTTTCGATATCTACCTACCATAGTTTTTTATATTTAAATTCAAATAAATCTTATAAATCTTTTGTGATAATTTTTATTCCTCATGATTTCTCAATCTCTCTAGTTGTTTTGTCTGCTGAGTTGATGGTAATCTTTGTTTTCTGCCTACCGTGAGTTGTCTGTTAGGACTGTAAGGCCTATCTAATCTGTGCCACTGTCAGAAGCCTGTTACCTACAGGAGCTGGATGGATGGAAGCTGGGAGCAGGGCTTTTGGCGTCATGGATGGAAGAAGGCTACAAATAGTCACCATGCTCCTGATTTCTTGCGTCTCCAGCAATTTTGTGATCAAAACTCCATGGGCTGTCTAGCCTTACATGAATCTTGGCCCTAAAACTAAATTTCTTTACTTCAACATACAAGACTCTTCCATGTAAAGGTGTAGGAAAGAATAGAACCTCTCCTTGAAAATAATGATATGAAATTTTAGGATTCTTTATTTGAAACTTTAGAATGAGTGCAATTTGAGCCTCAGTTAGACTCACAAAATGTGTGGCAAGCTATGAACTTGATTTTATTATTTGAATTTTATCAAAGTTATCTTACTCTCATCCTCATAGATGTCTTGACGATTTCCATCGGTGCACCTTACAAGTATAGGTCGATCTTTCAGATTCCAGGGAACACAAGTGACATTTTTTAGATTTGAGGTGGAATTGCGCCTATGAGGCTGTGGCTGTGGCCTGCTCGAGACCGGTCATGGCATCCAGTTGGGAGTTTGGCTTATTTGAAGTATAAAAAGGTGGCTGTAATAGCCAATAGCCACACTTTCGTCGTCGATTGAGTCGCCAGCTTGAATATGATCATCTCATTTTTCGTCTCATGGACATTCTTCTCTTGAGAGATGGCCGATGAGGTATAATTTCGCTTAAGGCCTGGGCTGGAAGGATCGTTGGCAAGCCAGCGACGGAGATGGAACGACATCGGTGAGCATTCCCCAAGCTTTTGGGATTTATCGTATCACTTCCAACACCAGGAATTACTTGGCTCATATAAAACTCATCTTGACGAATAAAGTGAACGATCTTCAGCTGAAAATCTCGTAGATTATCTCTGGGATGCTTAATTCCTTGGTCTCGCTGGTCTTGAACTCAGCCAATCCGATGCCAAGTTGGAAATCTTCATCCGATTTATTCTAGGACGAGTGACAAGACAATGTCAATACCTAGCTAGGACTATCCTAAGCTCGCTTGAAATAACTAACGATGCCATCAATTGCACGCCTATAAATTTGCATCGAGAAGATGTGTTAATTTGGCCGGCCGATACTTGTTGAGGATCATAATCAAACTAGGAACATGTTCAGGATGAGCTTTTAGCAGGTTTCTGGTCGATCGATGGTATTTAGGCTGCATTCTTCACTGGGTTAGCTATTAGCCTCTTGCTTTTCTCCTCGGAATGCTAATCGCTGCTTTCGTCATCAGCGTAGAGGCCGTAGTAAAGCTATCAAGCTTTATTCGAGAACACACTATCGCTGCTCTGATCGCTTTGTCGCAGTGTCCCGGCAAGGATTAATCAAACGTTGATGATGTCAGTCTCACATCAACACCGGCATCCATCGATACACCTTGAAAAAGACTGAGAAAGGAAATAAAACTTCCAGACTGAGGAAAATAATATACCCAAGACCGCCGATGGCCTTCTCTGAGTCAAAACTTACATTTTCATCATATTCATTCTCATATTTGCCAATTCACAGTTCACTTTGGGATGATGGATTAGTTGGACTCGCATTAAATTCGACTACATCCTCTCCAATTTATCGTTTTCAAGCACATAAACTTCTCCCAATCTCCTTTGCAGGCACCTTGCCCACCGATCCTGAAATGCAACCGAGGACAACTCAAGCTAGAGGGACAACGCTCAAGCTAGAATTAGCTATATAAAGCTTTATTATTCGTCACAATGCTGCAGCTCATCTATCCTATACCAACATCCGTAAAGTAAAGTATAAAACTCCCTATTCCTTCTTTCCCTTTATTCTGATTTCTTGACCTTGTGTGCCGCTCTCTGTTATTTCTCCTCCAACCTTTCCAGTTGAAAAAGTCTCCTTGAGCAATTCATCCAAGTATTCCGCTGGCTATTTGCAAAGACCGTAGGCTATGTCTTCTTCATACTTCGTTTGAATGAGCATGCCTAATGTACTTTTTCATAAAAAGGGGTCTTTCTTTGAGCGCCAAAACAAGTCATCTCAATGTTATACTCGACAATTTGGATGATTCTTAATATTTTGAATATTACAACGGCAGTTAAAATAAAACACTTGCTCAAAAGACAAAATGGGGTGAATATTTACGAGCAATGCCAAAATCCCAAAAGCATAGCCTTGAGTAATATCTTTTTCAGTTTTACACTTTTTTGCCGCTTTCTCTTTCACCGACTGCATGTTTTTTTGGCTTTCCCCTATAGCCTTTGATGATGGTCCAACTCCGCTAAGCTCTAAGCTCAACCAAATTTTGTCGGAAAAACGTGTTTTGGCTACATTCTTCATCAATGGAAATAACTGGGAGTGCATTTATAATCGCGCAGATGAGCTAAAAGATCGATTTCACAACGGCCATTTACTTGCGTTTGTTTTTTTCTGGTTGTCAACTTCCTAATAAATCATAGATTGATATAAAAGCTGACATTTGAGCTTACAAACTTTTAGAAATCATGGTTGGAGTCACGCTCATATGAATTCTTTGAGTCGGACAGATAAAATTAAAGAAATAGAACGTGTAGAAGATGTAAGTAGATCGAGGTTTTATCCTACGTAAAAGAAATTTTCCCTACAGTCCTTCAACTGATTAAGTCAATAATTGGACGTTAGGCAATGGCCAAAATACTTGGGGTCAAACCTCGCTTTTTTCGGCCACCGTATGGTAAGCAGTTGAATCTCAAGTCGAAAATCAATAGAACAAATGCTCAAAAAATGTCTTTTACTTTGGTTCTGAAGGCGAATACGATGAAGAATTGGTCAGTCTACTTTCATATTGAGTTGTCAACGCATAGTCGTTTGATACTGATGACAAATTTCCAGCTCGAAATCTTGTCCGAGAAAGGCTATAAGGGTTTGGTACTGTGGAGTCAAGACTCAGGAGACTCTGCTTCTGAAACTCCATCTGCTAGTCAGATCATTGAAAACTACCGATCTTATGGTGAGAAGGATCTTATATTAAGCCATGAGAACCAAGTAACAATTGAAAAGGTCGCTCAAATTTCTTCAAATTTATAATGATCTTGCGAGTTGAGGGACTGAATTTTGCTTTAACTGCATAATTCAGGTAGCCCCAACGATAATTCCAATTTTGCGAAATAAAGGGCTCTCTTTCCAGACGGTACTTGAATTTTCCGCGTACAAAAGCCGTCTTCAAATGCTTACTTGGTATCTTTTCCAACAGGTCGGTAAATGCCTAAATTTTCCATCAAAGAAGGATTGGTATAGATATGTATCTGCGGGTGCCCGGGATGTAAGTAGATGAAATTTTACATACAAGTAACCTAGCTGGGCTGTTAGTTTATTCAACTCAACGACATAACACTCTTTTTCTTTTTTATCTTGAAAACAGGAGACATGGGCTTGTAATTAACGAGCTTCTTTGAATTCATTAGCAGCGGCCGGTTAAGAAATGTTAGCAGTGTTTCAAATGGACAAAACATGAAAAATATTTAAACACATTCCTTCAATAACTCCTAATCTAGACAAAACACTTTACAACATCATATGCTGATGTATTAATATGGCTCAGAACATTGATTGCCCTTTTGTAAGATTTAGCTGATACATGAGATGTTGGTGATGTCAAACCTTTTGCATTTGAAACAAGCAACT
Organism: Austropuccinia psidii; assembly: GCA_023105745.1. Lineage (NCBI taxonomy): Eukaryota > Fungi > Basidiomycota > Pucciniomycetes > Pucciniales > Sphaerophragmiaceae > Austropuccinia > Austropuccinia psidii. Next base: position 42,647,392 of record JALGQZ010000009.1, read on the forward strand.
TTTTCTCTTAAATTAAGTTCTGAAAACTTAGTCCACCTGAGGAATACTTCTGTGCCAAATCAACGGAAAAAGAGTATTCTTCATACTTTATGTCAAGAAGATCTCGAAGCCATTAGGTTATTCCAAGTTATTTTGCTTGTTATGAGTTAACTTTTATTAGTATTCAATAATATGTCACTTCAAACAATGATCATAACTTACCAATGATGATAATCTGATTATTTTTATACATGTTTCAATTAGCGCATTTAATCTCAATTAAAAAAAAATACTTAGTATTTTCATAAATAAAACTTGATGTGATACCTTAAAAAAATCCAAAAATTTATATAACTAATAGTATAACTAACTATTTTAAGATCTTTCAAGTTATCATTTCTTCTTTGTATCTAATTTAAAGCAAAAGAATTTTTGTTTTTTTATTTCTTTTAAAATCTTGAAATTTTTGGTTTTTTTTAAACAAAAAAATTTAAAAAAATTGATTATGATTTTTTTTTTTTTAGAAAACAAAGAAATAAATCAACAAATTCATCACAAAAAAAAAACAAGGAAAAACTAAAACAAATTAATGAAAACAAATAAATAAATAAAATTGAAAAAAGGGTCCTTTTTCCTTTTTTTTTTTTTAAAAAAAAAGGGAGAAAAAGAAATTAAATTAAATTAAATATTTAATAAAATTATGAATAAAATTATTCTGAAAAAATGTTGCCTAATTTTTTTTTTTTCAAAAATTAAAAAAAATTAAAATTTATTGAATGAATATTAAAATCTAAATTAAATTAATGTCTTAAATTTTTCTTTTTTAAAAATAAGTTTTATTTTTAACTATAAGTTAATTAAATTACATTTTTTTCTTTCTTTTTTCAAAATCAAAAAAATCAAAAAAAAAAAAGAACACAACATTTTTAAGTAAAAATATATCAAGTTTTTGATTTATTTATTTATTTTTTTAAAATCTTATAACCATTTTAATAATTTGTTTAGATTTAATATTTTAAAAATGTTTTTATTTTTATTATCTATTTTATTTTATTTTTTTAAAACAAAAAAAAAAAAAGTGTTATTTTCTTTTTATATCTTATTAAATTGAATTTATGTATAATAATACCTTAAAATATATTAAATTTTAAAATTCCTTTGTTTATCTAATCTATTTTTTTTTTTGAAAGGGGGAGGGGGGGGGGGGGGAGGAGGAGAATTAATTTTGGTTAAATTTTTTTTTTTTTAATAAAAAAAAAAACTTTTTTTTAAAAATATATTTGAAAAATAAATAAATTAAAATAATTTTCAATTTATTTTATCTTTTTATTTTATTTTTTTATTAAAAATTTAGAATTTATTATTTAATTTATAATTAAAAAAAAAAATTCACTTTTTTTTTTTTTTTTTTTTTTTTGGTATTTTAAAAAGTATATATTTTTAAGAAAAAAGAAAGAATTAAATAATAGATTTAAAATTAAAAAAATAAAAATTTTATTACTATTTTAAAAATAAACCTTTTTTTTTGGGGGGCGGGGAAATTACATTTTTTTTGTTGAGAAAATAGAAGAGTTAATAGAACTGTTATATATATATATAAGTTAAAAGGGTTTTTTTTCAAATAATTTAGGATTAAATCCTTTTTTTGATACTTTCTTATTTATCTAAGTTTAAATCTCTTTTTATTTTAATTGAAAAAATTATTGTTTTATTTCATTTTAAGTAAATAAATAATAAAATTTTTCTCTTAAAAATTTCTTTTTTCTTTTTTCTTTTTTCTTTATAAAAAAACTTCTTGTCAATTACAATCTAAGTTTTATTTATTTATTGGGCTGTTTTTTTTTCAAAAAAACAAAAATAAGACTTTTCAATTAATGTATTTTAATTTTTACAAGAAATAATTAATTTCATTCAAAAAAAAAAACATAAAAAAATAAAATGAACAATTTTTTTTTTTGGAATATCAGAATTTACTTATAAAGTTTTCTAAATCAATACCTTTATTAAGGTGTTCAAATATTAAGAATAATTTTTATTCTACAAATTCTGAATTGCTTTAGCTAAGTTCCCAAATACTTAACAAAAGTCCTGTTTCAAAAATAAAACAAATAAAACATATTTATTTGCTCTTTGATTTCCATTAATTTCATTCACAAACTCTCACAAATAAATCATTTACTATTACACATCATTATAACATGAAAAAAATTCTAAATTCAATCAAAATCCTCAAAAAAACTATGGAACCTGATTCAAGATCCTTAGGATATTTGAAAACTTCCAATTAAGTGTGTATTACTAGTTTTATTTCGGTAAACTACACCTATAATTCTTGTTTTGAGACCTCATTAACAACCTCCATAGGTTGGTAACCTTCCTCCAAGCAAATGGAGAAACCCTGGGCATATTAACTCCCTTTAAGGAATCTGAGATACAAAGAACCACACTTACGGTATTAGAAAATGTATAAATATTACAGATATTTAAGTCTTGAATCTGTATAACGTAAAACATGTAGTAATAATTTCTTAATATAAGACTGTCCAGTAAAGCTTTATTGGATAGACTGTACTGTACCTCTGAATGGGGGGGCAAATTTTTTAAACCTTGCATGGATCTTGCTTGTCCAAAGTTAAATTCTGAATCCCAAACTTCTCATTTTTCCCCCTCATTATATAAAAAATAATATCATTGAGCTTGTTCCAAACTTTCCCTCCATTCAATTTTTTTTTCAATCTCAACCATACACTATCAAAAACTTCATTTGACCATCATTGTCTATAATTAGAAATTTCCCATTCCAATTTAATCTATTTCTCATGAATTCTAACAGGCCCTTCATTAAAAAATGAAATATTAAATGTATTCTATTTTCTCAGAGATTCAAACTAGAATTCACAACATTAAAACTATAATTATCATACAATAAATCTCCTTCATAGACTACCAGTGTATCATTGAAAAGTATCTTTTCTATTTTTATTAGAAATATCGTAAATAATTTGATTTTAAAATTGGTTTTTAGTAAATAAATTTTCTGATTGGTATCCCTTAAGACATACTCTTATTTCATAACTCTATGTGATTTCAAATCTTTCACAAAGCAATGTCAAACTTTCCCTGAAATAAATGAAGATGATTCTTCAAAACATCAATTATTATCACTTATGTTTAAAAAAGAAAATTATTTAAGGTCTCCTATAAAATTTAGAACTTCTCTCTCATGGTTTCAAGTAGATCCCTATATTGAAAGAAAAGTATGTTTCTCAAGCTTTTAAATTGAAGAAAAGTTTCTGAAAGCCACCTCTGAAAATATAAAAAGACTAAATGTATTCATCAATTGATCTCAACACTATTCACTTATTAAGGCGCTCCTATTTGTAGATATTTTATGAAGAAATTAAAATCTTGTCTGAAGTAATTCCTTGTTTTCTATGATATTTTTTTTACTCATTTAAACTAAGAAAAATGAGAAAAATAATGAAAAATAATAATAAGAGAAGTAGTGTCTTGAAAGGTTCCTTATGGAAATTTTTCAAGAATAAAAATTATGAAATCTTAACTTCTTGGTTTTTTAATCTATCAAGTTAAATTTTGTTTTGAATTCTTTAATCCATATGAAAAAAAAAAATATCAGGAAAGAAAAAATAAACTTGGGTAATAATTATATTCTGTCCTTTTCTACCTCTAAGCTACCAATACCATATGAATAAACTCTTATTTTTGGAATAAATTCTATAAAATCTGAGTCAAAAAAAAAATGAAATGAATAATATCATCATCCAAATCATATCCAAGCTCAAAAATATATGGGAAAATGGTTTCATTAAGAATACACAACATTTTCCAGATGGTCAGTTAATTAAAGTGGAATTATTTTAAGTAATCTATAATTTTGGTCAAGTTTTTAAGTTTATAAGATAGAATTCACATAGTTTCAAAAGAATTCTCCTTTTTCTTCATCTTAAAAAAATAAAATAATTTTCAAAATTATTAATCATGAAAGTTGAATATACTGGAAGGACACAGTAATCAAAAAAATTTATGCAAAAATAAAAAATCACAAGACCCAGAAAAACAAATATTTGATTTAAATGAATCAAAATGGGTAATTATAAATGAGATACCATATTGGGATTCTACATGGAAGCTTTATTTTATTTCAGCCACAATTGAAAAAGTAGGTTTGAATCCTAGCTTTAATTTAATCATGAAAGAATAATATTTTAATTCATATTAGTATGATACTTAAAGTATCAATTGAATAATGAAAAGAAAAAATAAAAATGTGGAATTTTTAGACTTAGGTGCTCTCCAAAATTCTTTGATAGAGATTGATGAATTTGAAGATGAAATAGATAAAGCCAAAGTAAAAATCTTAGTGAAAGTACTATCAAGAGAAATTATGGTTCCAATATAAGCTGAAATTAGGAATGTGAGAATTCCTTCTTGTCGTAAAAAGCCCTCTTCAAGCTTAGAGGACCCCCTATCTTAAAAGATTCTCTCTTTTTATTGGATCACAATTTTCGAAATAATATTAAACTTAATTGTAGCTCAAGTTAAAGGTCATAATAGAGAATTTTTTGAATATTTTTTACATCTATTAGAAGTGTCTTAAGCTTTTCTTGATTTCCAGGAAAGTGAAGAGAAATTCTAAATATTTTATTCAACTTAGTTAAATATTGATGTTTATTAGAGTAACTCTATCCAAAGCTTAATTAAAAACCAAAAAATATCTCTATTTCCACCTTCCTCAACAGATCAAAAATTCTGGTCTGAAACACCACCTTTCTGCATGGAATTGTGAGCCTTGAGGTATATTTTACATACCCAAATAGGCCACAATTATCTTAAAAAGAAATTTTGAATTATGCAAAACTCATAAGTCATGCATATATCCAAAATTCATCATTTTCAATTTCAGAAAAGATGAATAACTTTTTATTGAGTAAGTAAATCCATGGATTTAAGACCAGATTTGGATTCTACACAAAAATTCACCTAGGGTAGCTCCATAGAGTGAATAAGCTCAATTTAAGTATTTGAGGTGGTAAAATGGAAAATACTTCAATACCACATCATTAATACCACATAAAAGATCCGTGAAAATTTTTGTTTTTCTTGATTTTTTGCCAAAATAATGGGAAAGTGAGAAATCCCATGTTACATATACACTAAGAATAGTGTTATGCATGTTTTGAGCACTTAATATTATGGTATTCTTACATAGACTTTTGGTACACCCATAGTGGATATCTCACTTTAAGCTTAAATTACTATTTTGACGTAAAAATTAAGCAAGGGGGACAAAAGACATCAAAGAGAGCCAGGGTACCCAACTTCTGAGGCCTCAGAGGCGTGGATAGCTCCAGAGCATGGATCCATGGCTCATCTTGGCCCAATTGGTAAACTAAAACTCTTTGGGAACTTGGTTACCAAGTTACACCTACTGTAATCATAAGAAAAATAGCAAATAACCTGCTATTTTGACGTGCCAAGGAGGTAATAAGCTACTTAGGCTCCTGTAACCACGTCAATTCTTGATGACTTTCCATGACTAGACCCTAAAAGAGTAATTAAACCCTTTTGGGATCCATATTCATTGATTTACCTCATAGCAACCAGCAAAATACTGCTATTTGCAATTCTACGTAGAAATGAGGTAAAAACTTCAAAAATTCATTAAAAATACAATTCTTAATGAATCTTCCTGAAACTTTCAGGACCAATGGAGAACTGTATTATCTATGGTACAACCAAAAAGAATGATGGTTTTACTAGTAAAATTAAAAGTTTTACTTACAGTCCATTTTTGACCATTCTACGTGAAACACTGAATCTTCAAAAATTCACAGTAATTACAACCTGTGATGAAATTGGCAATAACATTGATAACTTTGAGAAATCAATGATTATTTTAGAATAAAAGAAGATTTACAGATGTTACTCCTTTTATTCTTAACCATATTGGGGTTGGTAGTCACGTAAAAGCATCAATTAAGTAATTATGATAATCTTACGTGACAACAGATGATGCAATCATTAATCCAAAAAGGTTTATTGTTTTCTCACTCACTGGTTTTTCAGTTTGCTCCATGGCACGCCTCTGTGAGCTGTTGTTGACTTAAAAGAAGCCTATTCTTGCTGTTTTTTCCGTATCATCATCTTATAAATTTATTAAATCATTATTACCAACAAGTAAGTATTAGTTCAACTATTCTTAAGTGTTTTAAATCTTTCAGAATCAATCAGAAAGACGTGAAATCATAGAATCCAACTATATATTGTTGTAATACTGTTATAAATCATCTTGATCCCTTAAATCCACAATTCTACATCAAATTTCTCTACTTTTATCTATCAATAAGTTCTTTGGAGTGTTAGTGAGTCATTTATCTTTAATTCTTAAAGTTTTTCTCTAGTAATAGTTTTCTTCAAGAATTATCTTTATAATTATTCTTGTAAAAGATAATTATATATTAAAATAATTTTATTATTTTAATAAAAGAAGTTTTTATTATTAAATTCTTCTTGTAATTGATTCTTGTAGACAATTACTACTCACTGTTATAATCACTAGTAGTGTATAACACATGAAAGAAATAATTCTATAATTATTTAATTGTGGTTATAATAATTTTTATTATTATATTTCATAAGAACAGACATAGTACTGTTGATTAATAGTAATATTATCATCAGTTTCATAGTCACATCTTACAGGAATTCTGGGAAAATAAATGGGATTTTACAAAGGCTTCCAAAAAATAAAAAAAATAGTGAATTGTAATGGTTTTCAAAAAAGGTAATATATAGGTACGAATGGAAAAAGGAATTTCATATTAGAGAAAGTGGAATTGTAAATGTTTGAAAGTATGGTTCAAGACAAAAATCTTGTCGAATTTATGGAATAAAAGAAGAAAATTTATACTATGAGGAATATGGCCAAAGATTTAAGCCAAAAGAAGAAGCTGTGAACTTTAGTTGGATAATTTTTTGAAGAGGATCTATGTTCCCAAAAAGAACTCTGAATAACAAAAATTAGGTATAAAATACCTTGATACTTATAACAAAATTTAGTAAACCTACTGAACATAAAAGAGGCCAAAGATAATTAGCGCACATGAATGAGAAAATAGGAAACTTCAAGGAAAATGATATTCCAATTACACAGGTTGCAAGTTTTACAGCAACAGTCAAGCCTTGAGAAATGGTCTTTTGTGGATTTCAAGAATAAACGTCGACCAATGTGCTTATTGAATTTGAAACACCCTTAAAAGATGATGGTGAAAAATGATTTAGGATTATTTTGAAAATCTTTCAGAACCTCATAGTTTACCATAGAATCAAAGTCCTTGATACTTATTTATCTGTATATGAGTTTCCTCAACTACCAAAAGAATATTTCAAAAATGTTCCTTATAAAAATTTATTTTTCAATCTCCACATATAGTTTTTTTATGCCCCACCCATTCTCGAAGTTGAAGAAGCAAGGTACAGGAGTTTTCTAAATCTATTCAATGTGTGTTACCATGTTACTTTTTATCAACATGTATACTTAGGTTTACAATAAAGTCATCATTTCTTCGCATTGAAGTCCTTGTAATGAAATTTCTCTGTGAGAAGTTTCTTTAGCTAATTTCTCTTCGATTAAAACTTTTTTTAAATAAATTCCAAAATAAAGAAATAAAATAAAACTCCTGTTTAACTTCTCAGTGTTTTCATGCATGAACATTGAGGGACTTTCCTGTACCAAAAACACAAATAATGCAGCTATAAATCCCAAAAAGGATGTTCTCTTGTCCTCATTTCCAAAAAATATGAGACTTTGGACTGAGAAAAGATGGGGAAAGATTTTGCTACTAAACCCATTCTTTCACCTGCTTTCCACCCTTCTCAAATATTCCCTTTATAAACTAATTTTATTTTCTGTTCTAAAGCTCTCAAGAACAGAAAAACAGTTTTACCTTTTAATTAACAACTTTCTACTTAAAACCCAAAAAATAAACTTCCAAGTAAAAAATTTCATTTTGGTCAGACTTTTATTCACTTAAAAATTTCCTTTCCTCATGAAAAAACTTTCTCATTAATTTATTCAGATATGCATCATTAAACCACCAATTAAGAAATTATAAGTGATGTTGAATGTATGAGATCTGAGAACTAAATATTGAAAGATGATATTTCAAAATCAAATCAACTCCTTACTGGAATAGAAATTAATTAATAAACCCAAAATCTTATTGGCTTTCCAAATTATTACTACAGGAAGAAAAACTGGCCCATGCAAACGTTTCCCCCCCAAAAGCTGGAAGTGAAGAACACAAAATCTTTAGAATTTTATTTGGGTAAAATTGAAATTTCCACTGTCAATAATAATAAATTACTATTTTTATAATTTTGATAATTTCTGTTTTATTTCTGACCGATTTCCATCCAATAATCACAGAAGATCTGCTACACCCTTGCTAGGGCTCTCATGAATTTCAAGGATGGAAAATCAATAGTTTCAAATCTGCTAAAAAAGGCTGAGAGAGGAATTCTCAAAGGATTAATTAAATTATAGCCAGAGACTCCATTAGATAGTGCAACTATTTGTCTTAAACAAAGGAAAATCACGCTAATCCATGGTAATTTCAAAGTCAATAGTGATTATTACATGTTTATTGATAAAAAAAAGAGGATTTCGGGCTTTAATAGGTTCTCCATCTGTTTAAATAACAAATTTGGGATCTTCTTCAATAAAATAATTACTCAGTTCTTCCTTTGTGTGTATAAATGGGGCCCTTTTTGTAGCCATTTTTGAGTTTCTTCTTAAACAGAAGCTCAAGAAATAAGAATTAATGAACTGTTTTTAATGGGAATATATTGTAGAAATGAAAGGAGCTTAAAAGAAATATTAAAAAATAGACTCTATGACCAGAAAAGATTTCATAAATACTTTTAGGATAATGAAAAACAATCAGCTCCTTTCAGAGTAGGCTTTTATGTATTTTCATCAGAACATAAGATAATCAAATCCCTAATTTCTAAATCATAAATCAAAAGCCTTTCAAATATATCTTCAGGCAAAAATTACTTCATTTACCAGATTGAATTCTTCTGTCAAAACATTAATCTTCTTTCAGGCTAGAAATATCTCACTGTTTCCATCTTTGGACACATTTCAACCCCTAGGCCTTTTCAATGACCTCTCACACCCAATATTGACATGAAAGAACATGTGCTTATTGGAATACCACAAGTTTTTATGATGCTAAAACTTTGGCTAAAATTTCTTTTTCAAAGAAAATGAATCTTCAAATAAATCCTGAAGCTCTCCAAACTATTAAAAACCTTAATAAAAGTCTACCTCAAGAGGAGAAATCATTCAAGACTTGGTCAAAAATACCTAAATATCCTCCAGTTCACCAAATAAAAAGGTAAATCTAAAGAAATTGATGCCAAAATTGATTTTCAGGACTTAGGAAATAATCAAATGTAAATGAAATCTGAAGACTATCAGGCTAAGAGCAAAATTAAATTGGAATGTGATGGGAAAATTTTGTTAAAAAACAAGTTATTTTCCTTTGTTTTATTTGTTATTGTGGGTACCTGTGTAAAGTTTTTCATAGATCTTTCATTTTATTTGTACCTCCTTTTTCAGATTATGCTTCCAAGTAGCTCATTAATTGAGAATCTCTGCATCATTTTCTCACCGTTATTTGTTTTTAGACTGACATATGTATCCATGGAATAAAATGATGAAATAATAAATAGTACTTTACTTATGGTTTTCAGTTGAAGTAGCTGTATACTACTGATAATAATTGAAATATTTTGATTGATGACAGGTTATTAGACAGTACTAAATAATATTAAAGCATAAGCTCTTTAATGAAATATTAAGCTTCTTGAAAACAATTCAGTAAGATTTTTTAACATAAAGAGTGCTCCGTCTCATCTATAACTTGAAGGAAACTTAATGTGCCTTGGGGTGATTTCAACAGAAAGAAACCAAGGTTTATACAAATTTTTGAAATAGATTGAATCTTGGCTCAATCAACCTATGTGGAAAATGAAGAAAACAAAAGAGAAAATATTTTCTTGAAAAATGCTTTTTAAAAACCACTACATATGGAATCATTCCTGATTAATATTAAAAGGGTAGAAAACCAATACCTCATAATACTAACTCTATTTTTCCTTGATTAATAAATATAGATTTTATGATTGGGTGAAAGCCAAGTTTTACTCCTTTGGCCTCATTAAATGCACCATATGGACACTCCAGTTAGGAAGTTTGACAAAGATAAGCATTCAATTTTCAAGAGGTAAGCCAAATAAATATTTTTTAGGAAATTATTTATGTGAATTAGTTATTTGTTTATCAGATTGAGCTTTTTCAGGGATAAATATAAAGGAAAAAGAGAAATTTTTCCCAATAGCTATATTTATACATAACTAGAGAGAATTGTCAGCCTGTGACTCCAAACCAGAGCACAAGCATGACAGCCAAAATACCCTTAACCAATGGTATAGCCAAGATACCACCAAAACATGGAGCTGAGCCAAATTAGCTCAAAAGGTATCAAAAGAAAGAGGAAACTTGCCCCTTTCTGAATATAGAAGTCCCATCACTATAGGACAAAGAATAACAAAGTTATTCCTGCCCAAAGCTGTTGCTGAGCATAAACCTTAATTTTCACCTCTCATCTAAAATACAGAAGGAGAGGCTTAACCACATGAAATGGGTATTCAAAATGAAGCTCTAAGCCAGGGCTATCCAATGGTACTAGCAAAACTGAGCTAGCACCAGTATTACTTGAGTTATGGCCAAATTCAGGCCAGATAAGGGTGAACAAAACATTCACCTCTCATCTAGCTTTTGCAGTTTTGGTGTGAGATACCTAAAGTGGGGTCTTTCTGGAAAGAGAACAATCAGGGCTATCTGATGATGTCATCCATTTCCCCATATCTCAACTAGAACAAAGGTTATGGGGCAAATAAGCCCAATACAGCTCTTTGCCTAAACCACGCAAATGTACAAAACTCTTGTACATGGGATAACTTTGCCATATTTAATGATACCCATATCAAATGAGGAACCATTGTGTAGAGCACATACAGGGCTACACACTGAACCAATTTTGAGGTTGATATCTCAAGAATTGACAAAGTTATGGCTGTTTCAAGGTCAGATTCCCACCTGCTGTCATATACAGCCTTACCATGGGATAATGTCCCATAATCATGAATATGAGGTGTCAAATAGACAGAGAAGCTTGTTTTTACTTCAATACCTCATATGTCAGTCAATACTGGGGTCCCATACAGTTTCTGTACAGAATTCTACGCGTCATACATGTCCGAATCAGGCTGTGAGGTCCCCAGATGAAAATTTTCACCCTGTATTGGTGAAAACTGCCCAGATGTGGTTTCAAAACCACCTCTGAGCCCAATACAGGTTAATACAGGTATTTGCAAACCACAAGCCTGTCTCAGAGAGTGAAAAATCTTCACTTCCTCTATGTGGAAAGGTCTAGCACCCTTTCCACCCCATTTCAGGATAAAAAGGAGGCTTTTCACAGCCAGAATTGCTTTCCTCATCCTGCTCTTGAATTCCTATGTAGTACAACTGTCAAAAACAGTTATACTCTTGGAAAATAATCAGGTATACTCTTCATTTAGAAGTATTGTAGTCTTTATTATTGTAATCCATCAGGTAAAGCTGCACCCAGGGCTTTCAACAGCGCTCACCACCACTATTGCAAAATAGTAAAGCCCTTTTATTTCATCTATAAACCCTCATTATCAATAAATACCTTTATTTTATCACTTTATTTCTGTGTCAAAGTCAAAGTTAAAGTTGTAACTAGCCTAATTACTGCTTCTACATAGACTCAACCTGACATTTTGGGGGCCTGGACATGTTTTTTGAACATTTTGGACCTTATAAGTGAGTTTTTTTACTTATTTTCTTTATTTTCTGACACTTGTTTTATCTTTTTAGGCGTAATTATTTCTCAAAAATATATATTTATTATATATTTATCTTTATACCCATATTAAAAAGAGTACTTGTCACGTGGCTAATAACCACAAGACCCTTATTTTTGGTGTGTTTTGTATAAAAAACACTCTTAGTGTGAGCCTTGAGGTATATTTTACATACCCAAATAGGCCAAAATTATCTTAAAAATAAATTTTGAATTATGCATAACTCATAAGTCATGCATATATCCAAAATTCATCATTTTTAATTTCAGAAAAGATGAATAACTTTTTATTGAGTAAGTAAATCCATGGATTTAAGGCCAGATTTGGATTCTACACAAAAATTCACCTAGGGTAGCTCCATAGAGTGAATAAGCTCAAATTAACTCTTTGAGGTGGTAATATGGAAAATACTTCAACACCCCATCATTAATACCACATAAAAGATCTGTGAAAATTTTTGTTTTTCTTGATTTTACGCCAAAATAATGGGAAAGTGAGAAATCCCATGTTACATATACACTAAGAATAGTGTTATACATGTTTTGAGCACTTAAAATTATGGTATTCGTACATGCACTTTTGGTACACCCATAGTGGATATCTCACTTTAAGCTTAAATTTCTATTTTGACGGGAAAAATAAGCAAGGGGGACAAAAGACATCAAAGAGAGCCAGGGTACCCAACTTCTGAGGCCACAGAGGCGTGGATAGCTCCAAAGCTTGGTTCCATGGCTGATCTTGACCCAATTGGTAAACTAAACCTCTTTGGGAACTTGGTTATCAAGTTACAACTACTGTAAAACACCAGAAAATAGCAAATAACCTGCTATTTTGACGTGCCAAGGAGGTAAAGAGCTACTTACACTCCTGTAACCATGTCAATTATTAATGACTTTCCATGGATAAACCCCAAAAGAGTAATTAAAACCCTTTTTGGACTAGTATCCATTGATTTACCTCATAGCAACCAGTCAAACACTGATATTTGCAATTCTACATAGAAATGAGGTAAAAACTTCAAAAATTCATTAAAAATACAAATATTAATGAATCTTTCTGAAACTTCCAGGACCAATTGAGAACTGTATTATCTATGGTATAACCAAAAAGAATTACAGTTTTACTAGTAAAATTAAAAGTTTTACTTACAGTCCATTTTTGGTTATTCTACGTGAAACACTGAATCTTCAAAAATTCACAGTAAATACAACCTGTGATGAAATTGTCAATAACATTGATAACTTTGGAATAAAAGAAGATTTACAAATGTTACTCCTTTTATTCTTAACCATATTGGGGTTGGTAGTCACGTAAAAGCATCAATTAAGCAATTATGACAATTTTACGTGACAACAGATGATGTAAGTACTAATCTAAAAGGGTTTAATGCTTTATCACTCACTGGTTTTTTCAGTTTGCTCCATGGCACGCCTCTGTGAGCTGTTGTTGACTTAAAAGAGGCCTTCTCTTGCTGTTTTTTCCGCATCATCATCTTATTATCATTTTATATCATTGTTACCAACAAGTAAGTATTAGTTAAACTATTATTAAGTGTTTTAAATCTTTCAGAATCAATGAGAAAGACGTGAAATCATAGAATCCAACTATATATTGTTGTAATCCTGCTATAAATCATCTTGATCTCTTAAATCCACAATTCTACGTCAAATTTCTCTACTTTTATCTATCAATAAGTTCTTTGGAGTATTAGTGAGTCATTTATCTTTAATTCTTAAAGTTTTTCTCTAGTAATAGTTTTCTTCAAGGATTAGCTTTATAATTATTCTTGCAAAAAGATAATTATATATTAAAATAATTTTATTATTTTAATAAAAGAAGTTTTTATTATTAAATTCTTCTTGTAATTGATTCTTGTAGACAATTACTTGCTCACTGTTAAAATCACTAGTAGTGCTTAACACGTGAAAGAAATAATTCTTTAATTATTTAATTGTGGTTATAATAATATTTTATTATTATATTTCATAAGAACCGACACAGTACTGTTGATTAATAGTAATATTTTCATCAGTTTCATAGTCACATCTTACACTTAGCCATTAATAAAGTCTTAATTTTTAATTAAATTAAGACACCTCATACTGATAAACCAACAGTTGAGGTGTGATTGGGAAGATTGTTAACTCAATTACCCTCTTACATACCACTTTTTGACAGTTTATACTTGCTAATTACAAGTTATTCTGTGAGATATTGGTATACAAACAGTATACCAAATATCAGTAAGCTGTATTTCTGACATGAAATTGCTAATTCAATTACACTGTCATTGTACAAGGGCATATTGTAGTAATATACAAGCCCAGAGGCCATTCTTAAACGTGCAAATAGCATTTTAAGAAGTCTTAACTGACATTAAGCCCTCTTTTTCCTGTTTTATTTCAGTGGAAGATAACTTCATACCACTAGAAAGCCAGTAACAGGCCAACACACCAGTGACACCCTCAGAACCAGAGGGCAGAAAAGGCAAAGGAAAGAGGCACAGTGAAGGACTGATAACAGCAAAGAAGTGGATACCCATTGCCACACAGAAGAGTAGAAAACCACAAAATTCTTCTTCAATACAAGGTAAACCAACATTGATAACTTGTACAGGGAAAAGTACTATAATTAACCCAGTTGTAACCTCTAAAGGTAAATTGCCCAAATCAGCAGACAACAAATTTGTACAAGGCACAGTCAAAGGTAAATACCCTAAGAACATCAAGTTTTTGACTACTTGAAAACACTAACATGTCACCTTTACACCTCAGAGATCTTGGCTTCCAAAGGAACCAGCCAGAGGACAGAGAAGGCTTGTCCAGAACCAGAAGACCTGAAAGAGTACACCTTGGACACAGTAGTGGATGGCAAAACAATGAGGGAGATAATATCAACCCTGCCATTCACACTCCAATTCAATGGAGACCTCCAACCAGAGGACTGGAAAGACATGGATCAAGTTCTTCAGCTCCACCAACTTCTCAAGGACCTATTCCAATGGAGCATGGACAACAAGAGGTTCGACCTGGCATCTCACTGGACAGAACTTGGAGCAAGTTGCCAGAAGATCTGTCTCAAAGAGATAGACTTCAAAGACCTTATGGTAATCACCAAAGGTTGGAATCCTACCAGGCAGTTCAGACTCCTGGAGGCAAGGGCACAGAGGATAAGGGAGAATCAAGCCACTATCCAAGCTATAGAAGAACAGTTAACCCAGACAGGGGCTACTCAGATTCCTTCAGGCTCACAAGGAGCAGGCCAAATCAGCTCTCCAGTGGCTTCACACCATTCAGACACCAACAGATCAATGACCAAGAGTCACCACTCTTCACAATTCCAGGAGGTTTCCAGGAGAAGAAAAGGATACAAGGGGAAAAACAAGACCTCTTTTAGCCAAAGGCAGAAAGAATCAGACCCCATGATCCAGAAGTTGTTGGATTTGGTGAAAGAAGTGAACAAGAACCAGAAGTAGCTGTAAACCACTCTAGAATCAGTAGTCCTAGTAATAGAAACATTACCCCCACTCAGACTGAACATAACATTGTCACATCTGAGAGTAACATCAACAGTGATAAACTGTGGCTACAAATGTCCCAATATGCTGAGAAATCTGCAAGACAATTTGCAGAACTTGAAGCAAGCCATGAGAGGATGAAGAAATTAACAGCCTCCATGGATAAAATAATTAAGAATCTTTAAGAAGGACATGCTCAATTGAGCAAATCCTCTGAAGAAACCAACAAAAGACTGAATATAGTCCTTGAAGAACAACACCGCAGCAGAAGGGACAGGGATTGTCTGGACCAAGACATAAAAAAATTGTTTAATTTATACCATAACTTGAAGCCCCAACCACAAGGCCAAGTTATGGAAAATCCATATCAACCAGATGACATCAAACCAGATGCCATGTTGATGAATAAAGAAAGATCTCCATCACAATACCAGGATGGAGATGGCATGTCTTATTCAGAAAAGGAAGCCTTGAAACAGCTTCCTGAGGCCTCAAGCTGGCCCAAATTCTCTGGAACAGGAGAATATGATCATATGGAGCTCATAGATCATATTGATGGACTCTTCATTGATGTAACTAGCATACCAGACTACTGGATTACTGCTAGATTGAATACAGCATATAAAGGTCATGCTAGTATATGGTACACAGAAATGAAAGAAATCCATGGCAGAAGAAACTGGCCATGGTGGAAGAGTCAAATCATCCAAAAGTACAGTAATGGAACTTGGATATGGAAAAAGACCATGTCATTTGACAATGACAAATACTCTGTGGACAAAGATCCATATGAGTGGTGTCTTAGACAGTCTAAAAGACTTAAAGCCATTGATCCTCAGATGAAAATCCAAATGAGGAATCATAAACTTCTGACAAAACTTCCAGGAGAACTAGAGCATTCAGTAAGATTCAGATGCAGCCAAAATTGCACTCTAGATGACATTGCTAATACCTTACAAGACATAAGGAAAAGAACTAATATAGGGAAATTCACACCATATAAGAGCAGTGGTTTCAAAGAGAAACAACCTTTCAGGGTGGACTTTAAAGACAAACCCAGAGAAAGGATGGCAGAAGTGACAAAGAAGAAGAATTCTTGTCACAATTGTGGTTCAACAGACCACTATGCCAACAACTGTCCAAAGGCAAAGAAAAAAGTCTATGCCATTAAGAAAGTCCCAGAGAAGGAATCCCCAACAGAGGATTCTGAATCAGACTCCATGGGTGATCCCATCAGAGAACCATCTGATGATGATAAAGACCTAAGAGAAGAATTTCTAGTAGAATACCAAGAGGAAAACCCACTAGAAATTCAGGACATACAGTTGGAAGCAGGCATGCCACAGGATACTGCCAATAAAAACTTGTGAAAACACACACAAGATGCACAAACATTCCTGGTTACACCAACAAAAGGAATGGCATAAATACATGGAACAGCCACTAAAATGACTGTATGTATTGAAAATTCTCAACATCCATTGATCATTGATAGTGGGGCACACTGCTCCATAGTGGCCAGAAATTATCTGGATAATCATTTCCCAAATTGGGAAAAACAGCTCTTGCCCACCAAAGCAAAGAACTTCAAAAGTGCCTCAGGGAAGATGACTTCTATTGGTACAATTATCAAAGAGATAATTATACCCCACAGGAAGGGTAATATCAGACTCAACCCAGAGCTTGTAGTGCTTGATGATGCCCACATCCAAGGGCTCTTACTGGGAACAGACTACCAGAGGATGTATGGAATAGACATTTACAATAGTAAAAAAAGGCATATTACCATTGGTACCAACAAAGAAAAGAAATTTTCACTTGATATATACCAAATCTCTACCCATGACTCACTAGAGGAACTACTGAATGAAGTCAGGGAGGGACAGTTTAGCACTACCCCCACCAGTAAACAAAAACTAAGTTTACTAAAGATGCTGAGGAAGAACAGACCAGCATTTCCCATTGGTGGAGAACCATTAGGCAAGATCAAAGGCCATGATATAGAGCTATATCTGGATGTGGAAAGACCTTATCCACCCATGCTTAGGAGACCTCCTTATCCAGAAAGCCTGGAAACCAGGAAAGAAATTGAGAAACATATCAATGAGCTCTTGGACATGGATGTCATCAGGAAGATTGGACATAATGAAATAGTGGAAATAACCACTCCTGTCCTAATCACCTGGCATGATGGCAAGTCTAGATTGTGTGGAGACTTCAGAGCTCTGAATAACTACACTAAAGCAGACAGGTACCCTATACCCAGGATACCTCATGCCTTGGATAAACTGGCAAAAGCCAAATACATAACAAAGATGGATTGTATGAAAGGCTTCCACCAGAATGGAGTTAAACCAAACTCCATGAAATTACTCAGAATAATTTGCCATATGGGCATATATGAGTACACCAGGATGCCATTTGGCATCAAAAATGCACCAGCCCACTTCCAAAGGATGATGGACACAATATTTCAAGAAGAAATATTGGAAGGATGGATGGTGGTATATATTGATGATATCATTATATACTCAGAGACATGGGAAGACCATTTACATTACATAGACAGAGTGCTAAGCAAATGTACACCCATCAATATAAAAATTTCACTGAAAAGGTGTAATTTTGGCCAAAAGGAGCTACTGGCTCTAGGACATAAAGTCTCAGGTCTTAGTCTGGCAATTGACCAGAATAAAGTAGCAGCAGTACTGAAAAAGCCAGTACCAAAGAGCATCAAAGAGATGCAATCTTTCCTTGGGTTTGATAGCTACTATAGAAACCACATCAAGAATTTTGCCCACATAACTAGTAGTTTATACAAGTTGTGTTCAAAAGATGTAGTTTTTGAAATAACCAAAGAAAGGAGGGATGCATATGAGAGGATCAAATATGAACTCAAAAATGCACCTGTGCTCATCTTACCTGACTTTGAACTACCATTCAAGCTATATATAGATGCAGCATGTAGTCAAGGCTTAGGAGCAGCCCTTCACCAAAGACAAATTGTGGATGGTGAACCAAGAGAGGGAGTAATATGTTACATCTCTAGGCAACTGAAAGATTCAGAGGCCAGGTATGGGGCCACCCAGACTAAATGTCTATGCTTAGTCTGGGATCTGGAGAAACTCCATTATTATCTGGAGGGTGCAGTTTTTGAAGTCTACACAGATTGCACAGCCTTGAAGTCTTTACTGAACATGAAGACTACAAATAGACACATTCTGAGATGGCAAATAGCCATCCAGGAGTATTGAGGGAACATGACCATCATATAAAAAGAAGGTAAAAGTCATACCAATGCAGATGGCCACTGGATAATATCAAGAGCAATCCAGCTTATGACCCTGACGTTGCAGCCAAGATCCCTATCCATTTCATGGAAATAGATAGAAGGAAGAACTTCAGATTTTCTTAATGGGAACCAGAAAGTGGTACCCTTGATAGTGGAAACACTGATTCAGAGGGAACAGAAACTCCCATACTGGGAATAAGTTCCTCAGAACTGCACAATGAATTTTTCAGTGCAGTACTGAAGTCTTATGCCAAACACAAACAGTCTGGCATATTACTAAAACTCCTTCAACAAAAGTACAGGAGTCCAGAGCTGGAATCCCAGCTGGAAGAACCCTGGTTGAGGGCCTACAAGGATAATAAGTTCTTCCTTGTGGATGGTCTTCTTTACCACAGAGAGAAGCACACAAGTGCACTCACAGTGGTAGACAGAGACCATATCTCTCTGATACTACAGGAATGTCATGACTTCCCCTATATGGGACACATGAGTGAAGACAGGAACAGAGAGAGGGTAGCAAGCACAGCTTGGTGGCCCAAGTGGGAACAAGAGTTGAGTGAATACATCAACACTTGTGAAAGATGCCAAAAGGCAAATAGGAAACATGGGAAGAAGTATGGGTTACTCCAACATATAGAAGAACCCAAACACCCATGGGGGACCATCAATATGGACTGGGTCACAGGAATTGTCCCAGGAGGCAAAGAAAACTACAATGCCTGCCTAATCATAGTTGATAGGTTCAGCAAGAGCATGAGGTGTCTACCATGCCATAAAGAGGATAAAGCCATGGATACTTCTCTGTTACTCTGGAATAACATCATATCCACCTGTGGAGTCCCTAAGATAATCATTAGTGATAGGGACCCAAAATTCACATCTGAATTTTGGACCAACTTATACGACATGCTTTGCACCAAGCTTGCATTCTCCACAGCTTACCATCCACAAACAGATAGCCTAGCTGAAAGGATGATCCAGACTATGCAAGACATCCTTAGAAGGTTCTGTGCCTATGGCATGGAATACAAGGACCATGAGGGATACACCCATGACTGGGTTACCTTCTACCAGCTGTCCAACTGGCTTATAATACAAGTCAGCACTCTACCACAGGAATAACACCTGCAGTGGTAGAGAAAGGGTGGAATCACTTGAAGAAAAATCTTCTGACCATCCACCCCACAGCCAAAGACTTCCATGATATGTGGAAGAGGGCTTGTGACACAGCTGCCAAATGCATAGCTGAAGCAAAAGAATATAATAAGCAGAGGTGGGACAGGACACACATGGAACCTGAATTCAAGGAAGGGGACCAGGTGTTAGTGTCTACACTGAACTTTAATAATCTTAAAGGACCCAAGAGGATGAGAGACTCATTTGTAGGGCCCTTAACTATCACTAGGTTGATAGGAAAGAATGCAGTGGAAGTCAAACTTACAGAGGAATTTTCCAGGAAGCACCCAGTCTTTCCACTAAGTTTAGTCAAACCATACTTCCAAACAGAGGAGGACAAATTACCCTCCAGGAAGAAGAACCCCACACCACCTGATATAGTGGAAGTGGAGGACTCCCCTGGACCTGTGAGTAGAATCATCAGGGCCAGGAAGATCAGACTTAATGGGAAGGATCAAAGACAATACTTGGTCAGATTCAAGAACCAGACAGCTGATAAAGACAAATGGTTGGCAGAAGATGCCATACCAGATGGGAACCTTCATTTAAGGAGATTCAGAGCATCTAGGAGGACTGAACAGTCTCATCAATTATGAGCCTTTTTTAGAGGGAGGGTATGTCAGCCTTTGACCCCAAACCAGAGCACAAGCATGACAGCCAAAATACCATAGACCAATGGTATAGCCAAGATACCACCAAATCATGGAGCTGAGCCAAATTAGCTCAAAAGGTATCAAAGGAAAGAGAAAACTCACCCCTTTCTGAATATATAAGTCTCATCACCATAGGACAAAGAATAACAAAGTTATTCCTGCCCAAAGTTGTTGCTGAGCATAAACCTTAATTTTCACCTCTCATCTGAAATCCAGAAGGAGAGGCTTAAGCCCATAAAATGGGTATTCAAAATGAAGTTCTAATCCAGTTCTATCCAATGGTACTAGCCAAACTGAGCTAGCATCAGTATTACTTGAGCTATGGCCAAATTCAGGCCAAATAAGGGTGAACAAAACATTCACCTCTCATCTAACTTTTGAAGTTTTGGTGTGAAATACCTAAAGTGGGGTCTTTTTGGAAAGAGAACAATCAGGGCTATCTGATTATGTCATCCATTTCCCCATATCTCAACTAGAACAAAAGTTATGGGGCAAATAAGCCCAATACAGCTTTTTGCCTAAACCACCCAAATGTACAAAACTCTTGTACATGGGATAACTTTGCCATATTTAATGATACCCATATCAAATGAGGTATCATTGTGTGGAGCACATACAGGGCTACACACTGAACTAATTTTGAGGTTGATACCTCAAGAATTGACAAAGTTATGGCTGTTTCAAGGTCAGATTCCCACCTGCTGTCATATACAGCCTTACCAAGGGATAATGTCCCATAATCATGAATATGAGGTGTCAAATAGACAGAGAAGCTTGTTTTTACTTCAATACCTCATATGTCAGTCAATACTGGGGTCCCATACAGTTTCTGTACAGAATTCTATGTGTCATACACGTCAGAATCAGGCTGTGAGGTCCCCAGATGAAAAATTTCACCCTGTATTGGTGAAAACTGCCCAGATGTGGTTTCAAAACCACATCTGAGCCCAATAAAGGTCTTTGCAAACCACAAGCCTGTCTCAGAGAGTGAAAAATCTTCACTTCCTCTACATGGAAAGGTCTAGCACCCTTTCCACCCCATTTCAGGATAAAAAGGAGGCTTTTCACAGCCAGAATTGCTTTCCTCATCCTGCTCTTGAATTCCTACGTAGTATAACTTTCAAAAACAGTTATACTCTTGGAAAATAATCAGTTATACTCTTAATTTAGAAGTATTGTAGTCTTTATTACTGTAATCCAACAGGTAAAGCTGCACCCCAGGCTTTCAACAGGGCTCACCACCACTATTGCAAAATAGTAAAGACCTTTTATTTCATCTATAAACCCTTATTATCAATAAATACCTTTATTTTATCACTTCATTTCCGTGTCACAGTCAAGGTTAAAGCTGGAACTAGCCTAATTACTGCTTCTACATAGACTCAACCTGACAAGAATGGAGGAAAATAGCCAATTCTATGACGATATAAGCTTCATTGATACAAATTAATCATCATCATTCTGGATTGATACTATGATGAGCTTAAGATATAAATGAAACTGAAGCTTTGAAGGGCATTAAAGAGAATGGGGATAATATATGTTATCACTCCATCAAAGATAATCAAACAAATAATGATAAGGAGAGAAGTTTTCAAAATAAAACACAAAAGGTCACATGATCAATTATCACAAACACTTACTAGATTCATGGATTCCCATCAGAAAGTTTAGTAATTCACTTTATTTCATAAATAAATATAAAAAATATGATCTAAGTAATGTTTTAGTATGTGATACAATCCTCAATGAAAACTTGGAATAGGAGAAATTGAAATTACAGGAGAAAGAAGTTCAATTTTTGAAACTAAATCAAGGTCAAAAAGCCCAAATATGGGAGCTCTCATTTAAGAGAGAGAAAATTGAAAAGGAATTAATTTCTTAGGAAAAGAAAATAATATTTAAAGATAATTTGTATAATCCAAATTTCAAATCTAGAAAGGGATAAGAGGGATAAGAATATGGAATAAAAACAAAAACAAAGAAAGTTTCAAAAGCTTCCTTGGATAACTTAGTACATTCTTCTTAAGAGATGTAAGGAATTATGATGTTTATTAATGATTCTTAGCTTGTAATTTATTTTCTAAAAACAGAATAATTGTTAGAAAAAAATTACCAAATATTAATCATCATGCTTTCTCAGTGATTTTTCTCAATGAATTTCAAATTTATATTAAGTTTTTATACTTCCATAAATTTCTGGTTAAACAGGAATATTCTATGATATTCAATCTGGAGAGCTCTGAAACCTTTTCAAAATTTTCAAATTTATTTCAACCTATCATATTTAATCAATTTCAAATAATTTGAAACAAATAATATTATTTCAAATTAATTCAATCCATCTGTTCATTTATTTTTTCTGAATAAAATTAACTCATCAGACCCAATACTTTCATCTTTAATATAGTTTTAGATTTTCAGAAAAAAAAACTCATCTTCAGACCTTTTTTGACTCCTGTTCTCACTTTCAATTTTGTGTTCCAACATTAGTGTATTTTCGGGGAGTGATATTTCCACACCTCAACCTAAAATTTACGCCTACGCCTACACATAAAATTGTGGATTTAGATACGCCTTCATGCCTTTCATGGATGTAGTTTGCTAAATCCATGCACCAATTCTTTTTAATCCAAAAGAACTATAATTTCACAGTTACCCACTCTCAATTTTGATGTTCATATGAGTCTCTAAGAAAAGTTTTGATAGCTCAGAATATGTCAAAGTACTTGCTAAAGTTGTTCTTACATGAAAAAAATAACCACCATAAGGACAGGAAAATAAAATAAAATCAGTGATTTTAATGATTAGAAATCTACACACCTTGCCAAAGTACGCTTCCTCTGTTGTACCTGTAATTCATAAATATAAAATAAGTGGTTCTAAATTTTTCATTAAATAAAACTTCTTATGAATTAACATACCCTTTGCATGTTTATCTCCACTGTATCAGGTGATATAAAATGGTATGCCATTACATTTTTCCTTTGTCCAATACAATGTAGAAAGTCAATATCTTGATCTTCAGCAGCTGGATTCCAATGAGGCTCCTAGACATATATTAGATATATAGATTATATTAAAATATCGCCTCATGGTCATATAATCATAATTCATACCATTATAAATACCACGTCTGCACAAGTTATATTCAGGCCAACCCCTGAAGCCCCTATTGAAGCCACAAGTACCTCTACATTGCTGTTTTCCTTGAATTTATTAAGTTCTGCTTCCTGTGTAGCTTGGCCTATTGTTCCATCAACACGTGTAAAAATGATCTTGTTGTTTTCTAAGACAATTCCAATCCTACCAGTTTATCACAAATAATTGTCAATCAAAAGCTTCATAATTATCAAAGGAGAGGTACAAAGAAGAAGTTTAATAGACAAAATAAGGGAAATAGCCAAACTTACAAATCAAGAAATGTTGTAAACTGTGAAAAAATAACTGATTTTGGGGTTGAATTTTTAATGTTTCGGCATGATAAAAGAATTTTCAGGAGCCTCTGAATTTTAGTGTTTTGTAGACATGTTTTGACATCAACATGTTCTGTTATGGTACTATTAAAAAAACTCCCTTTTATCTGTGTCTCATATGGTGAGATCATACCTTCAATGTCATATATACTTTCACTAAGCAAGTGATGATTTCAACAAAGGAAAAGCTTGTTTATATAATTGAAGAACATTTCTGGGCCTTGATTAGATGATGATATGAACTATTTGTAAATATAATCATATCTATCTAAACTCTAATCTGAGAGAGGTTCATGGATATAATCATGATTAATTTCAGGTAGATCATTTAAAATGCGGTCGTTGTTTCTTTGTAGAAAAAGATGCCTCAGGAATAACTGAAGGGGGCTATAATTTCCTTTTTTAAGCTCTTCCAATATAGTTGGTACCCAATTCTGTTGTTTTTCACTTTGAGGTGCTGTAATGAAGGTGATTAGGCTCATTAAGTCATTTATACTGTTTTGAATAGGGGTTCCTGTCAGGTAAATGAATATGGATGTTTGTATTTCCCCAATTGCTTTGAAGAAAGTTGACTCCTGACTTCTTATCTGACTAGGTATCTCAATTTAATTTATATATCTTTCATCATAATTCCACAATTTATAAATAATAAATTGAAAAACTCACTGGGACTCATCTAAGACAACTTGGTACCATTCACTATGGTAAATCCAAGAGTTTTCTATATTATTAGGCTTACCAAACTCATGAGCTAACAAATGATAGCTGGATATTACAATATCAGCTTCAGACCATTTTTTCAGTCCAATCTCCTTTCTCTTCTTCCCATGATAGGTGACAATCTTTAGTTGGGATATGTCTGTATGTAATTTTAATTCATCTTCCCAATTCTTTATCAAATGAGGTAAGCATATTATGAGTGTGGAGTGTTTTTTTTATTAATAAAGTGAATGGATGGTGGAATATCTCTTTTGGAATCCTCAAGAGTCATACATATGAGTGATATGCACTGAGTTGATTTGCCTAGTCCCATGTCATCCGCAAGCAGACAGCCCAAGGGAGTATGGGTGAAGGAGTCTTAGAGGTTATTTACTTGCTTCTTTGTGATGCTATGTATCAAATTTATTCTTGTAGATGAGGATGATGGTTTATTTAACCACAAAGAATTTGCCGATTTTCCATTTGGGGCTTCTCTATCTAGGAGAAATGCTAATTCTTGCTTTTGATGAGGCTTGAGTGATGATTTTAGGAATGGTATTAGAGATTTGATTTGTGGAAGGTCATTCCCACTTGGAATCTTCAGGAGCTATGAGTGCAGCGCAGGTGACAACAATAGGTTCTGAGAAGAGATAACAGGCTGGGGCTCCAGGTGTGAGATAAGTGAACACCCACAATGTTCAGAGCTGTTGTATGTGGCTGGTTGGTGAATTAATATTGAATTCTGCCTAATGAGGTCAAATATATCAATGCTTGCTGAGGAAAACAAAAAAATAAACATTACTATTGGAATAGTGATGTTTATCTTGTTGTAAAGTTTAAACTTGAGAAAGCTTTCAATAAATACTTTCTGCTTGGGGTTTTTCTCTGGATTGGTGTGCCACATGCCAGAAGGACCACAGGATATAAAGAAATTGGGGTCACCCAATAATGGTACAAGTGCAGAGGTGACATCCAGAGGAAGGCTACCCCAAGCTTCTCTTTGATGTCATGTATACAAGAATAAATTTTGACTTGTATGACATAAGAAAATCCAATAATCCGGTGGAAAAGGTTTCTGAATGGGATTAGTGAGGCATACATGGGTTTTCAATATACCAAGGCAATATGGCTTGGAAGAATCCATATTTCAAAAAAAAGATTCAGTTTGATCTTGACAGGAATGAATGGTAAATGCAATGAACTAGAGAGAAAGAATATATACTAAAGTAATTTTGATACTAATCAGGCTGGCTTGTGGTTTTCAGTTACTATTTGTATTATAAATAGAAACACATGAGGTTCAATAAAAGATTGTTTGAAAAAAACAGCTCAATTTAGAGAGGCGAGTAAATTTATTCTTGGATATGTCAATATAGTTGTATCAAGCTCTGAATGAGAAGAATCTTTCTATTTGAAGTCCTGACTTTGAACAGAATACATGAAGGAAATTCCTAAGGATACTTAAGCACATATATTTCAAGAAAGTTACCAAAGGAAAATTTGTACTCAAGTTTGCATAAGCCATCCCATTTCATGCATAAGTATCCTAGTATAAGGTTGAAAAGCTACATCAAAAGAAATGGAAAATCACAAGAAATTTATATGTTTGAAAGCTTCATTGTTTTCTGTTGATGTCTTTTCTTTTCATTTTGAATCCTTTCTTGATTCCCATATGTCTTCTCTTCTTGTGTTATTGGATCCATACATATAAGGCTTTTAGCTCTTGAATATAGCATGGAGTTGATTTGGAAAGAACAGCCAAAGTGAGTTATGGTGGGAAGTTCATCAAAAATAGGAGGTGGCTGAGTGGTCTGGTGAAAAGTGGTTGAAGTTTTCCAGAGAAGCTCAATAATTCCTTGTTTGCAAGACAAATCCAAAAGTGTGGAGTATTCAGGAAATGAGAGGCCATAGCCACAGGAGTGGATGGGAGATGGAATCTGTTTTATGGCTGATTTGTCAAAGAATGTGAACAAAACATAAGTCCAAGTATTCATGTCCTTCTCATCTCTATGAAAACAATTGTGAAAATCATTTGTTGCTATTATTACATTGGATAAAGACTGTAATTTTTGGTGGAACATTGGATTCCATTCACCTTCATGCCATTCAGGTAGCTGGGCTTCTTGAATGATGTTATTATTCTCACAGGAAGCAGACATAGAAAGAATCTTGATGTGGGAGGAAACAAAATTTTCAAACCGAGAAAGGGTCATTCATTCTTCATTATCTGAATCCAATACTTCTGGATTCATTGTGGTCTTCCTGGCATAAACACCTATTAAAAGGAGAAGAAAATTAATAAAAAATATTGAATATAATTTTCTAAAGACTCACCTAAGGATCTACCACTATCACTTCCACAGTGAAATCCAACTCCTTTCATATGACCATCAATAAGATCACTATTGGATTTAATATGAGGACAATTTTGGGCTAATTTGTAAAGTGATATTATTAATTGATTTAATGAAGTAAAAGTTGGATAAGGATTATGAAATGGATGCAAGTGATAAATGAAGAGGGGATTGTGATTTTTTGAATTGAAAACTATTGAAGTATTTGGTGTTTCATTTATGGAAGGTAATGAAAGCTTATTTATTCTATTTGGCTTGGGCTTAACTGGAACTGTACTGAATTCACCTCTGCTTCTTGATGCATGGTCCAAAATTTGGCTGAGTAATTTTTGTGAAATTTGAAATCTTCTATGTGAATGATTAGAATTCTTTTTTAAAGATGAGTCATTTTTGGATAAGGGGGAATCATTCACAGCTGGTGAAATAGTCCTTCCCATGGAATGATCCTCAGAATTCAAAAACAACTCATCCTTTTGGTTTGTGTTGTATAAGCTTGATTTACAAATAGTTATGGGATGCATTGAGTCACTCATTGATGAATAAAAATAATTTACAACTGGTGAAATAGTCCTTCCCATGAAATGTTTTTCTTCATCATTAAGTGACTCCATACATTTTGGGAGTTTGATGAGTTGAGATGGTGAAAGTTGACTCATCATGGGTGAAATGGCCAGAAGCAATGTGTGAGGCTTTCCCCTAGAATGATTTTTATTAAAAAAAAAGTAAATAAAATTGAAATAAAAAATGAAATTATGGTTGCCCCAGCAATCTAATTAAATTAAAAAAATTAAATGAATAAAATTTTTTTTTGAAAAATAATCATTGTTGTTAATGAGAAAAAAACAAAAAAAAATAATTTTTAGTAAAAAGAAAAACAAATAAAATTTTTTTAAAAAATATAATTGTTGCAAATTAAAAAAAATTAAAAAATAAAATTCAAATGTGGCATCAAGTTGTTTGCCATGACTTTTTTTGCACTCAGGTGACATAAGAACACAGGATAATCTTATAAGAAGCTTGGCAAAAAGCTTTTCGAATTCATGACTCCGCACAGTAAACATATTGTGCACTCAATAGTTATGAATTACAGGTAACAGGTGATAATAAGTAATATGACACACACACTCTTTTACACCTTTTGAATTTCTTTGTAAATACCAACCTTTTTAGGTAAGTTCATGATTACATTAGACTACAAAGGGTGTTTTTTTTGCCATGCTTCACTAAAATCCAATGCTAAATATTCTGCAAGGCGGTATTTGCTTGGGCAAATTGGCGAAGATGAATGCTTTGAGAAAAAGCTTTCATCAAGGATTTCACATATATACTTGTTTGTGCGCTTCCAAATATTGCCATCTGGCAAGGATTCTTTTCTCTTGATAATTGATGTAATTTCCAGAAGCTGAAGGGTCCCTTTTGCTGAACTGATGAGGTAATCAGCTGAGCACACCAGAAGTCCATGTACACCCCCTGTAAGGAATGCTGCAATCAGATTGTAGCATGGCCTTCCAGACTTCATTTGATCTTGAATGGTCACCAACGCTTGCAAGGGATCCACTCCTCTCTTGACCAATCGCTTTCCAATTTTCTGAGTAGTTTTGGAATCAACCTTAGAATGTGCCCGCACCCAATTAAATGCAATCATTAGCTGGAGGATATTATTGACCAAGCCAGTCAAAGTTGGTGTTAAAATTCCCTTTGATGTGATACTAGTACCTTCTTGACTTTCATTGCTTTGTGGAGAAAGTTGAACCTTGTTGACACTCAAACATGAGCCCAAATATTGCATAGCACTAATTTCCACAGACAAAGAATCACTAGAAGCTGAATCAGAAATATTGAATGTAACCGGAGGGTTCTGATCATCCATATAAAGTGCAATGGCTTCAAATAAAATGTTGGCAGCTCATTTCTTTTGATGTTGACTTGGTTGAACAAGAGTGTGCACCAATAGATACAGTGCATGGAGCCTCTTGGGTAAACCCGCCAGTATGTACATGTCACTTTGAAATAATGACATATTCCAGATTGTCTCATAGATTAACGGCTCCTCAGATATTGGTGAAAACAGATCCAAGCCTATGAAAAAGATGAGATTAGTGAGATAACCAATATAGATATTTCTGAAAGCCTGTTTACCAGCTACATGGAGCTCTTCAAGCCACTCTTGTAGCAAATCCCACATTGGAGCTTGGTCAGAAATTCATCCTTTGGAACAAGTGATTTGCGCTTCATGAAGGTCATTTGAATGAGCAAATTAAATTTGATCCAATCTTCCCTTTTGAATACATGATATGACATTAGAATGTAATCAAATTTGTTTTCATTTTCCAATATAATTTTCATGCATGAAGGACTTGGAGTTAGAGTTAGTGAACAAGCAGCTGAATCCATTGATGGGTCAATACAATTTCATCCTCAGCCACTTTTCTTTGAGTTTATGTACCAATATTTTTATTTGGAACGGTAGTTGCTTCCTGAGTGTCCAAATTTGGACTTGGAACAATTTTTTCATGATGATTGGTTACACCTCCAATCTCAGGAATTTCAACAGAATGATCCTTTGTGGTGTTTATTGGATGTCCGTTATTACTTTCATTAGCAGAAGGACAAAGAGCCCCTGATTCCCCTCATTAACTTCAGGGGCCAATTGAAAAGTTTGGTGAATTTTCTTTTTTGCTTTATTCTTTGAATTTTTGAACTTCCTTTTTGAAGAAATGTTTGTCATTGTACCAATTTTAACATGTGATTTGGGAGGTAGTGTATTTTCCGATTTAACCCCTAAAAATATAATACCAAGATATTAGGGTGGAATTTGAAATATATGAGATAACAATTTTTTATACATACAATCAATATCAGCAACCAGCAGTTCTCTAGTCTCCTGGAGCTTCTCTTGTACATATTGAGGAATACATGCATCTTTGGGCATTTCTTCTAATATTGTGGCTATTTGTGATGAATTTTTCAAGAACTGTTCCTTTGTAATCACTTCTATTTCAGCCCCAAAAAGCACCTCAGTAGATATTTTGGTGGAAGAAGCCCAATGAGCATGGGGTGCCTCTATGTTTCTTTTGTGCATTATTTCTGATTAATTGAGATACTGATAAGACTAATTTGTTCAGAAGTAAATTCCATTCAAAAAACATACCTTCTGGCAATTCTGGAGGTAGATTTGGGATGGCTGTACTAATGGCAATGATAATTTCACTTGATGAGCACTCCATATCAGAAGATTTGGGAGAATTGAATTGCTTTCGAGGACCCATATCAGAGGTTTTAGTAGTATTGGCGTCCATAGAGACAAAAACGACTAATTGTAGATAGATATTGTATATGTTCTTGGAAGGGAAGTATTTTTATGAAGCTATAAGAAAGGGTTGTAGCTCTAGGCTACACATTAAAATGAGAATCCCTTTTATAAACTCAATGAGGAGACAAACAAGGCCAGAATGTGGTTATTGAATTTTTTGGTCTAGAATCTTCTAATTCATATGAGAATACAGAATGCAAAATAGTACCACACATAACAAGACCTGAGGGTAGCTTTGTATTTGTTCTCCTCACAGACTGAAACCTAATGAGAGCTGTGATTAGACTGAAATTGTACACCTGTCACCAAATTTATCTCCCTGTTTGGAGTTGCCACATTGATCAAGGATCCATTGGAGAAATATATACAGCTATTTGAATACTTCAAAAATGTTCCAAGTGTATTTTGATGTGTTCAGAAATCTATGTTTGATTGTTCCCGGAAAGACTCAAACAAAAGCTCCCTTGGAATAGACCTTTATCCCACAATCCATTCTAGTATGATTCTATTTTGATATCCAGATGTTGGTTTATTCAATTGAAAAAGACCAAATAACTCTTAATTCAAATAATGAATAATCACAATTTTCTCAAAAATTCTATTGAAAAATCATTCTCACTCTAACCACAAGTTGCCAATATCAGTGCAAAATAATTGGAAAGGTGTTCTCTTTTGAAAAATATATAAATTCCATCATTCTCACAAGACTGTTGAGCTATTCATATCAATCTATATTCCACCTAAAATCATTTTTAGACCTCTATTTCTTAAACATGTCAATTGTTTCAAATAGTTCTGTCATCTACCCCCTTATGTCCCCTATCTTTCACTTTGAGCCTGATTCCTCCCAATTTGATACTCATCCAGTCCATTATAATGAATCAGAGTGCTCATATCCTTCTCAAAATACTATATTAACATGCGGGAAAACCTTGAAGCCCCACAACCTTCCACCATCTGAATGCTTGACCTCTAGAATGGAATCATTACAACCCATTGAAGCTCTGAATCTTCATGAATCTGGGACAACTCAGCTCAAAGGTGATATTGAGGAAATAAAATCATTTATACAGGCCACTACTAATTGCACACCTGCTTTTTCGGTCCCTAATGAACAATTTGCTCTCAATACCAACCCAGATAAATATGATTACTCCACTGGATGTAAGCTTACATATATTTTCATTAATCCACTACACTTTTACTGATTTTAATAACTATATAGTGAAATTAGAACCACATCCACTTGCAAGGTTCAATGATGTAGATACCCTCATCCAGTTTGCACAAAAGTGGGCTAAAATTCATGGCTATGCATTAACAAAGAAAAATTCTCACCAAGGGAAGAAAATTTACTTGGCATGTGACAAATATGGTGAATATATAAACCTTAAAGGACCTACCCAGAGGCAGTCAACAAAAAAATGTGGATGCAAGTTTAGGCTCAGAGGCTCTATTCCTGCTCTGATTAAGTCATCAAATATACTGTATGTATTTATTATGTTCTTACCATTAAGGGGATATCAATTCTGAGGAAGTTCACACAATTCACCTCACCAGATCTGGCTATTGGGTTTTAGTCCCACTAGAAATTCTGCACAATCATCCACCCTCTACAACCCCATCCGTGAATCCCATTCATTGTCAGCTTAATGAAAAAGAGATTGTGCAAGTTGAAGGATTGATGAAGGAAAATGTCCATCCTAATCAGATTTTAAGCCAGCTTTATGCCCAAGGAAATACCTGTACCACTAGCAGAACTCTGTATAACTACAAAGGACATCTATCAATCAAGGAAAGGAATGGTCAATCTCAACTGGAATATCTAATACGTCTTCTGAAAGAGAGCAATTGGATTCATAGTAATAAAATTAATATAAATGGAAAGATTACCAACCTATTCTTTGCACACCCAGCCTCCATTGAATTGGGTCATATAAACCACGACGTTATATTGATTGATGCCACTTACCAGACATGCAAGTACAATTTGCCACTTTTCCACATGGTTGGCCAAACTGCAACTGGACACATCTTCTCATTAGCCTTTTGCTACATAGAGCTGGAAAATGATGATAAATACATATGGGCCCTTCAAGAACTCAAAATGTTATTTCAGCCACCCAGAATTACCAAGGTTATTATCACGGATTGTGAGCCAGCTCTGAAGATGGCAATTGAATTGGTCTTTCCTAGCTCAATCCATAATTATTGCACATGGCACATCAGCAAAAACCTTATCCAAAATTGTTTCAAATATTTTCAAGAGGATGATTGGAAGGATTATCAGACATCCTGGAACCTACTGGTCAGTTCCAAGTCAGCTGAGGAATATGAGAACAATCTTGAAAAAATCAAAGAGAAGGGAAAAGCTTACTCAGGAGCATGGGCATATATCTCAAACAACCTACTCCCATTCAAGAAAAATCTTGTCACTGCTTGGGCAAGCCAGCATCCTCACCTAGGAAATCAAGCCAGCTCCCGTGTTGAATATGCACACTACTACATAAAATTATTTATTAATAATCCTAATGGAGAGATTTTTACAGTATTCCAAAATTTCAAAACAGCAATTCATATTCAATTGAAACATATCCACCATACTATGGGAAAAGAAATAGTTTGAGAACTGACTTATGTTTCCCCACCTTTCAAGCAGCTACTTGGAACTATATCAATCAAAGCAATAAAAATTATTGAAGACCAATTTCAAAAGCTCAAACACAAACCAAATCTTCAGCCATGCTCCAAAACACTAACTAATGGCATGGGTATTCCTTGCTCACATGAAATTGAGAAACTTCTTAATACTAAAGGCTACATTTGAAGTGAAGATTATCATCCACAATGGAATCTACTTTATAATCCTCTTGAGGTAGGTGGCATCTTATTTCTGATATGTGTGATTGTAGTCATGCTAAAATCATGTTTAACAGGACCATGATTCTAATTCACAATGGAATTTGAAACAACAAATGGAAAAGATTGAAAAGGTAGTTGATGAACACAAAATACCATTACAAAAAAAATTGATCAAGAAGATTCAGGAGCTATTTAGCTTTCAATACACAGCCATTAAGCTTTGTCACCCCAAAAAGGCTTTAGTTTCACGTGGTAGGCCATCACTAAAAAGGAAAGGGGTAAATTCTACCAAAAGGCTTCCATCCAAGTTTGAAATCAAGCAGGATATCCTGAATCATCACAAAAGATTTCTTAAAAAGATGCACAGAGCTACTATTGGTCCCAAAGCTCAATTTAGGAGGGGGGGAAAGTTCTATTTGATGCAAAAAGAGGCAAGCCAAGATGATGAAAATACCACAAAAAGAAAAATGAGATTATTAAATGATATAGGAAAATTTGAAATAAACTTGAGACCCTGAAATAACTCAAATATTTTGGAAGAACCAGTGAGTGGATAAAATTTGATATGCAAATGAATCACTGAAAAATAACCTCCTTTTCAAAGACTCTCTATATTGATCAGATACAGCCACCTTTCATGCACAAGTTCATTGAGAAAATTTTTAATCCTCCTGAAGATGGGAATTGTCGATTCCATGCAGTGGCAAAAGGATTGTCACTTTCAAGCCCACAAAAGGAAAAGAGCTGGAGAGAAGTGAGACAAGATTTGATAGAAGAAATTGATAGGAATCACAATTATTACAACCAAATATTGGGAGGAGCAGTCGAAATGGATAAGATAAGAGATAATCTGATGGCTACAGCTATTACAATAATGGATAACTGGTTAAGTAAATGGGATCATGGACCAATATTGACAAATACATATAAGCGTCCATTTGTATTTTTACATCCAGATTGGCAGAACTTCTCACCACAGACATTCCTTCCAACCCTATGCAGTCCATGTGGAGTTTCAATTATGCATCCAATCTCCCTAGGTCACATAAATGGTAATCATTGGATACTCATCATTTTCAATGAACATGAGATAGGAAAATTACCTCTTCCCAAATTGCTACCACAATGGCCTGGGGCACATTCACATCAATCAGCTTCAAATTGGAGAAGAGTATATTCCTCATCAACAAAATTATTCCGCAAATGTAGACAGATCACTTGTATATAGCATTTTTTCATTTTAGAGTTTTTTGTCAAATTTCTGAGATAAAAATCTTATCAACATCTTATTTGGCATGGATTTAGAAAACTACATCCATGAAAGGTGTGAAGGCATATCCGAATCCACAATTTTATGCATAGGTGTAGGCGTAAATTTTAGGTTGAGGCATGGAAATATCACTCCCCGTATTTTTAGCCAAGCTAAAGAGCTAAATTTTCTGTGAAATTAATTTCACTCTATGTCTACTAATTCTTTGTCTTCTCTTTTCTTTGAAGTAGAATTAATTTCACTTGTGAACCTCTTATTTTTGTTTCCATCTTTTTTAGATATTTAAGCGTACTATGCTAATTTATGGATATCATTGCTTGATATTTTTATATTTCAATCCAAATGGTGTTTCTTGTAATTAAATTTCTCAATAAATATATTTTGAGCTATATCCCATCAGTTTTATTTAAATTGGAACAATTTACTTCATGTGAAATTATTATTTGATGAATCCCAATAAAAGGAAGAAACAGCCTCTCATTTTTAGTTTTTATCCTTATTATTATTTATAAATCCTTCAAGTTTCATAGATAGCCTGGGTTTCATTTGAAATTAATGCATAGATGCCATAATAAATCCAAAAAATCAGCCTTGTGGAGTTTAAATAAGCTCAAGAATTTAACCCAATCAATCAAAGATGAAGTAGAATCTGCATATAATTTAAAAATACCATATTTATACAATAATTACCTTAATCAAATTCCTACCAATGAGGAAAATAGAAGGAAATTACACCTGATTTGGATAGCTGAAGCATTTCCATTCTCAACTCAAATCAAAGTTAGCTCCCATAACATTGATAATGTACTCACTCTTCTAAATGATAAATAATCCAATGTTAATCATGAGAATTTCTTTTTTAAAATTATAATTCTAAAAATTCAGTAAAATTAAGTAAAATCTATTCAATTTCAAAATTCTCATCAATTCAGGGATACTTTATTGGTAAGTAGCAACAATTTGGAAAAAATTCATGGCTCCATGTATTCAATAGGATGGAGCCCACCCTTGGGTGGCCTATCAAATATTGGTTGATATTTATGTTCCAAGAAAACCTTCTAAAATCAAATTGATTATCAAGAAATCATCCATATGAACCAACAGGTTTGCTTTATTCTCAAGACTTACTTCAAAAAATTCACACTTTCAGTATTCAACAACAATAAATGAAATATGTAAGAATATAAAGAAGTGGGACCTCAATAACGTAATTCCTCTTAATATTTTGATTATGAAGCTTTTTATCATTTCATGGTGTATACTATTAATTAATTTTTTTCTCCTCAAATTTATAGTGATGAATCAGAGATCAAATATTTTATTTCCCTTCCTATTAATAAAACAGATTTTCATATTTCTCTCAAATCTTATTACTTATTTTATTAAATTTTTTCCTTTCCTTTCCAAAACATTTTCTGAATATCAATACATCTTATCAGCATACTGGAGAATGTTAAATGGTATGTTATATTGGAAATATAAAAAATTTAACTTTATATCCTCATAATGGTACTAGGGGAAGCCTTCTTAAGCTCTTGATGTTTTTGAAAATATCCCCAAAACCTAGAATATTTTAAAATCCTTAAATGAAGGAGATATTTCTTCATTAAATCTTTATTATTAAGATTTAATTCCAGATATAATTTCTTTTACCTCTAAGGAATGTTTATCAGGTCAACAAGATTACAAATGAAAGATAATTATAGAACAATTGACTACATGGATGAAATTTTGTTGATCAAAATTTCATTGTAAATTAAGTTTCTTTTCCTTTCCCTATTTTTATTTATTCTTTGAATTTGAATAACGAAAATTATAACAAAATTTACCATAAAATTTATTAATAATTCTCCTTTCAAATATTGCTTTTCAGCCCCCTTTCTAAGCTTAAAAAATTTACATCTGTATATTTTTGAATTATTTTGAGATTGGGTACCACATCCAAATATATGATATTGAATAATTTCAGTATCTTAATTGTCAATTTCTCACCATTCAAATATGAAGGGCTTAATCTTCTCCTTCATCTTAAAGACTTGACCATTATTGACAAAATTGGGTATATTTCAAAGGTATGGTGAATAACTATATTCATAAAGCTCACAAAATTTATCACTTATTTCAGCAAGGAGGCTATTAAAAACTACACAAATAACAAAAATATCAATAAATAACGGCACTTGCTTTAAATTTTGCATTTGATTGTTCATAGTTTTGAGGGCGGAGAATTGGCCTTTGGGTGTTCCAAATGGATTTTGAATTCTTACTTGTGCTTTTGGAAGGCAGATTTTGAGTCTAGTATTATTCCAATTTAGCCTTTAATTTAATTTTTCTTTTGGAACAATGGTCATAAAACTTTCATAGGCTTAGTTATCCAAAAAGATATTTTTTTCCAAATATCATCTTTTAGGAACTTTATGAATTCTTATCTTTTGAGATATACTTGAGTCATGTAATAATCCTAAAAGTCACCCTTTAAATTAATTCAAAGACCAATTTATATAAAATATTAAATATAATTGAATGGATCAAATGAAAAAAAGAGCTTATCAGTGTCACTTAGACACTTTATCCGAAGAGATGCTAGATTATTCTAGGGTAATTAGCCAATTAAAAGTCAAATGTGATTCCTTTTTTGCTCATAATAAATCTGGAAATGATTAGGTGACATTTAGAATAATGAAATAAGACAATGTTAAAATTCAACAGAACCATTGAATCCTTCAGCTTCAATTACTTGAGATATTTCAATCCTTTATTTCACATTTGACCATGAGATTTATGTGTCCTTAAGCTTTATTAGTAATTAAATCACTCTCTGTGCATATAGAATTACTAAACCATTTATGATACCAAAAATAGCCCCAATAATACAAAATAATTAACCATTACCATTAAAAACAATTCTTGGAAGCTCCACTGCTATCTGAATTGGTGGATCACACTTATGATAATTTGAGTTTTTGTGAAGTAATTTATTATTTAAAATATAAGATATCAAAGAAAAAAACTTAGTTTTAGGCTTTATTGTATGGATTCTTGAACTTTGTATTAGGGATACTTTCCACATCATCTTCCTCCAAGAAATATGGAGAAAAAAAACCCTGATGTCTAAGGTATTTAATTTAATAAATTTCATGAAAAAACCATATATAATCCTCAAGCTATTGATAAGATTCAGTATAAGTGTCATATTCTAATTTTGCTTCTAAGATATTGCATTTCAGGATATATGTTTATGAGATATTTTTTATTTTTTCCTTTTGAATCCCGAATCACTTGCTTTAGTTACCGTTGAGTGTATATTACTGAGGTTCAAAAAAGGTTTGGAATTAATTGGTATATTAAATTGAGTCTTTTGTTAATTTAATCATAAAATGAATAATTATTGAGAAAAATAATGTTTGAACAATTATTTGAAAATAATTGTATTTTAAGAGAAAGAATTTAATATTTAGAAAACAAATATTGGGCTTATGGTGATTCAAAATACCATACTTCATGAGCTGTGGTATTTTGAAAAAGACAAAACATAAATTCAAGATTTCGACAAAAGAATTTCTGCAAATTTTTGATTCAAAATAACTGAACCCCTTTTGTGATTAATTTAGAAAAAAATTAGAATTAACTTGAAAAAAGCTGTATATATATATATAGATATATATCTTAAAAGAATTTCCAAAATAAATGCAAGATTTTATAGAGAATCTCAAATTGAAGAAACCTAATTTTTGTAATTAAAAATCAGTTTTCATTTCACTTTCTTTGCCAAAAAATGAATAATATTAAGTATTATAATCTTATTTTCAGTAGATAAAAGTATCATCCAGTTAGGGATTTATCTAAATCTGTATTAGCAAATACATTCCGCCATATTTTTCATCAATTATTCTTGCAAAAATCTTTTGATATTTAATGGAATTCAAAAAAGGATTTAGCTGATATAATATTTCAACCAGAACCACCACACATAAAACAAAATAATCAGTTTTTTTAACAAAATCAGATTAAATTAAAATGATTCATTGGCTAAAATTAAATGATATTTTAAATATTTATTTGGAGTATCTGGAAAGCTTCAGTAGGGAAACCACAATGATCAAAACAGAATGGTCTTTACCTTCTTGAAAATAAGTTGATTAGAAGATAAAGTAATTGTTTTATCCTCATACCTAATAGTTTTTATGAAAGATGGAGAACATATGAAATAAATAATATTATTCCAAACCAATATGAAAAATCAACAGGATCAAAGGTAAATCACAATTATTTTGAGAAAATTTTAAAAACAATGGAGAAAAATCTGGAATAAATGTGTCCTTGTTATTAGAAGATGGAGCAATTATTTGGAAGAAAACTCAACATTACACTGATTTTGAGTTTTTTTTAGTCTCAAATAATATTTAAATATTTTGAAAACAATGATATTCTAATTTTGAAATTCTGCTTAGGAAATTAATTTTGATTTTACTCTAATGCATTTAGAAGGCATAGGTGAGGGTTAAAATATCATTAATGATACTAATGCCAATGAAACATCAGTAAGTCATTGTCTTTTTTCAATCTTGAAGGTTTAAAATACTCAGTAAAACATGGTTCACAGAGAAATTATACCCTTTCAATGAGCTATAAAAAGGATTAATATCATAAATTGATCATTGAAGATGAGGAAAATGTATCTTAAAATGAGGATGATTATATGTTTTCAAAAAATACCCCTCAGATCAACTCACAAAATTTGTTAAAAAAATACACAAGATGTGATTAAGCTAAAAATTTCAGCGCTCAAATTGGAGCTTATAAGAAAGCTTAACATTATTTATTACCATCATTTTCTTCTTTGATGAATGAATGGAAATAGAGTAAGCTTCACTTGACTTTCAAATAATTAATAAATTAGCTGAGAAATTTTATTTTAGATTTTACAGAAAGTGAAAAGTCAAAAGTAGATTTGGAAAAAGAAGGGGTGAAGAAAAGGATTTAAAAGTTAATTTAATGAAGAAAAATTATTTAATGAAATATATATAAGCTCACTTACAGAATACCTTTTAAGAGAAAAAATCAAATTAAAAGATTTTTTACAGAATATGCATAAGTAAATTGATTGAAAATTTTCCATTTCACACTTCAGAAGACCAATGAATTGATTTTACAGAGAATATATCTTAGCAGTAAATAAAATAATTTTTTTCTTTCATTAAGTATTTTTATGTCTGGTAGCTATTTAAATTTTTCTTCTCTTTATTTAAAAAATCTTAATGTTTAGGTAATGAGTCTTTTTATTGAGGATAGTCTCATTGGCTTTATGAAGTATTAAATGAAAGCTTGTGATTAAGATTTACAAAAAAATATTCAGATATAAGATTCAGTATTTTGAAAGCTTAATTACCACAAAATATTGATCATAAATACCTGAAATAAGAGTCATAAAATTGAATTAGTTAAAAGTAATCACTTAGATATATTTTCAAATTACTCAATTAAAAGCAATAAAAAACCAACTATTATTTATATTTTGAAACTTTTTTTTTGAAAAATAGTGATATTAGAGGAAATATTATATTTGAAAATTTTATTTTAAAAAGATCATTCCACTCAAATTTTGCTATTGGAGAAGTTCTGTTTTAAAAAAACCAATATGGATTAAAGTTGAGAATATAATCAAATAAAATTATAAGTATTAGTATTAGCATTAGAAGATGGTTATTCATAGCAAGAAAAATTAATTTTCCTCCATATAATTTAAAATATACAATTACAGTGGTTAAAATTAATCACAAAATTACATTCCGGAAAAATGAAATTTACAATTCTAAATTTGTATTTTGGATCTTTATTTACTTTCCAATTCCCTTCATTTAGATTCATCTGGAATCTAATTCCTAGCTTTGATATATCTGAGGCTTGGTGAATCTTACTGGAGAATATGAATTCAGTAAATGTGAGCCTTAGAGGTAATTTCATGTACCCAAAAGACCACAAATACAAAAATTAGTATATAAATATAAATAAAATAAATTTATTTATATTATTAAAATAAAAATTAAAATATAAATATAAAATTATATTCAAAATAAAAAAATTTAATTAAAATTTAAAATTAAAATTACATTAAATTTTGTAATTATAAAATTACATTTATACTTAAAAAAAATAAGTAAAAATGAATTTTTAACAAAACTGTAAAAAAATAAATAAATTTGGAAAAAAGTTAAATAAAAATTATTATAACTTTTTATCCAATAAATAAACATATAAAAATTATTTCACCATTGGATTCCTCATAAAAAATCAGGTGGGGTCACCTCTGAGTGAAATTTTTGTAACTCAACTCTAAATAAGCTTAAATTAAGTTTTTAGTATTTTCAATACAAAAGTTGAAAATCCTCAAAACCTTAATTTAATTCACACCACATGTGGTGTTAACCATCAATTTTTGTGTTAAAATTGAGGTGTTGTGTTTAGTTTAGAAGTTATGAGGAATTGAAGTATTTTCAATTGAATTCAATTGAAATGTCAAAATGTGCGCGTGTATTACATAAGTGAACTTTGATTTACATATGAGGTGTCAATTATTACTGTATTTTACTGTACAATTGAATTGAATTACATATGTAAATTATAAGTATAATACATGATGAGGAATTAAAGGAAAAATAAATTGGAAAGATTAAATTTGGGGGGGAAAAGGAACTCCAGCTCTAAGGGGGAGCTAGACCCCCAAATTCCTTGCTGACAGGCGTGGGATGTCAAAATTCACGCAAAAGTTCATCACTTTTGGCCTGGAATTGAGTTACAGGGTCTGTGGACTCAATTGATGATGAGGTTTTGATATCAACTGGGGTAGTTTTAGCTGTTGCCAAGAGGGTAAAACTACCCTTAAGATAAAACAATCATAATAAAAACAGTTTTAACTGGTTTCTACGCCTCTGACACACATTCTGACGTGTTTTGAAGGCTCTAGGCCTGGTATTGCTATAGTAATGGCTGATTTAAGGGTCTAAAATGGCTAAAAATGGCTTAAACCAGCCCTTTTTGGTCTAAACTAGGGTTCAATGATGCCATAATTGGCTTTTTTGTTGTCAGACTGTTTTTCACGACTGACAAGAGTAAATTTTACTTTTGGAGTAAGAGAATTGATGGCTATAAAAGAATGTCTTCTTTGCCCCACTTTTCTCTTCATATTAGAATCTTTTCCTTTTATTAATTAGTTTAAACACTGTTAAACCAATCAATCAAAGATTCCAACCACCACTTTTAATTCATTTTAATCCTTTTAACCACGTGAAAAAATCATTATAATCATTGTTTGTAACTCTTATAATCATTTTTACCCCTGAACCACCCCAAAAGTGAATTAAAGCATCTTTCATCACTGTAAACTTTGTCACTTTGTTTCCAAATTCACTCTGGTCACTTTTGGGCGTGTTTTCTCTTTAATATTCTTTTTAAAGACTTTGTTCTTTAATTAATTGCTTGCAGTTCTTTGCTCAATTAATTCCAATTGAAATTGCTCTTGAAGAAATTTCTTTTGTAGCCTTAAAATATCTCTTGTAGAGTATTTTTTGGATAAATCTTTATTGTTGGTAAAACAATAAATTTTTATATTATTTTTTTATACTAATAAAGTTATAAACAATAAAATTGGCGTGTTTTCTCTTAAAAATAATATTTCATATTATTTTTAACTGAATTTTACCTTATACAAATTTTGAGGACAGGAAAAGTACTTGATTTTTAATCAAAGTTTCATATCCACACCTTACATTTGGGGGCCCAGCCGTGATATTTTACCTGTGACATATTTTTTTACTCTTTTTAAATCCTTTTTCTTATATTGAAAAATTTAAAAACATATAAAAAATACTTATAATTCAAAAAATCCATAAAAAATAACTTTTTTTTATTATAAGTGAGGCTTATATTTTTATTTCTTTTTTTGAAATAACCTTTTTTTACTTAATTAATTGGCTTTTTCATTAATTTTAGTGTCTGAAAACGTGGTAAGACAAGAAAACATTGAAACAGCCTCAACAGTAACCAGCATTATCCCTGCCAGTACTGTTAATTCTGATCATAATAGTACTGTTATTGTGACTC
This sequence comes from Austropuccinia psidii, assembly GCA_023105745.1. Classification (NCBI taxonomy): domain Eukaryota; kingdom Fungi; phylum Basidiomycota; class Pucciniomycetes; order Pucciniales; family Sphaerophragmiaceae; genus Austropuccinia; species Austropuccinia psidii. Next base: position 42,690,062 of record JALGQZ010000009.1, read on the forward strand.
AAAATAACCAACCTGAACCAATATCTTCTGAATTAATTAACTTGGACATAAGTAATACTCTTCAGAAGGCTAAGAATTTGGCCAATAGTAAGTTTTTGACGTAAAAATACTATTTTAAGCCTTTTTTAACCATAATTATGCCTTCAACCAGGTCAGGAGCCAGCTACAACCCCTCAAGCAGCTCCCAAAAAGGTAATAGACGTGATTATGGCAGAAGCCAACCAGGTGCAGAAGGAAAAGGGTCAGTTGATGACTTCCAAACAACTAAATTGGGTCATTCTGAAGCTGATAATACTATTTTACCTTCAAAAAGAGCTGACACCGCCACAACAAGCCTCTGTGGACATATACAAAGCCAGCCACAGTGCATACAACAATGCACTTCAATTCAAGGAGTACCAGATCCTTGCAGACCTGTGGAAGAATTGCATGAATTCTTACCTGACAGTAAGAAAATTCTTGGGCCATCCCAACACTTGCAAATTGCTCAATGGATGGCATCCATTGATGGAGAAGAAAAACATGATGCTTTTGACACTAGAATGGAGGAAAAACAACCCTCCACCACCCAAACCAGTGCCAAAAACAGCCCCAGTGGCCAGCAGCAGCAATTCCAACGTGAAAAAGCAGCCACAAACTCCAAACAAGGGCAAAGGGAAGGCACCAGCCCCAAAACCTTACAGCCAGGGCTACAGAATCCCAAAGATTCAGCAGGATGCCATGGAAAATGTATTTCAGATGGCCAGAACCATGATGGAATTACAGAAGAAGGAGGAAGCCAGATTAAGGTTCCAGAAATGATTTCTGACATATTTGATTCCATCCCAGAGTTGTATAATGCTATAAATGACGTGAAAAAACATCTTTCTGATAAAAATGAAACCATTTGTAACAACATTAAAGCAAACAACCTGAGTCTGTGCCAAATTAATGAAACACTTATGTGTTTTGAAAAAGTTTTAAGAACAATTAAAAATTCCAATAATGATAATTCTTCTAATAAAATAAATGAACAATCTGCCATTATTAAAGAATTAACAGATAAATATTCTAAATTCAATATTAATGACATAATTGAAACAAGAATTAAACAAGCCATAAATATTATCAAAACAGATAACAAGAAAGTCCTTGAAGACATTTCAAATTCATTTACTGAAGTAAAGACATATACCATTGCCTTGAAAAAGTGTTTTGATGCTTCACAAGAAGAAGTATCAAAATTATCAATGAAATTGAATCAAGTCACTGCTGATAATACAAGACAAACAGAGTTATGGCAAGAACTTACACATAAAGAAGACATGTATAAAATTGAAGTAATAAATTTAATACAAAGCTTCCAACATGAATACAGAAATTCCCAAAGGTGTAGCAACAGTAAAATGAATGACATTGAACAAATACTGAACACCTTACCAAGAATGTCTACACCTCTGAATCAAAATGAGGGCACAAGGATTCCAGATCCAAAAGTATTGGATCCTGATAATTCACAGTTAAAAAATGAATTATCCACTTCTTTTCATAACTTGGAACCATCAATGGGCCAAGCACTCTTGAAAGAAGTTCCAAAACTTAAAGAATGGCCTCACTTCAGTGGTGAAGGAGAATATGACCATATGGAATTCATTAGAGGTATTGACATGATCAAAGAGGATTTTGAATTACCAGACAGATTTGTAACAGCCAGGTTTAACACCTTGTTTACCAGATCAGCTCACAGATGGTACATCAAAATAAGACAAGCACATGGACACCAGAGTTGGACTTGGTGGAAAACCCAAATCATCAACAAATGGGCAAATGATGCTTGGAGGTTTAAAGTTGAAACAGCCTTTGAATCTGCCAAATTTAATTCTGATAAAGACAAAGCTTTACCATGGTTTTGCCAACAAAAGGACAGATTAACAGCATTATATCCTGACATGTCAGAATTTATGATCCATAGAAAAATTCTGAGACAATGTGGAGGTGACTTAGAGCATGCTGTCAAAAGCAGGACTACTGAACAATCTTCAGCAGAGGATATTATCAATATATTAGAAGAAGTAACCACCAGAACAAAAATTGGTTCTAGTAGGGTGAATCTTGAAACAAGGTTTAATACACCTTGGAAAGATTCTGTGGACAAAAACCCCAAAGAAAATTCTAATAATGTTGGGTATAAGTCTGCAGATACAGTCAAAACATGCCATATTTGCCAAAGCACCACCCATCTAGCTAATACATTTCCAAAAAGGGGGAAAATCAATGAAATTAATATTGGAAAGGGACCTGATGTTGGAAGAGATGACATAATTGAAGACAATTCAGATGATAAGTCATCCATATTTTCTGAATCTTCAAAAGATATAGAAAATATCAATGCCACTTTTGACATAATGGAATCTTATTCCCACTTGCCACAATTGAGCAATAGTCAACTTGATTTATCAAAAGCTCAAGGGGCACAACTTATGAAAACCAAATCCCAATAGAAGGAATAAGTGTTACAGACTTGAACACCACCTTCTTTGAAGAGGTCAGAAATAGTTACATTCAAGATAACAATTGTAGCATCTTATACCAATTAGTGAACAAATACTGTAAAGACAACTCTCTAATACATGCCTTGGATGAAGTATGGACAAGATCATATGATAAAGGAAGAATTCACCTACTTGATGGTATAAAATTCAACAGTACAAGTAACCCAATGAAAGCATTAGGAATCTTTGATACCAATATCATATTCCCACACATAAATGGGAATTTGAGAATCACAGTTGAATTGGTTGTTATGGAAAATTGCTCTAGTACCCATTTTTATTGGGAAATGACTATTTAATCATGTATGGGATAGATTTACATAATAACAAAGACAGATACTCTCCTATTGAGACATCTGGTGCTAAGAAAATTACCAAAGTTCTTAAAGAAAGGAAATTAAGAACCAAGAAAGTAAGGGAATACCTTGTTAGGTACAGTGACCCAACTTGTGAAGATGAATGGCTAGAAGAAAAAGATATACCAGAAGCTACCAAACTCCTCAGAAGATTCAGACACACTAGAAACACCAATATTACAAAGTAATATTCTTTTTTAGGGGGAGGGAATGTGAGCCTTAGAGGTAATTTCATGTACCCAAAAGACCACAAATACAAAAATTAGTATATAAATATAAATAAAATAAATTTATTTATATTATTAAAATAAAAATTAAAATATAAATATAAAATTATATTCAAAATAAAAAAATTTAATTAAAATTTAAAATTAAAATTACATTAAATTTTGTAATTATAAAATTACATTTATACTTAAAAAAAATAAGTAAAAATGAATTTTTAACAAAACTGTAAAAAAATAAATAAATTTGGAAAAAAGTTAAATAAAAATTATTATAACTTTTTATCCAATAAATAAACATATAAAAATTATTTCACCATTGGATTCCTCATAAAAAATCAGGTGGGGTCACCTCTGAGTGAAATTTTTGTAACTCAACTCTAAATAAGCTTAAATTAAGTTTTTAGTATTTTCAATACAAAAGTTGAAAATCCTCAAAACCTTAATTTAATTCACACCACATGTGGTGTTAACCATCAATTTTTGTGTTAAAATTGAGGTGTTGTGTTTAGTTTAGAAGTTATGAGGAATTGAAGTATTTTCAATTGAATTCAATTGAAATGTCAAAATGTGCGCGTGTATTACATAAGTGAACTTTGATTTACATATGAGGTGTCAATTATTACTGTATTTTACTGTACAATTGAATTGAATTACATATGTAAATTATAAGTATAATACATGATGAGGAATTAAAGGAAAAATAAATTGGAAAGATTAAATTTGGGGGGGAAAAGGAACTCCAGCTCTAAGGGGGAGCTAGACCCCCAAATTCCTTGCTGACAGGCGTGGGATGTCAAAATTCACGCAAAAGTTCATCACTTTTGGCCTGGAATTGAGCTACAGGGTCTGTGGACTCAATTGATGATGAGGTTTTGATATCAACTGGGGTAGTTTTAGCTGTTGCCAAGAGGGTAAAACTACCCTTAAGATAAAACAATCATAATAAAAACAGTTTTAACTGGTTTCTACGCCTCTGACACACATTCTGACGTGTTTTTAAGGCTCTAGGCCTGGTATTGCTATAGTAATGGCTGATTTAAGGGTCTAAAATGGCTAAAAATGGCTTAAACCAGCCCTTTTTGGTCTAAACTAGGGTTCAATGATGCCATAATTGGCTTTTTTGTTGTCAGACTGTTTTTCACGACTGACAAGAGTAAATTTTACTTTTGGAGTAAGAGAATTGATTGCTATAAAAGAATGTCTTCTTTGCCCCACTTTTCTCTTCATGTTAGAATCTTTTCCTTTTATTAATTAGTTTAAACACTGTTAAACCAATCAATCAAAGATTCCAACCACCACTTTTAATTCATTTTAATCCTTTTAACCACGTGAAAAAATCATTATAATCATTGTTTGTAACTCTTATAATCATTTTTACCCCTGAACCACCCCAAAAGTGAATTAAAGCATCTTTCATCACTGTAAACTTTGTCACTTTGTTTCCAAATTCACTCTGGTCACTTTTGGGCGTGTTTTCTCTTTAATATTCTTTTTAAAGACTTTTTTCTTTAATTAATTGCTTGCAGTTCTTTGCTCAATTAATTCCAATTGAAATTGCTCTTGAAGAAATTTCTTTTGTAGCCTTAAAATATCTCTTGTAGAGTATTTTTTGGATAAATCTTTATTGTTGGTAAAACAATAAATTTTTATATTATTGTTTTATACTAATAAGGTTATAAACAATAAAATTGGCGTGTTTTCTCTTAAAAATGATATTTCATATTATTTTTAACTGAATTTTACCTTATACAAATTTTGAGGACAGGAAAAGTACTTGATTTTTAATCAAAGTTTCATATCCACACCTTACAGTAAAGGTTAGTGAGGGAGAAAACTTATTTTTCGTAAGATTGGGATTCTAGCTGGTGCTACCAAAGGATAGTTTTTTTTTCTGTAAAGATTTTCTGGGGCTTTATGAAAAACTTGAATGGTATTTTATATAAAGGTTTTTACCAGGAATTAACCAGTTCTTTGAAAGATTGAGCCCCTTGGTAAGAACATTTGTAAGGTGTGGGTATGAAACTTTGATTAAAAATCAAGTACTTTTACTGTCCTCAAAATTTGTATAAGGTACAATATGATTAACAATGTTAAGATTTGAAATTTTTGGGAGAAAACACTCAAATTTCATTGTGTTTAACCTTATAAGTATAAAAAATGATATTATGAAGATTTATTGTTTTACCAAAAATAAAAAATTTATCCCAAAATACTTTACAAGAGATATTTAAGGCTAAAAAAAATTTCTTCAAGAGCAATTTTAATTGGATTTAATTGAGGAAAGAACCACAGGGAATTTATATATGAAAATAGATTTTTGAAAAGAATATTAAAGAGAAAACATGCCCAAAAGTTACCAGAGTGAATTTGGAAACTAAGTGACAAAGTTAAAAGTGATGAGAGATGCTTTAATTCACTTATGGGGTGGTTCAAGGGTAAAAATGATTATAATAATTTTTTCATGTGGCTATAAGGTTTAAAATGATAATCAAAGGGTTTTTTAAATGGTGTTGGTAAACACATGTAAGCCCTTACGTGTTTTTACCAAATTATGGCCAAAACACATGATTTTATGGTAAAAACACATAGGTAACCTAATTTTTTTATAAAAATTCCTCAGGCTCATTTTTGAGAATTTTTAACATTTTTTTTGCCATATTTTTTCCGACATGGGATGTGAAGGTCCCCAAATTTTTTCAATTTTTTTTTCCCCAATTTTTCTATTTTGGGCAATTTGGTAAAATGGCCCATTTTTTTGAAAAAATTCATTAAAAATGTTCCCACTTATGAATTTCAATATTTTTTTTGAAAAAATGAAGGTGAGAATGTTGAGAATAATAAACCAGAAGCCCAAAATTTTGGTATTTTTACTGCAAGAACATTTGTAGGCCCAAAAAGTCCATGTTTTTTTATGTTTTTTTGTTCATGTTTGTAATTAAATTTAAAATGCCATTTATGACATAAATTGAATTCAAAATGTAATTTATGATGAGTGGAAGTTAAAATTTGATTTTTGGCATTAACAGTGCCATAAATGGCATCACTAATGACATAATAATGCCATAAATGGCATCAAGAATGACATACAGATGCCATTTATGGCCAGAAAATTGGCATAAATGGCATTAAAGCAATGCCATAAATTGAATTTAATGGCCTTGACAATGCCATAAATGGCCTTAAAAATGGCATGAATGGCCTTAACATTGGCCTTCAAAATGGAATTAATGGCCTTAACTATAACATAAATGGCATCAAAAATGCCATTTATGGAATCAAAAATTCCATTTGTGGCATTACATAAATGGAATTAACAATGCCATTTATGGTGTTACATAAATGGCATTATGCCATTTATTGCATTGATAATGCCATTCATGGTATTAGTAATGCCATTAATGGCATTGTTAATGTGGCATTAATGGCATCAGAAATGTTGCATTTTTGATGCCATAAATGGAATTAATGGCATCAATAATATTTCATTGATAATTCCATTAATGGCACTGTTAATGCCATTTACGGCACTGTTAATGCCATTTACGGCACTGTTAATGCCATTAATGGAATTGTTAATGCCATTAATGGCATTGTTAATGCCATTTATGGCACTGTTAATGTCATTTATGGCACTGTTAATGACATTTATGTCACTGTTAATGCCATTTATGGCATTGTCAATTCCATTTATGGCACTGTTAATGCTACTTATGGGACTTTCAATGCCATTTATGGCATTGTTGATTCCATAAATGGCATTAATGGCATCAGAAATATTTCATTGATAATGCCATTAATGGCACTGTTAATGCCATATATAGAATTTTTAATGCCACAAATGGCATTAATGGCATCATAAATGCCATAAATAGCCATATTTCATTTAAAAACCATCCCTTACGTGTTTTTACCATAAAATTACGTGTTTTTACCAATTGATGGTAAAAACACATAAGTTTTTAGTAAAACCACGTAAGCTCTTACGTGTTTTTACCAATTTTCTTATGTGGTTTTACCAATACCCTTTTTAAATATGCATTAATTGGCTTAACAGTTTTTAAACCAATTATAAAAGTAAAAGATTATAACATGAAGAGAAAAGTGTGGCAAAAAACAAATTCTTTTATAGCCACTGATTTTCTTACTCCAAAATTAAACATCCACACATGAAATTACTTCTTGTAGGATACTTTTCATGATACTCTTGCTTTAATTTTAATAATAAATAATCATAATTTGTAATAATAGCTATTGGTAATATTATCATCATTTAATATATGTATATTTAGGGTGTTGCTATATAAATTCTGGGATTTTCTAGGTACACTCCAGGGCCCCACTTGTTCCCTTTTCCAAGTTTTCATCCATAAATTCCCTTTTAAAATGATAATTTTCTATTTGATATATATATGAGTGTGTGTTTTTGATTAAATATTTATAGTTAAATTTGAATTAAATTAAAACAATAATTTTTATTGATTTTTTGTTTTCTTCATAAATTCAGAGTTAAAAGAAAGCTTAATGATCAATAAATCATTTCTTTTTTCTTTAATTATAGAATAAGTTAAAATTAATAAAGAATACACACCTTTCATTATTGTATTTGACTCTGTGAGACTTACTTTACTATATTCCTTTTTCCCAACAAGCTCTGGGTTAATCAATATAGCTTATTTCCAGAAATTCCCAACATTTTCTTATTGTATTTATTTTATACATAAATGCTGTGTTAATTTGTATGTATCATTTTTCCTTCATGCATCTAGAAACACCCTATATGACATTAGTTTATCTACTATATATTTGTTATATTTTTTGAGTGGATTTTCTTAAAAATAATAAAAAACACACTGCAATACTTAAGTTAATCTTCATTCAAGTATGAGCTTAATTATCAAATCTTGTACAATCTCAGAATCCAGGAGGGTTAGTTAAATCAAAAAAATTACTTTTGAGTTTTTTTTATTGTAACTTTCCAAAATTCAAATTCAAAATTAAGAAACTGGAAAGAATGAAACATATTAGGTGATAAGTTTCTGAGAGCAAATAGATGTGAGGTAAATTAAAAAAACACATTTGAGGTGTTTTTTTTACTAAAATTGAAATCAAAAACTATAAAACTAATAATACACTTATTCAGAATTATTTGAGAGCTGATTATACCTTATTTGAATAAAAAAATATTTTTCTCATGAGAATTCAAAACTTAAAGTAACAAACTCATAAAAAAACATTGGAATTCCTTCCAAAAGCTACCATATTTATTTAAACGAACAAAAATTACAGTTGATTCTATTTTTGAGTAAAAATTGGAATGAAGCAAGAAAAATCTTTTCAATAATATTGAAATTCTTTATTATTTCTCTTAAACTACTTCAAAATTCATTTAGTATAAGTTATAAACCAATTAAACAGCTTCATAGTAAAAAAAATTATATGTTCACAATGAATGAGACAAATCATAATACTTTCAAGTAAATTGAAGAATATTCTCACATGTATTCTTATCATCAGAAAGCATATCTTTCAATTTTGGAACCTCTTGAGCTCATTTGAATAGCTTCCATCAAATATTTTAAACCATTAATCACCAATTTTTCCAAATAATTGTCAAAAGTAATACATTCCAAAACTCATTTAACAAATATTTTGATATCCTCAATATCCTTAATTTGGCTTTGTGTTTCTTACAAGGGTTGCCAATCTCTTTGAAACATATAAAAATCATTCTGAACCTTTACTTGTGATAGACTTAGACAATGATTTAGTTTTTTCTTTTGATTATTTAATGCCATATCTCACATCCCTTTATAATCTTGAACAACCATTTGGAAGCTTTAATAATATGAAGCATATATTATATATTCATTAGAGGAAATACATCTTTCTTAGAACTCATTTAAAGGCAGTTTTTCATACAACTAAATAATTAACTGACCCAGGTATCCACACATGGATAGATTCAACTAATTATTCAAATCACAAACTCATTCAATAGTTATTGAATAACAACAAATTAATCGATGAATCTTTATTTTAAGATCTGAATTATTTATTTCTCTTTTAAATCAAAACATTCCTCCTTATCATCTCCTGTGATTTGAAATAATTTTCCAATATACCATCAATTGATCCAATATATCCTGAGAAACCTTCCTTTCATTTTACTTTTGATATCTCTAGTACACATATTCAATTGGAAATTTAAGATAGGTGGTCTTTGTTAGAATAGAGAACTAATAGTGGTACTCTTATTAGCATTTTTGTAAAAATATAGAGTGGTTACAAGTGATAAAGTGAAATAAATACCTAGAGTTTGACAAAAATAAATGGAATAAGTAGATACAATAGTAATCTGTGGAAGTACAAAGCAAGAGCTTTTGGTGGAATTCTGAGTTAGGTTTTGGGAAGGCAATGAGGAAGGCTACAACAAGAGCCTACCTGGGTAGAAATATAGAAAAATAGAAGAAAAATAAAAGAAAAATAAAATAAAAATAAAATAAAAATAAAATAAAAATAAAATAAAAATAAAATAAAAATAAAATAAAAATAAAATAAAAATAAAATAAAAATAAAATAAAAATAAAATAAAAATAAAATAAAAATAAAATAAAAATAAAATAAAAATAAAATAAAAATAAAATAAAAATAAAATAAAAATAAAATAAAAATAAAATAAAAATAAAATAAAAATAAAATAAAAATAAAATAAAAATAAAATAAAAATAAAATAAAAATAAAATAAAAATAAAATAAAAATAAAATAAAAATAAAATAAAAATAAAATAAAAATAAAATAAAAATAAAATAAAAATAAAATAAAAATAAAATAAAAATAAAATAAAAATAAAATAAAAATAAAATAAAAATAAAATAAAAATAAAATAAAAATGAAATAAAAATAAAATAAAAATAAAATAAAAATAAAATAAAAATAAAATAAAAATAAAATAAAAATAAAATAAAAATAAAATAAAAATAAAATAAAAATAAAATAAAAATAAAATAAAAATAAAATAAAAATAAAATAAAAATAAAATAAAAATAAAATAAAAATAAAATAAAAACAAAATAAAAATAAAATAAAAATAAAATAAAAATAAAATAAAAATAAAATAAAAATAAAATAAAAATAAAATAAAAATAAAATAAAAATAAAATAAAAATAAAATAAAAATAAAATAAAAATAAAATAAAAATAAATCTGAAAAGCTATAATTGAGAAACAATGTGAAGTAAAAGAGAGAAAAATTGAGGTGAGAGGAAAATAAAGTGAGTGGCAAAATGGTGGCCATGATTAGTGAGTTTTCAGCTTTTCTGAGATATGCTGGGTTGCTATTGAGGGGGATAAATTCTGGATAGTTTTCCATATGCTAATGCTTGGTAGTGGTGGTTGGAGTTGGAGTTTCATTTTATTTTTGTGTAGGAGTGGGGGCAAATTTTTGAAATTCACCAAATATGGATTTTTTCTGGGATATGGCTTAGTGTAGGCTTTTAGGAAGTTTTGGTAAGGAATTAAGCCAAAATTTCTTTTTTGGAGCTTATTTGGGCACAATTTTAAATGAGGAAATGGATTCTCATACAAAGTGTAGCTGAATTTAGACATGTTTCATTTGTTTGTGGATAAAATTTCTGTTTATTCAGGATTTTCTAATGAATAATAAGTTATCTTCATGTATTTGGATTGGAGTGTCAGAGGTTTTTAGATATGCCTCCTTGCACCATTTCCTGAGCCACAGAAGCTCTTAAGTGAGGTCACAGAGAGATTTATATTGAGCCTCAGCCATCAATATGGAGACTGGATCAAAGGCTTATTTATTTCTTTACAGAGTATCAGTTTTTTTGAATATAGTTAGGTATCCAGTTAGGAACCTATGGTTTTTGATTCAGTTCCCTCAGTGTGTGTCACTATAGGTATAAAATACTTGTTTTCCTCCACAAGGATATGTCAGGAATGTATATTCAGAGCCTTTGAGGTGTTGTGTGAGGTGTAAAAAAGCCTTACAGTGTTTCATTCCTGTATTTTAAAGGTATTGAGACAAGGTTATTACTTAAAAGGAGAGATTGGGTCTAGTTTCTGCACTTTAGTAGTTGATGCTTCTAATGGCACTATGATGAAGGGTTTTGAAACTGGTTATTTATTCAGGTGAGGCAGGTTTGAGGTTCTTATTTTGGAAAGGTGGGGTTTCCACTTGTTCAAATTCACCCATTCCATAAAGCTGGAGAGGTGGTGTTGGTCCATAGTGATATAATTTAATGATTGAATGACTTCAAAACCCAGAATTTAGTCAGTTGGCACAATATATTTTAGCTTAAATTTTGAAAATATTTCTTTCCTAAAGGTGTAAATGTTTGTTCTGAGAATGGACATGTAAGAGACATGAACATAAAACCATATATTTGCTCTTCTGTAGTGCAAAAAGCCACATGGGTCAAGATTTCAGGTGTAAAGCCCACTTTTAAAGAGCCAGTTTTTGAGACACTCATACCAGGCCAGTAGTTTGTGGTGCAGGAAATAGATTTATTTTTGAATAGGAGGAACTGTTTCTCTTTGTCCTGAGGTTCTACTTAAAGTATGATTATAAATATGGTTTCAGCAAGGGGAGTGTTGAGGAAGAAACTTTTAATGTTGATTTTATTGAATTCTAGGATTTTGGCTGCAGAAAAATTAAAAAAATGGGAGTTTAGTTGAATCTCTCTGCTGGTTAAAATGCTTTTCTGAAATCTAGGTCTGGCTTATTGAAGAAATGTTTTTCACAGAGATGAGCTTTGTTCTTTATTATAATGTTTTTGTTGCCTCTTTTCATTTTGATAACCCAGGTTATACCCACAAGATTTTATTTGGGGTCTAGGTAAAAAATGTCCCAAAATATTAGCTTTTCTGTTTTCTTAAGCTTCTTTTTTTAGGGTAAGTGTACAGATTTGATGCTGAGGTTAGTTCAGCTCAGCCTTGAATGTGTGTGGGGTGTTGTCAGCTATAGAGATATGTGTTTTTCCCTTTTAGTAGAAGTTAGAATGCTTTCCCTTTCAATGTTTCTTATGAGGATATTTGGGTGGCAAAGGCCTATGAATTTTACTCTTTTTGCAGGGGTACACTTGTAAGAAGGTCTGATTTCACTTAGATGGACTTCATCTATCATCTCCAGATTTTGCATTGTGTTATTCCATACCAAGTATACCAGTTTCAAGCTTACCAATATAGCAAAAGAAAAAAATAATATAGAACAAGATATCATGCAAAACATATTTACATATTACAGATACAGGTTTCACACAGACATATACAATACACACCCCCAAGATCTTATCAAAACAGTACAAAATTGTGTGGTTTATCCATACTGTGGAAGATTTATCCCCACAAATATCTGAAAACACACGAGCACACATTTTTTTCAGAAGAATTTCAATTAAAACAGTATTGTATTACAAATATTCTCCACCTTATTTCATCATGAATACCAAATTATTCAATTCAAAAGAGTTAATCTAAATCAAAATTTATGAAGATAGACCACAGTGTCATAAATCTATTCTACAAAACTTGGTTCAATTTAAAGAAGAAGTAACTCAAGCCTATGTGGAAAATTACAATATATTTCCCAAAAACAAATGTTTTCTTAGTAATAATAACCCACATCAAACTTGATAGAAACTATACAATCTCCATATGAAATGATACAATACTAAAATAGAACCACCAGCAAATTTCCCTCAAGACTTAATATCAAAGTTAAAATTGGTAATTAATTAAATACAGGAAAATAGAAAAAATATACTTTCCCCAGCTTCAAGAAAACATCACCAGCCAAATTCTCTCAAAGATATCATATGACTGAAAGAAACTTCAATTTTAAGAAGCTGTATTTTCTCCACTTTATTGGGAAAAAGTAAAATATTACCAGCCAAATTATCTCAAAGACATGACACCATTTTTATAAGAAAAAGCAATACCAGCATAATTCTCTCAGCAAACATGTAACAAGTCACAAGCCAAATTCTCTCAAAGATATCATCTTACTAGAAGAAATTTCAATTATCAGAAGCTATATCTTCTCCACTTTCTTGGCAAATAATAAAATCCCACCAGCCAAATTATCTCACTGACATCACGTGATTTTGATAAGAAAAACATCACTGGTAAAATTATCTCAGAAAACATGTTGGTACACGAAAACTATATGTCTCACCAGCTAGAAAATCTCAACTATTATTTTTAGAATCTCCATGGAGGCCCAAAAGCTATAAATAGAGGTTCCCTCTCCCTAATCTTTCCAAGAATGATGGAGCAAGTGTCCACTATTCAGCATCACAACCATCCCTAAACTAGCAGGATATCTAAAGTAGTAGTAGTTTTTTGATTCTGAAAAGATAAGTAGCCTTTCTCAGTAGCTTAGTATTTTTGAAGAATATTAGTATAGCCATAGAAAAAATATCAGTAGCCTTTCTCAGTAGCTTATTATTAGTGAATAATAGTAGTACAACCATAGTTAAAAGCTCAGTAGCTTAGTATTAGTGAAGAATAGCAGTATAGATGTAGTTTAAAGCTCATTAGCCTTTCTCAGAAGCTTAGTATTGTTAAAAAAATAATATCAAAGCTTATGGAAGAATTATTCTCAGTATTAAATCTAATAGTCTTATTATTAGTATGAGAAAAATCATTATAATCAACTTAAAAAAAACTCTTATTAGTATTATGATTTAAGATATTATTCTTCATTTTATCAACAATTATAGGTTTAAGTCAGAGTACTTACTGTAGTGTTATTGATAGGTCTGATTTAAATACTACTGATAAGTCTTCTCTATCTGTTAAAGCCACAAATTTTATTTCATTTTGTTATTCTATGTAGGCTGAATATTCAGTATTATTTAGAGGGGTATCTAATATACCTTAGCACCCATGGTAATTAGAAAACTCTGAAATTCAAAACAGATTTACCAATAAATACCCCCTAAAAGTAATGCCTTATTTCATCCCACACCAAAGGGAGTTCCCACATCTGGTGCTCCAACAGTGGCCAACATCTTCAAAGATTTATAATCAGTCAATTGAAAAAAAAAATCAAAATCTCAAAATCCTATCAGTTCAATATGGAATCGGAAAAACCACAGAATTCTAAATCATCATCACCATCAAGAGCTTCAATAAGATTATTTCATTATTATTATCCAAAAAGAGGAGAGACACCACCTGGAGAGGAATCACCCAGATATTATAGTATACCAGTTGGTACACCCAGAACCAAGAATAAATACCAAAAAGATAATTACATATCATTTTCAAAATTTACTCAAGGATATATTTGAAATTAAAAATGAAATTTAAAAACAGAAAAACAACAAAGAAGATATTAATATAGATTCAGCATCATAATCAAAGGTACCCCATAATCCTGATGAATCCAAGGAAGAAAATATGAATGAAGAAACCATGCAGGGACAAGAAGATATGTCTGAAGCAGAAAGAATTCATCAAAAAACGCTGAAAAGTTAACAAGAATCAATTGAGATCCTTAATAAAGAAGGAAAAAGACAATAATAAAGTTTTACTGCAGAAAACAGCCCAATGGAAGAAACTATGAACATTCCAAGAATCTCTAGAAAAAAAGGGTCACCATCACTTTTTTCAAGGCCCATGGCCTCATCAACACCATTCACTGATCAAAGACCAAATAATCTATCAATGAGGGTTAATATTCATGCACAGGCTTCAAGCCCATTACAACAGCAAATCCCAATAAATAATACACCCATTGTAAATATTAGAACAAAGGATTAGAATTTATGGTTTTATGGAAAGGAAGTAGAAATATTTATTAAAATAGTGGAAAATATAGCAGAAATTAAAGGAGAAATTGGAATGGATATATAAAGACAAATATTATTTTTGACTAAATATCAAGATATTAGTTACCATATAGAAGGACTCTGGATATAAAACTGGGGGTTGGGAGAAATTCAGATTGGATATTAATAGAGTATGGGGAACAGTGTCACCTTGAAGAAGATGAAATCTTTGCTCAATTACTCAATGATCTAAAAAGATTAAAAAATAAGGAGGAATTAGAAATATAACACAATATAAAAATTTCATTGGGTAGTATGAGTCCATTATTAATTATCTCACGAGGTATCAATATATACAAGTATATATTAATCACAATCAAGAAATTTTGGCTAGTCTTTCCTCAAGTTTTCACAAATGTATTTCTAAAGAAATGATAAAAGATAATTCCATGTTTCAATCTTTTGATGGTGGTTATATCATTCCAAGATTGGAAATCTTAAATTTATATATTGAAAAAGATTTAGAAGCCAAAGTCTTAATTCAACAGAAAGAATTTTCACAAGCAAAGTCACCAGAAAATAAAGCTAGGCTTGAGGAGGAAAGCTGGGATGAAGTCTTGAATAAAATAAAAGATATTACCCAAAAAATTCACAGTCCTCAGCCACAACAACATCAATCAAAGGATACCAGGAAGTAATCAGGTAAAGAAGTATTGAATCAGCTCAAAAACCTTTCATAAGTAGCTTAATCTACAAATAAAACACAAGAAAGAAATAATAAATATCAGAAAATTACACAAAACTCACAGCCATTCAGGCCAAGATATCTTTTACAGCCCATATATTCAAGTTATCAACCATATGTCCCAGCTCATATGGCTCCAAGACAGCCACTTAAGTGTTATTATTGCTTATAAGGACATTCCACAAGAATATGTAATCATATCACAGAAGACTTGGATAAAATAATGGTCTTGAAGTGTGGAGGAACATATCTTTTTCCAAATTTTCAGAGAGTAACAACAGAAGGACCTACATCTGCAAAGTAATTGGCTAGACAGTTTGCTAAAGAACAGGAGGAGTTTAAAAATAAAATTATGGAAAAATAAAATCCACCCCCAAAGAAGCAAGAAGAAACAGTGATTGAGGAAAGTAAAGGTGAGAAGGAAACAGCTATAGCTCAAATAGAAAATGGGGAAACTGGAGACCTCCTCAAATATCATAACCAAATTAAAATCTTCAAATAAATTTTGGCCTTGGACAGAAAAGACAAAGATCTGAAATACAGGAAATTCAAAGTAAAACTTAGCAACAGTATAAGAATAAAACACAAAAAACCTTCAAAAAGAAGATACCAGGTGTCTACCATGAAGAAGATGAGGCAGAAAAAGAAATAAGAGTTTTAATTCCAACAAAATATCATAAAACACAATAATAAAATGGAACATAAAAAGATGATATTGAAATAATCACTAATTACAAAAAGAAGGAGATGTCAAAACAGGATTTACAAAAGATTGAGTTGAAGAACAAATTAAAATCTACAATCAATAAACCAAAGCCAATAATTGAACATGTGATGAAGAAAATACTTGAACAAAATATAAATATTACTATTGAAGAAACATTATCAATATCACAAAAATTTATTTATAAGTTAAAAAATTTAACTACCCAAGAGAAAGATGTTATAAAATAAGTTAATACAACAAATATTCAGGAAAGGTTACTTTCATTAAAGCAAAGGGACCATGATACACTAATATTACATCATGCATTCCCACTTGTATTTATGGAATTATTCATTGGAATGGAAGAATATCCTACAATGGCATTGTTCAATACTGGATCAGAAATTGGAATTATAGCCTACCTTACAAATAGAAAGCTCAATATGAACCTCAGAGGAATTGTTGGACATACAAAATCTTTGGTTGGACTCTTGTAACTTACACCAATTACTATGTTAACAGGAGAAGAAAAAGAAATTCATTTATTCATAGTAAAAGGAGCTGTAAATTCCATACTAGGAATACCATTTTTAGAATACAATAATGATAAATTATGATTTTAGCACAAGAAAGGGGAAATATTTGGTTTTCCAGAGGAAGATGGAAGAAGATTATGCTTACTAACATGTAGCCCTCAAGCTATGGGTTGGCAAATTTCTCCACCAAGAGGAATGGAGCTTTGTGCCTCTTCAGAAATTGGAAAATGGCTGATTAATCAAGTAGAATAATCCAAAACAAAAGAAAAAGAGGAAGAAGAAAGTCAATCTTCAACAAAACTGAAAGAAAATATTTCTTTGACCAAAACCAATACACTTCTCAGCTATTTTGGATGCAAAAAATGATTTTAATATTATAACTCAGGAAATAGCCATAAAATCAGAATTACAAATCATCCCTTATGAAGAAAAATTAACTAATAAGTCCTTGCAGCCAATTGGCCAGATTGAAAATCTGAAATTCACTTTTGGTAATTAAGAAAAAATTTGATGGACTTCCTAGTATTTTAAAATTTTGATCAAATAATGGTTGAAGAAAATCCTAAAATATCATTGTCATCAAAAGAAAGGATTTCACCTGAAACTGATAGCAAATCTAAATGGAAGGATCCATAAATAGATAAATTGAAGGTAGAATAGAGTGAAGAAATTAAAATAATCAAAGAGGAACTGAAGAATAGTAGAAGAAATTTGGACAAGGACATAGAATACCCAGAGAATGGGCTAGCACTTGAGTTAAGTGTAATGAATGAAACACATGAAGGAGAAATCCCACAGAACAAGTGTAAAATGAATCCCAAGACACCTGAATCAAATTCCTCAGCAATTTCAGAAGATTATTTTAATTCATTTCCAGAGGAAGATGGGTCCATTGGTAAGATTGAAAAATATGTAATAAATAAAGAAACAAAAGATGATAAAATCAAACCATTTTCAAAAAGAAAGGTTAAATAGTTTGAAAACAAAAATGAAAATATTATTGAAAATGTAATAGATAAAGTTGAGGATAGAACTATGAAAAAGAGTATTAAACAAATAATTGAAAAATATCCAGAGGAAGGAAGATTGGTATAATCAGAAGATGACTTTAATCTATATATAAAATACACAAATGCTAGCTGGACTCACCATTCTAGAACCTAATCAACAACAATTCCATTATTACTATGAACAAATATTCTGCTTTTCAAATATTTCACTTTCAAGTTCAACTGATTTATTTAATCAAAATCAACAAATCACAGCCAGATTAACAAATGATTCCCAGAATCAAGAGGGCATACATGAATACATATCAGAGTATGAGGGAGAGGAAGATCATGTAATACTTACAATGATAACATTTGTATAAATGTATGATTATGAGCTAGATTCACAAATAATTCAAACCAAATATCTTTCAGAAATACCTTGCTTCAATATTACAAATTTTGATCTTTTTGAATTACTAACCGCTATTGGAATCAGAGAAAATTTATAGAATTCTCACTGGAAGAAGCTTTATGGATATTATAAGATGAAAATAGAAGTACTGTATCACAAAATTTTATGGGCTCAAGAATACTTGAATATAGATGGTTTGGAAATCATGGGAGGAACTCTTTACTGGTGGAATTTTGGGTATATCTTTATTTATGAAGTCAAAGGTTTTGTTTCAGAATTGAAAGGAAATACACAAACAAATATTTGCAGAGATATTGAAAGACATATTTCTTTCAGTAATTCACAATATAAGGTTGAATATTCCTCAATAATATCTGTAGTAATCCAGTTTCAATCACCAATCAAAAAATTAAAAACAAAAAAAACAAAAAAAATAGTAAAATAATAAAAAACAACCAAAAGAATCTTATCTGTATCATTATCATGGCAGTGACCTCCTTCCTTATCAAAGAGGAATTTCAAATCATTCAAACTACCTTATAGAAAATTCTTTTTTCAAAACTCTTCTCACTAAGGGAAGTGACTTCCTTCCTTATCAAAAAGAAAGTATTCTTTTATATCAAAACTCGATAATATCACCAAAACTTGGAAAGGAGCTAGAAGTCCATGGATTCCAAAATTACACCTTAAGATGAATGGAAATGGAATCTGGGCTGGAATGAAGAAGGATGGACAGATTTAAATTTCAAAACTGAAGAAATTTTAGAAGTCAATTACTGGGGAAAACCAATTGTTTAAGAAGGAGAGGATTGGTTTCAAATATGGATTGCAGACTTATAATTTGAAGAATTGTTTAAATTTCCAGAAAAACTTCAATAAATTCAATAATCTAAAAATTGGAAAGATATTCCATAATTCTCTCCTCAAAGACTTTAGTTTTTGAAATTACTTACATATGATTGTATTAAAGGAAATTTTGGAAGCATATATTGGGAAGAAGATAAATCATCAGATGCAGAATAGAAAAAAAATCTATTCTGGGGATTTGGAAGCCTCAAGAGGACTGCTTTTGAACTTATTGGACATACCAGAAAGAATAATATTATGGAAGTATGGAAATTATGTAATTGAAAAGGACAATTGGGATGTTTTATGGGAAGATGTGTTTGTACCTGTAATTTTCAGTCTCAAGGCACATAATGATAATATCAATAGGGATTATTTAAACTTCATTTGGGAAGAATCATTTGTAAGAAAAATCAAAGAATAAAAATGCTGATTCATATCAAGACTAAAGAAATATCTTGTAAAAAGGATTAAGAATAATATCATTTTCAAAATGTAAAAAAAGAAGGCTTGAATAGCTATTAATTTCAAAGATCCCATAAAAAATAAGATAATGAAATATCAAATATAAAAAAAAATAAGGCTATGTATCAGTATTCAAGACAATATTTCAAATTCAGAATTCTCCAAGAGTGTTTTCAATGTACAAGTATCTCAATTTAAACTAAATATATATATATATATAACAGGGGTGGTTATCTGCTCTTATCCCACCTCATACTAAAAAATGTCACAAGTTTGTGGAAGTGTGAGCCCATAGGCATAAGTTGATCTTTTTCCTTTTTAAAAAAACTAGGCTGTTCATATACATAAAATGAAGATACAGATAGCTCAAAATGTCAAAACTATGAGGGCCTGTCATAATTTGGTTCTTTGATACAGGAAAAAATGAAATATGGAAAGGAAAACAAAAAGCAGCAAAAAACCAAAAAAATAGGCTTCTCAAATACAGTAAAAGATCAAAGAAGTTAAAATGTCAGAATTATGACCACTGGTCA
Organism: Austropuccinia psidii; assembly: GCA_023105745.1. NCBI lineage: Eukaryota > Fungi > Basidiomycota > Pucciniomycetes > Pucciniales > Sphaerophragmiaceae > Austropuccinia > Austropuccinia psidii. Next base: position 42,710,201 of record JALGQZ010000009.1, read on the forward strand.
TAATTCAATTGAATTCAGAAAAGCAACAAAACAGTACCTGGATATCCAAAAACAAATAAAAAACAAGAAAAGTTGTTCCAATACAGTAATAGAAGAAACTGGAATATCCAAATGTCAAAATTATTACTAAAAGTCAAATTTTGGTCAATCAAATACAGCTTTCTCATGAAAGGTTACATAATGTCATTTATAAAAGAAGTCAAAATTATGACTATTCACATACAGATTAGTAGTTCAAATTTTTTTCAAGGAAAAAACAATATAAAACTCAGTCAAGGTCAATCATATACAGGTCATTTCTTCAATAAAATAAACAACCCCCAACATAGGAAACAGCAGAATGGTCCAATTTTTCAATTAACTAAAAAAAGAATTTGTAGCCCAGCACACAATAAAGTGGTAATCAAAAATCCCCATTACTTATATTAATAGCAAGCTAATTCAAAAAACTATATTCCCATTTATATAGCAAGACAATCAAATAAAAAGAACAACACACAGAGGTATAATGGATAATGTTAGCCCAATATTTATTGGCTTGCCCACTCTTTGACATACTCCCATACATCCACCTCAGAGATTAAAATTGGACATGGTAACTATAGATATGAAAGAGGGTGTGGGCTCCCCAAGCATAGCCAGAATATCATTCAATTAGTCCTAACAAATCACCATAACTCAACAAATACCAGGTCATCAGTACAGAGCACCCCCACAGAGTTATTAACATAATAGCAGCATGATTTTGGTTTGATGAAACTGCTTCCAGAGGCAGGAATAAAACCCAGGACCTTGGTGAAAGTTGAAAGCAACCCAGAATCTCTCAACACTGCGCCATTTATAAATATAACATTACTCCTCAAATTAAAACCTCATTAAACACCACTCCTCTAAAAAAACTCAACAAAAAAAGAAAAAAATCAAAAAAAAAATCAAAAATTAAAGAAAAATCAAAAAAAAAAAATTCTTTTTTGCAAGAAAATTTTCTTTTGATATGATCAAATAATAAAAAATGACTAAAATATCATAAATTTTTTAAAATTGTGAAAAAGAATGAAAAATTTGTCCTTGTATGACTTTAAACTACAGGGTAGCAACCTGAAGGCCAAAACAAGTCTTTTTATGACTCAAACTACAGGGGCAGTAAACCATAGGGCTGAATATGCAATTAAACTCAAGGAATAAAGAAAATTTAAAAAAAATAAAGATATCAAGAATAAAAAGAAAATTGAATAATAGAGTAATGAAGAATTAAATTAAGAAAGTAAAATTCTTCCTTGTTCAATTCTAGACTAGGGTTCTCAAATGTCCTTGTATGAAATTAAACTGCAGGATTTGGTATACCTACCATACTAGGTGTTACCCACCTAGAGGTAAAGTCCTTGCATTACTCAAAACTAAAACTCAAATTTAATTATGAGAAAAAGGAAAATAATATAATGAAGAGACTATTTTGGTTTTCACTAAAAAAATAAAAAGTAAAAAATAAATTATCAATTGCTACTTTTGACCAGCGTAATAATCATGGAAGCTCAATTCAATGCAGAAAAATATAAGTCAGTACTCAAGAAAATTAGACCATTCAATGAAGCTATTCCTCAAGATCTGAATCCACCCTTGGAAAGACCTGAATTATCAAGAGATCAATATTAAAAACATTTATTACCTAACTCACCTCTATTTATTGAAACATAAAAATTTACAGAAGAAAGAATTTCAATGATAAATTTTGGACCATCTGGATGGTTATCAGAAGAATAGATCAATTTATTAAAAAATGTTATATTACTAAGTCAAAAGTCTATATAACTTTGTAAAGAATAAGGAGGCATACTCAAACATTTTTATTGAAAACCTTATAAAATACCAGTTATACCACATGAACCCTGCCAAAAGAAACCAATACCAATATCAAAATCAATTTTAGCTCAATTCATTGAGCTATTCAAAGAAATAATATTTACAGGACTCTATGAACAATAAACATCACTCTATAATAGCCCAGTATTCTGTGTGAAAAAACTCAATGGAAAACTTAGAGTAGTTTATTATCTTTAAGACCTCAATAAAGTCTCAATGAAAGATGCAATATTTCCACCAAATGTTTATGAGCTTGTAGGATCACTTTAAGGGAGATAATTTTATATATTAGGATATATTATGGTAGAATATGATTAAAGAGAGCTGGATATTACTACAAGACCACTTGGAATACTTCAGCTTACCAGACTACCTCAAGGAGCAACAAGCTCTGTGGCATTTTATCAAGCACAAATGACTTGGATACTTCATGAGGAAATACCAGAGCACCTTGTAATATTTATAGATGATGGAGGAATTAAAAGACATAGATTCACATATCAGCACAAAACATTGAAGGAGAATCAGATAATAATAATAGTGGTTTTTTAATATGCAGTAGCATTAGAGAGAATTATTTTCAGAATAGAAGAGGTAGGACTTACAACTTCAGGATCAAAATTTGCATGTTGTGTCCCAGAACTTGATATTGTAGGGAATATTGTATCTTTGGGAGGGAGAAATATTTCAAACAGAAGATAAACAAGATGCAAAAATGGCATATACCAACAACAAAGAAGGAGGTAAGTGTATTCTTAGGAATATTTGCATATGTCAGAATCTTTATCAAGGACTTTTCACAAGTTCAATCACCATTGAGAATATTGGAAAGGGAGATTGAATTGTGGAAATGGGAGTAAAAATGTGAAGAAGCTTTTTTAAAACTCAGGAAGATAGTAATGGAATAAATTACTTTGAAAACATTGATTTATTATAAATCTCAAGCGAAAATAAAATTTTATATGTATTCAAGTTATATTCCAGCTGTTGAAACTCTTATGAAAGATGATGAGAATGGAAAGAATAAGCCAGTACTATATTAATAAGTAAAATTTTCCATACTTGAATCTAAATACTCTCAGCCAAAATTAGAGTTGTGTGGTTTATAAGAATACTCAAAAAACTTCAAACAATATTATGGGGGCAACACTTTGAACTCCAAGTGGATTCTAAAGCTTTAATAGAAATGATCAAAACACCTTGCTTACCAAATGCACCAATGACAAGATGGGTGGAAGTTATTTCACTTTTTTCATTTGATCTTGTACACAAACCAGGGAGAACATTTACTATTACAGATGGGTTATCAAGAAAACCAAAGGGAGGAGACAAAGAATAAAGTGAAAGGGATGATTTTGATGAGGAGGAAGATTGAATAAAACCAATCCAGGATTTTGCCTAAAAGAAGTAAATACAAGCAAAGGGGTAACATTATCATTAAATAAAAGAAATATTGTTATTCCAATGAAAGAGAATGGATTTGGAAAACATATGCAGTAATATTTGAATACTTTGCAAAAGCCAAAAAGTTTTTTAGAAGAATACTTTGAAAAATTTAGAGAAGATCAGTAGATTTTTATCTAGAATAAGGGAATCTGAAAGCAAGAAATTAAGAACATCCACAAATAGTTCTATAAAATGAAAAATCTCAAAAACAGATACTAAAGAAAATTCATGAAGAATTGAAGAATAAAGGGGAAAATAAAACATATAGGAGAATCAAGAAAAGATATTGGTTGGAAGGAATGAAAAAGATAGTCAATAATTGGGTTAAATTATGTCAAGAATTTCAGAAAAGGAGTCATTTTCAACAAAAAGAGGAAGGGAAGATATCTGTATTATCTACTTCATTTTAAAGAATCAGCATGGATGCAGCTCATATTAAGACGGGAAGATGGAAATAATGAGTTATAGCAAGAGATGACTTTTCGGGGTGGCCAGAAACTGTGGTATTAACAAAGCTAACTGCAAAATCATTCTTGGAATGATTTACTTCAGAATGTATTTGTAGGTATGGGGCTCCAAAAGAAGTGACAGTTGATGGAGGATCAGAATTTGGAAAAGAACTAAAATAAGTAGTAAAGAGAACAGTATCAAGAGCCAGAATAACTACACCTTACTACCCATAATCACAAGGAATGGTTGAAAAGTGCCATAAGCAATTGAAATATGCCCTTGTAGAAATGTGTGGTGAAAGTTTATCCAAATGAGAAAAATACTTACAAATTGTGACTTTTGCAGATGGAATTTTGACAAAAAAACATCCAGATACTCACCATTTGAGCTTCAATTTGGTCAGCAAGATTTTTTGCATATTGATATTTAAACAAATACATATCTAGCCATTAAATGGAATGAAATATCAACAACAGAAGAGCTATCGGAAGCAAGAACCATACATATTGTGAAAAAATAGGAAGAAATATTATCAGTAGCAGGAAAATTAATATATTCAAGACACAAATCAGTTCAACATTTGAGCAAAAAGATGGCACATAGACTGAGAAATCCACTTGAACCAGGGGACTTGGTATTAGTTTACAATAAAATGCTTTGGTCACAGTGGGGCTTACTCCCCAAAAACCATTTCAATTTACCTTATAGAGCTATTAAACAAATTGATTATGAAGCTTATGAGCTTGAAGAATTGGATGGCACTAAAATTACAAGAAAATTTGGAGCAATTCACATCAAGAGGTTTTATCCCAGAGCAATGATAGTTCAATCAAGTTCAGGGTCAGAAAATGAAATCAGTGAAGAGAGTGAAGCTGAATATTCAATATTTTAGGGAGAAATAATTTAATAAAAATATTAATATGATTTATATTTGCAAGCTTCTCAACTGAGAATCTGGGGACAGCATTAAATGGAGAGGGAGGTGTGGTATTCCATACCAAGTATACCATTTTCAAGCTTACCAATAAAACAAAAGAAAAATATGCAAACATACTTACATATCACAGCTATAGGTTTCACACAGACATATATGATGCACACCCTCAATATCTTATCAAAACAGTACAAAATCATATGGTTTCTCCATTATAGGGAAGCTTTATCCCCACAAATATCTTAAAACACTCAAGCACACTTTTTTTTTCAGAAGAATTTCAATGCAAAAAGTATAGTATCATAATGATTCTACACCTTATTGTATCAACAATAACAAATTATGAAATTCAAAGGATTTAATCTAAATAAATATTTATAAAGCTGGACCACAGCATCAGAACTTTATTTTCCCCATCTTGATTGTATTGAAAGAAGAAATACCTCAAGCCTATACAGAAAGCTACAATATATTTCCCAAAAAAAAGGTTTTCTCAGTATTGTTAACACCCATCAAGCTTGATAGAAATTATTCACTCTCCATATGAAATGATACAATACTAAAATCAAACCACCAGAAAATTTTCCTAAAGACTTAATATCGAATTTAAAATTATTAATTAATTAAATACAGGAAAATAGAAAAAAATACTTTCCCCACCTTCAAGAAGCATCACCAGCCAAATTCTCTCAAAGGTCTAATATTGCTAGAAGAAATTTCAATTGTCAGAAGCTGTATTTTCTCCACTTTCTTGGCAAAAAGAAAATTTCACCATACAAGTTATCTCACTGATATCACATTATTTTGGTAAGAAAAATACCACTAGTAAAATTATCTCATAAAACACATTGGTACACCAAAACTACATTTCTCACCAGCTAAAACATCCCAAATATGATTTTTTTAAGTCCCCTATTTTTAAAATCTCTATGGAGGCCCAAAAGGTATTAATAGAGGTCCTCTCTCCCTCATCTTTCCAATAATCATGGATAAAGTTCCCACTATACAGGATTACAACCATCCCTGAACTAGAAGGATATCTATAGTAGTAGTAGTGTTTTAGCTTTGAAAATCTTGTTAGAATTTCTCAGTATCTTATTATTATTTAAGAATAGTAGTATAAATTTAGTGAAAATATCAGTAGCCTTTATCAGTAGCTTAGTAGTAGTAAATAATAGTAGTACAGCCATAGTGAAAATCTCAGTAGGTTAGTATTAGTAAAGAATATCAGTATAACTGTAGTTTAAAGTACATTAGCCTTGCTCAGAAGCTTATTATCATTAGAAAAAATTATTAGTGATAAAAAAACATTGTATCAAAGCTCATTGAAGGAGTATTCTCAGTATTAATTCTAGGATTCTTATTATTAGTATTATAAAAATCATTATAATCAACATAAAAAAATTATTATGAGTCTTATAACATAAAATTTCATTCTTTATGTTATCAGCAATTATAGCTTTAAGGAAGATTTTTGACTTTAGTGTTATTGATAGGTCTGATTTAGAGACTACTGATAAGTCTTTTCTATCTGTTAAAGCCACAAATCTTATTTTATTTTGTGATTCTCTGTAGGCTTACTAATCCTTATTATTTAGAGGGGCAGCTAACACACCTTAGCACCCATTGTTATTGGAAAATTCTGGAATCCAAAACACACTTAGAAGTAATTTCCCCCTCAATCCACTTCCTTATTTCATCCCACACAAAAACGAGTTCCCACAGCATTGGTGAAATCTTAGGTATCTGGTAGTTTCAGGTTGTATCTACCACTTCTTGATACTCTGAGCTTGAGAAATTACATATTTCTAAGACTCATATAAGACTTCATCTACTGAATCCAGTTCCAGACCTCTACTCCATTTTAACTTGAGTGCGCAGTTAGTTGATTCAGGATTTACTCTTTTAATACAACATGTTTTGAGATGATTATTTCTATAAAATCTATTCATAGTATAAAATAGCAAGATATCCTGTTTCCATAGCTGAGCACTACTCCTTTGTTTTCATTGGCTCCAAATATCAATTTTTGCTTATTTTTAGGGAGGGAAATCACAGCTTGACATCCAAAAAAATGGTTTCTTGAAGCTGGGTGGAGTGTTTTTCCATATTGATTTTGGACACAAGCTATGTCTATATTGAGTGGGGATAGAATTGCAGAGAAGAGTGGCTTTACTCACCACTTCACATCAGTAGAAACTTTAAATTATAGAGCTTCTTAATAAGAATTTTGCTTTCCCAATTACTGATCTTTTAGCTATACTAGCATATCCATTGTGTTTATGGGTTTAGTTTCATGAGAATTGATGAGTAGGTCTGACTAGATTTGGAAAGTTGTTTCAATGACTCATTTAGGAATTTTATACTTAAATCCAGGACTTTTTTGAATTTTTCCACTGTGGTTATTTTCCCTTATCTTTTAAATTATTATAATCTAATGGAAATCATTTATTTTTTTTAATTAGCTTTATAATTCTCAAAGATGCTTATTTCTTGACTATAATGAGTAAATAGCAGAATCTAGGTGCATAAGGAGGTTTAATAGGGCCAACAAGGTCAATTTTAAATCAGTAAAGGTGTAAACTTAAATGTTCAAAATGTTTTGTGAAAGATATTAAATTTCCCTTTTTTAAATCACATGTTACTAATGGTGAGCTATTGTGAGGTAGTCCCATTGATAAGATAGATGTTTTTGGGTATTCCCAAGTCTTTTGTTCCACATATCATCAATGATAGTTGTAAAATGTGAGCTTATAGAAGTGCATTTAAGTTTAATTATATCATTGCTCATTAATACTTCTATAATTTTATTTCCATTTGATTCAAGTTTAAATTTTGATTCTTGATGTGCTATGGTGTGTTTCTTCTTAAAGAGTTACAGCTGAGTCTGGGTATGTAGAGGAAGCTGTTGAGAATGAGGGGGAATTCATTTCTTGATCTGGTTATTTTTTTTCATACCTTAATCTATCAGGTTAATTTTTTGAGAAGTAGCTGGTTTTAATGGAGAAATTCAGTATCTTTGTAAGTGATTAAAAGTAATTTTTGGAGTTCAACATGTGATGCATTTCTCTGCAGTCAATTATGATCTGGTTATTTTCTTCAAGACAATTTTTTGTTACTATGTGTTCCCTATATTTAGATTAATGTTCTCAGCTATGGAAGAAATTATCTTTTCTCTTTTTTTCTTGTCTTGGAGGTCTTAGGTGAGGATTCTCAGCATATTATTCCTTATTTCTGTCTAAAAAAAATTGGTATTTTACTTTTCATTGGTGAAGTAATTAATTACTCTTTATTTTTGTTCTGTTTTTGGAGAGAAGGGTTTTGTAAAAATCTAGAGTATAGACAAGTGAGAAAGTGAGATAAATACCTAAATCTGGAAATAAAAATCTTTAATAAGTAGATACAATGACAAACCGTGGAAGTAAAAAGGAAGAGCTTTTGGTTTAAACATGAGTTTTTTTATATTAGGCCATGAGGAAGGCTGAAGCTACAGCATACCTGGGTAGAAATACAAATATATAAAATAAAAATAAAAGAGAAAAATTACAATGAAGAAAGTAAAGTGAATTAATATGGAGATAAATTGAGGTGAGATGAAAATGAAGTTAGTGGAAAGGGAGTGAGTTTAAGTAGTGATTTTTGGGTTTTTTCTGAGACACATTGGGTGCTATTAGGAGGTATTTACATTTTATTTTACTCCATAAGTTAATCCTTGGTAGTGGTGGTTAGAGTTGGTGTTGCAATGTATTTTTGTGTAAGAGTGTAATTATGTTGGTGATATTTTTTGGAGATGGAGTCAAATATTTCAACAGATATCTTTCCAGGAACTCATGTAAATACATTTTTTTATGCACCTAAATCATGAACTGGCCAAGGTAGTCCCACATGAATATATCAAGACATTTTATTTACACTATATACTTATTGAATATTAATTTAATAGCTGAAAAAAATTTAGATAAAAACAATTAAGTACTCTATTAAAATTGATTTTAAGAGCTAAATCACTTAATTTTCTTTACAGGAAGAATATACCCCATTTTTATTTGGGAAACTTTTAAATAATTGTATCAAGCTACCATCAATGAATCCAATACATCCTTGGATACCCTCTTCTTGTATTACCTGCTATAGCTCCAGTCACTAAGTCAGACCCCCAAGGAAACCCCAGGTCCTAAAGGTAATGCTGTACCCTGCCCCATGAACCCAACCAGGTTTTTTTATCCCATAGTTTTCACCCTGTACATAAATCTGTGGAGATTTCCGTTTTTGGAAGGGTAATTGGGGCCTTGAAAACCTCCATTGGATCCATCTCCATTTTTTTCAATTACCGGCTTTTTCTTTTTTTTTCCCAATGTCTTAGATAAATTTTTATTTTTATTTTCAACCATTTTGTTCAATTTTTGAATTTAACTTTTTTTGTTGCTAGTTTTTAAATTTGATTTCTTTTATTTTATTTATTAAACCTTTCAATTTTGTTTTCATTGTAAATAAATGTGATTTCATCTCTTCCTCCTTCTAGACCAAGTACACCTAGCAATACCAAAATAGCCATCCAGCCTTCCATTTTTGACCCACCCAATCCCAAAGGTTCCTGGGTATTGAATTTCTCTACCAATAACAATGACTCCCATATTAAATGAAAAGAAGTCAATACATCTTGTAAGCCTTTCAAAAATAAATTCAACTGGCAGCACAATATAAATGAGTGACCATCTGACCAATACAAATATCAAATAAACCTCTTCTCATGGCATTATTCCCCCAAGTAAGGAGACAGTTTATTTATTCTATTTAAAAAATTTAACTAGTAATTATAATTTGAAACATAAAAAATTTATTATGATAGTAATTTACAATAGTTTTATAACAGAATATGACTGTTACCTAAGAAATTTAATAGTCTTTAGTATTTGATAGAATTTCTAGAATACAAACGGAATTATATAAGTCTTTTTTAATATATAATATATTTAATATGGTGAATATTATTAATGGTAACTGTTTATTTACCTATAGAGAATTAATTAAACTCCTACAGTTTAGCTAATATATATATGTATTTAATATATTTTAACCCTTTGAATAACTACAAAAAAACACATTGATTTTATATTGGTTAGTGAACTGCAATTTAGCTAATAGTGATGAATACTTTACCTTATCTATTAAGAATTTTTTCAGTAATAAACGGAGATAATAAATAAGATATGAATGAAAAAGTGAGATTATTAAATATTTAACAAAAGAGTTTTTGTTCTGATTTATTAAGTGAAAATTTTAAAACATTATGTAAAAAAGGTTTTCATTTTTTACCCTCTTTTGACACTTCTGATAATCTATATCTAGCCAAACTGACCATAAATAATTTTGAAATACTCTTTCAGAAGAAACCCTGAGAGCTGCACTAATATATCTTATTTCAAATTTCCATATACCTTTAAAAATTAGCAAATAATAATTATTTTGTTTTCTTCTAGAACTATATAGTAATCTTGCACCCAACATGGTATTACACAAAAAATCACTCACTTCCCACCTGTTGCACATGTTCTGTTTATATCAAGAACACATATGCAATATTATAACACCAAACAGAAATTTTGTCTCCTCCACAACCAATTTCAGGACCAGTCCTAATTTGACTGCCTATATGGCAGTTACCATACATTTTATCGATGGTGAGCTTACAATCAACTCCATATTTCTTGGTACTACTGAGATTAATGATGCGTCTCATTGACATATTGATATTCTTATTTCTTCAACCATTCATTTATTTTTAAGTTTCCCATTCAGTAATCACTTTTTCCAAACAATTTATTAAAGTTAATTGTCATTGAAGACTTAAAAACAAAATATTATTCCTTACAACAGATAATGCTTTGGTTAATAAAAAGCTTTCCCAGCACATTCACGCCATCACCAAGGAAGGCTTAAGTGACCGATTAGTCGGATGCATGGTCCTTACTCTTAATCTAGCTTCCGGAGATGGTATTAATTCCTTATCCTATGTACCACATTCAACATCTCCTGAACCTGAAGATCCAATTGGGCCCATGGATGTAGCTAACCTTATAGATATTCCTGATGGTTACAATTTGTGGTATGATTTCGTCATTGAAGACCTTTCTCACCTTTAATCATACCTCTGACAAAATCACCAATTCTTAAATTAATTTATTAGTATGGTCAACTTAAACTATTATTGATCAAGGCTCACTAATGCAAAAAAACTTCTCAGTCATGTCAGTACGCATTGGAGCTCAACCTAAAACCTTCTCAAAAGAGAATTATTTCTCTTAGACACTTCTATAAGTATTTTTCCCAGGAACAATGCAAAAATATTGGCTTATTAAGCTTGAAGGTAATAATGTTCAAGTGATTTTCAAGTTTCTCAATCCATTATATTAAGAGACTAATATCATATGTGGCTCAGAATACCCACCATTAGCCAAGGACCCCCTTTGTACCTTCTTTTGATTAAGTTTATACAAGAGATATCTTTTTCTTGTTTTTTAATTTAAATTTATATACTAACCTTACTGTTAGGGCTTTAATTATTTCAATAAATATGATGTTGGAACCATAGAGCCATAAGCCATTTCCATGACCACTAAGCTAACCAAGTTCCTCAAAGTTTTATTAAATAAAAACTCTATAATGTATTCCTTGATTCTTTATCCCCAAGTTAAAATACAATTTTTCAAAAACAATTACCTGATTTTGAACAATTTGGTACTTCATCTGCCTTTTTACTAAAAAAAATCCTTGAAGAAGAAGCTGGGAAGAGCTTATAATACACTCACTCTTCCAAAGACTTCACACCAAATAATCATGTTGGACTATTTTATTAAATGTATTTCTAACATATCTTGAGGGGAATACCCTAAGACATAAGTTATTCCTGTATCTTTCTGCACCCTCTGAAATAAAAAAAATGATATCTTATTACTTTGGAAATCCCAACATACAGTATTCCCAACTCTGGTCTTAATGAATCAGAAGTTCTTATCCATACCTGCAGCATTCTAACCTTATGAGTCATTCTTTAATTTTGGACAGAAAGCTCTCAGATATCAGAGGGCTTCATTTTTTCCCATTAATTTTGAGAAAATTTCTTGCATGAAAGACTGGGGGTGAATTTTTGGACCTGTCTATTATACTTAATAGGTTAGGTTTTTTGTGTCTTTTTTTGGTTTTTATGATCATTTTCTCCTATTAGTTTCATATTAATTAATAGGGGCACCTTTAGGATAGCCACCCAATACCACTCTCAAGTTTGAAAAAATGACTCCCACCAACCCACCCTGATGGGCTCCTTGGAGGGGATTCCTTGAATATCAGGGTCAGGGGTCTAGCTCACTAGTCACTCATATTCACTTGGAAATTAAAGGTAGGTAGTTTTATGTAAAAAGTATTATTGTATGACAATTTGTGTATATAGTATAACTGAACCTTGACTAATTCAAAAAAAAAAAACTAATTTTTCCAGTTTATTCACCATTTTCATTACCATCAAGTCTTGAAAGTACCACTGTGAGCTGTATTTAAACATATTCTTGATTGAATTTTTCAGTTTTTTTTTTGAATACTTGATTATTTTCAATAACCTCAAGAATTCCTTTGAAATATTCATATTTTGTAAAACATACTTGTTTGAGCTTTAAAGATGGTACGTTTTTAAAATCACTTTCTTAATGAATATATGGTGTAATAATATCCATGAAAGTATTTTTATATTTCTTCTGATAAAAAATAATCTAGTATTAAAATATCTTTTACAAAATCCTCATCTGTTTTAGGAATCACTGAGTAGAATATTGTTCTGAAATTTGCTTGGGCCTTTTTTTATGTAATTTTTTCAAAAAGAGTTTAATAAAAATGAAATAAATAAGGATTAAAAGTTCAATAACTTGGTTAATTAATAAGAATTCTATAATATTCCAATTGAGATTTTTAAAGGGATATTTTATTGTTCATTAAAATCAGATAATCTTTATAACAAGCTTACTGGTGTGAAATTTAATAAATTTCTAAAAAAATAAATTTGGATTATTTTTTTTCAAAAAAACCAGGATTTCAAATCAAAAATTTGGAATTTTCGAGAACTGATACATAATTAAATTAGATCTGCTATTTAGTTTAATATTACTATCTCTTAATACCAGATTAAAATAAATGTAATCTAAATGAAATATACTAGTTTTTTTTAATTATGTTTTTTGTATTTTAAGTCAAAAAAGAAATTGAAATTATTTAACTAATCATTAAGAAAAACTAAAAACATTAAGGGCTTGTTCCAAAAACAAACCAGAATCTTAGCTATTTATTTTTCAAAAATGATTTTTGGGGGTTAAAAAAAACTCACATGAAAAGAAAAATGTTTATTTTGTTCTAAGTGAGATGGAGAAAATGAAAAGGTTTTATAATTTAATAAATGTTTTCAACATCTTTGATTACCAATTGGGAGGTTAAATGGATCACTCATTATATTGAGTGATGATTATTTTTGAATAAAAAGGTAAATTTTGAAAAATGACAAAAAAGTTGATAAAATTCACTTGTAAAGTTTTAAATTTTATCCATCAAATTAAAAAATTTCTTTCATGTTTTTATTGTAAAATAAAGGTCGAGAAAAAATAAATTAATATTGAAAGGATAAGAGATTTATCCATAAGATCAAAATAAATTTGTATTTTTTTTTTCTATTTTAAAGCAAAGTTTTTTTTAGTTTATCATGATAAATAGAAAAAAAATAAAGAACAAACTCATATTTTATCGACTGAGGACAATTTAATTGGGATTATATTATATAAATTTCAAAAATCTTAGTATAATAAGAAAAAAAACTGTGATTTAGGAAAATTTAGTTCATTATAATTGAATAGTTCAATTTATTCATATATCTCTTTGAATGTAAATTTCAAACTTAATATGATTCTATTTGATCCCCTTTCTCAAAAAACATATATTCAATTTGATTAAAATTTCACTGTTTAATTCAAAAGACTTCAATATTAGAGAAATTAAACTCTTGTTTTTGATGCTTCCATTTTCTTTTTCGGATTTCTATTGAGATAAATTTTAAAAAGCAAATCCAAAAGGAATATGAAATTCAATTTTATCTTATGTTTTCAAAAATTCTGGTCATTTTTTTAATTTTCCCAAAGTTGTAAGTTGATTTATTTTAGTAACCAAAATATGTACAGTATCCAAAAATTTTGATTTAAATTAAACCAATCTTTATTCTTGCCTTGGAAATCCCCATCAAAATCTTTTTTGGGCTTAATTTGAAATATGAAAATTCACATTATTGAGCGTTCTCATCAGTCAAACTTCATAATTGCCACCAAATTTCACCCAGATCAAGATTTCATTTCAAATAAAATTGGTAGACTTTGAATTGATTTAAGTTGATTATCAAAAAAATATGCATTTTAACCTATGAATTTATTTATTTATTGAGATTTTAAAGATTTTAAAGATTTTATTTGTTTCCTGTTGCTGTCCTATCAAGTTTCATTAAGTCTTGTGTGAGTTAAAATCTACATTTAAGCTTTCTTAGGGGTCTATTGCTCGATTTGGGTTTCAATCCAAGTTTAACACAGCCAATTGATTTTAACCTTGTTCGAACTGTGTTTCGTAAAGTGTTTCGTGACGGATTCTCGAAATTTAATCTTGTCTTGATCTTCAGCCGCCGTCGTCAATCTGCAATCCTCAATCTTACGTCTTCAATCTTCTCATTGATCTTATCCTTCTTTTCGTTGATTTGTCCTCATTTGAATCAAATACTTTCATCTTTCATCATTTAATTCTCGTCCTTTTCTTTTTCGTTCATCTTTCATCATGGATAAAGCCCAGGATCCAACTTCGTTCACCGACCTTTGCGCTCTACCTTCGACTTCGACTCTTTCTATCGACCAGCTCATTTCAATCTTAAAATCTAGATTCTTATCAGATTTACCTTATATTTGGATATCGCCTCGATGTTTAATTAACTTGGCCCTTTACAAAAATCTATCAATTCATTCAGATCAAGCTTTGAATGCTTATTCTAACGATTGGAGGGACTGTAGCTTAGATCGTAGGAAGCGAGTCGAAAGTGATTCTGGTTTTGGCTTTGGTACTGGTCCACATGTTTGGGGTTTGGCCAGTAGAGCTTATTATTATATGAAAAGAACTGGCAGCGATCAAAGCATTATTATTAGGTAAATCAGCTTTATTTGTCATTAATTACGCTTAAGAAATTAATCTTGATCTTTTCTTCATTTTCAGAGGTGAGAGTGGTAGCGGTAAATCGAACTCAAGAAGATTAGCAATCAATTTCTTAGTAGACATCTCTTCTGCTTTACCCGGTAAAAAGGGCTACAAACTACTTCAGCAAATTCCAGCTGCCCAATTCATCTTAGAAAGTTTTGGCAATGCCCTTACCAACGAAAATTCAAATGCATCTCAATTCGGTCAATATACCGAATTACAATTTAGCGAACATGGCAGATTATGCGGTCTAAAAACTTTGGAGTATTATTTACAACGTTCCAGGGTTGTTAATCGCCCAAACGATCAACGCAATTTTCATGTATTTTATTATCTTATCGCCGGTGGCTCCCCTGAAGAAAGAGCTTACCTATTCTTAGATCAAACTCCTTCGTCAACAGGTCTTACCCAATTACCTGGTCAAGCACTTCGTCATGGTTCAAATCAAACAGATCAATCATTTAAATATCTTAGTCAAATTCGCCATCTATCTATTACTAACTCTGACTCTCAACAATTTCTTCGTTTAAAACAAGCTTTCAAGACTCTTGGTTTCCCAAAGAAAGCTGTAGCTTCGACCTGTCAACTTCTTGCCGCTATCCTTCATCTTGGTAATCTTGAGTTTGTCATTGATAAATCAAAAAATTCAGAGGCTGCCTCAATCTCCAATCCTGCCGTTTTAGATGTGGTGGCTTCTTTCTTGGGTGTCAAGTCTGATGCTCTAGAATCTACTCTAACCTATCAAACTAGATTAGTCGCAGGCGAACGTTGTACTGTCTTTTTAGATCCAGATGGCGCCAGTCAAAATCGTGATGATTTAGCAAAAATGTTATATGGTCTATTATTCAGTTGGATTAATGAGACCCTAAATCAAAAATTATGCAAGGATGACTTTACAACTTTCATTTCTATTATCGACTTGCCTGGAACTCATAATCATATCTCTAGAGGTCTCAATCAAGGTGAAGGTAATAATCTAGACACTTTTTGCTTCAATCTCGCAAACGAACGAATTCATGGCTTTATGCTCAATGACCTCTTCGTCAAAGCTAAGGCCGAATATCTTGCCGAAGGTCTCCAACAACATTTACCTGGTTTAGGGACTTCATTTTATGATAATTCTGAAATTCTTAGAGTCTTAACTCATGTTCCTGGAGGACTGGTTCACATAATCGATGATCAAAGTCAACGGAAAAATAAAGACAACACAACCATGTTAGATGCAATGGGAAGAAGATGGGGTAACAATATCAGTTTTAGCTCCAAAGATGGTGACGAACGATTGGACAGACCTGGAACGTTTACTTGCTCTCACTTTTCGGGTCCTGTAACCTATTCGGTTGAAAATTTCTTACAACAAAATCGTGACGTTCTCTCTCCAGACTTTTTAACTCTCTTTGGTCATCACCCTAAATCCTCCTCTGGTCTTGGTTCATCAAATTCTTTCATTCGTCAGCTCTTTGCTGACGCCAATCTAGCTACCACTTCTGACCCTAAGAGCGAACAAACCATCGTTGCTGCTCAACAGCTTCAACGTCCCACTCGCTCGCCTTCCACTCGCCGTAAAAATCGTCATGACGTTCCAGAAAAAGTAATCAATGATGATCAAGGTGGTGAATCGGGAAAAAAAGATGTCAAGCCTTTAAGCACCACCAAATTAATTGTCTCGGAATTTAATTCATCCCTTGGAATCCTATTAGAGACTCTAGAAGACACCAAAACGTGGTACATTTTTTGCTTAAAAACAAATGATTCTCAATTATCAAATCAATTCGATGGTAAATTGATCAAACAACAACTAAAGTTTTATAATATCCATGAACTCACCAAAAGGTTAAAGGATGAATGGCTTGTTAGCTTGGAACCAAATGATTGGTGGGAGCGTTATAAACAATCTGGTTTGTTTGATCAAGATCTAATCCGCCTGGAGCTCCTGCCATGGAATGAAAGAATTCAAGAAATCAAAAAGCTAATGGAATGGGATGATCGAGATATAATGATTGGTAACGTCAAAGTGTTTATGAATGATGCTACATTCCGACAATTAGAAGATTGTCTTCGAAGAGCCGATCCTGATGAACAACGAAGATATCAAGAAAAAGCTGCAATACAAGGAACCCTTTACGCGGATGGTATCGGTGCATCAGATCCGTACGCTATGGGTGGTCACTCCCCCCCATTCTATCCAACTGGTAAACAAGGTTCTCTAGAGATTGGATTGCCTCTAGTCGCCAATGCTGCTACTCCTGGTGGTCATACGATGTCTGGTTATTATGATGACGATCGCAAAACTATGATTACCGATACTGAAGGTGGTTATGGTTCACCTCCGCATGACAGCGAATCCAAGTCTTATCTGGGCACCGACCGTTATGCTCCATCAAGAAACATGTTTGACTCGAATGGCAAGCCTGGTGAGAGCGAAAAAGACGCTCTGACGACTGGCGATTCTACACATGAAGAAACAGCCGAAGAAGTTGGTGAAAGTGCTTTGAGGAAAAAGTGGCTGTTCTTAGTTTGGGCCTTAACATTCTTCATCCCCAACTTTTTATTATCATTAGTTGGTCGCATGAAGAGACCTGATGTGAGGTTAGCATGGCGCGAAAAGTTTGCAATCAATGTGAGTCTTCAATAGTTCATCTAAGGTTAGAAATTTAAAACGTAAATTTCTTTTTTGACATCATTTCTTTATCTCTATTCGCGTTAAATTTAGATGTTGATTTGGTTCTGTTGTGGAGTTGCAGTCTTTGTGATTGCAATCATGGGTAACTTGATTTGTCCGAGAGAATATGTCTATTCTGCGAACGAATTAAGCTCACATTCTTATACTTCTGATCCCAATAATATGTTGGTGGCCATTAGGGGTGAAGTGTTTGATCTGACCAACTTTGCCCCGCTACATTATCCATCTGTGGTACCCACCAAAGCTGTACAGAGCTATGGCGGCACAGATGCCACTAATCTTTTTCCCATTCAAGTTAGCGCCTTATGTGCTGGTAGTGGAAATGGAATCAGTGAATGGATTATTTTATCTGGGGCCAATACGACTAGTCTTGAGCCAAATTCATTGTATCATGATTTTGTTAGTATTTTTCTTTTTTTTTGATGTTTTATTGCCTATCACATTGATCAACCAAGATGTTTATTAATTGACAATCACATTATCGTCCTTTTAGAGAGCTTTTACTACCGATTACCGTCCAGATTGGTATTATGAGCAGATGTACTATCTAAGGTATAATTATCGAAGAGGTTTCATGGGCAAGACGCCAAAAGAAATATCATCTCTTGCTCGAAATGGCCGTCGTTCTATTGCTATTTTGGATGGAAATGTATATGATCTGACTGATTATATTACTGGTAGGCGTTATTAGCTATTTGCTTCAAATTGTCACTTTCTAAATCCTAATATAATGCTCATTCACTATGAGAATAACAGTTGGACCAGGTCTTCGAACTCCAAATGGTACCTCTCCTCCTTCCGTCGACACTCAATTCATCAGCCCTGATATTGCTCAACTTTTTCAACAAGGATCTGGTGGTGATATCACCGATCGGTTCAATTCTCTTAACATGGATCCTACTGTTAAACAGGCGCAACGGATTTGTTTGAGAAATCTTTTCCTCGTTGGAAAAGTTGACAATCGACAGTCTGCTCAATGTCAATTTTCCCAGTATATTCTCTTAATCTTTTCTATCATGATGGTGTCGATCATTGGGTTTAAATTTTTAGCTGCTCTTCAATTTGGAAAGGCTCGTCAACCAGAAGATCATGAGAAGTTTGTTATTATTCAGATCCCTTGTTATACTGAAGGTGAAGAGTCATTACGAAGAGCGATTGATTCAGTTACTCAGTTGAAGTACGATGATAAACGGAAACTGTTATTTGTGGTATGTGATGGAATGATTATTGGGTCCGGAAACGATCGACCCACACCTCGAATAGTTTTAGACATCTTGGGCTCTGATCCAAACCAAAACCCTGAAGCATTAAGTATTCTCAGTCTAGGAGAGGGCTCCAAACAGCATAACATGGCTAAGGTTTATTCTGGACTTTATGAATCAGGTGGACATGTAGTGCCTTATATCGTTTTGGCTAAGTGTGGCAAGCCGACTGAGCGATCAAGACCAGGTAATAGAGGTAAACGGGACTCGCAAATGATGCTGATGAGATTATTTAATCGAGTTCACTTTGATGCTCCAATGTCTCCGTGTGAACTTGAACTGTACCATCAGATCAAAAATGTCATTGGCGTTAATCCAGCATTTTACGAATATGTGTTAATGATTGATGCTGATACGACGGTGGATAAGTTTAGCTTAAATCGAATGATTTCCGCCATGATGCATGATCAAAGGATTATTGGTCTTTGTGGTGAAACATCGTTGGCAAATGCCAGACACTCCTGGACTACGATGATGCAGGTGTATGAATACTTTATTTCACATGTGAGTCATTAAATCAATCGTTTGATTTTATTTAATGTGTACAAAAACTTTCAACTAACCTCATGTTTTCCCTTTAGCATCTCGCCAAAGCCTTTGAGAGTTTATTTGGATCAGTAACGTGTTTGCCAGGATGTTTTACTCTCTATCGTTTGAGGACATCGGAACACAAGCCCTTGTTGATTAGTAATCAGATCATTGAGACTTACTCGGTCAACCGCGTTGATACTCTGTAAGCTTTTTTATTCGTTCTTTTACATGCGTGATTTTTTCTAACCTATCTCTTTCCTACAACCTTTCAGACACATGAAAAATCTTCTCCATTTGGGTGAAGATCGTTATTTGACTACCCTTTTGCTTAAGACGTTTCCAAGCTTCAAAACTTCATTTATTCAAGATGCTTTTGCAAAGACAATTGCACCCGATGAATGGAAAATTTTATTGTCCCAAAGACGTCGATGGATTAATAGTACAATTCATAACTTGGCTGAATTGTTGATGATTGAGAGATTGTGTGGATTTTGTTGTTTTTCAATGCGATTTGTCGTTTTTATCGATTTGTTTTCAACTTTGATTCAACCGGTCACAGTAGCCTACTTGGTATATGTAAGTAATAATTGGCCGATTGATTGAAGAAGTTTGGGTATGAATTAATCAGTAACGTATTTCCGTAGCTTGTTTACTTAGTTGCATCAAAGTCAGGAACCATTCCTGTAACCTCGATCATCATGATTGCTGCTATTTATGGACTTCAAGCTTTAATCTTTGTTTTTCATCGAAAATTTGAACATATAGGATGGATGTTCTTTTATTTACTAGCCATTCCAATTTTCTCATTTTTAATTCCAATTTATTCCTTTTGGAAAATGGACGATTTTAGTTGGGGAAACACTCGAATAGTTTTAGGTGAATCAGGAAAGAAAGTAGTCATACATGATGAAGGAAAATTTGATCCCAGTTCTATTCCATTGAAGACTTGGCAAGAATACGAAAATGAATTATGGGAGAGGGTAAGCAAATAGATTTCACCTTGATTTTACTTTTGGATTGATTTTGAAAGATGGGGCTTCACATCATTGTTTTAGGGTTCCAATCAATCAATTGGATCAATTAATGTTGACAAGGCTAATGCATCAGCCAAAGAGGCATCTCTATATGGTCGAGAAACTGTATATGATCCACCGGCATTTGCTTCGTACAGTCGAACCCATTCTCCTGGATTACATGAGTCCAATATGGATGCTAGATCACTTTTGTCAGGTTATGGAGGTGGAGCTGGAAGTATGATGATGATGCCTCAAGGGCCCGTTAGTTACATTGATCCGACAAATGCGAGCCGAGCAATGTCTATGCATTCCTATGGCGGATTAGGAATGATGGGAGGAGCAACACCAAATCGAGGGATGAATGATTCACCTGCTCGAATGGGTAGCACATTTGGAATGCCAATGGCAGTACCACAAGGTGCCATGATGCCAATGGGTGTCGGTCCAGCACCTGCATTCATGCAAATGGGAGCAATGGATTCTCCAGGCAGAACAGGTAGTGCAGCTTTATTACCAATCCCATCACCAAAAGGGGTATTGCCGGCAGATGATCAAATTATTGCTGATATTCGAGCTGGTTGGTTGCATTTATTTTACTTTCGGAAATGAATTAAATTTATTGACTGATGTTTTCTTCAATAGTTTTAGCCAAGGCCGATTTAAACACAATAACGAAAAAGGGTGTCAGGCAAGAATTAGAAATGCTCTACGGGGTCGAATTGGGAGAAAAGAAATCGTTTGTAAATCAAGCAATTGAAAATCAATTAAGTTGATATATCTATATAGATATATGTATGTTTCGTTTTATTTTTATTTGGTTTTCATTTCATGAGCAGTAAAAATAATTTAGTAGTGAGCAAATTGGATTATTTAGAAACAAAAAAAATATTTAAAATAATATAATAATTCACAGTAACTTTAGCAATTCAAAAAAAGACAATTTGGCCTCTGTATACTTTCCTTTTGTTTGTTTTGGAACTTTTCTTTTTGGTCATTATTTTTCTGTTTCGTCTCGATTGTTTTTTTTTTGAGGTCTGCTAATATTTTTCTAAAACTCTTTATAAAAAATATTTCAAATATGTGTATTTGATTAATTTTCCCATTTTTGATTAGAAAAACCGTCGTCTTGCCGAAACAGACAAGGAATTTAATTTGGAAGAGCCTGAAGTGTTGCTGCTTTGCTCAATCGAAGGAAATAAGAAAATAAATGTTTGTGCAGTTATTGACACTGCAATAATTTTTGAATCAACTCTCTTTCATCCGACAAATTGGAGCCTGGATTTGTATTCCAGGGGTCAAAAAGTTGCTTCAACTCTAAAATAAAATCGAAAGTTAAACAATAAGTTCACATCATACTCAAAAGTGAAAAAAATAAACACGTACATGAAATTTTCATGCTAAGATTATTTAAAATCAACCAAAACCAAGTTTTACTTGATTGAAGAAAAATTTAAACTCGGAATTAGTAAAAATATGTATAATAATTTCTCTATAAAGTACAAAATGTAGAAACTTTATTATAATTATTATTTTATGTTCATTATATAGCATTTAATTGCTTTATTCATATTTTTATTTTTTATTTTTATTTTTCGGATTGATAAAGTTTTACTAAGTATTAAAAAAATAATCGAAAGTTTTTTTAAAAAAATTTAAAATTTAAGATGGGGGCTCTCAAAACTACTCAAATCAAAATTTTCTAACAATTTATTGATTTTATGAAATCTACCATTTATGTAACGCTTTTTTTTGTGAAATAATAAGGTTATTTCAATAAAGGACATTAAAACTGTAAGAACAAAAACCTATTCTTTTTAAAATGCAGCCCCTCTCTTGGCTTCTTGTCAATTATAAAACTAAAATAAAATATCTTTATTTCTCTTATGATATTCAAATCATCTTTTATGATCCTTAAATACTAATTTTGATATAAATAAGACCCTAAATCAAAATTCTATTAAGCCAGCTCCTACTCCTCAGTTCAATCACACTGATTATGAAATTATTGCTACTTGCTTCAAAAAAAGGTAAATAATGAGGCATGATTTGGTGCAGCCTTTGCTAAACATAGTGTAAAGAGTCTAGATAGTAAGCTTAATGAATTTAAAATGATGGCAAAGAACTTGAAGACAAAAAAGGATTAGATCATTGAAAAAAAAAAAAAAAAAATAGGTAAAAATTTCAAAACATACAAGACAAATTTATATGAAATTATATAAATTAATAAATTTTCAATTTGAATTAGAATCAATTAATTTTAAAATTAAAGAAAAATCTTTAAAATTAAATTTAAAATGAATTAATTTTATAGTTTTTTATTGAGAAATATATTGTATTTTTGAACAGAAGCTAAATACAAAAAAATAATTAATTAAATTTTATTAAAAATATAAGGATCTTTAAATCATCAAAAATTTGACTTGATTAAAATAAAATTTGGTTTTAAACATTATTATTTTTTTTTATTAAAAATGAGGCATGATATAGAAATTATAAGCTTTGAGAAATTGAAGTATTTGTGTAAGAAATGTTGAAATAAGTCAATATTATGTAAAATTAGGTTTTAATCAAAATATAAGGAGTTCAATCTTACAGATTATCAATGTAAGATTTTAATTAAATTTAATGTGGAAGCTATGATATATGTTATATTATATAAATATTTTGTTTTTTTTTTTTGGAAAAAATAATTTTCAAGGGTGAAAAGGAATCATAGCTCAAAGGATACTGAACTCTTCAAAATAAAACTTTATTATGTGTTTAGGTTGTAAATATTTATGAAAAATCTCATTTATTTTGGACTGGAATCAATTAATAAGGCCTGTGATTCAATTGATTATTTTGTTTCAATACCAAAAAGGTCAGTTTTAACTAGTTAAAACAGGGTATAAATACCCTTAAGTGACTAACAAATTTAAAAAAAAGTAGGATTTATTGATTTAAAGTGTCTTTAATCACACTATTATGTCTTTTTATCCTTTAAAGCTCACCAG
The DNA here is from genome assembly GCA_023105745.1 of Austropuccinia psidii. NCBI lineage: Eukaryota > Fungi > Basidiomycota > Pucciniomycetes > Pucciniales > Sphaerophragmiaceae > Austropuccinia > Austropuccinia psidii. The sequence goes on from JALGQZ010000009.1 coordinate 42,733,636, forward strand.
AACTATAGATATGGCTTATTTATAAGGCTGAAATGCTTAAAAACAGCCCTTTTGGGGCTTCAACTAAGGTTCAATGGTGCCATAATTTGTTTTTATGATTCCAATATATCTCTCATGAATTATAAGATCAGTTATTAAACTAATAAAGGAAGACTTTATGATTTAAAAGAATTTATTTTTTCAGAAAGCTTTTATTTTCAAACTAGTATTTTTTTGCTCTTATAATCAATTTAATTACCACTAATCACTTAAATAAAAGACTTAAATAACAAATTTTAAGTCATTTAAAAACTTTTAATCACATTAAAACCATTTGAATAAATTTTTGAAACCATTATAATGATTTTAACCCCTTATATAACTTCAAAAGTGAATTTAAGAATATCTAATAACTATCAGTTATGTAAATTACTTTATTTATTCACTCTATTCCTTTTTTTTTGGGGGGATATTTTCAAAGAAATTTTTATTTTTTTGAAAAAAAATAATTAAATATTTATTAAATTATTTTTTTTTTTTAAAAAAATTTGAGTAATCTGAAAAAAAATATTTTTTTTTTTTTTAAAAGTATCAAAATTATTCTTTTAATTTTATTTGACCTTAAAAAAAAAAAAAAAAAAATTGTGGAAAGGAAAAGTATTTAATTTTTAATAAATGATTAATATTCAAAAAAATTTTAAGCTAAAAATTATTCATTAATCAAATGGTTTTTTCTTATAGGGTCACTTTTAATTGAAGAGTTGAAAAGAAACTTAAAAAACAGACTTAATAAAGGTAGTCTCAAATGATTCAAATATGAGATTAATTAAAAGTATAAAATAGAAAAACTCAAAGGAATAAATTCCTAATAGAAAAATAATTCAGTTGGAAAAAAAAAAGGAAATAACCAAAAAATAAAAATAAAGATATAACAAAAAAAATTAACCTTATGTAACAATGTTTTAACCTTTTAAAAAAGATGAGAAGGAATAATTAGGATATGTCCTCCAAAAAGACACTTAATAGGTGAGGAAAAGAAAAGACTGACTTTAGGAGATTAAAAATATTATCCTTTGAGTAAGAATAAAATATAATCAATACTGAAATAAAATATTTTAATAAACTGGGGGGAAACCTCTCAGGTGGGTGAAAAGGGGCTGGTACATGTGAGAAATACAAAACAAGATTTTGAGTGCTGGGGCCAGGGGCTGTATTATTCACAGGAATTTTTGCAGTATTCATCTTGAGCTGAGTTATTATGGATTGAGATGGAATTAATTTGGAGCCTATAATGGTGTACCCAAGTAAATATTTTTTGATTTGGTTTTATACAGAATTTTCAACCTATATTGAGTCCAGGTCTGTATTTGGGAGAAAATGTATTTGAAATTTATTGGTTCCAGGTCCATATTTTTTGAATACTGGATTTAGGAGAAACTTTATTTGAATTTTGTTGGGGATTCAGTATAAATATTCAATGAAACATCCTCTCTGTTTGAAATCATTTAATTTATACCTAAATTAATGACTGTGACAACTGATTAAAATGATGCCCTTGCTTACTATCTTCATGGAAGTGATATGTTTTTATTGAATAAAAATACCTCCAATATTTATAATCCAAACTCAAAAAGACATACAGAGAAAAACAAAACTTCTTTTATTTGGGAAGTACAAAAAATCTCTTTGTTATCAAGAAGAAGATGATTGAGTACTTACTATCTATATTTGAATGAAAAAAATATCTTTTATTTTGTTTTTTGAGGAAAACCTTATTTCAACTGGTATTTTTGGTATGAGAAAGGGGGAGCTGGAATATGGAGTTCAAGCAAAAGGTGAAATTAAAAACCTTTAAAATAAATCCCAAGGAAAAGGGGGCTACAGCTCACTTGTAGAGGAATAAGGAGGATATTGAATTTAAAAATAGAGAATTTCAACATGGAATGAAATATTAACAATAAAGGAAAAAGTATAAGTGGTTTTTTTTTTCAAAAAACACACAAAATGATATAGCTATGGAATCAATATAATAAAACAAGCTAGCTAAGTCTTTTAAAAGGATGAAAATAATTTTTTTTTTCAATTTTTTTTTTAAATTACTTTAAGTAAAAAGATGTATAAGAGCTGATCAAGAAATCTGAATAGTAATTAATATAATGAGATTTATTGATTTATTTTGAATGATATTTTCAATAAATTAATAAAAATTCCTTTATAAAAATATTATTGAATTTTTTTAAGCCCTTTCTAGAATATTTAGATTGTGAACAAAAGGGTTGAATGCAAATTTCTCATGACAGAATAAGATATTAATGCCTTTTTTTCAAAAGCCCAGAACTATAAATTTACAAGATTCATGAAGAAAATTTTGGTATTATCTTAATGAGTCATAGAGTTTTCTTTTAAACCTCTACAAAAAAGAATACACTAACTCACAGGGATTTAGAGAAAAACTGAAACTGTAAACCTCTGTTTTTAACTAACATTTTTCTTTTTCGGAATATTACCTATATTTGTATTATAAATTACACATTTTCAATACACTTTCTTCATTTTTTTTCAACACTTCAAATATCCCAGCTAGTTTCACTTCTGAATTTCTGGTAACATTCTCAGTTTTTTTCACTTCAAAAAATTATTACATTTTAATTTTTCAAAAAAATAAAAATACTTTTTATTTTGAAAAATTTCTAAGATCTATCAAAAAAATTGGAAAAAAGAAAACCATTTCAAAAATGATACTTTCCTTTCAATGAGAAAAGAAGGTTTAGAAGTGTTTTTTTTTTAACTTGAATATGAAATTATATATTAATAATAAATTTAAAAGAAACATTCAGAGATTTATTCATAAATTAAGAACTCAAAAAATTTATTTTTCCCTCATCAATCAATTTTCTTCTTCTTTGAAGACTCATCCCAAAAAATAATGATGTTGATTTTCATTTTCTCAATAATAAAAGGGTTTAGTTTTTTAATTAAATATTAAAACTAAATATATATTTATTTAATTTAAATTTGGATTCAATCATACAAAACAGATATATTTGTATAATCCAACAAATTTACCTCAATTTAAACTTTAAATCCTAATTGGAGATCAGATATTGTTTCATTTGTAACTTTTAAGTATTTCCAAAATTAATAGTAAAAATTTGTTTCAACAAATTTAATTAATATCTTTTCTGGAAACAAAATAGAAACTACATTCGGTTATCTATTAAGAAATATTAATAACATTAATACAGAGATACTTTTCTGAGTATGAAATAAATTAAAACAGACAATAGAAAAATTATAAAGAATAAGAGAAATTATTATTCAAAGTGAATTATTATACCATTTGAATATACAACTTTATGAATCCTCCAAAATCACAACTATAATACTGTAAAATATCAATATTTTAACTTTCTCAAATACTGGTTTGGAATAAACTGAGTACTGAGATTTTATTATTTTTCTTCATGTAATAATTTTCTTTCAAAAAAAGGAAAAAGAAGAAATGATAGAGAGTTTTGAAGTTGAATATTTTATTTTAACTCAAAAAAACAACAGATATAGTTAATATTTCTAATTCAATTTTAAAATTTCAGCTATAAAGATCAAGTGATTTTGATTTTAATCTTTTGTTTTTAAATATTTGAATTTTTACTTTGATTTTATAAAGAGAAAAGATATGAAAAAACATGGTTGAAATTCTTCTTTTCCCTGAATTGAGTAGAGCTAATTCTTCCTATTTCAAATTTTGAGCCTGTGGAATATATAAAATTTACTAACAAGACCACAAGTAATGTTTTTACATTTGATCTAGTAATTTACTGAATTTTATGATGAATTTAAAACAAGAAAATAATTAAATCTTTTCATAGCTTTATTTTGGATAAAAAAGATATAGATATTATTTCATAGTTTCATTCTACACAAAAAGTAACCCAGGGTAGATACATAGGGTGTTATCCCCAAGATTGGTTATTTTGGCTTTTACAAGAATATTGAAGAATTATTAATAAAACTTGAGAAATTTTAGAAATTTTAGAAAGTATTGAAATTGTTAATATTAAATTCAACTTAAAGCTAAATCATGTTTAGGAAAGCTTAAAAAAAATTCATTAAAATCAAGGTGTTGTATATACTTACTTAATTGAATAATTATTTTACATAAAAAATGTAAATATTGCATAGACTTGATTAAAATTGGCTTCAAGCTGTAGTATAGATTTAAATAAATAAATTAACAAAATACGTGGAAGAAAGGGAAAGAGGGCCAGGGTATTCCAAATTTTCCATTTGAAAGTTCCTATATCAGGTTGTCCTTCTGTATTAAAAGATTTTAAGCCTTATTTAATATTTAAGATAAAAGAATTATTGATTATTAGAATTTAATATGGTTTATCCTCCATTTTGATAAAAATTACAAGCTGTCAGAGAGTAAGCTTTTGCTAAAAGAAATGAGATTGAATTTTTAAAAACTTTAAAGGATTAAAATAAAATTTAACTTCATTGAAACCTTATCAAAAGCTGAGTTTTAGTTCATATTGCTATTTTTACATGAAAAAGCACAATAGCCTCAAACAATCATAGAGCATCCACTTATATATGGATTTACTTGATACTTCAAAAAAACCTGTAGGTTTCTCTTGTATATTTGGAAAAAATGAAGCTTAATATATTTATAATCTTACTTTCTTTTTACCCTTGAGATTATCTTACCTGATTATTTTTGAATAAAATTCAAATAAATTTAAAAATTGATCAAAAAATCCAAATTTAATTTTTTTTATTTGAATTTCATCTTTGAGATGTACATGGGATGAAATTAAAACAAAAATATAAAAATTTTACTGTAAAAATAGAAATAATATATCCAAATCTAGCTTAAATTTACTTTGAGTTAAGAATAACACTTGTAAGCTCAATTGTAATTAGAAATTAATAAATGGTAAGCTGAGAATTATTTTTAATTTTAATTTTTTGAGTTTTGTTGAGTACACACCCTCTGGAAGAAGATGAGATCACAGAGGAGGTGTCTTAAGGCATAAAAGGATCCATTTAATTTTTTTTAATAAATCTTCTTAATTATCTATATTTCATAAAATAAAATCTTATATCATCATGAATAATATTGAATATCTTATTATTTTTAATCGTTACAAGTAAAGAATTGAAATATGCGAATTTGATCCTATTCGTATAATAATTGATAAGATTTTTCATTTTATAAAATCTGGCTTGGAGATGTTTTGTAAAATACACAAATACCCTGAGAGTTTCTTCAAGAGGAAATATTGTGATGATTTTGATTATTTTATAGCTATTTATGACCTGTTTTGAAATATTTATATTGAATGATAACTCATAAGTGTGCTCCTCATTCATAATTTATTTTGTAACTCTTCATTTTTTTTGTAAATAATTATTGTTTTTAAGTCATTAATAAAGCTTAGTGTATGGTGAATGTAGGGTTTGTCTATTAAAAAAATAGTGAAATTAGACTTATTTACTATGAATTTCTTCAAAAATTAATATAATTAAACAAAACTAATTATAACCACAAGCTTTATGCTCTGAATTACTTAAAAATTGAAATTATTAGACTGTTTATTATATGATATTATAGCTTATATGAAATGAAAAATAACCTTATTCAGTAATTGTTTAAAAAATAATTGTGTTACTAAAATATGTTACCAAAATATCAAGGTAAATTTATTATTTCTCTAAAGCATCCAATGATACTGACAAAAAAAAGTTTTCACTTCACAATAAAGATATATGGAATAAACAATATTGGAAAACATTATTCCAAAAGAAGAATATTTCAAAGAAATTCAGAGAGAAATTGAGTGTAAAAGAATTTCTAACCTTACTTATTTATAAAATTGATTAGAAAGAGCTTAAGCAAGTCAAAAAATTATTTGAAAAGTTTCCAAAAAAATAAAACATATAATATAAGGTAAAAACCTATCCAAAAATGTAGAAATTAAATTTTGAAGGGTTTTGAGTAAGCTTGGAAACAGTACATGTGGATTTAAAGCAATTACTTAAAAATTAAAATAATATCAAATTAAGTATTAAGATAATATTATAACTAAAATTAATATTATTTATTTTATTTATTTTTATGGAAAGTATTCAAACTATCAAGAAAGACTTTCTAATACCTTGTGGTAGTATGCTAGTATAAGATCTTATAAGATTAAAGTGATGTTATGATGATTCTTGGAAAAAAAGAAGAATTAGACTTCTTTAAAGTATGAGACATCTCACATATGAACTTAAGGGAGTAAAATAAAAAGTATATAATATAAAACATTTTCTTTATATGGATTTATGGCTAGATTAATTGTTGACATGTAAAATTACCATAATAACTGAATTATGTGATTTTATGTGGATACCAATCCATTTATGGTTAAGAAATAATGAATTTACAACTGTAAATATTCTTAATTACAAAAAAAATAAATTTTTAAAATTTATCAATTTTATTGGAAATTAAATCCCAGGCTGTAATTTCTGTTAATTTTTGAAGATTCAGTGTTTGACCTGGAATCATCAGAAATGGACTGTAAGTAAAAACTTTAATTTAGATTAATGAGTAATGATAAGTTTTGACTTTAGTATTAGTTTTCACATCATCAAATGACCCTGAAGGCTTCTGAGATATTAATTAAGAATCATATTTTTAACAAATTTTTGAAGTCTTATATCATTTTCTATGTGGTACAGGCAAATAGTAGAGTAACAGATGGTTTCCATGAGGTAATTTCATGGATAATAGTCCAAAAAAGATCTTGATTGAAATTATTTGGGATTGTCCATGGCTAACAGTGAAGAATAGTCATGAATACAGGAGTCAATGGTTCTCATTACTACATTGACACATAAAAATAGAAGCTTATTTGCTATTTTCTCATGATTTAATGGGACTTAGACTTAGTAAGAAATTTCCCAGTAGGTTTTGGTAAAAAAATTGAGAAAATTCAAGCCATTGATTTAAGCCCTGGAGCTGACTATTCCTCAGAGGCCTCAAAAATTGGGTACCATGGCTCTCTTTCAAGTATTTTGGCCCTGTTGACTATCATTTATTTCAAAATAGTGATTTAGATTTTGAGACTGATATTCACTATGGGTGTAATATTAGTCTTTTTAAGTGATGAACCCATGAATAAATATAACTTTCTTGTCTAAAAAACATGAAAATTTCCAAAATCCAATTATTTTTGTGTGAAAATGAAAAAAACAAGAAAAAATCAAACAAATTTTTTATATGGTAGGTATTGATGATAATGTGTTGAATCATTTTCCATATTACCACCTCATAGAGCTGATTTGAGCTTATTCACCTTATGGAGTTATGCTAGGTATATCTTTTGTGTATAATCAGAATATTGCTTTGAATCCATGGACTTACTTACTAAAAAAAGCATTTCATATTTATCTTTATGAAAAATGATGAAGTTTGGATACGCACATTAATTATAGGGTTTCAATATTCCAAAGTTTATCTTAAGCTTAATTATGTACTATTTGGCTATGTGAAAAATACCTCAAGGCTCAGAATAAATATTTATATTAACAATATTCATATTATTTAAAACTTGGTTTGATTCAAACCAAGTATAATTTTATCTAGTAAAAATATTATATTACTATCAGTATAGGGTTTATTGACTTATAATAATAAGAAAATAATCATTGTAGCTTTGAACATAAGTATCATAATTAATTTCCTGAGATAATTTAAATTTCTAAGGATTCTATCAGCTTTGTAGCTATCAGGATTATTCCTTCTATCTGATTCAATTGGAACTTTTTTGGGAAGATAATTGTGAGATAAATCCCTTCCTTGTTCATGAAAACACAAAAAATATCATTTAAATCACCTATATCTGGATTTTAGGGAGGAATGATAATTTTATTAATCATTGTGAAGAAATTCCCTCTCCTTCTTATGAAGGAGGAACTCATTAAACTCAATCTAGATGACTGTAAGATATTGAAAAAAGTTAGAATAAAATTTAAAAATGGTTTTTAGAACAATAAATAATATATGAGAGCTCTAAAAAGTATTTTGAATACTTGGAAAATTATATTTATTATGAATTGTTTTTGAAATAATGATGGTATCATTATTTTTCTTAGGAATTGTTCATTCAAACGAAGAGTATTGTTGCAAACACAGAAGCTCTCACATCTTCTTACTAAAATACATAAGAATATCCATGGAGCCATTTTAAATAAAAAAAACATTATTTTTTGAAATCAAGCCAACCCTCCCAAAAAAAAATTCCTGACCAGATATTTTTGATTTTTTTTCTCCCCCCTCAAAAAAACAAAATATTTAATAAGATTCCCCCCAACCAAAATGCTTTTTCCAAAAAATCTTCTAAAAAATGTTTTCCTGATTTGTTTCTCCCAAAACAAACTTTTTCAAAAAAGAAATAATCTTGTATTATCATATTACAAGCACACAAAGAATTGTTTTTTGAAAATAAAAGACCTTTTTGGGAATGCATTTCACCCTTCAAACAGAATCAAAAAAGATGGTCTTATGTTTTATGTATCCCAAGATTCTCTCCTCCCTTTTGCAAAAATAAGGAAATTTCAGAAGTTTGACTTTTTATAATAAATTTTTGATATAATTTTTACAATTGAGAGAAAAATGGTGAAACAATTGAGTTTTTTTGAAAACACACCAATAAAAAAATAAAAAATACCACTAATCTGTCTCTTTGTATTTCTGTCTGGAAAATGGGCTCTTATATGTGTTTTTAGCAGAAAATTACATTCTTTTGCTATAATTTGGTAAAAAAACATTGTGGTATTCCATAGCTTAACTACCAGATTACAGCTTACTGATTGTGAGCCTTTGAGATATGATCACATACAAAAATCTCACAAAACAACTTTGCAAACAAATTTTAATAATAAGAATTGAAATTGTAATATTGAAATAAGTAAAAATGCCATGAAAAAGCATAAATTCTTGATTATCCCAGAAAAAAGGAAAAAAAAATCAAAATAAACTACAAAATTGGATTCAACATCAAAAACTACATATATGACTATGTTACAGAAAAGAGGAGTTAAAAGAAAAGTCATCAAAAATAGAGTTTTGATGATTTAATAATATCCTCTTTGAAGATTAATAAGGACATGCAAAGCTATCATAATTAACTCTTTGAATTTGTGTAGCATCAAAAACTCGAAGGATATTAAGGATTAAATTTAAGGCTTAAAGATTATCATTTCTGAGAAATAACCCCAATATTGTTTTAAGCTTAAAAGTTGAATAAGAGATAAATCTGGTGGATATTAATATTTAATGATTAAAACTACTATAATACACAAAAACAAATAATTTTTTAAGCTTATGATGCTATCAAATTAGATTTATGGTGATAAATTTGAAAAATGGTGCAATCATGAGATAAAAAGGTTTAATAATGATGAAATCATCACCAAAACTTATAATATTGATAAATTCCAGTGGATAAAATCAGTACAAATCTACTAGAAGGAGGGATATTTAAAATAAAAAGGACTCTTCTTCCACTGTTTCTCCCTCAGATGAAACAAATACAATAAAATAATTAAAGAAAGGTAAATTACTTCATTCTTCAATATAAGACTCTCATATTATTAAGGACCCAATCTGTATTGTATAGTAATCACTATTTTATATTTCATTACATCAATATTCTATTTTAATTTTTCAATTACTCTTAAAATATCCAAATCCACATAAAAATGGTAAAATTTGTAATTCTCAATTTTTATTGTAAATAAAATTTAAATAAGTTTCATTTACATTATTAGGCATAAATTTGATCAAAATTATTATATAAAGTGTTAAAAGTAGGTTATTTTCTCTTTATTATTATTCTGAATGATCTTTTTATTAATATAAATAATAGTTATACTAATAAATAACTTTAATATTAGTAATATTATTTCTATAATTTTTATTATTGTTAATTAAAAAATACTTAGTGCATTTATTATTTCATTGTAACAATAACAAATTTTCATAAATATACCTATTTTATTATATTATTTTTATGATATATTTTATATTATTTCATTATTTTGGAATAATATAACTATTTATGCGCCATAATTATAATAATAATTAATTATTATGATCATCTTCAATATTATTATTCATTTAAATTAGAAAATTCAGATTAAAATAAGTAAAATATTAGTTACTTTTACTTATTTTTCCATAGCCAAACCTTACACCAATAATACTTTATGATTAAAATCACAAGGAAAAAATCATCAAATCAATGAATAAGATGGAATCAAAATAAAATCAAGTAATAAAAATGGAATCTTTTCAAAAATACCAATACTCATTTTTTGAAGACAAAATATAGGAGCAATATTTAGAATTTGTAGTACAAAATAAAAGATAGAGAGCATGTAGCCCTATTGACAAATGAAGGAATCCGGACTCATCAATCAACAGTATATCTACTTTACTTAGAAAAGTCAATCTCTACAACTAAACACTAGAAATTTAATGAGTTTGAGACACACTGATGGAGAGTCCAAAATTGTTTGTTTATGGGAATTTCAAGAAGAATGAAGAAAATTTTGAAAAACAACAAAAGAATTCAAAACTTCTTGACATAATGAAGAAACAGAAAGTATTTCTTTGTTACAGAATTCTTTTAACCTAACTCATAAGTTGGACATCAAAATTAACAGAAATAGCACAGAAGCTGACTATTTTTTCCATTCCAAACAAAAATTATTTCAAGCTTGCCAAAAAATCACCTTATTGGTCAAAAGTTGAATTAATTAAAGGTGCATAACTATAATTATAAATGGATGCAACAACACAATCTCATTAGTCATAATTCATATCTAAAATACATCTAATAAAGGAACACCTCTTGATTGGTTGAAATTTGAATTAATTTCAAGCACATACCTAAGATTACCAATTGATGTGACAACCCAACCTCATTGGTCAGAACTTAGAGCTCATGTCCCATTGCTACACTAAAACTAAATGCCTCAACATCTAAAACCTCTCCACTATGATTTTTTCCAAGTCCCCTGTTTTTAGTGCCTGTTAGGGGATCCAAAAAAATATGAATATGTTATTGGGAAGCTTAAATATTGTTAGTTATACATAGCTCCAGAATTGTGATTATATTATTCATTTATTATTATGAATTGATGATACAAGGTTTCAGTGAAACATAAAGCTTAGATTAAGGTAATAGAAGAGAGGTTTAATTTTACCCTCTGAAACAAGGGGATATTAAAAATGTTAGCCTGTGATTCCAAAAAGACCACCAGAATGACATCCAACATACCATAAGTAATTGTATGAAGAGTATTGAAAAAAAATAGCCAATAAAGGAAAAAAACAAAGAGGAAAAATCCTAAAATATAACTATACCAACCTTACCCAAATAGGATGAGAAAGGACAAAGATATGCCCTGCAAAAGATAAGACCAAATAAGCAAAAACCCCTATCTTCACCTCTCATATAGCTTATGAATTTTTAATAGAAGCACCACAAAAATGGTATTTTTCTTGAAACTCTCAGTAAGAGCTATTCAATGGTATTATAAATTGGTATTTAGAACTCTTATATCAGGAGATACTATTATACCACCTTTTTCACCAAAAATGCCCCACACGTCTAAGGAGGCTTGTATAAAACTGGAAAAGAGTACAACCAAATTGAATATCTGAGTGAGAGATTCAATTTGAAATATCTTAGACCCCTTTATCTCTAAAATTGGAAGAGGGATCTTGGCTCAAAGGTTTAATTCCCAAAATACATGATTTCTGAAAATACCAATACAAAGCAACCCCTGTATCTTTGACATATATCCATACAGCTGTACTGTGCTGTATAAAAAGCTGTAGATATAATAAACCCCTAAGAGTATGTATAATTAGAATACAGATTTCTTCCAAATTAGAAAATATATCTGGCTTGGAAGTTTTTGAAGCCACATAGTGTTGTACAAAAATACATCCAAAAACTTGAACGCCTTATAGCTTTTTCTACTTTTGGGGAGGTTACACATGAAGAATAAAAAATTGAAGCGCTCATTAAGCCCTTGAATTCTGTGCTCTTGGATTATGGATATCTCAAAAACTGACTGAGATATCTGGATTGGAAGGTTTTTGGCCAATACTGGTCTGTACCAAACCTGTACCAACCAGTACTGGCTTAATACTTAAAATAATGGTAATATAAAACTTAAACCCTTCTAGAATGACTAATAATAGTAATCTGAACACCAGGCAGACATCATACCAGTACTGATGTGGCCTGTGAAAAATATTTTCACCCTGTATTGATCCAGAATTATCATTTGTGGTCCCAAAACCACAATTCTGACTATGCTGACATCAGAATTGATGGTATAGACCCACAATTCAGCCTCCGGGGTAAAAATTTTCACCCTGAAGACGTGTGAAGAGCTTACCAGCCCTTCAAAGTCCCCAAAAGATATAAAAGAAGGTATTTTCTCACTGGAAAAGACCTATCTTATCATATAATTAGTATTCTTACATGAAAAAACTGTTATTAACCAGTAGTTTCCTTGGAATTATCTTGATATAATTGAAAATTTTAATTATTGTGTTTTCTTTTAGATTAAGAAGATATCCAATAGCTTAAAAAAAGGCCCTCAGTAGATTCATCAACTCTGTTATTCATAGCAGTAGGGTCTTAATTATTATTTTTACCTATTTTTACCATACCACAGTCAAAGTGCTAGCTTGTATTTACTATTTTAAGCTATTCAATACACTCACCCTGACAATGTGGGGGACTGACTGTTGTTTTGAACCTTATTGGATGTTTTTTGGACTTATTCAGGCATAATATCAACATTTATAAAGGTATTCGCCTATAAAAGTGAGTGAATTTCAAATTTTTGATATTTTTTATGTATTTTTTACTATTGTTATATAGCATATTAGCATATATTATATGAACCTTTAAAGTTTTTTTCTCCAAGAATACACATTTTTGCTGAGAAAGAATACATATAATCAAATAACTAAAATTGCAATTTCCACGAAAATTGACAATAATACACCTGGATTATTCAATTTTGTTACATATTTTAATATTTACACTATTAATTTTAACCAAAGTGTGTTAAATTTAATAAAGAAACAATATTCATTGATGAATTATTAATAAGTATAAAATAATAAAATAAGTTTTTATTATTTATTTAGAAAGGGTGTTGGTAAACCCACATAAAAAATTTGGTAAAAACACATAAGCCCTTACATGTTTTTGCCATAAATTGGTAAAAAACATAATGGGTGTTTTTTCAATGAAATGTAGCTATTTATGGAATCTATATGTCATTTTTGATGCCATATATGGCACTTTCAATCCCATAAATAAAATTTTTAACTTCCACTGATTCCATAGATTACATTATTAATCACATTGATTTTGTAAATGGAAGTTTCAATTTACTTACAAACATGAACAAAAAAACATAAAAAAAGGACTTTTTGGGCCTAAAATTGTCACAAAAAAAATAACCCAAAATTTTGGGCTTCTGGTTTTTTATTCTCAAGATTCTTCCCTTTATTTTTAAAAAAATATGGAAACTCATAAGTGGGAACATTTTAAATGGATTTTTTTTAAAAAAAGGCCATTTATCCAAATTGGCCAAAATACAGAAATTGGGCAAAAAAAATAATAAAAGTTGGGGATCTTCAAATCCCATTTCAGAAAAGTTATGGCAAAACAAATTTGAAAATATGCCCAAAAATAAGCCTGAGGAATTTTCTTTTGAAAAGATAGGCCACTTACATGTTTTTAATAAAATCTTATATGTGTTTACCAAAACCAAAAAAGAAATCTTTTAATTAAATACTTCTTTAAACAAGATATTCCTCAAATTGATGTGAAAAATTGCAATAACTTAAGACCTTGATAAATAATAAATTATTCAAAATAAATATTATTTTTAGAATATTTATACTTATTGAATTTGATAAATTTGGCATGTTTCTTACATCAAAAACACAACACTATCCAAGTGAATCATTCAGAAAACACTTGGATATTGCATTTTTACTCATAAATTATAATTAAATTCTCCAAAAAAAACTGCCATTTTTTGAAAAAAATATGAAACACTTAAAAATACTAAAAAACACCAAAAATAATAGTAGAATCAAATTATTATCTTTTGTTTTATCATAAGCTTATACACAAAAAACTTATTTTTTTTTCTGAAAAAGTGGAAAAAGACTCTATTACACTGGAGATTCAGTCACAATGAAACACCTCTCTGACAGCCTCAGAAGACAGAGAGTCCCTTCCAAGAACCAAAGGAAAGTGGAAAAGACACAGTGAGGTGGACATCAACTCAAAAGAGTGGACACCAATAGTTGTACCAATGGCCAAGAAACCCAGAAAGGCACCAAAAAAGCCAGTTGGATAACCAAAGTCAGTTTAAAAAAAAATAACTGTTATCAACACAGTTGTAAACTCTAAAGGCAAATTGCCATTGAGTATAGATCATAAATTTGTACATGGGCCTTCTAAAGGTATATAAACCTTGAAATATGCAAGATTTTTGTTGTCTTTCATATTTTGACATTGTTAAAATGACACCTCCACTTCTTAGAGATCTTGGATTCTTGATAAATTAACCAGAAAACTGGCCAAGAAGAAACAGAGGAAGAAGATAACCAATCACTGGACCCAATGATCATAAAAGACTTTCCAATAGGGAACTATTGCCCAAAGTCTTATTCCAGATCAAATTCAACCTAGAATTTCAACCAGGGGATTAGGAAGATGCAGAACAGGTCATAAAAATTTAAAAACCCCTGAAATACCTTCTTATATGGAGTGAGGACAACAAAATTTTTGGTATCAAAGCATCATGGGAAGAAGTGGGAATAACAACCCAGAAGATCTGTCTCAAGAAAATGGCTTGTATAGATCTCTTATAAGAAATGAAAGTTTGAAATCCCAACAATAAATTTAAGCTGTTAGAAGAAAGAAAAAACAGAATAAAATAGAACCAGGTAGTCATAAAAGCCATAGAGAAATCTTGGCACATGGAAGAGCCCAGTCAGATTCAGGTACCTTCAAAAATGGAAGAATAAGTCCAATATTCCCAAAGCCAATACATAAGCTCAAGAACTTACAAGCCAATGGAAGCATAATACAAAGCTCACCAATAATCCCTGGTAGTTATCAGAAAAATACAAGGATCCCAAGGGAAAAAAAACTTCTTTCAACAAGAGGAAGAGAGAAGCAGACCCCTTGATGAAGAAGCTGATGTATTTATTTCAAGAGGTGCATAAAAGCAAAAGATAGATTTACCTAAAAATATTATTAATAGCTCAGAATAAATTTAGCCTGAACTAATGACCAAAAATACAATTCATACCCATAAATTTGAAGGCAATGAACCTATGAATGATAAATTCACATGGGCCAAATTGAGCCAATTCATGGAATGGACACATGAAAACTCACAAAATATGATGGAAGGATTAAAAACACTAAAGGAAGGAAATTCCTTTCAAGAAAAAGTCATCAAAGACTTAAGCACAAAGCTGGGAAAAGTCTGAGAAGAATTTAAAAAAGAAAACAGACAGTTGAGTCCAATATTAAAGGAACAACAAACTGCAAGTAGGGATCTGAGAAATGTCCAGGAACAGAGAGATGAGTTTGAAAAAGAGATTGATTACCTCTATGAGAAATAGGAAGACAGTCCTTTCACCCCAACACATGGTGATGGACCCGTCATCAATAACTCTCAACAAGTAAAAGAAGAGGATAAGTCAAATAAAAAGGAACCTGAATATCTGGACCTAGGGTTAAGATTAAAGTCAATTCACCAAGATGGTGAAACTATCAGTTACTCAGAGGAAAAAGGATCTAAAAAATTACCAGAAGTGGTAAATTGGCCAAGATTCTCAGGAGTAGGAGAGTATAACCACATGGATATCATTGATTATATTGATGGACTTTCTGTTGATTTCCAAAAGATACCAGAATATTGGATCACAACAAGACTCAACAATGAATTTGGGGGCCATAAAAAATATGGTACACTGAAATGAAAGAAATACATTTCAGAAAAATCTGACCATGGTGGAGAAACCAGATTAAACAAAAGTATAGTAATGGCACCTGGATTTGGAAATTGACCATTTCCTTTGGAAATAATAAATACTCCACAGAGAAATACCCATATGAATGGTATCTTAAATATACAGAAAGACTAAAATCTATTGATTACAATATACAAGTAGAACTGAGGAACTGTAAACTCCTGAAAAAACTACCAGGAGATTTGGAACATGCAGCAAAATGGCGATTCAGAAAAACCAGAAGCATTGATGACATAGAAAATGTCATACAAAATGTGAAGAAAAGGACATCTATTTTGAGGTATCCCCCTTAAAAGATGAACTTCAGACACAAAAATAAGCCTGAAGTAAAAAAACAATAAATATAAGGGGAAAGAAACCCCAAAAGAGAAATATGTGTGCCACAACTGTGGATCACCAGACCCTTATGCAAACAACTGCACAAAACCAAAAAATAAGATATATTCAATTGATGAAGAATTATAAAAATAACCAGTAGGTGACAAATATGATTATGAAATCATGGGGAATGTTATTAGAGCAGATTCATAGAGTGAATCTGAATACATAGAAAAATATATAGTGGAATGTAATGAGGAAAATTTAATTTAAATACAAGATATTGGATTATACTCAGGAATTCCGCAGGTAAAAACAGAAAAAGAGCTCTGTAAACACACACAGGATGCACAAAAACTCCCAGTAGAGCCAAATAAAGGGATGTGATGTCTTTATAGAACACCCAAAAAGTTGACAGTTTACATTGAAAGCTGAAAACACCCTATGATAATTGACACAGGAGCTAGTTGCTCCATAGTGGTAAAAGAATACCTAAAGGAACACTTCCCAAAATAGGAAGAGGGACTTATCCCAACAAAAGCAAAGAACTTCAAAATTGCATCAGGAAAAATGAAATCCCTGGGGAAAATTTTCAAAGAAATAATTCTACCACATAAGAAAGGAAATATCAGACTGAAACCCGAATTTTTAGTCTTAGAGAATGCACAAGTACAAGGATTCCTGCTGGGCAGAGAATGACAGATAATAAATGGTATGGACATTTGTAATAGTAAGAACATATATCTTACTACAGGAACAAATAAGGACAATAAATTCTCTTGTTAAATAAATCAAATTAAAAATGAAAAAATCCTTAAAGACCCATTGGTAGACTTCAAAGAAGCCCAATATGGAACACAGCTAACTAGTAAGATGAAACTCAACTTAATTAAAATATTTATAAAGCACAGAGAATCTGTTGAAATTGGAGATGAACCGCTTGGAAAAATTAAAGGACATGACCTAAAGCTATGTCTGAATATAGAAAAACCTTATCCACCTATTCTCAGAAGACCACCATACTCAGCTAGCCTGGAGACTAGGAAAGAAATTGAGAAACACATCAGGGAACTCCTAGAAATGGGAATAATCAGGAAGATAGGACACAATGAGATAGTAGAAGTAGCTATACCAGACCTGATAACCTGGAATGATGATAAATCCAGATTGTGTGGAGACTTCAGAGCCCTTAAGAACTAAACCAAAGTAGACAGGTATCCAATGCATTAGAAAATCTTGAAAAATCCAAGTTCATAACAGAGATTGAGTGAATGAAAGGCTTTCACCAAAATGGAGTGAAACCAAACTCCATTAAATTACTAAAAATTATATGCCATATGGGTATATATGAATACACAAGAATGCCATTTGGAATCAAATGTGCACCAGCCCATTTCAAGAGAATGATTGACACCATATTTCAAGATGAAATAATGGAAGGGTGGATGGTAGTTTACATTTATGAAATCATTGTATACTCAGAAACATGCAAAGAAAATGTGAGGCATATTGAAAGGATATTGGGTAAATGCACACAAATTAATATGAAAATCTCCCTCAAGAAGTGCAACTTTGGCAACCAAAAGCTATTGGCACTTGGAAATAAAGTCTAAGGCTTAAGTTTAGCCATAGACTAGAATAAAGTATCTGCAGTACTAAAAAAACCAGCCCTCAAAAACATGAAGGTGATGAAATCCTTTTTAGGTTTCACCAGCAATTATAGAGGCCACATAAAACATTTTGCACATAACACTAGTAGCCTAAACAAATTATATTCAAAAGATGAGGTTTTAAAATTATCAAGGAGAGGAGGGATGAATTTGAAAAGATGAAATATGAACTGACTAATGCACCTTTCCTAATGATTCCTGAATTTGAGCTACCATTTGAAATCTGTATAGATGCAGCATTTAGGAAGGGACTAGGAGCAGCACTCCATCAAAGACAATTAGTGGATAGGATACCCAAAGAAGGGGTGATATGCTGAATATCCAGAAGCCAGATATGGATCTATCCAAACATAATGTCCCTTCCTGGTATGGGAATTAGAGAAAACTCACTCCTACTTGGAAGGAGCAGTATTTAAAGTTTTCACTGATTGCGCAGCATTAAAGTCATTTCTGAACATGAAAACAACAAACAGAAACATGCTTAGGTGGCATATGGCTATTCAGGAGTATATAGGAAACAAGGCAATTATCTACAAAGAAGGTAAAAGTCATACCAATCAGATGGCCTCAATAGGTGGCCATTAAAGAATGACCAAGAAAATACATATTATGATTCAAAGAATGGGGCTAAAATACCGATGCAATGTATGGAAATATACAGGAAAAGAAATTTTAAACTGTCGAATTGGGCATTAAATAATTAACCAACAAATTCAGCACAAATATTTGAAGAAGATAAAGAGCTGCCCATACTAGGAATTAGATCTTCAAAACTGAATACATGATTATTAAAAGTAGTGCAGTCATCATACAACAAACACAAAAAGTTTAGTATATTCACACAACTATTGAAACAAAAGTACAGAAGACCAGAAATGGAAGTTCATCTGGAAGAACCATGGCTTGAGAACTTTAAGGATAACAAATGTTTAATTATAGATAAGCTGCTGTACCACCAGGAAAAACACACAAGTGCCATATTAATAGTAGACAGAGAAAATATTTATCTGATACTACAAAAATGCCATTACTGTCCTTACATGGGACACATGATTGAAGACAGAACTAAAGCAATAATCTTTAGCACAGCCTGGTGGCAAAAATGGGAGCAAGACTTGATTGAATACATCAATACCTTCATCAGACGCCAGAAGGCCAACAAAAGCCATAGGAAGAATCATGGGCTACTCCAAAACATAGAGGAACCCAAGCAACCTTAAGAAATTATAAACATGGACTGGGTAACAGGACTTGTCCCTAGAGGGAAAGACAGTTTCAATTCATTTATAGTAGTATTAGACAGGTATAGCAAAAGTGTCAAATGCCTTCCCTGCCATAAAAAGGATACAGAAATGGACAAAAAATTATGTTTTGTAACAAAATTATACCCAATTGTGGTGTTCCAAGAATTATAATCAGTGATAGAGATCCAAAATTCACATCAGAAGTTTGGACCAACCTATATGAGCTATTAGGAACCAAGCTAGAATTCTCAACAGCCTACCATTTACAAACAGATGGCCTGGTAGAAAGGATGATACAGACATTGGTGGAAATAATCAGAAGATTATGTGCTTATGGCATGGAGTAAAAAGACCATGAGGCATACATACATGATTGGGTAACCCTCCCACCAGAAGTACAACTGGAATACAGCACCAGTGTACACTCAATAAAAGGAATGAAACCTGCTGTACCAGAGAAAGGATGGAATAAACTTTTACCAGTATATTATCTGAAGGATAACATTATATCAGTCCATCCTACAGCCACAGACTTCCAAAAAATGTGTAAGACAGCATGTGAAAATTCAGAAGAATGTATAGTAGAAGCCAAACTATACAACAAAAAGAGATATGACAAGAGTCACCAAGAACCTGAATTCAAGGAAGGAGACCAGGTCCTGATATAAAAATTAAGCTTAAACAACATAAAAGGCCATAAGAAAATGAGAGACCAATTTTTAGGACCATTGACTATAATATACTAATAGGAAAGAATGCAGTTAAAGGCAGATTAACCAAGGAGTTTTCCAATAAATACCCAGTATTTTCTGTAAGCCTAGCAAAACAATATCATCAAACAGATTATGACAAATTTCCAAACAGAAAGAAGATTATAACCCATAGAAAACTGGTTTAAGAAGATTATTCACCTGGACCAGTGTAGAAGATCATCAAATCCAGGAAGATAAGGATCAATGCAAAAGATAACAGAAAATAACTGGTTAGATTTAAGAATAAACCAGAATACAAAGAAGAATGGCTATCTGAGAGAGACATCCCAGATGGAAGGCTTAACCCCAGAAGATTCAGAGCCTCTAGGAGGACAGAAGAGTCTCATAAATCACCATGAGAAAACTGGATACACCTGACAGCAGGTGTTGAATTTGGAAAATGACACAGGAAATAAGTTGGAAATAGGTTTTGACCTGAATTCAAATTTAAATTATAAAATACAATATTTTTAAGAAAAAAAGCCACACCTGAAAGCCTCCAAATTTTAATTGAAAACCCTGATTATTTTTTGGCCATGATTGGTAGTTCAAAATATCTGAAAGACTTATTTTCAAAACAAGAAATGAATTCTAACCTTAGCTTACTATTTCTATATCCAAGCTCATCATTTAAAAATAATAATATATGTTACTGTAAAAAGCTCCAACTTAAGAATGATATTTAATTTTTTTGAATTATTTCATAGAATGAGACCACAGTATTAGCTAAATACACTATCCTCCAAATAGGATTACTCCAAACCCTCACTATCTCCAGAGGTAATTTTAAATTCCCCATGAGATCCTTGAGTTTTTGTATCCCCCTCCTCAAAATGTGGGAATATTTCTCAGGAATATGAAAATTTATATTTTTTCTCTTTTAATGGAAATTCAACTCAAAATCTTACTGTTTATTTCCTTTAAGATTCGTTGAAGTCCAAAAAATTGAATATATTGAGACATAAAAATCCCTCATTATTCATAGAAAAAGTATTTTCAAAGATCAAATTCTGTTACAGAATGGGATATTTTAGTTTAGTAGTAATAAATTGTAATTAATAAAACTTAGTAAAGGAATATATATCTTCTTGATTACCATTTTTAAAAACTAGGTGGTACAAGATATTCATCTCTATTTGTGAATCTCAAAAAAGGGTATTTTGAGGGTCACAAAATCAGATTGAATAATGATTTATTTTCTCCCCTAGTAATATACAAATGATATTTCTGGCCTTACATCTCAATATTTCTATCATTCAATTCCTCCATATGTAGGCCATGTAAAGATGTACTCAATGTATGATTGTTTTGTTATTGATCTTAATCCTTCATCACAATTAGCTATCAAAAAGAATTACTTCAAGAAACTACCAATCCAGGATATATATTTTTCAATTATTAATTTTAATTCCCACATAATAACTGAAATAAATTTATTTGGACATTTTTGTAATTAATACTTGAGAAATTAACTGAGAAATTTTAAGGATGAGAATGAAAATGCACTTTACAGAATCTCAGAAATTTTGGTATAATATTTTAAAGTTTGGATCCTTACCTTTCATAAATAGTTCTGTACTCATTGACTTTATTAGAATTTTTCTTTACATTTTGCTAGATTGGAAAGACTGTTTGTGTAATATTAATATGCAATGTCTTCAAGCTTTCAATGTACTTTTTCCTATTGATATTTTACACAAATAACTGGAAAATTATTCATAGGAAGTATATATTCTTCATTAGAAATGGGTATTTATGTATAAATACTCATAATTTGATAATTTTCTATTTTCACTTCAAGGTTTTTATTCATAAGAGTTTGTAATATCACAAGTAGGATTTGATATTCAAATTAAACATGACCCATGGATCTGCTGAATATTTTCTGACAAACTTCAAGAGTTAATGAATGAAGATTATTTCATTTAAATTTAGAAATAAATACTAATCTGAGCTTTCCAATATTGTATCTTTCAGTATTAATTAAGTTGTGGTTTTTAAAATGACTTTGGTTGAAATGATTATTATGGGATATATTATTTCAAGATGATTAATAATCGTCATTTCAGGAAAAATAATTATGTGCTACATTAAGATATCCTTCATGAAAAAGCTTTTTCATTTTATCTCAAGATATCTATCATTTAAATACCATTCTATTATAATGTACAAGAGCATAACTTGATCCAACAATAAATTTTGACATCATGATTCAAATGATTATAAAGTGTCTGTTTTTTTGGAGAGTTTGGAGATCAAGCTAAATGAAGCTTAGAAAGAGATATTTTCCTGTATTTGAAAGAAAAATATCTGCTAGTAAATGACATACAGTAAGATAACTCATAATTTCATACTTACAACTGGATTTATGGCAACAGAAAAAAGCACTTCATCATCTGAATCCAAACATTTTTCTGAGCTCTTGTAGCTTTCAAAATGAACTTGAATATTTTCTTGAGTTATCAAAATGAATCTTTCAGATTTATTTAAGAATACTCTTTCATTAAAGTAAGTAAATTCTTTGTAAGGATCTTAATGCTTATTGAAATTTGGTAGTGGAGTGAGTATTTGTATAAATAAGAAATATTTTTTTTGAAACTCCCTCCCAGATTTTTTCCTCAACAATTGCAAATTGTAATAAAGGACTACCACCTTCTTGAATAAATGTGATCTGAGAGCTCCCAAGGTGTGATGATACAGGGGAAAAGGTATTCCCCCTAAACTTCATAGATGCACACAAGTTCCACTCACAAGAACCAAATTCAGGAAAACAATTTCTGGAAGTTTTTTCAAGGAAGATTTTTGAAATATTGAGCATTTTTGATTGTATTGAATCTGAATTTGGTGATACTTTTGTATTTTTTCCATACAGTCTTAAGATCAAATCTGGAAAATCTGATGATGATCTGGGTATCTTTTCACCTATTCCATCCACAATCTCTCTTAAGCTTATCTTTTGAAGAAATTTTTGGTAGACTGACTTGTCAAGATGTGCTGGAATTTTTCATCAAGGTTAATATTTATGTAAGGTGTGTCTATGAAACTGTTGATAATATTAATATTAATCAAAAGTACTATGAATGTTCTTATGAAATATAATAATGAAAAATTGTTATAACCACAATTAAATAATTAAAGAATTATTTCTTCTACGTGTTATACACTACTAGTGAATATAACAGTAAGAAGTAATTGTCTACAAGAATCAATTACAAGAATAATTTGATAATAAAACTTCTTTTTATCAAAATAATGAAATTATTTTAATATATAATTATCTCTTACAAGAATAATTATGAAGATAATTCTTGAAGAACACTATTACTAGAGAAAAACTTTAAGAATTGAGATAAATTACTCACTATTAATCCAATGAACCTTTTAGAAGATAATAGTAGAGAAATTTGATGTGGAATTGTGGATTTAATGGATCAAAATTGATTTGTAAAAGTATTACAACAAATTATAGTCAGCTTGTATGACTTCACGTCTTTCTGATTGATTTTTGAAAGAATAAAACACTTATGAAATAGTTTTAACTAATACTTACTTGTTTGGTAATAAAGGTATATATAATAATGTGATGATGTGGAAAAAACAGCAAGAGGAGGCCTCTTTTAAGTCTAAGACATCTCACAGAGACGTTCCATGGAGAAACTGAAGAGCAAGTGAGTGAGAAAAAAATAAACCTTTTTGGATAATTGATTGCATCATTTGTTGTCATGTAAGATTATCATAATCACTTAATTGAGGCTTTTACATGACTACCAACCTATTTATGGCTAAGAATAAAAGTAGTAACAACTGTAAATATTCTTTTATTCCAAAATAATAATTGATTTCTCAAAGTTATCAATGTTATTGGAAATTTCCTCACAGAATGTTTTTTCTGTAAATTTTTAAGGATTCTGTGTTTCATGTGGAATCATCAAAAATGGACTGTAAGTAAGACTTTTAATTTTACATATAAAGGTATAATTATTTTTGGTTTTTATATGAATTATACAGTTCTCAATTAGTCCTGAAAGGTTCAGAAAGATTAATTAAGAATTGTATTTTTAATGAATTTTTGAAGTTTTTACCTCAATTCTACATAGAATTGCAAATAGCAGTGTATGGCTGGTTGCTATGAGGTAAATCAATGGATACTAGTCCAAAAAGAGGTTTAATTACTCTTTTGGGGTTTATCCATGGTAAGTCATTAATAATTGACATGGTTACAGGAGTCTAAGTTGTTCTTTACCTCCTTGCCACATCAAAATAGCAGGTTATTTGCTATTTTCTTATAATTTACTGTAGTTGTAACATGGTAACCAAGTTCCCAAAAGGTTTTAGTTTACTAATTGGGCCAATATCAGCCATGGATCCAAGCTTTGGAGCTTTCCACGCCTCAGAGGCCTCAGAAGCTGGGTACCCTGGCTCTCTTTGATATCTTTTGTCCCCCTTGCCTATTTTTTACATCAAAATAGAATTTTAAGCTTCAAGTGAGATATCCACTATGGGTGTACCAAAATTTCATGTAAGAATTCCATAATATTAAGTGCTCAAACCATGCATAACACTATTCTTGGTGTGTATGTAACATGGGATTTCTCACATTCCCATTATTTTGGCGTGAAATAGAGAAAAACAAAAATTTTCACGGATCTTTTATGTGGTATTGATGATGTGGTATTGAATTATTTTCCATATTACCACCTCAAAGAGTTTATTTGAGCTTATTCACTCTATGGAGCTACCCTAGGTGAAATTTTGTGTAGAATCCAAATCTAGCCTTAAATCCATGGATTTACTTACTCAATAAAAGGTTATTCATCTTTTCTGAAATCAAAAATGATGAATTTTGAATATATTCATGACTTATGGGTTATGCATAGTTCAGAATATTTTTTTAGGATGATTGTGGCCTATTTGGGTATGTAAATTATACCTCAAGGCTCACAATTTATTAATAATAATTCAAATCAAATCAAAAAAACTCTCACCTGTGTTTTTATTGTCATTTTCCAGAGTCACCAGGTGATTTATTCTCTCTCCTTCCCAGCATGAATAAACCAAGGGTGGTCAATAGTTGAAAATAACTTCAGATAAATGTTGAGGAATGTGAATAGTAGGGTTTTGCTTTATATTTGGGTCCCAATTTTCTAATAAGCTCTGGAAATGGTGAACTAATGACTTGTCAAATAAAGCTATTTGAGACTTTGAAATTGAGTGGGAAATTTCAATTTTAACTAAAGAGACCAAAGTGGAAGTGGCTGAAAGAAGTATCTCTTTGAAGGGATTTTGATCTTTTGCATGATTCCATTTTGTAATGAGTAATAAGACTATATATAATGTATATAAGATGAGCCAATCAGAAGCCTTTGGGGTTCCACATGGGTTATCCATGATGGAAGGATAACCTTCTGGTTACATTCATGTAGAAATTCAAGCTCCTTGGTGGTTATATTCAGTTTTTTCTTGGATTTACCCAAGGGTAGTGAAAAAGCAGATATGTATTTTTGATGGGAGAGAGATGAGGATGCCTGTGGGAAATATCTGATTAAGTTATAATTATTCATTCCATATGAATCCTTTGAAAATGTACCAGGTGAGAATTTCAAAATTTTTCAGGATAATGATGAAGTGGAACTTTGGTAAACTTCCTTTTCCTTTCCTTTACCAGATAATTTTTTCAGTATTTCCTCAGGAGCATTTTTTGATGAAATTCGTAATGACCTTCTTAGTTGAGAGACTGATGGAGAGTGAGGTCTTGACAAAATGTTTGAGCCTTTTGGGTTTCTTGGATAATACTTGAAGCTTGGCTTGTGTGCCATTTGACATTTGGGTGATGGACCTGATATCTGAATTTGACTCTCTTGCCTTTTTTTAATTCTCCCAGTGGCATTGTATAGTAATTCAAACTCTGAATTCTTTGAGGGTGCCCTGAGTGTTAGCTTATATTTTTGGAAGTACCAGTGTTTTCATTTGTTTCAGTGTCCTTCATTTTTAGTTTTGATGAATTTTATGCTGAAGCTCCAAATGATGAAGTATTGATGTTTCTTTTTGTGGTTCTTTCCTTTAATGATAAGGTTTCTCCAGAATTTTGAAATTTCATAAATGTTAAGCTATAATCCCTCAGACGACCCAATCAAAAAGTATTCCCAACATCAATAGTCATCATTTGGGAGTTTTTTCAGTAAGGAAGTTCTCCTAAAATAGTGTAACAAGATCCATTTTATGCTAAATTTTCCTTTTTTGGGGTAGTTGTGGTTTCTTGAATCCATTGAGTAATTCCTTATTTCTTCTTATCTTGCTCCTTTGGGGGCCAAGAGGTTTTGTCAATATTGTGAATATCTCTAATGGGTAAATTACACTTTGAACAAAAGAGATTTTCTGAGTGAGATGCTAAACCTCCAATTTTTTGGAGGGATGGAATATCCCCAATTAACAAGAGCAGGGAAGCTTTAATGAGATGTCCATTGTTGAATTTGGCTGTTGGAGTAAAGTGGACACCTTTCCACAGCTCCTGGAGTTCAAAGGTAAGAGGCTTCAATAAGCTGTTCAATTGATCAGAGGTGGGCTCTTTGGGGGTTGGAGTGAACCCATAGATAAATAGGTTTTGATATTGATATCTTTTTTCAGGAGGAAGATTGAAGAAAATCAAAGGGGTAACATCTATTTAAATACTCCTTGAGCCAATCTTGGATCCATGTGGGTTGGTCCAGTCAATATACAAGCCAAAAACCAAGTTGGCAGGATTATCAGTGAACTTAAATTTTTCATTATCTACAAATGTTTTCCAAACATGGCCATCTTATATGTCAGAAAAAAATTCTTCTTTTCCATAAATTTATTTCTGGGGTGAGTGGAGTGCATTTTCAAAGGTAGAAATCATAAGCTTGTTTGAGATCCATTTTTTTA
Source organism: Austropuccinia psidii (assembly GCA_023105745.1). Lineage (NCBI taxonomy): Eukaryota > Fungi > Basidiomycota > Pucciniomycetes > Pucciniales > Sphaerophragmiaceae > Austropuccinia > Austropuccinia psidii. The sequence continues at coordinate 42,760,652 of JALGQZ010000009.1, forward strand.
AAGATTGGAAGTGGAACTTTTTTGTGGGTTGTATTTTTTGGTTTTTTATATTTTAATAATATAAGAAGGTGTTTTATTTCTGTTGGTGTCTGTATTTTCCATGAAAAGGCTGTATAAATTGAGGTATTTTCAAATCTTCATGACATTTGGTTCCAAAAAGATGTTTTTTCTCTAAATCTGAATATAGGAAAAAACATGTTTGGAAACATATGTGGGTCTTGAAGGTACTAAAAAGGTGCAATATCTTTTGGAGATTTTTCAGAATTTTGGGAATTTCAATGCTGAAATCTGGTGTTTGTTGAATTTTGGCACTTGTTTCAATCTTCCTTTGTTCCAATTTGATACTTTTTTTGCAGGAATGGTCACTAATGTTTTTGTGAATTTTTTCATGTACAATTTGAATAGTAGACAAAAGTACTGTTGGATGATGATACAGGAATGAGGCGAGTGGAATTCTAGTTGAATAACAAATTTTCTCAATATTTTGTGGTAGGTTGGGAATTTGCTGTGCATTGATAGAAAGGTGTGGATGTTTCTCAGATAAAGATAACATTCTGGATATCTGTGTAAAATTGATAAATAAATATAAAAAACATTTATCTCAATATAATTTGAATAATCATCCGTGGTAAATAGGTTTAAAGAAGAATAACCAACACTATTATGTGAGTTGTTTTCCTGAGACAGAAGTCCATTCCTTTGGGGCAGATGATAAGCTTTCTAATTATAAAATATGAAATATTTGAACACAGTAATCCTTTTAATAATGATGAACTTTTTGTTTTATTTTGCTATTATGTACACTCACATGAATAATTTTAGCTAAGGAATTCTGAGGATTTGAATGAGCCCTTTTGGATCTTCCAAATCCTGGGTATGTATTACCCCCAATTTGGAAAACCTTTAGGATACAAGTAGGGAATTTGCAAATATAAATTCTTCCAACTATTTGTTGATTTAAATATGGAATTGAAAACTATTATTTGATTTTTATTATTATGAATGTAAAGGATATAGGTTCAATTGAAATTTGAAACTTGGAAATTTTCGGAAGGGATATTATTTTTATTAAAATGATTATCTATAATATTTGGCTCAAGCTAATTATTAGAATTAATTATAAAAGTATTCAAATATTTTTGTGAGATATTTCATCAAAGGGAAAATAATTTTGTAAAGCTCCCATTGATATGGAATTTAGAATTTCAAAGGCATTTATGACATCTGTCATCAATCTTATTGAGATTAGTGAAGTTCATGTAGTAAATGTCTTCTCAAAGATTATGCTTTAATTTTGACAAGGCTTTTGGCTCTTTATTTTCTTATTTCAGGTAATTAATAGGAGTGATTCATATAGAAGATCTATGGATAGCTATATGTCAATACAAAAAACTTCTAACTATTTTGATTGAATAATTCAACTCAAAAATTTAGATAAATCTCACATTCTTTCAATTTTCTGGAAAATTTCTTTGGGATTCAAGTGGAAATCTTTTTAGCTATTGGTGATTGGGAACTTCAATTTCAATAAAATTTTTACACTGATATAAAATTTAAATATATAATTTCTATCTTGGATCTGGTATGTGGAAAAAAACAGTAAAAGAAAATTTTGAGACAAAAAAGATTGTTTTTATGAGTAATAGATTACAAAGGAGAGTTGGTTTTTTATGTTGGGAAAGATTTTTAAGAGTGGAAATTAGGAATGATGTATTTTTGCATATATGAGGAGTGGGTAACAATTGGACTTCTAGTCATAGACTTAATTTTATCAATGGAAATGGAGAGGTCAACAGGTTATTAGATCTTTATTCCCCTTGTTTCCACCTCTGTTAATGATGCCAAAGCTTCTGGTGATATCCAATTGGATGGAATTCTATTTGTTATATTTCCAAATCCTTGATCTTTGGGGACATGAGGGTCTGGTGTAAGCTGTTGTATTTTTTATTGCGCTCCCTTTTGGCTGTTGGATTATAGGCAAGCTGTTTTTAGCCCTCATAAAGAAGTTTGAAAAGCTCACCTATTTGATTGGATCGCCAAGAAATCGAGGGAAGTGGCTGGCCAGGAGATTCTTGCTCCAAATCAGACATCATTCCATCTACCAAAAAGACTGTAGCTGCTCTTGGATGATCATTGAGGATGAGTTCTTATTCCACTTCCTGGCGAATCTGCTTTTTGTTATTCTATTACTTTAGATATGGTAAGTTGATTAAATTTTATCTTACACTTGATGGAATATGATTAAAAAAATTGATTACATTTTTCTTGAAATTCCTCAAGTTACCAATTAACCTACTTGTGGTGTATTTGATTAATGAATGTGGGTTTTGCTTCTTCCATATAGATTTATGTACCACAATGCCAATAACTCAAATCCCAGGAATGAAGAATATCTGTGGTGGATGTATTCCAGGGTGATGAGGGGGGAGAGTTCCAAGAAAATTTACATCAGGGTAATCCACACTTTTTGAAAAGAGAATGCCCATAAGAAAGCCATTCTTGATTGTGTGAATTGATGGCTTGTGCTGAAGAGCTTGCAACTGAGTATTTACTAGGAGGAAGTATTCTTCCCATTTCTTTCATTGGGAATTTTTGAATGAACTCTTTTCATTTTAAATAATATTTCCATATTCCCTTGCAGCTGAATCCAAAGAGCCTCCCATGTGGACTGTATTTCTCCTTAAAAGCTGAAAAGTGGTTCTCAAAACTTTGAATCTGTTCTTCAGTGGGTGTAGTTGGAAGTAAAAATGAGGGGGGTTGGATTCCCAACATAGCCTTAACCAAATTCAAAATTGATCTGGCCAATCCTGTATTTGCAGATGGGTTCTCTGAGTTTCTAGAATGTCTTGATAGACTTTGTGATAATTGTGAATATTTCTTTTTTCATTTTTTTCTTGTGATATTGACCAAGAATCAAAAGGGCAGCTGCATGGTAAGAGTTTGGATTTGCTGGAGGAAGAGGTACTTCTGTGGGGTTGGTAGATGTTTCTAGAGCTAAAACTTCAGTTTTTAATTGAATAAAGATCAGGTGGAGAAAAATTAGATAGTCATATTACAATGAGAATAATAAATGGAATGGAATCTTACTTACCCTCTGAAATTGGTCTTTCAGACATTTTTGAAAGATTTACTTTTCAAATAAGCTTGATGATTATATTAGCTTTATAAATGTAGGTTAGTTGCAAGGAAAAAAATAATTTGTTAATGAGGAATCTGATCTAACAGGTTTGTCATATCTCATGAATGATGAATGGGAATTATTTTTCATCCCTCTCTGTAATATTTTAATACTCACTTTCTCAAGCATGAACCAGTTGAATATTCAAATGAAATTGGGTGTGGATAAACTTTTGAAAAAAAAATTGATGTAAAAGACAGGTAGGATATATTTGAAAGGGAAAAATTGGTAAAGTGAATTGTTTTTTGGAAAATTTTGTAGGGGGAGTGTAGGAATGTGATTGGTAAATTTGATAAAAGGCATTGGATTTTCAGTGGTGGATCTGTAATGACTTACATTAGTGCATATAATAAGTTAAATTCCAAATGATGAAATTTCTTTAAAAATTGAAAGTGTGTGTTTGAAAAATGTTTCACTATAATTACAGCTTAATTGAACCTTCAAGTGCAGAATTCAAGGATGAAATATTTGAGTTCAATACACATAATTTGAAGATTTTACTTTAAATCAAATCACAATGATGGATGTGGGCTGTGATAACAAATTGTATTACATATATATTCATATATATTTTTAATACCAATGAGGGAAATAGTGGCAAAATATTTTCCAAAAGTATTCAGTTAAGCTTATTTTGGGAGGGTAATGTAAGGGAGTCAACTTGGGTTCAGCTTTGAAACAAATTCAAAATTACTTTGTCCTTATGACCACATTATTTCAAGCTGAGCTCCAAGCTACATTCACACCATTTTTTTAATCCATATATATATATTCCAAGAGATTTAACCTTTTTTTCAAATTTATATTTGCCAATTTGGCATCTTGTGAATGAAATTTCTCAATATTCAATGAGGAAAATGGACAATACTATGTTGAATTTTATACTTAATGTTATAAATTGAATCAAATATATCAATTATGACTTGGAATACCCACATCCTTAAATTGGAAATTCTTTTGAAAATACCATATTGCTCATGGTGAAATATGAGAAAATTAAAGTAAGGGCTATATCAAGGAGTTGAACATAGCTCTAATAGCTGAGGCCTATATAGATTGTATGAAGAAAATGCAAATATATATGTAGTATATTAGTAAATCTGGAATTTATTTATTCATATTTTTAAGCTTAATGTTTATCAATTTATCTATATTTGCAAATATTACATTGATCTCATGTTACATGAATTTTACCTTATGCTTGCTATATTGAATAGAAATTCCTTTCTTTGGATTTAATTAGTTTTCATTTGATATTTTACCAAGTTGAACTTATGGAGGGATATATTTTTTAGGAAATAAGAGTTCTCTTTTTACTTCATTCTCTTATGAACTTAATAATTCTAAATTGATATTTTGCTCTTACTAATACTAAAAAAATGAAACACTGAAATCATGATATTTAAATCAGATAATAATTTTGAGTTTCTCTAGATTAAAACTTCCTTGAATTCAGGGACAAAATATGTGTAAATTGTTTTAAAGAACTAAATAAAGAAAAATATGAATAATTAATACCTATTGGGAAGAATGGAAAAGTATACCCTTTGAATGAATGGGGATTTTTTTTGGTTTTTCAATGATTAAAATCCTTATTATATTGCACCATATTAATTGGGGTACATGAAAAAAAATAATTTGGACTACAAGTGGTTGGAGCTGATAGCTCCAACCACTTCCAACAGCATTGTCAACAATGCCTTGGACTGAATCCTGAAACAGTTCATTGACAATATTACATAAGCCAATTGTCTACAACTCTTTAATAACATTTTTTTGCTATAACTGCCTTTTAAGTAATTGTTGACTGTTACAGTAAATGATTACTTAAATTGCAGTAACCACCAATTGGAGGTGGTTACTGCAATATAGTATGATTTTTGACAATTGTCGACAATCATACTAATTTTGGATGGAGCCCTACTCCATCCAAAACAAAATATGTATATATCTTTTTTTTATTTTTTTCTCTTCTATTACCCATCAAGAGAATATGACTTTTTTCAAAAAATTAAAAATTATTAAATTTTTTTAAAAAAATTGTATAATAAATTTTTTTAAAGGAAAAGTCAATTAATTTAAGCTTTATAAATAGGTTAAAACTTCCCATACTGGTATTTTTACCCAAAATATTTTTGTTACACTACTTACAGAAAGGTGTTTTGTAGTGTAATTTAAGATATATCCAATTTTGCATAAAACCTTGTAATTTATGAGAAATTACTGAATTTATTCTTAATGAACAGGCTTCATGTTGAGATGAAACCTGTTTAATTAGAATATTGATTTTTAATGCCCTTTATTAGGCCATGTCTTCAAACATGAATTACTGAAACCATTCCATATAAAAATCAATGAAGCTCTAACAAGTGTTTGACAAAAATAAAAGTCTTCATTAAGATTCTTTCTGAAGGTCCCATGAGAAGAATTTCACAATTTCAAACCAAAATGACAGGAAATGAAGACTATAAAAATGCCCTTCAAAATATTTTTTTCATTGTGAGACACCTTCCCAAATTCTTAAGGTATAAGGTTCCCATGGTACCTTTTACTGGTAAACTCCTCACAACAGATATTGAGACTGTTCTTATGAGTGTAAAAAATGGTCAGTGAATTTTAAAATAGTTAAATTATTACCAATTTACTGAAATTTGAGATCAGAAAATATTATTTCTGATTATAGTGAAGATTTTTTTGTTTGTGATCAAAAAATAGACCACAGCCTCATCAATAAATCACAAAAAACTGAATTGATGGCAAGGTAAGATACAAGTGATGTCATCAAATCCATATTGGAGCCCCTTCACATACCTGTCAATACTCACTGGCCAATACTTAAAGGGGTAATTCAGGATATTTAAATTTTTATCGGACACCAGGAGTTCCTAAATACTTCTGACTCCTGAGGAAATATGGATCCTACTTCCAAAATGGCCTTCATTATGGTTCACAAAATCATCCAATGTCTTCATGATGGAACATCTGCAACCCAAAACGTTTCTGAAAACAAAAGTCCAAAGATCAAGGAAAACCAAAGTTATGATGAATAAAAATCATATCATGGTGGAATAAGAATAGTACATGACTTCATTAATGCAGAAATGGCTGGAATTATGTCCATTGCATATGACTCAAAAGATGGACTTCTACAAAAGTATAATCACACTGTCAAGAGGGGGTATCATCACAGACCAAAGATGATGGCAGCAATCTCAAACCTCCTTCTTCTGGGTCCAGTTTCAATTTTTATATCCTCAACTGATAAAAAGAACTACCCAATTTGGAAATATCTGGTGGGACTTCAACTTGGAAAAGAGCTCATTGAATCTGATCTCAAGAATCCACCTTAAGCCCCCCAATAGCACTTTTTTGGTAATCTCAGAGTTCATTTTTTAAAAACACTTGGCAAGATGGGATTTGATGGTCTCTCAGTAAAGATTAATTGGGAAAGGTGTCTTGATTTATACCATACAGAATTTTCAGTTAGTAGACTAGGAGATGTTTTGATTGAGGATTTGGAGTTAGTTTATGATTGTGAGCAAGAAAAAGGTCCTATTGTAAATTCAATTCACCCCTTACTAGGAAGAATATCAAGGGTTAGTATCAAATACTTTAAGTCTATCCCCTCTAGCTCTAAAAATCAATTATGATATTTTTAAAGTTGTGTTATTATCTTGATATAGGATTATTTCAAGTTGTCTTTTGAATGAAATGTGCTTTGTTGTATCATAAAGGGTAATTCAAAAACATGAAATGAGTAACAAAGATTACAATTTAATTCTTGAAAATATCACCAAATTGAGTAAAAAAGAATTACAAAAAACTTTCCCAAGAGTTTGTGTAAGAAAGGATAAATAACATCCTTTATTCCAAAATATTTACCCACTGTTATAATGAATTGATATTCAATAAAACTTGGAGCTCATTTTTCATTCTAAGAGGATTACAATAAAAGAACTACAATTAATATATGAGTTTCTTTAATAACTTCACTCACCAATCATTTCCAAAAAGTCCTTTGATACTTTTGAAAATTCTAAATATAATGTTTCATCATACCAAATTCCCCACCTCAACTAGAAGAATAAACAAAGATGTTTCACATTACCTTCCAAGCTCAAATGATTAAATCTGTTTGTGCCTGTGGGATTTCATTACAATAATCCTTAGAACTGCGCCTTGTGGATCTCCATTATAAGAACCACCCTCAGAGCGTCTTATCTCCAATTTAATTCAGCCAACTACTAAAGAACTAGTTTAAAATTAAGCTTTCTTTGAGATAACATCTTCAGATACAATCTATGATGGAGGAAGAGAGTGAATTCCAGGTATTAACAAAGATCAATGTACCTCTGAGCTCTTCAACTATTGAATTGAAAAACTTCCTTTTCAACTGAAAATCAAAACCATCACAATGTTGGACAATAGAATACTTGGATTTATTACAAATAACTGGCTTCATGCATTTGTATAGGGTCTTTCAAAAATTGTTCCCTTGATCCATCTCAATGTAAGCATGAAACAGTAATCAGAATTTCTGAAAGATGGATGAGAGGACAAAAAGAAAACTTTAGGAAGCCAAAAATACCCGGGAAGAAAAGGACAAAGCCTCATGTAAGATCACAGGTATGTAATTATTAAATAGAAATAGTAATAGGAACAAACAAAAATTATGGCTGATCCAATCATTTGAAATTTATTTAAACATAGAGTCTTCACACCAGAAAGGCACCTTGTACAAGGAATAACCTCAAAGATTTTTCATGCTGCTGACTGTTTCTCTTAGACTGAAGAGGATCCTGAGGGAAATTATTCTTCAACAATCCTTAACTGGAGGACTGAGGCATTCAATCTGCTTTTATGTAACTTGGATTCCCATTACTTAAGCTACTTATATGAAGTTATAAATAAAAGCAAGGCTTAAAGAAGGGCTGAATACAACCAAAAATAATGAAAAAACACAACATAAATTCAAGCATGCCCCTCATTGCCATCAAACTTTTATAAAAATTCTTATAAAAACTCAATTTAAAATACTGAAAAAATATTCATGAATATTCAGCCACCATGGGATTATCTTGATTCCAAGGCTTTTAATCTTACTCCTGATACCTACATTGCGCTGGAATTAATCTCTAGTAAGTAATAAACATGCAAAAGATACATTTCCTCTTAGTACAGCTATTGACCTTTCTAAATATGGTTATAATTGGAAAATCTCATATCATCCTGGATAATAATAAAGATATTATTTGATTAAAATTATTATATTCTTTATCAGATTAATTTTTGTGATAATTGAGTCCTTTTTAAATAAAAAATGAATTATCTTTCTTATACATTGAAGAGAAATATAAAATTTTATACATCAATTTCTGTCTTATCATAATCAAAAAACGAATTTATTTCTAACAAAGTAGCAAATCACATCTGGTTTTTAGATATAAATGTTTTTTTTTATGTTAAAGCTATGGCTAAAAAATGATTTACTGAAATTGTATTTGAACAAGTCCCCTAAATTTTTGAGCTTTAATTGTCTGAAGAGAATTGTTGAATTGACTATTGTGTGTTAAAATATTACTTGAATCTTTCCTGGTGGCTAAAGTATTCTATATTTTTATCTCAAAATACAGGTAATTTCCAAATGTTCAATAGAATATATGAGGTATAAATCAATAAGATATATAAGAGCAATATAGGTTCAAAAATTAGAAATAATGTGATTACTTCTTAACAAAATTTTTGATAATTTAACTCATTCCCAGATTTTGAAATTCAAGCACCTAAATCAGAAATTCAGAGCCTTTGTACATCATTTATATTCATTTTTATGGAGACAAATCAAGGGAATAATATAAATTGGCTTATTAATTATTAGGAGTAATAAGGAGCCATATTATTTTGACTTAACATACTTAAATATCTGGACCAATTAAACTGCATTGTATAAAATGAAAAAAATATGGTGAAATAATCATTTCAATATTATAATTGATTGAAATTCAGAAATAGATAATGGTCCAAAATAATTTTTCATCATATTTTGGAATTCTGAAATGTTCTTGAGAAGCTTATTTCCATATTCTGATCCATTCCTTCCATATATGAGGACTTTAAAAACCTAAAACCTGATAATTTATCACAATATTTTGATTTGAAAGCTGTCAAGGCAGTGATAAAATGTTCAATTAGATTGAATATATCAATCTAATTGTGTAAAATTTATTATCAAATTATAATAAAGAAAGTAAAGATATTTTAATTTAAATTTCATATTCAGATTTAAATAATTTAATAAATTTTTTGGATTTTACATTCATTTGCAACTTAACCTTACCAAAAAATAGATACATAAAAGTTGAAATTAGTTCATATTTACCAATATTCAACAAGAAAACTCAATTCATTTCCTTCCTGAATCTTAACAAATAAATTGAAAATTTCTACTGTTCACAATTTTTGTCATGTTTTAATTATTCAATATTGATTGAATGCCTTCTTATACTTTTTAATGTCTCTTGAAATTCTGTTCTTATATTAAATTTTTTCACAGCACATTGTATATCCTTAAAACTCTACAATTTAAAATTGAAAATAAATTTTGAAGTAGCCAAATATATAACATATTGGAGATTCAATATACCTCTAATTAGAGAAAATTTTTGAGGAAATAAAGAATTAATATCTTTTGATGATTAATGGAAGGAGAATAATGAAAAAAAGAATCAAAATGAGTAAAATAAGAAATCATTCAATATTTAATAGAACTATAAAATCTCTTTTAAGCCAAATAGGAAATATTTTTTTCTAATTTGAAGTTTATGATACATCTAAAATATTAAGAGTTAGATTACTTTCAATATTTCTATCAAATCATAATAGATTGAATGATTGAATGTGGAAGGGGATAAAGAGGTGTAGAGGCAGAAAAATTGAAGGAGAAAAGTAACAATCACAAAGGCAGCCTATAAGACTAATTCCTGATTTTTGAATTTGAAATAATCCATAATAAGAAGCTAAATGATATAATATTTATAAAGTTTATTAATCAAAGATAAAAATAAAAGATAAAAATTAGTTAAATTAATGCTTAAGCTATGAATAGTTTGAATTCTCACCTTTGAGGCTGGTTATTTCAAGATGATTTCCCTGAAATTTTCAAAACTTTATAGCAAACTATTTTCATTTCTCAATAAAATTTAGTCAATGAAGCAATATAAAATAAGAAGAGTCAGACCTACAATACTCTTCAAGAATTTTATAGATCTATAATCAACATTTTTTTCATTGGGACATACACCTTCTGGCAAGTACCCTTCAAGAAAATTCATTATCAAACTTGTAAGCCCTTTTGGTTGTGGATTTTCTCTTCTCAAGTCAGAAACCTTAGTTATTTTCAATGTAGAACTGCAATGTTGGGGTATATTTATTAAAAAACAAAAAAAAGGAAAATCTAATTTGAGAATTAGTGTTTTCATCAAAAATCTGAAAAAGTGAAATTTTTTCTATATGCGTGAGTTTCAAATCTGAAATAAGAATTTGGTTCAAAGTAGGTAAGGAATACAAACAACTATGATTATATTTTCTTTATATTTCTATAATGTTCTTGTGGCTGAGAAGATATAAGAATTTTCCAAACAGAGATAGTCATTGTTCAACTCATTTAAGAAGAACAGTCAAAGAACAGCCTGAGCTAAGTCCAAGCTGAATTCCAAATGGTGCATCTTCTGACAAGTGTATCCAATTTGCTCATGGTGAATGATGAGCTTTCTTTTGAGGGAGAGTATGTCAGCCTGTCACTCCAAACAGAGCACCAGACTGACATTCAACATACCATAAGTAATTGTATTGAGAGTATTGGACAGATATAACCAATAAAGGTAAAATATAAAGAGGGAAAATCCTCAAATATAAATATACCAGCCTTAACCAAATAGGATAAGAAAGGACAAAGATATTCCCTGTCAAAGATAAGACCAAATAAGCAAAAACCTTTATTTTCAGCTCTCATCTAACTTATTAATATTTAATGCAAACACAATCAAAATTGTATTTTTATTAAGGATCTCAGGAGGAGCTATTTAACGATATCATTAATTACTCCTCAGAACTCCTACATCAGGAGATACCATTATACCACCTTTTTTCACCAAGATCCCCCAGAAGGTCTAAGAGGGCTTGTACAAAGCTGTACAAGAGTACAACCAAATTTAATTTCTGAGTGAGGGCTTTAATTTTGAGATTCCTTAGACCCCTTAATCCCTAAAATTGGCAGTGGGATCTTGGTTCCAAGGTTTACTACTCAAAATACAGGATTTCTGAAAATAGAAATATAAAGAAACCCCTGTATCTTTGGCATATATTCATACAGCTGTACCTTCATGTATACAAAACTGTAGATCTCATCAATCCCTACAGTTCTGTATCATTTGAATACAGATATTTTGAAAATTAGAAAAGATATCTGGCTTGGAAGTTTTTGACACCACATACTGTTGTACAAAAATACATCAAAAAACTTGAAACCTTTAGAGATTTTGCTATTTTTGAGAAGGGTAAGAATGAAGCATATAAAATTTAAGAGCTCATCAAGAAATTAAGTTCTGCATATCTAAAAAACTGAATTAGATATCTGGATTGGAAGGGTTTTGGCCAATACTGGTCTGTACCAAACCTGTACCAACCAGTACTGGCTTACTACTTAAAATGATAGTCATAGAAATCTTAAACCCTTCCAAAATGACTGATACTAGTCATTTAAACACCAGGAAGATGTCATACCAGTTCTTATGTATCCTGTGAAAAGTCTTTCACCCTGTATTGATCCAGAATTATCATTTGTGGTCCCAAAACCACAATTCTGACTATACTGACATCAGAATTGATGGTATAGACCCATAATTCTTCCTCCAGAGTAAATATTTTCATTATTCATATGTGTGAAGAGCTTATAGGCCCTTCAAAGTCCCCAAAAGATATAAAAGAAGTTATTTTCTCACTGGAAAAGACTTATCTTATCATATCATTAGTATTCTTATGTGACAAAACTGTTATCAACCATTAGTTTCCTTAAAATTATCTTGATATAATTAAAAGTGCTAATTATTGTGGCTTCTTGTAGAGTCATAAGATATTAAACAGCTGCAACTAAGACCCTAAGTAGATTCATCACCACTTTTACTCATAACATTAGGGTCTTAATTATTAATTTTACCTATTTTTACCATGTCGCAGTCAAAGTGCTAGCGTGTATTTAATGTTTTAAGGTACTGCATATACTCACCCTAACAAAAAATGGAAGGAAAAGTAAAAGGAAGTGGGTTTTAATAAAAGAAGCTGAGAACACAAAGTGATTTTGAAGAAAAGAAGTTTCAATCTCAGCTTGATTAAAAGAAAGAGAAAAAGAAATTTGATTTAAAAAGGTCTATTTTTAATTTGATTATCTATAAAATGAGCTATAATTAATTATTATTATTTTTAATATTGAATAATTCATTTTGGTTGAATCATTAAAACCTTATGGCTTTATATATTACTCCATAATTCATTAAAATAAAACATACTCATATCAAAATTTATTAAGAAGTTATATGATGTTAATCCTTTAATACTTGTTGAAAAATAATTAAAATTGATCTTATTTAATATCAATATCTATGATAATTATTATAGTAAATCAATTAAATAGAAATAGATATTTAGTTTTTTTAATTTATCTTACTACACTATTCATTTAAATTATGAGCTGGGGTAGAAAAGAATTGGAATATTAATTTGAATCATAAAATATAGCTCATAAATCTTGTGAAAACTATTGGGATAAAGATAATTGGAGGTCCAAACATTTTCCAATACCTTATAAACTTGTGTAGAAATTCCAAGATCAGTACAAATGATAGCACAAATGGTGGATTGAGTAAAGTGAATTAAATCTTTTTCTCTCCAATTTTTTTTTTAAATTTTATTGGAATTTGAAAAATTAATTTCAAAGCTACTTTCAAGGAAAATAAAATTTCAATCAAAGAACTTTTGATTTGGTTTGGTATTAAGTGGATCAATATATTTCTTCACTTTCATCCACCATCCAACAGCCACTTTTGAGTCATTGGAGGTATTGTGAGATTTGCTTTAAGATTGATTTTTAGTGAAAATATCAAGAAGAAGAAAAATCATGATGAGCTATATTACCATCATCAGCTGAACAAAATGATGGAGTTTGGTCTCTTTAAAGATTTTCATTGAAATATTTGAGGAATTCAGAAGATTTTGAGGTAAATTTTAAGCCTTCTTATTATTTTCTTAAAATTCTTTTAAAATATTAATATTTGTTTCAAATTTCCTTGGTGGAACCATAAATACCAATACTTTAATCTTTGGTCATAGATTTCCTTCATCTAACAGGAAAAAATCTTCTAGAAAGAATCTTTCTTATTCTAACTGGAGTTGATCTTTTTTATCAAATAACATTGTATTCAGATTATTGATTTTAAATTTTTACATGATTGAAAAGGCATAAAATCAAAAATTCCAATCAATTTTTTCCTTGGTGAAAGAACTAAGGTTGAATCTAAATCAATAATATGGAATTTATCATTGGTCTTCAGAAAAAAGGAATATTTAAGGAATTTTAAAGCCGAAATATTGTTTAATTATTTGAGTATTATTTTGGTAATTTTGTTTGGAAAATTGTCTAAATATTTAGAAAAAATAATCTTACTCTTGATTGGTTCCATTTTTATTGCTTTTTCCACCTGTTTTGTATACTTACTAGGATAAATCATAATTATAAAAACAGCCGGAATGAGCCTTTGATGCTAGGAGCGTAAAAACCAAAAGAAATGATTTCTTCTGTATGAGAAGGATCTTATTCCGCTCAGATTAGTCTGTAGAATTCCAATTTGCCATAAAACCAAGGTTGGTTGGCTCATGAATCGCCAGCTTGGATATTTCCAGAATTATGGTGCTCAAGTTTTGTCTTTATCCAACTACTTGATCTTCTCTTGATGATGATCTTCTCTTGATGATGATATTCTCTTGATGATGATGATCAAGAGGATGATGATGGAGTGTTGAATTGGGGGTCACGCTTAGATTGAATATTGATTGACCGTCAGGGAATTTCCCGCTGTGTCATCCGCAACATAACTCCTCGGAAAGATCTCGTCAAATGAGTGGCGCTGGAAGTTTCCTTCATCACCGCCGTCATTGTAAAAATTTCTAAAACTTCCAAATAATTCTCACAACGAACTCACTGGGCTTAAGGATGGTAAGGAACTCTTCTGACTTCTCAACGATTCCCACAGGCAGCTGATTCTTGCTTTCGTCTTGAAATCATCTTAGCTCTATCCGCCTTCTCCGGCTGTTGTCGACAAATTCTTGAGCTTCGTCAATCAATCGCCTACCCCATTCCATGCGGTATCGAATGCCGTCAAGCGCCTCGAATCGGCTGGTTTTATCAGGCTGAAAGAGCGTGACGATTGGTCAAGCCAGGTGAAGAAGACTGGAAAGTATTATGTGACCAGGTGATCATCCAACTTGTCTCAAAATTATCTCGGCTTTGATCTGATCGATCCACCAATTGATCCCTTGGCTGGATCCAATCATCATCATCAGAAACCAAAGTTCCATCAGTTGAGCTGCTCGTTTGCATCATTTCCATGAGCTCATCATCGTCATTCTAGGCTTATGCTTTTCCTTCAATCCCTAGTCGCTTTTGCCGTCGGAGGCGCATATCAGCCAGGTAATGGTTTGGCAATCGTCGGATGTCATACAGACTCGTAAGGCCCATGAACCCTTAAATAATTTTCTTCACTCTAATGATCTTCTTAATATCAAGGCTAATCAGTACCTTTTTTCTTCTCAGTCCCTGCTTTAAAATCCGACCTGTCTCTAAAAAGACTAAATTAGGCTACCTTCAAGTTGAAACTGAGCTTTAGTTCGCGGTCCATTACTTCTTTAAAAAAATCACGCAATTCTCTGATCACATTAATTTCAATCATTAGTGGTGGTGGTATTTGGCCCACTTGGTTTGACCGTGATCTGGGTATTGCCGGTCGAGTGATTGTAAAGGATTCCAAAAGCCAATCGATTTCACCCGCTTATACTTCTCATTTGGTTCACGTTCCTCTTCCAATCCTCCGCATTCCCACTATTGCTATTCATCTCGAGAGATCACAAGGAGACACTCTCAAGTCAGATGGTATTTTTTCCAATAAGATTCTCAACATCTCGTCCTTATATAATCCAATTTTTCTACCAACAGGATCAACTTAGAAGACCAAGCGGTGCCAATCTTATCTATGGCTAATGATATTTTGAACAAGCCTGTTGGAAGCACTCCATCCTCAGACGCCAAGACTGCGCTTTCCATCCAAGACAAACATCATCCTTTACTCTTATCAATCTTATCTCGTTCACTTTCTTCCCACCATGGTACCCAAATTAGTGAAAATGATATACATGATCTCGAGTTATCCCTTTTCGATATCAACCCTTCCACCGTTGGAGGTGGTATGGGCGAATTCATTTTCTCGCCTAGACTCGATAATCTTTTCAGTTCATTTGCAGCTATAGAAGCTTTAGCCCAATCCGTCGAAGGAGACAATCAAAATAACTTGGAGCAAAATCCTTTGATTCGTACCATTGCGCTTTGGTAATTTGTCTTTGTCTTATTAATTGCCATACGATCTGATCAATTTTCATGTTGATCATCAAACCAGGGATAATGAAGAAATAGGCTCTGTATCTCATCAAGGTGCTCAATCAAATTTCCTCGAGGCAATTCTTACCCGTGTATCAAGTGCATTTGCCAAAGAGCCTTCTCCTGCTTTGACGGAACAAACTCTTGCTGCTTCATTCTTACTCAGCTGTGACATGGGGTCAGTCATTATCGTTCCTTTAATGTTAAAGATAATATTCATACTCACTCAATTTGAATTATTGTATGTTTGACATAAAGTCATGCCGTTCATCCTTGTTATCCTGAGAAGCACCAGCAAAGCCATCGTCCAATAATTAATCAAGGACCAGTGATCAAAACAAACGCAAACCAAAGATATGCTAGGTAGCTGGTTTGGTCAACACTTTGGACTCTTGTTAACTAAGCTTACAACGTCTTATTTTCTCCATGTACAGCAATGCCCCAACCACATTTTTATTAAGAAGAGTTGCTACCTTGGCCAATGTAAGCATTTTATCATTGTTGCAGTAACTGCCAACCTGACCCATATTTCACAACCTCTGCTTCCGGTTAGGTTCCTTTGCAAGAATTTGAAGTAAGGAATGATATGGCTTGTGGTGAGTCAATAAAAGCTATTTGAACCCGTTTAACCCGTCAAGGCATCCATCTTTATACTTAGCGTTGTGAATTTCTCCATCAGGGTCTACGATTGGTCCTCTTGTATCAAAGATTGGACTGCGTACTGTAGACATTGGCTGTCCGCAACGTCAGTAACTCTACCCATAAATATCTAATCTTAAATCAATTGCTAAGCAGCATTTAATCACCCTTTTCAACAACAATTCACCCTTTTTATTAGTCTCTATGCACTCTATTCGCGAGCAGGCTGGGTGTCAAGATATGGTTTACCTTACAAAGCTCTTTGAGACCTTTTTTGAAAAGTTCCAAGAGGTTGATTCTAGCTTTAGTACCGGTGAATAATTACTCTTCTCGCAAGTATGTGTCACCATCTTTTTTGCCCAGTGAACCATCTGTCAGTCCTTTATTTACATAACGGCTTTGAAATCTTTAAGTCTTGTTCGGTCATTGCATTAATTAGTTCTTTGTCATCACCCAGTTTTATTAGAAGTAATTCTCAAGCCCGCGGGTCTATTTATCCAGTATCATGTATGATACCGCCGGCAGCAGTTGACGTTTTCTTAGTATGGACTTTTTGGCTTGTTTCATTTGCCAATTTCTCCTTGTCATTTTCTAAATAGTTTCGTTCAAAAGATTTCGTTATTTTCTTTATTGAGGCTAGTATTGGCTCGTTTGTTTATCACCTTGACAAACAACATGAGCGCTTCTTTATTAGCTACGTACGTACCAACGTTGGCCGACGAGTACGTAATCGATATATAGTTTTGCCAGCAAGGCAGATCTCAAACCACTACATACTTGGCTGTTGGACTCAGTAATTGGGTATCACTCGCTCGCTGGTAACAAGCGCATACTTATCGACTTGGCATTTGAGATCGAAGTAAAACAAATGTGAAATACCATTGTAATCATCGCACACTTAAAGGCTAAATATTATTACAATGTATTGGCCAAATGTCCTCCAAATTTTGACGTGCCTACTAAGGAGCAACTCATCAATGAGTCGCTTGGCCAGAGGTGGCCATTGATTTGCGACCCCAGGGTAGTCTGCGCAGAAGACCTTAAGGGAGGTATCTTGAGAAAAGGCTTTTTCAACAAGCGTTGATGAGGATGGTACACTCAGCCACTCCCCAGATTTGGCAAATCGCCGGTGATGATTTGTCTGATAGAATAAAATTCACGCTAGCATGATCTCAAAAGGCGCAATGAACAGAATAAGCAAAAATTACCTTCCAATGCTCAAAAGTATATGCGTATTCCACCTTTGAATGGTGGATGTAAAGTGTGCAAACATGTAATCGGGTCATCTTCATACAATCCAGATGCTTCAATGCTCACTTCAATTGGAGTTTAATTCAAATGTTGGAGTAAGTCAAATCATTCTGATTCAAATGTGAAGAGCTCATTAAGCCAAGTATAGAATTTCTTTTTTGGCTCATTATGATATCATGATTAAGTGAATCATTAAATTGAAAACTTTTGTGGAGGCCTGGTGTAATTGTTCTGAATAAGGTTATCAAGATTAACTTTATTAGAAAAGAAAAACATCATTATTAGAATATTCTTGTATTATAAATTTTATAGAAGTAAATGTTTTATGCTTTTAGAGTCAGATAGTGGTAGTGTAGAGTCCTTTTTTGTTATGCTCATGATAGTGGAAGGGAATTGTTTTGAATTTTAAGGGCAGTAATGATTTAGCTGAACAGTAGCATTGATGATTATCATATAAAAAAGATAATAATAATGTATAGTGTAAATGTGTAAGATGTGACTATGAAACTGATGACAATATTACTATTAATCAACAGTACTATGTCTGTTCTTATGAAATATAATAATAAAGACTTATTTCTTTCACATGTTAAACACTACTAGTGATTTTAACAGAGAGCAGTAATTGTCTACAAGAATCAATTACAAGAAGATTTTAATAATAAAACTTCTAATTATCTTTTATAAGAATAATTATAAATATAATTCTTGAAGAAAACTAATTATTTAGAGAAAAACTTTAAGAATTAAGAGGAAATTACTCACTAATATTCCAAAGAGCTTATTGAAAGATGAGATAGAGAGATTTGACATAGAATTGTGGATTTAAAGGATCAAAAGGTATTTATAACAGTATTACAACAATATATAGTTGGATTCTATGATTTCACATCTTTCTGATTGATTCTGAAAGATTTGAAATACTTAAGAACAGCTTTAACTAATACTTACTTGTTTGTAATAATGATTTAAATGAGAATAAGATGATGATGAAAAACCAGCAAGAAGAGGCCTCTTTTAAGTCAACAACAGCTCACAGAGGCGTGCCATGGAGCAAACTGAGAAACCAGTGAGTGAGAAAACAATAAACCCTTTTGGATTATTGATTGCATCATCTGTTGTCACGCAAGATTATCATAATTATTTAATTGATGCTTTTACGTGACTACCAACCCCAATATGGTTAAGAATAAAAGGAGTAACATCTGTAAATCTTCTTTTATTCCAAAATAATCATTGATTTCTCAAAGTTATCAATGTAATTGGAAATTTCATCACAGGTTGTAATTATTGTGAATTTTTGAAGATTCAGTGTTTCATGTAGAATAGGCAAAAATGGACTGTAAGTAAAACTTTTAATTTTACTAGTAGAACTGTAATTCCTTTTGGTTTTACCATAGATAATACAGTTCTCCATTGGTCCTGAAAGATACAGAAATATTCATTAAGAATTGTATTTTTAATGAATTTTTGAAGTTTTTACCTCATTTCTACGTAGAATTGCAAATATCAGTGTTTAACTGGTTGCTATGAGGTAAATCAATGGATACAAGTCCAAAGAGGGTTTTAATTAATCTTCTGGGGTTTATCCATGGAAAATAATTAAGAATTGAAATGGTTACAGGAGTCTAAGTAGCTTTTTACCTCCTTGGCACATCAAAATAGCAGGTTATTTGCTATTTTCTTAAGATTTACTGTAGTTGTAACATGGTAACCAAGTTCCCAAAGTGTTTCAGTTTACTAATTGGGCCTAGATCAGCCATGTATCCAAGCTTTGGAGCTGTCCACCCCTCTGAGGCCTCAGAAGTTGGGTACCCTGGCTCTCTTTGATGTCTTTTGTCCCCCTTGCTTATTTTTCACGTCAAAATAGAAATTTAAGCTTCAAGTGAGATATCCACTATGGGTGTACCAAAAACCCATGTAAGAATACCATGATATTAAGTGCTCAAAACATGAATAACACTATTCTCAGTGTATATGTAACATGGGATTTCTCACATTCCCATTATTTTGGTGTGAAATTAAGAAAAACAAAAATTTATACAATCTTTTATGTGGTATTAATGATGTGGTATTGAAGTATTTTCCATTTTACCACCTCAGAGAGTTAATTTGAGCTTATTCACTCTATGGAGCTACTCTAGGTGAATTTTTGTTTAGAATCCAAATCTGGCCTCAAATCCATGGATTTACTTACTCAATAAAAAGTTATTCATCTTTTCTGAAATCAAAAATGATGAATTTTGGATATATGCATGACTTATGAGTTATTCATAATTCAAAATTTATTTTTAAGATAATTGTGGCCTATTTGGGTATGTAAAATATACCTCAAGCCTCACAAAATGGTAACATGAGTGATGAATGGAGTGCATGTACAAAACCTTATCTTGGTGGTAGTAAATTAGTTATTGGTTTATAAAATGTTTATTACTCCTATGTAAACTGAAAATTAACTAGTCTTCATATCCATATGCATTAAGAGTCTGCAAAACCCCTAAGCCCTAACCCTATTCCCCCTAAAGAATATAAATAGTCAGAACTTTTTCCCATTTGAAAATTGTAACTTCTGATTTTTTAGAATCCATTTCTAGGAGGCTAAATTAGAGATATGTTTGATAATTAAGCTTAGTAATTGGTCTGTTTTTGAAATAGATCAAGAGAACCAATAGTGTGAATCAATTTCAATTTATTCCCCACTAGCAGGCAGACAAGTAATAAACATGATTAGGATGTTGATACTTAAAGTTAAGAGTAATGCATCTTTGGAGTTTAGTGATTAAAACTTAAGAGTAATTTTAGATGATTTTAAAATAGAACCATCACTTTAAATTTTTTTTATCAGATTTAATAATAAAACCTTAATTTTTTTTAAAAAAGTGATTTTACTACTTTTAAGCTAAATTAGAACCCTTTAATTAAGTTAAAGCTTATCAAGATACATTATAAAAATAAAATAAAAACCCATTAACAATTTCAAATAAATTAATTAAAATAATTAACAACATCTTCATATCCCTATTAACATTAAACATCTATCAGTTTATCATCTATAAGGACCAATGTTAATATTATACTGGAATTATGTTTCTTGCAGTCATAATTCATCACCTAATTAATAACTCTTGATCAAACTCATACTAATTGCATTCTATCATCCATATCAAAAACCAGAAACATACCATTATAAAGATAAAAACATTGATTTAAAATAGGAAGTTACCAAATTGTTTTTATACTCACATAAAATACCTCTCATAGTATATACCATAGTAGTAGCACTTGTAGCTTATAGATAAAACTAAAAAACCAGTAGATTTAATTTAATTTTTCCTCAGTATATATTTCAATTTATATTCCCTTACCCATTAGTGTCTACTGATATTGATATACCTGGTTAATTATTATTATAATAATATTGAGTGGATATTTTCTAACATCCCTTTTTTGGTTAGTATACTGCTATAAGTGTTAACAAGTGTTATATTTCTTCACTATATTATTTTAACTATCTGTACTATTTAAACTAAAAAATTAAAAATACATAAGAAAGAGTTTTTTTTGTTTGTTTTTAATAGTTAAAAGTGTGTTCTTTTTTCTTGTTTTCTTCTTTCTTTTTTATTCAATTTATTCTAATTTTGTAACATGATTTCAGTGTAATCCAACCAGATTTTCTGAAAGTTTTATAAATTATTTATTTGTTAAGATTTTGAATAACTATTGTTTTAAGTAGAAAAAAGTCTGATTAGAGAATGTTGAGTAGAATGTTTTCTGATCAAGCCACTATCAACAACAAAATTGATTGGTGAACTCAGTAAAATTGACTTAGAATATTAGCAATGGAAGTCTAGCTATTCTAGCACATGAGAAAAAAAAGAATTACAACTCCCAAACAGAAATTCAAACCTGTTTAATTGTCATTTCCCCTTCCAGGTACTTCCTCATTTTATCCCAGATGCAGAGGAGTTCCTACATCTGGTGTCCTAACAGTGGCAGTCAGATAGAAGTATTTTTAGCAACTTTTCAGCTTGATCTCAAAACAAAAAAATATTAATGAAATAACTATATTTTGGAAACTGGACTCAAATAATTTTTCAAATGAAAAAGCATCACCTTTTCCTCATTCATTAATTTTCAAAAGCCTAATCTGAGTCCTATTATTATTATTACTCATTAAAAACATCTATATCAACTGGAAAAGAATCACAAGCATATTTTAGATTACTTGTTACTACCCCCAAAACAAATAAAAAGGAAGAGGAAAAGCTGAAATACTTTCTTTTAAGCCTTATTCAATATTTCAAAAGGAGAAATCAGAAAGAAGGTAAATTTGAAGGAAGATACTACAAAGTAGAAAAACTGGAACATTCAACATCAAAACTAACACAATTACCTGAAGATAATATGGAAGAACAGTATGAGGAGGAGAGTGAAGAAGATGATCAAAGTGAAAATGTAAAAAATATTTTAAGTCAATTTCAGATTCTCTTGTCAGGTCCTAAGAAAAGGAAGAGAAAGAGAAGGGAATCAATATCATAAACAGCAGGAGCTAGTCCTAATGAACTTACTTTACCTACAAACAATAGACCAGAAGAATCACCAATACAAACAACACCTGAGACTAGAGCAAAATCTACTCCAGAAACAGAGTCAAGACCATCAAATATTACAAGGAAGTTTTTTGTTTCAATACCAACACATCCAAGTACTGTGAGCCTTAGAGGTAATTTCATATACCCAAAAGACCACAAATATAAAAAATAACATATTAATATAAATAAAATAAATTTATTTATATTATTAAAATAAAAATAAAAAATATAAATATAAAATTATATTAAAAATAAAAAATTAATTATAATTTAAAAATAAAATTACTTTAAATTTTGTAAATATAAAATTACATTTATACTTGAAAAATTTAAGTAAAAATGAAATTTTAACAAAATTGTGAAAAAATAAATAAATTTGGAAAAAAGTTAAATAAAATTTATTATAACTTTTTATCCAATAAATAAACATATAAATTTTATTTCACCATTGGATTCCTCATAAAAAATCAGGTGGGGTCACCTCTGAGTGAAATTTTTGTAACTCAACTCTAAATAAGCTTAAATTAAGTTTTTAGTATTTTCAATACAAAAGTTGAAAATCCTCAAAACCTTAATTTAATTCACACCACATGTGGTGTTAACCATCAATTTTTGTGTTAAAATTGAGGTGTTGTGTTTAGTTTAGAAGTTATGAGGAATTAAAGTATTTTCAATTGAATTCAATTGAAATGTCAAAATGTGCGCGTGTATTACATAAGTGAACTTTGATTTACATATGAGGTGTCAATTATTACTGTATTGTACTGTACAATTGAATTGAATTACATGTGTAAATTATAAGTATAATACATGATGAGGAATTAAAGGAAAAATAAATTGGAAAGATTAAATTTGGGGGGGAAAAGGAACTCCAGCTCTAAGGGGGAGCTAGACCCCCAAAATACTTGCTGAAAGGCGTGGGATGTCAAAATTCACGCAAAAGTTCATCACTTTTGGCCTGGAATTGAGTTACAGGGTCTGTGGACTCAATTGATGATGAGGTTTTGATACCAACTGGGGTAGTTTTAGCTGTTGCCAAGAAGGTAAAACTACCCTTAAGATAAAACAATCATAATAAAAACAGTTTTAACTGGTTTCTACGCCTCTGAAACACATTCTGACGTGTTTTGAAGGCTCTAGGCCTGGTATTGCTATAGTAATGGCTGATTTAAGGGTCTAAAATGGCTAAAAATGGCTAAAAATGGCTTAAACCAGCCCTTTTTGGTCTAAACCAGGGTTCAATGATGCCATAATTGGCTTTTCTGTTGTCAGACTGTTTTTCACGACTGACAAGAGTAAATTCTACTTTTGGAGTAAGAGAATTGATGGCTATAAAAGAATGTCTTCTTTGCCCCACTTTTCTCTTCATGTTAGAATCTTTTCCTTTTATTAATTAGTTTAAAACTGTTAAACCAATCAATCAAAGATTCCAACCACCACTTTTAAATCATTTTAATCCTTTTAAACCACGTGAAAAAATCATTATAATCATTGTTTGTAACTCTTATAATCATTTTTACCCCTGAACCACCCCAAAAGTGAATTAAAGCATCTTTCATCACTGTAAACTTTGTCACTTTGTTTCCAAATTCACTCTGGTCACTTGTGGGCGTGTTTTCTCTTTAATATTCTTTTTAAAGACTTTGTTCTTTAATTAATTGCTTGCAGTTCTTTGCTCAATTAATTCCAATTGAAATTGCTCTTGAAGAAATTTCTTTTGTAGCCTTAAAATATCTCTTGTAGAGTATTTTTTGGATAAATTTTTATTGTTGGTAAAACAATAAATTTTTATAATATTATTGTTTTATACTAATAAAGTTATAAACAATAAAATTGGCGTGTTTTCTCTTAAAAATAATATTTCATACTATTTTTAATTGATTTTTACCTTATACAAATTTTGAGGACAGGAAAAGTACTTGATTTTTAATCAAAGTTTCATATCCACACCTTACAAGTACACTGCATCAGGAAATTCAAAGAAAAGAAATATCTGTAATTAAAATAAAGGCAAAAAATTATAATCTTAATTTAAATGGAGAAGAAGTTGAAAAGTTTATTGAAAAGATTTAAAGGATAGATCAGATAGAAGTAGCAACAGAAGAAGATCTGGAAATGCAGATGGCCTTTTGTACAACAGATTCAAAAATTAGTAATACAATAGAATAAATTTCTGGTTATTAATAAGGAATCTAGAATAATCTTAAGAAATAACTCATTACCAAGTGAGGAATATTTGAAAATGAGAGAAGATAGAGGAAAGGTTCCATTATAAAATTATTCAATCATACCAAAGATGATGGAGTATAAGGTTTGAATATGAAAAAATAAGTAAATATTACTAATAATTGAATTATTTTACTCTTAATTTACTCAGCAAAATAATTCATAATATTCAAGATAATTATAATAATAAAGAAATATTATAATTATGGTGTAATATATATATATATATTATTTGAATAAAACAAAATTAATAAATTCATATGAAATTGTTATTTAATAATAAAAACAATTTATAACATTAATATTACTAATATTAATGTTATTTATTAATATAAATACTATTTATATTAATAAAAGAATTATCAAAAGTGATAATAAAGAGAAATAAAATGCTTTTAAAACTTAATATAATAATTTTTTTTAGAGTTTACAACAAATAATTCAAATAAAACTTACTTAAATTGTATTTACAAATAAAAATAAAAGAAATTACAAATATTCTTTATTTGAAATGGAATTGAAGATTTTAGAGAGAATATTACAAAAACAACAAAATATTGAGTGAATCACATCAAAGCTGGTTATTACAATAAAAATTATCTTTGTTTCTTAATAATATAATAGATTTATATATACATAATAAAGAAATTACCTTTTGACTTAATTTTTTACTGTTTTTAATGCGTCTGAGGGGGAAATAGAGGAAAAAGAACTCTATTTATAGTAAATTCCTCCCTCATAGAGTCCAGAAGGCTTCTAGTAGACATTTAACAATGTTATCCACTGGAGTTGATTGGTATTTTAAGGTTTAGTGATCATTACATCATAATTAGAACTTCTTATCTCAAGATTATGTCATTATTTACAGTTATTACTGTAACTCTGAGTTTTCTGACATCATAGGCTTGGATAAATCCTAAACTTTGTATATTATATTATTTTTAATCATAATATACTAGTATTCACTATTTTTATCACTTATATAACTTTTAAACTTAAAACAAGATTACAGTGTGTGATCATCAATGATCATTTTTAAGCTCTAACTTGAATCATGAATAAAACTTGATTTATTCATGCTACAGCCATTTGGAGAGTGAATTATGATAGATTGGCATGTACTTCTTAGGCCATCAAGAGAATTTTATTCAATAATCAAAACTCCATTTTTTGATGATTTTTCTTTTAACTCATCTTTTTTGTCAAAATTTACTATTTTCAACTTCAAACCATGATTTCAGGTGGTTATACCTTGAATATAATTATGTAAATTACATAATTTTTTACATATGAGCTATTGGAATCTGAATATCCACTTCTTTTAAGTTTGGACTAATTTTAAATCAAAGTGGTCAAAAGCTATTGTAATTTTGCTCAATAAACCCTTTCAAGTTATAACCTTGTTTATAGCTTGTCAAATAAATTTTGTATATGTATTTCCATAGCTATTTGGTGACAACTCTATTTTTGGATAATCTCATCACCTTTCATAATTCATGACATATGAGCTAAAAACCATGAATATTTGTGCTGATTATAAAAGCTCATATATTCAGGTTATCTCAGTACGTATTGACTTTACAGATATTAAATGAAAATATTATATGTGTAGCCTTTTATGGAGAAACAAATGGTGTAATTTAATTTACATTCTGATTCATTGTTTTCAGAGATAATTGAGATTTTATGCCATTTTATGGCATGTTTACTTATTTTAAGATAATAATTTCAATTCTTATTATTGGAATAAGTATTGTAAAGTTGTTTTTGTGACATTTTTTGATATGTGGTCATATCTCAAAGGCTTGAAATCACTACCACCAAAAAATATCGTACCAAAATATGATATAGTTAATTAGGGTATCATCCACTGTTGTACCTCTTCAGTAGACTCTTTTAGTCTTGAAGCTCAATAATTCTTGACCTATCCTATTATTTGGGTCTTCCTTCATGTCTAAGCCTCCTTAAAATCTTATCAGAATTAGGTATATCACTCTCAAGTAGAAATTAATCTCCTTGAGCTGGGTTACTATACCTTACAAGGTATTTCCAAATTTTTTTGTTTCTTTTCCTTTTTTCTTTCAGGACTTCAACAATTTTCTTTTCTTACCCTTCTTTTAGAGGCATAATTCCAAGTGGTGGTTTATTTATCAGGGGAAAGAATTCCCTATCATTTGATCTGTAAGGCCTTATCATAATTACAGGTAAAGTTGGGTGTTTTTTCATTAATTCACATGTTAGTTCTAGTTTTACAGCATTAGGGCCATTTAGTAATCTTATCACAAAAGGTCCTGCAAATGAATCTTTTAATTTATTTGGGCCTTTGATTTTGTTAAAGTTTAGAGTTGATACTAAGACCAAGTATCCTATATCAAGATCAGGTGGCTTAAGACTTTTTTCAAATCTTTTTTTTGAATATTCAAAATAATCTTGCATACATTTGTTTTCATGATATCTTTATTTGCCAAGAATTATTATGAAAATTCTTGCTGTTGAATGTATATCCACTAAGTACTTTTTGAGAGTGTCATAAGGAAGTCATGGGTTGCATCCTTTTTCTAACATTGATGGTGTTTTTCCAGTTGAATAATGAATTGATGCCTTATGCTCCAGTTCAAGAGCTGGTATTAAGGTACACCAATCATGGGTAAAGCCATCAGAGTCTGTGAATTCTAGTCCATAAGTACAGAATTTTCTGATCATGCCTTCTAAAGTGTTTATCATTCTTTCTGATAGACCATCAGTCTGAGGGTGTTAATCTGTTGAGAATAATAATTTTTTATCAAACAATTTATGAAGATTTGTACCAAATTCTGAAGTGAATTTGACTATATTCCATATCCTTATGGTTGTGTCCATTGCTGTTTCATCTTCATGACATGGTAAAAACATTGGTGTTTTACTGTAACTGTCAACTAATACTAGGAATTCATTAAAACTCCTGTCTCCTCCTGGAGTTCAGGCTGTTACCCAATCCATATGAGCTATTTCCCATGGGGATTTTGGTTCTTAGACTTGGATCATCATTCCAAATTTCTTTACTGTGGCTCTGTTTGATCTTCACATCCATCACAGGTTTGGCAGTATTATGCAACATCTTTTCTCCAATTTGGCCACCAAAAGCAGGTTTTCACCCTCTCTAGTGTCCTATCTTCTGAGAGATGTCCAGGTACAACACCATCATGACATTCATGTAGTATATTATTTACCAGAGTCCTATCTATCAAGGTCATAACACTTGTGTTTTTAGTCCTATCATGAAGAATTCCATCAAAGAGGTGGAATCTTCCTTCATCATATAATCTTTTCCATACGTCATCTAGTTTGGAAGATAGTGATGGGTCTTTGCAATATTTCATTAATAGTTGACATAAGATATGAAAATTTTTGTCCATCTTATAGCTTTCTTTAACTTAATTAAAGAATTCTGTGACAATGTCTGTGACACATATCCCTTCTATATGATGTTATTCCTGTGGTACCCATGCTGGGTTTTCAGGTGTATTTGCTAAAGACCATCTGCTAAGACTGTCTGCATTTTCATGAATATTTCCAGTTTTATGAGCTATGGTCATATTTACTCTATATTCTTGGATAGCAATCTGCCATCTCAGCATATTTATATTTGGTGTATTCATGTTTAATAAATATCTTACAGAATTATAGTATGTAATGAAATAAAACACTATTCCATTTGAATAATAATGTAATCTTTATAAATCCAACACTAGGAAAAGAAGGTTCCATTTATATTTCTCTATATCTTTCTCCTGTTGGGTTAATTTGTATTTTAATGAAGCAAATTGGTCCTTCAACAGGTTTATCATTGATGATTTGTTTTTGGTGTAGTGCAGCACCTAGTCCTCCTCCACATGCATCAAAGCACAGTTTGAAAAATAGTTTCCAATATGGAATTAAAATAAATGCCTCATTTGTGAGGGCTTTTTTCAGTTCCTCATATGCTTTTACCCTTTCTTCAGTAATTCCATAGGTTTTCCATTTCTCACAGAGTTTATACAAGGATTTGGCAATTATTACAAATTCTTTTATATGATGTCTGTAATATCCAGAAAGTCCTAGAAATTATTTAATTTCTTTTTTGGTTTGGAGCACTGGTTTCAGGGGAACTACTGCTACTTTGCTTTTATCTATGCCCAAACTCAATTCATATACAGCATTTCCTAGGGCTTTTAGTTCACTATCTGCAAAATGACATTTTTTCAGGAAATTTTCATATTTACTTGGAATATCTTTTGTAAGACTCTTTCTAGTCTTGTTAGGTGAATTTTCCAAGTTTCTGAGCAAACTATAATATTATCAATGTAGATGATTAACCATCCATATGATAATTACTCAGGAAATATGGTATTAATCATTCTTTGATACTGGGAAGGGAAATTTTTTATACCAAAAGACATTCTTAGGTATTCATATATGCCACAATACACTATTATCCTTGGTAGTTTTCTGGCATTTTCTGTTGAGAAATTTTGGTGAAAACCTTTAGAGAATTTATGGATGTACTGAGCTTAGCCTGTAGCAATTGTGTTAATGTCTCATGGATTCTGGGTATTGGGGACCTGTGCTAGATTTGTCTATGAAGCTTCTGATAATACTACTATTAATCAATATGTCACAGGGGCTTCTGGGAAAAACAAGAGTGGCCTGGAACTCAGGAATAAATAACTCGGAGGGATCCAAAAGGGTGAAGAAAGTAAAGAAGAATATATTTCTTCAAAGGAAAATAAGAATGAGTACAAGATATGACAAAGCCTAAAGAGCCAACCAAGTAAATCTGCAATTCACTGTTTCAACCTTCCAGAAAGAACAATGTAATTAGTAAAGGATATGACCACCAATATCCAATGACAGGCAAAGAGAAAAGTGCAAATGACTGACTTAAGAATATCAGTATCTACTTTTAATAATGAAAGGAAAATGATAATAATAATAAATCCAGTAGATTAATTAACCAGGGAAAAATTCCCCAGGGAGGAAAAAGTGGCTAGTATATGTGTAAGGTTGAAGACTGATCCTGGAGGGTTGATAACCCAGCTGTATTGACTGTTTTGGGTCAATACAGATCTGGCCATCTTGAGAAATGAACTCTTTTGCCTTGAATTCCCACAGTGAAATAGGAATTGGACCCAAAGGGCCAATGCCATACAGGTTGCCTGAGTACAGCATGTATGGATCAATTGAGTTGTCCAAGGAGTGGTAGAGTGCTTGATGCTTTGACAACTGATTTTGATAAGTAACAAATTCTTGAAACTGTTATTGAAGAATCCTGGGCTGGTATTCCCTTGGGGGAATACTGTTAAGATGAAAATACAACACCTGAAGGCTCAGGTGATTGGTATCCTCAAATGGTCTCATGAATTCTGCCATGGATTGCCAAATTGAGTAAGATGAGTCTCCCCCTTGAAATGGACTGATGGGCTGGTGATGTGACTTGAAAAGAGGGAGTTGAGCCTTGATAGTGTCACCATTGGATTGCTGAGGAAAAATGGTGCATAATGATATATAATACCATATATGCCCAACTCCTGGTTCCTGCAGTGCAGGGTCCATAAAAGAGGGAAAAAGTTTCCCTTGACTTGAGGGGAAACCCTGCTGGACCTGAGCTGGTGGCCTCTGGTGGAGTCTTGGGGTCTATGGTCATTTGTGGCTAATTTGAGGTTTTTGGGTCCATAGAGGTATTGGCCAATATTGGGGCACAGATGGGCCCACTTGTGGTTTGGGGGCTAATGGGATTCCCCCTTGGATTTGGGCCAAAGGGGGCCCAAATGGTCCTGAGGCCACAAAGGACATATAGGGCCTAAATGGCTGAAAAAGGCCATCTAGGCCTATATCCCCCTAATCAAACGGGGTGGGCCAGGGGTCAAAGACCCTGGAACCTAAAGTGACCCCCAGGCCCAAAATCAAAGGGATTGGCCTGGGCTCTGGTGAGGTAAAGAATGGGAGAAAAAGGCTAATGGAGCAGGATATGGCCAAAAAGCCATTTAAATGCCACTGAAGGCCAATTTGCCATAAATTGGGTCAGGCTGAAATTGCCTAAACAGGCATTGGAGGGGGGGTTCTTCTCATGGTTGTGACACAACAGTATTATGACTGTTCTTATGAAATATAATGAAAAAACTCATTATAACCACAATAAAATAATTAATTACTTAATTATTTATTTGACTGGGTATACACTACTAGTGAGTATAACAACAAGCAGTAATTGTCTTCAAGAATCAATTACAAGAAGTATACAATCATAAAAATTATTTTAATATATAATTATCTTTTGGAAGAGTAATTATAAAGATAATTACTGAAGAAAACTATTACTAGAGAAAAACTTTAAGAATTAAAATAAATCACTCACTAATACTCCAATAATACCTTTCAAAGAATTGGTAGATATTTGATGGATAAATTGTGGATTTAAAGGATCAAAATTGCTTTAAAACAATGTAATAGCTATAAATATTGGAAAAAGTATATCTATATGATTTAAAATCTTTCTCATTAATTTGGAAAGATTCAAAACACTTAAAAAAAAAAACTAATACTTTCTTGTTGGTACTAAAAGTATGATTGAATAATAAGAAGATTTGAAAAAAAAAGCAAGAGGAAGCCGCTTTTAAGTCAATAATAGCTCACAGAGGCATTCCATGGAAGAAACTAAAAAAGGCTATGAGTGAGAAACCAGTCATCCTCTCTGGATTATTGATTGAATCATCTGTTGTCACATAAGATTATCATAGTAACTTAATTAAGTGATTTCTGTGACTACCAACCCATTCATGGTTAATCATAAAAGGAGTAAAAACTTTAAATCTTCTTTTATTTCAAATGAAAATCAATTTCTCAAAGTTATCAATGTTATTGGAAATTTTATCACAGGTTGTCTTTTCTGTGAATTGTTGAAAATTCAATGTTTCACATGGAATTATCAAAAATGAATTGTAAGTAAAACATCTAATTTTAAAAATGAAACCATGATTATTTTTGTTTTTTTATGGATCATAGAATTATTCATTAGTCCTGAAACTTTCCGAATTATCAATCAAGAATTGTATTTTTAATGAATTTTTGAAGTTTTTACCTTATATCTATGTAGAATTGCAAATAGCACAGTATGACTGGTTGCCATGAGTTAAATGAATGGTGACTACTTCCAAAAGGGTTTTAATTACTATTTTAAGGTTTATCCATGGGAAATAAGTAATAACTGACATGGTCACAGGTGTCAGAGTTGCTCTTTACCTCCTTGTCATGTTGAAATAGCAGCTTATTTGTGAGCTTTGAGGCATATTTTACATACCCAAATAGGCCACAATTATCTTCAAAATAAATTCTGAATTATGCATAACTCATAAGTCATGCATATATCCAAAATTCATCATTTTTGATTTCAGAAAAGATGGATAACGTTTTATTGAGTAAGTAAATCCATGGATTTAAGGCCAGATTTGGATTCTACACAAAAATCCACCTAGCGTAGCTCCATAGAGTGAATAAGCTCAAATTAACTCTTTGAGGTGGTAAAATGGAAAATACTTCAATACCACATCATCAATACCACATAAAAGATCCGTGAAAATTTTTGTTTTTCTTAATTTCACACCAAAATAATGGGAATGTGAGAAACCCCATGTTACATATACACTAAGAATAGTGTTATGCATGTTTTGAGCACTTAATATCATGGTATTCTTAAATGGACCTTTGGTACACCCATAGTGGATATCTCACTTGAAGCTTAAATTTCTATTTTTACATGAAAAATAGGCAAGGGGGACAAAAGACATCAAAGAGAGACAGGGTACCCAACTTCTGAGGCCTCAGATGCGTGGAAAGCTCCAAAGCTTGGATCCATGGCTTATCTTGGCCCAATTAGTAAACTAAAACTCTCTGGGAACTTGGTTACCATGTTATGACTACAGTAAATCTTAAGAAAATAGCAAACAACCTGCTATTTTGATGTCCCAAGGAGGTAAAGAGCTACTTAGACTCCTGTAACCATGTCAGTTCTTAGTGAATTTCCATGGATAGACCCTAAAGGAGTAATCAAAACCCTTTTTGGACTTGTATCAATTGATTTACCTCATAGCAACCAGTTAAACACTGATATTTGCAATTCTACATAGAAATGAGGTAAAAACTTCAAAAATCCATTAAAAATACAATTCTTAATGAATCTCTCTGAAGCTTTCAGAACTAATGAAGAGCTGTATTATCTATAGTACAACCCAAAAGAATAATAGTTTTACTAGTAAAATTCAAAGTTTTACTTACAGTCCATTTTTGACTATTCTATGTGAAACACTGAATTTTCAAAAATTCACAGTAATTACACCCTGTGATGAAATTGCCAATAACATTGATAACTTTGAGAAATCAATGATTATTTTGAAATAAAAGAACATTCAGAGATTTTACTCCTTTTATTATTAACCATATTGGGGTTGGTAGTCATGTAAAAGCATCAATTAAGTAATTATGATAATCTTATGTGACAACAGATGATGCAATCAATAATCCAAAAGGTTTTATTGTTTTCTCACTCACTGGTTTTTTAGTTTGCTCTATGGCACACCTCTGAGAGCTGTTGTTGACTTAAAAGAGGCCTCCTCTTGCTGTTTTTTCCAAGAATCATCTTATTATTCATTTATATCATTGTTACTAACAAGTAGGTATTAGTTGAACTATTATTAAGTGTTTTAATTCTTTCTTATCAATCAGAAAGATGTGAAATCATAGAATCTAACTATATATTGTTGTAATGCTTCTATAAATCATTTTCATCCCTTAAATCCACAATTCTACATCAAATTTCTCTACTTATATCTTTCAATAAGTTCTTTGGAGTATAAGTGAGTCATTTATATATAGTTCTCAAAGTTTTCTTCAAGAATTATCTTTAGAATTATTCTTGAAAAAGATAATTATATCTTAAAATAATTTTATTATTTTAATAAAAGAAGTTTTTATTATGAAATTCTTCTTGTAATTGATTCTTGTAGACAACTACTTCTCACTGTTAGAATTACTAGTAGTGTTTAACACATGAAAGAAATAATTCTTTAATTCTTTAATTTTGGTTATAATAATATTTTATTATTATATTTCATAATAACAGACACAGTAATGTTGATTCATAGTAATATTATCATCAGTTTAATAGTTGAATCTTACATTTGGGGGCCTGGACATGAGTTTAACCATAGATTTGGCTTTAATCATATTCTAGACTTCACTTTTTCTTCTAAAAACTACTATACCTACCCATATCTTATATTTGGAGGCTTGGCCGTGTTTTTTGAACCTTTTTTCAATTGATTAATATATTTCTAAGCTCTAAAATATATTAATTTAACAATTTTTTTCTATCAATTTGAGGTTACAATAAATTTGTATTTTTAAAATTGTCTTAAAATGTTTTTCATTGAGGAATTTGGTTTAATTTTATACTGTTTTTACACCTGGCTTTTTCACATCCAAAAACTTATAAAGTTATTCTTTGAGCTACTCTGAATCAATTTTGATTCAAATTCTTAAATTTTAATTTTTTTTCTTTAAAAAGAATGAATCCTTTAATATTAAAAAATATAAAACTTATAAAAAATCTTTAAAGATATTTTGAAAAGTATAAAAAATAATTTATTTATTTTTCTCTTTTAGAATTTTTTCTAGTGTCTTTAATAAAATGCTGTGCAGCTGGAAACAGACTCAGTAAAAGATATATCACTAGTCCAGAATCTGAAGACAGTATTGAGGTGCAAATTTCTAAAAGGGGCACCTCATTTAACTCAGAAAAGAATAAATTACCACCAAAAGGTGTGTGTTTTATCTTATACTTTCACCTTTTACCTTTAAATTGACATGAAAATGGTGCATACCAGAAATGGAAGCAACTATTCAGTCCAACCAGATGGATGTGGACAAGGAAGAGGCAAGACCAAATCCAGAATTGCCAAGTCTTCCTCAAGAAAGACACATTTGGAGGATGCCAGAGTTGCCCCCCATTCCCCAAGGTCTGTACCCACAGATTTTGATGTGAATTCTGAGTCTGAACTGATTCATGGAAATATTTCCAGGGCTGAACCATTTTTGTTAGCTGGCGCCTCTTTTGTGGTTTCCAGACTAAAATACTAGTAATTTAATAAACTAATTGAGAAATGGAATACTATTATTTGAAGTAATAGACGCATCACTTTATTTACAATTATGTACTGTTGGAATTTAGGCTTCAACAGTAGAAATGAATGATAATAGTGAATTGAATCACTTATAAGTGAGAGCGCTTAATATTTCTAAAATAAAATGTAAATGATTTTAATTGTAAAAATATATTTGTGTAAGAGCTCTGAGGATTAATTCAAAGGAATTTAATCCTCCTTGAATGTTATAAGTACAAATTTGAAATCAAAATAATATGAAATAATTTTGTTCTAATCCAGTAAGATTTGTTATAGCAACATTAGCAGATATAACAACAAGATTGATGACATAGTGGGAACTTTATACTATGACATATTTAGGAATCAGTCATAGCAACAAGATTAAAGTCATATTATAACATAATGAATTTAAGTATTTGAAATTTATACAAAATAATGAAAGAAAATGAGACGAAATCTTAAAGAAAGTGATTGGGGTCTGTATAGCAGGTAGAGTTTTACATGCTTGCAGGCTCACAATTTTCAGGTAGCAGAAATAGAAATATATCAATGCCAGTACAAAAATTGGTTCAGAGAAGTCAAAGAAGAAGAGTGGGAAATATGGCCAAGACTTTGGCAGGGGGACATGAACTCTTACTTACACATCAAGAGCATTTTGGGTTGGGAGAAGACCATAGAGCTCCTAGGAGGTTGGAGCCCATTGTCTTGAAAAGACAAGGTCAAAAAGATGAAGAATTGGTTGAAGAACAAAAGTCTTTTATCCATAGACCTGAAGAAAGAGTTGGAAATGACTCCAGCTTTGGACACAGAGGTGCCAGTGGTGTATAGCAGTTCGAGAAGTGTCCAAGGACAAGCCCAAGAGATCTCAGAAGAAGCAGACAGGTCCCAATAACCATCAAGGCAAGGGCAAAGGCAAAGCCAATTGGCACAGACCTTACCCACAAGGGTACAGGATCTCCAAATTGGAGCCTTCAGCCCTGGACAGTGTATTCAACATGGCCAGAACTCTGATGGAATTCACAGCCAAGGAGCAGGAAAGGATGAACAGAACCTTTCCACGCAAATAATACAACAAATAAACTTTGTAAAAAGTAGTATTGATGTAGAACTTGGTAAATTTGATGCAAAGATAAATAAAATTACATCAGATATCAGTGAATTGAAAAGAAATGACAAGATGCATAATGAATGGTATCAATTGACAAATGTTAGACTTGATTCTTATATTAATACATGTGACAGAATTGAGGGTAAATTTAAAGTTCAAAATGATGAAATGGAAGATCTTTCCATTTTTAACATTAATGACCAACTTAAAATCCTAAGAGATCATATCTTAGAAATATCTGAGAATACCAATCAATTTGCTACACATTTAGCAAAAAGTGACACTGAAAGGCAAAAGTTAAAGGATGAAATCATTGCAAATGTAGAACAAAGTCATAAGAGTTATGAACCACATATGCCAAGACATTCTTCAACTTTGACTGAAGAGAAACTTTCAGTTAAAGGGAGTTTAACCCCACTCTTAGGAGAAAATGTTATCTCTGCAAGAGATATTCCCAAATTAGAAGAATGGCCAACATTCTCTGGTGAAGGTGAATACAACCATATTGAGCTCCTTAGAACTATTGATATGTTGCAAGAAGACTTTAATATATCTGATGAAATCATAGTGGGAAAATTACACTGTCTTTTTACCAGAACTGCAAAGAAACGGTACTAAGAAATGATAATAGATCATGGAAAACATGATTGGTCTTGGTGGAAATCAGAAGTGATTACCAAATGGGAAAATAATTCTTGGAGGTTTAAAATGGAAAATTCTTTTTAAAGTTCCATATTTGACTCATAGAAAGATAAACCACTTACTTGGTTCTTAAAGCAAAAAGACAGATTATCTGCTTTACACCCAGATATGTCTGACACTATGATTAATATGAAAATATTAAGGAGGTGTGGAGGAGAACTGAAACATGCTATCAAAAGAAGATGTGTGGAACCCTGTTCAACAGAGGACTACATTAATGCAATGGAAGATATCATTAACAGAACAAGAATTGATAAAACTTGGACAAAAAACCCTATGGAATCCAAGTTGGTCTCAAAGATTCCCAGAGAGGAAAGAAGACCAGAAAAACCCGTCTTGAAGTGTCATAAATGGGGAAGCACTTCAAATTTAGCCAACACTTGCACCAAAAAGACAAAAATAAATGAAGTTCAAATCATTTAAGAAATTCAGTGTACTGAAGAGAAAGAAGAATCTGATCAATACTCTGAAGTGTCTGAATATACACCAGTAGAGGACTATCCCATTGAAAACATTACAGCTTTCTTTGAGGTCACAGAAGTCCATACTCACTTGCCACAGTACAGTGGGGACTGTCATAACCTGATCAATAGGAAAGATGCCAGAATGTGTAAGCCCAAACCTGCTAGAGGAAAAGGTTATACTTCTGGAGCATCTTGTATCACATCAATTCTTATGAATGGTATTGAAGCCAATGTAAATTTGGATAAAGGGGAATTTTGCACTTGTGTGAGCAAATATTATCTCCAAGTTATACTTCCTGAATGGGAAAACCATCTATTACCAATAGAAGGTGTGCATTTTAGTGGTGCCAGTAACAATATGTACCCTTTGGGTATATTGGACACTAATATTGTGTTCCCACACCCTACAGGAAGCATAAAAATGAAGACAGAGATAGTAGTAATAACAAGAGACAAAAATTTGCTTTTTCCAATATGCCAAAGCAAATATCTGTAGTATCTTCTATTAAAGATACTTTTAGAGATAAATTTGTGTCTAATAAGCTTGTTGAAGAACAAATTAATCAATCATTGTCACCAAAGATGAGGAATGAGCTTTTTGATGTGCTATACACATACAATAATGCATTTGCCTCTGATAATGAACCATTAGGTTCTATAAAAGGACATGAAGTTGATATTACTCTTAATATTGACAGACCATATCCTCCAGTACTTAGAAGACCAGCTTATCCAGCCAGTCCAAGAGATAGAGAAGCCTTGGAAAAACATATCCAGGAGTTAATCCAACCTGGTGTACTAAGGAAAGTAGGCCATAATGAGGAAGTTGAAGTGACAACACCTGCTATTATTTCTTGGCATAATGATAAGTCAAGAATGGTTGGAGATTTCAGAGAATTGAATACCTACACAATTCCAGGTAGGTATCCAATCCCTAGAATTCAAGAAACCTTGACTCAATTGTCTAAAGCCAAGTATATAACATCAATGGATACATTGAAAGGCTTTCATCAAAATCTTTTGATGCCCAAAGCCAAGAAGATACTTAGAATTATCACTCACTGTGGTATTTATGAATATCTTAGAATGCCATTTGGAATTAAAAATGCTCCATCCTATTATCAAAGAATGATGAATACCATCTTTCCCACAGAATTATCTGAAGGATGGCTTATCATTTACATTGATGATATTATCATATGTTCTGATTCATGGTCATTGCACCTTGAAAGACTTGCAAGAATACTTCACACAGTTGCAGAGGTGAATATGAAAATTTCACTCAAGAAATGCAATTTTGGTTTTGAAGAACTCAAAGAATTAGTACATGTTATCTCTGGTTTAAGCTTGGGTATTGACAAAAACAAAGTAGGAGCAGTTTTACTTAAGCCAATACCCCAGAATAAAAAAGAAATGATGTCTTTTCTTGGATTTTCCAGCTATTACAGGCAAAACTTGAAAGACTTTGAAATTCTAGCCACATCACTATATAGAATCTGTGATCAACAGACTGTATTTGGGATGACACAGGAGAGAATTAAAGCCTATGAGAAGATAAAGAAAGCTCTTAAAGAAGCACCTTTACTCCTAATGCAAGACTGGAATATTCCTTTTAAATTGTAAATTAATGCATGTGGAGATGAATTAGGAGCAGCCCTACATCAAGTCCAAATTATTGATGACAATCAAATCTCAAGACAGATCAAACCGGCAGAAGCCAGATATGGTGCAAGCCAAATGGAGTGCTTATGTTTGGTATGAGAATCGAAAAATTAAACTATCATCTTTATGGCAGTGTTTTTGAAGTGATAACTGACTGTAATGCCATGAAATCACTTCTTAACATGAAAACTCCCAACAGACATATGTTGAGATGGCAAATAGCTATTAAAGAATATAGAGGAAACATGACTATAGTTCATAAAGCAGGAAACATTCACAAGAATGCTGATGGACTTAGTAGGTGAAAATTAGCCAACACTCCTGATACCCCAGCTTATGTACCTTTGGAAGCTGAACCACAGATTGCAATTGAGGAATTGACATAACTGATATTGGGACTGAATTCTTTGAAGAAGTCAGAGAATCTTATAAGCAAGACAAGAATTTCAATATCTTTATTTCTTTATTAGATAAATACTGCAAAGATACATCATTAGTCAATGCACTGGATGAAGTGTGGAAAAATTCCTATTATGAAGGGAGATTTCACTTGTTTAATGGGATCATTTACCACAGAACCAAAAATTCTTGTGTAATGACATTATGTAGCAGATTGCTTATTAATACCATTCTTCATGAATGCCATGATAGCATATACTCTGCAAACCTATCAGAAGACAGAAAACTTGAAAAAGTGAAGAACTGTGCATGGTGGCCATCTTGGAGAGTAGAAACCATTGAGTATTGCCATACCTGTGACAGATGCCAAAAAGCAAACAGGAGTACAGGAAATAAATTTGGACTTATGATTCATCTTCAAGAACCAAAATCCCCTTGGGAAGTTGTTCACATGGATTGGGTCACAGCACTTCCTCCAAGTGGTGACAAGAGTTATAATGCTTGTTTAGTCATTGTAGACAGATATAGCAAAACTCCCATATTCTTACCATGTCATAAAGATGACACTGCTATGGATACAGATTTTCTTCTATTGAGTAGAGTTATTTCTCATACAGGATTATTTAAGAATATAATAAGTGACAGAGATCCCAAGTTCACATCTTCACTTTGGACCAATCTTCATAGATTGTTTGGGACTAAGTTATAATTCTCTACAGCATATCACCCTCAAACAGATGGGCTAGTAGAGAGGATTATTCAAACTTTAGAAGACATGATCAGGAGATTTTGTGCTTATGGGTTAGAACTCAAAGACTCAGATGGCTTTACCCTTGAATGATGCACTCTTATACCTGCATTAGAATTGGCATATAAGACATCAGTCCATTCTTCCACAGGTCAAACTCCTGCTATGTTAGAAAAAGGACGGAATCCAAGACTCCAAGCAGACACACTGAAGAAAGACTTGATTGAAATTTATCCTACAGCTTCCAGCTTCAGGTTAATGCTTGATAAAGTGAAACATCATGCAAAAAAAAGTATGAATGAAGCTTTTGACTATGCAAAACAGAAGTGGGACAAGAGTCACAAGGCATTAGACTTGGAAGTGGGGGACCTAGTTCTAGTTTCAACCTTGAATTCTAATGATATCAAAAGCCCAAAAAAACTTAAAGATTCTCATTTAGGACCTTTTTTTATTGTTGCCTTACATGGAACCAATGCAGTTCAAGTGGAATTGAGTGGTGAATTAGAAAATAAAAACCCCACCTTTCCAGTCAGCTTGATAAAGCCTTATCAACAAGCTGACAAAAAATTGTTTTCCTTTAAGGAACCTAACTCCTTTGACTCTACCACCAGTGGAACAGAGTGAAGACAGAAATATAATGAAAGTCATGAAAGAAAGGAAACTTAGGGTTAAAAATCAAAGAGAATATATTCTCAGATTTAGAAATCCAGTACATGAAGATTAATTTCTGGCAGAATCGGGAATACCTGACTCAGATAAACTCTCAATATTTAGACATGAAAGAAGGCCACAAGCCTGAATATTTCTATATATGTGCTTTAAATTACTTAATTTGAGTAATTTAAAGAGGTTGGACAGTGGAAATTAACCCCATTTGGGGCATTTTTATTCTTTATATCATGAATAAAATTGAAGTACAATTTTATTTTTTGGTGGGAGGGAATGTAAGCCTTGAGGTATATTTTACATGCCCAAATAGGCCATAAATATCTTTAAAAATAAATTTTGAACTATGCATAACCCATAAGTCATGCATATATTCAAAATTCATAGTTTTTTAATTTCAGAAAAGATGAATAGCGTTTTTGTGAGTAAGTAAATCCATGGATTTAAGGCCAGATTTGGACTCTACACAGAAATACACCTAGGGTAGCTCCATAGAGTGAATAACCTCAAATTAACTCTTAGAGGTGGTAATATGGAAAATACTTCAATACCACATAAAAGATCCGTGAAAACCCTTGTTTTTCTTAATTTCATGCCAAAATAATGGGAATGTGAGAAATCCCATGTTACATATACACTAAGAATAGTGTTATGCATGTTTTGGGAAGTTAATATCATGGTATTCTTACATGGACATTTGGTACACCCATTGTGGATATCTCACTTGAAGCTTAAATTTCTATTTTGATGTGAAAAATAA
This sequence comes from Austropuccinia psidii, assembly GCA_023105745.1. Lineage (NCBI taxonomy): Eukaryota > Fungi > Basidiomycota > Pucciniomycetes > Pucciniales > Sphaerophragmiaceae > Austropuccinia > Austropuccinia psidii. The sequence continues at coordinate 42,801,922 of JALGQZ010000009.1, forward strand.
GCAAGGGGGACAAAAGACATCAAAGAGAGCCACAGTACCCAGCTTCTGAGGACTCAGAGGCATAGAAAGCTCCAAAGCTTGGATCCATGGTTGATCTTGGCCTAATTGGTAAACTAAAACCTTTTGGGAACTTGGTTACCATGTTACAACTACAGTAAATCTTAAGAAAATAGCAACTAACCTGCTATTTTGACGTTCCAAGGAGGTAAACAGCTACTTAGACTCCTGTAACCATGTCAATTCTTAATGATTTTCAATGGATAAACCCCAAAAGAGTAATTAAAACCCTTTTTGGACTTGTATCCATTGATTTACCTCATAGCAACCAGTTAAACACTGATATTTGCAATTCTATGCAGAAATGAGGTAAAAAATTCAAAAATTCATTAAAAATACAATTATCAATGAATATTTCTTAAGATTTCAGGACCAATGGAGAGCTTTATTACCTACGGTACAACCAAAAAGAATTACAGTTTTAATAGTAAAATGAAAAGTTTTACCTACAGTCCATTTTTGACTATTCTACATGAAACACTGAATCTTCAAAAATTCACATTAATTACAACCTGTGATGAAATTGCAAATAACATTGATACCTTTGAGAAATAAATGATTATTTGGGAATGAAAGAAGATTTACAGATGTTACTCCTTTTATTCTTAACCATATTGGGGTTTGTAGTCACATAAAAGCATCAATTAAGTAATTATGATAATCTTACATGACAAAAGATGATGCAATCAATAATCCAAAAAGGTTTATTGTTTTCTCACTCACTGGTTTTTCAGTTTGCTCCATGGAACGCCTCTGTGAGCTGTTGTTGACTTAAAAGAGGCCTCCTCTTGCTGTTTTTTACAAATCATCATATTATTAACATTTATAACATTGTTACCAACAAGTAAGTATTAGTTAAAGCTATTCTTAAGTGTTTTAATTCTTTCAGAATCTATCAGAAAGACGTGAAATTTTAGAATCCAACTATAAATTGTTGTAATACTCTTATAAATTCATTTTGATCCTTTAAATCCACAATTTTATGTCAAATCTCTCTATCTTATCTTTCAATAACCTCTTTGGAATATTAGTGAGTGATTTATCTCCAATTCTTAAAGTTTCTCTCTAAATTTAGTTTTCTTCAAGAATTACCATTATAATTATTCTTGCAAAAGATAATTATATATTAAAATAATTTTATTATTTTAATAAAAGAAGTTTTTATTATTAAATTCTTCTTGCAATTGATTCTTGTAGACAATTACTGCTCACTGTTAAAATCACTATTAGTGAATAACACATAAAGGAAATAATTCTTTAATTATTTAATTGTGGTTACAATAATATTTTATTATTATATTCCATAAGAAGATACATAGTACTGTTGATTAATAGTAATATTATCATCAGTTTCATCGTCAAATCTTACATTATTTGCATTTCTCTTATGGTTTCATGGGTGTTCAACTTGGAAACTAAGTTCCCAATAGGTTTGAGTATACTAATTGGGCCATTATCATAAATGAATACAATATTTAGAGCTTTACACACCTCAGAGTCCTCAGAAGTTGGGTACCCTGGCTCTCTTTGATGTCTTTTGTCCCCCTTAGCTTTTCTCATGTCAAAAATAGTAATTCAGGCTTAAATACTGATATCTGCTATAGCTGTACCAAAGCTGTATTTAGGAATACTGTGGTTTTAAGTACCACAAACATTTATAACACTAATTTTAGTGTACATATAACTTGGGATTTCTCACATTACCATTTTTTGGTGTGAAATTGGGAAAAGAGATTCTCACAATTCTTTTATGTGGTATTGGTGATGTGGTGTTAAAGTATTTTCCAACTTAACAACTCATAGAGTTAATTCAAGCTGATTCACTCTATGGAGCTACGCTAGGTTAATGTTTGTGTAGATTCCAAATATGGCCTTAAATCCATGGATTCACTCACTCACAAGAAAATATTCATCTTTTATTAAATCAAAAATGATGAATTTTGCACATATGCATGGCTTATGAGTTATATATAGTTTAAAAGCTGATTATATGTTTATTGTGGTCTATTTTAGTATGTAAAATATATCTCAAGGCTCACATTCCCTCCCACCAAAAACTAAAACTGTACTACAATTTTATCAATGATATTAGGAAAAAGAAGGCCCCAAAGGCGGTCAATGTCCACTTCCCAACCTCTTTATATTACTCAGATCAAGTAATTAAAAAAAAATTTATAGACATATTCAGGCTTGTGGCCTTGTTACATGTCTAAATCTTCTCAACTGTTTATCTGAGTCAGGTATATCTGATTCTGCCCGCAATTCACTTCATGTACTGGATTTTGATATCTGAAAAGATATTCTCTTTGATTTTTACCCCTAAGTCTCCTCTCTTTAATGAATTTATTTATCTTCTTATCTTCATTCTGTTCCACCGGTGGTACAGTCAAAGGAGTTGGGTTCCTTAAAGGAAACCATTCTTTTTCAGCTGGTTGATAAGGTTTTATCAAGCTTACTGGAAAGGTGATATGTTTATTTTCTAATTAACCACTTAATTCCACTTTAAATGCATTGGTTCCATGTAAGGAAACAATAACAAAATTTCCTACCTCAGAATATTTGAGTTTCTTTGGGGCTTTGATATTATTCAAATTCAAGGTTGAAACTAGAGCTAAGTCCCCTACTTTGAAGTCTGGTACTTTATGACTCTTGTCCCACTTCTTTTTTTCATAGTAAAAAGTGCCATTCATGCTTTGTTTTTTCTGGTATTTCACTTTATCAAGCATGATTTTGAAGCTTGAAGCTGCAGGATGGATATCAATTAAGTATTTCCTAAGTGTGTCTTCTGGGAGTCTTCAACTCCATCCCTTTTCTAACATAGCAGGAGTTTGACCTGTGGAAGAATGAACGGATGTCTCATATTCTAGCTCTAATGGAGGTATTAGAGTGCACCAGTCATGGGTAAATCAATCTGAGTCTTTAAATTATAATCCACAGGCACAGTATCTCCTTATCATGTCCCTTAAAGTTTGAATCATTCTCTCTGCTAGCCCATCAGTTTAAGGCTGATATGCTGTATAAAACAATACCTTGGTCCCAAACAATCTATGAAGATTGGTAAAAATATATTTGTGAGCCTGGGGTCGCTGTCACTGATGATATTCTTAGATAAGCCTTTATGGGAAATAACTCCTTTCCACAGAAGGAGAGCTGTATAAATAGCAGTTTCATCCTTATGAAATGTTAAGAATATGGGGTTTTTCTGTATCTTTCTACAATTACTAAACAGTTACTTTACCTCCTGTCACCACTTGGAGGAAGTGCTCTGACCCAATCCATGTGAACAACTTCCCAAGGGGATTTTGGTTCTTGAATATGGAGCATAAGTCCAAATTTCTTACCTGTACTCCTGTTTGCTTTCTGGAATCTGTCACAGGTATGGAGTAATTCAATGGTTTATTTTCTCCAGTATGACCACCATGCACAGTTTTCACCTTTTCAAGTTTTTTGTCTTCTGACAGGTGTCCAGAATAGATGCTATCATGACATTCATGAAGAATGGTATTAATAAGAAATCTACTAAATAAACTCATGACACAAGAATTCTTGATTCTGTGGTAAATAATCCCATCAAAAAAGTGAAATCTTCCTTCATAATAGGAATTATTCCATATTTCATCCAGGGAATTAACCAAATCTGTGTCTTTACAGTCTTTTTCCAGAAAGGATTTCAAGATATGGAATTTCTTGTCCGGTTTATAGGACTCTCTGAATTTTTCAAAGAACTCAGTTTCAACATAAGTTATGTTAATGCCTTCAATTAGAATCTGCGGTTCTACTTCTAAAGGTACATAAGCTGGATTATCAGAAGTATTGGCTAATGCCAACCTTCTAAGTCCATCAGCATTCTTATGTATGTTCCCTGCTTTATGAAATATAGTCATGTTACCTCTGCATTCTTGAATGGCTATTTGCCATCTCAACATTTGTCTGTTGGGTTTTTTCATGTTCAGAAGTGATTTTACCGCATTCCAGTCAGTTATCACTTCAAAAACACTTCCATAAAGATAATAGTGTAATTTCTCAAGTGCCCATACCAAACATAAGCATTCAATTCTTCTTTAAGCATATCTGGCTTCTGTTGGTTTGATTTGTCTTGAGATATAACAGACTGGTATTTCTATGGGTTTGTCATCAAGCATTTTAACTTTATGTAGGGCTTCCCCCAATCTATCTCCACATGCATCAATTTAAAGCTTGAAAGTTACATTCCAGTCTGGAATAAGGAGTAAATGTGCTTCTTTAAGAGCTCTCCTTGTATGCTCATAGGCTTTAATTCTTTCCTGTGCCATCTCAAATACTGTTTGTTGATAACAGACTCTATAGAGTGACTTGGCTAGAATTGCAAAGTCTTTGAGGTGTTGCCTGTAATAGCTGGAAAATCTAAGAAAAGACCTAATTTCCTTTTCATTATGGGGTATTGGCTTAAGTAGCACTTCTGCTACTTTATTTTTGTCAATACCCAAGCTTAAGCCAGAAACAATATTCCCCAAGTCTTTAAGTTCTTCAAAGCCAAGATTTCATTTCTTGAGTTAAATCTTCATATTGACTCCTGAAATGTTTTCAAATAATCTTCCAAGTATTTCAAGGTGTCAGTAATAAAAATAATGAGACATCCTTCAGATAATTCTGTGGGGAAGATGGTATTCATCATTCTTTGATAATGAGATGGAGATACCAAATGGCATTTTAAGATAATTAGAAATAACATAGTGAGTAATAATTCTAAGTATCTTCTTGTATTTGGGCATCAAAATATTATTATTAAAGCTTTTTAATGAATCCATGGAGGTTATGTACTTAGTTTTGGAAAATTGGGTCAAAGTTTCTTGTATTCTAGGATTTGAATACCTATCTGGAACTGTGTAGGTATTCAGAAATCTAAAATCTCCAATTATCCTTTATTTATCATTATGCAAAGCACTAATAACAGGAGTTTTTACTCCAACTTCCTTATTATGGCCTACTTTTTTTAGTACACCAAGTTTCATCAACTCTTGGATATGTTTTTCCTAGGCTTCTCTAGCTCTGAAGCTTTCTGGGGATGCTGGTCTTCTAAGTACTGGAGGGTATGGTCTATCAATATTAAGTGTAATATCAACTTCATGCTCTCTAATAGTGTCTAATGGCTCATTATTTGAAGCGGATTCATTTTCATATGTATGTAGAACATCAATAAGATCTTCCCTCATTTTGGACAATAATGTTGGATTAACCTGTGCTTTAAAAAGTTGATTTGTCACAAATTCTTCCTTGTATATATCTTTAATTGAAAAACTACTGATCTTTGTTTGGGCATATTGGAAAAAGCAAATTTTTGTCTTTTGTTTTTTCCAATTGTAAAATATATGTTCTTATTGTTATTGATTTCAATACCATAAATATACAAGTAATCATTTCCAAGAATTATATGTTTAGACGTACAATTTTCCATTACTACTACCTCTGTTATCATTTTCATACTCCCTACAAGGTGTGTAAATACAATATTAGTGTCCAATATTCCCAAAGGGTACATATTATTACTGACAATACTAAATTGTGTACCTTCTATTGGTAATAGATGGCTCTTCCATTCAGGGAGTATATTTTGAAGGTAGTCTTTGCCTACATAAGTTCAAAATTCTCCTGTGTCCAAAATGACTTTGGTTTAAACATTATTCAGAATTATTTAGGTACTACAAGATGCTCCAGCAGTGTAACCTTTGCCTCTAGCAGGTTTAGTCTTCCACATTATGGCCTCCTGGATATTGAGCAGGTTGGAGCAATTTTCAATATATTGTGTTAAGTGAGTATGGACTTCAGTGACTCCAAAAAAAACTTTAATGTTTTAAATATGTTAGTTCTCTGCGGGTGTGTCCTCAGATATTTCATAAGATTGGTCAGATTCTTCTTTCTCTTCAGCACACCAAACCTCTTCAATGACTTTAAATTTATTGATTTTAGTTCTCTTGGTAAATCTTTGGGCTAAATGTGAGATGCTCCCACATTTATGACAATTCAAGACAGGTCTTTCAGGTCTTCTATCCTCTCTAGAAGTCCTTGGGACTATTTTGGACTCTATAGGGTTTCTAGTCCAGGTTTTGCCAATTCTTGTCGTAGTAATGATATCCCCCATTGTATTAATATAGTCCTCTGTTGAACAGGGTTCTAAGGATCTGCACTTGATTGCATGTTCTAGTTCTCCTCCACATTTTTTCAATATTTTCAAATTAATCCTTGAGTAAAAAACATCTGGGTGTAAAGAAGATAATCTGTCTTTCTTTTTGAGGAACCAAGTAAGTGGTTTATCCTTGTATGAGTCAAAACTGGCATTCTCAAAGGTATTTTCCATTTTTAATATCCAAGAATTATTGGCCCATTTGGTGATTATCTCATATTTCCACCAAAGCCAATCATTCCTACCATGTTCTTGTCTCATCTTGTAATACCATTTCTTTGCAGTCCTGTTAAACAAGGAGTGTAATTTTCCCACTATCATTTCAGCAGGTTTTTGAAAATCTTCTTTCAAAGTATAAATTGTTCTAATTAACTTAATATGGCTCTATTCACCTCCACCAGAGAATGTTTTCCATTCTTCTAGTTTGGTAATATCTCTTGCAGAGATTGCATTTTATCCTAGACAAGGGGTCAAACTTTTGTTCACAGAGATTTTTTCTGTAGTTAAAGGTGTAGAATGTCTGGGCATATGTGTATTCTTCTTGTAATTTTTATGAATTTGCTTCACAAGTGCAATTATCGTATTCTTTAATTTCTGCCTTTCACTGTCACTTCTTGCCAGATTTGTGGCAAAAATATTGGTATTATCAATTATTTCCAAGACATTCTCTTTCAGAGCTGTAAGTTGGTCATTAATATGATGAATTGAAAGATTCTCTAATTAATCACTTTGTACTTGTAAGATGTGTCTATGAAACTGTTGATGATATTACTATTAATAAGCAGTACTATGACTTTTCTTATGAAATATGATAATAAAAATTTATTATAACCACAATTAAATAATTAAAGAATTATTTCCTTTATGTGTTATACACATAAAGTGATTATAACAGTAAGCAGTAATTTTCTACAAGAAGAACTTAATAAGAAAAACTTCTTTATTAAAATAATAAAGTTATTTTAATATTCAATTATTTTTTACAAAAAATAATTATCAAGATAAGTCTTGAAGAAAACTATTACTAGAGAAAAACTTGAAGAATTAAGATAAATCACTCACTATTAATCCAATGAACCTTTTTAGAAGATAATAGTAGAGAGATTTGATGTAGAATTGTGGATTTAATGGATCAAAAAATGATTTTATAACAATATTACAACAATATATAGTTTATTTCTATGGTTTCACATCTTTCTGATTGATTATGAAAGATTTGAAACACTTAAGAAAAGATCTAACTAGTACTTACTTGTTGGTATCAAACATATAATTGAATAATGTGATGATTTTGGAAAAAACAGCAAGAGGAGGCCTCTTTTAAGTCTAAAACAGCTCACAGAGGCGTTCCATGGAGAAACCTGAAAGACCAGTGAGTGAGAAAACAATAAATCTTTTTGGATTATTGATTGAATCATCTGTTGTCATGTAAGATTATCATACCCACTTAATTGGTGCTTTTATGTGACTACCAACCCATTTATGGTAAAGAATAAAAGGAGTAAAAATTGTAAATCTTCTTTTATTCCAAAATAATCATTTATTTCTCAAAGTCATCAATGTTATTGCAAATTTAATCACAGAGTGTATTTTCTGTGAATTTTTAAAGATTCAGTATTTCACATGGAATCATCAAAAATGGACTGTAAGTAAAACATTTAATTTTACCTATATGAGAATTATTTTTTTTGGATTTATATGAATTATAAAGTTCTTAATTGGTCCTGAAAGTTTCAGAAATATTAATTAAGAATCGTACTTTTAATGAATTTTTGAAGTTTTTACCTCATTTCTATGTAGAATTGCAAATAGCAGTATATGGCTGGTTGCTATGAGGTAAATCAATGGATAATAGTATGAAAAGGAGCTTAATTACTTTCTTAGGGCTTATCCATGAAAAGTCATTAACAATTGACATGGTTACAGGAGTCTAAGTTGCTCTTTACATCCTTGGCATGTCAAAATAGCAGCTTATTTGCTATTTTCTTATGATATAATGAAATTTGGACTTGGTAACCAAGTTCCCAAAAGGTTTTAGTTTACTAATTGGGACAAGATCAGCCATTTATGAAAGCCTCAGAGGCCTCAGAAGCCGGGTACCCTGGCTATCTTTGATGTCTTTTCTCCCCTCTAGCTATTTTCACGTCAAAAATAGAGATTCAGGTTTCAAGACTGATATCCACTATGGGTGTAACAAAATTGCATATAAAAATACCATAATATTAAGTGCCCCAAACATGCATAACACTATTCTTAGTGTATATGTAACATGGGATTTCTCACATTCCCATTATTTTGGCATGATATTGAGAAAAACAAAAATTCTCACAGATATTTTATGTGGTATTGATGATGTGATATTTAAGTATTTTCTATATTACCACCTCAAAGAGTTGATTTGAGCTTATTTACTCTATGGACCTACCCTGAGGAAAATTTTGTGTAGAATCCAAATCTGGCCTTAAATTCATGGATTTACTTACTCAATAAACAGTTATTTATCTTTTCTGAAATCAAAAATGATGAATTTTGAATATATGCATGACTTATGCTTTACGCATAGTTCAGAATTTATTCCTAAGATAATTGTGGCCTATTTGGGTATGTGAAATATACCTCAAGGCTCACATTCCCTCCCACCAAAAAAATTAAATTGTACTACAATTTTATCAATGTTATAAAGAAGAAAAATGCCCCAAATGGGGTTAATTTCCCCTGTCCAACCTCTTTACATTAATCAGATCAAGTAATCTAAAGCACATTTATAGACATATTCTGGCTTGTGGCCTTCTTTCATTTCTAAATCTTCTTAAGGGTTTATCTGAGTCAGGTATTTCTGATTCTGCCAGCCATTCATCTTCATGTACTGGATTTCTATATCTGACAAGATATTCTCTTTGATTTTTGCCCCTAAGTCTCCTTTCTCTCATGAATTTCTTTATCTTTTTGTTTTCACTCTTTTCCACTGGTGGTACAGTCAAAGGAGTTGGGTTCTGTAAAGGAAAAAATTCTTTGTCAGTTGGTTGATAAGGTTTTATCAAGCTGACTGGAAAGGTGGGGCGTTTATTTTCCAATTCACCACTCAATTCCACTTGAATTGCATTGGTTCCATGTAAGGCAACAATAACAAAAGGTCCTACATAAGAATCTTTAAGTTTCTTTTGGCCTTTGATATTATTAAAATTCAAGGTTGAAACTAGAACTAAGTCCCCTACTTTGAATTCTGGTACTTTGTGACTCTTGTCCCACTTCTGTTTTGCATAGTCAAAGAAGTCATTCATACTCTGTTTTTCAGGATGTTTCACTTTATCAAGCATTATCTTGAAGCTGAAAGCTGTGGGATGAATGTCAATCAAGTCCTTCCTCAATGTGTCTGCTGGGAGTCTTGGATTCCATCCTTTTTCTAATGTAGCAAGAGTTTGACCTGTGGAAGAATGGACTGAAGTCTTATATTCCAATTCCAATGCAGCTATCAGAGTGCACCAGTCATGGGTAAGCCAACTGAGTCTTTAGATTCTAACCCATAAGCACAAAATCCCCTGATCATGTCTTCTAAAGTTTGAATCATTCTCTCTGCTAGCCCATCTGTTTGAGGGTGATATGCTGTAGAAAATGGTAGCTTAGTCCCAAACAATCTATGAAGATTGGTCCAAAGTGCAGATTTGAAGTTGGGATATCTGTCACTTATGATATTTTTAAATAACCCTTTATGAAAAATAACTCTACTCTATAGAATAAGAGCTCTATCAATAGCAGCATCATGTTCATGACATGGTAAGAATATGGGAGTTTTGCTATATCTGTCTAAAATGACTAAACAAGCATTATAGCTCTTGTAACCACTTGGAGGAAGTGCTGTGAGCCAATCCATGTGAACAACTTCCCAGGGGGATTTTGGTTCTTGAATATGGATCATGGGTCCAAATTTATTGCCTGTACTCCTGTTTGCTTTTTGGCATCTGTCACAGGTATGGCAATATTCAATTGTCTCTTTTCTCCAAGATGGCCACCATGCACAGTTCTTCACTTTTTCAAGTGTTCTATCTTCTGAAAGATGACCAGAGTAGATGCCATCATGGCATTCATGAATAATGGTATTGATAAGCAGTCTGCTACATAATGTCATTACACAAGAATTTTTGGTTCTGTGGTAAATTATTCCATCCAACAAGTGAAATCTTCTTTCAGAATAGGAATTTTTCCAAACTTCATCCAGTGCATTGACTAAAGATGTATCTTTGCAGTCTTTATCTAATAGGGAAGTCAAGATATGGAAATTCTTGTCTTGCTTATAAGATTCTCTGACTTCTTCAAAGAATCCAGTCCCAATATCAGTTATTTTGATTCCTTCAATTGCAATCTGTGGTTCTTCTTCCAAGGGTACATAAGCTGGGTTATTGGGAGTATTGGCTAATTCCCACCTGCTAAGTCCATCAGCATTCTTGTGAATGTTTCCTGCTTTATGAACTATAGTCATGTTTCCTCTATATTCTTGAATGGCTATTTGCCATTCCAATATATGTCTGTTGGGAGTTTTCATTTTAAGAAGTGATTTCATGGCATTGAAGTCAGTTATCACTTCAGAAACACTGCCATAATGGTAATAGTCCAGTTTCTCAAGTGCCCATACCAAACATAAACACTCCATCTGGCTTGCACCATATCTGGCTTCTGTTGGTTTGATTTGGCTTGAGATGTAACAAACTGGTCCTTCTGTAGGTTTGTCATCAATAATTTGGACTTGATGTAGGGCTTCCCCTAATCCATATCTGCATGCATCAATGTAAAATTTAAAAGGTATATTCCAGTCAGGCATGAGGAGTAAAGATGCTTCTGTAAGAGATTTCCTTATCTTCTCATAAGCTTCAATTCTCTCCTGTGTCATCTCAAATACTGTCTTTTGACCACAGATTCTATAGAGTGACTTGGCTAGAATTGCAAAGTATTTCAAGTGTTGCCCATAATAGCTGTAAAATTCCAAAAAAAGACATCATTTCTTTTTTATTCTGAGGTATAGACTTAAGTAACACTGCTGCCACTTTATTTTTGTCAATACCCAAGGTTAAACCAGTAACAATATGTCCTAATGCTTTGAGTTCTTCAAAACCAAAATTGCATTTCTTGAGTGAAAATTTCATATTCACTTCTGCAGCTTTGTGAAGCACTCTTGCAAGTCTTTCAAGGTGCAAAGACCATGAATCAGAACATATGATGATATCATCAATATAAATGATAAGCCATCCTTCAGATAATTCTGTGGGGAAGATTGTATTCATAATTCTTTGATAATGAGATGGAGCATTCCTAATACCAAATGGCATTCCAAGATACTCATAAATACCACAGTGAGTTACAATTCTAAGTAATTTCTTAGCTTTAGGCATCAAAAGCTATATGTGAAAGCCTTTCAATGCATCCATTGATGTTATATACTTGGCTTTAGACAATTTGGTCAAGGTTTCTTGACTTCTAGGAATTGAATACCTATCTGGACCTTTGTAGGTATTCAGTGCTCTAAAATCTCCAGCCATTATTTATTTATCATTATGCCAAGCAGTAATAGCAGGTGTTGTCACTTCAACTTCATAATTATGGCCTACCTTCCTTAGTACACCAAGTTGGATCAACTCTTGGATATGTATCTCCAAGGCTTCTCTAGCTCTGGGAATGGTTTGATGAGCTGGTCTTCTAAGTACTGGAGGGTATATTCTGTCAATATTAAGAGTATAATATCAACTTTACACCCTTTTATAAGGCCTAATGGTTCATTATCAGAGGCAAGTGTATTATTATATGTGTATAACACATCAATAAGCTCATGCCTCATCTTTGGTGACAATGATGGATTATTTTGTGCTTCAACAAGTTGATTAGCAACAAATTCTTCCTTATAAGTATCTTTTTTAGAAGATACTATTGATATTGGTTTTGGCATATTGGAAAAAGAAAATTTTTGTCTTCTATTTTCTCCAATTGCGAAGTATCTGTCTCTATGGTTATTGATGTCAATACCATAAATATTCAAGTAATCATTTCCAGGAATGATGTGCTGAAATTTGCACTTATCCATTACTACAATCTCAATTTTCATTCTTACACTTCCTGCTGGGTGTGGAAATACAAGATTAGTGTCCAATATACCCAAAGGGTACATATTATTACTGGAACTACTAGATTTTACACCCTCTATTGGTAATAGATGGTTTTTCCATCCAGGGAGTATGGCTTGAAGATAACCTTTGCCTACAAAAGTACAACATGTCCCTGTATCCAAATTTACTTTGGCTTCAATATCATTCATCAGGATTGATGTGATACAAGATGCTCCAGCAGTGTATCCTTTACCTCTAACAGGTTTTGTTTCACCAATTCTGGAATCCTGGATATTGATAAGGTTATGACAATCCTCACTGTACTGTTGCAAGTGAGTATGGACTTCTGTGACCTCAAAGAAAGCTGTAATGTTTTCAATGGGATAGTCCCCTACTGGTGTGTCTTCAGAGACTGCAGAATCTAGGTCAGATTCTTCTTTCTCTTCAGTACACTGAGCTTCTGCAATGACTTGAGCTTCATTAATCTCTGTCTTTTTTGGTGCAAGTGTTGGCTAAAGATGAAGTACTTCCACAGTTATGACACTTAAAGACAGGTTTCTCAGGTCTTCTGTCCTTTCTGGAAATCTTTGGGACCATTTCTGACTCAATAGGGATTTTAGTCCCAGTTTTACCAATTCTTATTCTAGTAATGATATCTTCAATTGCATTAATGTAGTCCCTTGTTGAACGGGGTTCCACACATCTTCTTTTGATAGCATATTACAGTTCTCCTCCACATTTCCTTAATATTTTCATATTAATCATAGTGTCAGACATATCTGGGTGTAAGGCAGATAATCTGTCTTTTTGCTTGAAGAACCAAGTAAGTGGTTTATCATTCTCTGAGTTAAAAATGGCACTTTCAAAAGCATTTTCCATTTTAAACCTCCAAGAATTATTGGCCTATTGGGTAATCACTTCAGATTTCCACCAAGACCAATCATGTTTCCCATGATCTTGTCTCATCTTGTAATACCATTTCTTTGCAGTTCTGGTAAACAGAGAGTGTAATTTGCCCACTATAATTTCATCAGGTATATGAAAATCTTCTTGCAACATATCAATAGTTCTGATGAACTCAATATGGTTGTATTACACTTCACCAGAGAATGTTGGCCATTCTTCCAATTTGGAAATATCTTTTGCAGAGATAACATTTTCTCCTAGAAAAGGGGTCATACTTTCTTTCACAGAGAGCTTTTCTGCAGTCAAAGGTGTGGAATGTCTTGGCATATGTGGATTTGATTCATAATTATTATGAATTTTCTCTACTTGTGCAAGTATTTCCTCTTTTAATTTCTTCCTTTCACTGTCACTTCTTTCCAAATGTGTTGCAAATTAATTTGTATTTTCAGCCACTGCCACAACATAGTCTTTCAGAACTCTAAGTTGATCATTGATTTTTCTTGTGGAAAAATATTCCATTTCATCATGTTGGACATGATCTTTACTCTTAATTTTGTCACATGTATTGGTAAGTAATTCCAGTTTGGCAATTACAGACTTATGCACTTCAGCAGAATGTTTGTCATTCTTTTTCAAGTAATTGATGTCTAGAGTTATTTTAGTTAACTTTGCATCAAGTTTACCCATTTCTACAATAATACTAGTTTTAACAAAATGTATTTCTTGTACTATTTCCATGGAAAGGTTCTGTTAATCCTTTCCTGCTCCTTGGCTGTGAATTCCATAAGAGTCCTGTCTACGGCTGAAGGCTCCAATTTGGGGATCCTGTACTGTTGTGGGTAAGGTCTGTGCCAATTGGCTTTGCCTTTTCCCTTGCCTTGATGGTTCTTGGGACCTTTCTGCTTCTTCTGAGGTCCTTTGGGCTTGTCTTTAGAGACTTCTAGAGATGATTTGGAGCTGGTAGATGCCACTGGGACCTCTGTCTCCAAAGCTTGAGTCATTTCCAACTCCTTCTGGTCTATGGATAAAAGACTTTGGTTCTTCAACCAATTCTTTATCTTTTTGACTTTGTCTTTGCAAGACAATGGGCTCAAACCTCCTAAGAGCTCTATGACCTTCTCCTGACCCAGAAAGCTCTTGATGTGTAAGTAGGAGTTCATGGTCCCCTGCCAAAGTCTTGGGCATATTTTCCACTCCTCTTCTTTGGCTGCTCTGAACCAATTTTTGTATTGGAATTGATAAATCTCTATTTCTGCAACTTGAAAGCTGTTCAGCCCTTAAAATATTATCATGAATTAGTCCAGATTAAGAATTCATGTCAAAGCTTGTGGGTACAGACCTTGGGGAATGAGGGGCAACTCTGGAATCCTCAATATGTGTCTTTCTTGAGGAAGATTTGACACTTCTGGATTTGGTCTTGCCTCTTCCTTGTCCACATCCATCTGGTTGGACTGAATAGTTGCTTCCATTTCTGTTATGCACCATTTTAACGTCAATCCAAGAGAAGAAGTGAAATAAAATGACAGAACTACACACTTTTTGGTGGTAATTTAGCTTGTTCTGTTCTGAATAAAGTGCCTCTTTTAGCAATTTGCACTTCTGTGCTCTCTTTAGATTCTGGACTAGTAATATATCTCTTACTGAGCTTATTACCAGCTGCACTGTATTTTATTAAAGACACTAGAGAAAAATTTATAAAAGAGAAAAAAATTATTTTTATAATTTCGAAAATATTTTTAAAGATTTTTATAAGTTTTATTCTTTTTTAATATTGAAAAAGTTACTTTTTTCAAAGAAAAAAAATTGAGATTCAAGATTTTGATTCAAAATTAATTCAGAGTAACTCAAAGAATAATTTTATAAGTTTTTGGATGTGAAAAAGCCACGTGTAAAACAATATAAAATTAAAACAAGTTCCTCAATGAAAAAGATTTTAAAAAAAATTCCAAAAATAAAAAAAGAATTTTAACTTCAAATTGGAAGGAAAAGATTATCAAATTAATTTATTTTAGAGCTTAAAAATATATTAATTAAGGGTACAAGGCTCAAAAATCACAGCCAGTCCCCCAAATGTAAGATGTGTCTATGAAACTGTTGATAATATTAGTATTAATCAACAGTACTATTACTGTTCTTATGAAATATGATAATAAAAACTTATTATAGCCGCAATTAAATAATTAAAGAATTATTTCTTTTACGTGTTATACACTACTAGTGATTATAGCAGTAAGCAGTAATTGTCTACAAGAATCAATTACAAGAATAATTTAATAATAAAAACTTCTTTATTAAAATAATAAAATTATTTTAATGTCTAATTATCATTTACAAAAAGAATTATAAAGATAACTCTTGAAGAAAACTATTACTAGAGAAAAACTTTAAGAATTAGGATAACTCACTCACTTTTAATCCAATGAACCTTTTTAGAAGATAATAGTAGAGAGATTTGATGTAGAATTGTGGATTTAATGAATCAAAAAATGATTCTATAACAATATTACAGCAATATATAGTTGATTTATATGATTTCGCGTCTTTCTGATTGGTTATGAAAGATTTGAAACACTTAAGAAAAGATTTAACTGATATTTACTTGTTGTTACCAAAGGTATAATTGAATAATGTGATGATTTTGGAAAAAACAGCAAGAGGAGGCCTCTTTTAAGTCTATAACAGCTCACAGAGGCGTGCCATGGAGAAACCTGAAATACCAGTTAGTGAGAAAACAATAAACATTTTTGGATGATTGATTGCATCATCTGTTGTCACATAAGATTATCATAATTAGTTAATTGGTGCTTCTATGTGACTACCAACCCATTCATGGTTAAGAATAAAAGGAGTAACAATTTTAAATCTTCTTTTATTACAAAATAATCATTTATTTCTCAATTTTATTGGAAATTTCATCACAGAGTGTATTTTCTGTAAAATTTTTAAAGATTTGGTATTTCACATGGAATCATCAAAAGTGGACTGTAAGGAGGACTTTTAATTTTACTTATGAAAGTATAATTATTTCTAGTTTTTATATTGATTATACAGTTCCCAATTGGTCCTGAAAGTTTCAGAAAGATTAATTAAGAACTGTATTTTTAATGAATTTTTGAAGTTTCTACCTCATTTCTATGTAGAATTGCAAATAGCAGTATATGGCTGGTTGCTATGAGGTAGATCAATGGATACTAGTTCAAAAAGGGTATTAATTAATCTTTTGGGTCTTATCCATGGTAAGTCATTAAGAATTCAAATGTTTACAGGAGTCTAAGTTGCTCTTTACCTGCTTGGCACATCAAAATAGCAGCTTATTTGCTATTTTCTTATGATATAATGAAATTTTGACTTGGTAACCAAGTTCCCAAAAGGTTTTAGTTTACTAATTGGGTCAAGATTAGCCATGTATCCAAGGTTTGGAGCTATCCATTCCTCAGAGGCCTCAGAAGTTTGTTACCCTGGCTCTCTTTGATGTCTTTTGTCCCCTCTAGCTATTTTTACATCAAAAATAGAGATTCAGGCTTCAAGACTGATATCCACTATGGGTGTACCAAAAGTGCATATAAGAATACCATAATAATAAGTGCCCAAAACATGCATAACACTTTTTTTTAGTGTATATGTAACATGGGATTTCTCACATTCCCATTATTTTGGCGTGAAATTGAGAAAAACAAGAATTTTCATGGATCTTTCATGTGGTATTGAATTATTTTCCATATTACCACCTCAAAGAGTTTATTTGAGCTTATTCACTCTTTGGAGCTACCCTAGGTGAGATTTTGTGTAGAATCCAAATCTGGCATTAAATCCATGGATTTACTTACTCAATAAAAAGTTATACATCTTTTCTGAAATCAAAAATGATGAATTTTGAATATATGCATGACTTATGGATTATGTATAGTTCAGAATTTCTTTTTTTTTTCAATACCACATAAAAGATCCGTGAAAATTTTTGTTTTTCTTAATTTCACGCCAAAATAATGGGAATGTGAGAAATCCCATGTTACATATACACTAAGAATAGTGTTATGCATTTTTTGAGCACTTAATATCATGGCATTCTTACATGGACTTTTGGTACACCCATAGTGGATATCTCACTTTAAGCTTAAATTACTATTTTGACATAAAAAATAAGTAAGGGGGACAAAAGACATCAAAGAGAGCCAGGGTACCCATCTTCTGATGCCTCAGAGGCGTGGACAGCAGTAAAGCTTGGATACATGGCTTATCTTGGCCTAATTGGTAAACCAAAACCTTTTGGGAACTTGGTTACCATGTTACAACTACTGTAAAACTTAAGAAAATAGCAAATAACCTGCTATTTTGACGTGCCAAGGAGGCAAAAAGCTAATTAGACTCCTGTAACCATGTCAATTATTAATAATTTTCCATGGATAAAACCCAAAATAGTAATTAAAACCCTTTTTGGACTTGTATCCCTTGATTTACCTCATAGCAACCAGTTAAACACTGATATTTGCAATTCTACATAGAAAAGAGGTAAAAACTTCAAAAATTCATTAAAAATACAATTCTCAATTAATCCTTCTGAAACTTTCAGGACTAATGGAGAACTGTATTATCTATGGTACAACCAAAAATAATCACAGTTTTACTAGTAAAATTAAAAGCTCTACATACAGTCCATTTTTGACTATTCTACGTGAAACACTGAATCTTCAAAAATGTTACTCCTTTTATTCTTAACCATATTGGGGTTGGTAGTCACGTAAAACCATCAATTAAGTAATTATGATAATCTTACATGACAACAGATGATGCAATCAATAATCCAGAAAAGTTTATTGTTTTCTCACTCACCGGTTTTTCAGTTTGCTCCATGGCACGCCTCTGTGAGCTGTTTTTGACTTAAAAGAGGCCTCCTCTTGCTGTTTTTTCCAAATCATCATCTTATTATCATTTAAACCATTATTACCAACAAGTAAGTATTAGTTACAGCTATTCTTAAGTTTTTTAAATCTTTCAGAATCAATCAAAAAGACGTGAAATAATAGAATCCAACTATATATTGTTGTAATACTGTTATAAATCCATTTTGATCCTTAAAATCCACAATTCTATGTCAAATCTCTCTACATTATCTTTCAATAAGTTCTTTGGAATAATAGTGAGTGATTTATTTTTAATTCTTAAAGTTTTTCTCTAAAATTAGTTTTCTTCAAGAATTATTATTATAATTATTCTTGGAAAATATAATTATATATTAAAATAATTTTATTATTTTAATAAAAGACGTTTTATTATCAAAATCTTCTTGTAATTGATTCTTGTAGACAATTACTTGCTCACTGTTAAAATCACTAGTAGTGTTTAACACGTGAAATAAATAATTCTTTAATTATTTGATTGTGGTTATAATAGTATTTTATTGTTATTTTTCATAAGAACAGACATAGTACTGTTGATTAATAGTAATATTATCATCAGTTTCATAGTCACATCTTACATTGACATTGGATGTTAAATTTTTTCAATTCTGTTTCAATTTTATTAAATTTTACATCAATAATAGACTTATTATATCCAGTTTAATCTATTATTTTTGTGGAAAATTCCTGTTCATCCTTTCCTGTTCCTTGGCTACAAATACCATAAGAGTTCTGGCCATATTGAACACACGTTTCATGGATGAAGGTTCCAATTTGGGAATATTGTACCCTTGTGAGTAAGGTCTGTGCCAATTGGCCTTGCCTTGATTGTTCCTGGGATCTCTCTGCTTCTTCTGAGGTCCTTTGGGCTGTTCTGGAGCTGGTTTGGATCTTGTTGATGCTGCTGGTCCTTCTTTCTCCAAAGCTGGGTTCATTTCCAACTCTTTCTTCTGGTGTATGGATAAAAGACTTTGGTTCTTCAACAAATTCTTTATCTTTCTGAATGTGTCCTTGCAATAAAAGGGACTCCATCCTCCTAAGAGTTCTTTAGTTTTCTCCTGACCCAGAAAGCTCTGGATGTGTAAGTAGGAGCTCATGGACCCCTGCCAAAGGCTTGGACAAATTTCCCACTCTTCTTCCTTCGCTGCTCTGTACCAGGTTTTTTACTGGAACTGATATATCTCTATGGCTACCACATGGGAGTGTTTCAACCCTCAAAACATTACCTTGAATCAGTTTGGGCTCAGAGTTAATACCAAAGCTTTTTGGCACAGAGTTTGGGGAATGGCGGCAGCTCTGGCATCCTCAAAATGTACCTTTCTTGAGGAAGGCCTGGCTGATCTGGACCTGGTCTTGCCTCTTCTTTGTTCAAATCCATTCAGTTGGACTGATTATTTACTTCCATTTCTGGCATGCACCATCTTCACATCAATTTTAAGAGAAAATAAGGAGTAAACACAGAAAATACACACCTTTTGGTGGTTGTTTGGATATTTCTGCTTTAAATAAAGTGCCTCTCCTAGCAGTTTGTACTTCAATTGTTTCTTTAGATTCTTGACTAGTAATACATTTCTTACTGAGATTATTAGCAGCTGCAAAATACTTTATTAAAGACACGAGAAAAAAGATTGATAAAAAAAATTACACTTTTTAAATATTTTTTAGGATTTTTTTATAATTTTATACTTTTTATATAAATTAAAAAGTCACTCCCTTTAAAAATTAAATTCAAGATTTCAATTAAATATTAATTTGGAGTAACTCAAAGAAGAATTTTGTAAGTTTTTGGATTTGAAAAAGCCATGTGTAAAACAGTAAAAAATTAATCTAAATTCCTCAATGAAAAGAGATTTAAGACAATCTCAAAAATGAAAATATTTCAACTTTGAAATTAAAGAAGAAAAATAAATTTAATATATTCCAAAACTTAAAAATATATTAAGAAAGGGTTCAAGGCTCAAAAAACATGGCCAGGCCCCCAAATTTAAGATGTGTCTATGAAACTGTGGATAATATTTCTATTAAGCAACAGTACTATGACTTTTCTTATGAAATATAATGAATAAATTCATTATAAACAAAATTCAATAATTAACTAATTAATTATTCTTTTTACTTGTCATACAATACTAGTAGTTATAACAGTAAGAAGTAATTATCTAAAAGAATTAATTACAAGAAGTATTTGATAATGAAGCTTCTTGATTAAAATAATAAAATATATAGTTATCTTTTTAAAGAATAATTCTAAAGTTAATTCTTGAAGAAAACCATTACTAGAGATAAACTTTAAGGATTAAAATAAATCACACACTAATACTCTAATAACACCTTGAAAAGAATTGGTAGAGAGGTTTGACAGATAAATTGTGGATTTAAAGAATCAAAATTGCTTTTTAAAAGTAATAAAACAATATAATAGATAAATACTATTTTAAATAGTATATTTTTATGATTTATTTAGAAATATTTGAAATAATTAAGAAAATAATTAACTAATACTTACTTGTTAGTACTAAAGGTATGACTGAATAATAAGATGATTTGGAAGAACCAGCAAGCAGAGGCCTATTTTAATTCAATAAAAGCTCATAGAGGTGTTCCATGGAGAAAAGACAAACAAGTGAGTGAGAAATCAATTACACTCTTGGGATTATTGATTTTATCATCTTTTGTCATGTAAGATTATCCTAATTACTTAATTAAGTCATTTATTTGACTACCCACCCATTTATGGTTAAGAATAAAAGGATTAAAAACTGTAAATATTCTTTTATTTATAAGTAAAAATTAATTTCTCAAAGTTATCAATGTTATTGGAAATTTCATCACAGGTTGTATTTTCTGTTAATTTTTGAGAATGCAGTGTTTCACATGGAATCATAAAAAATGGACTATAAGTCAATCTTTTAATTTTAATCATGAAGTCATAATTCTTTTTAGTTCATTTATGGATCATAAAATTATTAATTGGTCCTTAAATTCTCAGAAATATTAATTAATAATTGTATTTTTATATGAATTTTTGAGGTTTTCACCTTACTTCTATGTATAATTGCAAATAGCACAGTATAGCTTGTTTCCATGAGGTAAATGAATGGATACTAGTCCCAAAAGGGTTTTAATTACCATTTTAAGGTTTATCCATGGAAAATCAGTAAGAATTGACATGGTTACAGGAATCAGAGTTCCTCTTCCCCTCCTTGTAACATCAAAATAGCAGCTTATTTGCAATTCTCTATTGGTTTAATGGGACTTTAACTCGGTAACCAAGCTCCCAAAAGGCTTTAGTATACTAATTGGGAAATGATCAGCCATCAATCCAAGATTTAGAGACTTCCATGCCTCAGAGGCCTCAGAAGTTGGGTACCCTGTCTCTCTTTGATTTCTTTTGTCCCCCTTAGCTATTTTCATGTCAAAAATAGTAATTCAGGCCCAAATACTGATATCCACTATGGGTGTACCAAAGCTGTATGCAATAATACTGTGTTTTCAAGAGCCAAAAACATGAATAACACTAATATTAGTGTATATGTAACATGGGCTTTCTCACATTCCCATTATTTTGGCATGAATTTGAGAAAAACAAAAAATTTCACAGTTCTTTTATGTGGTATTGATGATGTGGTGTTGAAGTATTTTCCATATTAACACCTCATAGAGTTAATTTAAGCTTATTCACTTTATGAAGCTACCCTTGATGAATTTTTGTTTAGAATCCAAATTTGGCCTTAAATCCATAGATTTACTTACTCACAAAAGAATTATTCATCTTTTCTTAAATCAAAAATGATTAATTTTGAATATATGCATGACTTATGAGTTATGAATAGCTTAAAAGTTCATTTTATGTTTATTGTGGCCTATTTGGTTATGTAAAATATATTTCAAGGCTTACAACCTGTCAGGGAAAGTATAGGTATTCAGAGCTTTAAAGTACCCTACCATCCTTTATTTGCCATTTTTTCAAGTTATAATAACAAGTGTAGTTACTTATACCTTTTCATTATGTCCTACCTTCCTTAATATGCCTAGGTCCATTAATTCTCCAATGTGGACCTCTAGATCTTCTATAGCTCTTGGGCTATCTGGGTAAGCTTGTGTTCTTAACAGGGGTGGATAGGTTTTTTCACCTTAAGAAGAATATCTACCTCATTTCCAATGATAGCACCTATTGGTTCTTTGTCAGTTTCAAAGGCACTTTTTTATTTAAATAAGAGATCAAGAAATTTTTGTTTCATTATTTTGAAATCTTGATTGAGTTCTGCGCCTGTAAGTTGTTCACTTATGAATAAATGTTTTCTGGGATTTTCTCTTCATTTTATATAACATTAATTTGTTTTTTATTATTTAAAAAACCAAATTTCTGTCTTTTATTGTCTCCTATGGTAAAATATCTGTCTTCCTGGTTAGAGATATCTATATCATAGATTGACAGTTAATCATTTTCAAGTATAGAATGGTTACTAGTACATTTGTCCATTACTACAAGCTCTACTTTCACTCTTGTGCATTGGGAATGATGAGGAAAAATTAATGTTAAGTAAATTATTTAAAGGGGCTTCATGCTTTCACTTGCACTAATAAATTTAACTCCTTATATTGGTATATGTTTTTCTTCCCAATCTGTTATAACTTTTTGTAATTAACTCTTTCCAACACAGGTGCAGTATGCCCTGTGGTCCAGGTTTACTTTTGCATCTTGGTTTTCTACCATAAAAATAATTATACTTGATTTTCTAGCTATATATCCCATTCTTTTTGCAGGTTTGGTTCTATGAAGTTTGGCATCTTTCATACTTTTGAGGCTTATATCAGATTTTACAGCTTGTGGTAGGTTTGAATTTAGATCTAGTACTTCATATATTAAGTCAATATTATTAATTTTTGCATTAATTATATTTATCTCATCACTTTCAGAATCTTTTGATTCAAAAGTGTCTTTTTCAGAATTAGTTTCATCTTCCTTATCAATTTGGTCTTCTGTTTCCACAAGTTCATTTATTTTTACCTTTTTGAGGCAATTATTGTCTAAGTGTCAAATGCCACCATATTTATGAAATTTTCTCTGCTCATTGGTGTTGGAAATACTGGGCTTGAAAGGTTCTCTTGGTTTTCCTTTCGTAATAAATAGTTTATTTGATTTTTTAACATCCAATTTTTTCTATTTTCTGCCCATTTTGGTTCTTGTCACTATATCTTCCAGTGCATTAGTATACTCCTCTGTGGAACATGGCTCTATTCACCTGCTTCTCAGAGAATGTTCCAGCTCTCCTCCACATGTTTTAAGTATATTCATGTGCACCAATCTTTGTGAAATTTCTAGATACAGTTCATTTAATATTTCAACTTTTTTTAAGAACCAAGTTAGAGGTTTATATTTATCTGGGTCAAAAAAGGAATTTCCAAATTCATTTTCTATTTTGTACCTCCAGGAATCATTTTCCCACTTGGTTATTATTTCATTGTTCCACCAACACCAGGTATTTTTTCCATTTGTTTGCCTTATTCAAGAATACAATATTCTTACAGATTTTTCAAATACTTAATGTAATCTTGCAGTGATTAATTTATCTGGTATGGCATAAGCCTCTTGCAAAATGTCAATTGTCTTAATGGATGACATATGGTCATATTCACCTTCACCTGTGAATGTTGGAAATTATTTAAGTTGAGGTGCTTCTTTCATTGAGACTTTATTGTTTTCTTGATGGCTTAAGTCTGATGTAAAGGGATTTGTTATTTCCTCTTTTGGATTAACAGGACTTCTTATGTGGGAAAATGGGGTTGATAAATTTGGCCTTTTAAAGTTAAGCTCATTTATTTTATCCATTTTCTTAGTAATAAGTCTTATTTAACTTTGAATTTCTTCTTTAATATTCATTCTTGCTTCATCCCTTTTATCTATGTGGTCTAGAAGTAATTTTTGGTGTGATGAAGTCTTTTCTTCAAATTTTTCAACAGAAATAGTTAATTCATTCAATTTTTCTGTCGTGTTGTCAATACTCTGGTCATAATTGATTGTCAAAGTTCTTTCTTTGATATCTTTTATTTATTTATACAATTCTTTTTGTTGTTGTATTGATTTCTTAGTATTGTCAATGAAGACTTCTGGCTTATTATTTTCAACCATGATTTTAATGTTGTCTATTTATTTTTTATCTTTTACAGTAATTTGTGTTAGAGATAATAAAGTATTTTTAATGTCTTTTAGAGGTAACATATTATTTTTAATTTTTTTTTAAGTATTTACAACATCATGATACAAGGTTATTTGTTTGGGAAATGGGGTTGTCTCATTTTTTGTTCCTCTTTGTTGTTGAATTCCATCAAGGTTCTAGTCATGTTGAAGACATTTTGAATGGAATTATTTTGGATTCTTGGGATCCTGTAGCTTGGGGAATAAGGTTTCCTCCAGCTCTTTTTCTTGTTCTTCTTGCCTTCTTGGGGAGGTTGGCTGGCTTGTGGATTTCTGGTAGAAGCTACTGGGGCTTCTTCCTTGCTTGCCTCCCTATTTTTGTTGTGCCAGTCCTTTATCTTTTTGATTTAAGGTTTGGATGATAGTGGATTCCATCCATTGGAGTATTTTACTATTTACTCCTCTTTGAGGAACTTTATGGAGAATGTGCCAGTAGTTCATCACTCCTTGGTGGATTTGTGGCAACATTTTCCAATCTTTTTCCTTGTACACCATTTAATACTTCTTGTACTGGCTCATGTATATGTCTATTTGGGCCTTCTGAATTTGATTTTTCTCTGTTGGAATTACTCATACTTAGTTCCAGCTCTGGGTCAGAGATTATAGGCATTTCTGGGACTTGCCTTTGTTATATGGCACTTCCTTGTGTGGATTCTGTTCCACTGGGTATTTTCCCCTTTCTTTTCCCTTTTGTGGGATCAGTTCTATTTCTGGGTCAACCCCAATCTGATTTGATGGAGTATTGTGATCCTATTCTGGTAGTAATATTAAAAAATTAAGAGATAAAAAAGATTTTAGAAAAATAAAAATTCCTTTTATGTAGATTTAAGAGAGGTACTCACCTTCAGAGTCCTGAATAGTGGGACCTGAAAAAACTAATTTTTTAGCTTTTCTTTCCTTATTGACAACAGGTTTTGGAGAACTTGGACAAGTCTTTTCACCAATCTTTCAATAGTGGTCTGATTGTCCTCTTCTGGGCTGTCTGCCAAAACTAAAGAAGGCAAAGAAATATAAGTCTTTTTATGAAAGTGTTATTTTTGAGAAGATATGGAAATTTACATGTAAAAATTTCTTTTATATCTTTCAAAATAAGATAAATGAATAAAAAAGGAATAAAAATTATCTTTCTTATTATATTTTTTATTTTTATTTTTAGAGAGAAAAATACAAATCAATATGATTATTTTCAAAATTCAACTATAATATAAATTTGTTTTTAATTTTTAAATATCTTTTTTCAATCACTAGAGTTACTCAAAGGAAATTCTTGAAAGTCTAAGGATGTGAAAAACCATTTGTAAGACATTACAATTGCTTTCCAAATGCCTCAATAGCTTTGAAAATCAATAAATATAAAATTATTATATGATTCTATGATTATAAATATAATTTATTATTGTATAAGCCCAAATTGAATCTTTTTGAAGTTCTTTTAACTAAATATAATGGCCAGGTCCTCAAATGTAAGTTTTGGCTATGAAACAATAAGTAAATATTACTAATATTCTACTTATTGTACTCTGTATTTCCTTATTAAAATAATTATAATAATAAATAAATATTATACTTATGGCATAAAAATATATAGATTATTTCAATAACATAATATAATAGAATAGAAATAAATATATTAATATTTGATAATTAATATACTTATGGAAATTTATTATTGTTACCAACAGATAATAAATGCATAAGAAATTTCTATTTGATAGTAAAAACCAATTAATAATAATAATATTACTAATATTAAAGCTATGTATTTATATAAATACTATTTATATTAATAAAATAATTATCAAAAACAATAACACAGAAAAAATTGTTATAAAAAGAGAAATAAAATACTTTTAAAACCTGATATGATAACTCTGAAAGAGTTTACACCAAATAATTTAAATACAACTTATTTAAATTTCATTTACAAATAAAAATAAAACAAATTACAAACATTCTTTATTTTATGTAGAATTGAATATTTCAAAGAGAATTTAACCAAAAAACAAAATAATTGGTTAATCATGTCAAAGCTGGTTATTATAATAAAGATTATCTTTGGTCTTTAATAATACACTAGATTTATATATGAAGAATAAATAAATTACCTTTTGATTCAATGTTTTTATTTATTTTTATGGGTATGAGGAGGAAATAGAGGGAAAAGAGCTCTATTTATAGTGAAATCCTCCCTCATAGAGTTTAGAAGGCTGCTAGTAGACCTTTGCTTATTGGTTTCACTAGAATTGATCATTATTTTGAGTTTTGGATCTGATTACACCAGAATTAAACCTTCTTATCCCAATATTACTCCATTATTTAGAGTTATGACTGTAACACTAAGTTTGCTGACATCATAGGCTTCTCAAAGGGATAAACTTTGTGGATTTTATTATTATGGATAATAATATACTATCATTCACCAGTTTTATCACTTATATAACTTTCAAACTTAAAATAAGACTACAGTGTGTGATCATAAATGATCATTTTTAAGTTCTAACTTTGATTCATTCACGCTACAGCCATTTGGAGAGTTAATTCTGAAATATTGTAATTTTCTTAATACGCTTTCAAGAGAATTTCATTAGATCATCAAAACTCTATTTTTGATAATCCTTCTTGTAACTCATCTTTTCTGTTGAAATTTACTATTTTCAACTTCAAACCATAATTTCAGGGTGTTATACCTTGAATATAATGATGAAAAATTACATTATTCTTCATTTAGGAACTATTACAATATGAATATCCACTTCTCTTAAGCTTGGACTACTTTCAAATCAAAGCATTCAACATCTATTGTTATTTTTCTCAATAAACCCTTGTAAGCTATTGTAAGGTGTGGATATGAAACTTTGATTAAAAATCAAGTACTTTTCCTGTCCTCAAAATTTGTATAAGGTAAAATTCAGTTAAAAATAGTATGAAATATTATTTTTAAGAGAAAACACGCCAATTTTATTGTTTATAACTTTATTAGTATAAAACAATAATATTATAAAAATTTATTGTTTTACCAACAATAAAAATTTATCCAAAAAATACTCTACAAGAGATATTTTAAGGCTACAAAAGAAATTTCTTCAAGAGCAATTTCAATTGGAATTAATTGAGCAAAGAACTGCAAGCAATTAATTAAAGAACAAAGTCTTTAAAAAGAATATTAAAGAAAAAACACGCCCAAAAGTGACCAGAGTGAATTTGGAAACAAAGTGACAAAGTTTACAGTGATGAAAGATGCTTTAATTCACTTTTGGGGTGGTTCAGGGGTAAAAATGATTATAAGAGTTACAAACAATGATTATAATGATTTTTTCACGTGGTTAAAAGGTTCAAAATGATTTAAAAAGGGTGGTTGGAATCTTTTATTGATTGGTTTAACAGTTTTAAACTAATTAATAAAAGGAAAAGATTCTAACATGAAGAGAAAAGTGGGGCAAAGAAGACATTCTTTTATAGCCATCAATTCTCTTACTCCAAAAGTAAAATTTACTCTTGTCAGTCGTGAAAAACAGTCTGACAACAGAAAAGCCAATTATGGCATCATTGAACCCTGGTTTAGACCAAAAAGGGCTGGTTTAAGCCATTTTTAGCCATTTTTAGCCATTTTAGACCCTTAAATCAGCCATTACTATAGCAATACCAGGTCTAGAGCCTTCAAAACACGTCAGAATGTGTGTCAGAGGCGTAGAAACCAGTTAAAACTGTTTTTATTATGATTGTTTTATCTTAAGGGTAGTTTTACCTTCTTGGCAACAGCTAAAACTACCCCAGTTGGTATCAAAACCTCATCATCAATTGAGTCCACAGACCCTGTAACTCAATTCCAGGCCAAAAGTGATGAACTTTTGCGTGAATTTTGACATCCCACGCTTGTCAGCAAGGATTTTGGGGGTCTAGCTCCCCCTTAGAGCTGGAGTTCCTTTTCCCCCCCAAATTTAATCTTTCCAATTTATTTTTCCTTTAATTTCTCATCATGTATTATACTTATAATTTACACATGTAATTCAATTCAATTGTACAGTACAATACAGTAATAATTGACACCTCATATGTAAATCAAAGTTCACTTATGTAATACACGCGCACATTTTGACATTTCAATTGAATTCAATTGAAAATACTTTAATTCCTCATAACTTCTAAACTAAACACAACACCTCAATTTTAACACAAAAATTGATGGTTAACACCACATGTGATGTGAATTAAATTAAGGTTTTGAGGATTTTCAACTTTTGTATTGAAAATACTAAAAACTTAATTTAAGCTTATTTAGAGTTGAGTTACAAAAATTTCACTCAGAGGTGACCCCACCTGATTTTTTATGAGGAATCCAATGGTGAAATAAAATTTATATGCTTATTTATTGGATAAAAAGTTATAATAAATTTTATTTAACTTTTTTCCAAATTTATTTATTTTTTCACAATTTTGTTAAAATTTCATTTTTACTTAAATTTTTCAAGTATAAATGTAATTTTATATTTACAAAATTTAAAGTAATTTTATTTTTAAATTATAATTAATTTTTTATTTTTAATATAATTTTATATTTATATTTTTTATTTTTATTTTAATAATATAAATAAATTTATTTTATTTATATTAATATGTTATTTTTTATATTTGTGGTCTTTTGGGTATATGAAATTACCTCTAAGGCTCACAGCTATAACCTTGTTTATAGCTTGTAGAATGAAGTTTATATCTGTATTTCTACTGTTACTTCATGGTAACTATATCTTTGGATCAACTCTCTATCTTGCATAATTCAAGAGATATGAGCTAAAAACCATGAATATATGTGCTGATAATGAAATTGCATATATTCAGGTTATCTCAGTAAGTATACACTTTAAAGATATGAAATGAAAAGCTTATATGTGTAGTTTATGATTCAGAATTCAATGGTGTAATTTATTTCACATTTTAATTCATTTTTCTCTTAGATATTAATAATTTTATACCCTTTTATGGCATTTTTACTTATTTTAAGATAATAATTTCAACTCTTATTATTAAAATAAGTATTGTAAAGTTTTTTTGTGACCTTTTTGGATATGCGGTCATATCTCAAAGTCTCACATGGAGGAATTAGTACTATTTTGAAGTATGGGAAGCTTATTGGTGAATATGAAGAAGTTATCACTCAAATTCTAACATATAAATATGTTCCCCATGATAATATGTACCATGAAGATATTCTTGATTTTATTTCTTCTGATTTCAAAGGAGCTAATAGCACAAATATTATCAAAGATAACTTCATGGTTAGATAAGAAGATATAGGAAATCTCATACCACCTCTTAGGGTATTGAAAAAGTATATTGAGCAAGAATTGGAAGCTAGAATTTTAACAACCAAAAGACTTCCTTCTCTGTATAGGAAATAAAAAGGTGACTGTGGAGTGAAAGAAAGAAAATCAAACATCAAATAAAAGTCATTTCAAGTAATTCAAGAAGCACTTAAAACAATGAAAGAGCTTACCAAATTCCTCAAAGAAAATTAGAAACCATCTGGAAAAGGAATATTCAAGGAAAAGAATGATATTAAAAAGCTCATGGTTAAACTTAGTGAGCCAAAAAGTCTTTCTAGCCCTCAGAAGAGAAACAAAATTCACTTTCAGGCATCAAATCAAGAACTAAATACAAATGTCAATCAAATTTAAGCTTCATAAAGTCACTTCCCTTATACTCCAGCACAACAAGGACCTAGACCACAGTATAAGTGTACTTATTGTCCAAAGGATAGACATTCAGTTAGGAAGTATAATGATATAACTGAGAAGATTGGAAAGAATATTTTACATTGTAGAAACTCCTTTTGTTGTGGAATGAATAATAGGCAGTAACTTGAGGGAGAAATTATTAGTTAGTCTGTTTTTGTTTTCATAATTAGCCAGTAACTATGGGTGCTAAGGTGTATTAGATTCCCCACTAAGTATACTGAAAAAGATTACCTTTTAATCATATCACAAATCAGTTATCTAGTTATGTTGATTTTTGGCTAGAGAGCTTTATCAAGCAGTAATTATCAGTCTGTCAACAAAATATCACTATAATAACAATGGTAATAGTTAATATTTTTTCTCTAATGATGAGATTTTATTAACTTTTTATTATTGATTATATAATTATTTTTAATTATTTTTTAAAGGATTCCTCCTTTAAATACTTGGGGTATTTAAAGAATCATTTTTTAGAATTACTATGAATACTATTGTTAATCCTGATATCTAATTCAGAGCTGAAGGATTATCCAATAATACTATAATATAAATATAATAGCTCAAGGGTACAATAATTTTATAAGGGTGATTATGGTTGATATAATGGTAATATATATATAATATAATATTAATAGAATACTATCAGGCTTAATATTAATATAATACAATATATCTATAAGGGTTATGATATAAGGTATAAGGTTAAGATGATATATTATTTCCATAAATAAAGTTTATTGGCAAATTTTATAAGATCACTAATGATGATATGTTGAAACACTAATTCAAAGCTTGTAATAAAATGGTAAGACTATTGAATAATATTAAAATCTTTCATTAATATTATAAGTATCTATTAATAATTAATAATACTATAAGATACTGAGCTTTTATACTGACCTTTTCAATATAATACTAGCTCATCCTACCAGAGAAGGGATGGATTGATCCTCAGGATTATTTTCTGAATAAGAAGCATGGGGGAAAAGGAAAAGAGGCCCTTTATATATACCTTTTGGGCCCTATATAGAGCCTTGAAAATATAAGGGACTTGGGAAAATTTCCCCTTGAGACATTTTTACTGGTGGGTAAATTTAAAATAGTTTCATTTGAGAAAGATATTACACCATATTTTTGGTTTATTGCACCATTTTGAACTTCATTATTGTCAGTGCACAGCCTTGAGATGTTATTGGTAGTGGTTAAATTTGAAATGATGTCATTTGATACAGGTATTTCACCATATGTTTGGCTTATTGCATTATTCCTATTATGCACAGCCTTGAGAGCATTTTTCTGGTAAGAAACTTATAAATGGTGTCATTTGATACTGGTATTGCACCATTTTCTTGAATTATATCCTTACCTCTACTAACCTTATTTCTCTTCAGAAAAGCCTTGAGCTGTATTTATTTTATTCTGTTTATATGTAAAATTTGAATTGTAAATGATACCTGTAATGTTTGATTATGAGAGTTGAAGTGGTAATTGAGTAATGTAACACCATGTTAATCTAGATGTAAGTGTTATTCTTATGTAAAGAAATATAACACATATTTCTCTAAGAGTAATGGTATCACTTATGTAATTTTACATAGGCTTATTAATATTGAATATTTGAGCCAGCTGAAACCTTTTTAAGCATATTTTTGTACCTAGTATGCAGTGTATATTATTATTATTAACATTTTCATACATGATATCTAGAGAAATATTTATGTTATGGAGCTGAGGAAATATGTTATTATGGGTAAGTTTTGATTCAGATTCAAGTAGAATAGCTACCTTTGATATTCTAATATAATTGTCTTTTTCTTTTTTTAAATTTTGAATTTTTCACTTTTCCATATTTATTTTTCTTTATTTTCTCTAAATATTGTTTATTTTTTGGACTACGTTTTCAGCTGTAATATTGTGTATTTGAGCCTTGGCATAACAGGTATTGGATACTACATCCCCCTCTCCATTTAATGCTGTCCCCAGAATTCAAGATGATAATCCACTTTGTTCTTTCTTCAAAAACCAATTAAATATTCCACCATTTTCTTTAAACAAAAGTATTTTTATTAATAAAATTCCTCTTTATATTCATATTTAGAATCATATTAAAACTTTTCTTCTCTTTCTTTCTCTTGTCAGCCTGTCACTCAAAACCAGAGCACAAGCATGACAGCCAAAATATCATAAACCAATGGTAGAGCAAAATACCACCAGAAACTGAACTTAGACAAAATATCACATTAATAGTATTAAAAGAAATATGAATTTCACCTATTTCCAAATATAGAACTCCAATAATCATAAGAGAAAGAATAACACAACATTATTTCAGCTCAAAGCAAGAACTGAGCATAAACCTTAATTTTCACCTCACATCTAAAATTCATAAAAAGAGGGAGAAACCCATGAAATTGGTGTTGAAAGCCAAGCTCTAAGTCAGGGATATACAATTTTACTATTAAAACTGAGATAGCATCAAAAATATAGAATATATGGCCAAATAAAGACCACATAAGGGTGAATAAAATATTAACCTCTCATATAGCCTCTACAGTTTTGATGTGAGATACATAAAATGGGGTCTCTATTTAAATATGAAAATCATATCATTTGTGTCGCACCATCCTTAGCTCTTTATCTCACCTTTATCTAAAGTTATCAAGCAAAATGACTCAATACTTTAAGCAAAATCCATAGCTGAACAATAGAATTTGAAAGGTGTATAGCTTTGCCTAATTTAATTCTTCCCATACCAGATGAGGTACCATTGTTTATAGCTCATTAATGGCTACAAAAATAACCAAATTTGAGCCCTCTATATTCAGAACTGACAAATTCATAGCCGTTTTAAGGTCAAAATCCCAATACTGCGGGACAATTTCCCATATCCTTGAATATGAGGTGTTAATTCAATGAAGGAGCCTGCTTATCCTTCAATAACTCATATTTTGTCCTGTATGGAGTTCCCAGCCAGGTTCTGTACAGAATACACCAATCATACATGTCAGAGGAAGGCTATCAGCTCTCCAAATGAAAAGTTTCACCCTGTATTGGGGAAAAGTGACTAGATGTGGTTTCAAAACCACATCTGAGCCTAATAAAGGTTGTACAGGAGGTGTATTAACCAAAATCCTTCCCCTGGAAGAAACATTTCTTCACTCTTTTTGATGTGAACAGGTCCAGAGGCCCTCTCCACCCAGTTTTAGGATAAAAAGGGGCCTTTTCTCTGCCAAAAAGAGAATCCCAATCCTACTCTTGAATTCTTATGTAGTAAAACTTCCAGTAACAGGTATAATCTTGAAAAATCATTGGTTATATTCTAAATCTTAATATTTTATTGGTTATTATAGTTAGTCAATTGATAATCAGTGCACCCATGGCTTTCAGCAGCACTCACCACCACTATGACCTCATATAAAATCCCCAAAAACTCTTCAAAAACTATTCTTTATCATTTATAACCATGTAAAAGTCATTCTTAAAGTTGTGAATACATTCATAATATCTTTATAATAGACTCATCCTGATAACTCTTCTCCTCTTGGATATAACTTCTTTATTTGACTTGCTTCAAACCTTTTTGCCAGCTTTGTACCATCTAATTATTCCAGATCATATGTACCACTGATTATTTGTCCAAGAACTATATATGTTCCATCCCATATATTATCCAATAATAATACCCTTTGTGACTCCAATTATCCATTTTATAGAAGAACAATTTCACCTGGATAAAGTGGTTTTCTTATTTGTTGGGCTAGTTTCCTGTCCCAATATCTTACTGAATCTTCCCTGGCCTTTTTTATTTTTTCTTTTTCCCATTTGCTAATTATTTTCCTGATAGCTGTTCAGATGTTTCTTCCAATTCTCTGTTGATTGTACTTTGTCCCATTCAAATTCTAATTATGTTTTTGATTCAATCTCTATTGGTAGTACTTCCTTTTAACCAAATTGAAGATAAAATGGGGAGTATCCTGTTCTTTTGGTTTAACTTCTGTCAGAAAATGTAACCAAAGGTAAGGATTCCTTCTATTCTGAGCCATCTTCACTACACATATTCACCAATGAATCTTTCAATCATTTATTCCCCCTTTGTACCATTCCTTTTGATTAAGGATAGTAAGGTGTTGTTACCCTTATCCTTAAACCTGATCTTTTTACTTAATCTTGTAATTCCTTTCCAAACTCAGGACCTCCATCTACTGTGACCTCTTTTGGGGCTCCATAACTCCAAATCCATTAAGTGAACCATTCTGATACTGAGTTTGCTGTAAGCTTTACTAAAACAACTGTCTCTGACCATCCTGATAAACCATACCTGGCCACTACTGAATACTTCTATCTTCCTGATTTCAGATGCACTGCATCCATACTGATCCTTTCAAATAATCTTGAGGTGAATGAGATTATTCCCTCCTATTTTTGTTGAAAATTACTCCTCTTTTGAAAGTATTTACAATATTTGATCCATTTTTAAAATTTCCTTCAGTCCTTCCCACAAAAATCTTTCTTTAACTCTTCTGTATGTTTCATTTCCCCCCTGCGTCCCATTTCTTTATGTAATGATTTTAATATTTTTCTTTGGGAATTTGTACTTGACACAACTACTTGTATATTTGGTTTATTTTTTCTTTTGAGTTGGCCTTCCTCAAAAAGAAAATTTGATGAATTCCTTTTAATTTTCTTCAAGTACTCCTCTTTACTACCAGAGGGCCTTTTGAATTTGTATAGGTATTCCTCCATGATTATCCAAAATACTTCTTTCTTTGATGGTAAATTTATTCCTGCTACTTTTATCATGTTATTATGTTTGACTCTGAACCCTGGGTTTGGTTTTATTCATTCTTCTCATTCATCAAAATCACATTTTTCTTTTGCTTCATCTTCTGACTGAGGTCTTCTTGATAGTAAATCTGGAATTGTGAAAGTCCTCCCTGGCTTGTGTACTAAGTCAAAAGAGAATGATTGATTAAATGAAACCCATCATGTCATTAGGGGATTTGGAATTCAAGGTGAGTTTATGTTTTCAATTAAGTCTTTTGCTTCTACTTTTAGCTCCAAATTCTTCCCCAAAGTACTGTTTGGAGTTTCTAAAGCATCTTGTCCACTCCACATAGCTCTATGATTGGCTGTAAGTACTTTAATTCCAATCTTGAGAATGTGATTTATTAAAAAAATAAATGGTCTGTATTTTCCTTCTTTGCCTTCTTGATTACGTATTGCTCCTGTAGCTATATATCTCAAGCCCACTTCTAATTTAATCTTCCCTTCTCCCTTTTCATAATACAAATATTTTAATGAAATTTTCTCCTCTACAATTTTTCTTATCTTTTTGAATTCTTAATCACATTCAGCATTCAATTCCCATTCTACATGATTTCTTGTTAATATTCTTAGTGGTGATGCAATCTGGGAGAAATTTTGAATTAACATTCTAACATATGCCCAAGGTCCTAAGAATCCTCTTATTTCATTTTTATTGAGGGGTTTTGGCCAAATTTGTATTTTATTAATATTTTTCTTTTAACTTTTCCTTCCATTAAATAAAACTACATGCCTATAGGTTTATCTTGGAACTTTCATTCCTTCATCATCAATGAAAGTTCCTACATTCTCTGGTATGTCTTCTTAAAATATCCAAGTAATTTGGGCTTGATAAACTGTTACAAAATACCATTTTTATTTGTATTAGAATTAAATGATAGTTCTCTGTTTGGATCCAAAGGCTGACATCTTCTTATTAATTTTATTTCCATCTTAACAATGAAAAAAATTTAATGTTTCCATTTATGCTTTATTTTTTTTAATATTGTGATTATTCCTATTCTTTTGTTAAGTTTTAATTAATTTTTTTCAATTTTCATTTTCAGAAAAAAAAAAAGATTATTTTAGAAATAAATTTTTCTAAAATTTAAAAATATTTAAACAAAAATAAATAAATAAAGTTAAAAGAATAAAATTAAAAAATAAAATCAATAAAAAAAATGAATAAAAATGAATAAAAATAAAAAAAATAAAAAAAATAAAAAATAAATGAATAAATAAAATAAAATTAGAAAATAAAAAAAAAATAAAAAAAAAATAAAAAAAAATAAAAAAAAATAAAAAAAAATAAAAAAAAATAAAAAAAAATAAAAAAAAATAAAAAAAAATAAAAAAAAATAAAAAAAAATAAAAAAAAATAAAAAAAAATAAAAAAAAATAAAAAAAAATAAAAAAAAATAAAAAAAAATAAAAAAAATAAAAAAAAATAAAAAAAAATAAAAAATAAAAAAAAAAATAAAAAAAAAATAAAAAAAAAATAAAAAAAAAATAAAAAAAAAATAAAAAAATAAGAATAAAATAAGAATAAATCAAAAATAAAATAAGAATAAAATAAGAATAAATCAAAAATAAAATAAAAATAAATAAAAATAAATAAAAATAAATAAAAATAAATAAAAATAAATAAAAATAAAAATAAAAATAAAAATAAAATAAAAATAAAATAAAAATAAAATAAAAATAAAATAAAAATAAAAATAAAAAGAAAAATAAAAATAAAATAAAAATAAAAATAAAAAGAAAAATAAAAATAAAAATAAATAAAAATAAATAAAAATAAATAAAAATAAATAAAAATAAATAAAAATAAATAAAAATAAATAAAAATAAATAAAAATAAATAAAAATAAATAAAAATAAATAAAAATAAATAAAAATAAATAAAAAACATTAAAAAAATGAAAAATATCAAAAAAAAAATTCAAAAGGGTGTTGGTAAAAAGATGTAAGCCCTTACATGTTTTTACCAAAAACACATAAGTTTTTTCCAGAAATTGGTAAAAAACATATAATGGGAGTTTTTTAAATGAAATATAGCTATTTATGGTATTTCTGATGCCATTAATGCCATTTATGGAATTTTTAATGCCACAAATGACATTTTTAAGGCCATTTATGGTATTGTTAAGGCCATTCATGCCATTCTTAAGGCCATTTATGGCATCTTTGATTTCATTGAAGGCCTTGTTGTAATGCCCTTTAAGCCAATTTTATGGCCATAAATGCCATCTATATGTTACTCTTGATTCCCTTTATGGCATTATTATGTCATTTGTGGTACTTTTAATGCCATAAATGGCACTGTTAATTCCATAAATGAAATTTTTAAATTTTACTAATGTCATAAATTACATTTTTAATTAAATTGAAACCAGAAATGGAATTTTCAATTTACTTACAAACATAAACAAAAAAAAATATAGAAAAAAGGATTTTTTGGGGCTTACAATTTTTCCTGGCAAAAAAAAAAATCCTAAAAATTTTGGGCTTCTGGTTTTCTTATTCTCAAGGTTTTTCACTTCAATTTCTTTTTAAAAAAAAAAAAAAATTGGAAATTAATAAGTGGGAACATTTTTATTGAATATTTTTTTTTTTCAAAAAAAAAAAATAGGCCATTTTTTCCAAATTGGCCAAAATAGAGAAGAAATTGGGCAAAAAAAAAAAAAAATTGAAAAAATTTGAGGACTTTCAAATCCCATTTTTTTAAAAAAATATGACAACAAAAAATTCTAAAAATGCTCAAAACTGCGCCTGAGGAATGTTTTTTTTTTTTTAAAAAAAAAAAAGTCACTTAGATGTTTTTGGCCATAAATTGATAAAAACACATAAGGGCTTACATGTTCTTACTAAAATTTTACATGTGTTTACCAACACATTTAAAAAAAATAAAAAAAAAAAGTGAAAAGTTTTCAGGTAATTCTAGTAAATAGATTTTTTTTAAAAAAATAAATAAATGAATGAATAAAAATTTTTTCTTAAGTTTTATTAAAAAATTATTTTTCTTTAATCAATTTTTTTTTATCTTCAATTTTTATAATATTATTTATAATTCTATATATTAATTAATTAAAATTTATTTTAATAAATATATTAAATAATAATCTTACTTTGAGTTTTAAAATTTCATTTATTATCAAAACAAATATACATATTTTTTAATTATTCAAAATTCTGTTTTGGTAAAATTATTACATCAAGTACCTTAATATTTTGAAAAGAAATGGCTCAGCTCTCATCAAGGTGGGGGTGGAGGGGGTTAATGCTTGTTTAATTATGTACTTTTAATGGTATAATGTGAGTTTTTTCACTGAGAAAGAAGATATGAGTGGTGGAAGCTGCCTTGATTTGAATAATTAATCAATTGGGTATTCTGTTTGTTATTTTTGGAATTTCTTATCAAAGGACACAGTCAGAGTTTGCATTACCCCAGGAGTATTTAAGTTTACTCTTCAGGTCTATGCAGTCTTCCACCCTTGTTTTTAAATCTCAAGATTCGAGAATAAGATTAATTTGGTTTCTTTAGATCCCAATTCCAATTTCTCAGTCTCCTTGGCAAGAAACCAACATTTCAAGAGCATATTCTGTTTGGATTGCGGTCATTTGCGTCTCACTGGACCACCAGCAGATTTGTTCATTAAGGCTTCACTGAGGATAAATGGGCTGTCTTGCTGTAGATTATTTCTTCTGGGCTTTCTGCCTGATTTCGACTTTCTTGGAGAATAGCTGCTCGGCCAGGATCGACTGAAATTATCTCTGCTGCTGGGATTAAAATCGGCGTCTGCCCATGCCTCATCCGAGATCTGTCGGCAGCTCTCGCTCCCAGCCTCAGCCGATGGCCTCATGGCCGGCTGGAGTCGCCAATTCGGTGTTTTGATAGATTTCGCAGTCAGTCCAAGGCAAAAGCACGCCATCGCCCTTGGGAATCTCTCCGCCGCTGGCTGTGGGCTTCGGGGCAGCCTGGTGGGCGTCGTCGTTTGGGTTTGCTCGGCTCCGTCGAGGCCACCAACTGCCGCAGTGTCGACTCGTCCAGGGGCGAGGGCTGGATGGGCTTGTGAATTTCGTATTGGCCTTTGTCTCGGATTCTTCCCTCGAATGTTCTCGGCCCCATCTCCGGAGACGCCCAGCTCCGCCAGCCAGCGATCGGCCACTCAGACACTGCAGCCGTCGTGCTTCGACCGGGACGGCCTCTTCCTCAGCATGTCAGACTTGGCTTGCCAACGCAGGGTCTACGTCGCCTGTCGGTTCATCTTCACCGCCGACAAGGCCAAGTTTCGCAAGGCTAAAACCGTAAAAAACTTGGTCTTCAAGTATCCTTCGCTGAGGCCCCTCCGGCGCGATCTCGGCGAGGACCGGCTGGTGTCCATCCTGCAACGTCTCCTTGCCGATGAGGTCTTCGAGTCTGAGAAGCGTGCCCGTGCCAGGTTTCCCGATCTTTTCCTCTCATCGACTGTGCGTGACGCTCAGCGCCAGGTCTGCGAGACTGTCGCAAGTCACTCAACTGCCGTCGCATTGGATAAGCTGGTTTCCGAGTACGAGCTCGAGGCAAATAAACCTCATGAAAAAATTCTGCCTAGCCTTCCGGCTCAGCTCCAACATGTTCAGGAACTAGAGCCTCCTTCTGGTCAGTTTTCAATCATTTTCTCGCGATGAGTGGTCATATTGATTCTCTATCGGCTCGGATTAGTAGAGCAACCGAGCAAGACCCAGACCTTAAAGGAGAAAATTCCATCGCTTTATCCACTCTACCTCTCCTATCAAGCTCAGCATCTTATCCTCAACACTGTTCAGCGAGTACTCGAAGAGTGCTGCTTCGATTTTTCTAAAAACTTGTGGCCATCAGTCATCGAAACTATGAAATGGGATTGTCCCCCCGCAGTTGAACTCACACAGTTTCTCAACATCCTTCGCAAAAGGACAACCATCCAACTTCCAGAGCTCGAGATAGCTGATCTTCAGGACCTCTTAGCCAAATTGTCAACCCTACGAAACGTTGCTGTTCATCGCATCCAAGTCACCGCAAACACTATCTCCACTTACATCAAGTCTGCCGTCAAGTTAGCCCAAGCCCTTCAGGATAACTTGCGTGCCGGCCAATTGGAGGCCCTTCGCTATAGTTTGAATTGCCAACTTGAAGCCATGGAAATGAACAAGAATCTCCTCCAAAATACAGTCTTACTCCAGCTAACAGAAATTCAAAAACAGCGAGAAGCCCTTGAAAAGTCTGAGTCAGACGTCGTCAAGCAGATGTTGAATGATGATCTCAATAATCGGATCATGATCAGTAAACTTCTTGAAAAATCCCTCGAAACTATTTTCAGCAAAACGAATGAAAGTGAAAAAATTCACAACAAAGTCCAAGACAACCACTGGTCTCAAGAAAATAAACTCGGGCCTCATGAGTCAAAAGAAGAAGAGGATCAAGAGGAAGATGAGGATCAAATTTTGTTAACCGCAAAAGAACATATTCAAGCTGATAATAACATTGCTGTAATAGACTCTGAAGCTAAACCGGCTGCAAGCCATATCCCAACCTGCGTCGATCCTGTTCAAAGCAACGCAAAAACCAGTGAAACAAGTTACCACGTGCCATCCGAGGACCCTAAACATTCAGTCATATCATCTTCATCAACTGATACCGGCCTACCTCAACCCAATCTTAATTTGACCCTCAATGACATCATCCTTTTGATTACATGCTTTCCAACACTTTGTTTGAAGGAATTTTTGCATTTTCTTGCAACTGGCAAGGAAAAAAAGACCCAACAAGCCCTAACGATCTTTACCTTATTGTATTGTATGACGATACTATTGATATTGATACCTATAGTAATGACTTTTCTTACATTTCTTGTTTTGTTGGGTTTTATTTTTGGGTGAGGATAAATAAACTTTCAAATCAAAAATACAACAAGTGTCTCTAGGGGCTTTGTCTAGTTGAAATTTCCTTGTTTGTGGGGCAAATCCTGTACTTTTTATGATTCCCTTTCTACTCGCCTCAAAGCGGCTGATGGTTTCCTTAATCAAAGGCCGTCCTCCAAACTAATGATGACTAAATTGTTTATAGCCGCAATTGCGATGAATTTGTATACCATGCCACCACCAAGTGACAAATGATTTTGAAATTTCAAGATGTTTTGAGACTGGAAATCGTTGAAAGCAACAAATTGTCTAATGCAAGAGAAACAGAGAGACCTTTAATTGTCAAATTTGCTTGTTGGATCTGACCTCACTAGCGGAGTTTTTTACCTAAACAATTTGATTTGGATTGCTAATCCTTGTCATGTATTCTTTTAACACTGTCTTCTACACCTCCCTATATAAATAACCTTTATATTTATTAAATTTAATTTGAAATCTTTAGTTATATCAAATCACAAAAATAAATCTTATAAGATAATGTAATATATATATTAAGAAATAAAATTGATTTTTTCTTGAAAAAATTCAATCCAAATTCATTTCTTTTTGGAAATTATCATACCCCTCACCTCTCAACACCAACAGCCTTTTTTAGATTTACAGACAGATGAATATGCTTATGTATTTGAATATGATCCTGATGAAGAGCTGGAGAAATACATTCTCTTACTCAATTAATTCCATGAAAAACAATATCAAACCAAACTCCAGTTTCATCAACCACCTTATATTTACCAAATTAGTAATTTGACAGGCTCACTATTTTAAAATTTTTGACAATTATTTCAAACATCATATAAAATCTTTCAAAGATTTATCTAAATTATAAGTTATGATGAAATCTTTCAAAAAAAAAAAAAAAATTCAAATATAAACTAACATGTTATTGGTATAAAATTAGATTTAGCACTTTTCCAAGTTTGATAGTAATAGTATAAAATTTTAAGATTAAAGAATTGGGGTAATTTTTGAAATTAGTTAACAAACTATAATCTCTTATATAATAAAATAATCATTAAATTAATACTCAAAAAAAAAAAAAAAAAAAAAAATCATATTCTCTTTTATGTAAT
Source organism: Austropuccinia psidii (assembly GCA_023105745.1). Classification (NCBI taxonomy): domain Eukaryota; kingdom Fungi; phylum Basidiomycota; class Pucciniomycetes; order Pucciniales; family Sphaerophragmiaceae; genus Austropuccinia; species Austropuccinia psidii. The sequence goes on from JALGQZ010000009.1 coordinate 42,843,782, forward strand.
AATCATAATTAATTTAAGGAATTATATCTTAAGTAATTTAATTAAAAAATGATGATTTCATGGTTAAATTAAATTTATTTAATATTGTTTTTTTTTTTATTTTATTTTATTATTATTTAAAATTAAACTCAAATAAAAAAAAAAAATTAAAATTATTTATTTTCAAAAATTTTATAAAAATTAATAATTTATTTCAATTTTGAGATAATTAATTTTATTTTAATTAAATTATTTATTCAATTATTTATTTATTTATTTTTTTTTATTTTTTTTTTTTTTTTGTGAAATGAATAAAAAATTTTTTTTTTTTTTTTCTAAACCTTTTATTACTTAAAAATTTCAATTTTTCAAAGATCAATAAATAAATAAATAAATAAAATTATTTTAAAAAAAAAAAAAAAAAAAAAAAAAGGATTTCATAATATTAATTTTTTACAAAAAAAAATAAAAAAAATAAAAAAAATAAATTCTTTTTAAAAAAAATTAAATAATTAATAAATTTATTAATTTAAAAAAAAAAAAAAAAATTATTATTTTTATTATTATTATTAAATTTTTTTAAAAAAAATTTTTTTTTTTATTATTATTATTATTTTAAAATTTTTAAAAATAAAAAAAAAAAATTATTATTATTATTATTATTAAAAAAAAAATTTTTTTTTTTTTTTTTTTTTTTTTGGGTTTAATTTAAATTTAATTTAATTTTTTTTTTTTTTTTTTTTAAATGAAAGTAATTTAAAGATAATCAAAAAAAAAAAAAAAAAATGAAAAAAAAAGATTTAAATTATATATAAAATTATAAAAAATTAAAATATAGAAATTTTCTTATGATTATTATCAATTATTTTTAATAGAAACTAAATCATTTAGGAAAAAAAAAACAAAACCATTAAAACAATTTAATTTATATTTTTTATTTTTTATTTTAGAAACTTATTTTCATTTTTTTTTTAAATGGTTAATTATTTTCATTTTTTTTTTTGGTTATGTTATTTAACCTTCTTAAATTGAAAAAAAGGGAATTTTGAAATGAGTTTTTTTTTTCTTTTTTATAGTTTTTTTTTTTTTTTTCAATTTTGGTTTTTTTTTTTTATTTTGATTTTAATTTTTGAAAAAACATAAAAAAATAAAAAAATCAGTCTCACTCTAATAATAGCCTTTAGGATGAATTTTTATTTCATTTTTTATTCAATATTTTTTTGTTTCTTTTTATTTTTTTTTTAAAAACCCCCCAAAGAAAAATTAAGTTCTTTTATTTATGAATCTCGCTCTCGGTAAATTTAAGAGGAATCTTTATTAACTTTTGGTTTGTTTTTTTTTTAAATTATTCTTTCATTTATCTTGGTTTTTAAAAAAAAACTAAGGTTATTTTTTGATTTTACTCAATCTAAATTCCTCTAAAAAAGGAATTTTTTTTTATTAAAATTTTTTTTCTTTATTTTATTATTTTATTATTTTATTTCTATGACTTTCAGTTCCTTTAAAAGGAATTTTTTTTTTCTTATTTTATTATAAAAAAAGAAAAGAAAATAGTGTAGGATTTTTTTTTTGCTTAATCTCACTCTCAGTACCTATAGGAATCAGTTTTTTCTTAAAACTCCTTCTTTTTAGTTTTTCTTTTATAAAAAATAATATAAATAAATAAGATTTTTTCTTTTTTCATCTTACTCTCTTATCTTATAAAAGGAAATTTGACTAATTTTTATAGTTTATTTGTTTTATTTTATTTTGATTTACTATTTTTTGTTATTTTAAAGAAATTTTAATTTAACAATAGTTTATCCCAGTAAGAAACATAAAGATTATGTGTCTGAGGCTATTTAAAGGAAAGAGAAAACAAAATTCAGTTAAAGTCATTATCTAGTTCTTATTTAAAAAAATAATAGTTAATTTTCAAAGTGTTCTATTAATATCAGTAGACCTATAAGAGTTGTGACCATATCATATACAAAACAGGTGCAGCTTATAGGTGTTTCCCACCATATAATACTTTTTTTTCAATATTAAATATTAATTTTATTTAATTATATGAAAAAAAACTATATCTTATTAAATACCTTTCTTGGATAATGATTGGAAATTTACATCATCTACCTCAAAAGTCCCCATAATTCAGATGGAAATAGGGATATTTCTTCTAAATTATATATAATGACCATTAGAAAAATTGAAAGAACAGATTTTAAAAACCAAAATGAATTAATCCAAGTAATATTCAAATATTGGAACTATAAGAGAAATCTTATTTTTAAATAATGAAAATAGATTTCACATCATTTCATCTAATTCAACCCTTGTCTTTTCCCCAAACAAAACTTCAATTTCAATCATTGATTTATTACCATTTTTTCAAATCAAACCAGAAGATCTAACTGAATATAATCACCTTTCACAGACCTCTTTCAATATGAATGTACTTAAAGCCAGTCAAAATTCATAAGAAGATACTCTCAGGTTAAATTTGGCCTCTTGTATGGAATAAATCAATGACAAAGAGTGAAAGAATTTGACTTGATGGATAAAAAAGAAAGATAAGAAAAAAACTCAATATTGGAAAGATTGGGAACCAAAGCTAGACAGGCCAGTAATTCACCTTTTAAAATGATATCGACATAAAGACTCCAGAATCTTTAATGAAGGACAAAAGAATATTCAAAACAGCTTAATTCCATCCTTTTGAAATAATAATTATGATTATGTAACTCCTCAAGAATTTTAATCATATGTAACTTTTTAACAAAAACCAATTTTATAATAAAACCCACAAAAACCTTCATTCTTCAGCTTTAGAATTTGAAGTATGGATGAAATTAAATAAAATAAATTGATCAATAAATTCAAATACAACCAAGAAATTATGAAATGGATGTTTTATATTTCCTGAAAATAACTTTGCAGTAAATTTTTCTCAAAAAAATGAAATATTTCAAATAATTTGGAGGTCCAAGTATTTTAATAACTATACTGAAAGATCTATTAATGCTAGTACTGATATATGCTTTTGCCTTTATGTTCCGCCTTTCAAAAGATAAGATAGTCTCTGCACTTCCCATGGTATATATTCTGATAATTTTTGTCATATTAACAAATTTTTGAAAATATTAATCCCCACTAATAGCTATCAAGTTCTGTATGTACTACATCAATAACCTCTTATAGTTATTGAAAATGCCACAGAATGTGAAATTGAAATATGATATGAATTCCAAAAAAGCATATGAACCTTTTATTACCATTAATTCATGGAACACAAAATAAATATTTTAAACATATTTCATTGGAAATCTGTTGAAATGAAAATCATGTAGAAATATTGTATTAATCACATGATTTCTTGTTGTATAAATTAATAAGGAACTCCTGTTCAGTTTCTGACAAATTTTATTGTAACATTGAAATAGTAAACTCATGTTCTTTTTGATTTTTATAAGAATTAAATTGAATATTCAGCTTTTTTTTATTCAAAATCACTCTTTTTTTTTAACTTTTTTCCCTCAATATTAAATTACTTATACTTTTTTTTTCCCTTCAAAAATGAAATTTATATTATTATTTCATTTTGGATTTCGAATATTATTAAAATATTTCTTCTTAATTCAAACAATTTTCAGTAATATTCACGATTAAAGTTGGATAATTCTGTGAAGTAATTGAATGGTTATTCTTCTTTCCTCTTCTTCACTTAAGTCCAAGAGATTCAGAAAAATATTATTAATAATAAAAAATAGGAATTAAATGCAACATTTTCCTCATTTTGATCCTCTTTTACTGACATTAAAGAATATATTTAATTTTTCTCATTATAAGTTGAGCTTTATTGGGAGATATTATTTGGAAGATTAAAACCGGCCATTATAATTAGAATTACTTTGTTACAGAAATTTTAAACCATTTTATGATAGCATGGGAAATGTTTTTCAAATTTTTGAGCCATCATATGAACACCCTTTTTTTTTCATTGTCAGTAACTCCAACCAAAGTGGAGCTTTAAAATCTATTTTTCTAATTTCACCATTGGTATTTTATATTTTTTGGTTAAAGTTTCAATCAATTTTTGGACCTCTTTCCAGATTCATTTTCTGTAAATTGAAATAAAATTTGCTTTTATAATGTTGGGAATAAAACTGAGGCCTTTCCATAATTTCTAAAACAGAATTCAAAATTAATCTTTAATTTAATACAACTCATTATAGCAAAATAATAAGAGGTTTTATGATTTCCATAGGATTTGGAATTAGAATTAAATTATTTTTTAAATATGATAATCGTTCAAGTGGAATTAGATTTAAATCTGAATAGATAATATAAATATGAAAGATAACTGTGAGGTGGTCAATATTTTCAATCAAATTTTAATTTTTTCTGAGAATTAGAAGTCCTGCTAATGAGGTTAGGTTTCAAAACCTAACCTAAGCTTTTTGAAAAAAATATCAAGATTTGAATTATATTAAATTTCATGTATTGAAATATCAATTGGCAATTTTGTTAAAATCCAAAAAATTGATATATCTAAATGTGATTTTAGCTCAATATCTTTCAGCTCTGAGGGGGGGCCTATTATATATTATACATACATATTTTACTGTACTAAACTTTAATTTACTATGTACTCTATATATTATATATTTATTTTATTAATAAAATTAAAAAAAGCAAGTCATTTTACTAAAAGAAAACTATTTAAAAAAAATTAATATTTTTTGTATTTGATATTAAAAAAAAGAAGATAATTCAATAAATTTTCTTGTTTTCATATATTTTTTTTTGGAAAAATTGATTTATTTTTTTTTGTCTTGATATATATATACAAAATAAATTCAATATTATTATTATTATGAATAAAAAGAAATTATTTATATATCTTTTTAACTATTGAGTTTTGAATAATAATTTAAATTAATTGAAAAATGAAATGTAAAAACATCTTATTTATAAAAAGTGGTTATTTATATGTATATATATTTTATTTTATTTTTTCAAAAAAAAATAACTTTTTCAATTAAATTTAATTAATTTTAGTTTTGAATAATAATAATAATAATAATAATATCATCATCTTCAATTATTTCATTTTAATTCATTCTAAAAGCTTCATTTAGTTATCTGTTATTTTTTACTTCAAGGCTTGCCTCTAATGAAAAAAAATAGAATTGAATTGCATGATTTTTTTCACAAAAAATTCAGATATATATCTATATATATTTTGATTTCAAAATAAACCTTTTTTTCTTTTGGAAACAAAAAGTTATTAAATTATAAATTAATTTTAATCAATACTTTATTTTTTCAAACTTTTTTTCTCTTGCGAAAACAAAAAACAAGAAGTTTGTATTATTATTTTTCAGATTATTGTTTTCATTCGCTTTATTTAAAGATATTTTCAACAAAGAAAAACTTGGTTTTTTTTCTTTTTAAAAACAGAAATTGATTAAATATTTTTTTCTAAGTTAATTAAAAATGAGAGTGGCTTTTATTTTTTACTTAAGTAAATAAAAAAATAAGCCTCATACCAATTTCTACTGCTATTTCTCTTTCTTTTATTTAAAAAGGTTAAATCTAATAGAAAAAAATAAACATCTTTTTTTCTAAGAATGAAATTTATTTTAATTTCTTTTTGTAAAAATAAAATCCTTTTTTTTTGATCTTTTTTGAAATTTTCATCAATCAATCTTGTTTTTCTTCAAAAAATTTCTTTTTGATAGTTATTTTGAAGGAAAAAATAATTTTTTTCTGCAAAAAAAATTTTCTTTTGTGAAAAAGGAATGAAAATGATTGAATTTTTTCTGAATAATATTTCCTTTTTTGTATTTGAAACCAAAATCACAAAAATTCAGCTTTTATTATTTCAATTTGTATCAATCAGTTTATTTTTCATTATATTTCTATTCTGAATTTGATTTTAAATTAAGTGAGTTTTTTTTCAAGTTCCTTTACCATTTTTTTAAAAGAAAAGAAATTAATTTTAATTTTGAGTTTTGATTGATGAAGTATTTTTAAATCTTTTTTTTAAGTTAAATAGGAAAAGTATCATCTTGATGGAAATTATTTTCTCTTTCAAGAGGCTTCAATTAACCAACTAAGCCAAATAATATGATGAACATTCAAAATGAAATAGAATTTCAATCTTGGAACATTAGTATAAATAAAAATAAGCCGATTGACAAGTTAATCCTCTCTTCATTTTTTTTCCTTCAACAGAATTTATTTGTTCTTTTTAGTTATTTTTCTGATATGAATTTTGAAAGTATCTGACTGTTGAATTGCTGTGATTTAATTTCTGAACCAATTATTCGAACATCAGATATCCAGCTATTGAAAAGGGATTAAAAGAACCTTTTTTCAAGAATTTTTTCAGCTAGAATTCAAACAAACAGCCAACAATATTAATCTAAATATTAGAAAGCCCTTAAAAGCTTTATTCAATCAAAAAACAGGAAACATTTTCAATCCTATTACATGAAATTCAAATCAACACAAACATATCTTGCCAATTTTAATATAAAAATAAACTGAGCTTTGTAACCATGGCAAAAAAAAACATTAACATTACTATACATGAATTCACTATTATGAATGATATCTCAATTCCAAGATCAAATAATCAAGTTCTTTCATAAATAAAATTTTGTAGTATTGAAGATATGCACATGTCACAGGGTCTCTTCTAATTGAATAGGGCCTGTCACTCACTTGCAGAGGGCTCTGAATTGCTAAAAGGAAACAACTAAGTAGTGTAAATTAAATAATATTGCTAATAAAATAAGAATAAAAAAAATTAGAAACAATAATAAGAAGTAATAATTAAAGGATCAAATCACAAACAAGTCCAAGTCTACTGTTTCAACCTGTCAGAAGAAAAGAGAGGGTTTAATAAGGATATGGACACCACAAATATACCAAAAAGGTGAGTAAATATGCAAAGAATGGCCTAATACTTATGAATAGGATATTACAATGAAATTGGAGTAAAGTATTTATTGAATAATAAGTCCAATATATTAATGAACTGGGGAAAAGTCCTCATAAGGGGAAGAGGGGCTGGTATATGTGAGAATCCACCAGCCCTGAGCCAATGAGGGAATTTTCTTGAGAAGATTACTTGATTGAATTGATTTGGATAACACGGGACCTGTATGAATGTACAGGGTCTGTACAAGAGGGATGGTGAAGCTGGGTGATCATACAGTTCCATGATTGTGAATCCAGAACTGTATTTGGTGAATTACGCCTGCACAAGGGATGAAAGGCTGTATTGGTGAATCCAACTGAATGAGAATTTCAAAAAATTTATTTCTGAAACTAGATGCTCATACACAGCAAGGATTTGCTGTTTTGGTGAGTTTGAGTGGGGTTAAGGTTGAATATCCTTTCCCCCTGATAGTGGCTGTGACATCAAAAAAATATTCAGCTCTTATAGAAATTAAATCATTAATTGATAAGAAACAAAAAATTGGAAAAAAACTAATTAATAGATGTATTTCCTTGGCTGTTTTTTTCCTCATAGTGCTGAAGTCAATTTTGGATGATATCTTTCCACAACTAATTTTTTTTTCAATAATTGAAGAATATCAAAATATTTTATTCATGGAATCAAAATATTTAGATATAATCTAAATTATTTCAAAATTATTTTCTCCCTGTTTTTTTTAGAATTAACAATAGAAAGTATGAATTACTTTGAAATGTATGAGTTTGAGAAACTTTATTTTTCCAATGACTATAAAATTATCCTCATTTTGAAAAATAATAATTATTATCCATTCAATGAAGCTTGAAAAATGCCACAATGTGACAATCATGGCTACTTGAGATTTTTCTTTTATATCCCAATTTTCAAAAATACTTATGAAATCTTTATTTCAAACTAAGATTCTTTCTATAAATATTTTTTGTTTTTTTAGATCATTAATTGAATATTAACTTAAAAAGAAAAATATCTGTACTAACTTATATGGTATGGAATTCAAATATTATTCTTAATTTTACATTATATTAAGATAGAAGTTCCAATGAAAGATCAATCAGATTTCAAATTTAAATTTAGATCTAAAAAAACCAATAAATCATTTGAATATTTAAAATTTGAAGTGATATTTAACTTCATTAATTACTATGATAAATTGATTTTAGAATTTTTTTCTTCAGAATAAAATTAATAATATGGCTTTATAATTTCTCTTTTTTACATCAAATAACTAATGATAAGTATATTGTTAAATTAGTATTGTATCTAAGAAGAAGTATGAATTATTCTGAGATTTTAAACCCACGCTCATTTCACTCACAATGATACAAATCTTGAAAGTGTTTTTTTTATTTTAACCTTTTTGAAATAAAATGAATAAAGATATTTATTCACTATATTAATAGGTTTGAGGTTGAAAATTTTCCCATCAGTATGTTAATATATGTAAAATTCTCAATCTCAACTAATATAGATATGATTTCAAATTGAAAAAAATATTTCATTATTAATAAAGTTAATTATTGTTTCTAATTGCATATAGAATCAATCAAACTGTAAAATTAAAATAGCTAAGTAAATTTCAATCTTTTCATAATACAAGTCCATTCAAATTTGTAATATTTTTTCCTCAAAATAAATTTATGTCTTAATTTTTTTATTATGTTGAATATATTTTTTTAATAAATAATTTTACCCTATCGAAGAAGTTTTATTTCAACTTTTTTTCCTCTTCCTCCTTATTCTTTTCCCATCACACTCTCAAACAATTTCTGGTATTAGATGTCAGTATGATAAGCTTATTAGATTGAAATATAATGTAAGTGTGAGTAATTAAGACTAACTACCTTCTGGGCTTGTGATAAATAGCTATGAATATAAGGGTACACAATTCAATTAATTTTATTCTTTGATCCACTTTTTAAATTGAAATCATTAACTTATTTGTATCTAAATAAACCAGTTGATGGTTATGAAGTCATTCCTTTCTCATAAAGAAGCTTATGTGCTCTCTTTTTTTATTATTTTATTATTCCTACTCACTATAATACTTGGAATAATTCTATATGAAAATGAGAGTGAATATTTCATTTACTTATTCAGCTATTCGAAATAGAATTGGATATTAATAACTCATGTGTTGAATAATGAATTATTACATTATTATAATCCTATTCCACCATTTGGACTTTGAATGAATTATATTCTTTGGCTGTATCATCATCAAGAACGCTTATTTCTTGAATTTCTTGTGAAATTTATCTTTCTTGAAAGCTATCATGAACCTGGGAAATCATGCCACCATGGATTAATGATAGGAAAATTTAATATTTATTTATAAAAGGTGTCAATTTTCTATACTTAACTCAGGAGGAAAAATCCCCATAATAGGGATTTTGGTATGCTCCATCCATTTCGGGATTTCTCAACTAACCAGTATACCAGAGGCCAGTTGCCCCGAATTTCTTTTTATGGCCGTTTTGGCCACAGTTACACTTTTTCAATTATTTATTTCAATAGTGAAACATAACATTCTGGGCCTATTCTCATATTTTCAATCCAGATTGCCATAAACTCAAATTATCCCCCATTCCCAATAATCAGGAAGAACCACCGAGATAAAAAAAGGAAACCTAGATTGAATCAAGCTAAAAATATACCATTTTTTTTGCATATTCCATGAAGATACCTCAGAGACACAGGTCATCTAATTCTTCATTATTCAAGCTTCCGAATGTTCTCATTGGGGGGGGGGGGGGTTCTGTGTTTGTAATCACTTTGAAGGAATCCAAAATTCACGATTAGAAAGGTTTAAGGCGGAAAGCAGAATTTTACCTAAATAAAAGCCACGTCAATCATCAAGACTAATATTCTTCACCTCCATCAGTATTACCACAGCAGCGCTCCAATGAGGGACTCATAGAATGTTGAAAGAAAAAATCGAAGGAAGTTTATAAGGTCAGAACTCAATCAAAATTACACTGGAATCTGTATTAAGAAAGTAAAGACCTAATTCAAGGAAGCCTGAATTTCTTAAAGACCCTTTTATAGCTTAATTTTACTCACTAAATTCCTCAATTGGGCCAGGTACACTCTACTTTAGGCTCCCCATACAGAAACCTGAAGTAAAACAGCTTTTTTTGAAACTTAAATTAATCAAAACCACAGCTTTTCACATAACCTTGCCTCTATTTCATCCCCAGAGAGTGTACCCAAATCAGTTAATGTACTGTATTTCTTTCTATAATATATTTTTTCTCAATTATTTAAATTAGATACTGGTAGATCTAAGTAAGTCATTTTTTACCTTTACATTACTTTTTCAGTGGATATTGGTGGCCATATTGCCACTAATTAATTTACTATTTCTGAGAATTTTGAAACAGTGACTCAAGGATTTACTTGGTTGTCTCTTTGCCATTGGATTTTATATTTTTCATTTTTTCAATTTATTTGTTTGAAAGAAATATATATTCCTATCCACTTGGCTCTTTTGAGCTAGTCTAAGTAAGATTTTATTCAATCATTTCTAGTAAAATCTTTCTTAAAAGAGCTGAGGTGTAAAACCACCCTTGTGCTTTCCTGTGAGTTTGATTTAAAAGAGATTTTTAATAAATTGAGAAAATAATATACTACTTATGAAATATCTATCTTGATGAATTATTTTTCTTGTTTCTGAATCAGGTAATTTACATGTTTACACTGGTATTATTTTGTTTTATTACCAAAAGACTAATCCATCTGTGAGTAACATGGGCACCTACCTTCAATTTTTAAAATAAATTTGTGCAACCCTTCTTAAAATATAAATCTATCATCATGGCCCCTTTATCTTTCTCATAATTATTAGATTCTATATAATATTTTAATGAATTCCCCATTGATAAAGCATAAAATTAGTTTCAATATTCAAGAAATTTCTGAATAACTTTTGCCTTATTTGTCGTTTATTGATATATTACTTTCGTAAATACAGTTAGAAATTAAACTGAAGGAGTTCCAGAAGATTCATAAAAAATTAAATCATTTTTGGATTCAATACAGCTTAGCCTTTTTTGATATTTTACTGTTTTCAGATGACCTGAAATCTTAAGCACAAAAATGAAGTATTTATTTCATCCAGCTGATAGTTTATTGGTTGGTATTATTTGAATTTTGAATTTGAATGAGATGGCAAGAGGGATTATCAAGCTGATTATATATGTGGTAAGTAAGGTTTTATTTCACATAGGAAGGATTCAGTTTTTTTCAAAACCTAGTATAGTACTTTTGAAAAAGATGCATTCAAAGCTCATTCACCTGTAAGATTTTTTGGAAAAAAATGTAAGCTTTTTGATTTGACTTTTGGTCCAAAATACCTAGAAAAATTATGTTCTTTTTATAAAAGCTGAGTGGCACTAATGATAATAATAAATATAAATAAGTTATATTTAATTTCATTCTAATTTTTCATATTTATTCCTCCTCAAAAATAAAAAATGATTATTTTTCAAATTTTGGATTTTTCCTTCAGAAATAAATAAACCACAAGCTCATTCGATTATTAAAAATTTGAAATAAGCTCAATAATCTTATTACTATCAACAATAATAGCTATATGTAAATTTATATATATATTGGTTTTTCTCAACAGGTCTGTGGCATATTTTTGTGAAGCTTTACAAAATTTGGAATTGAAGATCTCATTTTTTCCCTTACAAATTTAAAATTAATAAATTCATTCTTTCAATTTTTTAATTAACTGGTGAAAGAATTAGGTTACTTGCATGCAAGTCGCTTACACCTACTTAATTAAAATAGCTCAGTTGGTGTAAGGGACTTGCACATGAGTTCTTAATATTTTTTTTCAGTTTAATATACTCCTTAATGTGCTCAAAATATCATCTGCTAAACATATGATATTTTAAAATTCCTTTTTTCAATACATATATATATATATATATCTGTATTAGTTTAAGAACTATATCAAAAACATGTATTCACATTTTTAAGCTAAGATCTAATTATAATTTAATTAAGGGATGAAGTTTTTTAGAGATTTCTTTCTCTTGATCTCTGTAAAAATAATCTCGTTTTATAAACCTTATTTATCAAAAACACATTTATAGTATAACCCACCTAAAAGAGGTATTGTAAAAAAGAAGCTGGAATTACAATTTCCAGATAAGAAGAGTAGAAAAAGGACAGATAAAGATCTTATTTATATCTTTTGCAGAATCAGGAGGTGTTGCTGTATAGTTAACACTTAAGGAAAGCAATTTAGCCATTATATCTAGAGTCACTGAGGTTTATAAAGTTGATTAATAGGATAGAACTCTCTACACTATTGATATATGGCTTTATTAATTTTACTAAGATATTTAGCTTCATTGAGTACTTTCCCATATTTCAACTTTAACTGGAAACTTCATAGTTACAGTATTAAGAATATATAAGTGATTCCTCAAGCTTAAATAAAATAAAAAATTCACTTAAATACATTTTTCTCAAGTTAGAAACTTCTTTTGACTACAAAAATTCTAAACTAGAGCAAGAATTATTCAAAATCAACGGAATGAATTTCCCTGAAATAATGTAAGATCTTAAAAGCTAGTATTTCTAGAATAATGACAAAATGAACAATTCAAAACCTAAACTATTAAGGTATAATATTCCACGATATTCTTCATAAATATGAAATATAATCCTTAGATCTCAAATATTGTATATTAAATTATCAAAATGAATTATTCATATCTTAATCAGGGAAAAATATCAATTAAAATATATTTTGGTGTCTCATCTTACCAGTTTTTTTGGACAATTTCTCAAATTCAAACTTCAAAGATTCTTGTATGTTAATTTTCAGAACTGAATCTCTTTTATTACTGTATTTAAATCCACATGTTTTGTATAAATATAATCATCCTTTGTGCTCATATTAAATAATTCATTAAACTATATGTAAAATAAATATTATTATAAGAAGCTAAAAAGATTTACTTTTCTTTGGTAATAATAATAAAAGTTTTTTTTTCTAGATATTTCATGGGGTAAAACAGGATAATCAAAACTGGACTTGATATTTTTCTTAATTATATCATGGTTTTATTATGCTTAATTTAATTTTATTTCCTTTTTAAAGAGTCCGGAATAAATTTCTTTATATTTTTATACCAAGACAGAGTTTTAAAATATTAATCAGCTTAGCTTTCATTGTATACCATAATGGCACTGATTGGGACTCAAGTGGAGTTTAGATACCTCTAAGTTATACTGAGATTTTTATAGTTTTCAACATCCATTCCATGAGACACATCTTAAGAAATTTGTTTAAACCTTAATTTAGTTATTCTTCCTCTCTTTGTGACTCATGTTACTCCTCTTCTATCTGTAACAGGGGATATTTTGAGTAGAAATTAGCCTTTAGCTAAGTGAAAAATACTAAATTGTTAGGTCTCAAAGATCAAAAAAGAAAAATTGAAAGATATTAGACCATTAACTGAAGGATTAATTACTGTTGAAAAGGGAAATTCAATTGAAAAAATTCAATAAGTAGAAAAAACAAATAACCTTTTAAAATTCTTTAAACATGCTCAAAACTATAGCCAACAAATCTACATTGAAACAGGTGAGGCATGTATCAGATTAACTCTGAGATGATAATAATTGAATAAATCGAGTATTATATAATATTATAACAAATTAATATTATCTTTTTATCTTGAAAAGAAGGAAGACGAACATATTGATGAAGATTGGTTGGTATATTTGAAAAAACCAGCCAGAAATTTTGAGATGTGGGACACAGTACTATATAATACACACATCATACTGGAAAATTATACTAAATAAAAAATTCATTTTTTGGAATATCCAATTCATTATTAACACCTTTTTGATGGATATAGTAGTTAACACCTGTATTTAGATCACTTATGTACTTGTCATAATTTTTTTCAAAATTGAATGTATTGAGCTTTAAGGTACTCAATATGAACATTAAATTATATCCTTCATTGTAGAATACTTTCTTATTGATTTTCTCGGCCCAATAGATTCTTCCTTAAGTATTATTATAAACCTGATAGTATTAATAGTACTAAGAAAACCCCACAGTACTCAAGTTTTCTTGGAAGTTGACCCTCTCAGGCACAAAACCTGTAGAAAACACATTAATGGGTTGATGTATGCTATTGGTCTTATTGTTAGGTTTTCTCTAATTAATTATCTCCTTTTATTTGGATTAACTTCTCTTTTATTATTAATAGTAAATCTTAATCTTCATAAGAATAATTTTTGAGAAAAAAGGAGAAAATTAAAACAAATCATTTATTAATCAATAAAATAAGGGAGCCCTTCAATACAATCAAATTCTTTCATTAAATGAAGGATTGAATATGATTTTCTTGGCCGTTTATAAGATATTTCTTATAATATTTTCAAATAAAATTCCTTTATATGTTATATATTTACCAGGGCCCTCATGCTTTCTGGTTTTATATCCTAGTCACATGAGTTTTAATAAGGAAAAGAAAGGAATATTGGATGGTTAATGAAATAACAAAATCTAAAGTATAGTTATTTTAAGCTAGCTAATTACTCAAAAAATGAATTAGACTGTTTTCATTTAAATCTCATCCATGGAAATTCCCTTAAAATATTTTTAGTATATACATTTTTAAGTTCCACAAAACAATAAAGATACCTTTGAATTTCATAAAATTTGTCTTTAAAAAAAATATAAAACTAATGTGCTATGAATTTTTTTAAAAAAAAATGAAATTGAGAGCTGTTATAATAGCAAGATATTGCTTAATATAAATATTAATTTATTATAAGTTTACTCTATATATTTATTAAAAAAACATAAAAAATGATATTGAATAATTATAAAGCTTTATGATTATTCTATCAGGTAATCTCAAACCTCAAAAAACTATATTGAAAATTCTCATTTTTTTTCCTAAAATGAGAAAACTCTTAATTCCTTTGTCTCAAACAGAAGGAAACTGGTGAAGCTATATCGTCTAAAAAAAATTCAAAAAAACCTTCAGGGTTTTGGGAGAAAAAATAATAATTTGTAATCCAGGACTTTGAGGTTTTAGACACCATATTATGAGAATATCTTACCAAAAAAATAAGATAAGATATCTAAGATTTATTTCTTCTAGTAAATATTAATTAAAAAATGTCTTTAAATTAGAATAATATCTTTTTGCAAATATCAATTCAAAATTAATATTTAAGGAAAATATCTTCTAAAGTATTCATAGAGAGCTTATTTATAAGAAAAGAACAGAAACCCAATGATAATGAAGAAGTTTGAAATCTAATTTTTTACATCACATTGAGAATTTTCAAAAATTAAAAAAATATAAAGCTCAAGGACTTTGAAAATCTAAATCTCAAGTTTTCAAGGTCTTGGGTAAGAATCAAGAAAAATCATAGGTTTGGAAAGACAATTATGAAAGAGGTTTATGATATAGTAGCCCAAATATGATAATACTATGAATACTATTAGAATTAGAAACTTTTATGTCTTAAAATTTATTCAAAATATTTAATATATTTAAGGTTTGGATTATAAATACTCATTAGTTCAAATTTTCAAAAAATAATAATAATTATAAATTGTTTGGAATCTACTTTTAACCCAGATTCTAACAAAAGGAAGCTATTCCTTTTATCCAGTTTACTCCAAAATTCTTTTAGTATTTTTAGTAATTTTTTTTGAACTTAATTTTAAATTTATTTAATTCAATAGATAAAGAAATTTTGATGAAAATTTTTTTTTCCCAAGACTTTGTTTTTTTTTAAAATTAAGGATTTTTAAAAGAAAATCAAGTGAAATTAAGGAGTTTTTAATTCTTCTCAATGTTTATTCTATATCTTTATTAGTCTAAATTTTTTATTTATATTAGATATATAAACTTAAATCAATTCAATTCATGTTTTGGTTGGAGGATATACTTCAAGGAAGTTCTTTGATCTATTTCCAAATTACTTCTAATTATCTAAATTCTATCATTGTGCCATATTAAAAATATAATATCATCTTTTGGGAAAAATTAAAGATATATATATATATATTGAAATTTATAGATTATTTCAAATTAATCCTAATAATTACAGTAAATTTTAAGGTATAGGTGATCTTCAATAACATCAAAAAATGCTACAGATATTGGAGATATAATTTAAGAATAAATGAAAAATAAAACTACCTCAATAGGGGGTGCCAAAGTCACCAAATCCCACCCTAAAATAATGCGGGATTTGGAACCCAAATCCCAAAACTAAATCCCGGATTTTTTATGTGTAAATCCCATGGCATTTCAACTGAGATCCCTGGTATATTGACCAAATCCCATGCATCTGGGATTTCACTTTGAAACCTAACCAAAATAAGTACTCACAGTTCATAACTGTACAACATACTCTTCTACACTCCATTTTGGACAATCTGACCAAAAAGCCTACAGTCCATTTATACCTCTTCATCTGTATAATAATTCCTTGTTCCAAAGCAAGACACATCAAGTCAGATATGAATATCACTTCTGGCCTGCCTCATCCATCAGTTCACTTAATACATACAGATTATTTAACCATAATTAATTGGCTTTCAGTCAAATCCAATTTCAAGTCATGTTTTGGTACTAGTGCCTCAACATCTATTGGAAGAACTCCCTAATAAAAGAAGCATGGATTTCAGTTTATGGACATTGAGGTCAACAAAGAATCACAAAATTACCTAAACCTTAGCTCAATCAGCATTAGAGATCAATGGCAAACATATAAAAAGAAGTATATGACAGCAAAAAAATTCAAAAGTTTAACTGGGGCTGGACTAATGGAAGAAGATGAGAGTAAAGGAATCAAATAAATTAGTGAAAAGCTTGAAAGTATGTGTCCTTGATATGCTGAAATGGATGTGCTCTTTGGCCTCAAGCCCAATGTCACTCCCATTGCAAGCTATGATTTACAAGAAAAAGACATCTTAAATGGTGATGATGATGATGTTTTGCTTGGTAGGGTAAGTTATAATCTCTTCCTCTTTTTAGCTGAGATAATTAAAGGCCATTTGCTTTTTAAAGGAGAATAATGGTTTGGAATCAACTCTCAATCTGGTTCTTTTGCTTCATAATGAAGATGACTTGGTACAAGTGGAAAACCTTCAAGATGAATCAGTAAGTATGTTTAGCCCTGATACTTATGAAGTCCATCATTGAATATTTCTCCTTTGACCAGCAAAGTAAATCCATAATTCATTCAATAAAAAAGCATAATCAAGCATTGACACCCAGCTTGAATGACGAGAGTGGTTCTAGGAAAAGGCCAATGGATATGTTTGCACCGACATATAATAATTTGCTTGAATCACAGCAAAAGGGTATGTTTTGGATTTATGGTTACTCTGATCAATTGTACTGACAAAAATAATTCTTAGTAGCCCATGAAACCAGTGAAAATGCTCTTTTGGAGTGGGACAGAGAGAGGTGTAATGAAGAGAAAGAGAGCAACATGGAAAAGAAACGGTTTGAAGAAGTCAAGTTTGTGAGCCTTAGAGGTATTTTCATATACCCAAAAGACCACAAAAGATAAATTAAGATACAAATAAAAATAAAAGAAATTTATTTATATTATAAAAATTGAAATATAAATACAAATTTATATTTAAAAATCAAAATTTAATTATAATTTAAAAATAAAATTACAATAAAATTTAAAATTATGAAATTATATTTTTACTTGTAAAAATTAAGTAAAAATGAATTTTTAATAAACATTGTGAAATTAAAATATTTTTGGTAAAAAGTATTATGAAATATATTATAGCTTTTTATCCAATATATAAACATAAAGAAATTATCACACCATTGGATTCCTCATAAAAAATAAAGTGGGGTCACCTCTGGATGAAATTTCTGTAACTCAACTCTAAATAAGCTTAAATTAAGTTTTTAGTATTTTCACTACAAAAGTTGAAAATCCTCAAAACTTTAATTTAATTCACACCACATGTGGTGTTAACCATCAATTTTTGTGTTAAAATTGAGGTGTTGTGTTTAGTTTAGAAGCTATGAGGAATTGAAGTATTTTCAATTGAATTCAATTGAAATGTCAAAATGTGTGCATGTATTACATAAGTGAACTTTGATTTACATATGAGGTATCAATTATTACTGTATTGTACTGTACAAATCAATTGAATTACATATGTAAATTGCAAGTATAATACATGATGAGGAATTAAAGGAAAAAACAAATTGGAAAGATTAAAATTGGGGGGGAAAGGAACTCTAGCTCTAAGTGTGGGATGTCAAAATCCACACAAAAGTTTATTACTTTTGGCCTGGAATTGAGTCACAGGGTCTATGACTCAATTGATGATGAGGTTTTGATACAAACCAGGGTGGTTTTAACTCCTGCCAAGAGGGTAAAACTACCCTTAAGTTGAAACAATGTTTGTAAAAACAGTTTTAACTAGTTTCTACGCCTTTTGCACACATTCTGAAGTGTTTTTAAGGCTCTAGACCAGGTATTGCCATAGTAATGGCTGATTTAAGGGTCTAAAATGGCTAAAAATGGCTTAAACCAGCCCTTTTTTGGTCTAAACCAGGGTTCAATGATGCCATAATTGGCTTTTCTGTTGTCAGACTGTTTTTAACAACTGAAAAGAGTAAATTTTACTTTTGGAGTAAGAAAATTGATGGCTATAAAAGAATATTTTCTTTGCCCCACTTTTCTCTTCATGTTAGAATCTTTTCCTTTTATAATTAGTTTAAACACTGTTAAACCAATCAATAAAAGATTCCAACCACCTTTTTAAATCATTTTAAACATTTTGAAAATGCTAAAAAATTATTATAATAATTTTTTGTAACTCTTATAATCATTTTTGCCCCTGAACCACCCCAGAAGTGAATTAAAGCATATTTCATCACTGTAAACTTTGTCGCTTTGTTTCCAAATTCACTCTGGTCACTTTTGGGCATGTTTTCTCTTTAATATTCTTTTTAAAGACCTTGTTCTTTAATTAATTGCTTGCAGCTCTTTGCTCAATTAATTCCAATTGAAATTGCTCTTGAAGAAATTTCTTTTGTAGCCGTAAATATCTCTTGTAGAGTATTTTTGGATAAATTTTTATTGTTGGTAAAACAATAAATCTTTAAAATATTATTGTTTTATAATAATAAAGCTATAAACAATAAATTTGGTGTGTTTTCTCTTAAAAATAATATTTCTTACTATTTTTCATTGATTTTTACCTTATACAAATATTGAGGACAGGAAAAGTACTTGATTTTTAATCAAAGTTTCATATCCACACCTTAAAAGGTTGCAAAAGAAAATGGAGTTTGATGATAAGCAACACACCAAAAAACAAGAATTTTAAAAAGAAAAGTGGAATTGTGAATTGGAATTTAAGGAAACAAAATGCCAGATGGATCTCACTATAGCAGCATTGTCATCAAGCAGGCCAATTTCTGAGCTGGAATGTATTCTGACTTTAATCAATAAAAAATAACATAAAAGGTATACGTTGTGTTCTCATTTTATATGTGGTGATTTGTTAAATAGAACTGATTCTTTTGTGTAATTGGGGCACCAAATTTCAATTCATCTTATGTTGTGAAATTTAATTGCAATTTATTACAAAATTGAAAATTTGAGCAAGTCTTGCATCAAGTTTTTTTGTGACAAATACCAAATTCCAAGCCTTTTCCAAATGAAATTGAAGAATCCCTCCACGTTTCCTTTTTTTGGACTTTTTGCCCAATACAAGTGGATGGGCACTTCTTGCCCTTTTTATGTGATTTGATTGTTTTTGACATTTACTTATTTTTTTTCTTGTTTTTCTATATGTTTCTTGAATTTGTTTTTCTTTTCTTTTCTTTTATTTTTTTTGTGATCAATTGAGGCATTTCGGTTCTTTTTTGGAATTTTTTGGATTTATTTTTATATATTTTTATATATTTTTATATATTTTTAAATATTTTTATATATTTTTATTTTTTTGATTTTGATTCACTTTTTTTGTTTTTTATTTTTTCTTTAGTTTAATTGTTTTTTTAATTTTGATTATTTTTTTTGTGTTTTTTCTTTAGTTTAATTTCATTTTTTTTATTTTGATTGACTTTTTTTTTTTAAGAAAATTTTTTTTTTCTCCCAACTCTTTATTTCAAACTGAGCTTTTTTTAATTAAGCCTATTCAACCAAAAATTCAATTTTGTTTTGTAACATGTAAATTCTTTTTTTTATTTTTTTCACAGCCTCAACCTCTCACTTCTTCACCCCTCACTATTCAATTTTTAATTAATTTTTTTTTATTCAGGTAAGTATTTCTCATTTTTGTTTTTTTCAAAGGCTCCACCTCTCACTCAAGTCTTTTTTTCAAATAACTTATACTAAAATTATTTCACTTTTTAAATTATAGGTAAATCAATCATATTTTTATTATTTAACAGATCCCTCCTCTATCTATTCATCCACCTCCAACTGCACTCCAACATCACCTTCCATCACCCCAGTCACCCCAACCCTTTCATCCACCACCACCATCACCCTACCCATTCCATTCCACCCACCACTCACCCTGGAACCTCCCACAAAGGCTCCTTGGAGGTTCCAGGCCTTAGGCCTTCTGTGAGCCTTGAGGTATATTTTACATACCCAAATAGGCCACAATTATCTTAAAAAGAAACTTTGAATTATGCATAACTCATAAGTCATGCATATATCCAAAATTCATCATTTTTGATTTCAGAAAAGATGAATAAATTTTTATTGAGTAAGTAAAACCATGGATTCAAGGCCAGATTTGGATTCTACACTAAAATTCACCTAGGGTAGCTCCTTAGAGTGAATAAGCTCAAATTAACTCTTTGAGATGGTAAAATGGAAAATACTTCAATACCACATCATCAATACCACATAAAAGATCTGTGAAAACTTTCGTTTTTCTTAATTTCACGCCAAAATAATGGGAAAGTGAGAAATCCCATGTTACATATACACTAAGAATAGTGTTATTCATGTTTTGAGCACTTAATATCATGGTATTCTTACATGGACTTTTGGTACACCCATAGTGGATATCTCACTTGAAGCTTAAATTACTATTTTGACGTAAAAAATAAGCAAGGGGGATAAAAGACATCAAAGAGAGCCAGGGTACCCAACTTCTGAGGCCTCAGAAACGTGGACAGCTCTAAAGCTTGGATCCATGGCTGATCTTTGCCTAATTGGTAAACCAAAACCTTTTGGGAACTTGGTTACCATGTTACAACTACAGTAAAACTTAAGAAAATAGCAAATAACCTGCTATTTTGACATGCCAAGGAGGTAAAGAGCTACTTAGACTCCTGTAAGCATGTCAATTCTTAATGACTTTCCATGGATAAGCCCCAAAAGATTAATTAAAACCCTTTTTGGACTTTTATCCATTGATTTACCTCATAGCAACCAGTGAAACACTGATATTTGCAATTCTACGTAGAAATGAGGTAAAAACTTCAAAAATTCATTAAAAATACAATTCTTAATGAATCTTTCTGAAGCTTTCAGGACTAATGGAGAACTTTATTATCTATGGTAAAACCGAAAAGAATTACAGTTTTACTAGTAAAATTAAAAGTTTTACTTACAGTCCATTTTTGACTATTCTACGTGAAACACTGAATCTTCAAAAATTCACAGTAATTACATCCTGTGATGAAATTGGGCATAACATTGATAACTTTGAGAAATCAATGATTATTTTGGAATAAAAGAAGATTTACAGATGTTACTCCTTTTATTCTTAACCATATTGGGGTTGGTAGTCACATAAAAGCATCAATTAAGTAATTATGATAATCTTACGTGACAACAGATGATGCAATCAATAATCCAAAAAGGTTTATTGCTTTCTCACTCACTGTTTTTTCAGTTTCATCCATGGCACGCCTCTGTGAGCTGTTGTTGACTTAAAAGAAGCCTCTTCTTGCTGTTTTTTCCACATCATCAACATCATCTTATTATCATTTAAACCATTATTACCAACAAGTAAGTATTAGTTACAGCCATTCTTAAGTGTTTTAAATCTTTCAGAATCAACCAGAGAGACGTGAAATCATAGAATCCCACTATATATTGTTGTAATACTGTTATAAATCCATTTTGATCCTTAAATCCACAATTTTACGTCAAATCTCTCTACCTTATCTTTCAATAAGCTATTTGGAATATTAGTGAGTGATTTATTATTAATTCTTAAAGTTTTTCTCTAAAATTAGTTTTCTTCAAAAATTACCATTATAATTATTCTTGCAAAAGATAATTATATATTGAAATAATTTTATTATTTTAATAAAAGAAGTTTTTATTATTAAAATCTTCTTGTAGACAATTACTTGCTCACTGTTAAGATCTCTAGTAGTGTTTAACACGTGAAAGAAATAATTTTTTTATTATTTAATTGTGGTTATAATAATATTTAATTATTATATTGCATAAGAAAAGACATAGTACTGTTGATTAATAGTAATATTATCATCAGTTTCATAGTCACATCTTACACCTTCCAAATTGTTCCAAATCAATTCAGAGCAATTTCAATAAACTTCAATGTTAATGGCCTCTGGAGGCCATTAACACTTATTATTATTATTATTTTTTCAGACCTATTATTTGTCTTGAATGCTTGACTGACTTTATTTTTTTTTCTTTTTATTTATTCATCACCCTTGCTGATTTTTTTTTGTTTTTTTTTTAAATCATCATCATCTTTAATTTATGATGTTTTTTTTTTTTTTTTTTTTTCTGATCATGATGATTACTGACCTCAATTTTTTTTTAAATCATCATCATAATTTACTGATGATCATTTTTTTATTTTATTCTATCTATAATCATAATCATATTTAATTTATGATTATTTTTTTTGATGATGATCATTACTGAACTATGATTCTTTTTTTTGTTTAATCTTTTTATTTATCTGTTAATATAGGTGAGGATCATTTATAAGGGTTTCTTTTGCAATTTCATTTAATTTCACACCCCTTCCATCATCATTAAGATTCAAAAAAACACCCCTTCCTTCTCTCACTCTTCAAATCATTCTGATGATGTCATGGTTAGGACTAAACCAGACTCAGCACATCATCAGAATGATTTGAAAGATGATGAAGCTATTATTCCTCCTCTTGATTTCATGGTTAGGACTAAACCAAATATAGAACATCATGAGGATAATAATACCAAATAAAATCATAAAAGAAAGCTCACCCAAAGCCAAAGACAACACATCCATGATTCAAAACAAATCATTTCTCACCTTAGCCATTCAAACACAAAATATAAGAACTTTTCAACCATTTTGATTGACAAGAAATCAGCCAATGCCTCATGGTTAAAACTTCCATCACTCAACACTCTACCCCATCCTTATATACTCATTTATAAAACCAAAAAGCCCTTTTTACCTGTCATCATATATGAAATAACCCCTTTCAATAATTCTTCTGGCCACTCTCAAATGCTTCAAAACCTCATCATGACATTAATGTCCTTATCTCAAAATTGAAAAGAAATTAGAACCAATAAGCAACTCCTAGGTGGCATTATGAAAGGTATTGGGTTTCATTCTGGTTCATATTCTGGCAAATCTGCAGGTGTGTGATCTTTTTTGCTTATTATTTTAATAATTACTAACTAATTACAAAATTATTAGGTGTTTACTCCAGAAAGCCAGATTTAACTCCTCATCAAATTGAAACAGATAAGAATCAATGGACCAAAATTTAATAATATGACAAATTTGTTTACTCAAGAATCTCACATTTTTCAAAATTAGCAGCTAATGAAAATCAGTCATTAATGGAAGCAGCCAAATTACCAAATTTCAGTCAACTTGAATGGACTTCTTCCAATCCAAAGGAAGAATTCAAATCATTTACCAATGTCATTGTCACTCAAGATGGATTTTTCAATAAGCCACACCCAGATTTAAATTATCGCAATTCCTGGACTTATGGTATATTTTCTTTTGTATCAAAGAAAGATTTCCATCCCCTTCCAACTGTCTTCACCCCCTCTGGACATGGCTTTCACTTCCTGGAATTTAAAATGGAGATTGATACTTCAAAAAAAACCTGGCATCATGGAAATTCTTTGGAAGAAATCAACAATGGTTCATCATACAACAAAAACTCCTCCAGAAATTATCAATCATGACAAAATAACTCATTTTGGATTTTCTTTTCAAATCAACCATAAATTATTTAATGTAGGTGACAAATTCTTGAGAATGACACCCACCAAAATCAATTCCAAAGTCAATGGGTACTCTCAAAGAAATATGCAGGTCCAAAAAAGAGCTAAAAAATATTGATTGTAAATAGTCTTATTTTCTCAATAACATCTCCACCCTGTTGTATTCCATTAAATTAAGTACATAAATCAATGGTCCCAATGAAATTCACAATTGACTATCTTTCCATGCCAAAGTAATTGGTTTAATTTTTTCACACATATTTACCACATCTTCCCCAATGTTGTTATTGGCCAGATTTTCTTTATATGGTGGATCATCATCCTCATATAAATCAAACCATTCATCACCAATTTGTTCTAACAGATTATGTAAACTTGTGCAAGAAACAACCCAACTAACAAAATATTCAATTTCATGATTATCCCTCATTTGATTTTACATTCCCCTTAGAGAAAACCACTGCCCCTTAAAAATTACAATTGCATGCTCAAGTTTGACCCTTGATTTTGCAAGACAGTAATTGAAAGAACAGTTGTCTACATTCTGTGCTACAACTCCCTTATATGCTGGAACAACCCAAGGAGAGCTTGCATATACTGAATTGGAAAGTAAGTACTGATCCTTTTAATAAAAATCTTGAGGTGTTTGTGCTATTTTCATATGCTGATAGAAATTTGAATCATTAAGTAACCCAGTACAACCAACATGTAGAGCAGTGAATGGTTTGTTTATTTCACAAACCAGTTGTATTGATATAGAATACCTTAATTATAAACAATCAGTAAAAATGAAATAAAGAATCAAAATTCAACAGCTTACCTCTTTTTGCAATCAAAATAGGCTTCACCATCATTGGGGGGATGTTTTGATAATGGTATGAGACTCCCATCAACAAACCCAATGCACCCAGGGAAGCCTTCTGCTTGCTTTAATTGAGACATATCTCTTCATTGTTCTATTGTTGGCCACACAATCACTTTGCACTTCAGCTTCATTAATATCTGGATGACTCTTTGAGTGTACAACACAATAGTCCCATGGCTAATTCCAAATAACATTCCAATCTTTCCCAAAGCGGCCCCATTTCCATTTGATCCTAGCCTTGATAATGCCACAGCCAATTGGATGGCAGGATTGCATTTTTTGTTTTGTGATGAGTTCTGAAAGTTTTTATCAGCTTGAATTGGTGCAACCAATTTTTCAAATGATTCATGTGTGGTCCTACATAGCTTTTGAAACTTTTCAGATAATAATGTTTGTAAATCATTTATTGTATACATGTAGTGTGATGGATATCTTCTATGAGGATTGATGTATCTTTGTGATTTTATCATATATAATAAGATTATATCTTCCTGGATATCAGAATCACTATCAGAGTTGAGAGCATCAATGAACTGCAGTGAGTTTAAGGTCTGAAGTAAAGGTAGCCTTTGCAATGCCTTGGGCATGGTAAATGAAGAAAAGGCCTGTAGTAAATCCAATTTGAAATCAAATACTTTAATAAATGACAAGTGTATTCAGATTTTATCCAAGAGAAGGAAAGTTTTATGCAATTTAACATGCCCTTACTGAGTTGTGTGTTTTAAAAATGTGCCTTTATGGGAAGCTAAAGGCAGGATTTTAGTATTTAAACATGGGATTTGGTACCAAAAACCTGGGTTTTTGTAGCTTAAAATACCACACCTTTTGAGTTATGGGATTTCTGAAATCCCAAAAAATTAATGCAGGATTTTGGCAAAAACAAAATTGGGATTTTGAGTGTGGGATTTGGTAACTTTGACACCCCCTAATGATTCAATCCTTAAATAAGAAAATAATAATATAAAATGGGTTTTCACACATAAAGAAATGAAATTCAACTCTTTTCAAATTTTGAATATATCATTTTATTGAGTGAATATAAGATATATAAATTTTATCTATTTGAGATATTTGAGTTAAATATTACTTTGTAATCTAATTTCCCCCCTAATTTACTTTAATTATGATTTCAAATAATGAAAAATGATTAAATGAAATATAATTTGGATTATATTATTGTTAAAATAATCCCTGAATAAATTTATTGGATTAATCTTGCAAGATTCTTCACCAGGAAAACTTCAACAAACTAATACAAGTTTTAATAGTTGGAAGGAAAACCTTTCAATGTTTCAAAAATGAAAAGAAAATATAATTTAGATGAACATGAGTAATGAATAGGCTATGGTTCAACAAAACATCATCCCTAGATATAAGTAGTATCCTTAATTTACACCTTTGAATTTTAAAATTAAAAGCCCTTTGAATTATTACATTGATTTGAAATGTCTCTGTACCCATTTTGAGAGATTCTAGCTGTAAGAAACAAAACATTCTCTTCAGAGTATTTGAAATTGAAATCCTGGAACTCTCTCTGTCTCATTTATATTATGTTTTGGTAAATTTTTCATCAACATAATATTGTTCAATTCACTTTTAAAGAATTTTTGTTTTTTACATAACAAACATTGCTCTACTAAGAGAAAAAAGGGAGATATACAATTCCTAGAGCCATACACATTTTTTTCGAAATAATTTAACTATACATTGTCTCACATATAACAAGGTGATATGTTCAGAAAAGCCCTAATTGATGCAGAATTTCTTTGATTTCAGTAGGATATATCTTAAAACCCAAAGGTTATAGTTAATTATATTATGCATTCATTGTTTTAAAAATATTAAATTGAGAAGATATCCTGATATCTCAATCGGGTGTAAATAGGTATAAAACAAAACTCAAAAGCTTAACTGTTCCTCAACCCAAGAATATGAAGTCAGATACGAATTAAAAGACATAAGGTGTGAGCCTTTGAGATATGACCACATATCCAATAAGGTCACAAAAAAGATTAATAATAATTATACCTTTAATATAATTATATTAAAATTAATTAGAATAATTATACACTAAAAATAATTACTCAAATATACAAAAAATACCATAAATTGGTACTAAAATTGGTTTAACTTAAAAACCAATGAATGAACATGTGAAATAAATTATACCATTGGATTCCCCATGGAAAAATACACATATACCATTTTTATGGCATATCTGTAAAGTCAATATTTAAGGAATTATAAGGTATAATACCTTATAAAAACCATAAAACCTTATTTATCTCAGAAACTAATGATACAACATGTGAAATAAATTGTACCAGTGGATTCCCCACAAAAATCCACATATAAAACAATTAATAAGCTAATTCCCAAAATCAATACTCAAGGAATTATCCTGAATATATGCACTTTTTTGGTCAATGCATATATTCAGTGATCATAGCTAATATCTTCTAAAATATACATGATAGAATGATGAACCAAAAATAAAGTCACCACGTAATTACTGTAAGAACACAGATATGAACTTTATTTTACAAGTTATAAACAAGGTTAAAACCTATGATGAAATATT
Organism: Austropuccinia psidii; assembly: GCA_023105745.1. Classification (NCBI taxonomy): domain Eukaryota; kingdom Fungi; phylum Basidiomycota; class Pucciniomycetes; order Pucciniales; family Sphaerophragmiaceae; genus Austropuccinia; species Austropuccinia psidii. Next base: position 42,871,436 of record JALGQZ010000009.1, read on the forward strand.
GATAAAAATCAACAGAGCTGTTGACCACTTTGTTGTGAAAGTGCTCCAAACTTAAAAAAAAGTACACAGTTGGATTCTACTAGTTCATTCGTGAAGAATGATGTAATTTTCATTATTAAATTCAGGGTATAACCCCCTGAAATCAAGGTTTGAAGTTTAAAATATTGAATTTCGACAGAAAAGATGAGTTACAAGAAAAATCATCAAAATTAGAGTTTTGATGATGTAATGAAAAGCTCTTGGCAGCATAATAAGGTTATGTCAGGCTATCAGAATTCACTCTCTGAATTGCTGTAGCGTGAAAACCTTAAAAGTTATCGAGGATCAAAGTTTGAGCTTAAATTGAGCTGTTATGATCACATACTGTAACCTTAAATTAAGTTTAACAGTCTTAATAGTGATAAAATTGGTGAATACTATTAGTTTATGATTAAAACTAATAAAATCCACGAAATTTGGGGTTCTGCCAAGCCTCTGATGTCATCACACTTAGAGTTATAGTGATAACTCTAAATAATGGTGCAATAATGATGTAATATGGTTTGATCATGATGTAATCACCCTCAAACCTTAAAATATTGATCAATTCCAGTGGATATGATCAGTACACGTCTACTAGAAGCCTGTTGGACTCTAGGAGGGAGGTATTTACTATAAATAGAGCTCTTTTTACTCTATTTTCCCCTCAGACGCATCAAAAACATTAAATCAATTAAATCAAAGGTAATTTCTTTATTCTTTATATATAAAACTGTTATATTATTAAAGACCAAAGACCACCTTGCTATAATCATCTATTTTGACGTGATTAAATCATTTATTTAATTGTTTTTGTTAAAAATCTCTCTAAAAACTTATTTCCACGTAAAATCAAGAAATTTAGTAATTTTCTTTATTTTTTATTGTAAATACAATTTGAAAAAGTTGTATTATATTCTTTTGGCGTAAAATATCTCAAAATTATTATTTTAAGTGTTAAAAGTAGGTTATTTCATCTTATTATAATAATTTCTCTCTTATTATTACTCTTAATAATTTCTTAATTAATATAAATAGTATTTATATTAATAATTAACTTTAATATTAGTAATATTATTGTTATTAATTGTTTTTTATTTATAAAAAACAATTTTTTACGCCTTTATTATTTGTTGGTAACAATAATAAAGAGCTTTATAATATATTAATTATTTTATATTAATATATTATTTATAATATTATAATTTCATATAATATTAATTATATTATTATATTTATTCAATAATATAATATTTTTACGCCATAATAATAATAATTCTTTATTATTATTATTTTAATCTTATTTATTCTAATTATAAGGACATTCAGAGTACAATAAGTAATAAATTAGTAATTTTTACTTATTGTTTCATAGTCAAACCTTACATTTGGGGGCCTGGCCGTGATATTTACTTAAAAGACCTTTAAAAAGATTCTATTTGGGTTTATCCAATAATAAATTATATTTATAATCATAAAATTATATAATAATTTTATATTTTATTGATTTTAAAAGCTATTGAGGCATTTGGAAAGCAATTGTACTGTCTTACACGTGGTTTTTCACATCCTTAGACTTGCAAGAACTTTCTTTGAGTGACTCTAGTGATTAAAAAAGATAATTTATAAATTAAAAATAATTTTTATTATAATTTAATTTTATAAGAATCATATTCATTTTTTATTTTATTCTTTAAAAATAAAAATATACATAAAAAATATTAAAAAATATTAAAAACCAATAAAAAAAGTTATTTTTATTCATTTTTATTCATTTCTTTATTTATTTCTTTTTTTTTTAAGATATAAAAGCAATTTCTACATGGAAAATTGCCATATCTTGCCAAAAATAACACTTCTTATAAAAAGACTTATATTTATTTGTCTTTTTTAGTGTTTGAAGATAACCCAACAGAAGACAACCAAACTACTGTTGAGAGATTGGTGGAAGAAACTTGTCAAAGTTCTCCTACACCAGTTATCACCAAAAGAAAAAAAGCTAAGAAATTAGACTTTCCAGGGCCCACCATTCAAGACTCTGAAGGTGAGCACCTCTTTTTAAATTGCCATAAAAGAATTTTATTCTAAAATACTTTTATTTTTTCTTATTCTTTAATTATGACTACCAGAAGAGGTTCCCAATACTCCATCCAATCAGATGGAGCTGGACTCAGAAGTAGAATTGATCCCTCAAAAGGGAAAAGAAAGGGCAATATCCCCAGTGGAACAGAATCCACACAAGGAAGTGCCTTATCCCAAAGGCAAGTCCCAGAAATGCCCATGATATCTGAGCCTGAATTGGAACTAAGTATGAGTAACTCAAACAGGTACAAATCACATTCAGAGGGCTCAAATAGACATCTACATGAGCCAGTACAAGCAGTATTACACAGTATACAAGGACAAAGACTGGGAAATGCTGCCTCAAATACACCAAGGAGTGATGAACTCCTGGCACATCCTGAAAAAGTTCCTCAAAGAGGAGGAGATAGTGAAATACTCCAATGGATGGAATCCACTGTCATCCAAGCCTCAAATCAAAAAAATCAAGGATTATCATGCCAAAAAGAGGGAGGCAACCAAGGAAGAAGCCCCAGTAGCTTCTACCAGCAAGCCTCAAGCCAACCCACTTCCCCAAGAAGGGAAGAAGAACAAGAAAAAGCATTGGAGGAAACCATATTCCCCAAGCTACAGAATCCCAAGAATCCAAAAGGATGCCATGGACAATGTTTTCAACATGGCCAGAACCTTGATGGAATTCAAGGACAAGGAAGAGCAAAGAATGAGACAACCTCATTTCCCAAAGAAATAACCTTGTCCAAAGATGTTGTAAATACTTTAACAGAAATTAAAAATAGTATATTACCTCTAAAAGAAATTAAAGACAGTTTATTATCACTACAAGAAATAAATAACAATTTATCTTCTTTAACAAAAATTGTTGTACAAAACAAGAAAGAAATTGACAACATTAAGTTTATTGTTGAAAATAATAAACCAAAGAATTTAATTGACAATACTCAAAAATTAATACAAGGACAACAAGAATTGTATAAATACATGAAAGATATCAAAGACAAGACTTTGACAATCAATTATGATGTGAGTATTGAAAATCTTACAGAAAAATTAAATAAATTAAGTATTTCTGTAGAAAAATTTGAAGAAAAGACTTCATCACACCAAAAATTACTTTTGGACCATGTGGAAAAAAGTGATGAAGCAAGAATGCATCTGAAAGATGATATTCAAAGTGAAATAAGGCTTATTACTGAAAAAATGGATAAAATTAATGAGGCTAATTTAAATATGCCAAAGTTATCAACACCATTTTCCCATATAAGAAGCCCTATAAAAACAAAAGAGGAATTGTCAAATCCTTTCATAACAGACTTGAGTCACCAAGACAATAACCAAGTCTTAATGAAGGAAGCACCTCAATTGAAGGAATGGCCAACATTCACAGGAGAAGGTGAATATGACCACATGTCACTTATTAAAACAATTGACATGTTACAAGAAGACTATGGCATACCAGATGAATTAATCACTGCAAGATTACATTCATTGTTTGAGAAATCTGCAAAAAGATGGTATTATGGCATAAGACAAACAAATGGTAAAAATACCTGGTCTTGGTGGAAACAAGAAATAATCACCAAGTGGGCAAATGATGCCTGGAGGTATAAGATAGAAAATGCATTTGAAAACTCTTTCTTTGACCCAGAGAAAGATAAACCTTTAACTTGGTTCTTAAAACAAGTTGAAAGGCTTAATGCACTGTACCCAGAAATGTCACAGAAGATGGTACATATGAAAATACTTAAAAAATGTGGAGGGGAACTAGAACATGCCCTAAGAAGCAGGTGTATAGAACCATGCTCCACAGAAGAGTATATAAATGCACTAGAAGATATAGTGACAAGAACAAAAATTGGCAGGACTTGGAAAAGATTGGACATCAAAAGCCCAAACAAAACATTTATCAAGAAAGATAAATCAAAAGAATCCTTTAAACCCAATACGTCCAACAATAATGAGCAAAGAAAATGCCATAAATGTGGAGGTATTGGACACTTAGCCAATAATTGCCTTAAAAAAGCAAAGATCAATGAAATTGTGGAAACAGAAAACCACAATGACAAAGAAGAGGAATCTGACTCTGAAAAAGAGACAGAAGAGTCAGAGAGCTCTGAAAGTGATGAAATCAATATAATTAATGCACAAATTAATAATATTGATATAATTTATGAAGTACTGGATGTTAACTCAAACTTGCCACAAGTTGGAACATCTGACACAAATCTGACAATGATACAAGATTCCAAAATGTATAGAACCAAACCTGCAAGAGGAATGGGATATACAGCTGGAAAATCAAGTATTAGTATTGTTATGGTTGATAACCAAGAAGGAAAGGTTAACTTGGATACAGGAGCATATTGCACTTGTGTTGGCAAAAGTTATTTAAAAACCATTGTCCCAGACTGGCAAGAAAAACTTATGCCAATACAAGGTGTCAAATTTAGTAGTGCAAGTGAGAGCATGAAGCCCCTTGGAATAATTGATTTAACACTAATTTTTCCACATCCCTCACAATGTGTCAGAATCAAAGTAGAGTTTGTAGTAATGGACAACTGTACTAGTAATCATTTCATACTTGGGAATGACTACTTATCAATCTATGGTATAGATATCTCCAACCAAAAGGATAGATATTTCACCATAGGAGATAATAAAAGACAAAAGTTTGGATTCTTAAATAACAAAAAACAAATCACAGTTATTAAGAATGAGGAAAAAATTCCAGAAAGAGAACTTTTTATATCTGAACAACTCAAAGAGGCAGAATTCAATCAAGAATTAACAGAAAAAATGAAAGAAAAATTGATTGACCTCTTATTTAAGTATAAAAATGCCTTTGCAACTGACAAAGAACCACTAGGTGCCATAATTGGACATGAAGTGGATATAATTCTTAATGTAGAAAAACCTTACCCACCTTTATTAAGAAGACCTGCTTATCCAGCCAGCCCAAGAGCTAGAGAAGCCTTAGAGGTGCACATTAAAGAATTAATGGACCTTGGAGTATTAAGAAAGGTTGGACATAATGAACAAGTAGAAGTTACTACACCTGTCATTATAACTTGGCATAATGGAAAATCAAGGATGGTAGGAGACTTCAGAGCCCTGAATACCTATACCATTCCAGACAGATATCCAATACCCAGAATCCATGAGACATTGACCCAATTGTCACAAGCTAAGTTCATCACAGCTATGGATGCTCTTAAGGGTTTTCATCAAAATGTCTTAACAGACAATGCCAAGAAACTACTAAGAATAATAGTCCATTGTGGAATTTTTGAATACTTAAGAATGCCATTTGGGATAAAAAATGCACCTTCCCATTATCAAAGAATGATGAATACCATATTTCCTGAAGAATTATCAGAAGGATGGTTAATAATCTACATTGATGATATCATAGTTTGCTCAGAAACTTGGGAAAATCACCTGACAAGACTAGAAAGGGTACTACAGAAAATAGTCCAAGTAAATATGAAAATTTCATTGAAAAAATGTCATTTTGCATATAGTGAATTAAAAGCCCTAGGACATGTAGTATCTGGCCTTAGTCTAGGCATAGACAAAAATAAAGTAGCAGCAGTACTACTTAAACCAATGCCTCAAACCAAAAAAGAAATGCAATCATTTCTAGGATTTGCTGGTTACTATAGACAGCATATAAAGGACTTTGCAAAGATTGCTAAATCCTTGTACAAGCTATGTGACCAACAAACAGTCTATGAGATGACAGAAGAAAGAGTCAAGGCATATGAAGAATTGAAAAATTCTTTAACAAATGCCCCATTTCTTCTGATGCCAGATTGGAAACTACCCTTCAAACTGTACATTGATGCTTGTGGAGAAGGACTAGGTGCTGCACTTCACCAAACACAAATTATCAATGATAAACCAGTGGAAGGACCAATTTGTTTCATTTCAAGGCAGATAAAGCCAACAGAAGCAAGATATGGAGAAAGCCAAATGGAATGCTTATGCCTAGTATGGGCTTTAGAAAAACTGCACTATTATTTGGATGGCACAGTATTTGATGTAATCACAGACTGTAATGCTGTGAAATCACTATTAAATATGAAGACTCCAAATAGACATATGCTGAGATGGCAAATTGCTATCCAAGAATATAGAGGAAATATGACTATTGTTCATAAATCTGGAAATATTCATAAAAATGCAGATGGTCTTAGCAGATGGGCTCTAGCAAATACCCCTGACAATCCAGCATGGGTACCACAAGAAGAGCACCATATAGAAGGAATATGTGTTACAGACATTGGCACAGAATTCTTTAACCAAGTTAAAGAAAGCTATAAGACAGACAAAAATTGTCATATCTTAAGCCAACTTCTAATGAAAGACTGCAAAGATCCATCACTTTCATCAAAACTAGATGAAATATGGAAAAAGGCATATGATGAAGGAAGATTTCACCTCCTTGATGGAATCCTTTACCATAGAACAAAACACACATGTGTTATGGCCTTAACAGATAGAACACTAATAAACACTATTTTACATGAGTGTCATGATAGTGTTGCATCTGGACATCTCTCAGAAGATAGGACACTAGAGAGGGTGAAAACCTGCTCTTGGTGGCCAAATTGGAAGAAAGATGTTGCAGAGTACTGCCAAACCTGTGACAGATGTCAAAAAGCCAACAGAGCCACAGGAAAGAAATTTGGAATGATGATCCAAATCCAAGAACCAAAATCCCCATGGGAAATAGCTCATATGGATTGGGTAACAGCCTTACCTCCAGGAGGAGACAGGAGTTATAATGCATGTCTAGTGTTAGTTGACAGGTACAGTAAAACTCCCATGTTCTTACCATGTCATAAAGATGACACAGCTATGGATACAGCCATAATGATATGGAATAAAGTCATTAGCCACACAGGCTTATTCCAAAATATTATAAGTGACAGAGACCCAAAGTTCACTTCAGCATTATGGACAAACCTCCATAACTTGTTTGGGACAAAGCTATCATTCTCAACAGCTTATCATCCTCAAACTGATGGTTTAGCAGAAAGAATGATACAGACCCTAGAGGATATGATCAGAAGATTCTGTGCTTATGGGCTAGAATTCAAAGATTCTGATGGTTTTACCCATGATTGGTGTACACTAATACCAGCACTTGAACTGGCATATAAGACATCAATCCATTCTTCTACTGGCAAAACACCAGCAATGCTAGAGAAAGGTTGGAATCCAAGACTTCCTTATGACACCCTCAAAAAGGACTTAGTGGATATACATCCAACAGCAAGCAGTTTCAAGATAATGCTTGACAAAGCAAGACACCATGCAAACAAATGCATGCAAGATTCTTTTAAATATGCAAAAGAAAGATGGGATAAAAGTCATAAACCACCTGACTTCAAAATAGGAGACTTTGTTTTAGTATCAACCCTTAATTTCAATAACATAAAAGGCCCAAAGAAATTGAAAGATTCCTTTTCAGGACCATTTATGATAAAAGCACTTCATGGACCCAATGCTGTGCAATTAGAACTCACAGGTGAACTAATGAACAAACACCCAACTTTCCCTGTAAGTCTGATAAAACCTTACAGTCCAAGTGACAAGGAGTTATTTCCACTAAGAAATAAACCCCTACTTGAAATTCCCCCCTTAGAGGTAGGACAGTGGATGATACCCTAATCACATATATCAGATTGTGGTACAATCTTTTTTGGTGGTAGGGAATGTGAGCCTTTGAGATATGACCACATATCCAATAAGGTCACAAAAAAGATTAATAATAATTATACCTTTAATATAATTATATTAAAATTAATTAGAATAATTATGCACTAAAAATAATTACTCAAATATACAAAAAATACCATAAATTGGTACTAAAATTGGTTTAACTTAAAACCCAATGAATGAACATGTGAAATAAATTATACCATTGGATTCCCCATGGAAAAATACACATATACCATTTTTATGGCATATCTGTAAAGTCAATATTTAAGGAATTATAAGGTATAATACCTTATAAAAACCATAAAACCTTATTTATCTCAGAAACTAATGAAACAACATGTAAAATAAATTGTACCAGTGGATTCCCCACAAAAGTCCACATATAAAACAATTAATAAGCTAATTCCCAAAATCAATACTCAAGGAATTATCCTGAATATATGCACTTTTTTGGTCAACGCATATATTCAGTGATCATAGCTAATATCTTCTAAAATATACATGATAGAATGATGAACCAAAAATAAAGTCACCACGTAATTACTGTAAGAACACAGATATAAACTTTATTTTACAAGTTATAAACAAGGTTAAAACCTATGATGAAATATTGATAAAAATCAACAGAGCTGTTGACCACTTTGTTGTGAAAGTGCTCCAAACTTAAAAAAAAGTACACAGTTGGATTCTACTAGTTCATTCGTGAAGAATGATGTAATTTTTACTATTAAATTCAGGGTATAACCCCCTGAAATCAAGGTTTGAAGTTTAAAATATTGAATTTCGACAGAAAAGATGAGTTACAAGAAAAATCATCAAAATTAGAGTTTTGATGATGTAATGAAAAGCTCTTGGCAGCATAATAAGGTTATGTCAGGCTATCAGAATTCACTCTCTGAATTGCTGTAGCGTGAAAACCTTAAAAGTTATCGAGGATCAAAGTTTGAGCTTAAATTGAGCTGTTATGATCACATACTGTAACCTTAAATTAAGTTTAACAGTCTTAATAGTGATAAAATTGGTGAATACTATTAGTTTATGATTAAAACTAATAAAATCCACGAAATTTGGGGTTCTGCCAAGCCTCTGATGTCATCACACTTAGAGTTATAGTGATAACTCTAAATAATGGTGCAATAATGATGTAATATGGTTTGATCATGATGTAATCACCCTCAAACCTTAAAATATTGATCAATTCCAGTGGATATGATCAGTACACGTCTACTAGAAGCCTGTTGGACTCTAGGAGGGAGGTATTTACTATAAATAGAGCTCTTTTTACTCTATTTTCCCCTCAGACGCATCAAAAACATTAAATCAATTAAATCAAAGGTAATTTCTTTATTCTTTATATATAAAACTGTTATATTATTAAAGACCAAAGACCACCTTGCTATAATCATCTATTTTGACGTGATTAAATCATTTATTTAATTGTTTTTGTTAAAAATCTCTCTAAAAACTTATTTCCACGTAAAATCAAGAAATTTAGTAATTTTCTTTATTTTTTATTGTAAATACAATTTGAAAAAGTTGTATTATATTCTTTTGGCGTAAAATATCTCAAAATTATTATTTTAAGTGTTAAAAGTAGGTTATTTCATCTTATTATAATAATTTCTCTCTTATTATTACTCTTAATAATTTCTTAATTAATATAAATAGTATTTATATTAATAATTAACTTTAATATTAGTAATATTATTGTTATTAATTGTTTTTTATTTATAAAAAACAATTTTTTACGCCTTTATTATTTGTTGGTAACAATAATAAAGAGCTTTATAATATATTAATTATTTTATATTAATATATTATTTATAATATTATAATTTCATATAATATTAATTATATTATTATATTTATTTAATAATATAATATTTTTACGCCATAATAATAATAATTCTTTATTATTATTATTATTTTAATCTTATTTATTTTAATTATAAGGACATTCAGAGTACAATAAGTAATAAATTAGTAATTTTTACTTATTGTTTCATAGTCAAACCTTACATAAGGCATGGAAATCCCCTTTCATTGTTAAAGTATTGAGCATTAAAAATCCTTGCGAAATAATGATATTGATTCAACTGACTCCTTGATTTTATGGGCTCCTTCCAAGATACATGACCAGCAAAATACCTTTACTTGAACATGATTTCCAGGGTTCCTTTTTTGTCTCTTTTGGCTTTGAGGAAGAGCCTCCTGAGGATTGTCTTCAAGGCATTTTACTGTTTGTGTACAAGGAAACCCCCAGCTTGAATATTTTCATTGAATTTTTCCATTCTGGCTCCGTGTTTCTCAACCATCTGGTATAATGATCAAAGCGAAGTACTTTCTTTTCTTTTTTCTTTTGCAACTCTACATCCATGTCTTATTCTAGCTCACAACCACACCAACAAAGCTGCGAAAAGAAGCACAACCACGCAAACTTTCGACCAAAGGACCAAGCATAAGATTTAGGCTGTCTGCCTAGCCAACGTATCCCTGTTACTGTTTTGCAAACATTGTTTTTGCCGGGATCTTTTGTGGCATTCAACAAAGGCTTATCAGCCTAAAAGATTTCATGCAAAGTCTCTGCTCCCATATCCTCTATCAGCTTACAAAGGCCCAGAACCGTCTTCTTAATTTTTTTTGGAATTAAAGATCAAGAGCGCCCCAAATCGACAAGCAAGTTTATGCATGTCATGGTTACTTTTTCATTCTTCATAGGGTTGACTTCCAAACTTGTTAAGTGTGTATAACGAAGAACCATTTCTTTGAGCTAGATCAGGGTTGTCATTGTCATAACAATAAAAACACTCACTTTGAATAAATCAATAAGCAAAGCCTCTGATACAGCATCCGTATTACTTTTTCTGTGTTGTGCAAAATGGGGCTCCGAGGGCACATAATATCATCGCTGTTATTGTCCCACCGGCATGACCAATAGAAGTTCCGACAACACATGTAATCGGCCACGTCTACTCAATAAATAAATTCACACATATATAGTTAGTACAGGTGAAGGTGGAGGAGATTTTCTTATAGGTTAGATAAATAGAGTGGCCGATTGGAAACGTGCCTGCCACGGTCTATCCCAGTCTAGAGGGATTGGAAAAGCTCCTAGCCAACAGCCCAAACATGCACCGAATGCTGGACAAAGTAAAGCAAGTTCGAGTTCGTTTTTTGGCCTATTAAAAGCATTGGGTGCAATTGAAGTTGAGGAAAATACATTTGTTGAACGACCAAGGGAAATCATACACTGAACTGCAGAGAGGAAAACAATCTTATCCATGTTTGTTTTTCTCGACTTTGATTCCATCCAATCACAAACGCAGGAGGGAAGATTGCCAGAATTGAAAGCATGGTGGCCAACAAGAAGGTTTTGCCACCATCCCTGACCAAACCGGCTCCGAGCAGGACCATCAAGACATGAATAGCGAAGGTTGCGAGAAAGGTGATCAAGACGGTTTCTTGGAGCAGCTAAAGCAAAGAACAAGACCTCGTCAAATGGCTATTGCGCTGAAATCTCGTTTTCAAAGTAAAAGGTCATGTACAAGAGCGAGCTCCAATAATGCTGTGGAAACCCTTGGATCAACTTTTCTTGCACCGAAATCTGACCAAACCTTGTGAAGATCAAGCTTGGGGTGCGTTTTAGAGGGCTGCTTTGACGCGGTTGTGGTATTGAGGGAGGCCTTTCTCCAAGATCGAAGATAACTGCTGAACCAAATCTGCACCGAGACCAGCCCAACATTCATAACGAATAGAGACTGATAAGGACATCGAACCAGTGAGTCAACAAAGCCACCATGATCCTGATCCGGGCGAGCGTTGAGATACTTGGATGGCAGATAATAAATCGCAAAGATGGAGAAGGCAAGATGCAGCGGAACGATCGAAAAGTATTTTGTTTTCGGAAATCCTCCTGTCCTGGCAGCGATGGATGCTGCTGGGGCCGATCTCGACGGCTGGACTGCCTTTGATGTGGGTCTTGCGGTGGCCATCGCCGTGCGTTCCAGAGCAGGACGGCCGACCGGCGGTGATCGTCTGAGAACCGGCTGATCTTCAGAATCTTCTAGAACACCAACCCAGACAATCCTCAGACAATCCGGACGCCCAGCAGCTTGAATTGGACCCTCGAGCGACCCTCAGCCGATTCCTGGTGACGACTGTGATTCCCCACCAGGATGAGACTGTGAGTTTTAAGTGTTTCTTGACAACTGGATCACCACTTGTTTTGGGCCCTTGCAAAACAATTTGCTTGAAAAATGCAACGTAGCAAGATCTTAAAACAAAGCAAACATTGAAAAACTTTGGCAAAAACAGTGAACTCCATCATCAATTCGACAGTAAATTAGGAAATTTTAAAAGGGCTCTGAAGGGCCTCAAAGCACATTTAGAAGGACTTATCTTGTCTAAGAGAGTCACCATAACATCCACAAGACTACTTGTGAGTAAGGGTGAGATTGAGTATGCATTCCTTTCAAATTTAGCCACATGGCTTTATCTCAAATCACAACCAACTTATAACAAAACAGCTGATAGAGGATGACTTGAATTTTGAAGGAAGCTTGAGCTCTTTTATACTCAAACAAGGCATGGCCATTTGAATTGAAATTTTGTAAATATTTGGAGTCAATTGGGCTCTTTTGTGACACAAAACAGAGCAGATGCATAACATAAACATACCAAAAATAAGGATATAAACCCCAAAACAAAGAAAGAAAATTATTAATAAAATACACCTAATGCAGAATATGGGATTAAATAAGAAAGGTTTATCTTACAAGAAATATGATGATGTCCAGGATGGATGAGAATTGTCTAATATATGACCATCCTGAGTTTTAACCAAGTCTTTTTTAATGCAAATCCTAAACTTAACTGCTCACCTAAATTTTCAGAAAATAAAAAAAACTAAATGGGTATAGCTTTGAAACTTCTCAGTGAGATATTTCTAATAATGCCACTTAGTTCTCTGTATAAGTCCTAGAGCAAAAGTCAGTATTTAAGCACTTTTAAGCATAGCCAAAGAATAGCCAACCCCTTTGAGAATATGAGAGTTCTTCTGCTTTCCTTACCCCTAAAATACATAATAAACTTGTAAAGATTGGTGGGTACCTCAAGTCTAGACAATTATAAACCGTTCATCTCAAAAATTCATTAAGATATCTGGTTTGGTGTCAGGATAACTCTATGATATAGTAATAAAAAGGCTATAGCTATGAGTGTGACACAAATTTAATATTCAAAAATAGGTTAAAAGGGCTCTATTATCATAATATGGTGGTGATGAGTCTACTAAAGGCCATGGTTTCCCCAATTATCTGTTGGTTTACAATAATAATTGAAACAATAATTGATATTATAGCTATATCCAATGAGCTCTAAGAGTACTTTTGTTTGTGACAGCTTTACAATGTAAGAATTCCAATAAAGACAAGATGATTCCTTCTTTTGGTGAGGAGAAGACCTCTTTTGATCTTACTCCAGGGTAGTGGGAGGTCATCAACCTTTTCACATAACCACAGTGTGAGCCTGCAAGCTTGTAAACCTTTACCTGCTATACAGACTACAATTACTTTCTTTAAATTTTTTGTCTTATTTTCTTTTATTATTTTGTATAAATTTCAAATACTTCAATTCATATTATTATAATATGAATTAAATCTTGTTTCTGTGACTGATCACTCAATATGTCATAGTATATTCTCCCACTATGTCATTAATTTTGTTGCTAGATTTACTCCTATTACCATAACAAATCTTTCTCCATTCAAACAAAACTATTTCATATTATTTTGATTTCAAATTTGTACTTACAACATTTAAAGAGGATCAATTCTCTTTGAATTAATCCTCAGAGCTCTTACTAATTATATTTTTACATTTAAAATTACTTGCCTTTTATTTTGAAAATATTAAGTGCTCTCACTTAGAAGTGATTCAATTCACTTTACCCTTTATAATACCGTTGAAGCTTGAATAGCAACAGTACATAATTATAAAACTAGTGACGCGTCTATTAATTACATTTAGTAGTATTCCACTTCTTTTTGATTTATTAAAATTCCTAGTATTTTAGTCTGGAAGCCATGAAAGAGGCGCCAGCTAACACACAGAGTGAACATTTTCACTCCTGTGACTCACATGTGGTCCCACAGGCTCAATAAAATCTTCAATTGAGGTGAAATGTGGTTTTGGGATCACAAGTTGCCATGTTTACAGCATACATGGTGAAGAAAGTTTTCTAAAGACCTTCCATACTTTTTCTGGTGCTTCTGATGCGTCAGAAACTGTATTTTACATGTCTACGGGCATCTGATTAGTCAGGTTTTGAGTAATCAAAGATTAATAATCTTTTGAATAGATTCGACGACCTATAATCCAATTATAAAGGAGAGTATCCCACGATACCACCCTGTCAAGGGAGATGAGGTGATGTATTATACAAACTATGAGTAAGAAACTGATAAAAAGCCTTTTTGTGGCTTTGAAACCTCATTATGAAATTTTCTGGGATACTATCCCACAATACCACTTGGTATGGGATCATAGCCCTGAATCCTAAATATCTTTGTCAGTGTTTAGGATAAAGAGCTCAAAAGTGGCTCAAACTGTATCTAGAAGTGAGCTCTACAAAATGATTATAATTTTGACCCATGTTTGAGTGAATATTCCAAAGTTATATAGGTTTAAGGTATTTTTAATCTTTAGTAAAATAGTATTTTTGTTTTTTTTGGGAGAAAAGTACCAATAACTTTTGATTTGTGTAAGGTACAGGAATAAGAGTTATATTCTTATGTAGAACTCTATTAGCAATTTAACAGAAATTTATAATTGATGGCTCTCTCATCAAAACTGTAAAATACTTATGAAAGGTGAAAAGATAGTATCATTTTATATGATTACTGAAAGAGTAATGGTATGGTAGCTTTGGATACAACAGCTCTACAGTCTTGAAGCTGGTATCATTGGATAGCCCTCTTCAATAGATTCAATAGAGTAACCCCATTATGGGTCTGCTATAAAACATCAAGGTTCCATATGAGGAGTAAAGATTAAGGTTTATGCTCAGAAAGATCTTATAGACTTAATAACTTTGTCATTTCTGTTTGGTTTGTTATAAGAATGATGTTCTCTCAAGGGGAAAGATTTTCCATTTGAGATAGTCACATGTACAGTATTAACTGTTACAGTACTACCTTTGATTTTTATGACCTCCTTGTTACTTTCTTTGGCTTAATGAAGTCAAAAGATGCGTGTTCTACTCTTTTAACTGAATGAAGGATCTTATTTCAGTTTGGGTATCATTATTATGCTCCTGTTTTGAGTCAAAGGCTGAAATTTGGAGCTTTTCTATTCAAGCAAATACAGGCTTAATACAGCTTTAAGAACTGATAAAGCTACAATACTTAGTTCTAGGGAGTCATTGAAGGCTGACTATTTGAGAATATTTTGAAGATATTCAACTTTTTCCAATTTAGATTTTGTTTTACCCCAAAAATACCAATAAATAATGGCTGGAAAATATTGAGTTTTAAATACAGATTTTCTAAGTATACTAAATCCTTGAAACCCCTGTAGCTCATATAAAAAAGTGAAGAGAATACCTGAAGGATAAAAAAATAAAAACTCTCACAGAACTAAAGCCTCATAATATAATTCCCTTGTTCCTCAAAAAATGGCTGAGGTATCTTTTTTGTCCAATTCTGAAGCCACAAAAGTGGACGCACAATGATTTTATCAGATTTTACACTCGAATCTTGAATTAAAGGCAAGAATAGACTAAAATGGTTTTTATATTAGTATTATTTGTCTTTGAAGTTCTTTTTTGGTTATTTTAAAATTTAAAACACACCCTAAAGAAAATAATGAATTCTCGAGAACATCTTTCACCCTTGATGGGAAAAAAGTAAGTAGATTTGTAGTTTCTCCCCACAATGAAGCCCAAATAGATATTGATTTATATTTTAGAGCTAAAAATGCAATATTTCCAATTTGAGGATAATAGGGGAAACTTCTACAGTACTGATAAATTATAAAGGTGGCCTTTTGATAACTGAAGAGGATCCTACTCCAGTTTGGGTCTCCCTCTAAAAAAAAAAGAAACATGAAAAAGTAAAAAAAGAGAATTCTCATTATTTTCAATTTGAAACTCTCATATTGGAATGATTTTTGCCAAAGTAGAAGTCTTATAGTTGATACTATATCTTTAAGATCATTCTCATTGAAGCTATTAAAATAAACAATAATTGTATAACTGTTTCAAGAAATTATTTGAATAAGATAAAAAAGAATAATTTGTATATCAGATTCTTCTTATCATAAAAGTAAAACATTCTCACATATCAGACTAAATCTTACGAGGTACCATTATTTTTCTCAAGATTCTATAGTTTCATATTATACAAAATCACTGAACTATTGATGATATTAACATGTAATACATAAATTGAGAAAAGGTAATGATAGTAAAGGCATACAGAGTGCCCTGGTATAAAAGCCATCTATATATAAGTGGATATATCTTTCTGGAATGATTGAATTAAATGGAAAACATAACTCTAAGATTAGAGCGTCCTGATAGAGATTCAAGTTATAATAAAATGATAGATTAATACACATTTAGTATTACTTTTCTTATCTCCTGAGGATTTTCTGTTATACATCACAAGTGGGTGCAAAAAGAATTGATAATTTATAAATATGTTGGCTTTATAATGTCGTTTCGGATAGCCTCAATTGAGCTCGAAAATAATCAATAGGTTTCATTGAAAAAAATTTCAGATACTTTATTGAACATATATTTTAGGTAAGATGATTTTTGAAATAACTTTTTATGGCTCTATTAGTATTTTATGCATAAAAATATACAGTTGAAATATTGTGGAATTTTCTAAATTGAATTATCTGTCAATTGAGGCTTGTATTACAAATGGTATATAATATTTAAAAATCTTAATTTTGGTCATAATAAGGGGAGAGTAAATTCCCAATATAACAAAAATGGATCAAAGGGGTTTTATCCTTAAATTAGGATTTATCATGAATAATCTCAATATTATTGCATGTAAAACATGTCCCAAATATTGAGAAATTTGAAATTATCCATGATAAAAGTACTGCACAAAGCTTTTAAATTTTAATTTTTTGGGTTAATGGAAGCACTCCAGGATTTAATATGATCAATACAAGCTATTAATTGACCTTATTGAATTAATAATATTAAAACTAATCATCACTACATGAGAACTTGTAGCTTCAGATTAGGATATTTAGACCAAAACAGATATATATAGACATCCCGAAAGATAAATTATACAGATAAGATGTAAGATATAATCGATTTTGAAATCCTCAATTGAAACCAACCAAATGTATATGAATCTTTAAAAGTGGATATTATAAAAAAGAAAATAGTTCAGGGATAAGTAAGGGGTGTTCTGGGAACAAAAGAATTTACTTATGTTAAATTTATTAAGTGTTTTTTTTAAAAAGTTGAATTTTGAAAATTTCATAAGTGTGTTTTAAGAAATAAGTAAGAAATAATTGCTTAATTTCTCTTGGTGGGGAAAAAAGCTGAAGATAAAAAACAAGTCATTATTACTTTTATGTATCTGATTTGAACGTTTCTGTCTTTTCCCACAATCTTCTTTGATGAACTCAGATTTAATTCAAATGGACGAAAAAGGTTCAGGAGTTCCTATCACAAGAAAACCAGCAAGAAAGCTCATCACCTAGCTCAGCTCCGGAAAAAACCAATTCAAAAAGGAAAAACTCTCCCACATGGACTTCCAAGAAGCCAGGTTTCTTTCTTGAAAAATAATCTTCCTTGAATGAACTTGGGAAGGACACAGATTGTTTAAATTCTAAAAAAGAGGCATGGCCAATTCTTCTCAAGGACTTGAATCATAAATACTTACTAAATTTTGAAAAAGCTCGGCTTAAAAACAAAAAAGATATAGTAAGTATTCCATGAACTGGATTGAATTCTGGTAATTAATTTTAGGACCCAATGATGGTTAAACGTACAGATAAACAGACTGTTTAAAAAGTATCAGCTTTTAAACTTCCTCAGGGGCTCAGGGTGGGATTCTCAGGGGCAAAAAATAACTTATTATTATTTCTGGAATAATCTCAAGGAGAAAAATCCTAGTACAGGTTACAAAAAGCGAAGAGGCATAGAATTCCCACATCAAAGCCTATGTTGTAAATACTTTTGATGGGAAAAATGCCACTGGTGCTCTCTCCAAAAAAAGAATGGTCATTTTTTTGGGATAAATTGTACTTGAGATTAATATGAAACATGGGTTAGGTGGCTGGAAAGACTTAAAAATCCAGTGGTGCCATATGGTTCCTAAAAATAAACTCAAGAATTTGCCAATGGTGCCTGTGGTAACAAGTTTCTGGCACAACTCCAGAAAAAATAGGAGCAAGCTAAGTTCCTTTTGAAACAATTCAATGAACCGTTTAAGAAGCAAAACAGGCCATAATTATATAATCATTCTTTCAGATAATTTTTGTAATGAAAACTCAATAAAAAAAAGAAGTTATTGTACTTCCTTGTTTTTAGAAAATACTTGAGCTGTATCCCATTCAAAATCTTTGCCATTTTAATTGATTGTTTCATGTCTCACATGATCCTTAGTCACATTGTCTTCATCCCACAAGCTTAAATAAAACAAACTATCAATAAAGGCATCTTGCCTTGACACAGTTTGGATTTCAAATCCAAAACTGCATTCTTCAAATTCTTTGAGCTCCCCTAGTGAATTTAAAGCATCATAACACCTCATTTGTTTGAGCTCGGAGGAAGAACTGAAGAAATAACCTTTTTTTGAGCTCCTAATTGTGTTTTTATTGTGCCAGTTGGGATATTTAAAAATTTGAAGCTTTATTTTACTTGAAAATTTGAGGGTTTTTAGTCACATTAAACTACAAGATTTTGTTCTAATTGCTGACATAATCGATAAAAGGACCTAAACTATGGCTGCATGAGGGACAATATCACCAATAATTGTTACAAATTTCTTCAAGGCCTGAATATGGATTAAGTAAGGTACTTGCATCTAATAATCCAGCAGCTTTATTTCGGCTTTATTCTCTACAAATTTCTCAAATGATCAAAATACATAAAGAAAATTATCAAAGCTAAGGCTCACCTTTAGATATAATATTATACGGATTGTTTTCATTGTATTAGTGTATTAAATGGGTTGAAATAATCTCAGAATCACTTTGTGGGAAGATCTACTCCTTTGCGAGCTCTGGTATCATAATTTTTATATAATGCAAGGAGTGACTTTGAGAAACGGCACCTCTTTGGTATTATAGATGTATGAAGGAAGAGAATAAATAGAGATTACTTTTAAGCTTATGAAATTCTTCTTTTATGGCTGATATAGTGGATAAGACCTGATCATGGTGATATCTACATAGACATCTGACATCTCCTTCCATATGTCTAAGACATGTCTTAGCATATTCAAGTAGTGCTATACTATTGAAAAGTACGCGGTTTGAGGTGAAGTGATCACAATTGTGACATATGGTGACAGCTGTATTTGTAGTTTATTGTGTATCAACTTCTGGATTAAGAGTAAGAGAGAAGATTTTTTTGAACCCTTCTTCATGTGATTGAACACAAAGGAACATTTTATAAATAAAATACCATTGTGTTTTTCAGAAAGTGGTCAAAAGTTTTTTTATTTCATTTTATTTGGCCCTTTTTTTTAGCTATTCACTCCATAATTCAGAGTAACGAAATAAGCTGTTCAGGGTTCAATTTTTTTCGATGGTTTCTACAATCGTCAGATCAGGGGTTATACTTTTTGAAATGAGATGAAGTAAATGTAGTATGAAAAATAGGTTTTTTTATGTGAGAAAAATCTTTTTGAAGAAGTCCCTATTTAAATGAAATGCCATAAATATACTATCTTTAAAGTTCAAAAAGAAGGATTTAATTCAAATCTAACCATTACTGAGGGAGAATTGGTCACGACAGCCTGAATAGCTTGGAGATTTGTGCTTTTGGAAGTGAGAAATTTATTAACTGCATTCAAAATGTTTTCAACATATGTTGGATTCAGTTAAAGTATAGTATATCAACAAAGAGGATTAGAAATTTTCTACTTAATAGTAGCATTGAATAAATTCTATTTTCTGAGAAATTGGCTAATGAGTCAATCCAAAGAGTGAGATTATCTTGATGGGCAAGATATTGAAAAAGGCATAGCTCTTTCTTTGAATGAAGCTGAAGTAGAAGACTATCAGTGGTTTGATTTCAGTAAAGAAGCATAAAAAGTGATTGAAAAAGCTCTTGGTATGGCTAAAAGAAAGGATTCTAAAAAAAATTAAAAGGGAAAATTAGCTGCAATAAGAGCCTTGAGAAGATGCTCATGTAAGTGGTGGGTTTTTTCTTTCTAAATTTTTCTGAAGTGCAACACTCAAGATTTTTTGGAATTGAACCTCTTTTTTGGGATGGTAAGCTTGAGAGGGGGTAGTTGGGATTTACTATTCAATGTTCTGGAGTTTGTGTTGTTCTTGCAATATATGATTTTGATTTCAGAGCAATATAGCGTCATGTTCTTTATAGCTGACTTTAGATATTGTGAGTTTTGTGAAATAGAAACTGACAAGAATTGATCTTTAATATATTCCATCATATAATGATTACAAGATTTCTGAAATATCTTCTGACAATGGGTACACTTTGCTTTACATTGTTATGCAAATCTATGAGAGAGCTCTTGTGACGTCAACAATCCTGTCCATTATGGACCATGATGGGCTGAGGGATTGATCCACAAACCATGACCTTTGTTCATGAAGATAGGCAAAATAAATAAATAAGATTGATTAAGAAAATAATTCAACTCACAAATAAGAAATATTTGAAAAAAAATTAAATAAATCTATAAATGAAATGAAAGGAACTGATTTATTTCTAAGGGGTAAGAAAAAGAAAGAGAAAAAAGCGGAAGAAAAAGGATCAGAGGATTATGATCAAGATGGTTGCAAAAAGTTTGGAAGAAAAAAACAATTTCAAAAGGAAATTTTGGAAAGTTCCTTCAAAATTTGTCTTTGGTTAGGTTAAAAGGCTGTGGTGCTAACCACCCCTGATTTGGTGATGGTGGAAAGAAACCAGGGTAAGCTCCCATGTGTGCCACAAATGGTGCATTCAAGCATTCCTCTTCAACAACTTCACACATGGGCCTCTCAGTATGATCAAGAATGAAAATTTCAGGAAAGAGGTGCAGGTCTCACATCAAGACTCTCTATTATGAATTATTATCAATCACAAAATCATCAAAGGATTCCAAAATTACCCCAGAACAGTAGAAAATTAGCAATAAATGAAATGAAAATCATTCAAGTTTGTCTTGAGAAGATCATAGCCCAACCTGGAAGTGCTTCTCAAACGTTGAGGTCTTTACATGTGTGAGCCTTGAGGTATATTTTACATACCCAAATAGGTCAAAATTATCTTAAAAAGAAATTCTGAACTATTCATAACCCATAAGTCATGCATATATTCAAAATTCATCATTTTAGATTTCAGAAAAGATGAATAACATTTTATTGAGTAAGTAGATCCATGGATTTGAGGCAATATTTGGATTCTACACAAAAGTTCACCTAGGGTAGCTACATAGAGTGAATAAGCTAAAATCAACTTTTTGAGGTGGTAATATGAGAAATACTTAAATACCACATAAAAGATCTGTGAAAATTTTTGTTTTTCTCTATTTTATGCCAAAATAATGGGAATATGAGAAATCCCATGTTACATATACACTAATAATAGTATTATGCATGTTTCGGGAACTTAATATTATGGTATTATTACATGCACCTTTGGTACACCCATAGTGGATATCTCACTTCAAGCTAAAAATTCTATTTTGACATAAAAAATAGGCAAGGGGGACAAAAGACATCAAATGGAGCCAGGGTACCCAACTTCTGAGGCCTCTGAGGCGTGGACAGCTCCAAAGCTTGGATCCATGTCTAATCTTGGCCCAATTAGTAAACTAAAACCTTTTGGGGACTTGGTTACCATGTTACAACTTCAGTAAATCATAAGAAAATGGCAAATAACCTGCTATTTTGAAATGCCAAGGAGGTAAAGAACAACTTAGACTCCTGTAACAATGTCAATTCTTAATGACTTACCATGGATAAACCCCAAAAGAGTAATTAAGACCCTTTTTGGACTAGTATCCATTGATTTACCTCATAGCAACCAGCTTTATACTGCTATTTACAATTCTATGTAGAAATGAGGTAAAAACTTCAAAAATTCATTAAAAACACAATTATTAATGGATCTTTCTGAAACATTCAGGAACAATTAAGAACTGTATATTTCATATAGAAACCAAAAATAATTATACTTTTATATATAAAAGTAAAAGTTTTACTTACAGTCCATTTTTGATGATTCCATGTGAAACAAAGAATCTTTAAGAATTGACAGAAAATACATTCTGTGATGAAATTTCCAATAACATTGATAACTTTGAGAAATAAATTATTATTTTGGGATAAAAGAAGATTTAAAGTTGTTACTCCTTTTATTCTTAACCATAAATGGGTTGGTAGTCATGTAAAAGTCTCAATTAAGTAATTATGATAATCTTATGTGATAACAGATGATGCAATCAATAATCCAAAAAGGTTTATTGTTTTCTCACTTGCTGGCTTTTCAGTTGGCTCCATGGAACACCTCTGGGAGCTTTCTTATACTAAAAAGAGGCCTCCTCTTGCTGTTTTTTCCAGATCATCACATGATTCTATTATACCTTTATTTCCAACAAGTAAGTATTAGCTAAAACTTTACTTAAGTGTTTTGTTCTTTCAGAAACCAATAAGAAAGACGTGAAATCATAGAAATCAACTATATATTGTTGTAATATTGTTTCAAAATCAATTTTGATCCATTACATCCACAATTACATGTCAATCCCTCTACTATTATCTTCTAAAACGTTCATTGAATTAATAGTGAGTGATTTATCTTAATTCTTAAAGTTTTTCTCTAGTAATAGTTTTATTCAAGAATTATCTTTATAATTATTCTTGTAAAAGATAATTATGTATTAAAATAATTTTATTATTTCAATAGAAGAAGTTTTTATTATTAAATTCTTCTTGTAATGGATTCTTGTAGACAATTAATGCTTACTGTTATAATCACTAGTAGTATATAACATGTAAAAGAAATAACTCTTTAATTGGTTAATTGTGGTTATAATAATTTTGATACAGTTAAAGGAGCTGGGTTCTTTAAAGGAAAAAATTGTTTGTCAGTTGGTTGATAAGGCTTTATCAAGCTTACTGGAAAGGTGGGGTGTTTATTTTCCAATTCACAACTTAATTCCACTTGAAATGCATTGGTTCCACGTAGGGCAAAAATAACAAAAGGTCCTACATAAGAATCCTTAAGTTTCTTTGGGCCTTTGATATTATCAAAATTCAAGGTTGAAAATAGAACTAAGTACCCTACTTTGAAGTCTGGTACTTTGTGACTCTTGTCCCAATTCTGTTTAGCATATTCAAAAGCATCATTCATACTTTGTTTTGCATGATGTTTTAATTTATCCAGCATTACTTTGAAGTTGAAAGCTGTAGGATGAATGTCAATCAAGTCTTTCCTCAGTGTATCTGCTGGGAGTCTTGGATTCCATCCTTTCTCTAACATAGCAGGAGTTTGACCTGTGGAAGAATGGACTTATGTCTTATATGCCAATTCTAATGCAGGTATAAGAGTGCACCAGTCATGGGTAAAGCCATCTGAGTCTTTGAATTCTAATCCATAAGCACAAAATCTCCTGATCATGTCTTCTAAAGTTTGAATCATTCTCTCTGCTAGCCCATCTGTTTGAGGGTGATATGCTGTAGAAAATGATAACTTGGTCCCAAACAATCTATGAAGATTGGTCCAAAGTTCAGATTTGAATTTGGGATCTCTGTAACTTATGATATTCTTAAATAATCCTGTATGAGAAATAAATATACTCCATAGAATAAGAGCTGTATCCATAGATGTGTCATCTTTATGACATGGTAGGAATATGGGAGTCTTGCTATATCTGTCTACAATGACTAAACCAGAATTATAACTCTTGTAACCACTTGGAGGAAGTACTGTGTCCCAATCCATGTGAACAACTTCCCAAGAGGATTTTGGTTCTTGAATATGGATCATAAGTCCAAATTTCTTGCCTGTACTCCTGTTTGCTTTTTGACATCTGCCACAGGTATAGAAATACTCTATGGTTTCATTTCTCCAAGATGGCCACCATGCACAGTTCTTCACTTTTTCAAGTGTTCTGTCCTCTGAAAGGTGTCCAGAGTAGATGCTATCATGGCATTCATGAAGAATGGTATTGATAAGCAATCTGCTACACAATGGCATTACACAAGAATGTTTGGTTCTGTGGTAAATAATACCATCAAACAAGTGAAATCTTCCTTAATAATAGGAATTCTTCCAAACTTCATCCAGTGCATTCACTAAAGATGTATCTTTTCAGTCTTGATCTAATAAGGAAGTCAAGATATGGCAATTCTTGTCTTGCTTATAAGATTCTCTGACTTATTCAAAGAATTCAGTCCCAATCTCAGTTATGTTAATTCCTTCAATTGGAATTTGTGGTTCTTCTTCCAAAGGTACATCAGCTGGATTATCAGGAGTATTGGCTAATTCCCACCTGCTAAGTACATCAGCATTCTTGTGAACTTTTCATGCTTTATGAGCTATAGTCATGTTTCCTCTGTATTCTTGAATGGCTATTTGCCATCTCAACATATGTATGTTGGGAGCTTTCATGTTAAGAAGTTATTTCACCGCATTGCAGTAAGTTATCACTTCAAAAATACTGCCATCAAGGTAATAGTGCAATACTTCAAGTGCCCATACCAAACATAAGCACTCCATTTGGCTTGCACCATATCTGGCTTCTGTTGGTTTGATTTGTCTTGAGATGTAACAAGCTGGTCCTTCTGTAGGTTTGTCATTAATAATTTGGACTTGATGTAGGGCTGCCCCTAATACATCTCCACATGCATCAATGTACAATTTAAAAGGTATATTCTAGTCAGGCATGAGGAGTAAAGGTGCTTCTGTAAGAGCTTTCCTTATCTTATCATAAGCTTTAATTCTCTCCTGTGTCATCTCAAATACTGTTTGTTGATCCCAGATTCTATAGAGTGACTTGGCTAGAATTGCAAAGTGCTGTAAGTGTTGCCTATAATAACTAGCAAGCCCTAGAAAAGACATCATTTCTTTCTTATTCTGGGGTATTGGCTTAAGTAACACTGCTGCTACTTTATTTTTGTCAATACCCAACCTTAAATCAAATAAAATATGCCATAATGTTTTGAGCTCTTCAAAACCAAAATTGCATTTCTTGAGTGCAATTTTCATATTCACCTCTTCAGCTTTGTGAAGTACTCTTGCAAGTCTTTCAAGGTGCAAAGACCAGAATCAGAACATATGATGATATCATCAATATAAATGATAAGCCATCCTTCAGATAACTCTGTGGGGAAGATGGTATTCATCATTCTTTGATAATGGGATGATGCATTTTTAATACCAAATGGCATTCTAAGATACTCAGAAATACCACAGTGAGCGATAATTCTAAGTAATTTCTTAGCTTTAGGCCTCAAAACATTTTAATGAAAGCCTTTCAATGCATCCATTGATGTTATATACTTGGATTTAGACAATTGGGTCAAGGTTTCTTGAATTATAGGAATTGGATACCTATCTGGAACTGTGTAGGTATTCAATGATCCAAAATCTCCAACCATCCTTGATTTATCATTATGCCAAGCAATAATAATAGGTGTTGTCACTTCAACTTCTGCAGTATGGCCTACTTTCCTTAGTACACCAAGTTGGATCAATTCTTG
Organism: Austropuccinia psidii; assembly: GCA_023105745.1. Taxonomy (NCBI): domain Eukaryota; kingdom Fungi; phylum Basidiomycota; class Pucciniomycetes; order Pucciniales; family Sphaerophragmiaceae; genus Austropuccinia; species Austropuccinia psidii. Next base: position 42,897,176 of record JALGQZ010000009.1, read on the forward strand.
GATTTTTCTCCAAGGCTTCTCTAGCTCTGGGACTGGCTGGATAAGCTGGTCTTCTAAGTACTGGAGGATATGGTCTATCAATATTAAGAGTAATATCAGGGTGAGATTGAATATGAATTCCTTTCAAATTTAGCCACATGGCTTTATCTCAAATCACAACCAACTTATAACAAAACAGCTGATAGAGGATGACTTGAACTTTGAAGGAAGGTTGAGCTCTTTTATACTCAGACAAGGAATGGCCATTTGAATTGAAATTTTGTAAATATTTGGAGTAAATTGGGCTCTTCTGTGACACAAAACACAGCAGATGCATAACATAAACATACCAAAAATAAGGATATAAACCCCACAAAAAATAAAGAAAATTATTAATAAAATACACCTAATGCAGAATATGGGATTAAATAAGAAAGGTTTCTCTTTCAAGAAATATGATGATGTCCAGGATGCAGGAGAATTGTCTAATATACGGCCATCCTGAGTTTTAACCAAGGCTCTTTTAATGCAAATCCTAAACTTAACTTCCCACCTAAATTTTCAGAAAATAAAAAAAAACTAAATGGGTATAGCTTTGAAACTTCTCAGTGAGATATTTCTAAAAATGCCACTTATTTCCCTGTATAAGTCCTAGAGCAAAAGTCAGTATTTAAGCACTTTTAAGCATAGCCAACCCCTTTGAGAATATGAGAGTTCTTCTGCTTTCATTACCCCTAAAATACATAATAAACTTGTAAAGATTGGTGGGTACCTCAAGTATAGAAAATGATAAACCGTTCATCTCAAAAATTCATGAAGATATCTGTTTTGGTGTCAGGATAACTCTATGATATAGTAATAAAAAGGCTATAGCTATGAGTGTGACACAAATTTAATATTCAAAAATAGGTTAAAAGGGCTCTATTATCATAATATGGTGGTGATGAGTCTACTTAAGGCCATGGTTTCCCCAATTATCTGTTGGTTTACAATAATAATTGAAACAATAATTGATATTATAACTATATTCAATGAGCGCTAAGAGTACTTTTGTTTGTGACAGCTTTACAATGTAAGAGCTCCAATAAAGACAAGATGATTCCTTCTTTTGGTGAGGAGAAGACCTCTTTTCATCTTACTCCAGGGTAGTGGGAGGTCATCAACCTTTTCACATAACCACAGTGTGAGCCTGCAAGCTTGTAAACCTTTACCTGCTATACAGACTCCAATTACTTTCTTTAAATGTTTTGTCTTATTTTCTTTTATTATTTTGTATAAATTTCAAATACTTCAAGTCATATTATTATAATATAAATTAAATCTTGTTTCTGTGACTGATCACTCAATATGTCATAGTATATGCTCCCACTATGTAATTAACTTTGCTGTTAGATTTACTCCTGTTACCATAACAAATCTTTCTCCATTCAAATAAAACTATTTCATATTATTTTGATTTCAAATTTGTACTTACAACATTAATCAGGATTAATTATCTTTGAATTAATCCTCAGAGTTCTTACCAATTATATTTTTACATTTAAAATTACTTACATTTTATTTTAGAAATATTAAGCGCTCTCACTTAGAAGTGATTCAATTTAATTTACCCTTTATAGTACCATTGAAGCTTGAATACCACCAGTACATAATTATAAAACTAGTGACGCGTCTATTGATTACATTTAGTAGTATTCCACTTCTTTTTCATTTATTAAAATTCCTAGTATTTTAGTCTGGAAGCCACGAAAGAGGCGCCAGCTAGCACACAGAGTGAACATTTTCACTCCTGTGACTCTTATGTGGTCCCACAGGCTCAATACAATCTTCAATTGAGGTGAAATGTGGCTTTGGGATCACAAGTTGCCATGTTTACAGCATACATGGTGAAGAAAGTTTTCTACAGACCTTCCATACTTTTTCTGGTGCTTCTGATGCGTCAGAAACTGTATTTTAAATGTCTACGGGAATCTAATTAGTCAGGTTTTGAGTAATCAAAGATTAATAATCTTTTGAATAAATTGACGGCCTATAATCCAATTATAAGAGAGTATCCCACAATACCACCCTGTCAAGGGAGATGAGGTTATGTATTATACAAACTATGAGTACGAAACTGATAAAAAGCATTTTTGTGGCTTTGAAACCTTCTTATAAACTTTTCTGGGATAGTATCCCACAATACCACTTGGTATGGGATCATATCCCTTAATCCCAAATAGCTTTGTCAGTGTTTAAGATAAAGAGCTCAAAAGTGGCTCAAACTGTATCTAGAAGTGAGCTCTAAAAGATGGTTATAATTTTGACCCATTTTGGAGTGAATATTCGAAAGCTATATAGGTTTAACGTATTTTTAATCTTTAGTAAAGTAGTGTTTTTGTTTTTTTGAGAGAAAAGTACCAATAACGTTTGATCTGTGTAAGGTACAGGAATAAGAGCTATATTCTTATGTAGAAATCTAGTATCAATCTAACAGAAAATTATAATTGATAGCTCTCTCATCAAAACTGTAAAATACTTATGAAAGGTGAAAAGATAGTATCATTTTCTATGATTACTGAAAGAGTAATGGTATGGTAGCTTTGGATACAACAGCTCTACAGTCTTGAAGCTGGTATCATTGGATAGCCCTCTTCAAGAGATTCAATATAGTAACCCCATTATGGGTCTGCTATAAAACATCAAGGTTCCATATGAGGGTTAAAGATTAATTTTCATGCTCAGAAAGATTTTACAGACTTAATACATTTTTCATTTCTGTTTGGTTTGTGATAAGAATGATGTTCTCTGAAGGGGAAATATTTTCTATTTTAGATAGTCACATGTACAGTATTAACTTTTACAGTACTACCTTTGATTTTTATGACCTCCTTGTTACTTTATTTGGCTTAATGAAGTCAAAAGATGTTTGTTCCACTCTTTTAATTGAATAACATATCTTATGGTAGTTTGGTATAATTGTTATTCTCTTGTTTTGAGTCAAAGGCTGAAATTTGGAGCCTTGCTATCCAAAAAAATACAGGCTTAATACAGCTTTAAGTACTGATCAAGCTACAATACTTAGTTCCAGGGAGTCATTTAAGGCTGACTATTTGAAAATATTTTGAAGATATTCAATTTTTTCCAATTTAGATTTTGTTTTACCCCAAAAATACCAATAAATAATGGCTGGAAGATATTGAGTTTTAAAAAGAGATTATCTAAGTATACTAAATCCTTAAAACCCCTGTAGCTCATCTAAAAAAGTGAAGAGAATACCTAAAGGATAAAAAAATAAAAACTCTCACAGAACTAAAGCCTCATAATATCATTCCCTTGTTCCTCAAAAACTGGCTGAGGTATCTTGTTTGTCCAATTCTGAAGCCACAAAAGTGGACGCACAATGATTTTATCAGCTTTTACACTCGAATCTTGAATTAAAGGCAAGAATAGACTAAAATGGTTTTTATATTAGTATTATTTGTCTTTGAAGTTCTTTTTTGTTTATTTTAAAATTTAAAACACACCCTAAAGAAAATAATGAATCCTTGAGAACATCTTTCACCCTTGATGGGAAAAAAGTAAGTAGATTTGTAGTTTCTCCCCACAATGAAGCCCAAATAGATATTGATTTATGTTTTAGAGCTAAAAATGCAATATTTCCAATTTGAGGATAATAGGGGAAACTTCTACAGTACTGATAAATTATAAAGGTGGCCTTTTGATAACTGAAGAGGATCCTACTCCAGTTTGGGTCTTCCTCTGAAAGAAAAAGAAACATGAAAAAGTAAAAAAAGAGACTTCTCATTATTTTCAATTTGAAACTCTCATATTGGAATTATTTTTTCCAAAGTAGAAGTCTTATAGTTGATAATATATCTTTGGGATTATGCTCATTGTTGCTGCTAAAATGAACAATAATTTTCTGACGGTTTCAAGAAAGGATTTGAATAAGATAAAAAAGAATAATTTGAATATTATATCCTTATCATAAAAGTAAAACATCTCCACATATCAGACTCAATCATATGAGCTACCATTATTTTTCTCAAGATTCTATAGCTTCATATTATAAAAAATCATTGAACTATTGATGATATTGACATGTAATACATAAAGTGAGAAAAGGTCATGTTAGTAAAGGCATACATTGTGCCCTGGTATCAAAGCCATCTATATATAAGTGGATATATTTTTCTGGAATGATTGAATTAAATGGAAAACATAACTCTAAGATTAGAGCGTCCTGAGAGAGATTCAAGTTATAATAAAATGATAAATTAATACACATTTAGTATTAGTTTTCTTATCTACTGAGAATTTTCTGTTATTTATCACAATTGGGTGAAAAACAATTGATAGTTTCTAAAGATGTTGACTTTATAATGTTGTTTCAGATAGCCTCAATTGAGCTCGAAAATAATCAATAGTTTTCATTGAAAAAAATTTCAGATACTTTATTGAACCTCTATTTTAGGTAAGATCATTTTTGAAATAACTTTTTATGGCTCTATTAGTATTTTATGCATAAAAATATACATTTGAAATATTGTGGAATTTTCTAAAATGAATTATGTCAGCCTGTGACTCAAAACCAGAGCACAAGCATGACAGCCAAAATACCATAAACCAATGGTATAGCCAAGATACCACCAAAACATGGAGCTGAGCCAAATCAGCTCAAAAGGTATCAAAAGAAAGAGGAAACTCACCTCTTCCTGAAAATATAACTCCCATCACCATAGGACTAGAAATAACAAAGTTATTCCTGCTCAAAGTTATTGCTGAGCATAAACCTTAATTTTCACCTCTCATCTAAAATATATAAGGAGAGGCTTAACCCCATCAAATGGGTATTCAAAATGAAGCTCTAAGCCAGGGCTATCCAATGGTACCAGCTAAACTGAGCTAGCACCAATATTACTGGAGTTATGGTCAATTTCAGGCCAAATAAGAGTGAACAAAACATTCACCTCCCATCTAACTTCTACAGTTTTAGTGTGAGATACCTGAAGTGGGGTCTTTTTGAAAAGAGCACAATAAAGGCTATCTGATGGTGTCATCCAATTCCCCATATCTCAACTACTGCAGAAGTTATAGGGCAAACAAGCTCAATACAGCTTTTTGCCTAAAACACGCAAATGTACAAAAATCTTGTACATGGGATAACTTTGCCATATTGAATGATACCCATATCAAATGAGGTACCATTGTGTAGGGCACATACAGGGCTACACATGGAACCAATTCTGAGGTTGATATCTCAAGAATTGACAAAGTTATGGCTGTTTTAAGGTCAAAATCCCACCTGCTGTCATATACAGCCTTAGCATGGGATAATATCCCATAATCATGAATATGAGGTTTCAAATAGACAAAGAAGCATGTTTTTACTTCAATACCTCATACTTAATTCAATAATGGGGTCCCATACAGTTTCTGTACAGCATTCTACGCGTCATACACCTCAGAATCAGGCTGTGAGGTCCCCAGATGAAAATTTTCACCCTGTATTGGTGAGAACCGCCCAGATGTGGTTTCAAAACCACATCTGAGCCCAATAAAGGTTATACAGGCTGTTTGCAAACCACAAGCCAGTATTAGAAAGTGAAAAAATCTTCACTTCCTCTACGTGGAAAGGTCTAGCACCCTTTCCACCCATTTCAGGATAAAAAGGAGGCTTTTCACAGCCAGAATTGTCTCCTCATCCTGCTCTTGAATAACCTACGTAGTAAACTGTCAAAAACAGTTTTACTATTGGTTGATAATCAGGTATACTCTTAAATCAAAGTATTGTAGTCTTTATTATTGTAACCCAACATGTAAAGCTGCACCCAGGGCTTTCAACAACGCTCACCACCACTATATCCATTATAGTAAAGCCCTTTTATTTTATATTGAATCCATCTTTAACCCTTATAAATTATTTCTAAACCATTTTCCACGTGTCACAGTCATAGTTTTAGTTGTAAATAGCTTTATTACCACTTCAACATAGACTCATCCTGACAAATTAGCTGTCAATTGAGGCCTGTATTACAAATGGTATATAATATCTAAAAATCTTAATTTTGGTCATAATAAGGGGAGAGTAAATTCCCAATATAACAAAATTGGATAAAACCAGGTTTATCCTTAAATTAGGATTTATCATGAATAATCTCAATATTATTGCATGTAAAACATGTCCCAAATATTGAGAAATTTGAAATTATTCATGATAAAAGTACCGCACAAAGCTTTTAAATTTTACTTTTTTTGGTTAATGGAAACACTCAAGGATTTAATATTATCAATACAAGCTATTAATTGACCTTATTGAATTAATAATATTAAAACTAATCATCACTACATGAGAACTTGTAGCTTTAGATTAGGATATTTAGACCAAAGCAGATATATATAGACATCCCGAAATATAAATTTTGAAAATAAGCTGTAAGATATAATAAGTTTTAGAATCCTCAATCAAAACCAACCAAATGGATGTGAATCTTTAAAAGAGGATATTATAAAAAAGAAAATAGTTCAGGGATAAGTAAGGGGTGTACTGGGAACAAAAGAGTTTACTTATGTTGAATTTATTAAGTGTTTTTTAAAAAGTTGAATTTTGAAAATTTCATAAGTGTGTTTTAAGAAATAAGTAAAAAATAATTGCTTAATTTCTCTTGGTGGGGAAAAAAGCTGAAGATAAAAAACAAGTCATTTTTACTTTTATGTATCTGATTTGAACTTTTCTGTCTTTTCCCACAATCTTCTTTGATGAACTCAGATTTAATTCAGATGGACGAAAAAGGTTCAGGAGTTCCTATCACAAGAAAACCACCAAGAAAGCTCATCACCTAGCTCCGCTCCGGAAAAAACCAATTCAAAAAGGAAAAACTCTCCCACATGGACTTCCAAGAAGCCAGGTTTCTTTCTTGAAAAATAATCTTCCTTGAATGAACTTGGGAAGGACACAGATTGTTTAAATTCTAAAAAAGAGGCATGGCCAATTCTTCTTAAGGACTTGAATCATAAATACTTACTAAATTTTGAAAAAGCTTGGCTTAAAAACAAAAAAGATATAGTAAGTATTCCATGAACTTGGTTGAATTCTGGTAATTAATTTTAGGACCCAATGATGGTTAAACTTACAGATAAACAGACTGTTTAAAAAGTATCAGCTTTTAAACTTCCTCAGGGGCTCAGGGTGGGATTCTCAGGGGCAAAAAATAACTTATTATTATTTCTGGAATAATCTCAAGGAGAAAAATCCTAGTACAGGTTACAAAAAGCTAAGAGGCATAGAATTCCCACATCAAAGCCTATGTTGTAATTCCTTTTGATGGGAAAAATGCCACTGGTGCTCTCTCCTAAAAAAAGAATGGTCTTTTTTTGGGATAAATTGTACTTGAGATTAATATGAAACATGGGTTAGGTGGCTGGAAAGACTTAAAAATACAGTGGTGCCATATGGTTCCTAAAAATAAACTCAAGAATTTGCCAATGGTGCCTGTGGTAACAAGCTTCTGGCACAACTCCAGAAAAAATAGGAGCAAGCTAAGTTCATTTTGAAACAATTCAATGAACCGTTTAAGGAGCAAAACAGGCCATAATTATATAATCATTCTTTCAAATAACTTTTGTAATGAAAACTCAATAAAAAAGAAGTTATTGTAATTCCTTGTTTTTAGAAAATACTTGAGCTGTATCCCATTCAAAATCTTTTCCATTTTAATTGATTGATTCATGTCTCACATGATCTTAAGTCCCATTGTCTTCATCCCACAAGCTTAAATAAAACAAAATATTAATAAAGGCATCTTGCCTTGACACAGTTTGGATTTCAAATCCAAAACTGCATTCTTCAAATTCTTTGAGCTCCCCTAGTGAATTTAAAGCATCATAACACCTCATTTGTTTGAGCTCGGAGGAAGAACTGAAGAAATAACCTTTTTTTGAGATCCTCATTGTGTTTTTGTTGTGCGAGTTGAGAGATTTAAAAATTTGAAGCTTTATTTTACTTGAAAATTTGAGGGTTTTTAGTCACATTAAACTACATGATTTTGTTCTAATTGCTGACATAATCGATAAAAGGACCTCAACTATGGCTGCATGAGGGACAATATCACCAATAATTGTTACAAATTTCTTCAAGGCCTGAATCTGGATTAAGTAAGGTACTTGCATCCAATAGTCCAGCAGCTTTATTTCGGCTTTATTCTCTACAAATTTCTCATATGATCAGAATACATAAAGAAAATTATCAAAGATAAAGCTCACCTTTAGATATAATATCATACAAATTGTTTTCATTGTATTAGTGTATTAAATGGGTTGAAATAATCTCAGAATCACTTTGTGGGAATATCTACTCCTTTGCGAGCTCTGGTATCATGATTTTTTATATAATGCAAGGAGTGATATTGAGAAGCAGAACCTCTTTGGTATTATAGATGTATGAAGGAAGTGACTACATAGAGCTTACTTTTACGCTGATGCAATGCTTCTTTGATGGCTGATATAGTGGATAAGATCTGATCGAGGTGATCTCTAAATATATTTCTTACATTTCCTTCCATATGTCTAAGACATGTCTTAGCATGTTCAAGTAGTGCTATACTATTGAAAAGTATGTGGTTTGAGGTGAAGTGATCACAATTGCAAAATATGGTGAAAGCTGACTTTGTAATTTCTTTTGTATCAACTTCTGGATTAAGAGTAAGAGATAAGATTTTTTTTAAACCCTTCTTCATGTGAGTGAACACAAAGGAACATTTGAGAAATAAAATACCATTGTGTTTTTCAGAAAGTGGTCAAAAATTTCTTATTTCATTTTCTTTGGCCCTTTTTTTAGCTATTCTATCCAGAGTACATATTAACCAAATAAGATTTTCAGGGTCCAATTGTTTTTGATGGTTTCTACAATCGTTATATCAGGGGTGATACTTTTTGACATGAGATGAAGTAAATGTAGTATGTAAAATAGGTTCTTTTATGTGAGAAAAATCTTTTTAAAGAAGTCCCTATTTAAATGAAATGCCATAAATATATTATCTTTAAAGTTCAAAAAGAAGGATTTAATTCAAATATAACCATTACTGAGGGAGAATTGGTCACGACAGCCTGAATAGCTTGGAGATTTGTGCTTTTGGAAGTGAGAAATTTATTAACTGCATTCAAAATGTTTTCAACATATTTTGGATTCAGTTAAAGTATAGTATATCAACAAAGATGATTAGAAATTTTCCACTTAATAGCAGAATTGAATAAATTCTATTTTCTGAGAAATTGGCCCATGAGTCAAGCCACAGAGTGAGGTTATCTTGATGGACAAGATAATGAAAAAGGCATAGATATTTCTTTGTTTGAAGCTGAAGTAGAAGACTATCAGTAATTTGATGTCAGTAAAGAAGCACAAAAAGTGATTGAAAAAGCTCTTGGTATGGCTAAAAGAAAGGATTCTAAAAAAAATTAAAAGGGAAAATTAGCTGCAATAAGAGCCTTGAGAAGATGATCATGTAAGTGGTGGGGTTTTTCTTTCTAAATATTTCTGAAGTACAACACTCAAGATTTTTTGGAATTGAACCTCTTTTGTGGGATGGTAAGCTTGAAAGTGGGTAGTTGGGATTTACTACTCAATGTTCTGGAGTTTGTGTTGTTCTTGAAATATATGATTTTGATTTCAGAACCATACAGCATTGTGCTCTTTATAGCTGACTGTAGATATTGTCAGTTTTGTGAAAGAGAAACTGACAAGAATTGATATTGAATATTCCATCATATAATGATTACAAGATTTCTGAAATATCTTCTGAAAATGGGTACACTTTGCTTTAAATTGTTATGCAAATCTATGACAGAGCTCTTGTGACGTCAAAAATCCTGTCCATTGTGGACCATGATGGGCTGAGGAATTGATCCACAAACCATGACCTTTGTTCATGAAGATAGGAAAAATAAATAAATAAGATTGATTAAGAAAATAATTCAACTCAAAAAGAAGAAATATTTGACAAAAAATTAAATAAATATATAAATGAAATGAAAGGAACTGATTTATCTTTAAGAGGTAACAAAAAGAAAGAGAAAAAAGGGGAAGAAAGAGGATGATAGGATCATGATCAAGATGGTTGCAAAAGGTTTGGAAGAAAAGAACAATTTAAAAAGGAAATTTTGGAAAGTTCCTTCAAAATTTGGTTTTGGCTAGGTTAAAAGGCTGTGGTGCTAGCCACCCCTGATTTGGTTATGGTGGAAAGAAGCCAGGGTAAGCTCCCATGTGTGCCACACATGGTGCATTCAGGCATTTCTCTTCAACAACTTCACACATGGGCCTCTCAGTATGATCAAGAATGAAAATTTCAGGAAAGAGGTGCAGGTCTCACATCAAGACTCTCTATTATGAATTATTATCAATCAAAAAATCATCAAATGATTAAAAAATTACCCCAGAAAAGTAAAAAATTAGTAATTAATGAAATGAAAATCATTCAAGTTTGTCTTGAGAAGATCATAGCCCAACCTGGAAGTGCTTCTCAAAGGTTGAGGTCATTAAATGTGTGAGCCTTGAGGTATATTTTACATACCCAAATAGGTCACAATTATCTTGAAAAGAAATTCTGAACTATGCATAACCCATAAGTCATGCATATATTCAAAATCCATCATTTTAGATTTCAGAAAAGATGAATAAAGTTTTATTGAGTAAGTAGATCCATGGATTTAAGGTCAGATTTGGATTCTACACAAAAGTTCACCTAGGGTAGCTCCATAGAGTGAATAAGCTAAAATCAACTTTTTGAGGTGGTAATATGGAAAATACTTAAATACCACATACAAGATCTGTGAAAATTTTTGTTTTTCTCTATTTTACGCCAAAATAATGGGAATGTGAGAAATCCCATGTTATATATACACTAAGAATAGTGTTATGCATGTTTTGGGCACTTAATATTATTGTATTCTTACATGCACCTTTGGTACACCCATAGTGGATATCTCACTTCAAGCTAAAAATTCTGTTTTGACATAAAAAAAAGGCAAGGGGGACAAAAGACATCAGAGAGAGCCAGGGTACCCAACTTCTGAGGCCTCTGAGGCGTGGAGAGCTCCAAAGCTTGGATCAATGTCTGATATTGGCCCAATTAGTAAACTAAAACCTTTTGGGAACTTGGTTACCATGTTACAACTTCAGTAAATCATAAGAAAATAGCATATAACCTGCTATTTTGACATGCCAAGGAGGTAAAGAACAAGTTAGACTCCTGTAACCATGTCAATTATTAATGAATTACCATGGATAAACACAAAAAGAGTAATTAAGACCCTTTTTGGACTAGTATCCATTGATTTACCTCATAGAAACCAGCTATATACTGCTATTTACAATTCTACGTAGAAATGAGGTAAAAACTTCAAAATTCATTAAAAACACAATTATTAATGGATCTTTCTGAAACATTCAGGAACAATTAAGAACTGTATATTTCATATAGGAACCAAAAATAGTTATACTTTTATATGTAAAAGTAAAAGTTTGACTTACAGTCCATTTTTGATGATTCCATGTGAAACACAGAATCTTTAAAAATTGACAGAAAATACATCCTGTGATGAAATTTCCAAGAACATTGATAACTTTGAGAAATAAATTCTTATTTTGGAATAAAAGAAGATTTAAAGTTGTTACTCCTTTTATTCTTAACCATAAATGGGTTGGTAGTCATGTAAAAGCCTCAATTAAGTAATTATGATAATCTTACGTGATAACAGATGATGCAATGAATAATCCAGAAAGGCTTATTGCTTTCTCACTCACTGGTCTTTCAGTTTGCTTAATTGAATGCTGCTGGGAGCTGTCTTATACTAAAAAGAGGCCTCCTCTTGCTGTTTTTTCCAGATCATCACATGATTCTATTATACCTTTATTGCCAAACAGTAAGTATTAGCTAAAACTTTTCTTAAGTGTTTTATTCCTTCAGAAACCAATAAGAAAGACTTGAAATCATAGAAATCAACTATATATTGTTGTAATATTGCTTTAAAATCAATTTTGATCCATTAAATCCACAATTCCACGTCAATCCCTCTACTATTATCTTCTAAAACGTTCATTGAATTAATAGTGAGTGATTTATCTTAATTCTTAAAGTTTTTCTCCATTAATAGTTTTATTCAAGAATTATCTTTATAATTATTCTTGTAAAAGATAATTATGTATTAAAATAATTTTATTATTTTAATAGAAGAAGTTTTTATTATTAAATTCTTCTTGTAATGGATTCTTGTAGACAATTACTGCTTACTGTTATAATCACTAGTAGTGTATAACATGTAAAAGAAATAACTCTTTAATTATTTAATTGTGGTTATGATAATTTTGATACAGTTAAAGGTGCTGGGTTCTTTAAAGGAAACAATTGTTTGTAAGTTGGTTGATAAGGTTTTATCAAGCTTACTGGAAAGGTGGGGTGTTTATTTTCCAATTCACCACTTAATTCCAATTGAACTGCATTGGTTCCATGTAAGGCAAAAATAACAAAAGGTCCTACATAAGAATCCTTAAGTTTCTTTGGGCCTTTGATATTATCAAGATTCAAGGTTGAAAATAGAACTAAGTACCCTACTTTGAAGTCTGGTACTTTGTGACTCTTGTCCCAATTCTGTTTAGCATATTCAAAAGCCTCATTCATACTTTGTTTTTCATGATGTTTTACTTTATCCAGCATTACTTTGAAGCTGAAAGATGTAGGATGAATGTAAATCAAGTATTTCCTCAGTGAATCTGCTGGGAGTCTTGGATTCCATCCTTTCTCTAACATAGCAGGAGTTTGACCTGTGGAAGAATGGACTTATGTCTTATATGCCAATTCTAAAGCAGGTATAAGAGTGCACCAGTCATGGGTAAAGCCATCTGAGTCTTTGAATTCTAATCCATAAGCACAAAATCTCCTGACCATGTCTTCTAAAGTTTGAATCATTCTCTCTGCTAGCCCATCTGTTTGAGGGTGATATGCTGTAGAAAATGATAACTTGGTCCCAAACAATCTATGAAGATTGGTCCAAAGTTCAGATGTGAATTTGGGATCTCTGTAACTTATGATATTCTTAAATAATACTGTATGAGGTATAACTCTACTCCATAGAAGAAGAGCTGTATGCATAGATGTGTCATCTTTATGACATGGTAGGAAAATGGGAGTCTTGCTATATCTGTCTACAATGACTAAACAAGAATTATAACTCTTGTAACCACTTGGAGGAAGTACTGTGTCCCACTCCATGTGAACAACTTCCCGAGAGGATTTTGGTTCTTGAATACGGATCATAAGTCCAAATTTCTTGCCTGTACTCCTGTTTGCTTTTTGACATCTGTCACAGGTATAGAAATACTCTATGGTTTCTTTTCTCCAAGATGGCCACCATGCACAGTTCTTCACTTTTTCAAGTGTTCTGTCCTTTGAAAGTTGTCCAGAGTAGATGCTATCATGGCATTCATGAAGAATGGTATTGATAAGCAATCTGCTACACAATGGCATTACACAAGAATGTTTGGTTCTGTGGTAAATAATACCATCAAACAAGTGAAATCTTCCTTAATAATAGGAATTCTTCCAAAATTCATCCAGTGCATTCACTAAGGATGTATCTTTGCAGTCTTGATCTAATAAGGAAGTCAAGATATGGAAATTATTGTCTTGCTTATAAGATTCTCTGACTTATTCAAAAAATTCAGTCCCAATATCAGTTATGTTAATTCCTTCAATTGGAATTTGTGGTTCTTCTTCCAAAGGTACATCAGCTGGATTATAAGGAGTATTGGCTAATGCCCACATGCTAAGTACATCAGCATTCTTGTGAATATTTGCTGCTTTATGAGCTATAGTCATGTTTCCTCTGTATTCTTGAATGGCTATTTGCCATCTCAACATATGTATGTTGGGAGTTTTCATGTTAAGAAGTGATTTCACGGCGTTTCAGTCAGTTATCACTTCAAAGAAGCTGCCATAAAGGTAATAGTGCAATCTTTCATGTGCTCATACCAAACATAAGCACTGCATTTGGCTTGCAACATATATGGCTTCTGTTGGTTTGATTTGTCTTGAGATGTAACAAACTGGTCCTTCTGTAGGTGTGTCATCAATAATTTGGACTTGATGGAGGCTGCACCTAATACATCTCCACATGCATCAATGTACAATTTAAAAGTTATATTATAGTCAGTCATGAGGAGTAAAGATGCTTCTGTAGGAGATTTCCTTATCTTCTCATAAGCTTTAATTCTCTCCTGTGTCATCTAAAATACTGTTTGTTGATCACAGATTCTATAGAGTGACTTGGCTAGAATTGCAAATTGTTGTAAGTGTTGCCTATAATAACTAGCAAACCCTGGAAAAGACATCATTTATTTCTTATTCTGCGGTATTGGCTTAAGTAAAACTGCTTCTACTTTATTTTTTTCAATACCCAAGCTTAAATCAGATACAATATGTCATAATGGTTTGAGCTCTTCAAAACCAAAATTGCATTTCTTGAGTGAAATTTTCATATTCACTTCTGCATCTTTGTGAAGTACTCTTGAAAGTCTTTCAAGGTGCAAAGACCATGAATCAGAACATATGATGATATCATCAATTTAAATGATAAGCCATCCTTCAGATAACTCTGTGGGGAAGGTGGTATTCATCATTATTTGATAATGTGATGGTGCATTGTAAATACCAAATGGCATTCTAAGATACTCAGAAATACCACATTGAGTGATAATTATAAGTAATTTCTTAGCTTTAGCCTCAAAACATTTTGGTGAAAGCCTTTCAATGCATCCATTGATGTTATATACTTGGATTTAGACAATTGGGTCAAGGTTTCTTGAATTATAGGAATTGGATACCTACCTGGAGCTGTGTAGCTATTCAATGCTCTGAAATCTCCAGCCATCCTTGATTTATCATTATGCCGAGCAATAATAACAGGTGTTGTCACTTCAACCTCTGCATTATTGCCTACTTTCCCTAGTACACAAAGTTGGATCAATTCTTGGATATTTTTTTCCAAGGCTTCTCTAGCTCTGGGACTGGCTGGATAAGCTGGTCTTCTAAGTACTGGAGGATATGGTCTATCAATATTAAGAGTAATATCAAATTCATGTCCTTTTATAGCACCTAACGGTTCATTATCAGATACAAATGCATTATTATATGTGTATAACACATAAATAAGTTCATTTCTCATCTTTGGTGAAAATTATGGATTAATTTGTGCTTCAACAATTTGATTGGCCACAAACTCTTCCTTATAAGTATTTTTCTTAGAAGATACCATTGATATTTGTTTTGGCATATTGGAAAAAGCAAATTTTTGTCTTTCGTTTTCCCAAATTGTGAAATATCTGTCTTTATGTTTATTGATGTCAATACCATAAGTATTCAAGTAATCATTTACAAGAATGATGTGCTGAGATGTGCAATTATCCATTACTACAATCTCAGTTTTCATTCTAATACTTCTTGCTGGGTGTGGAAATACAAGATTAGTGTCCGATATACCTAAAGGGTACATATTATTACTGGCACTACTAAATTGTACACCCTCTATTGGTAATAGATTATTCTTCCATCCAGGGAGTATGTTTTGAAGATAATCTTTGCCCACACAGGTAAAAAATGCCCCTGTATCCAAATTTACTTTGGCTTCAATATCATTCATCAGGATTGATGTGATACAAGATGCTCCAGAAGTGTACCCTTTGCCTCTAGCAGGTTTGGTTCTACAAATTCTGGAATCTTGGATATTGATCAGGTTGTGATAATCTTTACTGTACTGTGGTAAGTGAGTATGGAGTTCTGTGACTTCAAAGAAAGATGTAATGTTTTCAATGGGATAGTCCTCTACTGGTGTATCTTCAGAGATTTCAGAATCTAGGTCAGATTCCTCTTTCTCTTCAGTACACTGAACTTCTTCAATGACTGGAACTTCATTGATTTTTATCTTTTTGGTGCAAGTGTTGGCTAAATGGGAAGTGCTTCAACATTTATGACACTTTAAGACAGGTCTTTCAGGCTTTCTGTCCTCTCTGGAAATCGTTGGGACCATTTTGGACTCCATAGGAATTTTAGTCCAAGTTTTACCAACTCTTGTTCTAGTAATGATATCTTCCATTGCATTAATGTAGTCCTCTGTTGAACAGGGTTCTACAAATCTGCACTTGATAGCATGTTCTAGTTATCCTCCACATTTTCTTAATACTTTTATATTAATAAGAGTGTCAGAAATAGCTGGGTGTAAAGCAGATAATCTGTCTGTTTGCTTGAAGAACCAAGTAAGTAGTTTATCCTTTTCTGAATTAAAAATGGCACTTTCAAAAGAACTTTCCATTTTCAACCTCCAAGAATTATTAGCCCATTTTGTAATCACTTCAGATTTCTACCAAGACCAATCATGTTTTCCATTATCTAGTCTCATCTTGTAATACCATTTCTTTGCAGTATTGCTAAACAGACAGTGTAATTTTCCCACTATAATTTCATCAGGTATATGAAATCCTTCCTGCAACATATCAATAGTTCTGATTAGCTCAATATGGTTGTATTCACCTTCACCAGAGAATGTTGGCCATTCTTCCAATTTGGGAGCATATTTTGCAGAAATAACATTATCTCCCAAGAATGGGGTCAAACTTCCTTTAACAGAGAGGATTTATTCAGTCAAGGGTGTAGAATGTCTTGGCATATGTGGTTCATAATTCTTATGAATTTGTTCTACATTTTCAATGATTTAATTCTTTAAGTTCTGCCTTTCACTGTCACTTTTTGCCAAATGTGTGGCAAACTGATTGGTATTTTGAGTTATTTCCAAGACATGATCTTTCAGGATTCTAAGTTGATCATTAATGTTTAAAATGGAGAGATCTTCCATTTCATTATTTTAAACTTGACATTTACTCTCAATTATGTCACATGTATTGGTAATTTAATCAAGTCTGAAATTTGTAAATTGATACCATTCAGTATACTTCTTGTCATTTCTTTTCAATTCACTCATGTCCAATATGATTTAATTTAACTTTGCATCAAATTTGCCCACATCTACATCAATACTAGATTTAACAAAGTTTATTTCATCTATTATTTGAATGGAAAAGTCCTGTTCATCATTTCCTGCTCTTTGGCTGTGAATTCCATCAGAGTTCTGGCCATATTGAACACACTGTCCACTGCTGAAGGCTCCAATTTGGGAATCCTGTACCCTTGTGGGTAAGGTCTGTGCAAATTGGCTTTGCCTTTGCCCTTGCCTTGATGTTTCTTGGGACCTTTTTGCTTCTTCTGAGGTCCTTTGGGCTTGTCTTTGGACACTTCTGGAACTGGTTTGGATCTGGTAGACGCCACTGGGCCTTCTGTCTCCAAAGCTGGAGTCATTTCCAACTCCTTCTTCTGGTCTATAGATAAAAGACTTTAGTTCTTCAACCATTTCTTTATCTTTTTGACTTTGCTTTTGCAAGACAATGGGCTCCAACCTCCTAAGAGCCCTATGGTCTTCTCCTGACCCAGAAAGCTCTTGATGTGTAAGTAGGAGTTCATGGCCCCCTGCCAAAGGCTTGGGCATATTTCCCACTCCTCTTCTTTGGCTGCTCTGAACCAAATTTTGTATTGGAATTGATAAATTTTTATTGTTGCCACTTGGAAGAGGTTCAGCCCTTGAATAGTTATCATGAATAAGTTCAGATTCAGAATTCTCATCAAAGTTTGTGGGTACAGACCTTGGGGAATGGGGGGAAACTCTGGCATCCTCCATATGTGTCTTTCTTGAGGAAGATTTGACACTTCTGGATTTGGTCTTGCCTCTTCCTTGTCCACATCCATCTAGTTGGACTGAATAGTTGCTTCCATTTCTGGTATGCACCATTTTCACGTCAAATTTAAGATAAAGAGTGAAAATATAAAGATAAAACACACACCTTTTGGTGGTAATTTAGCTTTTTCAGAGTTGAATAAGGTGCCTCATTTAGCAATTTGCACCTCAATACTCTCTTCAGATTCTGGACTGGTAATATATCTTTTACTCAGTCTATTACCACCTGCACAGTATTTGATTAAGACACTAGAAAAAATAGATAAAAGAAGAAATTATTTTTAATGCTTTTTAAAATATTCACAAAGATTTTTATAAGTTTTATATATAAAAAAGAAAATTCTTCTTTTTAAAGAAAAAAATGAAAATTTAATATTTTGGATGAAAATTAATTCAGAGTAACTTAAAGAATAATTTTATAAGCTTTTGGATGTGAAAAAGCCATGTGTAAAAACAATATAAAGTTAAACCAAACCCCCCAATGAAAAAGATTGCAAGAAAATTTCAAAAATAAAAACATTTTAGCTTCAGATCGTAAGAAAAAAACTATTAAATTAATATATTTTAGAGCTTAAAAATATATTAATTAAGGGTACAAGGTTCAAAAAACACGGCCAGGCCCCCAAATGTAAGATGTGTCTATGAAACTGTTGATAATATCACTATTAATCAACAGGACTATTACTAATTTTATGAAATATAATCTTTAAAAATTATTATAACAAAAATTAAATAATTAAATAATTATTTCTTATATGTGTTATACACTACTAGTGATTATAACAGTAAGCAGTAATTGTCTACAAGAATCAATTACAAGAATATTTTAATAATAAAAACTTCTTTTATCAAAATGATAAAATTTTTTTAATATATAATTATCTTTTGCAAGAATAATTATAAAGATAATTCTTTAAGACAACTATTACTAGAGAAAAACCTTTAGAATTAAGATAAATCACTCACTATTAATCTAATGAACCCTTTTAGAATACAATAGTAGAGAGATTTCATGTATAATTGTGGATTTAATTGATCAAGATTGATTTATAACAGTATTAAAGAAATGGATAGTCTATTTCTATGATTTCACATCTTTCTGATTGATTCTGAAATAATAAAACACTTAAGAAAAGTTTATAACTAATACTTACTTGTTGGAAATAAAGGTATAATAGAATAATTGTGATTGTTTGGAAAAAACAGCAAGAGGAGGCCTCTTTTAAGTCTAAGACAGCTCACAGAGGAGTTCCATGGAGAAAACTGAAAATTAAGTGAGTGAGAAAACCATAAACCTTTGTGGATTATTGATTGCATCATCTGTTGTCAGGTAAGATTATCATAATTACTTAATTGAAGCTTTTACGTGACTACCAGCCCATTTATGGTTAAGAATAAAAGGATTAAAAAAAGTAAATCTTCTTTTATTCCAAAATAATAATTGATTTCTCAAAGTTATCAATGTTATTGGAAATTTCATCACAGAATGTATTTTCTGTAAATCTTTAAAGATTCTGTGTTTTACGTGGAATCATCAAAAATGGACTGTAAGTGAAAATTTCAATTTTACATATAAAAGTATGAATATTTTTAGTTTTCATGTGATCTATACAGTTTTCAATTGGTCCTGAAAGTTTCAGAAAGATTCATTAAGAATTGTATTTTTAATGAATTTTTGAAGTTTCTACCTCATTTCTACATAGAATTGCAAATAGCAGTATATGGCTGGTTGCTATGAGCTAAATCAATGGATACTAGTTCAAAAAGGGTCTTAATTAATCTTTTGGGGTTTATAAATGGTAATTCATTAAGAATTGACATGGGTAAAGCAGTATAAGCTGCTTTTTACCTCCTTGGCACGTCAAAATAGCAGGTTATTTGCTATTTTCTTATGATTTACTGAAGTTGTAACATGGTAACCAAGTTCCCAAAAGGTTTTAGTTTACTAACTGGGCCAAGATCAGCCATGTATCCAAGCTTTGGAGCTGTCCATGCCTCAGAGGCCTCAGAAGCTGGGTACCCTGGCTCTCTTTGATGTCTTTTGTCCCCCTTGCCTATTTTTTATGTCAAAATAGAATTTTAAGCTTGAAGTGAGATATCCACTATGGGTGTACAGAAAGTGCATGTAAGAATACCATAATATTAAGTGCCCAAAACATGCATAAAACTATTCTTAGTGTATATGTAACATGTGATTTCTCACATTCCCATTATTTTGGCCTAAAATAGAGAAAAACCAGTTTTTCAAGGATCTTTTATGTGATATTGATGATGTGGTATTAAAGTATTTTCCATATTACCCCCTCAAGGAGTTGATTTGAGCTTATTAAATATATGGAGCTACCCCATAGGAATTTTTGTGTAGAATCCAAATCTGGCCTTAAATCCATGGATTTACTTACTCAATAAAAGGTTATTCATCTTTTCTGAAATCAAAAATGAAGAATTTTGAATATATGCATGACTTATGTGTTATGCATAAATCAGAATTTGTTTTTAAGATAATTGTGGCCTATTTGGGTATGTAAAATATACCTCAAGGCTCAAAGCTGCAAATTTAACATATTTTTCATTGAAAAGTTTATTTTAAAAAACCAACAGGCTTATGTGCTGATATATAATTATGAAAGAACTCAATTGAGAATATAGTATTAGTTTGAAAAGTAACTGAGAAGTCTGAAGCCATAAAATGAGCTGTGTATTTCTCCTTGAGTACACCAATAGCCTTTTCCACTAAATTGTGTAATAAACATTTTTTAAATTAAAGAGATCTTCTATGTTTCTTGGTCTGGAACCTCAGATTAAATAATTATTTTTTAGGAATCTTTTTCAAAGCCCAGTTATTAAATGTATGTTAAACCTGTATGGGCCTGCTTATTAAGGTCAAAATGTGTTTCACAGTATGGTTTCAAAAAGAATTTTATGAGTGGCCACCCATAATCAGCAAGGTAATAACCATGAGGTGGAAAAAGAAAATTATGTGCCAAAGGATGAGTAATTTATACTCCCTTTGCATCTTGAACACATGTAAGAGGTTTACCTGTCAAAATTGACTGCAATCAACATATTTTGAGCAATCATAACCTTATGGCTCCATAAAGGGCCTTGCTGATTAACTGGTAACTTTTCAGATATAAATGGTTCATCTCCTTCTCCAATGAAGTGTAGATACTGAAGCTTTTCAAATAACTGGTGATCTATTGAAGATCACTGCACCAGATGGGTGGTGAATATATTGAGGGTACTTGGCAGAGAGGGAACTAATTCTATTGTGGAAGGAGCTTGGGATTGTATATTTAAAATCTTTTAGGTGTTCAACCATTTCTCAAGTTTAATTCCCATTGCTTAAAATATGAAAGAACTACATAACCAGCTCCTCCACACTGATTCACTTTCTATCTTTCATCAGCCTGAAGTGGATCAAACCTTCTGCTAGGTGTCAGGCTGAGTATATGATGAATTAGTGATAATACTATTCAAAACTTTAACTATTACTGTGACATGCATTTAAAATATGAGAAGTGGTTTCATGATGGTATTCAGGGACTTACTATTGAGAAGTAGTGGTGGTGAGAATGGTTTAAAGCCCTGGGTGCCGTTTTTTTGATTGAATTATGAAAACTAAGGATAAACTAAATAATATTATGATTGTACCTGGTTATTTTCAAAGAGTATAGCTGGTGGTAAGAATTTTTACTATGTAGGAAATCAAGAGAAGGATGGGGATTTCTCTTTTGGGCAGAGAAAGGTCCCTTTTATGCTGAAATGTAGTGGAAGGAGCATTAATCTGTACCAAATAGAAGGAATGAATATTTCTTCACTTCCAACAAAATGCTAGTGGTTATTAAACACCCTGTATACCCTATATTGGGCTCAGATGTGGCTTTGAAACCACATCTTGGCGGTTTTCACCAATACAGGGTGAAAAATTTCATTTGGGGAGCCCTCTTCTGACATGTGTGAAATTTAGAATTCTGTACAGATTCAGTATGAGGACCCCACACTGGACAAACTATGAGTTATTAAAGGATGAACAAGCTCCTTCATAGATGTGACACCTCATATGAAAGGACATGGGATAGTATCCCACAGTATTGGGTTTTTTACAGTACTGTGGGATGTTTACCTTAAAGCTTCTATAGCCTTGTCAGTTTTCAAGACAATTAGCTCAAAGCTGGTTAATTTTATATCCCCTAATAGGGCTTACAAAATGGTATCTCATTTGAAATCTGAAAAATTAAATAAGGCAGAGCTGTCACACTTTTAAGCTACATTATTCAGATATGGATTTTTCTTAAATCCTGTATAGAGTTTATTTGCTCCATAACCTTTGTTCTAGATGAGTCATTAGGAAAATATGGAAAGATAAGACATTCATTATTGTGCTCTTTCAAGAAAGACCAAATTTCAGGTATCTCACAATAAACTTTTAAAAGCTAGATGAGAGGCTTATATCTGTTTCACCTTTATTTGGATAGGTTTTGGCCACAGATTCTGTATTTTTAATTCTAGCTTAATTTGGTCATTACCATTGGATAGCCCTGACTGAGGGATTTGTTTAAGACACTGATTTTATGGGTTTCTTTCTCTTTCCTTTTGCTTTAGATGAGAGGTGAAAATTAAGTTTTATGCTCAGTTATTTCTTTGAGAAGGAATAACTTTGTTATTATTTGTCTTATGGTTATGAGAATGATATATTTGAAAAGGGGTGATTTTCCTCTTTTTTTTAATACCATTAATGAGACATTTTGAATAAGCTCTATTTTTGGCATTATCTTGCTCTAAAATTGGTTTATGGTACTTTGGATGTCATGTTTGTGCTCTGGATATGAGTCACAGGTTGACATACCCTCCCTCTAAAATTGGCTCATCATTGATGAGACTTTTCAGAACTGCTAGAGGCTCTGAATCTTCTCAGGTTAAGGTCACAATCTGGTATGGAATCTTCTGCCTACAATTTTTCTTTGTCAGCTGTCTGGTTCTTGAGTCTGACCAAGTACTTTCTATGGTCTTTTACATTTAGTCTAATCTTCCTGCCCTTGATGATTTGCTTCACTAAGAATGGAAAGTCTCCCACTTCCACTATGTCTTTAGAAGTGTGACCCTTATTCCTGATCTTTTCCAGTCTGGTGGTATGGTTTGTGTGAACCTTGAAGATATGACCACATACCCAAAAGAGGTCACAAGAAATATTTAAAATAATTATACATTAAAAATAATTATCTTAAAGCTACAAAAATACCATAAATTGGCATAAAACTTGGTTTAACTTAAAAACCAATGAATAAACATGTGAAAGAAATTATACCATTGATTTCCCCATGGTAAGATACACATATATCATTTTATGGCATATCTGTAAATTCAATATTTAATAAGTTATAAGTAATAATACCTTATAAAAAACACAAATCCCTATTTATTTAAAAAACCAATGAGACAAAATGTAAAATAAATGGTACCATTGGATTTTCCATACGAATCCACATATAAAACAATGAAGAAGCTAAGCTCCAAAGGCAATACTTAAGGAATTAAGCTGAATATATGCACTTTTTTGGTCAATGCATATATTCAAGGATTTTAGCTAATATCTTTTGAAATATGCATGATAGAGTGATGAACCAAAAATAAATTCATCACGTAACTACTTTAGGAATACAGAAATGAAGTTAATTTCACAAGCTATAAACAAGGTTAAAAACTGTATGGGATTATTGACCAAAATCAACAGAGCTGTTGACCACTTTGTTGTGAAAGTGGTCCAAACTTCAAAAAAAGCACACAGTTGGATTCTCCTAGTTTGCTCGTGAAGAATGATGGTTTTTTATTATAATATGTAAGGTATAACCCCTTGAAATCATGGTTTGAAGTTTAAAATATTAAATTTCGACAGAAAAGATGAGTTACAAGAAAAATCATCAAAAATAGAGTTTTGATGACGTAATGAAATTCTCTTGGCGCCATAATAGGGCTATGCCAAGCTATTAGAATTCACTCTCCGAACTGCTGTAGCAGGTAAATATTAAAAGTTATAAAGGTTCAAAGTTTGAGCTTAATTTGATCATTTATGATCATTCACTGTAACTTTAAATTAAGTTTAACAGTCATATGAGTGATGAAATTAGTTCATAATGTTAGTTTATGATTCAAACTAATAAGATCCACAAAATTTGGGGTTCTGCCAAGCCTTTGACATCATAAAACTTAGAGTTATAGTGATAACTCTAAATAATGGCATAATAATGATGTAATATGGTTTGATCATGATGTAATCATCACCAAACCTTAGAATATTGATCAATTCCAGTGGATATGATCAGTACACGTCTACTAGAAGCCTGTTTGACTCTAGGAGGGAGGTATTTACTAAAAATAGAGCTCTTTTTACTCTGTTTTCCCCTCAGATGCATCAAAAAACATTAAATCAATACAATTAAAAAGGTAATATCTTTATTCTTTATATATAAAACTTTTATATTATTGAGGACCAAAGATAATCTTATTATAATCATCAATTTTGACTTGATTAAATCATTTATTTAATTGTTTTTGTTAAAAATCTCTCTCAAATCTCATTTCCACGTAAAAATCAAGAATAATTGTAATTTTCTCTATTTTTTATTGTAAAGACAATTTGGATAAGTTGTATTTACATTTTTTGGCGTAGAATATCTCAAAAATTATTATATTAAGTATTAAAAGTAGGTTATTTTCTCTTATTATAACAATTTTCTCTTTATTATTCTTTTAATAATTCTTTAATTAATATAAATAGTATTTATATTAATCTATAGCTTTAATATTGGTAATATTATTGTTATTAAATGTTTTTTATTAATAAAAAACAATTTTTTATTGCTTTATTGTTTGTTTGTAACAATAATAAAGTGCCATTAAATATATTAATTATTTTATATTAATATATTTATTTTATTATATTATATTTTATAATATAAATAATATTATTATATTTATTTAATAATATAATTATTTTTACGCCATAATTATAATAATTATTTTTATCTTATTTATTTCATTTTCAAGGACATTAATAGTACAATAAGTAAGATATTAGTAATTTTTACTTATTGTTTCATAGTCAAACATTACATTTGGGGGCCTGACTGTGATATTTCCTCTAAAAGACCTTTAAAAAGATTCTAATTGGGATTATTCAATAACAAATTATACCTATAGTCATAAAATTATATAATAATTTTATATTTATTGATTTTAAAAGCTATTGAGGCATTTGGAAAGCAATTGTACTGTCTTACACGTGGTTTTTCACATCCTTAGACTTGCAAAAACTGTCTTTGAGTGACTCTAGTGATTAAAAAAGATATTTTATAAATTAAAAATAATTTTATATTATAAATTAATTTTATAAAAGAATCATATTCTTTTTTATTTTATTATTTAAAAATAAAAACATAAAAAATAATAAAAATATTAAAAACCAATAAAAAGGGTATTTTATTCATTTTAATTCCATTTCTTTAATTATTTTCATTTTTTTTAATAAAAAAAAGATATAAAAGCAATCTTTACATGGAAAATTGCCATATCTTACCAGAAATAACACTTTTATATAAAAGACTTATATTCATTTGAAAGATTGGTGGAAGAAACTTGCCAAAGTTCTCCAACACCAATAATCACTAAGAAAAAGAAAGCCAAGAAATTGGACTTTCCAGGACTTTGAAGGTGAGTACCTCATTTATAAACTGCCATAAGAAGAATTCCTGTTCTGAAATCCTCTTATTTCTTATTTTTCTTATAATATGACTACCAGAAGAGGCTCCCAATACTCCATCCAATCAGATGGAGCTGGATTCAGAGGTAGAATTGATTCCTCAAAAGGCAAAAGGAAGGGAAATATCCCAAGTGGAACAGAATCCACACAAGGAAGTGCCTTACCCCAAAGGAAAGTCCCGAAAGTGCCCATGATATCTGAGCCAGAATCAGAACTAAGTATGAGTGACTCAAACAGGTACAAATCACATTCAGAAGGCTCAAATAGACATTTACATGAACCAGTACAAACAGTACTACACAGTGTACAAGGACAAAGATTGGGAAATGTTGCCCCAAATACACCAAGGAGTGATGAACTCCTGGCACATCCTGAAAAAGTTCCTCAAAGAGGAGGAAATAGTGAGATACTACAATGGATGGAATCCACTATCATCCAAACCTCAAATTAAAAAGATCAAGGAGTACCATGCCAAAAAAAAGGAGGCAACCAAGGAAGAAGGCCCAGTAGCTTCTACCAGCAAGCCCCAAGTCAACCCACTTCCCCAATAAGGGAAGAAGAACAAGAAAAAGAATTGGAGAAAACCATATTCCCCAAGATACAGGATCCCCAAAATCCAAAAAGATGCCATGGACAATGTCTTCGACATGGCCAGAACTTTGATGGAATTAAAAGACAAAGAGGAACAAAGAATGAGACAACCCCATTTCTCAAAGAAATAACCTTGTCTCCTGATGTTGTAAATACTTTAACAGAGCTTAAAAACAGTATTTTACCTCTTAAAGAAATTAAAAATAGTTTATTATCTTTCCAAGAAATAAATAATAGCTTATCATCCTTAACAAAACTCATTGTACAAAATAAGAAAGAAATTGATAACATAAAATTTATGATTGAAAATAATAAACCAAAAGTATTAATTTACAATACTCAGAAATTAATACAAGGGCAACAACAGTTGTACAAATAAATAAGTGATATCAAAGAAAAAACTTTGACAATCAATTATGACGTAAGTATTGATAATCTTACAGAAAAATCAAACAAATTAAGTATTTCTGTAGAGAGATTTGAAGAAAAGACTTCATCACACCAAAAATTACTTTTGGACCATGTAGAAAAGAGTGATGAAGCAATAATGCATCTGAAAGATGACATTCAAAGTGAAATAAGGCTTATTACTGAAAAAATGGATAAAATTAATGAGGCTAACTTAAATATGCCAAAGTTATCAACACCATTTTCTCACATAAGAAGCCCTTTTCAACCTGAAGAGGAATTGACAAATCCATTCATAACAGACTTGAGTCACCAAGACAATAACCAAGTATTAATGAAGGAAGCACCTCAATTGAAAGAATGGCCAACATTCACAGGAGAAGGTGAATATGACCATATGTCATTTATCAAAGCAATTGACATGCTACAAGGAGATTATGCCATACCAGATGAATTAATCACTGCAAGATTACATTCATTGTTTGGAAAATATGCAAAAAGATTGTATTATGGCATAAGGAAAACAAATGGCAAAAATACCTGGCCTTGGTGGAAACAAGAAATAATCACCAAGTGGGCTAATGATGCCTGGAGGTACAAGATAGAAAATGCATTTGAAAACTCTTTCTTTGACCCAGACAAAGACAAGCCTTTAACTTGGTTCTTAAAACAAGTTGAAAGACTTAATGCATTGTACCCAGAAATGTCACAGAAAATGGTGCACATGAAAATACCTAAAAAATGTGGAGGAGAGCTAGAACATGCCCTGAGGAGCAGATGTATAGAACCATGCTCTACAGAAGAGTATATCAATGCACTAGAAGACATAGTGACAAGAACAAAAATTGGAAGGACTTGGAAGAAATTGGACATTAAAAGTCCAAATAAACCATTTATCAAAAAAGATAAATCAAAACAATATTTAAAGCCCAATACATCCAACAATAATGAGCAAAGAAAATGCCATAAATGTGGAGGTATTGGACATTTAGCCAATAATTGGCTCAAAAAGGAAAAGATTAATGAAATTGTGGAAACAGAAAACCAAAATGATAAAGAGGAGGAATCTGACTCTGAAAAAGAGACAGAAGAATCAGAAAGCTCTGAAAGTGATGAAATCAACATAATTAATGCACAAATTAATAATAGTGATATAATCTATGAAGTACTGGATGTTAACACAAACTTACCACAAGTTGGGACATCTGACACAAACCTGACAAATATACAAGATGCCAAAATGTATAGAACCAAACCTGCAAGAGGAATGGGATATACAGCTGGAAAATCAAGTATAAGTATGGTTATGGTTGATAACCAAGAAGGAAAAGCTAACTTAGATACAGGAGCATATTGCACTTGTGTTGGTAAAAATTATTTAAAAACCATTGTCCCAGACTGGCAAGAAATACTTATGCCAATACAAGGTGTCAAATTTAGTAGTGCAAGTGAGAGGATGTGAGCCTTGAGGTATATTTTACATACCCAAATGGGCCACAATTATCTTATAATGAAATTTTGAATTATGCATAACTCATAAGTCATGCATATATCCAAAATTCATCATTTTCAGTTTCAGAAAAGATGAATAACTTTTTATTGAGTAAGTAAATCCATGGATTTAAGACCAGATTTGGATTCTACACAAAAATTCACCTAGGGTAGCCCCATAGGGTGAATAAGCTAAATTTAAGTATTTGAGGTGGTAAAATGGAAAATACTCCAATACCGCATCATTAATACCACATAAAAGATCCGTGAAAATTTTTGTTTTTCTTGATTTTAAGCCAAAATAATGGGAAAGTGAGAAATCCCATCTTACATATACACTAAGAATAGTGTTATGCATGTTTTGAGCACTTAATATCATGGTATTCTTACATGGACTTTTGGTACACCCATAGTGGATATCTCACTTTAAGCTTAAATTTCTATTTTTACGTGAAAAATAAACAAGGGGGCGAAAGACATCAAAGAGAGCCAGGGTACCCAACTTCTGAGGCCTCAGAGGCATGGATAGCTCCAGAGCATGGATCCATGGCTCATCTTGGCCCAATTGGTAAACTAAAACTCTTTGGGAACTTGGTTACCAAGTTACACCTACTGTAATCATAAGAAAAAAGCAAATAACCTGCTATTTTGACGTGCCAAGGAGGTAAAGAGCTACTTAGACTCCTGTAACCACGTCAATTCTTAATGAATTTCCATGGATAAAACCCAAAAGAGTAATTAAAACCCTTTTTGGACTTGTATCCATTGATTTACCTCATAGCAACCAGTGAAACACTGATATTTGCAATTCTACGTAGAAATGAGGTAAAAACTTCAAAAATTCATTCAAAATACAATTCTTAATGAATCCTTCTGAAACTTTCAGGACCAATGGAGAACTGTATTATCTATGGTACAACCAAAAAGAATTACAGTTTTACTAATAAAATTGAAAGTTTTACTTACAGTCCATTTTTGACCATTCTACGTGAAATACTGAATCTTCAAAAATTCACAGTAATTAAAACCTGTGATGAAATTGGCAATGACATTGATAACTTTTATAAATCAATGATTATTTTGTAATAAAAGAAGATTTACAGATGTTACTCCTTTTATTCTTAACCATATTGGGGTTGGTAACCACGTAAAAGCATCAATTAAGTAATTATGATAATCTTATGTGACAACAGATGATGCAATCATTAATACAAAAAGGTTTATTGTTTTCTCACTCACTGGTTTTTCAGTTTGCTCCATGGCACGCCTCTGTGAGCTGTTGTTGACTTAAAAGAAGCCTCTTCTTGCTGTTTTTTCCGCATCATCATCTTATCAATTTATTAAATCATTATTACCAACAAGTAAGTATTAGTTACAAGCTATTCTTAAGTGTTTTAAATCTTTCAGAATCAAACAGAAAGACGTGAAATCATAGAATCCAACTATATATTGTTGTAATACTGTTATAAATCCTTTTGATCCCTTAAATCCACAATTCCACGTCAAATTTCTCTACTTTTATCTATCAATAAGTTCTTTGGAGTATTAGTGAGTCATTTATCTTTAATTCTTAAAGTTTTTCTCTAGTAATAGTTTTATTAAAGAATTATCTTTATAATTATTCTTGTAAAAGATAATTATATATCAAAATAATTTTATTATTTTAATAAAAGAAGTTTTTATTATTAAATTCTTCTTGTAATTGATTCTTGTAGACAATTACTGCTCACTGTTATAATCACTAGTAGTGTATAACACATGAAAGAAATAATTTTATAATTTATTAATTGTGGTTATAATAATTTTTTATTATTATATTTCATAAGAACAGACATAGTACTGTTGATTAATAGTAATATTATCATCAGTTTCATAGTCACATCTTACATTTGGGGGCCTGGCCATGTTTTTTGAACCTTGTAACCTTAATTAATATATTTTTAAGCTCTAAAATATATTAATTTAATATTTTTTTCTTTCATTTTAAAGTTAAAATAATTCTTATTTTTGAAATTGTTTTGGAAATCTTTTTCATTGAGGAATTTGGTTTAATTTTATATTGTTTTACACGTGGCTTTTTCACATCCAAAAACTTATAAAATTATTCTTTGAGTTACTCTGAATTAATTTTCATTCAAAATCTTAAATTTTAATTTTTTTTCTTTAAAAAGAATAATTTTTTTAATATTAAAAAATATAAAACGTATAAAAAATCTTTAAAAATATTTTAAATAGTATAAAAAATAATTTTTTTCTCTTTTATAATTTTTTCTAGTGTCTTTAATCAAATACTGTGCAGCTGGCAACAGACTCAGTAAAAGATATATTACTAGCGCAGAATTTGAGGAAAGTATTGAGGTGCAAATTGCTAAAAGAGGCACCTTATTTAATTCTGAAAAGAATAAATTACCACCAAAAGGTGTGTTTTTATCTTTATTTTTACTCTTTATCCTTAAATTGACGTAAAAATGGTGCATACCAGAAATGGAAGCAACTATTCAGTCCAACCAGATGGATGTGGACAAGGAAGAGGCAAGACCAAATCCAGAAGTGCCAAGTCTTCCACAAGAAAGACACATTTGGAGGAGGCCAGAGTTGCCCCCCATTCCCCAAGGTCTGTACCAACAGATTTTGACGTGAATTCAGAGCCTGAACTGATTTATGGTAATATTTCCAGGGATGAACCACTTTCAGGTGGCAGCAATAGAAATATATCAATGCCAGTACAAAAACTGGTTCAGAGCAGCCAAGGAAGAGGAGTGGGAAATCTGCCCAAGCCTTTGGCAGGGGGCCATGAACTCCTACTTACACATCAAGAGCTTTCTGGGTCAGGAGAAGACCATAGAACTCTTAGGAGGATGGAGCCCCCTGTCTTGCAAAGACAAGGTCAAAAAGATAAAGAATTGGTTGAAGAACCAAAGTCTTTTATCTATAGACCAGAAGAAAGAGTTGGAAATGACTCCAGCTTTGGAGACTGAGGCACCAGTGGCGTCTACCAGCTCCAAACCAGCTCCAGAAGTGTCCAAGGACAAGCCCAAGGGACCTCAGAAGAAGAAGAAAGGTCCCAAGAACCATCAAGGAAAGGGCAAAGGCAAAGCCAAATGGCACAGACCTTACCCACAGGGGTACAGGATCCCCAAATTGGAGCCTTCAGCCGTGGACAGTGTCTTCAATATGGCCAGAACTCTGATGGAATTAACAGCCAAGGAGCAGGAAAGGATGAACAGAAACTTTCCACACAAATAATTGGTGTACAGACTAGTATTAATGTAGAAATTGGTAAACTTGATAGAAAGTTAACTAAAATTGCATCAGATATAGTTGAATTAAAGAAAAATGACAAAACATACATTGAATTGCACCAAGTGACAAATGCCAGACTTGACTCAATTACCAATTCTTGCAAAAGAATTGAAAATATGTACCAAATTCAGCATGATGAAATGGAAGATCTTTCCATTTTTAAGGTGAATGATCAACTTACAATTTTGCAAGACCAAGTCTTAAAAATAGTTGAGAATACCAATCAATTTGCCATACACTTAGCAAAAAAGTGACAGTGAAAGGCAGAAGTTGAAGAATGAAATAATTGCAAGTGTGGAACAAATTCATAAGAATCATGAACCACATATGCCAAGACATTCTACACCTTTAACTGAAGAGAAACTTTCTGTTAAAGAAAGTCTCACCCCATTCTTAGGAGAAAATGCCTACTCTACAAGGGATATTCCCAAAATAGAAGAATGGCCAACATTCTCTGGTGAAGGAGAATACAACCATATTGAATTCATCATGACTATTGATATGTTGCAATAAGACTTCAATATACCTGATGAAATCATAGTGGGAAAATTACACTGTTTATTTACCAGGACTGAAAAGAAATGGTATTACAAAATGAGGATTGATCATGGTAAACATGACTGGTCTTGGTGGAAATCTGAAGTGATTACCAAATGGGCCAATAATTCTTGGAGGTTTAAAATGGAAAATGCTTTTGAAAGTGCCATTTTTAACTCAGAAAAAGACAAACCACTTACTTGGTTCTTCAAACAAAAAGACAGATTATCTGCTTTACACCCAGATATGTCTGACACTATGATTAATATGAAAATATTAAGAAAGTGTGGAGGAGAACTGGAACATGCTATCAAAAGCAGATGTGTGGAACCCTGTTCAACAGAGGACTACATTAATGCTATGGAAGATATCATTACCAGGACAAGAATTGGTAAGACTTGGATTAAAAACCCAATAGAGTCCAGAATAGTCTCAAAGATTCCTAGAGAGGAAAAAAGACCAGAAAGACCTGTCTTGAAGTGTCATAAATGTGGAAGTACTTCACATTTAGCCAACACTTGTCCTAAGAAGACAAAGATCAATGAAGTTCAAGTCATTGAAGAAATTCAGTGTACTGAAGAGAAAGAGGAGTCTGATCAAGATTCTGCAGTCTCTGAAGATACACCAGTGGAGGACTATCCCATTGAGAACATTTCAGCTTTCTTTGAGGTCACAGAAGTCCATACCCACTTGCCACAGTACAGTGAGGACTGCTGCAACCTGATCAATATCCAAGATGCCAGAATGTGTAAAACAAAACCTGCTAGAGGAAAGGGTTATACTGCTGGGGCATCCTGTATCACATCAGTTCTGATGAGTGATATTGAAGCCAAAGTAAATTTGGATACAGGGGCATTTTGCACTTGTGTGGGCAAAGATTATTTCCAAATTAGACTTCCTGAATGGAAAAACCATCTATTACCAATAGAAGGTGTACAATTCAGTAGTGCCAGTAACAATATGTACCCCCTGGGCATATTGGACACTAATATTGTATTCCCACATCCAGCAGGAAGTATAAGAATGAAAACTGAGATTGTAGTAATGGATAATTGCACATCTCAGCACATCATTCTTGGGAATGATTACTTAAATATTTATGGTATTGATATAAGTAACCATAAGGACAGATATTTCACAATTGGAGATAACAAAAGACAAAAATTTGCTTTCTCCAATATGCCAAAACAGATATCTGTAGTATCTTCTGTTAAGGATACTTACAAAGATGAATTTATGACTAATCAACTTGTTGAAGCGAAAATTAATCAATCATTGTCACCAAAGATGAGGAATGAACTTATTAATGTGTTATACACATATAAAAATGCATTTGCCTCTGATAATGAACTATTAGGCGCTATAAGAGGGCATGAAGTTGATATTACTCTTAATATTGACAGACCATATCCTCCAGTACTTAGAAGACCAGCTTATCCAGCCAGTCCCAGAGCTAGAGAAGCCTTGGAAAAACATATCCAAGAGTTGATCCAACTTGGTGTGCTAAGGAAAGTAGGCCATAATGAGGAAGTTGAAGTGACAACACCTGTTATTATTGCATGGCATAATGATAAGTCAGGAATGGTTGGAGATTTCAGAGCATTGAATACCTACACAGTTCCAGATAGGTATCCAATCCCTAGAATTCAAGAAACCTTGACTCAATTGTCTAAAGCCAAGTATATAACATCAATGGATGCATTGAAAAGCTTCCATAAAAATGTCTTGACGCCTAAAGCTAAGAAATTACTTAGAATTATCACTCACTGTGGTATTTTTGAGTATCTTAGAATGCCATTTGGCATTAAAAATGCTCCATCCCATTATCAAAGGATGATGAACACCATCTTTCCTACAGAATTGTCTGAAGAATGGCTTATCATTTATATTGATGATATTATCATATGTTCCAATTCATGGTCTTTGCACCTTGAAAGACTTGCAAGAGTACTTAATAAAGTTGCAGAAGTGAACATGAAAATTTCACTTAAGAAATGCAATTTTGGTTTTGAAGAACCCAAAGCATTAGGACATATTGTTTCTGGTTTAAGCTTGGGTATTGACAAAAACAAAGTAGCAGCAGTGTTACTTAAACTAATACCCCAGAATAAAAAAGAAATGATGTCTTTTCTTGGGTTTGCCAGTTACTATAGGCAACACCTGAAAGACTTTGCAATTCTAGCCAAGTCACTTTATAGAATCTGTGATCAACAGACTGTATTTGAGATGACACAGGAGAGAATCAAAGCTTATGAGAAGATAAGGAAAGCCCTTACAGAAGCACCTTTACTCCTCATGCCTGACTGGAATATTCCTTTTAAGTTGTACATTGATGCATGTAGAGATGGACTAGGGGCAGCCCTACATCAAGTCCAGATTATTGATGACAAACCTACAGAAGGACCAGTTTGTTATATCTCAAGACAAATCAAACTAACAGAAGCCAGATATGGTGCAAGCCAAATGGAGTGCTTATGTTTGGTATGGGCACTTGAGAAACTACACTATTATCTTGATGGCAGTGTTTTTGAAGTGATAACTGACTGTAATGCCGTGAAATCACTTCTTAACATGAAAACTCCCAACAGACATATGTTGAGATGGAAAATAGCCATTCAAGAATATAGAGGAAACATGACTATAGTTCATAAAGCATAAAACATTCATAAGAATGCTGATGGACTTAGTAGATGGGCTTTAGCCAACACTCCTGATAACCCAGCTTATGTACCTTTGGCAGCTGAACCACAGATTCCAATTGAAGGAATTAACATAACTGATATTGGGACTGAATTCTTTGAAGAGGTCAGAGAATCTTATAAACAAGACAAGAATTGCCATATCTTGACTTCTTTATTAGATAAAGACTGCAAAGATACATCTTTAGTTAATGCACTTGATGAAGTTTGGAAAAATTCCTATTATGAAGGAAGATTTCACTTGTTTGATGGGATTATTTACCATAGAACAAAACATTCTTGTTTGATGACACTGTGTAGTAGATTACTTATCAATACCATTCTTCATGAATGTCATGATAGTATCTATTCTGGACACCTGTCAGAAGACAGAACACTTGAAAAAGTGAAGAACTGTGCATGGTGGCCATCTTGGAGGAAAGAAACCATTGAATATTGCCATACCTGTGACAGATGCCAGAAAGCAAACAGGAGCACAGGCAAGAAATTTGGATTAATGATCCATATTCAAGAACCAAAATCCCCTTGGGAAGTTGTTCACATGGATTGGGTCACAGCACTTCCTCCAAGTGGTGACAAAAGTTATAATGCTTGTTTAGTCATTGTAGACAAATATAGCAAAACTCCCATATTCTTACCATGTCATAAAGATGACACTGCTATGGATACAGCTCTTCTTTTATGGAGTAGAGTTATTTCTCATACAGGGTTATTTAAGAATATCATAAGTGACAGAGATCCCAAGTTCACATCTGCACTTTGGACCAATCTTCATAGATTGTTTGGGACTAAGTTATCATTCTCTACAGCATATCACCCTCAAACAGATGGGCTAGCAGAGAGGATGATTCAAACTTTAGAAGACATGATCAGGAGATTCTGTGCTTATGGATTAGAATTCAAATACTGAGATGGCTTTACCCATGACTGGTGCACTCTGATACCTGCATTAGAATTGGCATACAAGACATCAGTCCATTCTTCCACTGGACAAACTCCTGCTATGTTAGAGAAAGGATGGAATCCAAGACTCCCAGCAGACACACTGAGGAAAGACTTGATTGACATTCATCCTACAGCTTCCAGCTTCAAGATAATGCTTGATAAAGTGAAACATCATGCAAAACAAAGTATGGATGATGCTTTTGATTATGCAAAACAGAAGTGGGAAAAGAGTCATAAAGTACCAGACTTCAAAGTAGGGGACTTAGTTTTAGTTTCAACCTTGAATTTTAATAATATCAAAGGCCCAAAGAAACTTAAAGATTCTTATGTAGGACCTTTTGTTATTGTTGCTTTACATGGAACCAATGCAGTTAAAGTGTAATTGAGTGGTGAATTGGAAAATAAACACCCCACCTTTCCAGTCAGCTTGATAAAGCCTTATCAAGCGGCTGATAAAGAATTGTTTCCTTTAAGAAACCCAACCCCTTTAACTGTACCACCTGTGGAACAGAATGAAGACAAAAAGATAAAGAAAGGCATTAAAGAAAGGAGACTTAGGGGTAAAAATCAAAGAGAATATCTTGTCAGATATAGAAATCCAGTACATGAAGATGAATGGATGGCAGAATCAGAAATACCTGACTCAGATAAACTCTCAAGAAGATTTAGACATGAAAGAAGGCCACAAGCCTGAATATGTCTATAAATGTGCTTTAAATTACTTGATCTGAGTGATGTGAAGAGGTTGGACAGTGGACATTACCCCCCTTTGGGGCCTTATTCTTTTATCACTAATAAAATTGTAGTACAATTTTATTTTTTGGTCGGAGGGAATGTGAGCCTTGAGGTATATTTTACATACCCAAATAGGCCACAATTATCTTAAAAAGAAATTTTGAATTATGCATAACTCAAAGTCATGCATATATGCAAAATTCATCATTTTCAATTTCAGAAAAGATGAATAACTTTTTATTGAGTAAGTAAATCCATGGATTTAAGACCAGATTTGGATTCTACACAAAAATTCACCTAGGGTAGCCCCATGGGGTGAATAAGCTAAATTTAAGTATTTGAGGTGGTAAAATGGAAAATACTTCAATACCACATCATTAATACCACATAAAAGATCCGTGAAATTTTTTGTTCTTCTTGATTTTAAGCCAAAATAATGGGAAAGTGAGAAATCCCATGTTACATATACACTAAGAATAGTGTTATGCATTTTTTGAGCACTTAATATCATGGTATTCTTACATGGACTTTTGGTACACCCATAGTGGATATCTCACTTTAAGCTTAAATTTCTATTTTTACATGAAAAATAAGCAAGGGGGACAAAAGACATCAAAGAGAGCCAGGGTACCCAACTTCTGAGGCCTCAGAGGCGTGGATAGCTCCAGAGCATGGATCCATGGCTCATCTTGGCCCAATTGGTAAACTAAAACTCTTTGGGAACTTGGTTACCAAGTTACACCTACTGTAATCATAAGAAAAAAGCAAATAACCTGCTATTTTGACGTGCCAAGGAGGTAAAGAGCTACTTAGACTCCTGTAACCACGTCAATTCTTAATGACTTTCCATGGATAAAACCCAAAAGAGTAATTAAAACCCTTTTTGGACTTGTATCCATTGATTTACCTTATAGCAACCAGTGAAACACTGATATTTGCAATTCTACGTAGAAATGAGGTAAAATCTTCAAAAATTCATTAAAAATACAATTATTCATGAATCCTTCTGAAACTTTCAGGACCGACGGAGAACTGTATTATCTATGGTACAACCACAAAGAATTACAGTTTTACTAATAAAATTAAAAGTTTTACTTACAGTCCATTTCTGACCATTCTACGTGAAATACTGAATCTTCAAAAATTCACAGTAATTAAAACCTGTGATGAAATTGGCAATAACATTGATAACTTTGAGAAATCAATGATTATTTTGGAATAAAAGAAGATTTGCAGATGTTACTCCTTTTATTCTTAACCATATTGGGGTTGGTAACCACGTAAAAGCATCAATTAAGTAATTATGATAATCTTATGTGACAACAGATGACACAATCATTAATCCAAAAAGGTTTATTGTTTTCTCACTCACTAGTTTTTCAGTTTGCTCCATGGCACGCCTCTGTGAGCTGTTTTTGACTTAAAAGAAGCCTCTTCTTGCTGTTTTTTCCGCATCATCATCTTATCAATTTATTAAATTATTATTACCAACAAGTAAGTATTAGTTACAAGCTATTCTTAAGTGTTTTAAATCTTTCAGAATCAGCCAGAAAGACGTGAAATCATAGAATACAACTATATATTGTTGTAATACTGTTATAAATCCTTTTTATCCCTTAAATCCACAATTCCACGTCAAATTTCTCTACTTTTATCTATCAATAAGTTCTTTGGAGTATTAGTGAGTCATTTATCTTTAATTCTTAAAGTTTTTCTCTAGTAATAGTTTTCTTCAAGAATTATCTTTATAATTATTCTTGTAAAAGATAATTATATATTAAAATAATTTTATTATTTTAATAAAAGAAGTTTTTATTATTAAATTCTTCTTGTAATTGATTCTTGTAGACAATTACTGCTCACTGTTATAATCACTAGTAGTGTATAACACATGAAAGAAATAATTTTATAATTATTTAATTGTGGTTATAATAATTTTTTAATATTATATTTCATAAGAACAGAAATAGTACTGTTGATTAAAGTAATATTATCATCAGTTTCATAGTCAAATCTTACAGAGGATGAAGCCCCTTGGAATAATTGATTTAACACTAATTTTTCCTCATCCCTCACAATGTGTCAGAATTAAAGTAGAGTTTGTAGTAATGGACAACTGTACTAGTAATCACTTCATACTTGGAAATGATTACTTATCAATTTATGGTATAGATATCTCTAACCAAAAGGATAGATATTTTACCATAGGAGACAACAAAAGACAAAAGCTTGGCTTCTTCAATAACAAAAAACAAATCACAGTTATTAAGAATGAAGAAAAAATTCCAGAAAAGGAACTTTTTATATCTTAACAACTCAAAGAGGAAGAATTCAATCAAGAATTAACAGAAAAAATGAAAGAAAAATTAATTAACCTCTTATTTAAGTACAAAAATGCCTTTGCAACAGACAAAAAACCACCAGGTGCCATAATTGGGCATGAAGTGAATATAATTCTTAATGTGGAAAAACCTTACCCACCTTTACTAATGAGACCTGCTTACCCAGCTAGTCCAAGGGCTAGAGAAGCCCTGGAGGTACACATTAAAGAATTAATGGACCTTGGAGTATTAAGAAAGGTAGGACATAATGAACAGGTAGAAGTCACTACACCTGTCATTATAACTTGGCACAATGGAAAATCAAGGATGGTAGGAGACTTCAGAGCCCTGAACACCTATACAATTCCAGACAGGTATCCAATACCCAGAATCCATGAGACATTGACACAATTGTCACAAGATAAGTTCATTACAGCCATGGATGCCTTAAAGGGTTTTCGTCAAAATGTCTTAACAGACAATGTCAAAAAACTACTGAGGATAATAGTTCACTGTGGAATTTTTGAATACTTAAGAATGCCATTTGGCATAAAAAATGCACCTTCCCATTATCAAAGAATGATGAATACCATATTTCCTGAAGAATTATCAGAAGTATGGTTAATTATCTATATTGATGATATCATAGTTTGCTCAGAAACTTGGGAAAATCACCTTACAAGACTAGAAAGGGTACTACAAAAAATAGTCCAAGTGAATATGAAAGTTTCCTTGAAAAAGTGTCATTTTGCATACAGTGAATTAAAAGCACTAGGACATGTTGTATCTGGACTTAGTCTAGGAATAGACAAGAATAAAGTAGCAGCAGTACTACTTAAGCCAATTCCTCAAGCCAAAAAAGAAATGCAATCATTTCTAGGAATTGCTGGTTACTATAGACAGCATATAAAGGACTTTGCAAAAATTGCTAAATCCTTGTACAAGCTATGTGACCAACAAACAGTCTATGAAATGACAGAAGAAAGAGTCAAGGCATATGAAGAGTTGAAAAATTCCTTAACAAATTCCCCATTTCTTCTAATGCCAGATTGGAAACTACCCTTCAAATTTTACATTGATGCTTGTGGAGAGGGACTGGTGGCCGCACTACACCAGACACAAATTATCAATGATAAACCAGTGGAAGGACCAATTTGTTTTATTACAAGAAAGATAAAGCCAACACAAGCAAGATATGCAGCAAGCCAAATGGAATGCCTCTGCTTAGTGTGGGCTTTAGAAAAATTACATTATCACTTGGATGGAACAGTATTTGATGTGATTACAGACTGTAATGCTGTAAAATCTCTGTTAAATATAGAAACTCCAAATAGACATATGCTGAGATGGCAAATTGCTATCCAAGAATATAGAGGAAATATGACTATTGCTTATAAATATGGTAATATTCATAAAAATGCAGATGGTCTTAGCAGATGGGCTCTAGCAAATACCCGTGACAATCCAGCATGGGTACCACAGGAAGAACACCATATCGAAGGAATATGTGTTACAGACATTGGCACAGAGCTCTTTAAGCAAGCTAAAGAAAGCTATAAGATAGAAAAGAATTGCCATATATTAAGCCAACTTCTAATGAAAGACTGCAAAGACCCATCACTTTCATCAAAACTAGATGAAACATGGAAAAAGGCATATGATGAAGGAAGATTCCACCTCCTTGATGGAATCCTTTACCATAGAAAAAAACACACATGTGTTATGGCCTTAAAAGATAGAACCCTGATAAGCACTATTTTACATGAGTGTCATGATAGTGTTGCAGCTGGACACCTTTCCGAAGACAGAACACTAGAGAGGGTGAAAACCTGCTCTTGGTGGCCAAATTGGAAGAAAGATGTTACAGAATACTTCCAAACCTGTGACAGATGTCAAAAAGCCAAAAGAGCCACAGGAAAGAAATTTGGAATGATTATACAAATCCAAGAACCAAAATCCCCTTGGGAAATAGCTCATATGGATTGGGTAACAGCATTAACTCCAGGAGGAGACAGAAGCTATAATGCATGCCTAGTACTGGTTGACAGGTATAGCAAACCTCCCATGTTCCTACCATGTCAAAAAGATCACACAGCTATGGACACAGCCATAATGATATGGAATAAAGTTATTAGCCATACAGGCTTATTCCAGAATATTATAAGTGACAGAGACCCAAAATTCACTTCAGCATTATGGACAAATCTCCATAACTTGTTTGGGACAGAGTTATCATTCTCAACAGCTTACCATCCTCAAACTGATGGTTTAGCAGAAAGAATGATACAGACCTTAGAGGACATGATCAAAAGATTCTGTGCTTATGGGCTAGAATTCAAAGATTCTTATGGTTTTACCCATTATTGGTGTACACTAATACCAGCTCTTGAACTGGCATATAAAACATCAATCCATTCTTCTACTGGCGAAACACCAGAAATGCTAGAAAAAGGTTGGAATCCAAGACTTCCCTATGTTACCCTCAAAAAGGACTTAGTGGATATACATCCAACAGCATGCAGTTTTAAGATAATGCTTGACAAGGCAAGACACCATGAAAACAGATGCATGCAAGATTCTTTCAAATATGCAAAAGAAAGATGGGATAAAAGTCATAAGCCACCTGATTTCAAAATAGGGGACTTAGTCCTAGTATCAACCCTTAATTTCAATAACATAAAAGGCCCAAAGAAATTACAAGATTCCTTTGCAGGACCATTTATGATAAAAGCACTTCATGGACCCAATGCTGTGCAATTGGAACTCACAGGTGAACTAATGAACAAAAACCCAACTTTCCCTGTAAGTCTGATAAAGCCTTACAGCTCAAGTGACAAGGAGCTATTTCCACTAAGAAATAAACCCCCACTTGAAATTCCCCCCTTGGAAGAAGGAGAAGAAAAGAAAATAGTAAAAGTCCTTAAAGAAAGAAGGACAAGAAACAAAAAAAGAAAGAGAATACCTTGTAAGGTATAGAAATTCAACTCAAGAAGATGAATGGCTACTTGAGAAAGATATAACAAATGCTGATAAACTACTAAGAAGGTTCAGACATGAAAGAAAACCTGAAAAATAGAAAAGTTAAGCATTATTGAGCTTCAAGACTAACAAAGTCTATTGAAGAGGTAGGACAGTGGATGATACCCTAATTACACATATCAGATTGTGTACAATCCTTCTTGATGGTAGGGAATTGGAACCTTTGAGATATGACCACATACCCAAAAAAGGTCACAAGAAATATTTAAAATAATTATACATTAAAAATAATTATCTTAAAGCTACAAAAATACCATAAATTGGCATAAAGCTTGGTTTAACTTAAACACCAATGAATAAGCATGTGAAATAAATTATACCATTGGATTCCCCATGGTAAGATACACATATATCATTTTTATAGAATATCTGTAAAGTCGATATTTAATAAGTTATAAGTAAAAAACCTTATAAAAAACACAAATCCCTATTTATTTCAAAGACCAAAGAAACAAAATGTAAAATAAATTGTTCCATTAGATTCTCCATACAAATTCACATATAAAACAATTAAGAAGCTAAGCTCCAAAGTCAATACTTAAGGAATTAAGCTGAATATATGCACTTTTTTGGTCAATGCATATATTCAGGGATTTTAGCTAATATCTTTTGAAATATGCATGATAGAGTGATTAACCAA
The DNA here is from genome assembly GCA_023105745.1 of Austropuccinia psidii. Classification (NCBI taxonomy): domain Eukaryota; kingdom Fungi; phylum Basidiomycota; class Pucciniomycetes; order Pucciniales; family Sphaerophragmiaceae; genus Austropuccinia; species Austropuccinia psidii. The sequence goes on from JALGQZ010000009.1 coordinate 42,939,434, forward strand.
AAATAAAGTCATCACGTAATTACTGTAGGAATACAGAAATAAAGTTTATTTTACAAGCTATAAACAAGGTTAAAAACTGTATGGGATTATTGACTAAGATCAACAGAGCTGTTGACCACTTTGTTGTGAAAGTGGTCCAAACTTAAAAAAAAGCACAAATTTGGATTCTCCTAGTTTGTTTGTGAAGAATGATGTACTTTTTATTATAATATTCAAGGTATAACCCCTTGAAATCATGGTTTGAAGTTTAAAATATTAAATTTCGACAGAAAAGATGAGTTACAAGAAAAATCATCAAAAATAGAGTTTTGATGATGTAATGAAATGCTCTTGGCAGAATAATAAAGTTATTCCAAGCTATTAGAATTCACTCTCTGAACTGCTTTAGTGTGTAAATATTAAAAGGTATTAAGGATCAAAGTTTGAGCTTAATTTGATCATTTATGATCACTCACTGTAACTTTAAACTAAGTTTAGCAGTCATATGAGTGATGAAATTAGTGAATAATGTTAGTTTCTGATTAAAAATAACAAAATACACAAAATTTGGGGTTCTTCCAAGCCTTTCACATCATCAAACCTAGAGTTATAGTGATAACTCTAAATAATGGCGCAATAATGATGTAATATGGTTTGATCATGATGTAATCATCACCAAACCTTAAAATATTGATCAATTCCAGTGGATATGATCAGTACACGTCTACTAGAAGCCTGTTGGACTCTAGGAGGGAGGTATTTACTATAAATAGAGCTCTTTTTACTCTGTTTTCCCCTCAGATGCATCAAAAAACCTTAAATCAATACAATTAAAAAGGTAATATCTTTATTCTTTATATATAAAACTTTTATATTATTAAGGACCAAAGATCATCTTATTATAATCATCAATTTTGACGTGATTAAATCATTTATTTAATTGTTTTTGTTACAAATCTCTCTAAAATCTCATTTCCATGTCAAAATCAAGAATAATTGTAATTTTCTCTATTTTTTATTGTAAATACAATTTGGATAAGTTGTATTTACATTTTTTGGCGTAAAATATCTCAAAGTTATTATATTAAGTATTAAAAGTAGGTTATTTTCTCTTATTATAATAATTTTCTCTTTATTATTCTTTTAATAATTCTTCAATTAATATAAATAGTATTTATATTAATTTATAACTTTAATATTGGTAATATTATTGCTATTAATTGTTTTTTATTAATAAAAAACAATTTTTTACGCCTTTATTGTTTGTTTGTAACAATAATAAAGTGCCATTAAATATATTAATATGTTTATTTTATTATATTATATTTTATAATATAAATAATATTATTATATTTATTTAATAATATAATTATTTTTACACTATAATTATAATAATTCTTTATTATTGTAATTATTTTTATCTTATTTATTTCAGTTATAAGGACATTCATAGTACAATAAGTAAAATATTAGTAATTTTTACTTATTGTTTCATAGTCAAACTGTGAGCCTTTGAGATCTGACCACATACCCAATAAGGTCACAAGAAAGACTCAGAATGATTATACCTTTAAGATAATTATACTAAAATTACTTAGAATAATTATACATTAAAAATAATTACTTCAAAAATACAAAAATACCATAAATTGGTACAAAAATTGGTTTAACTTAAAAGCCAATGAATCAACATGTGAAATAAATTATATAATTGGATTCTCCATGGTAAAATACACATATACCATTTTTATGGCATATCTGTAAAGTCAATATTTAATGAGTTATAAGGAATAATACCTTATAAAACCATAAATCCTTATTTATTTCAAAGACCAATGAAACAACATGTAAAAGAAACTGTACCATTAGATTCCCCATGAAAATTCACACATAAAACAATTAATGAGCTAATTTCCAAAGTTAATACTTAAGGAATGAACCTGAATATATGCACTTTTTTGGTCAACGCATATATTCAAGGATCATAGCTAATATCTCTTAAAATATACAAGATAGAGTGATGAACCAAAAATAAAGCTACCACGTAATTACTGTGAGAACACAGATATGAACTTTATTTTACAATTTATAAACAAGGTTAAAACCTATGATGAAATATTGATAAAAATCAACAGAGCTGTTGACCACTTTGTTGTGAAAGTGGTCCAAACTTAAAATAAAGCACACAGTTGGATTCTACTAGTTCATTTGTGAAGAATGATGCAATTTTTTATTATTAAATTCAGGGTATAACCCCCTGAAATCATGATTTGAAGTTTAAAATATTGAATTTCGACAGAAAAGATGAGTTACAAGAAAAATCATCAAAATTAGAGTTTTGATGATGTAATGGAATGCTCTTGGAAGCATAATAAAGTTATGTCAGGCTATCAGAATTCACTCTCTGAATTGCTTTAGCGTGTAAAACTTAAAAGTTTTTAAAGATCAAAGTTTGAGCTTAAATTGAGCAGTTATGATCACCTACTGTAACCTTAAATTAAGTTTAACAGTCATATGAGTGATAAAATTGGTGAATACTATTAGTTTATGATTAAAACTAATAAAATACACGAAATTTGGGGTTCTGCCAAGCCTCTGATGTCATCGAACTTAGAGTTATAGTGATAACTCTAAATAATGGTGTAATAATGATGTAATATGGTTTGATCATGATGTAATCATCCTCAAACCTTAAAATATTGATCAATTCCAGTGGATATGATCAGTACACGTCTACTAGAAGCCTGTTGGACTCTAGGAGGGAGGTATTTACTATAAATAGAGCTCTTTTTACTCTGTTTTCCCCTCAGACGCATCAAAAACATTAAATCAATTAAATCAAAGGTAATTTCTTTATTCTTTATATATAAAACTGTTATATTATTAAAGACCAAAGACCACCTTGTTGTAATCATCAATTTTGACGTGATTAAATCATTTATTTAATTGTTTTTGTTAAAAATCTCTCTAAAAACTCATTTCCACGTAAAAATCCAGAATATTAGTAATTTTCTTTATTTTTTATTGTAAATACAATTTGAAAAGGTTGTATTTATATTTTTTGGCGTAAAATATCTCAAAATTATTATATTAAGTGTTGAAATAAATTATTTTCTCTTATTATAATAATTTTCTCTTTATTATTATCTTAATAATTCTTTAATTAATATAAATAGTATTTATATTAATTTATAACTTTAATATTGGTAATATTATTGTTATTTATTGTTTTTTATTAATAAAAAACAATTTTTTATGCCTTTATTATTTGTTTGTAACAATAATAAAGTGCCTTTGAATCTATTAACTATTTTATATTAATATATTTATTATTTTATATTATATTTTATAATATAAATTATATTATTATATTTTATTAATAATATAATCATTTTACGCCATAATTATAATAATTCTTTTTTATTATAACTATTTTTATCTTATTTATTTCAATTATAAGGACATTCATAGTACAATAAGTAAAATATTAGTAATTTTTACTCATTGTTTCATAGTCAAACCTTACACAAACCTTACAGTTTGACTAAGTTCACTGGGAACACTGGGTGGTTTCTAGAGGGTTACTCTATAAGTTTGACTTCCATTGCATTTTCCCTATCAAAATGATAATATGAATGGTCCCACAAATGAGTCTCTCATTTTCTTGGGGCCTTTGAAATTATTGAAGTTCAAGGTAAAAACAAGAACTTGGTAACCATCCATAAAGTCAGTTTCCTTGTGGGTCTTATCATACCCTTGCTTAATATATTCCTTTGCCTCAGATATGCATCTTGCTCCTGTGTCAAATGCTCTTTTCCATATATCATGGAAATCCTTCTCTATGGGGTGGATGTTCAGCTTATTTTTCTTCAAGTGACAACAGGGAATAAGGGTTGCACCATTTTTATATCAGAGAAGGTGATTTCCCTGTGATAGTGTGAGCCTTAGAGTTATTTTCATATACATAAAAGACCACAGATAATAAAACAAGATAAAAATATAAATAAATTGAAATATAAGTATAAATCTATACAAAAAAATGAAAAATTAAGTATAATCTAAAAATAAAATGACATTCAAATCTAAAATTGTGAAAACAAAATTTTACTTGAAAAAATTAAGTAAAAATGAATTTTTAACAAAATTACTGAAATTAAAATAATTTTGGAAAAAGTTAAATAAAAGTTATAATAGCTTTTCATCCAAAAAATAAAAATATGAAAATTATTTCACCATTGGACTCCTCATAAAAAATAAGGTGGGGTCACCTCTGGGTAAATTTTCTGTAACTCAACTCTAGATAAGCTTAAATTAAGTTTTTAGTATTTTCTGTACAAAATTCTCAAATACTTAAAATCTTAAGTTAACTCACATCAAATGTGGTGTTAACCATCAATTTATGTGTTAAGATTGAGATGTTGTAGGTAGTTTAGAAGCTATGATAAATTGGAGGATTTTCAATTGAAATGTCAAAATATGTGTGTGTATTACATAAGTGAACTTTAATTCACATATGAAGTGTCAATTATTAAATCTGTGTACTGTAAAAACTCAATTTAATTACATATGTAAATTATAAGTATAATACATGATGAGGAATTAAAGAAAAAATAAATTGGAAAGATTTATTCTGGGGTGAAAAGGAATCTTGGCTCCAAGGGGGAGCCAGACCCCAAAATTGCTTGCTGACAGGCATGAGATGTTAAAATCCAGGAGAAAGTTCATCACTTTTGGCCTGGAATCAAGTCACAGGGTCTGTGTCTCAATTGATGATGAGACTTTGATACCAACCAGGGCAGTTTTAACTGTTGCCAAGAGGGTAAAACTACCCTTAAGATAAAAACATCATTTCAAAAACAGTTTTAACTTGTTTTTAAGTCTCTTACACACATTATGACGTTTTTGAAGGCTTAAAGCCAGGTATTACTATAGAAATGGCTGATTTAAGGGTCTAAAATGGCTGAGAATAGCAAAAAATGGCTAAAACCAGCCCTTTTTTGGACTAAACCAGGGTTCAATGATACCATAATTGGCTTTTATGTTGTCATATTGTTTTCCACGACTGAAAAGAGTGAATTTCAGTTTTGGAGTAAGAAAATTGGTGGCTATAAAAGAATGTCTTTTTTGACCCACTTTTCTCTTCATGTTAGAATCTTTTCCTTTTATAATTAGTTTAAACACTGTTAAACTAATCAATAAAAGATTCCAACCACCCTTTTCTTATCATTTCAAACCTTTTACCACGTGAGAAAATCATTATAATCATTTTTTGTAACTCTTATAATCATTTTTACCCCTTGAACCACCCAATAAGTAAATTAAAGCATCTTTCATCACTGTTAGCTTTGTCACTTGTTTTACAAATTTACTCTGGTCAATTTCGGGCATTTTTTCTCTTAAATATTCTTTTCAAATACTCTGCTCTTATATTAATTGCCTGCAGTCCTTTGCTCAATTAATTCTAATTCAAATTGCTGTTGAAGAAATTTCTTTTGTAGCCTTAAATATCTTTTGTAGAGTATTTTTGGATAAATTTTCTTGCTGGTAAAACAATAAATCTTTATAATATTATTTTTTTATACTTATAAACTCAAAAAAAAAAAATTGGTGTGTTTTCTCTTAAAAATATTATTTTGTACTATTACAAATTTTGAGGAGAGGAAAAGTACTTGATTTTCAATCAAAGTTTCATATCCACACCTTAAAGATAGAGTCCTGTCTGGTGTTGTAAGCAAGCTGTATAGCTGGTGGATGTGTGAACCAGTAATGGGTTTTACCTTAATTATCTTTGTATTCTAACCCATAGGTACAGAATCTTCTAATAATTTCCTCCATTGTCTGGATCATCCTTTCAGCCAATCCATCTATTTGTGAATGGTAATCTGTAGAAAATGCAAGTTAGTACCAATCATATCATAGAGGTTGACCCAAATTTCTGATTTTAATTTTGCATCCCTATAGCTAACTATGATCTTAGGTACTCCACCTGCAGCTATGATATGCAAGGATAAAAATTCTGTGTCCATAGCTGTATCTTCTTTGTGGAATAGTAGGTATCTGAAACTCATGATAAAACTGTATACTATGACTAGGAAAGAATTGTATCTTTCTTTGCCTCCTGGGAAACATCCTGTTACCCAGTCCGTGTTGATGGTTTCCTATAGGCTCTGGAGTAGCCCATACTTTTCCCCATGTTTCCTGTTTGCCTTTTGGAATCTTTTAAAAGTTCTGATGTATTAAATAAACTCTTGTTCCCATTGAGTCAATCAAGCTCTGCTTGCTACCCTGTATTTTGTCTTGTCTTTATTCATGTGTCCCATGTAGGGACAGTCATGGCATTGTTATAGGATCAGGGAGATATGGTCAATTTATATCACTGTGAGGGTATTAGTGTGCTTTTCTCTGTGATAGATCAATGCATCTATAAGGAAAGAGCTATTGTACTTATAATACCTCAACAAAGGTTCCTCTATCTGGGATTCCAGTTCTGGGCTCCTATAGCTTTTTTGAATGAGTGAAATTAATATGCTACACTGCTTGTGTTTTGAATGCAATTTGTCAACTGAATTGAAAAATTAATTGTAGAGTTCAAAAGAGTTTATTCCTAATAGGGGTGTTTCTGTCTCTTCTGGTCCAACATGATCAGTAGCTGGAATACCACGTTCTGGTTCCCATTCTAGAATTTGAAGTTTCTCTTCCTATATATTTACATGAAATGGATAAGGATTCTAGCAGCTACTTATGGGCAATAAGCTGTGTCCTCTTGACAATATCCAGTAGCCATCCACTAAGGTCATCTGCATTGGTGTGGCTCTTGAATTCCTTGTATATGATGATAATATTGCCTCTATACTCTTGGATAGCTATTTTGCACCTGAAAATGTGCCTATTGAGAGCCGTCATGCAGAGAAAAGAATTGAGCTCAGTGCAGGCTGTGTATAATTAAAATACTGAACCCTCCAAATAGTAATAGAGTTTTTCTACATCCCACACCAGACATAAAAATTCTTTCTGAGTTGCTCAATGCCTGGCTTCTGAATCATTCAGTTTCCTGTAAGTATAGAAAATAACCCCTTCTCTGGGTTCAAAATCTATTATTTGTCTCTTGTAAAAGGGAGGTTCCTAGTCTTTGACTGTGTCACAGGGGATCTTGGGAAAAAAGAGTGGCCTGGAACTCAGGAATAAAGAGCTCACTTGAAGGGCTCCAAAATATAAGAGATAAAAGAAGAATATATTTATTTAAAGGAAAATAAGAGCAAGTACAAGATATGCCAAAAGATAAGAATGGAGCCAAAGGCCAAATATAAATGAATTAAAGCCAAGGCCAAAGAGCCAACCAAAGAAATTTCAAGTCACTGTTAAAGCCTGCCAGAAATAAAAATGAAATTAGTAAAGGACATCACCACCAATATCTACTGACAGGAAAAGAGAAAGGTGAAAATTATTGACTTAAGAATATCAGTATTTACTTGGAAGAATGAAAGGAAAATAAGTCCAATATATTAATTAACTAGGGAAAACATCTTAAGAGGTGAAAAGGTGGCAAGTATATGTGAAAAGTTGAAGAGTGATCCTGAAGGGTTAATCAATCAGCTGTATTGACTGCTTTGGGTCAATACAGATCTGGAAATATTGAGAAATGAATTGTGTGCCTTGAATTGGTCCATAAGGGCAAATTCCATACAGGTTGCCTGAATACAGTCTGTATGGACCAATTGAGCTGTCCAAGGAGTGCTGGAGTGCTTGATGCCTTGAGAACTGATTTTGATAAGTAAAAGTATCTTGAAATGTCTTTAAAAAATCCTGGGCCAGTACCCCCTTGGGGAAATAATATTGAAGTGAAAAGCCAACACCTGAAGGGCCAGGTCATTGGTATCCTCAAATGGTCTTGTGAGTTCCACCATGCATTGCCAACTTGGTAAGATGAGTATTCCCTTTGAAATGTACTGATGGGCTGGTGATGTGACTTGAAATGACGGAATAAAGTCTTGAAAGTGTCACCATTGTATTTCTGAGGACAAATGGTGCATAATGGTATATAATACCACATATGCCCCATTACTGGTTTCTGCAGTGCAGGGTCCATAACTGAGGGAAAGAGTTACCCTTTACCTGAGCTGGTGGCCTCTGGTATTTTATGGCCAAATTTGGGGCTCAGGTAGGCCCATTTGTGGTTTGGGGGCCAATGGACTACCCCTTTGGCCCCTTTTGGCAAAAAGGGGCCTAAATGGTCCCATGGGTTGCAGAAGAGGTAGGGGGCCTAAATGGCCTAAAAAGCCATTTGGGCCCTAAAACCCCCTAATCAAAGGGGGTGGGCCAGGGGCCCTGGACATAGCTAGAGGGGAAAAAGACCCCTGGAAAAAAAAGTTACCCCAAGGCCCAAAATCAAAGGAAATGGCCTGGGGTTTGGTGAGGTGAACAATTGGCCAAAGGGGCCAATGGAGCAGGATATGGCTTGAGGGCACCATCTTTCTTTTTGACAAAGAGGACGGGTTCTCCTGTTGAATAGGAGCTTGGCCAGATAAAACCTTTCTCTACATTCTTTGAAATGTAGGCACTGAGTGTATCTGATTCTTGGTTTGATAAAGAGTAGATCACCCCAACTGGAGGTAGAGACCCCTCCAGCTCAATATCATGATCACAGGAACAGTGAGGAGGAAGTTTCTCTGCTCTCTCCTTGAAGAGCACATCCAAATAATGGTGATAACCAGAGGGAAAAGCCTTCATCACAGCTTCTATTTCTTCTGGCTCTTCCTTTTGTCAGAGAATTGGCAAAAAAGAGCCATGATTAACCATCTCCACCTTTAGTTCAAATATGCCTATCCAAAGATAATCCAACAAGGAAGTCTTGCCATGGATTAACCACCAATTGTATATCAATGGCAGTCACTAACAAATATATAAAACCACTGCTTATTCCCCTCTCATCCGATGAAATCAGTTTCTCTCTCTTCTATTTATCTATCTTACTCAATTTCTTAGCTTTTCTATCATCTCTTATCAACATCATAATCTTCTTATACACTTAAACACAAAATTTGTAACTAGAGTTGGTACAATCTTTCATATAATTCTTACCAATGTAATACTAAACAGATCTTTATCTAGCTTGTTGTAGCACTGCCAGTATTTACAAATTTACCTCTATCCTCTCCTATACTTGTATTCCACCTCTTAGGTACTTAGCTCTTTCTTACTTTCCTCATCCTACTTCTGTTAATTCTATCCTCTTAGTTATTCCATTTATAACAGATTTACAGTCTCAACTCTTCAGAAAGAACAATAATGAGGTACAATACAACATGAAAACCATAGAAGGTTATGAACTATCAACCATTCCTCTACTAGATGGACCCAGCTATAGTCACTGGTACCTTCAAATAATAATGAATTTAAGATCTAAAGATCTTATTGAGGTATGTGGAAAACCTTTACCATCGGATGCCTTCATTACTGCCAAAAACAAATGATACAAGTCTAGCTACAAAGAACTCAACATAATCACCTCCAACATCATTAAAAGAGTGTTTTGTAAAGTTGTCAACAACAAAACTAATGTAAAATCCAACATACTCTGAGAGAAACTGAATGAAAAATATTCCTCAAAAAGAGCAGTCAACAGAGGAAGTGTCTGGATGGATTGGCAATGAACCTTCAACTATGGAAACTTACAATCATACATTGATTCATGCAGAAGAATGATAATGGAACTTGATTCAGCTGATATCAAAGTCACTAAAAAATTTCTCTCTTTCTCACTACTTGGAAAACTTGGTGGAGAATCGCAACTAAACCAGCTTATAGAAGTCCTAACACTGAATGAAGTACTAATTGAAAAACCAAATATAATACTAAATAGACTACAAGAGTTTGCCAGCTTACTACTGTAAAAAAGCTCTAATCGCACTAAAAATCCCTCAGCACTCTTCTCTGCTTCAAATGAACCCTTCAAAAAGGTGTATTATTGTTCAAATGGAAGGCACAACCAACTTTGCACCACTCATAAAAAGGAAGATTGCTGGGCTGAAAATCCTCATCTAAGAACGTAAAGAAGATAAAAGAAAAGCAAACTATATAAGGTCTCTGCTCATCTTTTCGTCGCAACTGCTTTAATCAATTCACCAAAAACATCCAATGAAACCCTGAATGACCTAGTTGTCGACTGTGGTGCCAACAATGAATAATTATTTTTGTCTTTAGCAAAATCTGTCAACATACCTATTTCCACTGGAGATGTAAATAGCACCCTAATTGCTTGTGGAATTGGAACAGTCAATATAATATGCAACAACAAAATTCTATCTCTAGAAAATTGCCTCTACGTTCCAAAACTAAAATGCAATTTAGTCAGCTTACTCAAATTATTCAAAAAACAGCTTACCGTTCATGGAGAAGACAGAAAATTTGTTCTCAAATCAAACGATGAAACTATTTTAGATGGAAATATAACTAACCAATTAATGTACATCAACTATTTTTTGCCAAAATCACTACTTACATCCAAAAAAAATCTATCAATGATATGGAACAATCAACTTGGACACCCTGGGATCTCTATACTCATGGAAATGGGTTTACCTACAAGCAGAAATGATTGTATGGTATGTAAAAAACATAAAATACACCAGCTTCCTTATTAAGGAAAATTAGAAGAAGCAAAGCTTACCCTAGACTGTATACATGTTGATTTAGTCAGACCAATTTCTCCATCTTCCTTATCCTGATTTTCTTACTTTCTCACTATAGTCAATCAAGCCACTGGCTTCAAAATTGTTAAATCTATAAAAAGAAAATCAGAAGCCTTTCAAAACTTTCTCTCAGTGAAAATACTGATGGAAAATAAGCATGAAAGGAAACTAAAAAAGCTAGTTTAAGACAGAGGTGGCGAGTTTCTTAATAACCAGTTCAAAGAGCTTTCTGAAGAATGTGGATTTATTCACATCTTTTCTCCACCAGAAACACCTCAGCATAATGGATATTCCGAATGAGCCAATAGAACTATACTAGAAAAGGCTTGTTGCTTAATTAATCCTAAAATCTTCCTAAAGACTTCTGGGCTGAAGCTGTAAACACCTCAGTTTTTCTCTCAAATATCAGTCCTACAATCTCTCACAACAACAAATCACCTCACCTACTATGGCACAATCTCCCGGCTCAAATAAACTGACTAAATACCTTTGGCTGTAGAGCCATCATGTTTAATCAACATAAACACAGGGACTGGAAGCTCGCTCCTCCTGGTTCCAAAGGAATCTTTTTGGGGTATGAGAATGAAAATTCTTCGTATTGAATATTAAGATTAAATGACTCAAAATTATAATAACTCGCAATACCATATTCAATGAGAAGATATTCCCAAAACTTAATTCCTGAAATTACAGAACTCAGGGTGAAGACAATTGGTGCTGGTTTCCTGGCACAAATCTGAACAATCAAGAAGATCTTCAAAGTATTGAGGAAATTACTCCAAGGGTAGATAAAATCCCAATCAATGGAGATTCCATTACTTCAGAGATGGTAGATTAAATCCATCATGAAGATATTCAGACTAACTCACAAATAAACCGTCTACCAAGAATCAAAATAATAGGTCCTCATCATCTAACCTTAATCTCTAGTAACATCGATCAACTCAATGTACTTCCTTTTCCCAGAAGAGGAAATGCTCTTGTCACCACTACAATGAAAATACCTTCCACTTAAACAAATGCCTTAAAATTGGAAAAACAAGACCTTTGGCAAGAAGAAATTGACAAAGAACTCAACAACATGAATCAGCTTAATGTGTGGGAAGTAATGGACCTGAAGGAAGATTACAAAATCGTTGGTACTACTTGGATATTCAGGATCAAGACTAACGATCTCAATGAGGCGACAGAATAAAAAGCAAGACTATATGCTCAAGGATTTAGCCAAACACAAGGATGCAATTACAAAAAAGCCTTTGCTCCAACAGGAAGACTGAACTCACTACACACTCTAATAGAAATTTCCAGCAAGAATAATCTGGGATACTTAGAAATACCTCAAGGATTAAACAAAGATAAGTGACAAAAATTCCTGCAACTCAGGAAGGACATATATGGTCTAAAACAGGCACCATTAGCATGGTACAATCTATTGAAGGAATAGTTAGTGAAAACAGGTTTCAGTGTGAGTATACTAGATCCTTGTGCTTTCTTCAGGAAAAGAGAACCACTGACGTGGATATACATACACATTGATGACAATGTAATATTCAGCAAAAATATCACCTTGTTCAAAGAAGAAATAAAGAAGGAGTTTGACATAAATGATTTCGGACCAGCAGACTTAATATGAGGTTTAAAGGTGATGCAATCAAACAGGGAAATCATCTTAGATCAAAGAAATTATTCTGAAGCCTTAATAAATTTATACAGCATCAGTGATTGCAAAGAAACCTCCACTCCTCTTGTTCCAAATGAACACTTAGGACCTGCGACTGACAAATAAATCAAAAGTTTTGAGCTCCTAAGAATCAACTTCAGAAGCACTGTTGGCAGCATAAACTATCTAAGCACAGCAACTTGCCCCGATTTAGCCCACACAGTAAGTTCCTTATTGCAATATCTTGAAAATCCTGGCATTCAGAATTGAAAGAGCTTTCTTCACATACTACGCTATCTGGAGGGATCTCAAGAACTAGGTCTGCTCTATCCTAAAACTGGTAAGGAAGGCATCATCACATATAGTGATGCTGATTGGAGAAACTGAAAAGAAACAAGAAGATAAATATCTGGTTATCTGGCATCATTTGAAGTAGGGATAGTGATTTGGTAAAACAAGAAAACAGCAATCTGTATCAACTTCAACTGCTAAAGAAGAGTACAAGTCTTTCTGTGACCTAACGTCTGAACTCCTTTGGCTCAAGCAATGGACAGCCAAAATCAGGATCAGAAATGCACAGTTTGCAATATTATAATTTAATGATAATCAAAGATTTATAAACACTGCAAACGTCAATAGAAACTTCAACAACAAATGTATGAAACATTTTGACATTCAACTCCACTTTGTCAGGGAAGCGGTACAATCAAAAGTTTTTTTACTAAAATAAATTCCAAGGGGAGACATGCTAGCAGACCTTTTAGTCAAATCTGTCAATAGGAAGGTATTGGAAAGAGCACTATGTGTTCTGGGAGTTTTGAGACTAAACGTGAGGGGGGATGTCAGAAAATTGGCCAAAAAGAGCCATGATTAACCATCTCCACCTTTAGCTCAAATACACCTAAGTATCCAAAGATAATTAAACAAGGAAGACTTGCCATAGATTAACCACTAATAGTAAATCAATGGCAGCCACTAAAAAATAAATAAAACCAATCCTTATTCCCCTCTCATCCAATGCAATCAATTTCTCTCTCTTCTCTTTATTTGTCTCACTCCAATTCTTATTCTTTGTCTCACTTAACTTCTTATTCTTTGTCTCACTCCACTTGTTATTCTTTGTCTCACTTCACTTCTTATTCTTTGTCTCACTCAATTTCTTAAGCTTTCTATCATCTCTTATCAACATCATCATCTTCTTATACACTTAAACACAAGCTTTGTAACTAGTGTTGGTACAATCTTTCATATAATTCTTATCAACATAATACTAACCAGATCTTTATCTAGCTTGTTGTAGCACTGCCAGTACTTACAAATTTACCTCTATCCTCTTCTATACTTGTATTCCACCACTTAGGTACTTAGCTCTTTCTTACTTTACTCATCCCACTGCTGTTAATTGTATCCTCTTAGTTATTCCATTTATAACACCTTTTCATCCCACAACTCATCCAGGGAGTCATGATAAGATGAAGGAGGAAGTTCCACATTTCCAAGGAAAAGATGAAGTGAAGATACAGAATTATTTTCTCCAACATCTTGAATGTCTTTGAAGACTCTATCTCTAGATCATAGTAATTACTGATGGTAATTACAGGAAGGAATATGGACAGAAGATGAAAATGATGGTGTTATAGAATCACCAACCAGAGCTTCACATGATTTGGAAGAAGAAAGCTAATTACTGGAAGATTTAGAAGGATCGTAGTAGTCCTTATGATCAGCATTAAAGGTGATCAGCCATTGCCTCCAATCAATAGATGGATGAAATGATTAATAAAGTCAAAGCCCAATATGAGGTCTTCTCCCCTGGTAGTATAAATCACTAAAAAGTCCCATTAAAAGCTTGGGAATGAAGGAATCTTAACCATATATTTGGTATGGTGAGTCACAAATAAGGAAGGGGACTCAGAGCAGTCCAAGACAATAAGTAAAATCTTCTCTGGGAGTTCTCAAATGGTCAAAGAATACTTGTGAGCAAACTGCTTTGCAATAAATGAGTTGGTAGCACCAGAATCAATGGGAATACTGTAAAAAATATCAGAGAAAGAAGAAAAAACAAACTTTTTGGTGAATTTTTGACACCAGTATACAGAATGCACAATTGTGCTCTGGGTGGAAAATAATGAAGGCCATTAAACACAACATGATATTCAATCAGGAATTTCCCTGGCTGGGTAAGCTGGCTCTCAGGCCTCAAGACTATCCTTCCCACCACAATAGGTGCGCCAGCCCTTCTCAGTTCTTCTTTCCTTTTCAGAACCCATCAACCTGTGGTCCCTATTCAGGAGGGAAGAATGGGGCTTTTCCCTTTTCTGAATGCTAGAATTCTAATTATTAAGACTTGAGATTGAAGAATTTTGATGATGAGAAGAGCTTGACTTTGAGTCTTCAGTATTCTTTGCTTGATGCTGATTATTCTCCTTTTTCCTCTCATAGTACCTGGTATCAAGCTCCAGGGTAAGGTCCATTAAGTATTGAAGAGAATAAATAGTTGAAGGTTGGGAGGCCAATTGATCCAGAATTCTGGAAGCCAATCCCTTCCTGAAATGATGACTAAGAGCCATTTCACCCCAATCCCCAATTATTGACACTAGACCTCTGAAATCAGAAATGTATGATGATACATGTCCACCGTCTTTCATTCTTAGGCCATGCAACTCTGCTTTAGATTTTCTAACTTCATTTGGATCCCCAAATAAAGTAAAGAGTTTGGATTCAAGTAAGGCCAAGTTATTGAGAAGGTGTCATGGGGGCTCTTGGATAGAAAAGAAGAGTGGCCTGGCACTCAGGAATCAAGAACTCACTTGGAAGGCTCCAAGGGAAAAGAGAGATAAAGCAGAATGAATTTCTTCAAGAAGGATAAGAGTAAGAATAAGGACAAGTATGTCAAAGATAAGAAAGAGTAAGTGAAGCCAATGGCCAGGGAAATAAGGAAGCCAAAAGCCAAGGAGCCAACCAAGTCAATCCCCAATTCACTGTTTCAACCTGCCAGAAAAGGAAATGGAACTAGTAAAGGATATGACCACCAATATCCACTGACAGGCAAAGAAGAAAGGTGCAAATGACTGACTTAAGAATATGAGTATTTACTTTCATAAGTGAAAAGAAAAATAAAGATAAAAATAAACCCAATATATCAATTAACTGGGGAAAAAGTCCCCAGGTGATGAAAGGTGGCCAGTATATGTGAAGAGCTGAAGGGCTGATCTTGGAAGGTGAGTCACCGGCTTTATTGTCTTAATTGGCCCAATACAGCTCTGGCCATCTTGAAAACTGAACTGTGGGACTGCATTGCCACAGTGAGAATGAATTGGCCCAATTAGCCCAAGGCCATACAGGATACTTGAGTATTACCTGTATGAACCAATTGAATTGTCCAAGGAATGCTGAAGTACTTGCTTCCTTGACAACTGATTGAAATGATGTAATACCCCTGAGAAATTCCCCTATGAATAACCCTGAATTGAACTGCCAACCCAACTCCTGCAGGGCCAGGTGGTTGGGGCCCTTGAATAGTCTTCTGATAGCCGCCATGGATTGCAAGACTGATGAGCTGAAGGGTCCCCCTTCAAAATGGGCTTTGGATTTTGGGACCTTGATTTGAAATCATGGAATTTGGTCCTGAAAGCCTCAGCATTGAATTGATGAGCAAAAATGGTGCATAATGGTATATGATACCATATATGCACCACTCCTGCAACCTTGAGTATGGCGTGCATGGAGGGATGGGAAGAATTCCCCTTAAGTTGAGGAAAAGGATTGAGCTGAGCTGATCTGGTGGCCTCTGGTGGTTACCAGAGGCCATGGGCTGAAATGTGATCCATGGCGGTCCTTGGCAAATTGTGTCCTGAGGAACTTTATGGCCATTTTGGTTTTCATGGGATTTGGGGCCAAAAATGGATCAGGTGGGCCCAATTGTGGTTTGGGACCAACCTGGCCTTGGGGGCTAGTGGGCTTCCCCCTTTGGCCCCTTTTGGCCTCATTGGATTAGGACAAAAAGGGGCCTGATTGGCCCATGGACCATGGGCCGTAGAGGCTGTAGGGGGCCTAAATGGCCCAAAAAGGCCATTTAGGCCCTAGACCCCCTAATGAAAGGGGGTGGCCCAAAGATGATGGTTATAGCTGGGGGGCGCAGAGCCCCCTAGGAGACAAAAGGACACCCCCAGGCCCAAAAACCAGGATAGAGACCTGGGGGTTGGAGATATGGAAATTGGCCAGGAAGGCCAATGATGGCAGGATATGGCCTGAGGCCATGAAAGGCCAGGGGAAGGTAATATTTCCAAAGGGGGCCAGCTGTCCATAAAATATATTGTGTGGCCAATTGGCCCCAGCTTGGTTCCAGGCTAAATTGCCGCAACACCATGGAGGAGGGTCATTGCTTGTGGTTGTGACAGTACCCCCTACCTTGAATGGTGAGCTCCTGAGCACCAAGATAAGGTAAGAGCCTGTTGAGGATGTTGAGACAGATTGGGAATAGGGATTACAGAGGTATTGATTCTGGAAAAGAAAACTTTGCACTGATATTGATGATGGCATATGAGATGGGGTTGACTTGGTCCTCTCTTGACATTTGGCTTCAAAAGTGTTGACAGATTGATTTTGGTGTGGAATTGTTTTTGGCATTATTGATTATAATAAAGAAGATTTTAAGGAATCATAAAGAAATAGAAGAAAAGAAAAACAAAGAATAAAGAAAGGAATAAAGAATTAAAAAGGAAAGAAAATTTTGAGGAGGATTTCAATCTTCATCACGGATTTTGACAGTTGTTTTTGAAAGTGGCCAAGGACCTGGAAAACAGACTTTGATGCCAGGTGCTCACAGAGTGGCCAAGGTGATGTTTTGAAAGATTGTAGACCCCTCAGGGAGGTGCACACCATGAGAGGAACTTACTTGTGGTAGTTACCACTCCTGCCAGTACCATAAATATAGAAAAATCTTGTAAAAGGAATGTGTTGAATGGATAATGTCTTGGAAAAGGAATAAGACAAGGGATGGTCCATTTTTGCAAGTGTAAATGGCTATAGATTGGAATTGATGCTGAAGCCAGGCCAAAGATCTGTGTCCAAATTGCAAAGTGCTTACAGAGCGGCCAAGGGGATGCTTACAACAAAGAAGAGTAGAATACCCCTAAAGGTGCATACCAGGAGTGGGACCTAAATTTGGTAATTTATCTCCCAGGAAAGCACCATAAAGAATCAATCTTTTGAAGGATTGGGTCCTGGCTTGTCAGGATATAAGAAATGAAAATCTTTGATGAGTTCAGGACAATTCTTCAGGTTTTCAGTTGGTTACCAAGTGGATCTTTCTGAGTCTTGACTTAAACCTTTCCATTCCACCAGATACCATAGCTTTCCTCTCTTGAGCTTTGAATCCAGTATTTGAGAGACTTTCCATTCCTCTTATTCATCAATGATTATTGGAGGACAAGGCTCTTGATGCCGATTTGGAATTGTTGATGTCTTGACTGGTTCGAAGAGGGAAATATGGAAGACTGGGTGGATGGATTTCCATTGAGATGGAAGCTTGAGGTGGTAAGCATGAGTACTGACTTCCTTCAAGATTAGAAATGTACCCAGTCATCTTTCAAACAGTTTTTTGGTGGGTCTAGTTGATTTGATGTTCTTGGAGGAGATCCATACCAGGTTGCCAGGATTGAAATCAGGTGGACTTGCTCTACTTTTATCTGCATACCTCTTAAACCGGTTTATGGCAGATTCAAGTTCTCTCTTAACATCTTTCTGTACTGATTGGATTGTTGTTGATAGCCTTCCAGCAGGATTGTCTTGAGTGATTTTAACAGAATAAAATTGTGGATCTCATCCATAAACAGTGAAAAACGGTGATTGCTTGGTTGAAGAGTGGTCAGAATTATTGTAGGAAAATTCATCCAGAGGGAGCCAGGTGTTCCAATCATCTTGATGATAACTGACATACATCCAAAGATAGTTCTCTAGTATCTGATTTACCCTCTCTGTCTGTCCATCAGTTTCTGGATGGTAAGCAGTTGAAAGATCTCTTGAAACTTTGAGCTTCTGACAAAGATTGGTCCAAAAGGAAGAAACAAAAAGAGGACCTCTATCACTGATAACGCTTGAAGGAAGGCCATGCTTTGAAAAGATATTCTTGATGAATAAATGGGCCAAATCTAGTGAAGTGATTGGAGACATTGTTGGAGTGAAAACTGCCATTTTTGAAAATCTATCCACTATGACAAGGATTGAGTCAAATAAATTGGACAATGGCAATTGAGTGATGAAATACATTGAAAGACAAATCCAAGGGCCATTTGGAATTGGAAGAGGTTTGAGGAGTCCAAACTTCTTATGATGAATCTTCTTGTTTCTTGAACACTGTTGACAGGATGAGACATAATCCTTGATAAATTGAGTCATGCCAGACCAGTGGAAATCCCGCTTGACTAGTTTGAGAGTCTTCTCTTGGCCAGGGTGTCCAGCTAGAGGAGAGTCATGGCGCTTTTGAAGAATGCTGAGCTGGATTGTGGGGACATTTGGGACCACCACCCGATCTTTGAATAGCAGAGGTTGAGAAGAGGAATCAAGAGAATAATCCTGAACAAATTTACCTTTGCCCAATTCTTGAAGGATACTTCTGTACTGAGGATCTTGCCATAACTTCTTCTGAATTGATTCAATCAAATTTGAAAAAGATTCCACCTTCACTGCAAAATATCTTGAGGGTTGAACTTCATCTTGCTGAATGAGCTGTTGAAAATTCATTGAATTTTTGCTGATGAAATCCTTCCCCCTCTCTGGATAAACATCATACAGACATGATAAGGCTTCTGTAAGAGTAGCTAGGCAGCCAGGGTTGTAAGTGATTGAAAAATGAAATTCAGAAAGGAATTCAGCCCAGTGGGCTTGACGGCAAGTAAGAACTTTTGAAGACATGAAGTATTGAAGAGAACTTCAAAAGGGGAAGCTGAGCTCAGCTGGTATAAGCTTGTGGCTGTTGAATGCAATGGGATGTTTTCCTGAGTCAGAAACCTGACTCAGTACAGCACCCAAGGCATAATTGGATGCATCGGTCTCTACAATGGTGGGTAGAGAAGGATTTAAATGGGAAAGGATTGGAGCAGTGGTGAAAGCCTCTTTGAGTTGGTGAAACTGACTGAGAGCTTCCTCATTGAGGGGGAAACAGGAATCTTTCTTGAGGAAACTGGTGAGTGAACTGATCTTTGCATAATTCTTGATGAAACGGCGGTAGAAGTTGGCAAAGCCAAGAAATGATTGAATAGCCTTGAGGTTTGTTGGAGGAGGCCAGCTAAGAATCTGCTGGACCTTTGCTTGGTCCATCTTGGGGCCTTCAGAAGAAACAACATAACCAAGATATTCTACACTAGAAACATGAAAAAGGCACTTTGGAGCCTTAGCAAAGAGTGTATTGGCTCTGAGTCTGGAAAGAACAGTGGACACGTGAGTGACATGTTCTTCCTCAGATTTGGAAAAGACCATAATGTCTTCCAAATAAACCACAACATAAACCTCCAGAAGATCTTGGAAAATGCCATTGACAAGATTGTGAAAAGAGGGAGGAGCATTGGTGAGCCCAAATAGGATAACCAAGTACTCATAACTCTCATATTTAGTTCTAAAAGCTGTCAAATGTTCATCACCCTCCTTAATTATGAGCAGGTTATATGCACCACACAAATTAATCTTGGAGAAAATAGAAAAACCATTAAAGACATTAAGAAGCTGATTCATAGGAGGAACAGGATACTCGTTCTTCCTAGTCACAGCATTAAGTTTGTGGTAATCAACACACAAACGGAGGCCACCATCTTTCTTTTTCACAAAGAGGACGGGTGCTCCTGTTGAGGAAGAGCTTGGCAAGATGAAACCTTTCTCTACATTCTCTGAAATGTAGGCCCTGAGTGTATCTGAATCTTGGTTTGATAAAGAGTAGATCACTCCAACTGGAGGTAGAGACCCCTCCAGCTTGATATGATGATCACAGGCGCGGTGAGGAGGATGTTTTTCTGCTTTAACCTTGGAGAATACATCCAAATATTGGTGATAGACAGAAGGGACAACCTTCAACTCGGTTTCTACTTCTTCTGGCTCTTTCTCTTCATCCCACAACTCCTGCAGGGAGTCATGATAGGATGAAGGAGGAAGGTCCATATTTGCAAAAAAGAGGTGAAGTGAAGATACAGAATTATTTTCTCCAACATCTTGAATCTCTTTGAGGACTTCATCTCTAGATGATAGTAATGACGGATGGGAATTAAGGGAAGGAATATGGACAGAAGATGGAAATGATGGTGTTCTAGAATCACCAACAAGAGCTGCACATGATTTGGCAGAAGAAAGGTAATTACTGGAAGATTTTGAAGGATCATAATAGTCCTTAAGATCAGCATTAAAGGTGATCAGCCCTTGCCTCCAATCAATATATGGATTAAAATGATTGAGAGAGTAAAAGCACAATATGAGGTCTTCTCCCTTGGGAGTATCAATGACTAAAAAGTCCCATTCAAAGCTCGGGAAAGAAGGGAGCTCAACCATATATTTAGTATTGTGAGTCACAAAAAAAAGAAGGAGACTCAGAAGAGTCAAGAATGATAAGAGGAATCTTCTATGGGAGTTCTGACATGGTCAAAGAATACTTGTGAACAAACTGCTTTCCAATAAATGAGTTGGTAGCACCAGAATAAATGAGAATACTGTAAAACATATCAGAGAGAGAAGAAAAAACAAAGAATTTAAGAGAATTCTTGGCACAAGTATTCAGAATACCCCATTGTGCTCTGGATGGAAAACAGTTAAGACCTTTGAACACAACATGATCTTCACTCAGGATTTTCCCTGGCTGGGAAATTTGCCTGACAGTTGGGTGAGTTTGTTTTGAGGCCTTTTGAAACAGGACTCAAGACTATGCTTCCCACCACAATAGGTACATAACCCCTTCTTGATTATTCTTTCTTTTTCAGAATTCATCAACTTGAAATATTTATTCAATAAAGAAGAATGGGGCTTGTCCCTCTTCTGAAAATTCTTCTTCTTTTGACTTGAGCTTGAAGAATTTTGAGGATGAGAAGAACTTGACTTTGAGGATTCTGGCTTCTTCTCTTGATGATGACTCTTTTAACTTTTCCTCTAATTGTATCTAGTATCAAGCTCCAGGGTAATGTCCATTAAGTATTGAAGAGAGTCAATTCTTGAAGGATGGGAGGCCAATTGATCCAAAATCCTGGATGGAAATGCCTTCCTGAAATGATGAATAAGGGCCCTTTCACCCCAATCTCCAATTCTTGAGACCAAAATTCTGAAATCAGCAATGTATAATGATACATTCCCACCTTCTTTTATTCTTAAAGAATCCAATTCTGCTTCAGCTTTTCTGATTTTATTTGGGTCCCCAAATAAGGTGAAGAGTTGAGATTCAAACAGTTTCCATGAATTGAGAAGGTAATTTGGATCTTTATTGGTGAGATTGGAAAGATAAAGCTCAATCCACTTTGAAGCCCTGTCAATGGGAAATGAAGTGGCATAAAGGACCTTCTTTCTGTCTTGAGGGAATTTTTCTGGATCATTATGAAAAATCAGTTGACAAGACTGAATAAAACTTCTAACTTTGAAGGGCTGAGTCCCATCAAAGCATTCTGGTGCCTTCATAGATGGAGTATTGAAGGCGGGTGGTCTTTATCCTTCAGAGGATGAAGCTGCTTGAAGATTGGCCATAATCTGAGTCATTTTCTGCATGATGGCCAATAAAGATGGTTCAGACTGATTATACTGGGCTAGAGTTGGCCCTCCAGTACCTTGGGATGCCCCCACAGGAGCAGGGACACCTTCAGTACCATCAGACCCTTCCTCTTCCACAGAATTCTCCTCCTCCTCTTCACCATCTTCACCTGGACCCTTGAAAGTGGTCCTTGCAGTTCCTGGGAATCCACCAACTACTCCTAAAAATGAGCTTCATCTTCTTGGAACTCTTCCTTCCTTCCTGGATGGTGCTGCTCCTTCCACATTTGGTCCTCTTTCTAAATGGGTCCTCAGTTGAGAAACTGTTGGGGTGCCATCAAGAGGAGCTCTTGGAGTTGTAGTGAGAACAGCTTGAGTTCTGGCCTGAGATCTTGCCTGCCTTGCAGGAGGTGAGTGTTGGATGGGCATGATTTCAGGATAAAAATGAAAATAAAATGAACAATAATCAAGATTTGAAGATGAAAACTTGGGGAAATTTGAAATAAAGCTTGAAGTCAAAAGTCAAAATCAATATCTTGAGGAAAATCAATAAATCAAAATAAGATCTTCAGGTAAATCAATCAATTAAATATCAAATGAAAACTTGAAGTCAATTAATCAATAATTCAAATCAATTAAAATCAAAATCTTGCAGAAAATCAATCAATCAAAATGAATCCTTGAAGCAAAATAAATTTATATCAAAATTCTTGATGTGAAAAATCAGCAAAATCAATGAAATCTTCAGGTCAATCAATTTTCTTGAGGTTCATATCAATTTATGTCAAATAAATAAATCAAATCAAAATCAGGTGAGCTCTTCCTTAAAAATAGAAATTCTTGAAAAATGAATCAAATATGAATCTTGATGTGTAGAATTTGTCTGAATAACTTGATGAAAAATTTGAAAAAAAAATGAAAATTAAGATTACGCCTGAATTATGAATGAATTAAAAATGATGCTTTGAGATAATATTTCAAAAAAGAGAAAAAAAGAATAAAATTGGGTAAGCTTTCAATTTTCAGAATGAAGAATGAATGAGAGAAAACTGAGAGGTGACGACAAATCATAAAGCTCATAAGCATTAAAGAGTCATAATTTCAATGAATGAAAGAATTAAAATAATAAAAGAATGAAAAGAAATTATGAGTTAATTAATATAGGGTGTTGGTAAACACACGTAAGCCCTTACGTGTTTTTACCAATTTATGGTAAAAACACGTGACCTTAATTTTCAAAAAAAATTCCTCAGACTCAGTTTTGAGGATTTTTTTAATTTTTTTTTGCCATATTTTTCCCGACTTGGCATGTCAATAAGCACAAATTTTTTCAAAATTTTTTTTTGCCAAATTTCACAAATTTGGCCAATATGCCAAAATGGCATATTTTTTTCAAAAATTCATTTAAAATCTTCCCACTTATGAATTTCCTTAATTTTTTTTAAAATGAAGGGTTCAATGTGAAGTATAAAGCACCAGAATCCCATAATTTTGGGAATTTTTTTGGGTGGGACAAGTGAAGGCACAAAAAGGGTTTTTTTTTCAAATGTTTTTTCCTGTCATTGTAATATGCCTATTTTTAAAAAGTGAACTTAATAACTTCCCACTTATGAATTTCCTTCATTTTTTTTTAAATTAAAGGGTTCAGTCTGGAAAATAAAGAACCAGAAGCTCATGAATTGGGAAATTTTTTTGGGTGGGACAACAAGTGAAGGCGCAATGAGTGTTTTTTTTTCAACTGTTTTTTTTCTTGTGTGTAATATGACTACTTTCAAGTACAAAAGGTCCACATGTTTGATAAAAAAGCAGACTGAGGTGGGATTTAAGCAATAAATATGACTGAGGAGGGGTATAATTGGCATAAATTGTATATGCAAAAATCATTCAATCAGAATCAACCTCCAAAATAGTGGGTTTTTTCTGAGAGGGGGGAGGAAGATTGGACAAATACAACATTCTGTGTTTCTTAAATTTATCAGCCCACCCCAGGGCTTGTGCTTGGGCATGAATCTCCCAATTCACAGTAATGGGGGGGACTGGATAAACTTTAGAAATGATGATGTCAAAGGAAGAAAATGAGAACAACTATTCAAGAAGCAGATGAAAATGGGGGGATTATCATTTGGAGGACAGAAATAAGGGAAAAAAGAAAAAGATTGGGTTGTGGAATAAAATAAAACTGGTCTTTTATACTTATTTGCAATTGGATCCCCCATGTCAGGCATGGACATCCACTTGATTTTTGGAGCCTGGCCAGCATCTTCATACCATTCAATTCTTTCCAAATAAGAGGATAATGAGGGAATTAAGGTGTTCATGGCTTCATAAAGGTCTTGATTTTGTTGAATTTCTTCAGCCAAGTCACCTCTGACATCAGCCCATTGATCTTGAGTCTTGTAAATGAAGTGGGATACTGTTCTGTAGCCACAGTTTCCATAACCCTGGACATTGATGGCCTTGAAGGTGTATTTCAATAAAAACTTGGGCCAGTCTTCTGAGCCAGTTATCTGATAAAATAAGTTCAAAAAATGAATAAACATCAAAATAAACAACATAAAATTACATTAAAAAGAATCAGAAACTCACAAACAGCTTGTAGCATTCATCACTTGTGTGATAGTTGCTTTGACAATGCTCACAGGTCAAGTCAATTGCATCATAGATATTTAAACTGGTGGCAGGCTTGTGTGATTTTCTTTGTGATGTTTTGCTTCCAATTGCCAATCTTCTTGACCTTCTAAGGGTTACTTCTGATTTATTTAATTCAGTTGCTGAGGGTAGTGAATCTGATGAACTGATGGATTTAGATAATGAGTCCTCAGAATCTTCAGTATTTTCAGATGAGTCCACTTCCATAATTGGAGAGGGGACATCTGACTGGGATCTTGAAGTTGTTGTGCTGGTCACTTTTGATGGGGGTCTTCCTCTTCTCTTGGATTGACTTTCAATAATTTCAAATCTTGAAGGTTCTCTTTTGTTTTTCTTCTTGGCTCCTTGGGGTCTTCCACGGATATTCTTGCATTCTAGAGGGTCTTCATAATATTGATCATCCTCTTGACTCTTGGGAATTTGATCAAATGGGACTTTTCCAGTCAAAA
The DNA here is from genome assembly GCA_023105745.1 of Austropuccinia psidii. Taxonomy (NCBI): domain Eukaryota; kingdom Fungi; phylum Basidiomycota; class Pucciniomycetes; order Pucciniales; family Sphaerophragmiaceae; genus Austropuccinia; species Austropuccinia psidii. Next base: position 42,964,573 of record JALGQZ010000009.1, read on the forward strand.
CATCTTGAAAATGTTGGAGTATTGGAGTGATTTCTGCCATTGGTCTTTGAAACAGGTCTTCCCCAATGTCTTCAAATATTTTCTTGGCTTCATTCTTTCTTTCTTTTTCAACACTTTGATCATCACCTTGAAAACCAGTCTGAGAAGAATATGACAAATAAAATCAGTTAATAAGAAAGAAAATAATAAGAAGAAATTAAAAAACCCTCACAGGCAAATTCAAATGCCATTGAGGATGGAAGTCTGATAATTCAAGCCTTTGGCGCTTGGCAAATGCCTTTTGGGTCTTATGCTTGCAAGGAATGCCTTTATAATTGTTGTATTTGTTGGTGCATTTTTCATTTGGAGGAAATGTTGTTTTGAAATTTTCAAAGGCAATCTGAAGAGAATAATGAGACACCTTGCCATTGAGGGAACAGATGTGTGGAGGAAAATTCTTGACATGGACAATCATTTCTTTGGAGATTCTGTTGATAATTTCAATAAATTGTTTTCTGAATGCCATGTGGAGTGCCCTGACTACCTCCAGGAGAGTACCAGTGGACTTTTGTAGCCAAAGTTTAACCATTGCATGGGCACCTTCAACTCTTGAGGTGGATCCCACACCCAGGTGGCAATGGTGGTTGGTCCAGGCTGGCACATAATACTCCTTTAGAGGAAGCCAGGTTTTTTCCAAATACTGCAAGACCTCAGCATTTTTAACTTGCTTTTGAAGCTTCTTCCAGTTGTCTTTGAAAGACTTTTCAGTGGGTGAATACATAAGCTGAGAAAAGAATCCCAAAGTCATTAATAAAGACAATAATAAGAAAAAAAGTGAAATAAAATGAAATAAAGTGAAGAAGTATATTACTTGATTCCAAAGGCCCATAAAATTTTCAAAATCAGTTCCATGACCAATTTTATTCATGCAATGAGCAGATACATCCTTGTTGATGTGCCAAATGCATAGCATGACTTTGGAGTCTGGGAAGAGCTTCTTAATAGAGTTTTTCAAGGCCAGATCCCTGTCAATAACAATAACTGGAGGGGGAACAAGATTGGTGTTGTTGAGGACCTTTTCAATGTATTGATTTAATGCCCAAGTATATGAAGTTTCATTTTCATTCTTCATCAAACAAAAAGCCCCAGAAAAGGTCTTATTTGTTGAGCTGAATCCAACAATATGAAAAAGGGGCATTTTTTACTTATTGGTTTTATAGGTACAATCCATAAGAATGACATGAGGAAAGCCATGAAGAAGTTTTATGGCCAGGGGGACGTAAAAAAAAGGAGGTAATGTGTCCCTCAGAATCCCTTGCAGAGGACCAAACAGAATTTTCTTGTTTGAGAGTGTCAAAAAGAGCATCAATGGGCCTTCTGCCTTGCAGTTTGTCTTTCTTGATTTTCTTGACTTGGTTATAAATGTCTTGAAGGATTACAGGCCTGTCAGAATCCCTCTGGCTGCATAATTGGGCCTGAATTTGCCTTGGCATGAGGAGTGATTCAGACATTTGAGCAATTTGGGATGTTTCTTGCTCATTGAATTTCCTGAAAGCAGGATGTGCCATGATATTTTCAGTGGCATCATGGCTATGTTCAGGATTTTTGACTTTAAGAGTCCAAGTGGTACTCTTGGCATATTTCCTGGCATAAAGTCTAAAAGGACAGTCAAGCTTTCTTGAGGTGACTGTTTTGGAGGGCCTTTTGTTGGGATTTGGGGTGCCAGACGTGTCACAACATATTTCAATTTGGTTGTGGGTCATATTGGACCTCAAGGTGGACACAGCATACCCCTGAGCCCTGGCAACATTACTCTCTGCACATGTTGCCAAAGAAGCTCAAGGGTCTGAAATTCACCTTCAGTGGGGGTTGAAGCATTTTTTTGATGAAAATTATGTATAAAAGTAAAAAAAGGGGGAATTGGGGGATTTGGAATGGGGTAAGAACCTTTCGAAATGTGAAAAAGAGGTGAAAAAAGGTGTGAAAAATGAACAGAAGTGGTTAAGAGTGACAGAAAGTGGTTTGAATGTGGGATTAATAGATGAGGGATGGTAAAAAATTGAAAATTGAGAGGCTTCAAAGCAGGTTGTTGTGGTGGAAAATGCAGTCTTTGGGGGAAAAAAAGAAAAAAAAGTGTGAAAAGCTTTGCAAAATGGCTTTGGTAATGCTGTTTTGCCAAAAAAAAACAATGGTTTGTGGTGGGGATAATGTGGATTATTGGGGTGTTTGAGCTTGTTTGTTCTTTTGGGGGGGGGCTGGGCAAAAAAATCTGAAACAATTTGGAGTTAGAGAGGTTTTGTGGGGAAAAAACCTCTTTTGCGCATGTTTTGGCCCAATACAAGCCCAATGGTGTTTCATTTTTAATTAAAGATGGGCCCAGGGCATCCTTTACATGTTTTTACCAAATTATGGCCAAAACACGTAAGCTCTTACGTGTTTTTACCAATACCCTTAATATAATGTCACAGGGGCTCTTGCACAGAAAACAAGAGTGGCCTGGAACTCAGGAATCAAGAACTCACTTGGAAGCCTCCAAAAGCATAAGAGAGATAAAGCAGAACTAATTTCTTTAAGAAGGATAGGAGTAAGAATAAGGACAGGCATGTCAAAGATAAGAAACAGTAAGTGAAGCCAATGGCCAGGGAAATAAGGAAGCCAAAAGCCAAGAAGAAAACAAAATGAATACCCAATTCACTGTTTCAACCTTCCAGAAAAGGAAATGGAATTAGTAAAGTATATGACCACCAATATCCACTTACAGGAAAAGTAGAAAGGTGAAAATTACTGACTTAAGAATATCAGTATTTACTTTCATAAGTTAAAAGAAAAATAAAGATAAAAATAATTCCAATATATTAATTAACTGGGGAAAAAGTCCCCAGGTGATGAAAGGTGGCCAGTATATGTGAAACACTGATGAGCTGATCCTGGAAGGTGAGTCACCGGCTCTATTGTCTGAATTGGGCCAATACAGTTCTGGCCATCTTGAAAACTGAACTGTGGGAATGAATTGGCCCAATTGGGCCAAGGCCATATGGGATACTTGAGTATTACCTGTATAAACAAATTTAATTGACCAAGGAATGCTGAAGTACTTGCTTCCTTGACAACTGATTGAAATGATGTAATACCCCTGAGAAATTCCCCTTTGAATAATCCTGAATTGAACTGCCAACCCAACTCCTGCAGGGCCAGGTGGTTGGGGTCCTTGAATAGTCTTCTGACAGCCGCCATGGATTGCCAGACTGGTGAGCTGAAGAGTCCTCCTTTTAAATGGGTGTTGGAATTTGGGACCTTGACTTGGAATCATGGAATTTGGTCCTGAAAACGTCACCATTGAATTCCTGCACAGTATGTTGCATAATGGTATATGATACCATATATGCACCACGCCTGCAACCTTGAGTATGGGGTGCATGGAGGCATGGGAATAATTCCCCTTAAGCTGAGGGGAAGGATTGTGCTGAGCTGATCTGGTGGCCTCTGGTGGTTATCAGAGGCCATGGGCTGAAATATGATCCATGGTGGTCCTTGGCCAAATTGGGTCCTGAGGGCCTTTATGTCCATTTTGGTTTTTATGGGATTTGGGGCCAAAAATGGCTCAGGTGGGCCCAATTGTGGTTTGGGGGCTAGTGGCCTGCCCCCTTTGGCCTCATTGGATTAGGACAAAAAGGGGACTGATTGGCCCACAGGCCACAGAGGCCATAGGGGGCCTAAATGGCCCTGATGATGGTTATGGCTAGGGGGCCCAGAAACCCTGGGAGACAAAAGGACACTCCCAGGCCCAAAAACAAAGATAGAGACCTGGGGGTTGGAGATATGGAAATTGGCCAGGAAGGCCAATGATGGCAGGATATGGCCTGAGGCCATAAAAGCCAGGGGAAGGTGATATGGCCAAAGGGCCATTGAACACCAAAGGGGGCCAGTTGGTCATAAAAGATATGGTGTGTCCAATAGGCCCCAACTTGGTTCCAGGCTAAATTGCCGCAAAACCCATGGAGGAGGGTCATCACTTGTGGTTGTGACAGAAGGTATTCTGGGTCTTTATTGGTGACATTAGAATGATAAGGCTTAATTCATTTTGCAAACCTCCCAATGAGAAATTAAATGGAATTAAGATAATTCTTTCTGGATTCATAGAAATTTGCATTGTAATTATGAAAAATAAGCTGGCAGGAATGAAAAAAACTTCAGACTTTGAAGGGTTGAGTACCACCAAAAATGTCTGGCGCCTTCATAGATAGATTCTTGAAGGCTGGTGATCTTGAGAATTCAGAAGATGAAGCAGCTTGAAGATTGACCATAATATGGGTCATTTCTTGCATAATGGTCAATAAATATGGTTCAGAATGATGATAGATAGCCTAATTATACTGGGATAAAGTTGGGCCTCCAGTACCTTGAGATACCCCCACAGGAGTAGAAGCAGCCTCAGTACTGTCAAAATCTTCCTCTTCCACAGAATTCTCCTCCTCCTTTGCATCACCTTCATCAGGCAATTTGAGTGTGGTCTTTGAAATGACTGGAAAAGCACCAACTACTGTTGAGAATGAGCTTGATCTTCTAGGCCCCTTTCCTTCCTTCCTGGATGGTTCTCCCTCTTCCATGACTGGTCCTCTGTCCAAATGGGCCCTCAGTTGAGGAGCTTCTGAGGTCCCATCAAGAGGTGCTCTTGGTGTTGGAGTGAGGAAAGCTGGAGCTCTGGTCTGTCTTACAGGAGGTGATTGTTGGACAGGCATGATTCTTAGAATGCAATGAAATAAAATTTAATGAAAAATCAATAATTTAATTTGGGGACTTGTGGAAATTCAACAAGAATGCTTGAAGTCAAAATAAAAAATCAATATCTTGAGAAATTCAATAAGTAAAATTGAAACAACTTCTGGTCAATTAATCAATTAAATATCAAATGAAATCTTGAATTCAATAGTCAAAAATGAATCTTTAAGGATAAATGAGTCAATGAGTAAATATCTTGATGAATTGAAATCAATAATTATTGAGGTAAATCAATCAATAATCAGAATCAAATCCATTCAAAATTAAAACAATAGAGTCTTCAGGTCAATTAATCTTGAGGTCAAAATTAAATATTTAAAATAAAAAAATCAAAATCAAATCAAGTAAAACTCTTTCTGTGATTAAAAATTCTTGAAGAGTATTTCAAAATGAATTGTGATGAATCAAGATCTGTTTCAGAAATGAGTTTTGAGACTAATCTAAATGAAAATTAAACCTGGACCTGAAAGAAAATTGAGTGGAATATGAATGACCAAAAGAATGGTCAGGCATACAATTTTGAAAGAAAAGGCAATTTTCATAATATTGAGAGAAAATTAATCAAGAGAAAATCAATTTCCATGAGAAAAATAGTGTTTGAAAATTGAGAATTTGAAGAAAGATCATCAGATTCATAAAAGAGTCATAATTGATGAATGAATTATTTTAATATAAAAAGAATAAGAATTTAAATAATCAATCATGAGCTAATTAATATGATGTCACAGGGTCTCTTGGGAAGAAAAAGAGTCTCCTGGAACTCAGGAATCAAGAACTCACTTTGAGGGCCCCAAAAGATAAAGAAATAAAATAAAAATATATTTCTTCAAAGGAAAATAAGAGCAAGTACAAGATATTCCAAAAGATAATAATAAGTCCAAAGGACAAGGATTAATAAATCAAAGCCAAGGCCAAAGAGCCAACAAAATGAATCCTCAATTCACTGTTTCAACCTGAGAGAAAGAACAATGGAATTTGTAAAGGACATGACCACCAACATCCACTGACAGGAAAAGGGAAAGGTGAGAGTTACTGAATTAAGAGGAGAAGTATCTACTTTCAAGAATGAAAATAAAATAATAATAAAAATAAATAAAATATATTCATTAACTGGAGAAAAAGTCCCCAGGGGTGAAAAGGTGGCTAGTATATGTGAAAAGCTGAAGACTGATCCTGAAGGATTGATCACCCAGATGTATTGACTTCTTTGGGTCAATAGAGATCTACCCATCTTGAGAAATGAACTGTGTGCCTTGAATTACCACAGTGGAATATGAATTTGCCCAGAAGGGCCAATTCCATACAGGTTTCCTGAATACAGCCTGTATGGACCAATTGCATTTTACAAGGAGTGCTGGAGTTCTTGATCTCTTGGAAACTGATCTTCATAAGGAACAACCTCTTGAAACTGCCCTTAAAGAATTCTGGACCAGCAATGCCTTGGGGGAATGCTGTTGAAATGAAAAGCCAACACCTGAAGGGCCAGGTGATTTGTATCCTCAAATGGTCTTGTGGATTCCACCATGCATTTCCAGCTTGGGTAAAATGAGTCTTTCCTTTGAAATGGACTGATGGGTTGATAGTGTGACTTGAAATGATGTAATTAAGTCTTGAAAGTGTCATAATTGGATTTCTGAGGAAAAATGGTGTGTAATGGTATATAATACCATATATGCTCCATTCCTGGTTCCTGCAGTGCAGGGTCCATAACTGAGGGAAAGTGTTTTTGTTGACCTTAGGGGAAACACTGCTGGACTCTAGTGGTTTCCAGAGGCCATAGGTAGAGTCTTGGTTCCTATAGTTTCTTATGGCAAATTTGGGGCTCAGGTGGGCCAACTTAGCATTGGGGGCTTATGGATTGCCCCCTTTTGGCCAAAAGGGGCCTAAATGGTGCCATGGCCTGCAGGCTGCATATGTGGCTTATGGACAATATGGATTGCAGATGGCAGGAGGTGGAAGCCATATGGGGCCTAAATGGCCCTAAACCCCCCAATCAAAGTGTCAGGATGAATCTATGAAGAGGTGATAATAATAGTATTTATCACCTGTACTATGACTGTGACATGGATAATAAAGATAAAAAAAAGTTTGGATTAGAATAAAAAGGGCTTTACTAAAAGCGTTTTAGTGGTGGTGAGCACTGTTGAATGCCCTGTGTGCAGCTTTATCAATTGGATTATAATAATAAAAGACTACAACAGTTATATTTATAATTATACCTGTCTATTTCCAAGAGTATAACTGTTTTGGACAGTTGTACTACATAGGAATTCAAGAGCAGGATGAGGAAACCTTTTCTGGTGGAGAAAAGGCCTCCTTTTATCCTAAAATGGGGTGGAGTGGCCCTCTAGGCCATCCACGTAGAGGAAGTGAAGAGCTTTTCACTTCTGAGTACTGGATTGTGATTTCCAAAAAGCCTGTATACACTGTATAGGGCTCAGATGTGGGCAGTTTTCACCAATACAGGGTGAAAAACTTCATCTGGGGACCACACAGCCCTCTTCTCTCATGTATGACGCGTAGAATCCTGTACAAAACCTGTATGCGACCCCAGTATTGAATGAACTATGAGTTATTGAAGTAGTGTGAGCCTTGAGGTATATCTTACATACCCAAATAGGCCACAATTATCTTAAAAATAAATTCTGAACTATGCATAACCCATAAGTCATGCATATATTCAAAATTAATCATTCTTGATTTCAGAAAAGATGAATGAATTTTTATTGAGTAAGTAAATCCATGGATTTAAGTCCAGATTTGGATTCTACACAAAAATTCACCTAGGGAAGCTCCATAGAGTGAATAAGCTCAAATCAACCCTTTGAGGTGGTAATATGGAAAATACTTCAATACCACATAAAACATCTGTGAAAGTTTTTGTTTTTCTCTATTTTATGCCAAAATAATAGGAATGTGAGAAATCCAATGTTAAATATACACTAATGATAGTGTTATTCATGTTTTGGGAACTTAATATTATGGTATTATTACATGCACTTTTGGTAGACCCATAGTAGATATATTACTTTAAGCTTGAATTTATATGTTGATGTAAAAAATAGGCAAGGGGACAAAAGATATCAAAGAGAGGGGGGGTACCCAACTTCTCAGGCCTCTGAGGCATGGACAGCTCCAAAGCTTGGATCCATGGCTGATCTTGGCCCAATTAGTAAACTAAAACCTTTTGGGAACTTGGTTACCATGTTACAACTTCAGTAAATCATAAGAAAATAGCAAATAACCTGCTATTTTGATGTGCCAAGGAAGTAAAGAGCAACTTAGACTCCTGTAACCATGTCAATTCTTAATGAATTACCATGAATAAACCCCAAAAGAGGAATTAAAACCCCTTTTGGACTAGTATCCATTGACTTCCCTCATAGAAACCAACCATATACTGCTATTTGCAATTCTACGTAGAAATGAGGTAAAAATTCAAAAATTCATTAAAAATACAATTCTTAATGGATCTTTCTGAAACATTCAGGACAAATTGAGAGCTGTGTAATTCATATAAAAACCAAAACCAAAACAATTATACTTTTATAAGTAAAATGGAATGTTTTACTTACAGTCCATTTTTGATGATTCCATGTGAAACACAGAATCTTTAAAAATTTACAGAAAATACATTCTGTGATGAAATTTCCAATAACATTGATACCTTTGAGAAATCAATGATTATTTTGGAATAAAAGAAGATTTACAGTTTTTACTCCTTTTATTCTTAACCATAAATGGGTTGGTAGTCACGTAAAAGCCTCAATTAAGTAATTATGATAATCTTACATGACAACAGATGATGAAATAAATAATCAAAAGTGATTCATTGTTTTCTCACTCACTGGATTTTCAGTTTGCTTCATGGCATGCCTCTGTGAGCTGTCTTGGACTTAAAAGAGGCCTCCTCTTGCTGTTTTTTCCAAATCATCACATTATTCAATTATACCTTTAGTACCAACAAGTAAGTATTAGCTAAAACATTTCTTAAGTGTTTTATTCTTTCAAATATGAATCACAAAGACGTTAAATTATAGAAATAAACTATATATTGTTTCAATATTGTTATAAATCAATTTTGATCCATTAAATCCACAATTCTACAACAAATCTCTTGACTATTATCTTCTAAAAGGTTTGTTGGATTAATAGTGAGTGATTTATCTTAATTCTTAAAGTTTTTCTCTAGTAGTAGCTTTCTTCAAGAGTTATCTGTATAATTATTCTTGTAAAAGATAATGATATATTCAAATAATTTTATTATTTTAGTAAAAGAAGTTTTTATTATTAAATTGTTCTTCTAATTGATTCTTGTAGACAATTACTGCTTACTGTTATAGTCACTAGTAGTGTATAAAACTTGAAAGAAATAGTTCTTTAATTATTTAATTGTGGTTATAATGACTTTTTATCATTATATTTCATAAGAACAGTCATAGTACTGTTGATTAGTAGTAACATTATCAACAGTTTCATAGACACATCTTACATTTGGGGGCCCATGCATAGCTATTTGAAAAAATTTGATTTTCACTATTTGAAATATTTGTCTTTGAATTTGAATTTTTGAACCACAAAATGAAAACCACAAAAAATTTGAATAAAAAATTATGAAAAAAGGAACCATTCAAATTTTTCAACCTCCAAATTAAAATTCAAAACAAAAATCTTGAATTTTGGTTGAAAAAATGATTGATGATTATAATTAATTAATTAGAAGAAGTGAAAAATGCTATTTATGGCATCAGCCATAGCATAACCATGCCATAAATGGTATTGAAAATATATTTATAGCATCAACCATGGCATAAATAATTCGATTTATGCCATTTATGGAACCAAAAATGCCATAAATTGGGCTTTTACCAACCTTGGTATTTTTAAGTTAAACTTTAATTAGAAAACACACCTCATTTTCTTTACTAAATAATTACATAATTTTACCAATTTATGGAAAATCCACATAAGGGCATACATGTTTTTGCCAAATTACTTATGTGTGTTTACCAATAACCCATCTCAATTTTGAGTATTTAGAACTGATTTCAATTAATTAAAGTGAATTGAAATCAATGAAACTTAATAACCATTATTTCAAGCTAATTGAAACCAAAAAAATTGATGAGCATTAGTTGAAACTAGCAAAAATTAATTAGAATTGTTGAAAATTTGAAATGAATTACAATAACTTCAAATAAATTCAAATAAATAGAACTTGAAAGAAATTATTGCAAGCTAATTGAAAGTAATAAAAAGGATGAGCATTACTGAAATTGGTGAAAATTAAATGAAAATGCCAAAAATTAATGAAAATGAAGTAAAATTAATGAAAATTAAGTGAAATGAATTAAAATAAATCAAAGCTAATTAAAATTAATTGATAAAGATTAATAGAAATTAATTGAAATTAATCAAAATTAATTAAAATTAATCAAAATGAATTAAAATTCATTACAATTAATTAAAATTAATTAAAATTGATAACAATGAATTACAATTAATAAAAATTAATTAAAATTGATAACAATTAATTACAATTAATAAAAATTAATTTAAATTAATTAAAATTAATTAAAATTGATTACAATTAATTAAAATTAATTAAAATTAATTAAAATTAATTAAAATTGATTACAATTAATTAAAATTATTTCAAATCCACTGAAATTAATTCAAATCAATTAATTAAGATTAATCAAAATTAACCTGTGGCTCAAAACCAGAGCACAAGCATGACAGCCAAATACCATAAACTAATGGTAAAGCCAAGATACCACCAAAACATGGATCTGAGCCAAATTAGCTCAAAAGGTATCAAAAGCAAGATGAAACTTACCCCTTTCCAAATATACAAGTCCCATCACCATAGGACAAAGAATAACAAAGTTATTCCTGCTCAAAGTTGTTGCTGAGCATAAACGTTAATTTTCACCTCTCATCTGAAATACAGAGTAATAGGCTCAACCCCATAAATTGGGTATTAAAAATGAAGCTCTAAGTAAGGGCTATCCAATGGTACCAGTAAAACCAAGCTAGCACCAGTATTACAGAAGGTATGGCCAAATTCAGGCCAAATGAGGGTGGATAAAATATTCACCATCCATCTAGCTTCTACAGTTTTAGTGTGAGATACTTAAAGTAGGGTCTTTTTGGAGATAGAACAATGAGGGCTATCTGATGGTGCCATTAATTTTCCCATAACTCATCTAGAACAGAATTTATGAAGCAAACAAACTCCATACAGCTTTTTGCCATACCATGCATATGTAAAAAAACTCTTGTACATGGCATAAATTTGCCATACTTAATTATAGCCATATCAAATGAGGTATCATTGTGTAGAACACCTCCAGGGATACATACTGAACCAACGTTTATGTCGATATCTCCAAAACTGACAAAGTTATGGCAGTTTTAAGGTCAAAATCCCACAGTTTGACCCATACAGCCTTATTATGGGATAATATCCCACAAACATTATTCTGAGATTTCAAACTGACAAAGAAGCCTGTTTATACTTCAATACTGGGGTCCCATACAGGTTCTGTACAGCATTCTACATGTCATACTTGTCAAATCACCCTGTGTGGTCCCCAGATGAAAGTTTTCGCCCTGTATTGGTGAAAATTGCCCAGATGTGGTTTCAAAGCCACATCTGAGCTCAATACAGAGTCTACAGGCTTTGTGAAAGCCACAATCCAGTACTCTGTAGTGAAAAAATCTTCACTTCCTCTATGTGGATGGTCTAGAGGACCATTCCACCCCATTTTAGGATAAAAGGAGGCTGTCACAGCCAAGGAGGCAGGGGCATTTCCAATCATCATCAGCAAATCATTATATCATGGATACCCTTCAAAACCCAATCAGCAAGGGGGTTTCATTCAAGACTCTCCAAATACAGTTTTCATACAGGCAAGATCCAAATACAGTTTCAAACCTCAATACAGTTTTCATACAGGCAAGACCCAAATACAGGATTCACCAAATACAGGCCTGTAATCAATACAGGTGCAAATACCTGTATTGACTGTATAACCTGTATTGGATTCACCAATACAGGATTCAATCCCACATCCAACTTCTTCCAGCATACAGACAAGTATCTCAACACTCAAACTCCAAGGCTGGTATTTCTCACATATACCAGCCCCTCTTCACCCACCTGGGGGTTTTTCCCCCAGTTAATTAAAATAGTTGACTTATTATTTAATATTATTTTATTCTCACTTTTGGAATATTATTTTATTATTTACTAAGTTAGTCTTAGCCTTCCCTCACCTGTTCAGTAGAGTCCTGGTGGCCATATCCTTATTAATTCCTTTTCTCTTTTCTGAACAGGTTGAAACAGTGACTCAGGATTATTTGTGGTTGGCTCTTTATTATTGCTTTTGCTTTGTCTCTCTTATCTTTTATACTTATTATTTTATGACTAGGAATTTATCCTCTTACTCCATTACTCTCATCATTTGAGTATTTTCTTTTGAGCCCTCCATAAGTAAGTCTGTTCACTGAGTGCCAGGCCCTCTTCACTTTAGAAGAGCCCCTGTGACAGAGGCCTTTTCTTCACCAGAAAAGGTTTCCTCATCCTGTTCTTAAATTCTAATATTAAAAAATTTAAGTTATTTTATACAATAATCTTATTAATAATCTCAATGGATAATAGAAATAACTACTTAATTCAAAAAAGATTAAAAGATAGACAAAGAAAGAATAAAAACAGAAGCAATCTTATTGATAATGTTATGTCAAATAGACAAGATTATTATTACCATGAATTCAGAGACCTTAAATTAACAATAATATCTAGCCATGATTTTCCTATTAGTCAAAATCTATTAGCTCTTCATAATTTCAAACTTTTTGGTAGAAATAATTTTATTTTTGTTGACTCATCCACGAAACACAACATTGTTGCCATTGTTACATTCACCTCCTTTGAAGAAGAATTTAATTTGGAATTGATTGAAGATTTCCAGAAGGTGGCGCATTGGATGAACAAGGCCTCTAGTGTGTATGGGAGTATAACTGGTCATGGAACTCAAGGTGGCAAAATGATAGCTGATGGATGGAGGAAATCTCAAGAAAAGGAGGCATTTAGAAGATACAAACCCATCAAAATTGACATCAAAGTCCCACAGAATAGAGTGAAATATAATGAAATGAATGAGGAGGTAAAATCAATTGACTTATTTGTAGGCAACAGGTTTCAATTAATTGCAAATAAGGCTTTTGAAGAATCCCACAGAATTGGAATCCATTGGGGCTAGTAGCTTTGGAGAAATGACACATCAAGAGTCCATCAAGTCTCATCAATTTTCAAGCAATATGACATTTACCTTTGGGGACTTTCATAATAATTATCACAAGGATGAAGATTTCTCAAATTATTCCTATGGAATATGGATGCCAGTATAATTAGAAAAATTCAATTTGGTCAAAAACAAAGAGTCATATGGGGTTAAAGGAGGGCCTTTTGTGTTTCCAAGCTACAAATGTGGAGTAGATTTCTCAAAGGTACATGGGGTTTATGAGATAATTTGGAAACCAAGGGAGCATGGACACCAAACATTGAGGAATTTTGTGGAAAAGATATTTGAAAACAATACTAGGCTGGCATTATCATTCCATATTTCAAATAAATCAGCTTTGGCTTAGAACAAGTATAATCAGGGATTGGGGAAGCTCAAAAATGTTACTGATAAAGGTGTTAATTTGGGAGAGAGTAGTAAATGATATGACTGAAGATCATTTGTCTAGAGCTTCTTATTATTTCACCTGGTATAAAGTATAAGTATGGATTAATAAAAATGACTAATAAATAACATATTAAGTATATATATTTCATATTATTTATTTTTGTTAATTATATTTTTAATTTTATATCATTTTTGCATTATTTTGATATATATTTCTTATTATTTATTTTTACTAATTATATTTTATATTTTATTTATTATTTATTGTTTTTTTATCAATTATATTTTATCTTTTATATATTCATTTTTGCCTTATTTATATATATATTTCTTATTATTTATTTTTACTAATTATATTCTATATTTTATTTATTATTTATTGGTTTTTCATTAATTATATTTTATATTTTATTTATTATTTATTATTTTTTCATTTATTATATTTTATATTTTATATATTCATTTTTGCCTTATTTTGATATATATTTCTTATTATTTATTTTTACTAATTTTTTTGTACATTTGATTTATTATTTATTGTTTTTTTATTAGTTATATTTTAATTTTTTTTATTAATTATATTGTATATTTTATATATTCATTTTTTCATGATTTTTATATATATTCCTTATTATTTATTTTTATTACTTATATTTTATTTATTATTTATTCTTTTTTTAATAATTATATTTTATATTTTATTTATTTATTATTATTCTTATTATTATTATTTATTCTTCCTATTTTTTTGTGTTATATTTTATTTATTTGTTTTTGCCTTATTCTTAGTTTTTTATTATTATTCATTATGGTATACACAATCATGCATGATGTAACTGATTATGTATCACTACATTGGGGTATATAGTAATACATTTTGCCTCGGAAAGCTCAGGATTCTGCTCTTGAATGGCGTCACAGAGCCAAAGGAGTTCATCAATCCTTCAATCCTATCAAATCCGACAACAGAGAAAGACTTTGACTGGATATTCCCTAAAGTACTTGAAGCATTTTGTTTTACCAATGAATTCAATCAAATCTGGGATTGCCAATGGATCAAAGCTCATCTATGGTCTCTTGGTGATGTCTTCTCATGCCTGTTCTCTCCAATCCACCTCAACCATGGAAGATGATCTGCTAAGGTCGGACTATCTATTTGTGACTTACTGTAGTCCAGAAATCCAATCATCCGCTTAGAAAAAGTAGGACAAACAAAGCAATCCAAACTAGAAGAAAGCCAAACAAAACCTTGATCAATACAACCAAGCCCTGTGATTGTATTCAGTCCTTTCAAATTTAATGACATCAAACTCCTTATTTAGTCCCAACTGATAATACCATAAAACAGCTTTCAGTAAGCCTTATTACATGTTTTGCTATCAACTTATGAGTGAGATCCTTAAATGTTTCTTTGCGATAGTCTCATTCTATATTCCTGCCCAAACCAAGCTAAGTTTTCATCTTCTCCATCATCAAAACAAGCTTCAAAGCAAAGGCTAAAGTGATTGATTGGTCATTGAAGCATTGTCCATGGTAGTTGTCAGGGTGAGTCTATATAGTAGCTATAAAATGTAGTTACAAGGTAGTATTATGACTGTGACACGTCAAAAACAAATAAAATTAAATTTTCAGGTCCTACTGCCACATGGTAACAGTGGTGATGAGTCTATTGAGGACCTGGGTTGCAATACTCTAATATCTTTGACTGTAAAGAGGTACTAAAATAATTATATTCTAATTATATCTTTAATAATGATTCTAAGGACACTACTGATTGATAACAGTTTTGTCACGTAAGAATATGGATAATAAGATAAGATGATGGGCTTTCAAGGAAAAAACCCTTCCTTTTATATCTTTCAAGACTGTCAAGAGTTATTAACTCTTCACACGTCAGAGGAGTGAAAGTTTTAACTCCAATGATCAGCCTTTGGTTCTGGATCATCAATTCTGACGTCAATAGAGGCAGAATTGTGGTTTTGGAACCACAAGTGATCATTATGGATCAATACAGGGTGAACAAACTTTTCACCTGCCACGTCAGCACTTGGATGACGTTGTTCTGGTGTCTGTATGATCAATAATGATGATTTTGGAGAATTTATGTCTTCATAAGTATATTATTTTAAGTATGGTAGCAATACTGTTTGATACATGTTTGATACAGTCATGTATTGCTAGAAAAACCTTCCAATCACGATATCTCAGCCAGTTTCTAAGATATCAAGAAACCAAAAGCACAGAATTGAAGGGATTAATGAGCTCTTCAATTTGGTATGCTTCATGTTTACCCTTCTTTAAAATAGCAAAAGGTATAAGGGCTTTAAGTTTTTGGATGTATTTTTGTACATCAGTATGAGGCTTCAAAAACGTCCATACCAGATATCTTCTTCAATTTGGAAGATATCTGTATTCTGATGATACAGTCTTGTAGGGCTTGATTAGCTCTACAGTTTGGTATATTACACTGTACAGTTGTATGAGTGCGTGCCAAAGATACAGGGGTTTGTTTACCTTGTTGTTTTCAGAATATCTGTATTTTGGTTGTTAAACCTTTGAACCAAGATTCCTCAGTAAATTTAAGAGATACAGAGGCCTAAGGTGTCTCAAATTTAAGCTCTTGTTTAGATCTTTAATTTGGTTATACTTTTGTACAGTCTTGTACAAGCCCTCTTTGATTTTCAGGGGGGTCTTGGTTTTAAAATAAAGGTTATATGGTATCTCTAGTTGTAGTGGTGTTACAGCAACATGGATGATACCATTGTGTAGCTCTCTATGTGGACTTTAAGAAAAATACCATGTTGATATAGAATAACTTGAATATGCATAAGCTAGATGAGAGGTGAAAATAAGGGTTTTGACTTGTTTATTCTCCTCTAGGTTTCCTTATTCTGTTTGGATAAGGTTGGTGTTTAATTTAAGAGGAGTTTTTCCTCTTATTTATTACCTGTATTGACTATGTTTGTTCAATACTTGTCATACCATTATTTATGGTATGTTGGATGTCATGCTAGTGCTCTGTTTTGAGTCACAGGCTGACATACCCTCCCTCAAAAGAAGGCTCATCATTGATGAGACTCTTCAGCCCTTCTGGAGGCTCTGAATCTTCTTAGGTGTATTTTTCCATCTGGGATTTCTTTCTCAGTTAACCATTTATCTTTATCTGCTGGTTGATTCTTAAATCTAACCAGATATTGCCTGTTGTCTTTCCCATTAATTCTTATTTTCCTGGCTTTAATGATCTTTTTCACTGGTCCAGGTGAGTCATCTTCCTCTACCAATCTTTCATGGGTGACTGTCTTCTTTCTGTCAGGGAATTTATCCTCATCTGTTTGGTGATAGGTTTGACCAGGCTCACAGGGAAAACTGGGTTTTTCCTAGAAAACTCTTTGGTCAGGTTGAATTCTACTGCATTCTTTCCTATTAACTTAATAATGGTTAATGGTCCTATGAATGAGTCTCTCATCTTCTTGGGTCCTCTTAGATTGTTGAAGTTAAGAGTTGAGATTAGAACTTGGTCTCCTTCTTTGAAATCAGGTTCTTGGTGACTTTTATCATATCTCTGTTTGTTGTATAATTTAGCTTCAGCCACACATTGTTCTGCTTTTTCACAGGAAGTTTTCCACATTGTGTGGAAGTCTTTAGCTGTGGGGTGTACTGAGAGGAGGTTCTTGTTCAAGTAGTCTACTGGTAGTAGTGGGTTCCATCCTTTCTCTAATGTGGCAGGGGTTTTTCCTGTCACTGAGTGTATACTTGTGTTGTATGCCAATTGTACAGCTGGTAGGAGGGTTACCCAGTCATGGGTATATCCCTCATTGTCTTTATATTCCATGCCATATGCACAAAATCTTTGAATGATGTCTTCTAATGTTTGAATCATTCTTTCTGCTAGACCATCTGTTTGTGGATGGTAAGCTGTGGAGAATGCTAGTTTGGTTCCCAGCATCTCATATAGATTAGTCCAAAATTCTGATGTGAATTTAGGGTCTCTGTGTAAGATGTGACTATGAAACTGATGATAATATTACTATTATTCAACAGTACTATGTCTGTTCTTATGGGATATAATAATAGAAATTATTATAACCACAATTAAATAATTATAAAATTATTTCTTTCACGTGTTATACACTACTAGTGATTATAACAGTGAGCAGTAATTGTCTACTAGAATCAATTACAAGAAGAATTTAATAACAAAAACTTCTTTATTAAAATAATAAAATTATTTTAATATATAATTATCTTTTACAAGAATAATTATAAAGATAATTCTTGAAGAAAACTATTACTAGAGAGAAACTTTAAGAATTAAGAATAAATGACTCACTAATACTCCAAAGAACTTATTGATAGATAAGAGTAGAGAAATTTGATGTGGAATTGTGGATTTAAGGGATCAAAAGGATTTATAACAGTATTACAACAATATATAGTTGGATTCTATGATTTCACGTCTTTCTGGATGATTTTGAAAGATTTAAAACACTTAAGAATAGCTTTAACTAATACTTACTTGTTGGTAATAATGATTTAATAAATTGATAAGATGATCATACGGAAAAAACAGCAAGAATAGGCTTCTTTTAAGTCAACAACAGCTCACAGAGGCGTGCCATGGAGCAAACTGAAAAACCAGTGAGTGCGAAAACAATAAACCCTTTTTGGATTAATGATTGCATCATCTGTTGTCACGTAAGATTATCATAATTACTTAATTGATGCTTTTACGTGACTACCAACCCCAATATGGTTAAGAATAAAAGGAGTAACATCTGTAAATCTTCTTTTATTCTAAAATAATCATTGATTTCTCAAAGGTATCAATGTTATTGCCAATTTCATCACAGGTTGTAATTACTGTGAATTTTTGAAGATTCAGTGTTTCACGTAGAATGGTCAAAAATGGACTGTAAGTAAAACTTTTAATTTTACTAGTGAAACCATAATTCTTTTTGGTTGTACCATAGATAATACAGTTCTTCATTGGTCCTGAAAGTTTCAGGAAGATTCATTAAGAATTGTATTTTTAATGAATTTTTGAAGTTTTTACCTCATTTCTATGTAGAATTGCAAATAGCAGTATTTTGCTGGTTGCTATGAGGTAAATCAATGAATATGGATCCCAAAAGGGTTTAATTACTCTTTTAGGGTCTAGTCATGGAAATTCATCAAGAATTGACGTGGTTACAGGAGCCTAAGTAGCTTATTACCTCCTTGGCACGTCAAAATAGCAGGTTATTTGCTTTTTTCTTATGATTACAGTAGGTGTAACTTGGTAACCAAGTTCCCAAAGAGTTTTAGTTTACCAATTGGGCCAAGATGAGCCATGGATCCATTCTCTGGAGCTATCCACGCCTCTGAGGCCTCAGAAGTTGGGTACCCTGGCTCTCTTTGATGTCTTTTGTCCCCCTTGCCTAATTTTTACGTCAAAATAGTAATTTAAGCTTCAAGTGAGATATCCACTATGGTTGTACCAAAAGTCTATGTAAGAATACCATAATATTAAGTGCTCAAAACATGCATAACACTATTCTTAGTGTATATGTAACATGGGATTTCTCACTTTCCCATTATTTTGGCTAAAAATCAAGAAAAACAAAAATTTTCATGGATCTTTTATGTGGTATTAATGATGTGGTCTTGAAGTATTTTCCATTTTACCACCTCAAATACTTAAATTGAGCTTCTTTACTCTATGGAGCTACCCTAGGTGAATTTTTGTGTAGAATTCAAATCTGGTCTTAAATCCATGGATTTACTTACTTAATAAAAAGTTATTCATCTTTTCTGAAATTGAAAATGATGAATTTTGGATATATGCATGACTTATGAGTTTTGCATAATTCAAAATTTCTTTTTAAGATAACTGTGGCCTATTTGGGTATGTAAAATATACCTCAAGGCTCACATTCCCTCCCACCAAAAAATAAAATTGTACTACAATTATATTAGTGATAAAAGATTAAGGCCCCAAAGGGGGTAATGTCCACTGTCCAACCTCTTCACATTACTCAGATCAAGTAATTTAAAGCACATTTATAGACATATTCAGGCTTGTGGCCTTCTTTCATGTCTAAATCTTCTTAAGAGTTTATCTGAGTCAGGTATTTCTGATTCTGCCATCCATTCATCTTCATGTACTGGATTTCTATATCTGACAAGATATTCTCTTTGATTTTTACCCCTAAGTCTCCTTTCTTTAATGACTTTCTTTATCTTTTTGTCTTCATTCTGTTCCACAGGTGGTACAGTTAAAGGAGCTGGGTTTCTTAAAGGAAACAATTCTTTATCAGCTGGTTGATAAGGTTTTATCAAGCTGACTGGAAATGTGGGGTGTTTATTTTCCAATTCACCACTCAATTCCACTTGAACTGCATTGGTTCCATGTAAAGCAACAATAACAAAAGGTCCTACATAAGAATCTTTAGGTTTCTTTGGGCCTTTGATATTATTAAAATTCAAGGTTGAAACTAGAACTAAGTCCCCTACTTTGAAGTCTGGTACTTTATGACTCTTGTCCCACTTCTGTTTTGCATAATCAAAAGCATCATCCATACTCTGTTTTGCATGGTGTTTTACTTTATCAAGCATTAATTTGAAGCTGGAAGCTGTAGGATGAATGTCAATCAAGTCTTTCCTCAGTGTGTCTGCTGGGAGTCTTGGATTCCATCCTTTTTCTAACATAGCAGGAGTTTGTCCTGTGGAAGAATGGACTGATGTCTTGTATGCCAATTCTAATGCAGGTATCAGAGTGCACCAGTCATGGGTAAAGCCATCTGAGTCTTTGAATTCTAATCCATAAGCACAAAATCTCCTGATCATGTCTTCTAAAGTTTGAATCATCCTCTCTGCTAGCCCATCTGTTTGAGGGTGATATGCTGTAGAGAATGATAACTTAGTCCCAAACAATCTATGAAGATTGGTCCAAAGTGCAGATGTGAATTTGGGATCTCTGTCACTTATGATATTCTTAAATAACCCTGTATGAGAAATAACTCTACTCCATAAAAGAAGAGCTGTATCCATAGCAGTGTCATCTTTATGACATGGTAAGAATATGGGAGTTTTGCTATATCTGTCTACAATGACTAAACAAGCATTATAACTTTTGTCACCACTTGGAGGAAGTGCTGTGACCCAATCCATGTGAACAACTTCCCAAGGGGATTTTGGTTCTTGAATATGGATCATCAATCCAAATTTCTTGCCTGTACTCCTATTTGCTTTTTGGCATCTATCACAGGTATGGAAATATTCAATGGTTTCTTTTCTCCAAGATGGCCACCATGCACAGTTCTTCACCTTTTCAAGTGTTCTGTCTTCTGATCGGTGTCCAGAGTAAATGCTATCATGGCATTCATGAAGAATGGTACTGATAAGCAATCTACTACACAGTGTCATCACACAAGAATGCTTTGTTCTATGGTAAATAATCCCATCAAACAAGTGAAATCTTCCTTCATAATAGGAATTTTTCCAAACTTCATCAAGTGCATTAACTAAAGATGTATCTTTGCAGCCTTTATCTAATAAAGAAGTCAAGATATGGCAATTCTTGTCTTGTTTATAAGACTCTCTGACCTCTTCAAAGAATTCAGTCCCAATATCAGTTATGTTAATTCCTTCAATTGGAATCTGTGGTTCAGCATCCAAAGGTACATAAGCTGGGTTATCAGGAGTGTTGGCTAAAGCCCATCTACTAAGTCCATCAGCATTCTTGTGAATGTTTCCTGCTTTATGAACTATAGTCATGTTTCCTCTATATTCTTGAATGGCTATTTGCCATCTCAACATATGTCTGTTGGGAGTTTTCATGTTAAGAAGTGATTTGACGGCATTACAGTCAGTTATCACTTCAAAAACACTGCCATCAAGATAATAGTGTAGTTTCTCAAGTGCCCATACCAAACATAAGCACTCCATTTGGCTTGCACCATATCTGGCTTCTGTTGGTTTGATTTGTCTTGAGATATAACAAACTGGTCCTTCTGTAGGTTTGTCATCAATAATTTGGACTTGATGTAGGGCTGCCCCTAATCCATCTCCACATGCATCAATGTACAATTTAAAAGGAATATTCCAGTCAGGCATGAGGAGTAAAGGTGCTTCTGTAAGGGCTTTCTTTATTTTCTCATAAGCTTTAATTCTTTCCTGTGTCATCTCAAATACAGTCTGTTGATCACAGATTCTATAGAGTGACTTGGCTAGAATTGCAAAATCTTTCAAGTGTTGCCTATAGTAACTAGCAAATCCAAGAAAAGACATAATTTCTTTTTTATTCTGGGGTATTGGCTTAAGTAACACTGCTGCTACTTTATTCTTGTCAATACCCAAGCTCAAACCAGAAACAACATGTCCTAATGCTTTGAGTTCTTCAAAACCAAAATTGCATTTCTTAAGTGAAATTTTCATGTTCACTTCTGCAACTTTATGAAGTACTCTTGCAAGTCTTTCAAGGTGCAAAGACCATGAGTCAGAACATATAATAATATCATCAATATAAATGATAAGCCATCCTTCAGACAATTCTGTGGGGAAGATGGTATTCATCATTCTTTGCTAATGAGATGGAGCATTTTTAATGCCAAATGGCATTCTAAGATACTCAAAAATGCCACAGTGAGTGATAATTCTAAGTAATTTCTTAGCTTTAGGTGTCAAAACATTTTGATGGAAGCCTTTCAATGCATCCATTGATGTTATATACTTTGCTTTAGACAATTGAGTCAAGGTTTCTTGAATTCTAGGGATTGGATACCTATCTGGAACTGTGTAGGTATTCAAAGCTCTAAAATCTCCAACCATTCTTGACTTATCATTATGCCATGCAATAATAACAGGTGTTGTCACTTCAACTTCCTCATTATGGCCTACTTTCCTTAGCACACCAAGTTGGATAAACTCTTGGATATGTTTTTCCAAGGCCTCTCTAGCTCTGGGACTGGCTGGATAAGCTGGTCTTCTAAGTACTGGAGGATATGGTCTGTCAATATTAAGAGTAATATCAACTTCATGTCCTCTTATAGCGCCTAATGGTTCATTATCAGAGGCAAATGCATTTTTATATGAGTATAACACATTAAGAAGCTCATTCCTCATCTTTGGTGACAATGATTGATTAATTTGTGCTTCAACAAGTTGATTAGTCACAAATTCATCTTTGTAAGTATCCTTGACAGAAGATACTACAGATATCTGTTTTGGCATATTGGAGAAAGCAAATTTTTTTCTCTTGTTTTCTCCAATTGTGAAATATCTGTCTTTATGGTTATTTATATCAATACCATAAATATTCAAGTAATCATTTCCAAGAATGATGTGCTGAGATGTGCAATTATCCATTACTACAATCTCAGTTTTCATTCTTACACTTCCTGCTGGATGTGGGAATACAATATTAGTGTCCAATATGCCCAAGGGGTACATATTGTTACTGGCACTACTGAATTGTAAACCTTCTATTGGTAATAGATGGTTTTTCCATTCAGGAAGTATAATTTGGAGATAATCTTTGCCAACACAAGTGCAAAATGCCCCTGTATCCAAATTTACTTTGGCTTCAATATCACTCATCAGAATTGATGTGATACAGGATGCTCCAGCAGTATAACCCTTTCCTCTAGCAGGTTTTGTTTTACACATTCTGGCATCTTAGATATTGATCAGGTTGCAGCAATCTTCACTGTACTGTGGCAAGTGGGTATGGACTTCTGTGACCTCAAAGAAAGCTGAAATGTTTTCAATGGGATAGTCCTCCACTGGTGTATCTTCAGAGACTGAAGAATCTTGATCAGACTCCTCTTTCTCCTCAGTACACTGGATTTCTTCAATGACTTGAACTTCATTGATTTTTGTCTTCTTAGGACAAGTGTTGGCCAAATGTGAAGTACTTCCACATTTATGAAACTTCAAGACAGGTCTTTCTGGTCTTCTTTCCTCTCTAGGAATCTTTGAGACTATTTTGGACTCTATTGGGTTTTTAATCCAAGTTTTACCAATTCTTGTCCTGGTGATGATATCTTCCATAGCATTAATGTAGTCCTCTGTTGAACAAGGTTCCACACATCTGCTTTTGATAGCATGTTCACATTCTCCTCCACACTTTCTTAATATTTTCATATTAATCATAGTGTCAGACATATCTGGGTGTAAAGCAGATAATCTGTATTTTTGTTTGAAGAACCAAGTAAGTGGTTTGTCTTTTTCTGAGTTAAAATGGCACTTTCAAAAGCATTCTCCATTTTAAACCTCCAAGAATTATTGGCCCATTTGGTAATCACTTCAGATTTCCACCAAGACCAGTCATGTTTACCATGATCAATCCTCATTTTGTAATACCATTTCTTTGCAGTTTTGGTAAACAAACAGTGTAGTTTTCCCACTATGATTTCATCAGGTATATTAAAGTCTTCTTGCAACATATCAATAGTTCTGATGAATTCAATATGGTTATATTCTCCTTCACCAGAGAATGTTGGCCATTCTTCTATTTTGGGAATATCTCTTGCAGAGTAGGCATTTTCTCCTAAGAATGGAGTCAAACTTTCTTTGACAGAAAGTTTTTCTTCAGTTAAAGGTGTAGAATGTCTTGGCATATGTGGTTCATGATTCTTATGAATTTGCTCCACACTTGCAATTATATCATTCTTCAATTTCTGCCTTTCACTGTCACTTTTTGCTAAATGTATAGCAAATTGATTGGTGTTCTTAACTATTTGTAAGACATGGTCTTCAAGAGTTTTAAGTCTATCATTTACTTTAAAAATGGAAGGATCCTCTGTTTCATTATTTTGACATTGGGTCTCAATTCTTTCGCAAGCATTGCTAATTGACTCAAGGGTGACAGTTGTCACTTGATGCCAATCAGAATGTTGCTTGTCATTTTTCTTTAAATCATTGATGTCTAATGTAATTTGCTTTAACTTTGACTCAAGTTTGCCAATTTCTACACTAATACTTCTATGTACATCATTTATTTGCGTGGAAAAGTCCTGCTCATCCTTTCCTGCTCCTTGGCTGTGAATTCCATAAGAATTCTGGCCATATTGAAGACACTGTCCACGGCTGAAGGCTCCAATTTGGGGATCCTGTACCCTTGTGGGTAAGGTCTGTGCCAATTGGCTTTGCCTTTGCCCTTGCCTTGATGGTTCTTGGGACCTCTCTGTTTCTTTTGAGGTCCTTTGGGCTTGTCCTTGGACACTTCTGGGGCTGGTTTGGAGCTGGTAGACGCCACTGGTGCCTCTGTCTCCAAAGCTGGAGTCATTTCCAACTCTTTCTTCTGGTCTATGGATAAAAGACTTTGGTTCTTCAACCAATTCTTTATCTTTTTGACCGTGTCTTTGCAAGACAGGGGGCTCCATCCTCCTAAGAGTCCTATGGTCTTCTCCTGACCCAGAAATCTCTTGATCTGTAAGTAAGAGTTCATGGCCCCCTGCCAAAGGCTTGGGCAGATTTCCCATTCCTCTTCCTTGGCTGCTCTGAACCAGTTTTTTTACTGGCATTGATATATTTCTATTGCTGCCACCTGAAAGTGGTTCAGCCCTGGAAATATTACCATAAATCAGTTCAGGCTCAGAATTTGCGTCAAAATCTGTTGGTACAGACCTTGGGGAATGGGGGGCAACTCTGGCATCCTCCATATGTGCCTTTCTTGTGGAAGATTTGGCACTTCTGGATTTGGTCTTGCCTCTTCCTTGTCCACATCCATCTGGTTGGACTTAATAGTTGCTTCCATTTCTGGTATGCACCATTTTCATGTCAATTTAAAGATAAAAGGTGAAAAAATATAAGATGAAATACACACCTTTTGGTGGTAATTTAGCTTTTTCTGAGTTGAATAAAGTCCCTCTTTTAGCAATCTGCACCTCAATACTGTCTTCAGATTCTGCTTCTGAAGATTCTGGACTATTGATGTATCTTTTACTGAGTCTGTTACCAGCTGCACAGTATTTGATTAAAGACACTTAAAGAAAAAAATATGATAAAAGAAATTATTTTTGTGTTTTAAGATATTTTTAAAAGATTTTTTATGAATTTGATTATTTTTTAATATTAAAAAAAATTATTCTTTTTAAAGAAAAAAATTAAAATTTAAGATTTTGAATGAAAATTAATTCAGAGTAACTCAAAGAATAATTTTATAAGTTTTTGGATGTGAAAAAGCCACGTGTAACAACAGTATAAAATTAAACCAAATTCCTCAATGGAAAGATTTTCAAAACAATTTCAAAAATAAGAATTATTTTAACTTTAAAATGAAAGAAAAAATTATTAAATTAATATATTTTAGAGCTTAAAAATATATTAATTAAGGGTACAAGGTTCAAAAAACACGGCCAGGCCCCCAAATGTAAGATGTGGTAGGTATGGTGGTCTTTTAGAACACAAAAGGGAAGTATAGAATATGATTATATCCAAAACTCTGGTTACAATCATGGCCAGGCCCCCAAATGTAAGATGTGACTATGAAACTGATGATAATATTACTATTATTCAACAGTACTATGTCTGTTCTTATGAAATATAATAATAAAAATTATTATAACCACAATTAAATAATTATAAAATTATTTCTTTCACGTGTTATACACTACTAGTGATTATAACAGTGAGCAGTAATTGTCTACTAGAATCAATTACAAGAAGAATTTAATAATAAAAACTTCTTTATTAAAATAATAAAATTATTTTAATATATAATTATCTTTTACAAGAATAATTATAAAGATAATTCTTGAAGAAAACTATTACTAGAGAAAAACTTTAAGAATTAAGAATAAATGACTCACTAATACTCCAAAGAACTTATTGATAGATAAGAGTAGAGAAATTTGACGTGGAATTGTGGATTTAAGGGATCAAAAGGATTTATAACAGTATTACAACAATATATAGTTGGATTCTATGATTTCACGTCTTTCTGGATGATTTTGAAAGATTTAAAACACTTAAGAATAGCTTTAACTAATACTTACTTGTTGGTAATAATGATTTAATAAATTGATAAGATGATCATACGGAAAAAACAGCAAGAATAGGCTTCTTTTAAGTCAAAAACAGCTCACAGAGGCGTGCCATGGAGCAAACTGAAAAACCAGTGAGTGCGAAAACAATAAACCCTTTTTGGATTAATGATTGCATCATCTGTTGTCACGTAAGATTATCATAATTACTTAATTGATGCTTTTACGTGACTACCAACCCAAATATGGTTAAGAATAAAAGGAGTAACATCTGTAAATCTTCTTTTATTCTAAAATAATCATTGATTTCTCAAAGTTATCAATGTTATTGCCAATTTCATCACAGGTTGTAATTACTGTGAATTTTTGAAGATTCAGTGTTTCACGTAGAATGGTCAAAAATGGACTGTAAGTAAAACTTTTAATTTTACTAGTAAACCCATAATTCTTTTTGGTTGTACCATAGATAATACAGTTCTTCATTGGTCCTGAAAGTTTCAGGAAGATTCATTAAGAATTGTATTTTTAATGAATTTTTGAAGTTTTTACCTCATTTCTACGTAGAATTGCAAATAGCAGTATTTTGCTGGTTGCTATGAGGTAAATCAATGAATATGGATCCCAAAAGGGTTTAATTACTCTTTTAGGGTCTAGTCATAGAAATTCATCAAGAATTGACGTGGTTACAGGAGCCTAAGTAGCTTATTACCTCCTTGGCACGTCAAAATAGCAGGTTATTTGCTTTTTTCTTATGATTACAGTAGGTGTAACTTGGTAACCAAGTTCCCAAAGAGTTTTAGTTTACCAATTGGGCCAAGATGAGCCATGGATCCATTCTCTGGAGCTATCCACGCCTCTGAGGCCTCAGAAGTTGGGTACCCTGGCTCTCTTTGATGTCTTTTGTCCCCCTTGCCTAATTTTTACGTCAAAATAGTAATTTAAGCTTCAAGTGAGATATCCACTATGGGTGTACCAAAAGTCTATGTAAGAATACCATAATATTAAGTGCTCAAAACATGCATAACACTATTCTTAGTGTATATGTAACATGGGATTTCTCACTTTCCCATTATTTTGGCTAAAAATGAAGAAAAACAAAAATTTTCATGGATCTTTTATGTGGTATTAATGATGTGGTATTGAAGTATTTTCCATTTTACCACCTCAAATACTTAAATTGAGCTTATTTACTCTATGGAGCTACCCTAGGTGAATTTTTGTGTAGAATCCAAATCTGGTCTTAAATCCATGGATTTACTTACTCAATAAAAAGGTATTCATCTTTTCTGAAATTGAAAATGATGAATTTTGGATCTATGCATGACTTATGAGTTTTGCATAATTCAAAATTTCTTTTTAAGATAATTGTGGCCTATTTGGGTATGTAAAATATACCTCAAGGCTCACACTCTGTCACTAATTATAATTCTTGGAGCTCCACAGTTTGCTATCACATTGTTCCAGAACAATATGGCTGTGTCCATTGCTGTGTCCTCTTTGTGAAAGGGGAGACATCTGACACTCTTGCTGTACCTGTCTACTACTACTAGGCATGCATTAAAGCTGTCTTTCCCTCCAGGGACCAGGCCTGTCACCCAATCCATGTTTATTATTTACCAGGGGTGTTTGGGCTCCTCTATACTCTGGAGTAATCCATATCTTTTGCCATGACCTTTGTTGGCTTTTTGGCATCTGATACAAGTGTTGATGTATTCACTCAAGTCTTGTTCCCACTTTGGCCACCAAGCTGTGCTAAAGACTCTTTCTTTAGTTCTTTCTTCACTCATATGTCCCATGTATGGGCAGTCATGGCATTCCTGTAGTATAAGGAAAATATGTTCTCTATTTATTATTACCAGGGCACTTGTGTGTTTTTCCCTATGGTATAGTAGATCATCTATCAGGAAAAATCTATTCTCTCTGAAGTTTTTGAGCCATGGCTCTTCCAATTGGCTTTCTAGTTCAGGACTCCTGTACTTTTGTTTTAATAGTTGTATCAAGATACTACACTGTTTGTGTTTATTGTATGGTGATTTTACTATACTAAAGAACTCTGTATTTAGATTAGAGGAGCTGATTCCCAATATGGGTATCTCTTTGCTCTCCCCATAGCTCTGTGCTGGGTTTGATGGGTCATTCCCTAATGCCTAGTTTGATAGTCTGAAGTTCTTTCTCCTATCTATCTCCATGCATTGTATGGGTATTTTGGCCCCATTTTCTGGGTCATATGCTGGATTCTCTTGGTCATTCTTCAGTGGCCACCTGCTGAGACCATCTGCATTAGTATGACTTTTCCCTTCTTTATAGATAATAGTCATATTCCCTCTGTATTATTGTATGGCTATTTGCCACCTGAGAATGTGTCTGTTTGTTGTCTTCATGTTCAACAGTGATTTGAGGGCTGTGCAATCAGTAAAAACTTCAAATACTGCTCCTTCTAAGTACTAATGGAGTTTTTCTAATGCCCATACCAAACAGAGACATTCTGTCTGAGTAGCTCCATATCTGGCTTCTGAGTCTTTCAGTTGTCTTGATATATAGCAAATTACTCCTTCTTTGGGTATTCCATCCACTAGTTGCCTCTGGTGTAGTGCTGCTCCTAGTCCTTGGCTACATGCTGCATCTATATATAGTTTGAATGGTAGTTCAAAATCAGGCATCATTGGGACAGGGGCATTGGTCAGTTCATATTTGATCTTCTCAAATGCATCTCTTCTTTCTTTGGGAATTTCAAAGAATTCATCTTTTGAGCACAGTTTGTATAGGATACTTGTGATGTGTGCAAAGTTTTTTATGTGGCCCCTGTAGTAACTAGCAAAGCCCAAAAAAGATTGAATTTCTTTAAGGTTCTTTGGTGTTGGTTTCTTCAGTACTGCAGCAACTTTATTTTTGTCTATGGCTAGACTTAAACCTGAAACTTTGTGTCCTAGGGCCAGCAGTTCTTGCTGTCCAAAGTTACATTTTTTAAGAGATATTTTCATGTTGATTGATGTACATTTTCCCAATATTTTGTCAATTTTCCTCACATTGTCTTCCCATGTTTCTGAGTATATTATGATATCATCAATTCACACCACCATCCACCCTTCCATTATTTCATCTTGAAATATGGTATCCATCATTCTCTGAAAATGGGCTGGTGCATTCTTAATTCCAAATGCCATTCTAGTATATTCATATATGCCCATATGGCATGTAATTCTTGGCAATTTGATGGAATCTGGTTTCACCCCATTCTGGTGGAAGCCTTTCATGCAATCCATTTTTGTAATAAACTTGGCTTTTGCTAGCTTATCTAGTGCATGTTGTATCCTTGGGATGGGGTACCTATCTGCTTTGGTGCAATTATTCAAAGCCCTGAAGTCCCCACATAGTCTGGATTTACCATCATGCCAAGTTATAAGGACTGGTGTAGTGACTTCTACTATCTCATTGTGTCCTATTTTCCTTATGACCCCCATTTCTAGGAGTTCATTGATATGTTTCTCAATTTCTTTCCTAGTTTCCATGCTGGCTGGGTATGGTGGTCTCCTAAGCATAGGTGGATATGGTCTTTCTACATCCAGATATAATTCTATATCATGTCCTTTGATTTTTCCTAGTGGTTCATCTCCTATTGCAAAAGCTCCTCTATGCTTCCTCAATACTTTCAGTAAGCTGAGTTTCATTTTACTGGTGAGTTGAGTGCCATATTGGGCTTCTTTGAATTCTTCCACTAGTTCTTTCAGGGTGTTATCATTTGTTATATGATTTATGTCAAAGGAATTTTTTTTGTCTTTGTTTGTACCTATGGTAAGATATCTATTTTTACTATTTCAAATGTCCATACCATACATTCTTTGGTACTCTGTACCTAGTAAGAATCCTTGTACATGTGCATTCTCTAGAATGACAAATTCAGGTTCTAGTCTGATATTTCCTTTTTGGTGTGGGATAATTATCTCTTTTATTATTGTCCCCAGTGAGTGCATTTTGCCTGATGCACTTTTAAACCTTCTAGCTTTTGTTGGGATTGTATCTTCTTCCCATTTGGGGAAGTGTTGTTTTAAGTATTCTTTTGCCACTATGGAGCAACTTGCTCCTGTGTCAATGATCATTGGATGTTTACAGTTCTCAATGTAAACTGTCAATTTTGTAGGTGTTCCATGAATGAATCCCATCCCTCTGTTTGGGGCTACCAGGAATGTTTGTGCATTCTGTGTGTGCTTACAGAGCTCTTTGTCTGTTGTTATTTGTGGTATTCCTGAATCTAATTCAATGTCTTGTATGTCAAGTGAACTTTCTTCATTGCATTCCACTATGTATTCTTCTATGGTATCAGGTTCACTTTGTGATTCTGCTCTCATACCATTTCCCATACTGTCAGAATCAGATTTGTCACCTGTTTGTTCTTCGTCTTATTCTTCATCAATTGCATATATTTTCTTTTTTGGTTTTGTGCAATTGTTGGCATAGTGGTCTGGTGATCCACAGTTGTGGCACACATATTTCTTTTTTGGGGTTTCTTTCCCTTTCTCTTTGTTTGTTTCTTTAACTTCAAACTTCTTTTCTTTGAAGTTTGGTTTATAGGATGTGTACCTTCCTATGGAGGTTTTTTTCCTCACATCTTGTATGACATTTGCTATGTCATCAATGCTGCTGATGTTGTTGCATCTGCATTTTACTGCATGTTCTAGATCTCCTGGTAATTTTTTTAGGAGTTTATGGTTTCTCATTTCTATTGTCATATTGGGATCAATAGCTTTTAGCCTTTTTGTTTGTTTGAGACACCATTCATATGGGTCTTTTTCTGTGGAGTATCTATCACTTTCAAAGGACATGGTCTTTTGCGAGATCCAACTACCATTGCTATACTTTTGTATAATCTGGTTCCTCCCCCATGGACATCTTTTCCTGCCATGTATTTCTTTCATCTCAGTATACCATATGTTTGCATGGCCTCTGAATGCTGTGTTAAGTCTTGTTGTGATCCAGTAGTCTGGTATCTTTGGGACATCAACAAAGAGTCCATCAATATAGTCAATTATTTCCATATGATCATATTCCCCAATTCCTGAGAACTTTGGCCAGTTTGCTACTTCTGGTAACTGTTTCAGTGCCTGTTTCTCTGAATAGTTGAGATTTTCCCCATCTTGGTACATTGACTCTGATCTTGACTTTGGATTCTGATATTCAGGTTCCTGGTCATAGTCTTTATCCTCTTCTTTCAATTTTGTAGAGGTAGTGGGTTGACCTTGTGTTGGAGGGTATTGATTATATTCTCTGTCATAGAGGTAATCAATTTCTTTATCAAAGCTATCCTGTTGCTGCTGGATACTCCTCAGATCTCTCCTCACAGTTTGTTGTTCTTCTAGAATTGAATTCAACTGTCTGTTAGGTTTTTCAAATTCTGTCCAAATTTTGGCCAGATTTGTATTCAAGTCTGTTATGACTGTTGCTTGGAAAGCATTTTCTTCTTTCAATGTTTCCACTTCTGTCCTCATTCTTTCTGAGGTTTCATGTGTCCAATCCATGAATTGGGCCAATTTGGTCCATGTTAATTTGTTTTCAAACTCATGAGTGTGGCTTGTAGTCTCAGTTATTAATTCTGGATCAATTGAGTCAGAACTATCAAAACTATTTGTAGGTACAACTATTTTTTGCTTTTGTGTACTTCTTGGACTAAGTCCATCAGCTTTTTCATCAATGGGTCTGCTTCCTTCTTCCTCTGGTTGAAAGAAGTTTTGTTTTTCCCTTGGGCTCCTTTTCTCCTGTTGGAAACTACATGGAATGGTTGGGGAGCCTTGGATGAAGTTTCCTTTGACTTGTAAGGCCTGGAACTGCTGGATTGTTGTGGGGAAGATGGGACTTCTCCTTCCATTTCTGGGGGTACCTGAATCTGACTGGGCTCTTCCTTGTTCCAAGATCTCTCTATGGCTTGTATGGCTGCCTGGTTCTCTTTGATTCTGATTGCTCTTTCTTCTAAGAGTTTGAAATTCTTGTTGGGATTCCAACCTTGCATTTCTGTCATAAGTTCCACCCAAGCCATTTGCTTGAGACAGATCTTCTGAGTTGTTATCCCCACTTCTGCCCATGATGCTGCCATAGTGAACATTTTGTTGTCCATGCTCCATGTGAAGAGGTCTTTCAGGAGTTTGTGTATTTGGAGGACCTGTTCTGCATCTGTCCAATCTCCTGGTTGGACTTCTGGGTTGAATTTGATTTGGAATAAGACCTTGGGTAGGAGTTCCCTGATGGTAAGTCCTTTGCTGGTCATTTGCTCCAGTTCTTCTTCCTCTGTGTCTTCTTGGCCAGTGTTCTGGTTGATTTCTTGGGAATCCAAGATCTCTAAGAAGTGGAGGTGTCATGTTAAAAATGTTAAAAAATGACAGACAATAAAAAATGTTGTATGTTTCAAGGTTTATTTACCTTTAGCAGGCCCTTGTCCAAATTTATGATCTATACTCTTTGGAAATTTGCCTTTAGAGTTTACAACTGGGTTGATAACAGTGATTTTCTATTTTTCAATTTGTTTTGGTGATCCAACAGGTTTTGTTGGAGCTTTTCTGGGTTTTTTGACCCTTGGCACAGCTATTGGTGTCCACTATTTTGAGTTGATTGTCACTTCACTGTGTCTTTTTTTGCTTGCCCTTGGTTTTCGGCAGCACCTCTCTGTCTTCTGAGGCTGTCACAGATGGATTTCCTTGTGACTGGGTTTCTAATGGAATATAGTCTTTTTCCACTATTCAGAAAAGATATTTCAAATTGTATATCAGTATTTTATGATAAACAAAATGATTTTATTCAATTATACTATTATTTTTCGAAATTTTTAAGTATTCTTATTATAATATGTTGTTTTTTTATTTTTTATATGTTTTTATTGAAAAATAACAGTTTTTGAGTTTTTCACTTATGTTTTATGAGTGAAAACTGTAATATCCAAGTGTTTTGTGAATGATTCACTTGGATATTATTGTGTTTTTGTATAAACATGTCAAATTTATTAAATTATAATAAATTTGATTTGTTATTATAAATATTATAAATAATATTTATTTTAACACTTGATTTTTTGATTAAAATATCAATCAATTACAAGTTTTCACGTCAATTTGAGTGATGTCTTGTTTTAAAGGAAATATTTAATTAAAATATTCCTTATAAATAATAAAAAATTATTTTATTATTTAATATTTATTAATTATTTATTAATAAATGTTTCTTTATTCATTTTCACGCACTTTAATGAAAAATAATAGTAAAAATAAGTAATATACTGTTTGTATATTATTATTTATATTGAAATTTAAATAATACTGTTGTATTATTATCAAATTTCGTGAAAATTCTTGCAATATAATGAAATAAAGAGGATTTGTACTCTACTCTCAACAAAAATATTTGTAATATATATTTTTGGAGAAAAAAATTATGTATATAATATATGATGCTATATTATATATAAAAAAATGATAATAATAGAAAATAAGATAAA
The DNA here is from genome assembly GCA_023105745.1 of Austropuccinia psidii. Lineage (NCBI taxonomy): Eukaryota > Fungi > Basidiomycota > Pucciniomycetes > Pucciniales > Sphaerophragmiaceae > Austropuccinia > Austropuccinia psidii. Next base: position 42,998,472 of record JALGQZ010000009.1, read on the forward strand.
TTAGAAATTTTACTCACTGTTAGTAAAAGACCTTTTAGATAACTGGATTTTTACGCCCAATTCAGTTCAAAACACGTCTAATAAGGTTGAAAACCCACAGCCAGGCCCCCAAAATGTCAGGGTGAGTCTATATAGTAGCTATAAAATGTAGTTACAAGCTAGTATTGTGACTGTGACATGTCAAAAACAAAGAAAATTAAATCTTCAGGTCCTACTGCCACGTGGTAACAGTGGTGATGAGTCTATTGAGGACCTGGGTTGCAATACTCTAATATCTTTGACTGTAAAGAGGTACTACAATAATTATATTCTAATTATATCTTTAATAATGATTCTAAGGACACTACTGATTGATAAAAGTTTTGTCACGTAAGAATATGGATAATAAGATAAGATGATGGGTTTTCAAGGAAAAAACCCTTCCTTTTATATCTATCAAGACTTTCAAGAGTTATTAACTCTTCACACGTCAGAGGATTTTGGTATAGAATAACTTAAATATGCATAAGTTAGATGAGAGGTGAAAATAAGGGTTTTTACTTGTTTATTCTCCTCTAGGTTTCCTTATTCTGTTTTGATAAGGTTGGTGTTTAATTTAAGAGGAGTTTTTCCTCTTATTTATTACCTGTATTGACTATGTTTGTTCAATACTTGTCATATCATTATTTATGGTATGTTGGATGTCATGCTAGTGCTCTGCTTTGAGTCACAGGCTGACAGTAGTCAAGTCATTGGTCTGGCATGATTTGGCTTGCAACATGCCCAAGTAGGAAATCCTCTTTCAATCATCTCAATTCATCATTTTTCTCTAGAATCTTTCATTCATCAGCTGAATCTTTGCTTCTCTCTAAATTAGTAAACCATCCCATTTTTACAATTTTGATCAGGCTCAGAGAAACACCCCTTCAGCCAACGTACTCATTTCAAACCATCAATAAACCTAATTGCAATCCGAGTTTTATCACCACACTTTCTCTACCACCCATTGATTTGGTTCTACCAATTGGCTTCAACACTTTCACCACTTCTGCAGCTTTCAGCTCAAAAGGCGAAGCAAAGTAACAAGTTGCCTTCTTGGCTTGCCAAGCACTTTCTGAACTCCATTTGCCCCAACCCTTTATAACCTTACCAAAGCTGTTCCCCCTTAAGATCTTATTTAAAGTCAAGAGCAACAGCCTTCCCAACAGCCGTCAGACTCAAATTCACTTCTCATTTTTCAACTTTCCAATGGTACCTCCATCAATGTCGATCAATCAAATTTGATTTCTGTCCTTAATCATCTTGAGCTCTTGATCTATTCTCAAAATCGAGATCAATACTGAACTGGTCAGCCACTTCTTCAATCCAAATATTCATTTCACAAATTGACCACACCAAATCAAAATCCAAGTTTTGTTGCCAAAATATCTTTACCACCCATAGATTCACTCCCACGCCAAGTGAGAAAAGAACTAAATTATGCACTTGTTTGCTTGAGCAAGTAAGTGTCTTAGAATTATGGCCTCAGAAACTTCCTTACTTTTTGTCGATCTAAAGAAATACATTTCAGGACAATGCAACAACCCGACTCTCATGGTCCTCCAACCAAACAACCATCTAGTCCAATTCAACACTCTCAAGGATTGTTGAATTAGAAAAAAACAAAGCTAGTCAAATCTTCAGGGGCTACACCATCAATGGCCGCGAGCAATACCAGCACCCATTAAAGCCTCAAAGCCAATTATACCATTTTGAGAAACTGCTGTTCAAGGCATAGGTCAGTTATGGATCTCATGAAAGAGTAAGCTAGCTAGGTCAGCTCACATTCCTCCAAATTTGAGATATGCCACCGCCAAAAACAAAGGATCATCCTTGAGGTACCATTAAACAATCTGTTTTGGGAGGATTAGTCAACTTCACAATCCGCGCAGTGCCATTACCTGAGCAGATAACAGCGTATCTTATCAAGTATTTGGATTTCTTGAAAGACACATCACTGCAATGCAAATTTAAACCAACATCTCCAAGGAATCTAATCTACAAGGCAGCCCTCAGCAGACTTGGTCAAAGCAAGGTGTTGCTTAAGTCTTCGCCTCTCTATGTGGGTGCACATGCATAGAGATGGCTTGAGGTTGTAACATTGTGTGGAGACTAATAAACTGAGGTCTTGGGTCATTTGATCCACAAAAGAGAAGCTGTACAGGCCAATAGGGCCAGTGCCTCTTTTGAAAGTGCCCCACACAATAAATTGTGAAATAACACTATAAAATTAGATGAATTACACATATTTAAAAAATATTTTTTTATCATTCTAACTATAATAAGCTCTGGTCATGGTGGGGGCCCATACCATGACCAGTATTTGTATTTACTTTTAATAGCCAACATGGGGGAATCGCTGCCCAAAATTATTAGAAAATTTTATTCTATTCAAATTCAATGATTTTTAATTTTTGTTTTGTAATTTAAATTATTTTTAATCAATTAGAATAAGAAATAAATAGATACAATGGGTTATATTCCAATTAATGATTTACTTATAACTCTTGGCTTCAATAACTAATTAATTAGAAAATATAAATAAATAATCAAATGTAATAAAAAACATCTAATCCATTAAGGATATATGATAAATCCAAACAAAAAACACATACTTAATAAAGGAATAAATCCCAAAAGATTATTTCACAAATACAAATAACCACCAAAAATATAAATAAATAATAAAATATGATAACTAAAAATTAACCCATAAATAATAAAAATCAAACAATAAAAACATCACAAAAAGGAATCAATTAATCAATAAAATATAAATAATAAAAAATACCATGAATCATTTTCTAATTATGAAATTACAATTGTGATTCATATAATATAGAATGAATAAATAAATAAGTTAATCAATCAAAAATAGATAAATAATACTTCAATAATCCAGAGATAATAAGTTATGAATGAATAAACTACAAATGATCACTAAATCATCAAATGAATAAGTTAATAAATCATAAGGAATATTTTTAATACAAAGAAATCCTACATTATAATTACAAAATAAATATAGAAAGCCCAAAAAAAATAATTAAGCAATAAAGATTAAAAATAAACAAAAAAATTGAAAAAATCGAGAGAGTAAAAATTAAGTACTAAACAAATAATAAAAGCTCAAAAATTCATGGTAATCAATTTTAAACAGTTCTAATTAGTTATAATTACGCTCAATTTATTTTACTTTCATTAAATTTAATTAAAAGTGTAGATTTTTCATTTTATTTTATTGAAGTTTATGCATTTTTATTAAACAAAATCTTAATTAAGACTGATTTATTTTTTAAAATGCTTAATGATTTCAATTTTTAAAACTAGTTTTAACAGATCTTAGTAAATTTATTCAAATTCAATGTTTTTTGATTTTTGACTTGTAATTTAAATTATTTTTAATCAGTTATGATGATAAATATGCATAAATAATAAATAAATAAATAAATAAATAAAATGGGTTGTATTCAAATTAATGATTTACTTATAATTCTTGGCTTCAATAACTAATTAATTATAAAAATATAAACAAATAATCAAATTTAATAAAAAACATTTAATCCAAAAAGCATATATAATAAATCCAAACAAAAAACACATGTTTCACAAAGGAATAAATCCCAAAAAATTATTTCAATGATAAAAATAACCACTTCAAATATGCATGAATAATAAAATGAGATAACCCAAAAAAAGGAAGGAACTAATCAATAAATGAATAAATAATAACCAAACACTAAATATACAAAATATTAATCATAAAATAATAATGATTCATTATTAAATTATCCAATTCTAATAGTGCATCATCAATAAGCTATTTTCAAATTCATGTATAATTTGTAATTAATAAGTGCAATGAATAAGTGATCATTTAAATATGAATAAACTATCTCTGCTTCAATAATAACAAATAAAGAAATAAAAAAGAAAAAAGAAAAAAGAAAAAACCATAATAAACATAATGGAAATAATCCAAATGAATCAATATTGTATTATGAAAAGAATTCAACTTCTAATTCAGTATTTATTGCATTTATGTTGTATAAATCAAAAGTTGTTTTGAGTATACCTTGAATTAATTGTTTTAGTACTTGATATTTCAGTTATTTCTGTGGTGTTATAATTTTCAATTTAATTTGATATTTATATTATTTTGAATATTTATGCTATAACTTCCTTATCTTCTTTTAATTTGCCTTGTCTTTTGCTTATATTTTTGCTTTAAATTCATTTAATTATATTTTATTAATATTTACTATTTCATTTCTATTTGGGACTTAATAATGTCTTTCATTTGAATTTGAATTTAGTCATTTTATTGATTTATTCTTGTTTTTATTTTGTTTATTTACCATTATATATGTCAAAATTATCTGATAAAATTAATTATTATTCTAAGGGAAATTACATAATCAAACCAAATATTATTAATGTTTATTTTGGCCTGAAGGTTATTATTCCTATATATTTATGATCTTTTATTTGACTTTCATTCATTTTTTTGGTAATTTGGTTTTATTTGTATGAATTAATAAGTAATCAAACAATAAAAAATAAAAAATCAATGAATCATTATGAAATTATTCAATTGTGATAGTGATTTGTCAATCAGTTATATTAAATCTCATACAAATTTGTGCATAATTAATAAATTTTTACATTAAATACATTCTGACCCTAATTATTTTACATGGCTTGGCCTTGTTAAATCTCTTTTTCTATCCACTCTCTTCAAGTTAATGCTAATTTTAACTAACACATCTTTATATAATTCTCAATATGAGTCAAATCAGCTCCCTAATAAATCCCAATGAATCAGCCAGTCAAATTTCACCGTCTTTCCCAAAAAATCACTCTTCAAACTCTAAAGGAAACCAAAGTCAGATTGCACAATGTTATTTTTCGCAAGCAAAGAATGGATACCATTTATGCTTAGTCAATGGATTTTCAAAGAAAATTAAGTGACATGAAGGAACCAAGAAAAACCTGGTATCTCATTTGAAAGCATTCTATAAGGAAATATGGGCTGAAGCAATTTCCAAAAAGAACATTGAAGTACAAAGTAATTTATCAAACTCACATGGAAGCAGCATAATAAAAATTATGAATGTTTACTTACAGAATAACTTCACTGATAATCTTGTCAGCTTCAAAATACAAAATCAACAATCATATGTGTTAGTCAAATCAAAATCATTTCAAAAGCTTATTCATCCCCTCAACAAGGACATTAACTTAATTTATGGAACTAAAATTTCCAAACGGATAAAGGAAAAGTTTCTGCATGATAAAGAGCATATATTTACCTTTATCAATTCACAAGCATCATGGTTCTCATTTTCTACTGACATTTGGTCTGGTCCAGGCGGAATGTCGTATATTACTCTCACAGCTCATTACATATCATCTGATTGGAAACCATTCACTGAAACCATTGGATTTTCCAAGTTCATTGAAGCTCATACTGCTAAAAACATACACATAAAAATTGTGGATATGCTTAATGAATTCTTTATTGAACACTTTTAAAAGCCAAGGGGATCAAAGCATTATGCAATTCAAATAGATACCTCAAGTGATTCATCCTCAGAAAACGAAAGTGATTTATCCAATTCTTCAAATGATTTGTATAGTTTGGATATCTCATCCATTAGTAATCAAATCATGGCCATAACATTAGATAATTCTTCCTCAAATACAAAATTTATTAATCTTGCTGTTAAAAATCATTTTCTGAAAGGTTTTGACTCACAAATTCAATGTTTTGCACATATTCTTAATTTAGCTTCAAAGGATTCTTTAAAGGAGCTTGATGGATCAATTGATAAGGTTAAGAAGGTGGTTCAGTTAATACGTCAATCAAACACCTCATGGGAACACTTCAAAAGCATTTGTGAAAAAAATAAAGAGCCACCAAACCGGCCAATGCCTGACAATACCACCAGATGGAGCTCAAAATATTCAATGCTTTGTTCAGCATTAAAGAAGAAGAGCTCTTTTGATGATTTTATTTATGAGTGCAATAAGTCTCAAACATCAAAACAAAAAAAAATCACTTTAACAGCTCAAGCCAAAAAATTTTAAGAAGCAAAAAACAGAAAACCATTTCCCAGGAAATAGAAAAAGTTGACATTCATCATGATATACACCTTGTACGTCTGCCTACTTGATTATCTTTCTGCATAATAAATTTCACTTCATTCCTTTCTAACTATTCAGGAAGTAATTTTGGAAGAGGACTGGACATTTTTTCAACAAATAGCAGAATTTCTAAAGGTCTTTGCCACTGCAACTGATGAAGTTCAAGGTGAGTCTTATCCTTCACTTGGGTTAGTAATGCCTTGGTACCAACCACTCCTTCAAATGTGTCAAAAACAAAAAATAAAGTCTCAAGGGAATCCCAACTATTTGACGCACCTGATCAAGCATATTCAAAGCTTGAAATTTGTTACAATATTAGATCAAATTCCTGTGCTATGTGCTTGATTCTTGAGCCACAGTTCAAGCTTACATGGTTTACTCAGCATGACTTGTTGGAAGAAGATGAAAGAAACAGTTATAACAATCCAATAAGATGTAAGGACAAAGCACTCAAACATCTCAAAGAAGTATATGCTGAATATTCTTCTGAATACACAATAAACTTTTCACAAGAACCTCAAGTTTCTGAAACAGTCTCAAGTAATCTGAAGCAATTGCATCCTTTTGAAGAAAGAATGTCCAAGAGAAAAAAATAAAACTAATGAAATTCTTGAATATTTAAAAACTGATTCACCCCATTATTCAATATGCATTCTTGAATGGTGGAATAGCCACGAAAATAGGTTTCCAATATTATCCAAAATTGCAAGAGACTACCTTGGAATACCTGCGACCTCAGCAACTAGTGAGCGTGTATTTTTGGAAGCTGGAAACTTGATTACTAACAAATGCACATCACTTTCCTGTCATTCTGTGGAGGAAAATATGTGTTTACGCTCTTGGTTAAATAATGGAATTTATGAAAGTATGTATGCTTGGTATGATAATTGTCAGTAATTCCATTTCTTATTCTTACTCGCTCAATGAATTTCTCTTGAAATCAAAAAATTTCATAAATCCAAGAATTATGCAAATTAAAATATTCTTCCTTATTATTATAGTGATTTTAGAGTGAATTCATTAATCAGAATGTCATTATTTAGCAATTGCTTTAATTGCAATTTAAGGGATATAAGTGTTTGCTGACAAAAAATCACAATTATATTTTTAAAATAACTAATACTTTCTGTTTGAATTATATTTTTGAAATAAATGATCCTTTCTGTTCAAATTCTATTTTTAAAATCAATAATTAACACAAATCTGTGAACTTGATTGCCTCTTTTTGCAAGATTATGATGGTGAAGAATATATATTTTTATTTAATTTGGTTTGCATCATAGCAACCTGGATTTTTTTTAGGTGTATTTCTTACAACACATAATTTTTTGTAAAAACATATAAGTGACATCTTTTTTTAAAAAAATCCTTAGAAAATGAAATTTTTCCAGAATTTGTAAATTTTGTTTAACCATATTTATTGCATTGTGTTTTTTAGTATTTTTTTGGCTGATAATTTCTTTCAAAAAACTGCCCCTTATGAATTTCCTCATTGTTTTTAAAAAATGAATTCAATCTTAAGAATTAAAAACAAGAAGCCTATATTTTTTGGAAACTTATTGAGTTGAATGATTGTTAAAATGCCATAAATCACATGAATTTCATGAAAAATGCCATAAATGGTATGAAAAGCATCAAAAATTCCATAAGTAACATGAATAGCATCAACTATTTAATAAGTAATATTATTGGTATCATCAGTAATATAAATGAAATTAATGGAATCAAAAATGCATACATAAAATTAATGGCTTGAGGGGAATTAACAATACCATAAATTGGATTCACAGAGCCATTTATGGAATGAGAATTCCATTTATTGCATAAACAAGGAGCCCATAGAGAGTTTTTTATGTGTATTTAATACTTTATGGGAAAAATAATTAGGCACTAATGGGTTTTTATGGTTTTACAAAAGGCCCAAAAGGGTTAATTATATATAAATGAAGGTGTTATCGAAAATTCAAAATTTTCTTTTGAATATTCTCTTACATTTGGGGGCCTGGCCGTGTTTTTTGAACCTTGTACCCTTAATTAATATATTTTTAAGTTCTAGAATATATCAATTTAATATTCTTTTCTTTCAATTTAAAGTTAAAATTATTTTTATTTTTTGAAATTGTCTTAAAATCTTTTTCATTGAGGAATTTGGTTTAAGTTTATATTGTTTTTACATGTGGCTTTTTCACATCCAAAAACGTATAAATTTATTCTTTGAGTTACTCTCAATTAATTTTTATTCAAAATCTTAAAATTTAATTTTTTTTCTTGAAAAAGAATAATTTTTTTAACATTAAAAAATGAAATTGTTTGAAAAATCTTAAAAAATATCTCAAAAGTCTAAAAAATAATTTTCCTTTTATCTTTCTTTAGTGTCTTGAATCAAACACTGTGCAGCTGGTAACAGACTGAGGAAAGGATACATTACCAGTCCAGAATCTTCAGAAGCACAATCTGAAGACAGTATTGAAGTGCAAATTGATAAAATAGGCACTTTGTTTAAGACAAAACAATACAAACAACCACCAAAAGGTGTGTGTTTTATGTTTTCAATTCTTATTTCATCTTGAATTGACGTAAAAATGGTGTATACCAGAAATGGAAGAAACTATTCAGTCCAACCAGATGGATGTGGAAAAGGAAGAGGCAAGACCAAATCCAGAAATGCCAAATCTTCCTCAAGAAAGACACATATGGAGGATGCCAGAGTTGCCCCCCATTCACCAAGGTCTGTACCCACAAACTTTGACATGAATTCTGAATCTGGACTTATTAATGATAATATTTTAAGGGCTGAACCACTTTCAAGTGGTAGAAATAGAAATTTATCAAAGCCAATTCAAAAATTGGTTCAGAGCAGCCAAAGAAGAGGAGTGGGAAATATTCCCAAGCCTTTGGCAGGGGGAAATGAACTCCTACTTACACATCAAGAGCTTTCTGGATCAGGAGAAGAACATAGAACTCTTAGGAGGTTGGAGCTCATTGTCTTGCAAAGAAAAATTCAAGAAGATAAAGAATTGGTTGAAGAACCAAAGTCTTTTATCCATAGACCAGGAGAAGGAACTGGAAATGACTCCAGCTTTGGAGACAGAAGGCCCAGTGGCGTCTACCAGCTCCAGAAGTGTCCAAAGACAAGCCCAAAGGACCTCAGAAGAAGCAGAAAGGTCCCAAGAACCATCAAGGAAAGGGAAAAGGCAAAGCCGATTGGCACAGACCTTACCCACAAGGGTACAGGCTCCCCAAATTGGAACCTTCAGCCATGGACAGTATCTTCAATATGGCCAGGACTCTTATCGAATTCACAGCCAAGGAGCAGGAAAGGATGAAAAGAACTTTTCCATGGCAATAATACAAGAAATACATTTTGTTAAAACCAGTATTAATGTAGAAATTGGTAAAATTGATGCAAAGTTAACTAAGATGACTTTGGAAATCAATGACTTGAAAAAGAATTACAAACATTCTTCTTAAATGCATAAGTCTATAATTGCCAAACTGGAATTACTTACCAATAAATGTGACAGAATTGAGAGTAAATATCATTTCCAAGATGATTAAATGGAAGATTTTTCCAAAGAAAAAATCAATAATCAACTTAGAGTTCTGAAGGACTATGTTTTGGCAGTGGCTGAGACTAAAAGTCAATTTGCCACACATTTGGCAAGAAGTGACAGTGAAAGGAAGAAATTAAAAAAGGAAATATTTGCACAAGCGGACCTAATTCATAAGCAGTATGAATCAAATCCACATATGCCAAGATATTCCACACCTTTGACCAAAGAAAACTTTCCGTGAAAGAAAGTCTGACCCCTTTTCTAGGAGAAAATGTTATCTCTGTAAAAGATATTCCCAAATTGGAAGAATGGCCAAAATTCCCTGGTGAAGGAGAATACAACCATATTAAGTTAATCAGAGCTATTTATATGTTACAAGAAGACTTTAACATACCTGATGAAGCTATAGTGGGCAAATTACACTCTCTGTTTACAAGAACTGCAAAGAAATGGTATTACAAGATGAGACAAGATCATGGAAAATGTGATTGGTCTTGGTGGAAATCTGAAGTGATTACCAAATGGGCTAATAATTCTTGGAGGTTTAAAATGGAAAATGCTTTTGAAAGTGAGATTTTGAACTCAGAAAAGGATAAACCACTTACTTGGTTCTTCAAGCAGAAAGACAGATTATCTGCTTTACACCCAGATATTTGTGACACCATGATTAATATGAAAATATTAAGAAAATGTGGAGGAGAGCAGGAACCTGCTATCAAGTGCAGATGTGTAGAGCCCTGTTCAACAGAGGACTAGATTAATGCAATGGAAGATATCATTAATATAACAAGCATGGGTAAAACTTGAACTAAAATTCCTATGGAGTCCAAAATGGTCCCAAGGATTTCCAGAGAAGACAGAAAACATGAAAAACCTGTCTTGAAGTGTCATAAATGTGTAAGCACTTCACATTTAGCCAACACTTGCACCAAAAAGACAAAAATCATTGAAGTTCAAGTCATTGAAGAAGTTCAGTGTACTGAAGAGAAAGAGAAATCTGACCTAGATTCTGCAATCTCTGAAGATACACCAGTAGAGGACTATTCCATTGAAAAAATTATAGCTTTCTTTGAATTCACAGAAGTCCATACTCACTTACCACAGTACAGTGAAGATTATCACAACCTGATCAATATCCAAGATTCCAGAATGTGTGGAACCAAACCTGCTAGAGGCAAAGGGTACACTGCTGGAGCATCTTGTATCACATCAATCCTGATGAATGATATTGAAGCCAAAGTAAATTTGGATACAAGAACATTTTGTACTTGTGTGGGTGAAGATTATCTTCAAGCCATACACCCTGGATGGAAAGATCATCCATTACCAATAGAGGGTGTACAATTTAGTAGTGCCAGTAATAATATGCACCCTTTAGGTATATTGGACACTAATCTTGTATTTCCACACCCAGAAGGAAGTATTAGAGTGAAAACTGAGATTGTACTAATGGACAATTGCACATCTCAGCACATCATTCTTGGAAATGATTACTTGAATATTTATGGTATTGACATCAATAACCATAAAGACAGATATTTCACAATTGGACAAAACAAAAGACAAAAATTTGCTTTTTCCAATATTTCAAAACAAATATCAATGCTATTTTCTAAAAAAGATATTTATAAGGAAGAATTTGTGGCCAATCAACTTGTTGAGGCACAAATTAATCCATCATTGTCACCAAAGATGAGACATGAACTTTTTGATGTGTTATACACATATAATGATGCATTTGCCTCTGATAATGAACCATTAGGTGCTATAAAAGGACATGGAGCTTATATTACTCTAAATATTGACAGACCATATCCTCCAGTACTTAGGAGACCAGCTTATCCAGCTAGTCTCAGATCTAGAGAAGCCTTGGAAAAAATATCCAAGAATTGATCCAACTTGGTGTACTAAGGAAAGTAGGCCATAATGAAGAAGTTGAAGTGACAACACCTGTTATTATTGCTTGGCATAATGATAAATCAAGGATGGTTGGAGATTCTAGAGCATTGAATACCTACACACTTCCAGATAGGTATCCAATTCCTATAGTTCAAGAAACATTGACCAAATTGTCTAAAGCCAAGTATATAACATCAATGGATGCATTGAAAGGCTTTCAAAAAAATGTTTGGACCCCAAAATCTAAGAAATTACTTAGAGTTATCACTAACTGTGGTATTTATGAGTATCTTAAAATGCCATTTGGTATTAAGAATGCCCCATTTCATTATCAAATAATGATGAATACCATCTTCCCCACAGAACTATCTGAAGGATGGCTTATCATTTATATTGATGATATAATCATATGTTCTGATTCATGGTCTTTTCACCTCGAAAGACTTGAAAGAGTACTTCATAAAGTTGCAGAAGTGAATATGAAGATTTCACTCAAGAAATGCAATTTTGGTTTCGAAGAACTCAAAGCATTAGGACATATTGTTTCTGGTTTAATCTTGGGTATTGACAAAACTAAAGTGGAAGCAGTGTTACTTAAGCCAGTACCTCAGATCAAGAAAGAAATGATGTCTTTTCTAGGATTTGCCAGTTATAATAGGCAACACTTGAAAGACTTTGCAATTCTAGCCAAGTCACTCTATAAAATCAGTGATCAACAAACAGTATTTGAGATGACACAGGAGAGAATTAAAGGTTATGAGAAGATAAGAGAAGCTCTTACAGAAGCACATTTACTCCTCATGCCTGACTGGAATATACCTTTTAAATTGTAAATTGATGCATGTGGAGATGGATTAGGGGCGGCCCTACATCAAGTCCAAATTATTGATGAAAAACCTACAGAAGGACCAGTTTACTACATCTCAAGACAAATAAAACCGACAGAAGCCAGATATAGTGCAAGCCAAATGGAGTGCCTATGTTTGGTATGGGCACTTGAGAAATTGCACTATTATCTTGTTGGAAGTGTTTTTGAAGTGATAACTGACTGTAATGCCGTGAAATCACTTCTTAACATGAAAACTCCCAACAGACATATATTGAGATGGCAAATAGGCATTCAAGAATATAGAGGAAACATGACTATAGTTCATAAAGAAGGAAACATTCACAAGAATGCTGATGGATTTAGCAGGTGGGCATTAGCCAATACTCCTGATAATCAAGCTTATTTACCTTTGGAAGTGGAACCACAGATTCCCATTGAAGGAATTAACATAACTGATATTGGGACTGAATTCTTTGAGGAAGTCAGAGAATCTTATAAGCAAGACAAGAATTTCCATATCTTGACTTCTGTGAGCTCGTGAGGTATGTATAACATACCCATAAGGCCACAAATGATTTTATAGACAGTTAATTTTGCCTTAAACAGACTTTTTAATTGAATTTAAAATAAAAAATAACAAAAAATAAGTATAACTTTTTTTTGGATAAATAAAGTTATAATTATTATGTCATTTTTGGATTCTACACCAAAAATAACCTAGGGTACACCCATAGGGTGTTATACCCAAAAACACTTATTTCTTGTGTTATTGGAAGATTTAAGAATCTCACAGTACTAATGTAACTTTTTTAACATTTTTTAAAAATTGTTAAATTTAAGCTTAAATAAGCTTAAATTTAAAGTTGCATAAGGTTAATGCAAACTTACCAAAATTTTAGTTAAAATTGAGGTGTGGTGTATATTTACTGAATTGGATAAGGATTTGCCATACAGAATGTAAATCCTGCATGAGCTCAATTTAAAAGGGTTTAAAGCCATGGTATGGCTTTAAATAAATAAAAGGGCAAAATCCACGCAAAAAGGTGGGACAAAGGAAAAAGACCAAATAGAGCTGGGGTACCCAACTTTTTGGATCTGCAATGATTCAATTAAGGTTGTCCACCTGTATTGGAGGATTTTCAACCTTTTTAAACTTTAAGATTAGACTTTGATCCAACCTTAAGGTTTAAACTGGTTTTATCCCAATTTGGACAGGAATTTCAAGCTGCCAAAGGGTAAATCCCAATATGGAGGCTTGAAATCAAGGTTTTAAGAACTTTCAAAGCTTAAATAAGCTTAAAACTTTAAAGCTTCAAGCATTAAAACCTTATCAAAACTTAAGGTTTGGTGTGTATTGCTATTTTACGCGGAAAAATAGCCATAACTTCAAAAATTCATTAAAAATCAAATTCTTAATGGATTTGCTTGAAATTTCACACAACTTAAAATTTGATATTATCTATATATAAATTGAATTTTAAGTATCTTTAATAAATAAATTTCCTGGGTAATTAGCCTGGAAGCTTACTCTTTTAATTAAACTCAAAGAAAATTATGATTTCTTTAAAATTTAATTAAAAATTGAGTTTAAGAGATTTTTGCTTGAAACTCTAATTTTAAGTTGTTCATGTGATGAACTTCAATATAAATAACCTTATTTTATATGAAAACTTAAAATAGTTAAACTAAATTAGGATTAAAGTTATTTGGAGTTAAGAATAACACTGGTAACTTTAAATTGGAAGTAAAAATAAGTTGCCTTAAGTTAAGAACTTTATTTTTAAGCATGGTTTTTCAGTTTTGACCTGAGCACGCCCTCCATATTCATTATGAATCATGAGAGCTGCTCTGAAGACATAAAAAGAGTCTTTTCATCACTGTTTTTGTCCATCATTCATTATTAATCCAATCATATTAGAAATTTAAACAGGTAGAGTTTTATTAAATATAAGATCTTATTATTAAAAGGAATTCTTAAGTTATTTTTATTCTTTATTTATTAAAATTAAAGAATTGAAGTCATAGAATTTAGATTATTGTTGTAATCACCAATGATATATTTTATTATATAAAATTATCATTTTAAATATCTTTTAAAATCCACAAGTTCCTCTCAAAAACTCTTTAATCATAATTTATATTATAAAAAGTTGTTTTATCTTTAAATTTATTGATTTTTGACGTGTTTTTTAGCTTATAACCTTTATTTAGTATAATAACTGTTGTATTAGACTTGTTGTATTGAATAAATCTTATAAGTAAGTTTTCTTTAAAGTTCTATATTTTTTTATCTAAATATTAGTTTTTTTATATAGAATTTTTATTCTAAAAGAATTATTTCTGCACAGTGTGTGTTTAATTCTTTTTATAAATAATATTTATATTATTTATAAGTGGTTAATATTCATATTTTCCACGTGTAATTGTCTCATTAAGAGCTTTACACTTCTTATTGTTATAACTGTCAGTGACTATAACAATAATAGAATAATTATAATTTATTATAATTATTATTAATTTCTATTATTATATTATTATAATAATAATTAAATTTATTTTTTTATATATAATCATTTTTAATAATTATATTTAAATTTGTGGTTATAATATTTTATTATATTATATATTTCTATTGAGGAAAGTCATAGTACTCTTGATTTTGCTACTATTATCAAGAGTTTCATAGACAAACCTTACATTTGGGGGCCTGGCCGTGATTTTAAACCAATTTTTGGGACATAAATCATACTCTAGACCTTATTTTACTGTTTTTTGACGTAAAATTGCCATATTTGTCTTAATATTGGCTTTTTTGGGACTTATCCCTTATAAATAATCTTTATAATATTAATAAAGTTAATTTCTTCTTAAGAATATTGTTTGAAACAATATACTATTGAGTGATTTGGAATAAATTTCTTTTGTCTAACTAGTGGCTTTTTCACATCACAGACTTGAAATTTATTCTTTGAGTTATTCTAGTATAAAAGTGAATAATAATACAATTTTGATTAATTAACTTGTTAATTGCATAATTATTATTTCTTTAAAGAAAATAATAAATCAAAAAAAAATCTTTAAAAATAAAAATCTTTACTAAAAATATTTTTTCTTTTTTTATCTTAGACATTTTTGTTTATTTTTTGACGTAATTTACCATAAAGTACATAAAAACAACTTTATTTAATAAGTTGAGTTTTCAAGTTATTTTTATTATTTAATAAAACAACTTATATTTTTAATTTTCTCTAGTGTCTTCAATCAGAGAAAGTTCTTCAGACTCTGAAGCCTCAGAGTCCAGTATTGAAATTCAAACCAGCCCAGCACCAAGGGGTTTAATAACCAAAGAGCCCTTTAAAGGTCCTGCAGGTGAATTCAATTCAATTTTACTCTATTTTTTATTAAAATTGATGTGAAATGACTCCTACTAGAAGTGGAAGTAACTACTCCCTCCAATCAAATGGATCTGGACCAGGACATTCCAGCCACAAATCCAAAAGGCAAGAATGTCCTCCCAGAGGAGAGGCACAAATGGAGGATGCCAGAACTTCCACAAGTTCCCAAAGGTTAGCCAGCACCTTTGAACCTCTTATTGAGAGTCCAGAAGCTGACATAACTTCTATTGCTGTTAGACCTGAACCATTTCCAACAGGCAGCTGTTGAAATTTATCAATCCCAATGGAAAAACTGGTTCCTGGCGTCAAAACAACAAGAGTGGGAACTCCTTCCAAGTCTTTGGATAGGCACCATGAACTCTTATCTTCAAGTGAAGAAGCTCATGGGGCCAGAAAAGACAGAAGATCTTCTGCTGGGTTGGACACCAATGTCTGTCAAAGGACAAGTCCAACAGATCAAAGCTTGGTTGAAAAACCAAAGAATGTTGTCAGAGGATCAGAAGAAGAAATTGGCTCAAGGCAAGGACAACAGCCCAGTGGAAGCTGCTCAAGCATCTACCAGCAAAAATCTGCCTCAACAAGTGCCAAACAAGCCCAAGCAAGCCCCAAAGACCAACCAGAAGGGCAAGCAAAAGGCAAAGGGAAAGGCAAAGCCCAAGTGGAACAAACCTTACCCTCAGAATTACAGAATCCCAAAGAAGGAAAAGACAGCCATGGACAATGTGTTCAATATGGCAAGAACTGTGATGGAATTCAAAAACAAGGAGGAGGAAAGATTGAACCAATACTTTCCAAAGAAGTAGATCTTGTGAAACTTGTAACTTACTTTGAATCTTGTAATAAAGAAATTATGGCAAAATTTAAAGCATTTGATCATGTCCAACAAAAGTTAGGTAATGAGATACTACAAGTAAAAGACCAACAAAAGACCATAATTGGCCTTGAAAATGTTAATAAGGCAAATATTTTGTCTTTGAAGCAAATTTGTGAAAGACTTAAGTTTAAAGTTACCTTACTCAATCAACCAGATGAACATTCAATTTCTTTTATAACTGTACAGTTAAAAGAATTGAAAATACAAGTGCAAAACTTGGAAAACTCAACTGGTCACAATGCAGCTCTTTTTCAAGAACAATTGGAAAAAAGTGATAAAGAAAGACTTGAATTGAAAGAAGATATTCAATCAAGTATTAACAATATATCACTGAAACATGAATTGCCAAGGCAATCCACACCAATTATTGACAGAAATGTGCTTAACTTGAATAATGAATTACATCATACAATTTCAAGTCATGACGTGGAAACTGCTTGCAATTATAAGGACATTCCAAGATTAGAAGAATGGCCAACCTTCAGTGGTGAAGGAGAATATAATCATATGGAATTTATGAAAACAATTGATATGTTTAAAGAATACTTTAACATACCAGATGAATACATAAGTGCCAGATTACACTCATTATTTACCAAATCAGCAAAGAAATGCTATTATAAAATGAGACAAGACCATGGTAAACATTCTTGGCCTTGGTGGAAAGAACAAGTTATTTCCAAATGGGCTAATGATTCCTGGAGATTTAGAATGGAAAATTCTTTTGAAGAAGCCATTTTTAATATTGAGAGGGACAGGCCCATGACTTGGTTTCTTAAACAAAAGGACAGGTTAACTTCCCTTCATCCTGATATGTCTGAAACAATGGTACATAAAAGGATATTAAGAAATGTGGTGGTGACCTTGAGCATGCTATAAGAAGCAGATGTATTGAGCCTTTCTCTACAGAAGATTATATAAATGCTATGGAGGACATCACTACTAGAACAAAAATTGGAAGAAATTGGTCCAAAACCCCAATAGACAATAAGACTAGTGGGAAACCAATTTCAAAACCCAATAAACCACATGACAGACCTCCTTTGAAATGTCATAAATGTGGAAGCACATCTCATTTGGCAAACACTTGTCCAAAAAAGACAAGAGTTAATGAGATAAATGTTGAAAAAGTAGAAGATACAAAAGAAACTGATGTATCTTTACATGAAAGTGATTCTGAGCCTTCAGAAGAAGAAGAAGTATCAGAAGAACTTGGTATAGAGAACATTAATGTCTCTTTTGAGCTCACTGAGGTACATACTCACTTACCACAGTATAGTGATGAATGTATGGATCTCATACATGTGCAAGATGCCAAGATGCAAAAACCCAAACCTGCCAGAGGTAAAGGTTATACAGCTGGATCATCTTGTATCACTAATATTGTGATAAATAACATAGAAGCCAAGATACATCTTGACTCAGGTGCTTTTTGCACTTGTGTTGGAAAAGATTATCTTGACAAGATCTATACCAATTGGCAAGACAAGTTGATGCCAATTGAAGGTATAAAATTCAGCAGTGCTAGCCAAAACGTGCACCCTTTGGGTATATTGGAAGCAGCAATAATATTTCCTCATCCTGCAGGAAGTGTAAGATTTAAAGCTGAATTTTTTGTTATGAATAATTGTACTTCACAACACTTTATACTTGGAAATGATTATCTCAATATCTATTGTATTGATATTAATAATCATAAAGACAGATATTTAACTATAGGGGAAAATAAAAGGCAAAAATTCGCTTTTTCTCCAGAAAGAAGAGAAATCACTGTCATTAAACAAGTAACAAATGTTGACAAAGACAGATTTGTGTCATATCAGCTAAATGAAGCACAAATTAGTCCTGAATTAACATCAGAAATGAAGGAAGAACTTATTGAAATTTTATTTCAATATAGAGAAGCTTTTGCTTCTGATAATGAACCACTTGGGGCTATAAAAGGCCATGAAGTGGATATCATGCTTAATGTGGAAAGACCTTATCCGCCACTATTAAGAAGACCAGCTTACCCAGCTAGCCCTAGGGCTAGAGAAGCATTAGAAAGTCATATCAATGAACTGATGAAACTTGGAGTTCTTAGAAAAGTTGGACACAATGAGGAAGTGGAAGTTACAACTCCAGTGATCATTACTTGGCATAATGATAATTCAAGAATGGTTGGTGATTTTAGAGCACTGAATACCTATACTATTCCAGACAGGTATCCAATCCCTAGAATTAATGAGACTTTGACTCAATTATCCAAAGCAAGATTCATCACTTCTATGGATGCTCTAAAAGGCTTTCACCAGAATGTTTTGACACCTCATGCTAGGAAATTATTGAGAATAATTGCTCATTGTGGTATTTATGAATATTTGAGGATGCCTTTTGGTATTATAAATGCACCCTCTCATTACCAAAGATTGATGAATACTATCTTCCCACATGAATTATCAGAGGGATGGTTAATCATTTATATTGATTACATTATAATTTGTTCAGAAACCTGGCAATTACATTTAGAGAGACTTTCATTAGTACTTAAGAAAATTTTACAAGTGAACATGAAAATTTCTCTTAAAAAGTGTAATTTTGGGTTTCATGAGTTAAAAGCTCTGGGACATGTAGTCTCAGGACTAAGCCTTGGTTTTGATAAGAACAAAGTGGCTGCAGTTTTACTGAAACAGATGCCCCAGAACAAAAAAGAAATGATGTCTTTCTTAGGATTTGCCAGTTATTACATGCAACACCTTAAAGATTTTGCAACCCATGCCAGATCATTATACAGAATTTGTGATCAACAAACTGTTTTTGAAATGACTCATGAGAGAATTCAAGCATATGATAGAATCAAGTATGCCTTAACCAATGCACCATTATTACTGATGCCAGACTGGAAACTTCCTTTCAAGCTGTATATTGATGCATGTGGTGAAGGTCTAGGAGCTGCTCTTCATCAAGTTCAAATTGTCAACAACAAGCCTTATGAAGGTCCAGTTTGTTTTATTTCAAGACAAATTAAACCTACTGAGGCCAGATATGGAGCTAGCCAAATGGAGTGACTTTGCCTTGTTTGGGCTCTGGAAAAACTTCATTACTATCTTGATGGTATTGTGTTTGAAGTAATTACTGATTGTAATGCAGTAAAATCACTTCTTAACATGAAAACTCCAAACAGAAACATGTTAAGATGGCAGATTGCTATACAGTAGTATAGAGGTAATATGACCATAGTACATAAAGCTGGAAATATTCACAAGAATGCTGATGGCTTGAGTAAATGGGCATTACCCAATACACCTGACAATCCTGCCTATGTTCCTACAAGTGTAGAACCTCAAATTCCAATTGAAGGGATTAATATCACAGATGTTGGAACAGAATTCTTTGATGAAGTTAGAGAAAGCTATAAGCAAGATAAAAATTGCCATATACTTACTGCTCTACTTGACAAAGATTGCAAAGATACAGCATTGGCTAATTCTCTTGTTGATAATCGGAAAACATCTTATGACAACAGAAGATTCCATTTATTTGATGGTATATTATATCATAGGTCTAAACACACATGCGTCATGGTCCTATGTAGTAGAATGTTGATTAACACAATACTACTAGAATGCCATGATAACATTTATTCTGGACATCTGTCTGAAGACAGAACAATGGAAAGAATTAAGACATGTGCCTGGTGGCCATCTTGGAGAAAAGATGTCATTGAGTACTGTCATAGTTGTGATAGATGCCAGAAAGCCAATAAAGCCACTGGTAAAGGATTTGGTTTAATGATCCATATTCAAGAACCAAGTACCCCATGGGAAGTGGTTCACATGGATTGGGTAACTGCCTTACCACCTGGAGGTGATAAAAGTTACAATGCATGTCTTGTTATTGTAGACAGATATAGCAAAACACCAATCTTTTTACCATGTCATAAGGATGACACAGCTATGGATACAGCTCTTTTGATCTGGAATAGAGTAATATCCCATACTGGTCTCTTTAAAAATATCATTAGTGACAGAGACCCAAAATTTACATCAGCCTTATGGACTAATTTACATAAGCTTTTGGGTACAAAACTATCATTCTCAACAGCATACCACCCACAAACAGAGGGCTTAGCAGAAAGAATGATTCAAACCCTTGAGGACATGATCAGAAGATTTTGTGCTTATGGCCTGGAGTTTAAAGATTCTGACGGCTTTACCCATGATTGGTGTACTCTTATACCAGCATTGGAATTAGCCTATAACACCTCCATCCATGCTTCCACAGGCAAGACTCCTGCAATGTTAGAAAAAGGATGGAACCCCAAACTTCCAGTTGATACATTGAAGAAAGATCTAGTTGATTCTCATCCAACTACTTCAAGCTTTAAATTGTTGCTTGATAAAGTGAGGCACCATGCAAATCAAAGCATGAATTATGCCTTTGAATATGCTAAACAGAAATGGGATAAAAGTCATAAAGCCCCAGAATTCAAAGTAGGGGACCTGATACTAGTTTCAACCTTGAACTTTAATAATCTCAAAGGCCCAAAGAAATTGAAAGATTCCTTTGCAGGACCATTTATTATCAAAGCCCTTCATGGGACAAATGCAGTACAAGTGGAACTTTCAGGAGAGTTAGGAAACAAACATCCAACTTTTCCTGTCAGTCTTGTAAAGCATTACACTTCAAATGATAAGGAATTATTTCCTTTAAGAAATGAAACACCCTTATAGGTACCCCCACTTGAACCAAGTGAGGAGAAGAAAGTACTGAAAGTCTTAAAAGAAAGGAGACTTAGGGGTAAAAATGAAAGAGAATACTTAGTCAGGTACAGAAATCCACAACATGAAGATGAGTGGATTGGAGAAAGTAAAATACCTGATTCCCAAACGTTTCTCAGAAGATTCAGACATGAGAAAAGACCAATTCCTCAGTAAAAAGTTTGAATTGTGTGATTTACATACTTGATAAGTATGAGTAGAGAGGTTGGACAGTGGATTATACCCCCCCAAATAACTTGGGGGTATACTACAAGAAGAAAAATTGTGGTACAATTTTTTTTTTGCTGGTAGGGAATGTGAGCCTGTGGGGTATGTATAACATACCCATAAGGCCACAAATGATTTTATAGACACTTAATTTTGTCTTAAACAGACTTTTTAATTGAATTTAACATAAAAAATAACAAAAAATAAGTATAACTTTTTTTTGGATAAACAAAGTTATAATTATGATGTCATTTTTGGATTCTACACCAAAAATAACCTAGGGTACACCCATAGGGTGTTATACCCAAAAACACTTATTTCTTGTGTTATTGGAAGATTTAAGAATCTCACAGTACTAATGTAACTTTTTTAACATTTTTTAAAAATTGTTAAATTTAAGCTTAAATAAGCTTAAATTTAAAGTTGCA
Source organism: Austropuccinia psidii (assembly GCA_023105745.1). Taxonomy (NCBI): domain Eukaryota; kingdom Fungi; phylum Basidiomycota; class Pucciniomycetes; order Pucciniales; family Sphaerophragmiaceae; genus Austropuccinia; species Austropuccinia psidii. The sequence goes on from JALGQZ010000009.1 coordinate 43,020,583, forward strand.
TAAGGTTAATGCAAACTTACCAAAATTTTAGTCAAAATTGAGGTGTGGTGTATATTTACTGAATTGGCTAAAGATTTGCCATACAGAATGTAAATCCTGCATGAGCTCAATGTAAAAGGGTTTAAAGCCATGGTATGGCTTTAAATAAATAAAAGGGCAAAATCCACGCAAAAAGGTGGGACAAAGGAAAAAGACCAAATAGAGCTGGGGTACCCAACTTTTTGGATCTGCAATGATTCAATTAAGGTTGTCCACCTGTATTCGAGGATTTCCAACCTTATTTAAACTTTAAGATTAGACTTTGATCCAACCTTAAGGTTTAAACTGGTTTTATCCCAATTTGGACAGGAATTTCAAGCTGACAAAGGGTAAATCCCAATATCCAGGCTTGAAATCAAGGTTTTAAGAACTGTAAAAGCTTAAATAAGCTTAAAACTTTAAAGCTTCAAGCATTAAAACCTTATCAAAACTTAACGTTTGGTGTGTATTGCTATTTTACGTGGAAAAATAGCCATAACTTCAAAAATTCATTAAAAATCCAATTCTTAATGGATTTGCTTGAAATATTCACACAACTTAGAATATAATATTATCTATATATAAATTAAATTTCAAGTATCTTTAATAAAGAAATTTCCTGGGTAATTAGCCTGGAAATTTACTCTTTTAATTAAACTCAAAGAAAATCATGATTTCTTTAAAATTTAATTAAAAATTGAGCTTAAGAGATTTTTACTTGAAACTCTAATTTTAGGTTGTTCATGTGATGAAATTTAATATAAATAACCTTATTTTATATTAAAACCTAAAGTAGTTAAACTAAATGAGGATTAAAGTTACTTGGAGTTAAGAATAACACTGGTAACTTTAAATTGGAAGTAAAAAGAAGTTGCCTTAAGCTAAGAACTTTATTTTTAAGCATTGTTTTTCAGTTTGGACCTGAGCACTCCCTCTATATTCATTATGAATCATGAGAGCTGCATTGAAGACATAAAAAGAGTCTTTTCATCACTGTTTTTGTCCATCATTCATTATTAATCCAATCATATTAGAAATTCAAACAGGTAAAGTTTTATTAAATATAAGATCTTATTATTAAAAGTAATTCTTAAGTTATTTTCATTCTTTATTTATTAAAATTGAAGAATTGAAGTCATAGAATTTAGATTATTGTTGTAATCACCAATAATATATTTTATTATATAAAATTATCATTTTAAATATCTTTTAAAATCAACAAATTCCTCTCAAAAACTCTTTAATCATAATTTATATTATAAAAAGTTGTTTTATCTTTAAATTTATTGATTTTTGACGTGTTTTTTAACTTATAACCTTTATGTAGTATAATAACTGTTGTATTAGACTTGTTGTATTAAATAAATCTTATAAGTAAGTTTTCTTTAAAGTTCTATATTTTTTTATCTAAATATTAGTTTCTTTTATATAGAATTTTTATTCTAAAAGAATTATTTCTGCACAGTGTGTGCTTAATTCTTTTTATAAATAATATTTATATTATTTATAAGTGGTTAATATTCATATTTTCCACGTGTAATTGTCTCATTAAGAGCTTTACACTTCTTATTGTTATAACTGTCAGTGACTATAACAATAATAGAATAATTATAATTTATTATGATTATTATTATTTTTGATTATTATATTATTATAATAATAATTAAATTTATTTTTTTATATATAATTATTTTTAATAATTATATTTAAATTTGTGGTTATAATATTTTATTATATTATATATTTCTATTGAGGACAGTCATAGTACTCTTGATTTTGCTACTATTATCAAGAGTTTCATAGACAAACCTTACAACTTCCTTATTAGATAAAGACTGCAAAGATACATCTTTAGTCAATGCACTGGATGAAGTTTGGAAGAATTCCTATTATGAAGGAAGATTTCACTTGTTTGATGAGATTATTTACCACAGAACCAAACATTCTTGTGTAATGACATTGTGTATAAGATGCTTATCAATACCATTCTTCATGAATGCCATGATAGCATCTACCCTGGACACTTGTCAGAGGACAGAACAATTGAAAAAGTGAAGAACTGTGCATGGTGGCCATCTTGGAGAAAAGAGACCATTGAATGTTTCCATACCTGTGATAGATTCCAAAAAGCAAACAGGAGTACAGGCAAGAGATTTGGACTTATGCTCCCTATTAAAGAGCCAAAATCCCCTTGGGAAGTTGTTCACATGGATTGGGTCATAGCACTGCCTCCAAGTGGTGACAAGAGTTACATTTCTTGTTTAGTCATTGTAGACAGATATAGCAAAACTCCCATATTCTTACCATCTCATAAAGATGACACAGCTATGGATACAGATCTTCTTCTGTGGAGCAGGGTTATTTATCATACAGGACTATTCAAGAATATCATAAGTGACAGAGATACCAAGTTCACATCTGAATTTTGGACCAATCTTCATAGGTTGTTTGGGACTAAGCTATCATTCTCTGAAGCATATCCCCCTCAAACAGATTGGCCAGCAGAGAGAATGATTCAAACTTTAGAAGACATGGTCACAAGATTTTGTGCTTATGGGTTAGAATTGAAAGACTCAGATGGCTTTACCCATGACTGGTGCACTCTGATACCTGCATGAGCATTGGCATATAGGACATCAGTTCATTCTTCTACAGGTCAAACTCCTGCTATGTTAGAAAAAGGATAGAATCCAAGAATCCCAGCAAATACACTGAGGAAAGACTTGATTGAAATGCATCCTACAGCTTCCAGCTTCAAGATAATTCTTGTAAAAGTGAAACATCATGCAAAACAAAGTATGAATAACGCTTTTGAATATGCAAAACAGAATTGGGAAAAGAGGCACAAAGTACCAGAATTCAAAGTAGGGGTCTTAGTTCTAGTTTCAACCTTGAATTTTGATATTATCAAAGGCCCAAAGAAACTTAAGGATTCTTATGTAGGGAGTTCTGTTATTATTGCCTTACATGGAACCAATGCAGTTCAAGTGGAATTGAGTGGTGAATTGGAAAATAAACACCCCAATTTTCCAGTAAGCCTGAAAAAACCTTATCAACCAACTGACAAAGAATTGTTTCCTTTAAGGAACCAAACTCCTTTGACTGTACCACCAAGGGAACAGGATGAAGACAAAAAGATAAAGAAAGTCATTAAAGAAAGGAGACTTAGGGGTAAAAATCAAGGAGAATATATTGTCAGATATAGAAATCGAATAAATCAGGATGAATGGATGGCAGAATCAGAAATACCTGACTCAGATAGACTCTTAAGAAGATTTAGACAAGAAGGAAGGCCAAAAGCCTGAATATGTCTATAAATGTGCTTTGAATTACTTGGTCTGAGTAAGAAAAGGGGGTTGGAAAGTGGACATTAACCCCATTTGGGGCCTTTTTCTTCTTTATACCATTGAAAAAATTGTTGTACAATTTCAATTTTTGGTGGGAGGGAATGTGAGCCTTGAGGCATATTTTACATACCCAAATAGGCCACAATTATCTAAATATAAATTCTGAACTATGAATAATGCATAAGTCATGCATATATTCAAAATTAATCATTTTTGATTTCAGAAAAGATGAATAACCTTTTATTGAGTAAGTAAATCCATGGATTTAAGGCCAGATTTGGATTCTACACAAAGCCTCACCTAGTGTAGCTCAATAGAGTTAAAAATCTCAAGTCAACCCTTTGAGGTGGTAATATGGAAAACAGTTCAATACCACATAACAGATCTGTGAAAGTTTCTGTTTTTCTCTATTTTACCCCAAAAAATGGGAATGTCAGAAATCCCATGTTACATATACACTAAGAATAGTGTTATGCATGTTTTGGGCACTTAATATTATGGTATTCCTACATGCACTTTTGGTACACCCATAGTGGATACCTTACTTTAACCTTGAATTTCTATTTTGACGTAAAAAATAGGCAAGGGGCCAAAAGACATCAAAAAGAGCCAGGGTACCCAACTTCTGAGGCCTCTGAGGCATGGACAGCTCCAAAGCTTGGATCCATGGTTGATCTTGGCCCAATTACTAAGCTGAAACCTTTTGGGAACTTGGTTACCATGTTACAACTTCAGTAAATCATAAGAAAATAGCAAATAACCTGCTATTTTGACATGCCAAGGAGGTAAAGAGCAACTTAGACTCCTGTAAAAATGTAAATTATTAATGAATTACCATGGATAAACCCCAAAAGAGTAATTAAAACCCCTTTTGGACTAGTATCTATTGATTAACCTCATAGCAACCAGCCATATACTGCTATTTGCAATTCTATGTAGAAATGAGGTAAAACTTCAAAAATTCATTAAAAATACAATTCTTAATGGATCTTTCTGAAACTTTCAGGACCAATTGAGAATTGTATACATAATATAAAAGCCAAAACAATTATACTTTTATAAGTAAAATTAAATGTTTCACTTACAGTCCATTCTTGACGATTCCACATGAAACACAGAATCTTTAAACAATTACAGAAAATACATTCTGTGATGATATTTCCAATAAAATTTATAACTTTGAGAAATCAATTCTTCTTTTGGCATAAAAGAAGATTTACAGTTGTTACTCCTTTTATTCTAAACCATAAATGGGTTGGTACTCATGTAAAAGCCTCAATTAAGTCATTATGATAATCTTACATTACAAAAATAGATGCAATCAATAATGCATAAAGGTTTATTGTTTTCTCACTAACCACTGGTATTAAGGTTTCTCCATTGCATGCCTCTGTGAGCTGTCTTAGACTTAAAAGAGGCCTCCTCTAGCTGTTTTTTTCCAAATCATCACATTATTAAATTATACCTTTAGTACCAACAAGTAAGTATTAGTTAAAGCTTTTCTTAAGTGTTTTATTCTTTCAGACATCAATGAGAAAGACGTGAAATCATAGAAATCAAATATATATTGTTGTCATAGTCTTTTAATCAAATATATATTGTTGTAATATTCTTTTGGATCAATTTTGATCCATTAAATCCACAATTCTACAACAAATCTCTCTACTATTATCTTCTAAAAGGTTTGTTGGGTTAATAGTGAGTGATTTATCTTAATTCTCAAAGTTTTTCTCCAGTAGTAGTTCTCTTCAAGAGTTATCTGTATAATTATTGTTGTAAAAGATAATGATATGTTAAAATAGTTTTATTATTTTAATAAAAGAAGTTTTTATTATTACATTATTCTTGTAATTGAATCTTGTAGACAATTAATGCTTACTGTTATAATCACTAGTAGTGCATAGCACGTAAAAGAAATAATTATTTAATTATTTAATTGTGGTCATAGTAAATTTTTATTATTATATTTCATAAGAACAGCCATAGTACTTTTGATTAATAGTAATATTATCAACAGTTTCATAGACACATCTTACAAGTAAAAATTTCCTCTTTTTATGCTTGACACCTCATGATCATAGTTGTGGGATATTATCCCACAGAAAAGTTGTATTGACCCAATTGTGGAGTTTTGAAGGTAAAACTGCTATAGATTTGTCCATTTTTGCGATATTGAGCTCAAATCTGTTTCTTTGTGTAGCTCTGGATGAGATCTAAACAGTGGTACCTCATTTTATATGGGTAATATTAAATATGGCAAACCTATGCCATTGACAAGTTTTGTTATTCAGATATATGATTTTCTCAATATCTGTATGGAGCCTGTTTGCCCCATACCTGTTGCTCTAGATGAGATATGGAGAAATAGAAGGCACCATAAGATAGCCCTGACTGTGCTCTTTCAAGAAATACCCCACTTCAAGTATCTCACATTAAAACTGTAGATGTTAGATGAAAGGTCAACATCTTGTTCACCCTTATTCGCCCTTGTTTTGGCCATAACTTTTGTAATTTTGGTGTTAGTTCAATTTGGCTAGTACCATTGGATAGCCCTGAATCAGAGCTTCAATTTGAACACCAATTTAATGGGCTTCAGCCTCTTCCTCTGGATTTCAGATCAGAGGTGAAAAATAAGGTTTATGCTCAGCAACAAATTTGAGCAGGAATAACTTTGTTATTCTTTGTCCTGTGATTATTCTTTGGTTTGATACCATTGGAGCTGATTTTTCTCAGATCCATGTTTTGGTGTTATTTTTGCTTTACCATTGGTTTATGGTATTTTGCTGCCATGCTTGTGCTCTGGGTTTGAGTCACATGTTGACATACCCTCCATCCAAAAAAGGATCATCATTGATGAGACTTTTCAGTCTCCCTAGAGGGTCTGAATCTCCTTAGATGAAGGTTCCCATGTGGTATGGCATCCTCTTCCAACCATTTGTCTGTGTCTTCTGCCTGGTTCTTGAATCTGGCCAAATACTATCTTTAATCTTTAAGATTAAGTCTAATCTTCCTGGCCTTGATGATCTTCTTCACAGGTCCAGCGAGGTCTTCCACTTCCACTATGTCTGGTGGGGTGGTGTCTTCTTTCTGGAGAAGAACTTGTCCTCTCCTTTCTGGAAGTATGGTTTGACCAGACTCACTGGGAATACTGAGTTTTTCCTGCAGAAGTCCCCTGTGAGTCCAACCTCCACTGCATTCTTCCCCATCAGTTTAATGATAGTGAAGGGCCCCAAAGATTAATTTCTCATTTTCTTTGGTCCCTTGAGATTATTGAAGTTGAGTGTAGACACTAACAATTGGTCCCTTTCTTTGAAGTCTGGTTCCATAAGTGTCTTGTAATACCTCTGCTTGTTGTATTCTTTAGCTTCAACTATGCAATTACCAGCTGTGTCACAAGCTCTCTTCCACAAGTAATGGAAGTCCTTGGCTGTGGGGTGGATAGTTACAAGATTTTTATTCAGGTGATCCACAGGAAATAAGGGGTTTCACCCTTTCTCTACCAGTGAGGGTGATTTCCCTGTGGTAGAGTTCTGGCTTGTGTTGTGAGCTATCTGGACTGCTGGGAGAAGTGTAACCCAGTCATGGGTGTACCCTTCAAGGTCCTTATATTCCATGCCATGTGCACAGAACCTTCTTATGATTTCCTCCATTGTTTGGATCATCCTTTCATCTAAACCATCTGTTTGTGGGTAGTAAGCTGTAGAAAATTCAAGTTTTGTTCCCACCATGTCATAGAGTTTGGTCCAGAATTCTGATGTGAATTTTGGGTCCTAATCACTAATGACTTTTGGGACTCCACATGTGGCTATTGTCAGGGTGACTCTATGATATAGATTCAGAATGATAATAAAAGCTATAACTCTGAGTGTGACACGAAAATAATGATGATATTAGAGTGAGAATATGAGTGAAAAGGGCTATACTAAAATAATTTAGTGATGGTGAGTACTGCTGATAGCCCTGGGTGCAGTGTTTGACTGTTGGTTTACAATAGCAAACCCTACAGTACTTAAGCTCAAAGTATACCTGTTAAGTTCTAAGAGTATCACTTCCTTTTTTAAGAATTTATATCACGTAAGAATATCAAGAACAGGATGCTGAATTTGCTTCCTGGTGAGGCAAATCCTCCTTTTATCTTGTTCTGGGGTAGTGGGAGGTGGTTTACCTCTGCACACGACCAAAGAGTGAAAGTTTTCACTACTGTGGGCTGGTTTGTGGTTCCATACACTCAATACAGGCTAGTATTGGGTTGAAATGTGGTTTTAGAACCACAAGTAGTCATTTTTACCCTATACAGGGTGAAAATTTTCACCAATGGAGTTTACAGGTGTATTCTGGTGCTCCTGACGCGTCAGAAACTGTACAGAACCTGTATGGACCTCTGTATTTGACTTAAATATGAGGTATTGAAGTATAAATAAGCTTCAGCGTCTGTTTGACACCTCATAATCATAGTACAACTGTATCCTGTCATAATACAGCTGTATTGGTCATATTGTGGGATTATAACTTTCAAATAGCCATAACTCTGTCAGTTTTTGAGATATCATGCTCATAGTTGGCTCATTGGATAGCCCTGTATGCGCTCTACACAATGATACCCAATTTGGTATGGTTATCATTAAATATGACAAAGCTATCCCATGTACAAGGTTTTTTGTACATAGGTGTGGTTTGGGCAAAAAGCTGTATTGAGCTTGTTTGCCTTTTACCTTCTGTTATAGTTGAGATATGAAGAAGTGGATGGCACCATCAGATAGCCCTGATTGTGCTCTTTCCAAAAAGACCCAACTTCAAGTATCCCACACTAAAACTGTAGAAGCTAGATGAGAGGTGAATGTTTTGTTCACCCTTATTTGGCCTGAAATTGACCATAACTCCAGTAATATTGGTGCTAGCTCAGTTTGGCTGGTACCATTGGATAGCCCTGGCTTAGAGCTTTATTTTTAGTACCCATTTGATGGGGTTAAGCCTCTCCTTCTAGATTTTAGATGAGAGGTGAAAATTAAGGTTTATGCTCAGCAATAACTTTGAGCAGGAATAACTTTGTTATTTCTTGTCCTATGGTTATGGGACTTATATTTTCAGAAAGGGGTGAGTTTCCTCTTTCTTTTGATACCTTTTGAGCTGATCTGGCTCAGATCCATGTTCTGGTGGTATCTTGGCTATACCATTGATTTATGGTATATTGGCTGTCATGCTTGTGCTCTGGTTTTGAGTCACAGGCTGACAGCTATGATCTTATTCCAAACAACAAAGCTGTATCCATTGCTGTGTCCTCCTTATGACATGGAAAGCTCCTCACAATCTTTCTATACCTATCAACTACGAGTAGGAAGGCATTGAAATTTTCTTTTCCTCCTGGGACAAGTCCTGTGACCCAGTCCATATCAATGGTTTCCCATGGGTGCTTGGGCTCTTTTATGTGTTGAAGTAGCCCATATTTCTTTCAGTGTTTTCTTTTTGCCTTTTGGCATCTTTCACAATTTTTGATATAATTACGCAACTCTTGATCCCCTTTGGGACACCAAGCTGCACTTGCTACCCTTTCTTTGGTCCTGTCTTCACTCATGTGCCCCATATAGGGGAAGTCATGAAATTCCTGCAGGATCAGGGATATGTGGTCCCTGTCCACCACTATGAGGGAGCTTGTGTGATTCTCTCTGTGATAGAGTAGTCAATCTATAAGGAAAAATTTGTTATCCTTATAGTCCCTCAACCAGGCCTCCTTTAACTGGGATTCTAATTCTGGGCTCCTGTATTTCTGTTGAAGGAGTTGCAACAATATGCCACACTCTTTGTGTTTGGCATAAGTATTCATTACTGTACTGAAGAACTCATTGTGTAGTTCTGAGGAGCCTATCCCCAATATGGGAGTTTCTGTTCCTTCTGATTTGATTTCTTCACTGTCTGCGGTACGACTTCCTGGTGCCCATTAAGCAAATCTGAAGTTTTTCCTCCTGTCTATTTCCATGACATGGTTAGAGATCTTGGCTGCTATTTCAGGGTCATAAGCTGGGTTGCTTTTGACATTATCCAGTGGCCATCTGCTGAGGCCATCTGCATTAGTGTGGCTTTTGCCTTCTGTGTATATGATGAACATGTTACCTCTATACTCTTGGATGGCTATTTGCCACCTCAACATGTGTCTATTAGTGGTCTTCATATTAATTAAAGACTTGAGTGCTGTGCAATCTGTATAGATTTCAAAGACTGCACCCTCCAGATAATAATGATGTTTCTCCAGGGCCCAGACTAGGAATAGGAATTCAGTCTGGGTTGCTCCATAACTAGCTTCTGAATTTTTCAGTTTCCTGGAAATTTAGCATATCACCCCTTCCCTCGTTTCACCATTCACAATTTGTCTTTGGTCTAGGGCTTCTCCCAATCCTTGTCTACAGGCAGCATCTTTGTACAGCTTGAATGGTAATTCAAAGTCAGGAAGTATCAGGACAGGTGAATGAGTGAGCTCATGTTTGATCCTCTCATATGCATCTCTCCTTTCCTTGGTAATTTTAAAAACTACATATTTTGAGCATCAATTGTATAGACTACTTGGTATGTGAGCAAATCTCTTGTTGTAGTTTCTGTGGTAGCTAGAAAAGCCAAGGAAATATTGCATCTCTTTGATTTTCTTTGGTACTGGTTTTTTCAGTATTTCTGCTACTTAATTTGGTCCATGGCAAGACTAAGGCCAGAGAATTTATTTCCTAGTTCCAGTAATTCTTGTTGGCCAAAATTGCACTTCTTAAGTAAAATTTTCAGATTAATGGGTTTGTATTTACTTAGTACTCTGTCTATGTACAGCACATGGACTTCCATGTCTCTCAGTATATAATGATTTCATCAATATATACTACCATCCAGCCTTCTAATATTTCTTCTTGAAATATTTTTCCCATCATCCTCTGAAAGTGGGCGGTTCCATTGTTTATGCCAAATGGCATCCTTGTATACTCATATATACTCATATGGCATATAATTCTGAGTACCTTCATGAAGTTTGGTTTAGCTCCATTCTGGCAGAAGCCTTTCATACTATCCCTCTTGGTTATATATTTAGCTTTTTCCAGTTTATCTAGGGAATGAGGTATCCGTGGAATAAGGTACCTATCACCTTTTGTGTAGTTATTTAGGGCTCTGAAATCCCCACAAAATCTAGATTTTCCATCATTCCAAGTGATAAGGACAGGAGTGGAAATTCCCACTATTTGATTGTGTCCTATCTTCCTGATGAGATCCATGTCTAGTAGTTCGTTGATGTGTTTCTCAAATTCTCTCCTATTTTCCAGGCTTTGTGAATATGGAGGTCTTCTCAGCATGGGTGGATAAGGTATTTCCACATAGAGATATAATTCTATATAACAGCCTCTGATTTTTCCCAAGGGTTCTTCACAAATGGCAAATACTAGTCTATTTTTCCTCAGAATTTTGAGTAAACTAAGCTTTTGTTTACTGGTGAGGCTGGTGCTAAATTGGCTCTCTCTGAATTCATTCAGTAATTCTTCTAGAGGGTCATGGTGGGACATCTGGTATATGTAAAGTGAAAATTTGTTTTCCTTGTTTGTACCTATGGTAATGTGCCTGTTCTTTCTGTTGCAAATATCAATGCCATACATCCTTTGGTAATATGTTTCCAGTAAGAATCCTTTTATATGGGAATCATCAAGTACACCAAACTCTGGGTCAAGTCTTATATCACTTTTCCTATGGGGTATAATTATCTCTTTAATAATTTCCCCAATGGATGTTATATTCCCTGATGCACTTTCAAATTTTTTTGCCTTGGTTGGAAAGAGCTTCTTCTCACAATTTTGGAAGTGGTTATTCAGATAATTCTTTTCCACTATTGAGCAATGTGCACCACTGTCAATGATCAATGGGTGCTGAGCATGGTCATTACAAACAGTCATATTTGTGGCTGTCCCATGTATATAAGCCATTCCTTTAGTTAGTGTGACTAGGAATGTTTGTGCATATTGTGTGTGCTTACACAAGTTTTCATTTGCAGTATCTTGTGGTATGCCTGCCCTTAACTGTATGTACTGAATTTCTATTTGTGTTTCCTCTTGGTACTCCACTAGGCCATTCCTCTTGGGTCTTGGTCATCATCAGATTGTTCTCTGATAGAATCACCCATACAGTCTGATTCAGAATCCTCTGTTGGGGATTCTTCCTCTGGGACTTGCTCAATGGAATATACTTTCTTCTTTTCCTTTGTACAGTTATTGGCATAGTGGTCTGTTCAACCACAATTGTGACAAGTATTTTTCTTCTTGGTCACTTATGAAATTTTTTCTTTGGGTTTGTATTTGAAGTCCACACTGAAAGGTTGTTTCTATTCAAAACTAATGCTTCTAAATTGGAAATATTTCCCTATATTTTTTCTTTTCCTTACATCTTGTAAGGTGTTTGCAATGTCATTTAGAGTGCAAATTAGGTTGCATCTGAATTTTACTGCATGCTCTAGTTCCCCTGGAATTTGTGTCAGGAGTTTGTGATTCCTCATCTGAATATTAATTTGAGGATCATGATTGAAGTCTTTTAGACTGTCTAAGACACCACTCATATGGATCTTTGTCCACAGACTACTTGTTATATTCAAATTACATGGTCTTTTGCCATGTCCAAGTACCATTGCTGTACTTTTGGATTATATGGATCTTCCACAATGACCAGCTTCTTCTGCCATGAATTTCTTTCATTTCTGTGTACCAAATACTAGCATGAACTTTACATCCTGTATTTAATCTAGCAGTGATAAAGTAATCTGGTATGCTTGGTACATCTATGAAGAGTCCATAAATATAATCAATGAGCTCCATGTGATCATATTCTCCTGTGCCAGAGAATTTGGGCCAGCTTGAGGCCTCTGGAAGCTGTTTTAAGGCTTCCTCCTCAGAAAAAGACATATTTTCTCCATCCTGGTATTGAGATTGAGGCCTTGCTTTATTCACCAATAAGGCATCTGGTTTTATGTCTTCTTAGTGGTATGGATCATCCAAAACATGGCCTTGTGGTTGGGGCTTTATATTTTGGTAGACACTAAACAATTTTTACATATCTTGATCCAGACAATGGCTGTACCTTTTTCAGTGGTGCTGTTTTTAAAAGAATTTATTAAGTCTTTTATTGGTTTCTTCAGAATGAATTCTCAATTGAGAATGGCCTTCTTGAAGAGTTTTATCAATTTTCTCCATGGAGGATGTTAATTTTTACATCATCTCATGGATTTCTTGGAGTTATGAAAGCTGGTTTTGAGTTTTCTCTGAAAATTGGGACATTTGTAACCACAGTGAATCATTGTTTAAGTTAATCTCATGTGTAACAACACTCTGTTCATTCTGAGTGGAGGTGATATTTCTATTATTGGGGCTACTGATTCTAGAAGTATTTACAGCTATTTCTGGCTCTTGTGTACTTTCACCAAGTCTAACAGCTTCTGAATCATTGAGTCTGACTCTCTCTGCCTTTGGCTGAAAGAAGTATTGTTTTTGCCCTTGTATCCTTGTCTTCTCCTGGAAACTACCTGGGATTGTGAAGGATGGTGACTCTTGGCCACTGATCTGCTGGTGCCTGAATGGTGTGAAGCCACTGGAGAGCTGGGTTGGTCTACTACTTATGAGCCTGAAGGAATCAGAGTAGGCCCTATCTGGTTCAGCTGTTCTTCTATAGCTTGGATAGTGGCTTGATTCTCCCTTATCCCGGTTTCTCTCTCCTTAAGAAGTCTGAGCTTCCTGGTGGTATTCCATCCTTTGGTAATTACCATAAGATCCTTCAAGGGTATCTCTTTGAGAAATATCTTCTGGAAAATTGATCCAAGTTCTTCCCAGTGGGATGCTAGGTTGAACCTCTTGTTGTACATGCTCCACTTGAAAAGATCTTTGAGTAGTTGGTGGAGCTGAAGAACTTGATCCATATCCTTCCAGTCCTCTGGTTTGAGGCTTCTGTTGAATTGTAAAGTGAATGGCAGAGTGGGTATGATTTCCCTCAGTGTCTTGCCATCCACCACTGTGTCCAAGGTGTCCTCTTCCAGGTCTTCTGGTTCTGGAAAAGCCTTCGCTGTCCTCTAGCTGGTTCCTTGGGATTCCAAGGTTCCTGAGGTGTACAGGTGACATATCAGTGTTTGAAAGCAGTCAACAGCTTAATGTTATTAGGGTATTTACCTTTGAATTTGCCTTGTACAAATCTATTTTCTACTGCTTTTGGCAATTTGCCTTTAGAGGTGAAAACTGGGTTAATTATGGTAATCTTCCCTGTAAAAGTTATCAAGGTTGATTTACCTTGTATTGATGCCGAGGTTTGTTGTTTTCTACTACTCTGGGTGGCAATTGGTGTCCAATTCTTTGCTTTAATGAGGCTCTCACTGTGCCTCTTCCCTTTTCTCTTGCTGCTTTCTGGTTCTGCAGGTATCACAGGTATACTGCTTTGTGACTGGGATTCAAGTGGTATGAAGTTTTCTTCCACTGAATGAAAGAGGAAGAAAGAGGGCTTATGTCAGTTCAGACTTCTTGAAATGCTGTCGGCACCTCTAAGAATGGCCTCTGGGCAATACATTCCTATATTGTACCCTTGTATTATGATGGTATAATTGAAGCTATCAATTAGACCTCAAAAATACAGCTTTGTGGATTTCTGGTATACTGTTTGTATACCAGTATCTCATAGATTAACTTGGAAGCAACAAGTGTAATCTCAGAAGTGGTCCTGTAATGGGCAATTGAAATTATCAATATGCCCAGCCACACCTCTAATACTATTATTTACAGCAAGAGAGTTGTTCTTTTAAATTAAAATAAAACTGTATTCATGGCTTTGAATTGTTTAAATATGTAAAAAACGCCCAAGATAAATATAATAGTGATTAAATTATAATCAGAAACGTGAAAAGAGCAATAAAAAAACACAGTGGTATATAATGATATACAACTCAAAAAATAATAATAAGATATGTATTATATAATTTTCTTAATAGTTTCACACCTAAAAAATAGAAACAATAATGTCAGAAATTAAGAATATAAGAGAAAAAACACACTTGTTGCATGAAAAAGGTCCAAAAATATCAAAAAACATGGCCAGGCCCCCAAAATGTCAGAATGAGTCTATGAAGAGGTGATAATAAAAGTGCTTACAGCCTAGAATATGACTGGGACATGGATAATAAAAAAAAGTTTTGATTATAATAAAAAGGGCTTTACCAAAAGCGTTTTAGTGGTGGTGAGCCCTGTTGAAAGCCCTGGGTGTAGCTTTGTCAATTGGATCATTAAAATAAAAGACTACAATCATTATATTTATAGTTATACCTGGTTATTTCCAAGAGTATGAATGTTTTGGACAGTTTTACTATGTAGGAATTCAAGAGAAAGACAAGGAAACCTTTTCTGGTGGAGAGAAGGCCTCCTTTTATCCTAAAATGGGCTGGAATGGCCCTCTAGGCCATTCACGTAGAGCAAGTGAAGAGTTTTTCACTTCTGAGTACTTCCTTGTGGTTTCCACAAAGCCTTTATATACTTGACTGGGCTCAGATGTGGTTTTGAAACCACATATGGGCAGTTTCACCAATGAAGGGTGAAAGTTTTCATTTGGGGACCACACAGCCCTCTTTTGACATGTATGACACATAGAATGCTGTACAGGAACTGTATGGGACCCCAGTATTAAATAAACTATGAGGTATTGTAGTATAAAAAGTTTTTTCATTCGTTTGACACCTCATAATCATGGTTGTGGGATACTATCCTACAGAAAAGGTTTATTGGCCCAATTGTGGGATTTTAAACTTAAAACGGCTATACCTTTGTCAGTGTTTGAGATATAGAGCTCAAAGTTGGTTCATTGTGCAGCCCTGGATAAGATCTACACAATGGTCCCTCATTTGGTATGTGTAACATTAAATATGGCAAAGTTATGCCATGTACAAGTTTTGTTATTCAGATATATGATTTTTTCAATATCTGTATGGAGCTTGTTTTCTCCATACCTTTTGCTCTAGATGCAATTGGGGGAAATGAAAGTCTCCATCAGATAGCCATGATTGTGATCTTTCCAAAAAGACCCCACTTCAAGTATCTCACACCAAAAATGTAGAAGTTAGATGAGAGGTGAATATTTTATCCACCCTTATTTGACCTTATTATGGCCATACCTTCTGTAATTTTGGTGTTAGATCAGTTTGGCTAGTACAATTAGATAGTCCTGAAATAGAGATTCAATTTTAATACTCATTTGCTGGGGTTAAGCCTCTTCATCTGGATTTCAGATGAGAGGTGAAAATTAAGGTTTATACTCACCAACAACTTTGGGCAGGAATACCTTTGTCATTCCTTGCCCTATGATAATGGGGAAGAGGGAAGTTCCCTCTATCCTTTGATACTTTTTTTAACTTGTTTGGCTCTGACCCATGTTTTGGTGGTATCTTGGCTCTACCATTGGTTTATGGCATTTGGCTTTCATTCTTGTGCTCTGGCTTTGAGTCACAGGCTGACATTTATGTTGTTTTTGATGCCATAACTGGCAATGTTTATACCATTTATTGAATTTCCATGTCAGTTTTATGCTGTGGTTGATTCCATGTATGGAATTTTGCGACTCTTAATCAATGAAATATTTTCATAAATCATTTTTTCAACAAAAATTTGAAATTTATGGATTAAAGTTTTGATTTGGAGGTTCAAAATTAGAATGTGTCTTTTTTCACTGTTTTTTGAATTTTTTGGTTTTCATTTTGTGGCTCAAAAATTCAGGTTCAAAGAAGAATTATTTGAATAGTAAAAATCAAATTTTTTGAATAGCCATGCCTTTCTTAGTATGTTCATTCCAATGGGTGATAAAATTTCTAATTCTAGGTGTGCTGATTCTATAAGAGGAGTTTACAGCTATTTCTGAATCATGTGCACTTCTTTCATTAAGTCCAACATCTTCTGGATCATTGGGTATGAGTCCTTCTTCCTCCTGTTGAATGAAGTTTTTAGTTGCCCTTTGATCCTTGCCTTCTCCCAGAAACTATCTGGGATTGGGAAACTAAGAGGTGTCTATGAAACTGTTGATATTATTACTATTAATAAAAATTACTATTACTATTATTATAAAATATAATTAAAAAACCTATTATAACCAAAATTAAATAATTATTTACTTAATTGTGCCTTTTACTGGTTATACACCACTAGTGTTTATAACAGTAAGCAGAAACTGTCTTCAAGAAGAAATTCCAGGAAGTATATAATGATAAAGCTATTTTAATATATAATTATTGAAGAAAATTAATAATAGAGAAAAACTTTAAGAATTAATTAGAAATACTAACTAATACTCCAATAAAACCTTGAAAAGAATTGGTACAGAGTTTTGATGGATTAATTGTGGATTTAAAGTATAAAAACTTGATTTACAGCAGTAATACAGCAAATTAAAGTTTATTTCTATGATATTATGCCTTTATGATTAATTCTGAAAGAATTAAAAACCCTAAGAAAAGATTTAGCCAATAATTACTTGTTGGTACTAATGATACGATTGGATAATAAGATGATTTGGAAAAAACACCAACAGGAGGCCTGTTTTGAGCCAATGACAGCTCCTGAAGGCATTAAATGGGAAAAAATGAAAAACCAGCTCTTGAAAAAATAATTATCCTCTTTGGATTATTTATTACCTCATCTGTTGTCATGTAAGAATATCTTAATTACATAATTAAGTCCTTTTAGGTGACTACCAACCGATTTATGGTTAAGAATAAAAGGAGTAAGAAATGTAAATATTATTTAATTTGAAAGTAAAACTTAATTTATCAAAGCTATCAATGTTATTGGAAATTTCATCACAGGTTTTATATTCTGTGAATTTTTGAAGATTCAGTGTTTCATGTGGAATCATCAAAAATGGACTGTAAGTCAATCATTAAATTTTAATTATGAAGTCATAATTCTTCCTAGTTTCCTTATTGATCATATCATTATCTATTGGTCCTGAAAGTTTCAGAGAGATTTATTAAGAGTTGTATCTTTAATCAATTTTTGAAGGTTTTACCTTATTTCTACATAGAATTGCAAAGAGCACAGTATAGCTGGTTTCCATGAGGTAAATGAATGGATACAAATCAAAAAGTAGTTTTGATTAATATTTTAAAGTTTATGCATGGAAAATTACTAATAATTGAAATTTTTAAAGGAGTCAGAGTTGCTCTTTCTTTTCTTGTCATGTAAAGATAGCAGCTTATTTGCAATTTTCTTATGATTCAATGGGACTTTACCTTGGTAACCAAGGTCCCAAGAGGTTTTAGTGTACTAATTGAGCCATGAAAAGCCATGGATGCAAGATTTGGAGCTATCAACACCTCAGAGGCCTCAGAAGTTGGGTAACCTGGGTCTCTTTGATGTGTTTTTTCCACCTTAGCTATTTTGATGTCAAAAATAGTAATTCAGGCTACAAGACTGATATCCATGATGGGTGAAATAAAAATGTATGTAGGAATAATATGCTTTTAAGTTCCACAAAAATCCATAACACTAATGTTAATGTATATGTTACATGGGATTTCTCACATTCCCATTAGTTTGGCATGAAATTGAAAAAAACAAAAAAATTTACAATTCTTTTATGTGGTATTGATGATGTGGTGTTAGGTATTTTACATACCACCACCTCATAGATTTAATTTAAGCTTACTCCCTCTATGGAGGTATCCTACGTGAACTTTTGTGTAGAATCCAAAACTGGCCTTAAATCCATAGACCTACCTATTCACAAAAAACTCATCCATCTTTTATTAAATCAAAGATGACAAATTTTGGATATATGCATGACTTATGAGTTGTGCATAATTTAAAAGCTAATGTTTTTTATTGTTGCCAATTTGGGTATGTAAAATATACCTCAAGGCTCACAGTGAAGAATGGTGACTCTTGGTCACTGAGCTGATGGTGCTTGAGTGGTGTGAAGCCACTGGGGAGTCTGGTTGGTCTACTACTTGTGAGTCTGAACGAATCAGAGTATTCTTTTTTTGGTTCAAATGTTCTTCTATGCCTGGGATAGTGGCTTGATTCTTCCTTCTCCTGGATTGCCTTTCCTGAAGGATTTTAAGCTGCCTGTTAGGAATCCAACTTTTGGTGATTACCATAAGGTGTTTGAAAGGTATTTGAGCCACTTTTGAGCTTTTTATCTTGGGAATGATGAAATAATAAGGGCTTTGAATTTAAAATTACAAAACCTGCCTTTAACATAATATTTTGAGATATTCCCTCACATAATTGAACTATTAGGAGAAAAATGTAACCAAATTCTGCACATTCCTTGATCAATAATAATTTGGAAACAAATATTCCACCCCTTCCTGTACATGGTGGTATTTTAGGATATTTTCATATATAATTTGATTATGAGGTGTCAAAGTAACTCAGATGATGTTGATGATTTTATTACTAATATTATAATAAATGGTAGTCCTAATGAAATTTCCTGTAAGTATTTACATTAATCCTGGCTTTTATAAGCTTTCAAAGCCTTTAATTGGTGAGAGTTTCTACTCTTTAAAGAAAGAAAATTGGTAAGATGAGGTGTTAGAACCAGATATGTGAACAAAGAAAGGTGAGTGTGTGGCTTTTTTGAGCCAAAAACCAGGAATTAGAGTTAAAATTATCACTTCATCAATGTGGAAAGAGGGTTCCACCTATTTGAACCCTGATTTGAGATGAAAGGAGGCTATCCACCTAGGAAAGACCCCCAATAATGTCCTTAGTTTATGGCTATACTGTGTTACAATGGAGTAACAATTTGAAATTCATGATATAGCTCTAGTATCAATGGCTGTTTCAATTAATATGGTAGTTAAAGTAGTAATAGACCCACTAGGGAGTTCAGTAGAATAATTATCACTAGAATTAAGTAGTAGAGCTCTTTCATTATCTCTTAAGCTAATTTACTGTGTTCAAGTAAAATATATTGGTTTTTAGTACTATTTCAAAGATAATTAATAATGACACACAGGCTTGATATCAGGAGGAATGATTTGGTTTGTAAAAGAAATCAGGGAATTTATGTTAAATATAATAATTATGTCTTTGAGAAAAGATCTAATATATCATTATACCAGGGACAAAGATGTAAATTTTTCTGATTTAAGCCTCAGAGATAAAGTAAAGGAAAGGTATAGAGAAAAAAAGAGTTTGAAATAATTATGGGAAGAAAGACTAATTTTCAAAATATCATCTTTGAATTCCATTTTATAGGCCTTCATATATCCATATATCTTTAAAACACAACTTTTAACCAACTCTGAAAAATGATGAATTTTGTCTTTTTTTATGAGAGTGAGAATTTAAGTGGAATTCTATGCTCAAAGGGAATATTTTTTGTGTAGTTATTTTTTGATTAGACTCTTGGAAGAAGATGAAAATTCTGAAATCAAAATTTGATGTGCTTCATAAATAGAACTTTATATGAATTCATTTGGATTCTTACTTTATGTGAAGAAAAGGGATATTGGGCCTTTATGCTGCTGTAACAGCCACTAGCAGGGGTGAAGCAAATTCAACCTTAAACCCACTTAAGCTTACCAAATCATCAAATTCTTTCTGTGTATGAATGTTAAGTTTCAGAAATATTCATTTGAAAAAGTCAAACAGTTTAATTCAACAATACAGCCTATTACCACTTGTACAGGATGGATTTACCAAACAGATTTTTGGATTCAAAAGACTGGAACTTTATGATCACCCAGCTATACCACACCTCTTGCAAAGCCCCTTTAAATCCATACAAGGACTGTATTATGCAAACAAACTTTACTGTTTGGATCAGGGCTGGTGGATTATCACATATACCAGTCCCTCTTCCTCCCTCTGTGAAACTCTACCAAATTAACCAGTATATTGGATTTATTATTTAATAAATAATTTATCCTTGTGTCATTTAAATATAATATTTATAAGTATTCAGTTGGTCTTTGCATCTTTAATCAACTGTTCAATAGAGTTGTGGGAGCCATATCCTTGTTAACCCCTCTATTTCTTTCTGAGAGGTAGAAACAGTGGATTTTGACTTGTTTGCAGTTGGCTCCTTTATTTCTTACCACTTTTATTATACACTTCTTATTATTAATTGTATTTCATTTTTATTGCTTGAGCAATTCCTCTTACTGTCACAGGGGCTCTTGGGGAACGCAAGGGTGGTCTGGAGCTCAAGAATCAAGCACTCACTTGGAGGGCTCCAAAATGATAAAGAAATAACTGAAAGATTACATTTCTTTAAGGAATAATAGATTAAGTACAAATATGCAAAAGATAAGAAAGAAGCAAAAGGCCAATAATAATAAAAGGATCTCAAAGCCAAAGAGCCAACCAAATGAATTCTCTATTCATGGTTTCAACCTTCCAGAAAGAACAATGGAATTAGTCAAGGATATTACCACCCATATCAACTGGCAGGAAAACAAAAGATGCAAATGACTGGGTTATAAATATCAGTATTTAATTCCAATAATAAAAATAAAATAAGAATAAAGAAAAATCCAGTATATTAATTAACTGGGGAAGAAGTCACCAGGGGTGGAAAGGTGGCCAGTATATGTGAAAGATTGAAGGCCTCATCCTGGAGGGTTGATCACCAAGCTCTAATGACTGTTTTGGGTCAATACAGATCTGGCCATATTGACAGTTGAGCTGTGTGCCTTGAACTCCCAAAGTGGAATATGAATTAACCCAAAGGGGTCCAGTCCATAAAGATTTCCTGAATACAACCTGTATGGGTCGATTGAGTTGTCCAGGGAGTGCTGGTGCTCTCTATGCCTTCAAAGCTGATATGATGAATAGAAACACCCTGAGACTTTCCTCAAAGAATCCTGGGCCAGTATTCCCTTGGGAGAATACTTTTCAAATGAAAAGGCCAAAACCTGAAAGGGCAGGTGATTGGGGTCCTCAAATGTTCTTGTGAATACTAACATGGATTACCAGCTGCAGTAACTTGAGTCTTACTTCAAAATGGAGTGATGGATTGATGAAGTGACATGCAATGAAGAAATTAATTCATGAAGGAATCACAATTGTATTTCTGAGGAAAATTGGTTCATAATAGTATATAATACCATATATGCCCCATTCATGGTTCCTGAAGCCCAGGTTTCATGATTGGGAGGAGGGATTCCCATGTCTTGAGAGGAGAACCTTCTGGAGGTAAGCTGGTGTCCTTTGGTAGCTTCCAGAGACCATGAATTGAGTATTGAGGGTCTATGGAAATTTATGGCCATATTGGAGTTCTTGGGTCCTTGGGCCATCATTGGATGTTTGAGGATGTGGCCAAGATTCGGGTCCAGGTTGGCCAAACTGTAGCTTGAGACCCACTGGGTATTGGGGGCTACTGAGGTGCCCTCACTGGAAGTAGGCAGAAATAGGCCTAAAGGGTCTCACAGCATACCTACCATATGGACTGCAGGCCATGAATTACAGTATGTGGGTCATGGAGGCCCTATAAAGGGGGTAGGTCAGAGGCCCTGGATATGGAAGAAGGGGCCAAAGACCCCTGAAAGGTAAAAAGAACCCCAAACATAAAAAA
The DNA here is from genome assembly GCA_023105745.1 of Austropuccinia psidii. Classification (NCBI taxonomy): domain Eukaryota; kingdom Fungi; phylum Basidiomycota; class Pucciniomycetes; order Pucciniales; family Sphaerophragmiaceae; genus Austropuccinia; species Austropuccinia psidii. Next base: position 43,042,497 of record JALGQZ010000009.1, read on the forward strand.
AGGGATATTTGGCTGGGGTCTGGTGAGGTGGGTAATTGGACAGGAAGCCCACTGGAGCAGGATATGGCCAGAAAGATTGGGTGTGGCCCAAAGAAAATTAAAGACCACAAGAGGCCAATTGGCCATAAATTGGGTCAGGCTGGAAATTCAATAAGAACCAATTGGGGGAGTTGTTTCCCATGGTTGTGACACTTCCCCATTCTGAGCCCTCTGAAAGTAAGTCCCAGGCCCTATTTACTTAGAAGAGCCCCTGTGAAATTTTATTGATTGACTCATAATTTTCTCTTTCTTTGTGATTAATTCTAATTAAATAATCCACTCCTTGATCAATTATGACATCTATATTATTTTCATGATTTTCATGATTTATGAGTCCTTTTCATCTATTTTCAACTCACTCATTTTATTCATCCAAAAATTGAATTCTTTATCATTTCTTAATATTGCTCTCCCTTCTACTCTATTCTTAATTCTTAATCAGACATCAAATTTGCTGTCTTCTCTAGAATTCAGGTCTTATCAGGCTGTAACAACCACTCACCAGGGGTAAGGGTATTCATCAATACACCCACCCAAACACCTCAAATAAGCAGATCCACTATCTGCATCAGCATTAATCTTCAGAAATCTTCCTTGCTGAAACATTCATACAGCTTGGTACCTCAATACAGCCTGTCAACATCTGTACAGGTTGTGTAAGGTGTGACTATGAAACAATAAGTAAAAATTACTAATATTTTACTTATTGTACTATGAGTTTCCTTATAAATGAAATAAATAAGATAAAAATAAATATAATAATAAAGAATTGCTATAATTATGGCGTAAAATAATTATATTATTAAATAAATATAACAATATAATTTATATTACAATAATAATAATATATATAAAATGTCAGCCTGTGACTCAAAACAGCGCACTAGCATGACATCCAACATACCATAAATAATGGTATGACAAGTATTGAACAAACATAGTCAATACAGGTAATAATTAAGAGAAAACAATCCTCTTAAATTAAACACCAACCTTATCCAAACAGAATAAGGAAACCTAGAGGAGAATAAACAAGTCAAAACCCTTATTTTCACCTCTCATCTAACTTATTCATATTTAAGTTATTCTATACCAAAATGGTATTTTTGTTAAAGCTCACATAGAGAGATACACAATGATATCATCCATGTTGTTGTAACACCACTACAACTGGAGATACCATATAACCTCATTTTCAAAACCAAGTCCCCCTGAAAGTCAAAGAGGGCTTGTACAAAACTGTACAAAAGTATAACCAAATTAAAGATCTCAACAAGAGCTTTAATTTGAGACACCTTAGACCTCTGTATCTCTTAAATTGACTGAGGGATCTTGGTTCAAAGGTTTAATAACCAAAATACAGATATTCTGAAAACAAGAAAATAAACAAACCCCTGTATCTTTGGCATACACTCATACAACTGTACAGTGTAATATACCAAACTGTAGAGCTAATCAAGCCCTACAAAACTGTATCATCAGAATACAGATATCTTCCAAATTGAAGAAGATATCTAGCATGGAAGTTTTTGAAGCCTCATACTGATGTACAAAATTACATCCAAAAACTTAAAACCCTTATAACTTTTGCTATTTGAAAGAAGGATAAACATGAAGCATACCAAATTGAAGAGCTAATTAGGCCCTTCAATTCTGTGCTCTTGGTTTCTTGATATCTCAAAAACTGACTGAGATATCTTGGTTGGAAGTATTTTGACCAATACTGGTCTGTACAAAAACTTGTACCAAGCCGTACAGTCTTGATACTTAAAATAATGGTTATTTAAAGCTTAAACCCGCCCAGAATGACTAATATTGATCATACAGACACCAGAACAACGTCATCCAAGTGCTGACGTGGCAGGTGAAAAGTTTTTTCACCCTGTATTGATCCAGAATGCTCATTTGTGGTTCCAAAACCACAATTCTGTCTATATTGACGTCAGAATTGAGGATCCAGAACCACAGACTGACCACTGGAGTGAAAATTTTCACTCCTCTGACGTGTGAAGAGTTAATAACTCTTGACAGTCTTGAAAGATATAAAAAGAAGGGTTTTTCCCCTTGAAAACCCATCATCTTATCTTACTTTACCAATATTCTTACGTGACAAGACTGTTATTCATCAGTAGTGTCCTTAGAATTATTAAAGATATAGTTAGAATATAATTATTGTAGTGTTTCTTTACAGTCAAAGATATTAGAGCATTGCAACCCAGGTCCTCAATAGACTCATCACCACTGTTACCACGTAGCAGTAGGACCTGAAGACTTTATTTTTATTTATTTTGACGTGTCACAGTCATAGTGCTAGCTTGTATTTACTATTTTTAAGCTACTACATAGACTCACCCTGACATTTTGGGGGCCTGGCCGTGGTTTTTTCAACCTTATTGGACGTGTTTGAACTGAATTAGGCGCAAAATTCAGTTATTTAAAAGGTATTTCATTAACAGTAAGTAAAATTTCGAATTTTTTTCTATTTTATATTATTATCATTATTTTTTTTTTAGAGTCATACATCATATATACAAATTTTTTCCTCCAAAAAATATATATTACAAATATTTTTTGTTGAGAATAAGAGTACATATCCTCTTTTTTATTGTATTGCAATATTTTCCACGAAATTTGATAATAATACAACAGTATTATTTAAATTTCAATAAAATAATAATATACAAACAGTATATTATTCATTTTACTATTATTTTTCACCAAAGTGCGTGAAAATTAATATAGAAACAATTTATTAATAAATAATTAATAAATATTAAATAATAAAATAATTTTTTATTATTTATGAGGAATATTTTAATTAAATATTTCCTTTAAAACAAGATATCACTCAAATTGACATGAAAACTTGTAATTAATTGATATTTTTTATCAAGTGTTATAATAAATATTATTTATAATATTTATAATAACAAATCAAATTTATTATAATTTAATAAATTTGACGTGTTTATACAAAAACACAATAATATCCAAGTGAATCATTCACAAAACACTTGGATATTACAGTTTTCACTTATAAAACATAAGTGAAAAACTCAAAAACTGTTATTTTTCAATAAAAACATATAAAAATAATAAAAAAACATAAAAATACTTAGAAATTTCGAAAAATAACAGTAGAATTGAATATAATCATTTTGTTTTATCATAAAATACTGATATACAATCTGAAATATCTTTTCTGAATAGTGGAAAAAGACTACATTCCACTAGAAACCCAGTCACAAGGAAATCCATCCGTGACAGCCTCAGAAGACAGAGAGGTGCTGCCAAAAACCAAGGGCAAGCAGAAAAGACACAGTGAAGTGACAATCAACTCAAAAGATTGGACACCAATAGCCGTGCCAAGGGCAAAAAAACCCAGAAAAGCTCCAACAAAACCAGTTGGATCACCAAAACAAATTGAGAAACAGAAAATCACTGTTATCAACCCAGTTGTAAACTCTAAAGGCAAATTGCCAAAGAGTATAGATCATAAATTTGTACAAGGGCCTGCTAAAGGTAAATAAACCTTGAAAAATACAACATTTTTTATTGTTTGTCATTTTTTAACATTGTTAACATGACACCTCCACTTCTTAGAGATCTTGGATTCCCAAGAAATCAACCAGAACACTGGCCAAGAAGACACAGAGGAAGAAGAACTGGAGCAAATGACCAGCAAAGGACTTACCATCAGGGAACTCCTACCCAAGGTCTTGTTCCAAATCAAATTCAACCCAGAAGTCCAACCAGGAGATTGGACAGATGCAGAACAGGTCCTCCAAATACACAAACTCCTGAGAGACCTCTTCACATGGAGCATGGACAACAAAATGTTCACTATGGCAGCATCATGGGCAGAAGTGGGGATAACAACCCAGAAGATCTGTCTCAAGCAAATGGCTTGGATGGAACTTATGACAGAAATGGAAGGTTGGAATCCCAACAAGAATTTCAAACTCTTAGAAGAAAGAGCAACCAGAATCAAAGAGAACCAGGCAGCCATACAAGCCATAGAGAGATCTTGGCACAAGGAAGAGCCCAGTCAGATTCAGGTACCCCCAGGAATGGAAGGAGAAGTCCCATCTTCCCCACAACAATCCAGCAGTTCCAGGCCCTACAAGCCAAAGGAAACTTCATCCAAGGCTCCCCAACCCTTCCAGGTAGTTTCCAACAGGAGAAAAGGAGCCCAAGAGAAAAACAAAACTTCTTTCAACCAGAGGAAGAAAGAAGCAGACCCATTGATGAAAAAGCTGATGGACTTAGTCCAAGAAGTACACAAAAGCAAGAAATAGTTGTACCTACAAATAGTTTTGATAGTTCTGACTCAATAGACCCAGAATTAATGACTGAAACTACAATCCACACTCATGAGTTTGAAAACAAATTCACATGGACCAAATTGGCCCAATTCATGGATTGGACATATGAAACCTCAGGAAAAATGAGAACAGAAGTGGAAACATTGAAAGAAGAAAATGCTTTCCAAGCAACAGTAATCAAAGACTTAAATACAAATCTGGCCAAAATTTGGACAGAATTTGAAAAAACTAACAGACAGTTGAATTCAAATCTAGAAGAACAACAAACTGTGAGAAGGGATCTGAGGAGTATCCAGCAGCAACAAGATAGCTTTGACAAAGAAATTGATTACCTCTATGACAGGGAAGACAATCAATACCCTCCAACACAAGGTCAACCTACTACCTCTACAAAATTGAAAGAAGAGGATAAGGACTATGACCAGGAACCTGAATATCAGATTCCAAAGTTAAGATCAGAGTCAGTGTACCAGGATGGGGAAAGTCTCAACTATTCAGAGAAACAGGCACTAAAACAGTTACCAGAAGTAACAAACTAGCCAAAGTTCTCAGGAATTGGGGAATATGACCATATGGAAATCATTGACTATATTGATGGACTCTTTGTTGATTTCCCAAAGATACCAGACTACTGGATCACAACAAGACTTAACACAGCATTCAGAGGCCATGCAAACATATGGTATACTGAGATGAAAGAAATACATGGCAGGAAAAGCTGGCCATGGTGGAGGAACCAGATTATAAAAAAGTATAGCAATGGTAGTTGGATCTGGCAAAAGACCATGTCCTTTGAAAGTGATAGATACTCCACAGAAAAAGACCCTTATGAATGGTGCCTCAAACAAACAAAGAGGCTAAAAGCTATTGATCCCAATATGACAATAGAAATGAGAAACCATAAGCTCCTAACAAAATTGCGAGGAGACCTAGAACATGCAGTCAAATGCAGATGCAACAACATCAGCAGCATTGATGACATAGCAAATGTCATACAAGATGTGAGAAAAAAAACCTCCATAGGAAGGTACACATCCTATAAACCAAACTTCAAAGACAAGAGGTCTGAAGTTAAAGAGACAAACAAAGAAAAAGGGAAAGAAACCCCAAAAAGGAAATATGTGTGCCACAACTGTGGATCACCAGACCACTATGCCAACAATTGCACAAAACCAAAAAAGAAAATATATGCAATTGATGAAGAATCCGAAGAAGAACAAACAGGTGAAAAATCTGATTCTGACAGCATGGGAAATGGTATGAGAGCAGAATCACAAAGTGAACCTGATACCATAGAAGAATACATAGTGGAATGCAATGAAGAAAGTTCACTTGACATACAAGACATTGAACTGGATTCAGGAATACCACAAATAACAACAGACAAAGAGCTCTGTAAGCACACACAGAATGCACAAAGATTCCTGGTAACCCCAAATAGAGGGATGGGATTCATTCATGGAACATTGAGAACTGTAAACACCCAATGATCATTGACACAGGAGCAAGTTGCTCCATAGTGGCAAAAGAATAATTTGAAACAACACTTCCCCAAATGGGAAGAAGAGATAATCCCAACAAAAGCTAGAAACTTTAAAAGTGCATCAGGCAAAATGCACTCACTGGGGACAATAATCAAAGAGATAATTATCCCACACCAAAAAGGAAATATCAGACTGGAACCTGAATTTGTAGTTCTAGAGAATGCACATGTACAAGGATTCTTACTAGGTACAGAGTACCAAAGAATGTATGGTATGGACATTTGAAATAGTAAAAATAGATATCTTACCATAGGTACAAACAAAGACAAAAAAAATTCCTTTGACATAAATCATATAACAAATGATAACACCCTGAAAGAACTAGTGGAAGAATTCAAAGAAGCCCAATATGGCACTCAACTGACCAGTAAAATGAAACTCAACTTACTGAAAGTATTGAGAAAGCATAGAGGAGCTTTTGCAATAGGAGATGAACCACTAGGAAAAATCAAAGGACATGATATAGAATTATATCTGGATGTAGAAAGACCATATCCACCTATGCTTAGGAGACCACCATACCCAGCCAGCATGGAAACTAGGAAAGAAATTGAGAAACATATCAATGAACTCCTAGAAATGGGGGTAATAAGAAAAATAGGACATAATGAGATAGTAGAGGTCACTACACCAGTCCTTATAACTTGGAATGATGGTAAATCCAGACTATGTGGTGACTTCAGGGCTTTGAATAATTACACCAAAGCAGACAGGTACCCCATCCCAGGGATACCACATGCACTAGACAAGTTAGAAAAAGCCAGGTTTATTACAAAAATGGATTGCATGAAAGGTTTCCACCAGAATGGGGTGAAACCAGATTCCATCAAATTGCTAAGAATTATATGCCATATGGGCATATATGAATATACTAGAATGCCATTTGGCATTAAGAATGCACCAGCCCATTTTCAGAGGATGATGGATACCATATTTCAAGATGAAATAATGGAAGGGTGGATGGTAGTGTACATTGATGATATCATAATATACTCAGAAACATGGGAAGACCATGTGAGGAAAATTGATAAAATATTGGGAAAATGTACACCAATCAACATGAAGATATCTCTTAAAAAATGTAACTTTGGACAGCAAGAACTGCTCACCCTAGGACACAAAGCTTCAGGTTTGAGTCTAGCTATAGACCAAAATAAAGTTGCTGCAGTACTGAAGAAACCAGTACCAAAGAACATTAAGGAAATGCAATCTTTTTTGGGCTTTGCTAGTTACTACAGAAGCCACATAAAAAACTTTGCACACATCACTAGTAGCCTATACAAACTGTGCTCAAAAGATGTAGTCTTTGAAATCACCAAAGAAAGAAGAGATGCATTTGAGAAGATCAAATATGAACTGACCAATGCCCCTGTCCTGATGATGCCTGATTTTGAACTACCATTCAAACTATATATAGATGCAGCATGTAGCCAAGGACTAGGAGCAGCACTACACCAGAGGCAACTAGTGGATGGAATACCCAAAGAAGGAGTAATTTGCTATATATCAAGACAACTGAAAGACTCAGAAGCCAGATATGGAGCTACTCAGACAGAATGTCTCTGTTTGGTATGGGCATTAGAGAAACTCCATTACTACTTAGAAGGAGCAGTTTTTGAAGTTTTTACTGATTGCACAGCCCTCAAATCACTGTTGAACATGAAGACAACAAACAGACACATGCTTAGGTGGCAAATAGCCATACAAGAATATAGAGGGAATATGACTATCCTCTATAAAGAAGGGAAAAGTCATACTAATGCAGATGGCCTCAGCAGGTGGCCACTGAAAAATGACCAAGAGAATCCAGCATATGACCCAGAAAATGGGGCCAAAATACCCATACAATGCATGGAGATAGATAAGAGAAAGAACTTCAAACTATCAAACTGGGCATTAGGGAATGACCCATCAAACCCAGCACAGAGCTTTGGAGAGAGCAAAGAGATACCCATACTGGGAATCAGCTCCTCTAATCTGAATACAGAGTTCTTTAGCATAGTACAATCATCATACAATAAACACAAACAGTGTAGTATATTGATACAACTATTAAAACAAAAGTACAGGAGTCCTGAACTAGAAAGCCAATTGGAAGAGCCATGGCTCAAAAACTTCAGAGAGAATAGATTTTTCCTGATAGATGATCTACTATACCATAGGGAAAAACACACAAGTGCCCTGGTAATAATAAATAGAGAACATATTTCCCTGATACTACAGGAATGCCATGACTGCCCATACATGGGACATATGAGTGAAGAAAGAACTAACGAAAGAGTCTTTAGCACAGCTTGGTGGCCAAAGTGGGAACAAGACTTGAGTGAATACATCAACACTTGTACCAGATGCCAAAAAGCCAACAAAGGTCATGGCAAAAGATATGGATTACTCCAGAGTATAGAGGAGCCCAAACACCCCTGGGAAATAATAAACATGGATTGGGTAACAGGCCTGGTCCCTGGAGGGAAAGACAGCTTTAATGCATGCCTAGTAGTAGTAGACAGGTACAGCAAGAGTGTCAGATGTCTCCCCTGTCACAAAGAGGACACAGCAATGGACACAGCCATATTGTTCTGGAACAATGTGATAGCTAAATTTGGAGTTCGAAGAATTATAATTAGTGACAGAGACCCTAAATTCACATCAGAATTTTGGACTAATCTATATGAGATGCTGGGAACCAAACTAGCATTCTCCACAGCTTACCATCCACAAACAGATGGTCTAGCAGAAAGAATGATTCAAACATTAGAAGACATCATTCGAAGATTTTGTGCATATGGCATGGAATATAAAGACAATGAGGGATATACCCATGACTGGGTAACCCTCCTACCAGCTGTACAATTGGCATACAACACAAGTATACACTCAGTGACAGGAAAAACCCCTGCCACATTAGAGAAAGGATGGAACCCACTACTTCCAGTAGACTACTTGAAGAAGAACCTCCTCTCAGTACACCCCACAGCTAAGGACTTCCACACAATGTGGAAGACTGCCTGTGAAAAAGCAGAGCAATTTGTAGCTGAAGCCAAATTATATAACAAACAGAGATATGATAAAAGTCACCAAGAACCTGATTTCAAAGAAGGAGACCAAGTTCTAATCTCAACTCTTAACTTCAACGACCTAAGAGGACCCAAGAAGATGAGAGACTCATTCATAGGACCATTCACCATTATTAAATTAATAGGAAAGAATGAAGTAGAAGTCAACCTGACCAAAGAGTTCTCTAGGAAACACCCAGTTTTCCCTGTGAGCCTGGTGAAACCTTATCACCAGACAGATGAGGAAAAATTCCCTGACAGAAAGAAAACAGTCACCCATGAAAGATTGGTAGAGGAAGATGACTCACCTGGACCAGTGAAAAAGATCATTAAAGCCAGGAAAATAAGAATTAATGGGAAAGACAACAGGCAATACCTGGTTAGATTTAAGAATCAACCAGCAGATAAAGACAAATGGTTAACTGAGAAAGAAATCCCAGATGGACAAATACACCTCAGAAGATTCAGAGCCTCCAGGAGGGCTGAAGAGTCTCATCAATGATGAGCCTTCTTTTGAGGGAGGGTATGTCAGCCTGTGACTCAAAACAGAGCACTAGCATGACATCCAACATACCATAAATAATGGTATGACAAGTATTGAACAAACATAGTCAATACAGGTAATAATTAGGAGAAAACAATCCTCTTAAATTAAACACCAACCTTATCCAAACAGAATAAGGAAACCTAGAGGAGAATAAACAAGTCAAAACCCTTATTTTCACCTCTCATCTAACTTATGCATATTTAAGTTATTTTATACCAAAAATGATATTTTTCTTAAAGCTCAAATAGAGAGCTACACAATGATATCATCCATGTTGTTGTAACACCACTACAACTGGAGATACCATATAACCTCATTTTCAAAACCAAGTCCCCCTGAAAGTCAAAGAGGGCTTGTACAAAACTGTACAAAAGTATAACCAAATTGAAGATCTCAACAAGAGCTTTAATTTGAGACACCTCAGACCTCTGTATCTCTTAAATTGACTGAGGGATCTTGGTTAAAAGGTTTAATAACCAAAATACAGATATTCTGAAAACAAGAAAATAAACAAACCCCTGTATCTTTGGCATACACTCATACAAATGTACAGTGTAATATACCAAACTGTAGAGCTAATCAAGCCCTACAAAACTGTATCATCAGAATACAGATATCTTCCAAATTGAAGAAGATATCTAGCATGGAAGTTTTTGAAGCCTCATACTGATGTACAAAATTACATCCAAAAACTTAAAACCCTTATAACTTTTGCTATTTGCAAGAAGGGTAAACATCAAGCATACCAAATTAAAGAGCTCATTAGGCCCTTCAATTCTGTGCTCTTGGTTTCTTGATATCTCAAAAACTGACTGAGATATCTTGGTTGGAAGTATTTTGACCAATACTGGTCTGTACCAAACCTCTACCAAGCCATACAGTCTTGATACTTAAAATAATGGTTATTTAAAGCTTAAACCCGCCCAGAATGACTAATATTGATCATACAGACACCAGAACAACGTCATCCAAGTGCTGACGTGGCAGGTGAAAAGTTTTTTCACCCTGTATTGATCCAGAATGCTCATTTGTGGTTCCAAAACCACAATTCTGTCTATATTGACGTCAGAATTGAGGATCCAGAACCACAGACTGACCACTGGAGTGAAGATTTTCACTCCTCTGACGTGTGAAGAGTTAATAACTCTTGACAGTCTTGAAAGATATAAAAAGAAGGGTTTTTCCCCTTGAAAACCCATCATCTTATCTTACTTTACCAATATTCTCATGTGACAAGACTGTTATTCATCAGTAGTGTCCTTAGAATTATTAAAGATATAATTAGAATATAATTATTGTAGTGTTTCTTTACAGTCAAAGATATTAGAGCATTGCAACCCAGGTCCTCAATAGACTCATCACCACTGTTACCACGTAGCAGTAGGACCTGAAGACTTTATTTTTATTTATTTTGACATGTCACAGTCATAGTGCTAGCTTGTATTTACTATTTTTAAGCTACTACATAGACTCACCCTGACATAAAATAAATATATTAATATAAGATAATTAATATATTTAAAAGCACTTTATGATTGTTACCAGAAAATAATAAATGTGTAAAAAAACTGTTTTTTTATTAAGAAAAACAATTAATAACAATAAGATTACCAATATCAAACTTATAAATTAATATAAATACTATTTATATTAATTATAGAATTATTAAAAGTAATAATAGAGAAAAATTATTGTAATAAGACAAATAACATACTTCTCATGCTTAATATAATAATTTTGAATAAATGTACACCTAGAAATGTAAATACAACTTATTTAAATTGTAGTTACAATAAAATTTAAGAGAAATTACAATTTTTCTTGATTTTACGTGGAATTGAGGTTTTTAAGAGAAATTTAAACAAAACAATCAAAAAATAGTAGTAATCACGTCAAAGATGAAGATTACTATAAGATCATCTTTGGTCCTTAATAATATAAAAGTTTTATATATAAAGGAGAAAGAAATTACCTTTTTATTTAATGTTTTAATGTTTTGTAAGCATCTGGGGGGAAAACAGAGTAAAAAGAGCTCTATTTATAGTAAATACCTCCCTCCTAGAGTCCAACAGGCTTCTAGTAGAGGTGCGCTGATCATATACACTGGAATTGATGAATAGTTTAAGGTTTGGTGATGATTACATCATGATCAAACCATCTTATCTCATTATTATGCCATTATTTAGAGTTATCACTATAATTCTAAGTTTGATGACGTCAAGGCTTGTCAGGACCCCAAAATTCGTATATTTTATTAGTTTTAATCATAAAATAGCAATATTCACCAATTTTGTCACACATATGACTGTTAAACTTAATTTAAGGTTACAGTGAGTGATCACAAATGATCAAATTACACTCAAACTTTGATCCTTAATACCCTTTACGTTTCACACGCTACAGCAACTCAGAGAGTGAATTCTAATAGGTTGGCATAGCCTCATTATCCTTACAAGAGAATTTGATTACATCATCAAAACTCTATTTTTGATGATTTTTCTTGTAACTCATCTTTTCGGTCAAAATTTAATAATTTAAACTTCAAACCATGATTTCAAGGGGTTATACCTTGAAGATTAGAATAAAAAATACATCATTCTTCACAAATGAGCTAGTAGAGTCCAACTGTCTACTTTTTTTTAATTTTGGACCATTTTCACAACAAAGTGGTCAACAGATCTATTGATTTTGATCAACAATCCCTTACAGGTTTTAACCTTATTTTTAACTTGTGAAATAAAGTTCATTTCTGTATTCTTACAGTAATTACGTGATGACTTTATTTTTGGTTTATCACTCTAACATGCATATTTCAAAAGATATTAGGTAAAATCCTTGAATATATGAGTTGACCAAAAAAGTGCATATATTCAGCTTAACTCCTCAAGTATTGACTTTGGAGATTAGCTTCTTGTTTGTTTATGTGTGTAATTTTATGTAGAATCCAATGGTACCATTTATTTCACATGTTGTTTGATTGGTATTTGAAATAATTAAGGATTTGTGTTTTTTATAAGGTATTACTACTTATAACTCATTAAATATTGACTTTACAGATATGCCATAAAAATGCAATATGTGTATGTTACCATGGGGAGTCCAATGGTATAACTTATTTCACAAGTTTATTCACTGGCTTTTAAGTTAAACCAAGTTTTATGCCAATTTATGGCATTTTTGTAGTTTTAACATAATTATTTTTAATGTATAATTATTTGAAATATTTCTTGTGACCTTTCTGGGTATGTGGTCATATCTCAAAGGTTCACATTCCCTATCACCAGAAAAGATTGTACCACAATCGGATATGTGTAATTAGGGTATCATCCACTGTCCTACCTCTTCAATAGACTTTCTTAGTCTTGAAGCTCAAAAATGCTTGATTTTTCTATTCTTTAGGTTTTCTTTCATGTCTGAACCTTCTTAGTAGCTTATCAGCATTTGTAATATATTTCTCAAGTAGGCATTCATCTTCTTGAGTTCAATTTCTATACCTTACAAGGTATTCTCTTTCTTTTTTGTTTCTTGTCCTTCTTTCTTTAAGGACTTTTACTATTTTCTTTTGTTCTCCTTCTTCCAAGGGGGGGATTTAAAGTGGGGGTTTACTTCTTAGTGGAAATAGTTCCTTATCACTTGAGCTGTAAGGCTTTACAGACTTACAGGGAAATTTGGGTGTTTGTTCATGACTGCACCTGTGAGTTCCAATTGCACAGCATTGGGTCCATGAAGTGCTTTTATCATAAATGGTCCTGCAAAGGAATCTTTCAATTTCTTTGGGCCTTTTATGTTATTGAAGTTAAGCATTGATACTAGGACTAAGTCTCCTATTTTGAAGTCAGGTGGTTCATGACTTTTATCCCATCTTTCTTTTGCATATTTGAAAGAATCTTGCATACATCTGTTTTCATGGTGTCTTGCTTTGTCAAGCATTATCTTAAAACTTCTTGCTGTTGGATGTTCATCCACTAATTCCTTTTTGAGGTTATCATAAGGAATTCTTGTATTTAAACCATTTTATAGAATTGCTGGTGTTTTGCCAGTAGAAGAATGGAGTGATGTCTTATATGCCAGTTCAAGCTCTGGTTCAGTGTACACCAATCATGGGTAAAACCATCAGAATCTTTGAATTCTAGTCCATAAGCACGGAATCTTTTGCTCATGTCCTCCAAGGTTTGTATCATCCTTTCTGATAGACCATCAGTTTGAGGATGGTAAGCTGTTGAGAATGATAACTTTGTCCCAAACAAGTTATGAAGATTTGTCCATAATGCTGAAGTGAATTTGGGGTCTCTGTCACTTATGATATTTTGGAATAAGCCTGTGTGGCTAATGACTTTACTCGATATCATTATGGCTGTGTCCATAGCTGTGTCCTCTTTGTGACATGGAAGGAACATGGGAGTTTTTCTATACCTGTCAACTAACACTAAGCATGCATTATAACTTCTGTCTCCTCCTGGAGGTAATGCTGTTACCCAATCCATATGAACTATTTACCAAAGGGATTTTGGTTCTTGGATTGGCATCATCATTCAAAATTTCTTGCCTGTGGCTCTGTTGGGGTTTTGACATCTGTCACAGGCTTGGAAGTATTCTGCAACATCTTTCTTCCAATTTGGCCACCAAGAGTAGGTTTTCACCCTTTCTAGTGTTCTGTCTTCTGAAAGATGTCCAGCTGCAACACTATCATGACACTCATGTAGAATAGTGTTTATCAGGGTTCTATCTGTTGAGGCCATAACACATGTGTGTTTTGTTCTATGATAGAGGATTCCATCAAGGAGGTGGAATCTTCCTTCATCATACACCTTTTTCCATGTTTCATCTAATTTTGATGAAAGTGATGGATCTTTGCAGTCTTTCATTAGAAGTTGGCTTAGGATATGGCAATTCTTGTCTATCTTATAGCTTTCTTTAACTTGGTTAAAGAATTCTGTGCCAATGTCTGTAACACATATTTCTTCTATATGGTGCTCTTCCTGTGGTACCCATGCTGGATTATCAGGGGTATTTGCTAGAGACCATCTGCTAAGACCATCTGCATTTTTATGAATATTACCAGATTTATGAACAATAGTCATATTTCCTCTATATTCTTGGGTAGCGTTTTGCCATCTCAGCATATGTCTATTTGGAGTTTTCATATTTAATAGAGATTTTACAGCATTACAGTCTGTAATCACATCAAATACTGTTCCATCCAAGTAATAATGTAATTTTTCTAAAGCCCACACTAAGCATAGGCATTCCATTTGGCTTGCTTGATCTCTTTCCTCTGTTGGCTTTATCTGTCTTGAAATAAAACAAATTGGTCCTTCAACTGGTTTATCATTGATAATTTGTGTCTGGTGTAGTGCAGCACCTAGTCCTTCTCCACAAGCATTAATGTAAAGTTTAAAGCGTAGTTTCCAATCTGGCATTAGAAGAAATGGGGCATTTTGTAAGGAATTTTTCAATTATTCATATGCCTTGACTCTTTATTCTGTCATTTCATAGACTGTTTGTTGGTCATATGGTTTATACAAGTATTTGGCAATTTTTGCAAAGTCCTTTATATGCTGTCTATGGTAACCAGCAAATCCTAGAAATGATTGAATTTCTTTTTTGGTATAAGGCATTGGTTTAAGTATTACTTCTGCTACTTTATTCTTGTCTATGCCTAGACTATAGTCCAGCTACAACATGTCCTAGTGCTTTTAGGTCACTATATGCAAAATGAAACTTTTTCAAGGAAATTTTTATATTCACTTGCAATATTTCTTGTAGTATCCTTTCTAGCCTTGTAAGGTGATTTTCCCAAGTTTCTGAGGAAACTATGATATCATCAATATAGATAATTAACCATCCTTCTGATAATTCTTCAGGAAATATGGTATTCATAATCCTTTGATAATGGGAAGGTGCATTTTTTATACCAAATGGCATCCTTAAGTATTCAAAAATCACACAGTGGACTATTATCCATAGTAGTTTCTTGAAATTGTCTGTTAAGAAATTTTGATGGAAACTCTTTAAAGCATCCATGGCTGTAATGAACTTAGCTTGTGACAATTGTGTCAATGTCTCATGGATTCTGGGTATTGGATATCTGTCTGGAATGGTATAGGTGTTCAGGGCTCTGAAGTCTCCTACCATTCTTGATTTTCCATTATGCCAAGCTATAATGACAGGTTTAGTGACCTCTACCTGTTAATTATGTCCTACCTTTCTTAATACTCCAAGGTCCATTAATTCATTAATGTGTACCTCCAACGCTTCCCTAGCCCTTGGACTAGCTGGGTAAGCAGGTCTCCTTAGTAAAGGTCAGTAAGGTTTTTCCACATTAAGAATTATATCCAATTCATGCCCAATTATGGCACCTAGTGGCTCCTTGTCAGTTGCAAAGGCATTTTTGTACTTAAGTAAGAGGTCTATCAATTTTTCTTTCATTTTTTCTGTTAATTCTTGATTGAATTCTGCCTCTTTGAGTTGTTCAGAAATAGAAAGCTCCTTTTCTGGACTTTTCTCTTCATTAATAATACCTGTCATTTGTTTTTTGTTATTTAAGAAGCCAAACGTTTGTCATTTGTTATCTCCTATGGTAAAATATCTATCTTTTTGGTTAGAGATATCTATACCATAGATTGACAAGTAGTCATTTCCAAGTATGAAGTGATTACTAGTACAGTTTTCCATTACTACAAACTTTACTTTAAGCCTGACACATTGTGAGGGGTGAGGAAAGATGAGTGTTAAATCAATTATTCCAGAGGGCTTCATGCTCTCACTTGCACTACTAAATTTGACACCTTGTATTGGCATAAGTTTTTCTTTCCAATCTGGAACTATGGTTTCCAAATAACTTTTACCAACACAGGTACAATATGCTCCTGTATCCAAGTTCACTTTTGCCTCTTGGTTATCAACCATAACAATACTTATACTTGATTTTCCAGCTGTATATCCCATTCCTTTTGCAGGTTTTGTTCTATACATTTTGCCATCTTGTACATCTGTCAGGTTTGTGTCAGATGTTCCAACTTGTGGTAATTTTGAGTTAACATCCAGTAATTCATAAATTATATCAATATTATTAATTTGTGCATTAATTATATCAATTCCATCAATTTCAGAAGTTTCTGACCCTTCTGTCTCTTTTACAGAGTCAGATTCTTCCTCTTTGTCATTGTGGCTTTCTGTTTCCACAATTTTGTGAATTTTTGCCTTTTTGAGGCAGTTATTGGCTAAGTGTCCAATAACTCCACATTTATGGCATTTTATTTGTTAATTATTTTGGATTTGTTGGGCTTAAAAGCTTCTTTTGATTTGTATCTTTTGATAAATGTCTTATTTGGACTTTTAATGTCCAATTTCTTCCAAGATCTGCCAATTTTTTCTCTTGTCACTATGTCTTCTAGTGCATTGATATACTCTTCTTTGAAGCATGGCTCTATAGATCTGCTTATTAGGGCATGTTATAGCTCTCCTCCACAATTCTT
The DNA here is from genome assembly GCA_023105745.1 of Austropuccinia psidii. Taxonomy (NCBI): domain Eukaryota; kingdom Fungi; phylum Basidiomycota; class Pucciniomycetes; order Pucciniales; family Sphaerophragmiaceae; genus Austropuccinia; species Austropuccinia psidii. The sequence continues at coordinate 43,059,483 of JALGQZ010000009.1, forward strand.
AAGTATTTTCATGTGCACCATTTTTGGTGACATTTCTGGGTACAGTGCATTTAGTCTTTCAACTTGTTTTAAGAACCAAGTTGAAGGTTTGTCTTTGTCTGGGTCAAAGAAAGAATTTCCAAATGTATTCACTATTTTTTACCACCAGGCATCATTAGCCCACTTGATGATTATTTCTTATTTCCACCAAGACAAGGTATCATTTCCATTTGTTTGTCTTATGCCATAAAACCATCTTTTTTCAGATTTTTCAAACAATTAATGTAATCTTACAGTAATTAATTCATCCGGTATGGCATAATATTCTTGTAGAATATCAATTGTCTTTATAAATGACATATGGTCATATTCACCTTCTCCTGTGAATGTTGGACATTCTTTTAATTGAGGTGCTTCTTTCATTAGGACTTGGTTATTGTCTTGGTGACTTAAGTCTTTTATGAATGGATTTGTTAATTCCTCTTTAGGTTTAAGAGGGCTTAATGTGTGAGGAAATGGGGTTGATAACTTTGGAATATTTGAGTTAGCCTCATTAATTTTATCCATTCTTTCAGTGATAAGCCTTATTTAACTTTGAATGTCATCTTTCAGATGCATTCTTTCTTCATTCCTTTTTTCCATATGGTCCAAAAGTAAGTTTTGGTGTGATGAAGTTCTTTCTTCAAATTCTTCTACAGCAATACTTAGTTTGTTTAATTTCTCTGTAAGATTGTCAATACTCACATCATAATTGATTTTCAAAGTTTTATCTTTGATATCCTTTCTGTATTTATACAATTGTTGTTGTACGTGTATTAATTTTTGAGTGTTATCAATTAAAATCTTTGGTTTATTATTTTCAACAATAAACTTAGTGTTGTCAATTTTCTTTTTATTTTGTATAACAGTTTTTGTTAAAGAAGATAAGCTCTTGTTTATTTCTTGTAATGATAATAAACTGTTTTTAATTCCTTTTAGAGGTAATATACTATTTTTAATTTCTGTTAAAGTATTTACAAAATCCTTGGTCAAGGTTATTTCTTTGGGAAATGGGGTTGTCTCTGTCACAGGGGCTCTTATGGAAGCAAGAGGGCCTGGCACTCAGGAATCAAGAACTCATTTAGAGGCCTCCAAAAGATATAAGGAATAATAAAGATTAATTTCTTTAAAGAAGAAGAAAGGGAAAAGAAAAATATGCCAAAGATGAAAAAGAAAAGATAAGAAGCCAAAGGCCAAGAAGCCAACCAAGTGAATCCTCAATTCAATGTTTCAACCTGCCAGAAGAGGAAATGGAATTAGTGAAGGATTTGACCACAAATTTTCACTGACAGGCAAGGAAGAAAAGAGAAAAGGTGCTGAATGAATGACTTAAGATTATCAGAATTAGCTTTTATAAAGTAAAAGCAAATAAATATAATAATAAATCCAATATATTAATTAACTGGGGAAAAAGTCGCCAGGTGCTGAAAGGTGGCCAGTATATGTGAAAAGCTGAAAGACTGATCCTGGAAGGTGAATCCCTAACTGTATTGTCTGAATTTGGTCAATAAAAATCTGGTCATCTTGAAATTTGAACTGTGTGACTGAATTCCCACAGTGGAATATGAATTGGCCCACTGGGGTAAAGTACATACAAGTTGATTGATTGATGTCTGTATGGACCAATTGAGTTGTCCAAGGAGTATTGAATACTTGATGCCTTGAAAGCTGATTGAAAGAGTGTATAACCTCTGAGAATGCCCCTTGGAATAATTCTGAATGAAATTGCCAACCCAACTCCTGCAGGCCAGGTGGTTGGGATCCATTAATGGTTTTCTGATTGCTGCCATGGATTGCCAGACTGATGAGCTAAGAAATCCTCCTTTGAAATTGGCATTGTATTTTGGGACTTTGATTTGGAAAGATGGAATTGGGTCCTGAAAGCGTCACCATTGAATTTATGAGCAAAAATGGTGCATAATGGTATATAATACCATATATGCACCACTCCTGCAACCTTGAGTACGGGGTGCATGGAGGAATGGAAGAGTTCCCCTTAAAGTGAGGGGAAAGATTGATCTGAGCTGATCTTGTGGCCTCTGCTGGATGCCAGAGGCCATGGTGATCATTGGCCAAAATTGGGTCCTGAGGGTCTTATGGCCATTTTGGGGCCAAGACTGGCTCAGGTGGGCCCACCTGGCCTTGGGGGCTAAAGGGCTGCCCCCTTTGGCCTCATTGGATTAGGCCAAAAGAGACCTAAATGGCCCATGGACCCCGGATCGCGGCCCACGACTGTGGCGTACGGACCGTGGACCGTAGCGGCCGTAGGGGGCCTAAATGGCCCAAAAAGGCCATTTAGGCCAGGACCCCCCTAATGAAAAGGGGTGGTCCCAACACAATGATGATGGCTAGGAGACTCAGAACCCCTAGGCCCAAAAACAAGGACTGAGGCCTGGGGGTTGAGGGTATGAGAATTGGCCAAGGAGGCCAATGATGGCCGGATATGGCTTGAGGCCATAATTCATGATTGGGGCCATAAAAGGGCAGGGGATAGTGATATGGCCAAAATGCCATACAGCACCAGAAGGGGCCAAATTGGCCATAAAATATGGTGTGGCCAATTGGCCCCAACTTGGTCCCAGGTTGGAATCGCCACAACACCAAATGGAGGAGGGACATTCTTTGTGGTTGTGACAGTACCCCCCTACCTTGAATGGTGAGCTCCTGAGCACCAAGATAAGGTAGAAGCCTGTTGAGGCTGTTGAGGCGGATTGGATGTGGGAATTCCAGAGGTTTGAAAATCTGGAAAAGAAAATTTGAACTGAGAAAAGTGTTGGCATATGAATTGAGGTTGACTTGGTCTTCTCTTGACATTTGGTTTGAAATGTTGAAGACATGATTTTGGTGTAAGATTTATGAGAAAAGAAATTTAAGAAAATATGAAGAATAAAAAAGTAAAAGAAAAAAATATAAACAAAAAAAAAGAAAATAAAAAGGAAAATGAATTTTGAGGGAGAGTCCAATCTTCATCATGGATTTTGACAATTGATTTTCAAAGTGGCCAAGGACCTGGATAAAAGAATTTGATGCCAGGTGTTCACAGAGTGGCCAAGGGATATTTTGAAAGATTTTAGACCCCTCAGGGAAGTGCACACCAGGAGAGGAACTTACTTTTGGTAGTTACCAATCCCGCCAGTGCCATAAATAAGAAACGTTTTGATAAAAGAATGTGTTGAAAGGATAATATCTTGGGAAGGAAAATAAGAAAGGAATGGTCCATTTTCCCAAGTGTAAATGGCCATAAATTGGAATTGATGTTGAAAGCCAGGCCAAAAGATCTGTTTCCAAATTTCAAAGTGCTCACAGAGTGGCCAAAGTGATGCTTACAACAGACAAGAGTAGAATACCCCTAAAGGTGCATACCAGGAGTGGGAATTACTTTTGGTAATTCCTCTCCCCACCAAGCACAATAAACATTCAAGCTTTTGAAGAATTGGGTCCTGGCTTGTCAGGATACAAAGAATGAAAATCTTTGACGAGTTCAGGACAATTCTTGAGGTTTTTGGCTGGTTCCCATGTGGATCTTTCTGAGTTCTGACTGAAACCTTTCCATTGCACCAGCTACCATAACTTTCTTCTCTTGAGCTTTGAATCCAGTATCTGAGAGACTTCCCATTCCTCTTCTTCTTCAATGATTATTGGAGGAGGAGGCTCTTGATGCCAAATTGGGATTGTTGATGTCTTGACTGGTTCCAAGGGTGAAATATGGAAGACTGGGTTGATGGATTTCCATTGAGATGGAAGATTGAGGTCATAAGCATGAGTACTGACTTTCTTCAAGATTGGAAAAGGACCCAACCATCTTTCAGACAGTTTCTTGGTGGGTCTGGTTGATTTGATGTTCTTGGAAGAAAGCCATACCATGTCACCAGGATTGAAAACAGGTGGACTTGCTCTACTTTTATCTGCATACCTCTTAAACCTGTTTATGGCCACTTCAAGTTCTCTCTTGACATCTTGCTGTACTGATTGTATTTTTGTTCATAACTTTCCAGCAGGGGTATCTTGAGTTATGTGAACTGAGTCAAATTGTTGATCTCTTCCATAAACAGTGAAAAACAGTGATTGCTTGGTTGAAGAGTGATCAGAAGTATTTAAGGAAAATTCAGCCAGAGGGAGCCAGGTGTTCCAATCATCTTAATGATAACTGACATAAATACGAAGATACTCTTCTAGTATCTGATTTACCCTCTCTGTCTGTCCATCAGTTTAATGCTTGAAAGAAGGCCATTCTTTGAAAAGATATTGTTGATGAATAAATGGGCCAGATCTAGTGAAGTGATTGAAGACATTGTTGGAATGGAAACCACCATTTTTGAGAATCTGTCCACTATGACAAGGATTGAGTCAAATGAGTTGGACAGTGGCAGTTGAGTGATAAAGTCCATTGAAAGACAAATGCAAGGACCATTTGGAATTGGAAGAGGTTTGAGGAGTCCAAACTTCTTATCATGGATATTCTTGTTTCTTAAACACTGTTGAAAGGGTGAGACATAATCCTTGATAAATTGAGTCATGCCAGACCAGTGGAAATCCCGCTTGACAAGTTTGAGAGTCTTCTCTTGGCCAAGTTGTCCAGCTAGAGAAGAATCATGCCACTTTTTAAGAATTCTGAGCTGGGTTGTGGGGTCATTTGGGACCACCACCCAATCTTTGAAGAGAAGAAGTTGGGAAGAGGAATCAAGAGAATAGTCCTAAATGAATTTACCTTTTCCCAATTCTTGAAGGATACTTCTGTACTGAGAATCTTGCTATAGAGCCTTCTGAATTGAATCAATCAAATTTGAAAAAGATTCCACCTTAACTGCAAAATATCTTGAAGGTTGGACTTCATCCTGCTTGATGAGCTGTTGAAAGTTCATTGGATTCTTGCTGATGAAATCCTCCCCCCTGTCTGGATAGACGTTGTGGTATTCCATACCTTAATGGCCCAGTTTCAAGTGAAATTTCATTTATAAGGCTAAAAATTGAAGAAATAACAAAGAAAAATCAATAATTAATCAATTACAATAGAGGAATTCAGCAATATAATGGATTTAAATTCATCAATATGTATAATGCCATAAGCAAATACTGGAAGAATGGACCATTTGATTACAAGAATAACAATAAAATAAGCAAAAGCAAAAAGACAAGCTAGCAAGAATCTTAAAGTTACCAGTAAAAGGGGTAGTGTAACACTCAAGTTACCCTAGCTCTGCTCAACCTTTGGCTTACTCAGCAATTCAGTTATTAACCTGAGGACATTTCAATAAGGAATAAATTAAAACTGTATTAATCAACAGTCACAAGACAGAAAGAAGAAAATCAATTGATTTATGCAATGAAAATCCATCAAAAACCTTAAATTACACAGCATATCTGTGGAAACACAAGCACAGCCAACTGATAAGCCAGTAAATATAAATTAAAAGCAGAATTAAGTTAGATAAAGAAAAGAAGAAACTCATACAGGACAAATGGAATCCCCACAATACACAGCATTCTCCACCTACAGTTCAAACAATGCACAGACCTATGGTGCAATAACTGTACAAAATCATCTCATACCACCAAAAAATTGTGCAACAAACCAAACAAATGGTGCAATACCTGGAAGAAATGACACCATCTCAAAATTACTCACCAGCTCAATTCCCTCAAGGCTGTGCATAATAATATTAAAGTTTAATTAAAATATAAAAGAAGCTTCAGAAATGGTGCAATATACCAAACATATGGTGCAATATCTTGATCAAATGACACCATCTCAAAATTCCTCACCAGCTAAAACATCTCATATTACATAATCATACATAAATTGGTGCAAAAAACCAAACAAATGCTATCTCACCACTATAAAGAAATTATCCCAGCCAAAAGAAGTGGAAAAATTCGAAGTCCCTTGTTTTTGGGTGCCTCTATGGAGAGCCCAAAGAATATAAATAAAGGTCCTCTCTCCCTCATTTCTTTCCTCTTTTCCCCATGAATCCAATTAGTTATATACCAAGAAGGAGAATAACTATTCATCCCTTACTAGTAGGTTAATCTAGTTATTTTATTAAAGTATTATAGACTTATAAGTTTAATTCATAGTGATTTCTAATTAATAGTAGTTAACAGAAGGTCTACTTAATATTATTAATCCACCCTATTTTTAAATTATTAGTCTTATAATTATAATACTATCAATAATACTCATAATATTGAGTTTATCCCCATAACCTTTAAATTATAAAGGAAAAACAATCTTAATATTATCTTCATATTAAAAAAACAACCTTACAACTATATATTATTATATATAAAAAAACCTACCCTTATATTATATTATATCTTTTATATATTTAACAAACATCCACTCTATATTGAACAAAATCTTACCAATAAATTATTAAAGGTCTTATTATTATATTATATTAACAATTACCCTCTCAAACCATTAAGTATTATAACATATATAACATCAAATTGAACTTACCCTTAAAATATATATTATTACTATTATATTAAATCAACCTCTTATACTATTAAGGTCTTACCCTTAAAATTAGCTTATATTATTATTTGAAAATTATATTTTATACTGTTTTAACTTATAAGTTACTTATCTGGTTATTGAATAGGTCTGATAGAGACTGCTGAAAAGTCTTCTCTAGTTGTAAAGCCACAATCTTAAATATTGATTTGTGAGCTCTGTAGGGAGATTGTTTAGTATATTCAGAGGGGCAGCTAAAACACCATTAGCACCCTTGGTTACAGGATTATTTCAGAAATTCAAAACTGTTTACCAGTGATTTCCCCCTCAAGGACTGCCTTATCCAATCCCACACTAAAAGGAGTTCCACATCTGGTGTCCCAACAGTGGCTATTTCAACTTCAACATTCAATAATCAGTCAATCATCAATAAAAGAAGAAACCCAAATGAACATAACTCACAAAAATAATTATCATTATCAAGAATTAACAATCAACACTCTCATACAATCTGGAATCTGGAAACAAATCCCATTCCAAATCATCATCACCATCACAATCCTCAAATCAATCATATCATTTTTATTATCCAGTAAAAGAAGGAACACCAGAAAATCAAACACCTCAGGATATTGATTTACTCATTGCAACACCAAGAACAGAACAGAAGGAAAAGTAAGAATTAAGCAGATCTTTCTTCAAGTTAATTCAAGAAGCAAAGAAAAACAAGAAAAGTACAAAAGAATTTAAAGGATCAGTTTATCAAGTAGAAATGAATCAACAATCAACATCTGACTTACCACCATTACCTGAAGATACTGTAGAAGGACAGTATGCAGAAGAAAGTGAAGAGGAAGATCAAACAGTACAGATCCAAAGTCTTATGAAGCAAATGCAAGATTTATTATTAACACAAATTAAAAAGAAAGGAAAAAGAAGGGAACAAACATCTTACACACCTGGAGGCAGTCCAAGTGAACAAACATTACCAAGGCATGTTAGGCCTGAAGACTCACCAATATCACCTACACCTGGTCCTAGAGCAACCTCTACTCCAGTAACAGAACAAAGATCACAGAGTATCCCAAAGAAGGTATTTTTAACTACACCAAGCCATCCAAGTCCATTACAAAAGGAAATTCCTAAGGTAACATCTCCTATTGTTAAGATAAGAGCTAAAGATTATAATCTTGTTTTTGATGGTAATGAAGTAGAAAAATTCATAAAAAGAGTGGAAGCAGCAGCTGAAATTGAAGGAGCTAGTGGAGAAGATATAGCAAGACAAGTTATTTTTATGTCAGCATCTGAAGAAGTTAAGGAGAAAATTGAAGCAATGCAAGGTTATGAAGAGAAGAACTGGACAAAACTCAAAGAAGAACTTACTACAGAATGGGGAAGAGTAGAGCCAGACAGAAGATATAGACCAGAATCTTTGGAGAAGCTTTTCAATAATACCAAAAGAGGAGGGGGAATTAGAAACTTAGCTGAATACAAGAGATTTATTGGATAATATGAAAAGATCACAAATTATCTGTATAAATATGGATATATTAGAAGAGAATTTGAGCATAATGAAGAACTCTATGCAAGCCTTTCACCAGAAATTAGGACTTCCATAATTAAGGAGATGAGAAGAGATAAGGTCATGATCCAAGCATGGGATGGTGGATATATTGTACCAGAAATGAAAGTATTGAAGAGCTATATAGAGCAAGAGCTAGAAACTGTGATCATATCAAGGGACAGATCTCAAGACACCAACTCCCATTATGAATTAAATCAACCACACATAGATAAGACAAAAGCAAAGAATGTTCAATTTGAAGATGAAACAATGGAAAATGCCCTGAATCAACTGAAGGAGCTTAATAATAAAATTAAAGAGCAACAAAGACCCAGGATTCAGGATCAAGAAGGAAAGAAAGAAATAAAGGACTTCATTAAGCAAATTAAGGAATTAAAAGAAGCAGTACTACCTCAAAATAAAACAGGACAGGTACTCAAGCAGGAAAATCAAGCAAGGTACCCAAAAGATAGCTTACCACCCTTTTCACAAAGGCATATTCCTTATACACCAGCACAAAACACACCAAAACCATATCTCAAATTCTATTATTGTTTGGAGGAAGGACATTCAGTTAATAGATGCAACTACCTCTTTGAAGATCAAAATAAGAAATGGGTCAGCAGACAAGGAGGTGGATTTTTATTTCCCAATTGGCAAAGAGTTCCAACTGATGGTAAAATAGCTCCAAAGAAGCTAGTTGAAGACTGTGCAAAAGAGCAAGAAGAACTTACAAAGAAAATGAAAGAAGATGAAGCTAAAGAAGCACTACCCAAACCTAGTCCAATGAACATAATACAATTAAAGAAAGATGATAGTGCAACTGCTATAGCTAAAGTTGAAAACTGGGGAAGCTGGCAACCACCAACTATTTCATCAGCCAATGAGCCACTTTCAAATAATTATGGATTAAGAAATACCAAAGAAAGAAACTCAAGAGTAGAAAATACCAATCAAGATGCCTTAAGATCACATTCAAAAGTGAAAACACCATTAAACAAAAGACCAAATATACCTGGAGCTTATATTGAAGATGAGCAAAAAGAAGAAGAGAAAACAATTATTCCAACTAAATATAAGAAGCCTCAAATGGTGCAAAATGAAAATAATATACCTCCACAGGAACCTAAAAGTGATCAAACTGAAAATACTCAAGAACCAATGAAGAAAGTAAATGAAAGGAAAATCATAAAGGAAGAAAAATTATATATTCAAGAAATTATGGCACAAATTATCAAAAAGGTATTGGATCAGAAAATAAATCTTACCTTGGAGCAAATTTTAGTCATGTCACCAAAGTTTTTTAATCAATTAAAGAATCTTTCAGAAGAAGAGAAGAACTCTATTAACTCAATTGATACAAAGGAAATTCAAACCAAGCTCATAAATCATCATCTGGGTAATTATGAACAACCAAAATTACATTATGCCTGTCCATTGGGATTTATGCAAGTATATTTGGGAGAAGAAGGACATGAAATAATGGCATTAGTTGATACAGGATCAGAATTGAATATAATACCAGAAGATTCAGCAATCAAAGCAGGACTTACCACAAGATGCCTCAACATGAATTTACGGGGAATTGGTGGGCATTGTACCTCAATAGTTGGATTAGCAGAATTTACTCCAATCACTTTAGTCACTGGGGAAGAAAGAAATATACATCTTTTTGTAGCAAGAGGAGCAGTTCACACAGTATTGGGAAGGCCCTTCCTTGCAGATAATAACATAAGATTAGACTTTTCTCAACAGAAAGGGGAAATATTCAGTTACATAGAGCCAGATGGAAGAAGACTTTGCTTACCAATTTGTTCACCACAGAAAGTAGGATGGAGAGAAGAACCACCAGCAGGAATGGAAACATGTGCAGTTTCTAAATTGGAAGATTGGAAAGAAATACCAATAGAAAAAGAGTCAAGATCCAAAAATCAAGCACATTCAGAGAAAAGTCCTCATCAAAGTTTTGATAGTGAAGAAATGAAAGAATCCAAAGACAAAGTGGAAATGAAGGAGGAATTCTCAATAGAAAATGAACAAATTATTCAGGAAAGAACACATTCACAAGAGATAAATCCTCAGGAGTACCACAAGGAAATGAGAAAAACTGACAAGACCATAAATGAAGAAAAATTAAGATCACATAGTTTATCTGACAAACCTGAATTGAAAGGAGTTGATATGCCTTATAAAGAAGAAAATTTACTTATTTCTGACATCAATGAGACCAAGAAAATGGAAGTTCATAATGAAATTTTTAGGGAATCAAAACAGACTGCCAAGGAAGAAATTCATATTGAAAGTAACAACTGTAGTTTTAATCCCAAGGAAAATGTTTTTTATGAGAAGTCCTCAAAGAAATTCACACCTTTAAAATCATTGAACTCAATTTCAAAAGTAATCAAGGGTATGAAAAAATCATTCACACAAAAATCAAAATCATTGGAGAATTTATTGGAACCTAAAAAGAAAGAAAAGTTTATTTCAGAGTCAAATTCTGAGATTGCAAATGAAGAAAAAGGCTCATTAAAGAAGGATACTTACAAAAGTGAAAAGGCCAAGCACTTTGAAGTAAAATTTTTAATTAACAATATGATCCTCAATTAAATTAAGAAGATTAAGGTGAATCACTCCAATTCAAAAAACCATAATAAACTTCAAGAAAAGAATACAGAATCTTTAGTAATACCTAGCATATTCAGTAAAACAAATTCAAGTGATCACATACAGAAGGTTGCAAGCTCACCCTCAAGCTTAGAAGATAGAAGTATCATAAATATTTCCAATATCAACTCTCAGATTCCTCCAGAAAAGAGTAAATTCCCAGAAGAAGAGGATAATTCAGATAATAACATATCATTCAAAGAAGAGGTTTCACATGAAGAAAGAAATAAACAAAATCAAGTAAAAGATATACCTTTTTGTATAGAAGAAGAACCTTTAAAAATGGAATTCCCTTGTTATACATCAACAAGAAAAGATATAGAATGTAGTTTCAGTACAGTTCAGAATATCAATGCAGCTAACACTGATGAGTCAACATATGAAAATCCAATTAATTCACTGTCACAAGTTGACATACAACAGGAATTAAATCAGCAAAAAGCCTTACCCCCTGAAGACAAATCCTCTAGGGAAGCTCATAATAACTTTGATATTGAAAAAGCAATTAATTCAAGATTCAAGAAGCTTAAATCCATCAGGAAAAATGGCAAAAATGAATACATAAAAAATACAATACACTCACCAAATATTTTAAAAAAACATCTTTCTGGATCAGAATATGAGAATGAGGCAGGATTATTTTGTCAAATGGAAATACAAGAAGAAGCTGAAGATGAACATAAATTTATACTTACTGAAGAAGAATTCCCTTGGGAAGGTAATAAAAATTGGCAACCTCTTAGAGATGCCAACCTTGTTGAACAAAATAATGATAATCCTAAGGACAACTTTGAATGTGCAAACCAACATGTCAAGTGGTTGGAAGATATTAGTACCCCAAAGAAGAATGAATCAAATAGAATCAAAGATAGAAGCAGCAAAAAGAAAAAGAAGACCAAGGAAGAAAAGGAATATTTTTGGATTAATCAGAATAAAAAGATATGCCCAAGCTTGCAAGCCCATTTGGCAAGGCAATATAAGACCTCAACACAAAAAGGGGATTGGACAGAAAATAATTATGGAAATGAAAATATTATCCAGGATTACTCTAATGAGAATGTAGATTTTCAAGATCAATATCTCAATGAAGAAAGAATAAATGAGCTTACAGCTAAGAAGGCCAAATTCAAAAATGCTCTTGACAACAAATTTTCACATTCTCAATGACTTTTTTTATTATAATAACAAATTTTCTTTTTCTTATATCATGAATTTTAGTTTTATTTTAGTATAAAAAATATAAAAAATATAAAAAAAAATATCAAACATCAGAATAAATGAAAAAAAGTTTCAAGTGTATCAGTATCATTATTCCATGTTATCTTATGTATAAAAAAAAAAAACTCAGCAAAAAAAATTAGGGTGGGTGTCTATTTCTTAAATCCATCCTTTATGATTTAAGTTTTTGGGATGAAATTCTGGGGAATTTCCATTTTATTCTATAAATTTATCTTCATCAATATTCAATATCAACCCATTGAAGAATTAAAGCCAAGGTGAAGAATCAGAGAAATAACTCAAGAATGTTTAACTGAAAGATTTAAAGAAGTCAAATAATAGAATACAAAATTGAAGGAATATACAAATATGGCCAAACAAAACACACAGCCTCACAATACACATAGCAAGAGGGGTGACCAGTTTTGTTTATGGTTATTTTTTATTCAAATTATATTTTTATTGGTTCATTTTTTTTACAAATTACTAGTCACCCCTTGCTTACAAGAGCAATTTGGAAAATAATCAAGATAATATAGCAAGATTAAAATAACAATAACAATTTATAAGAACAAGCATTAAGAAGATCAAAGTCACCCAGAAAAATCAACAAGAGATATCAATAACCTCATTGGTTTTAGTATTCTCAAATAATTATTAAATTAAAATAATAAAGTCAAATAATCAATACATAATCAAAAGGGATAACTGGCCAGGTTAAACCCAAATGAAAATATTTCTTTATAAATTTTCTTTTTTTTATATAAATTTATTTTGGATATTCAAAATGTCTTATTATAAAAGACACAAAGATTATTTTTTCTGGGGATAAGGGAGAAAAAGACCTCCTTTTATATTAAAGATGGGGCAATCTTCTTCTACCCACAGATTAGCCCTATAAACCTTTCATATATCAAAGGCTATGCAAACTCTAAATATAAGCTTATCACCCTTTAACCCCATTTAAAATTTAATTCCCAAAGGAATAGACTGCATAAGCTTAAATCAACCTTATATCGATTGATTTTCAAGAATAAATTGAACTTTAATTTTAATTTTAATTTTTTTTAAAAAAAAAATTTAATTAATTTAATCTCATATTATTTGGTTAAATTTAATTCTTAACTCCACACAACTAAAACAAAAATTAAATTAAAATAAACTTCAATTTTAATTTTAAAACAAAAATCTTAATTAATTTGATCTTATATTATTTGGTCAAATTAAATCTTAACCCCACTCCAAATTTAATTCAAAAAGAAAAAATTACAAATTTAATAAATCCACCTTATATTGATGGATTTCAGAGATTAAATTAAACTTAAATTTTAATTAATTTAATCTCATATTTAATTGTTACATTCAATTTTAACTCCACTCAACTAAAAAAAAAACAAATAATAAATAAAAAATAAAAATAAAATAAAAACTAAATTCAGATCAATTAAACTTAATTAATTGATACTTAATCTTAATATTAACTTTAAATATATCAAAATAAAATAAAATAAAATAAAACAAAATAATAATATGATAATAATTATTAACAAGTATAGTTTTAAAAAAAAAAAAAATATAATAATTATTATTTTTTTTCATTAAAAATGAAATTTTTTAAAATAATAATTGAAAAAAAAAAAAAAAAAGCATCGTAACGATGCAAAAACAGCAAAACAAAAACAAAAACAAAACAAAACAATATAAAAAAAAACAACAAACAAATCAATCACAGTAAAAAAAAAAAAAAACAGTCCAACTGTACTGTGAAATAAAACATACCTTATTCATTTTGTTTTTTTTATTTTTTATTTGTGTTTTTCTTTTTTTTTTAAAAAAAAAAAAAAAAGAAAAACAATCGATAAAAAAAATAATGCATACATAAAAAAAGAAAAAGAACAAAAAAAAAAACAAACATTAATTGCGATTAAAAAAGGAGTACAGTACCATACTACTGTACAGTACTGTGCTGTACACATAAAAAAGAAAAAAAAAAAAAAAAAAAACAATTGATCGCGACGGAAAAAGAAGGCTACAGCACTGTAAATCACACACACAAGAAGAAAAAAAAATATTATTACTTTTTTTTATTTTTATTTTTTCTAAACAAAAATAAAAAATACAAAAAATAGAAAGAAGAATAATTTATCGTGACTAAAACAAAAAAAAAGAGTGCTACAGTACAGTGGGGTGACAAAACTGTCCGTCCACTTAAAAAAAAAAGTCCGTCCGTCCTTTTTTTTTTTAAAAAAAAAGTACGTGCTTTTTTTAATAATAGCAAGACTAAACCTCACAATTTTTTATGTGTCGTAGGCTCTCTCACTTAAATAAGTTAATGATATTCGCATTTCAATCCATTTTAAAGTACTCTTATCTTTGTATCAAAATATTTAAAAAAAATAAAAATAAAATGTAAATATTTTTTTTTTAATTTGGTAATTAAACAAATAACGTGCCCAATTGAACTACCATCTGGTGGGTGCCCCATGCTGCGAAATGACAGCCCTCATTCTGTTGGGCATTGACTGAATCAATGCTCTGAAATAATCTTTGGGCATGTCATTCCAGGCAGCCTGCACAGCAATTCGTAGTTCGGGTAAGGTTTTTGGGTGGAATCGTTCATGAACCATCACTTTCATCTTCTTCCATGCATTCTCAAGGGGATTTAAATAGGGGGAATTCGATGGCCACTGAAATTTGACAATGCCTTGAGATTCTTTCCATTGGCGAGATAAGAGAGAAGTATGAACCGGTGCGTTATCTTCACAAAGCGTAAACTCTTGACGTTGTGGCGCCTGTTGCTGTTGTTGCAAGTGATCGTAAAAGGGTAATAACCCTATCGAATAGACATTGTCGATGAAACCTTGGCTTCGGCGTGCATTCGGGCCCATAATGATGATTGCTGATTGTTTGGTATCACAAAAGCCTGCCCAAACCATAATGGACTGACGTCCACTATGGTGCTGAGCTACTTGGCACTCAAAAGAGTATCGCTCACCCTGAGTTCTCCAAATGCGAGTGGGGGTTGGATTTTTTAAAAGCTCAAAGCTGCTTTCGTCCGTCCATATGACTTTCTTCCAATCTTCAACCGACCAATTGACGTGAGCTCGTGCAAAGGCTAATCGTTCGGCGAAATGCTGGGGTTGCAAATGAGGCTTGATGACCACAATTCTTGAGAAGATTCCTTCTTTATGAAGGACTCTTTGAACCGTTCGCGATGAAACCTCCTTTGTAATGGAATTGGTTATTTCATTCAGACTTGCTCGTCTTCGGATTTGGGTGACCCGCTTGAGTTGTCGAATATCACATTCATGCAATATAGGCTTCCTTCCAGGCCTAGGTAAGTTTTGAACCGTTCCACGATCGTTGAATCGCGTGATGATATCCTGAATTGAAGTCTTGGGAATGCCAGTGAGTTCACTTATCTTTCGCAGTGATAATCCAGCATCACGCATCCCAACAATCCTTGCTTTTGTTTCATTGTCGTATTGATGAGGCATGGATGCAGCAACGACAACGTAGGTTGAAGTTGAAAACCTATCTATATTTAAAATCAACAATGTTAAAAAAAATCACAAGAAAACCAAAAAAAAACAAAAGACTCACCGAAATAAAACAAAAAAGTAAGTAAGAGTCAAAATAAGATGAGTAATTGATAATTGAGAGTAGAAAAGCAGTAGAAAAGCAAAAAAGAAAAAAAAATCATAGAAAAGAAAAAAAAAAGAGATTGGGAGTTCGGTTCGGGACTGGGGGTGCGCGCGGGTTGAAGTAAGTGGACGGACAGTTTTGTCACCCCACTGTACTGTAGACTTTAAAAAAAATAAAAACAAATCTTAAATTAAAATATAATTTATTTTAAATGTATCTTATTAGGAGTAGAAGTTACACTAAACAATCAGGAGGAAGGAACACCCGCGGATACAAAACAAACCCAAATACTTCAAATTTGAAGTATTCACACCCAGCCACTTCTAAAAAAAATAAATAAATAAATAAATTTATTATTATTATTTAAAGTAAATTAAATATATTATTATTATTATTATTTATATTAAATTGAATTTATTAGTATTATTTAAATTAAATTAAATTTATTATTATTTGAATTAAATTAAATTTATTATTTAAATCAAATTAAAAAAAAAAAATTATTATTATTTAAATTATATTAAATGTATTATTATCACTTATATTAAATTAAAATTTATTATTATCATTTATATTGAATTAAATTTATTATTAAAAATAAATAAATAAATAAATAAATAAAAATAAAATAAATAAATATTATTATCATTTATATTAAGTTAAAATTTATTATTATCATTTTCATTTTATTAAAATTTATTATTATTATTCAGATTAAATTAAATATATTATTATAAAAATAATAGTATTATTATTTAAATTAAATTAAAATTTATTATTAGAAAAAAAAGTAAAAAATATAAATAAAAAATATAAATATAAATAAATATTATTATTATTGATATTAAATTAGATATATTATCATTATTATTTAAATTAAAAAAAAATGCTGTTATCATTTATATTAAATTAATTTTATTATTATTATTTATATTAAATTGAATTTATTATTAAAAAAAATAAATAAATAAATAAATAAAATAAATATCATTGTTATTTATATTAAATTAAACTTATTATTTAAAAACAAACAAAATAAATAAATCTATTATGATTATTTATAATAAACTAAAAATATTATTATTATTTATATTGGATTAAAGTTATTATTATTGTCTATATTAAATTAAAGTTATTATTATAATAAAAAAAAATTGATTCATTTGATATTAAATTAGATATATTATCATTATATTTTATTAAATTTATTATTATTATTTAAATTAAAAAAAAAATGCTGTTATCATTTATATTAAATTAATTTTATTATTATTATTTATATTAAATTGAATTTATTATTAAAAAAAATAAATAAATAAATAAATAAAATAAATATCATTGTTATTTATATTAAATTAAACTTATTATTTAAAAACAAACAAAATAAATAAATCTATTATGATTATTTATAATAAACTAAAAATATTATTATTATTTATATTAAAACAAAGTTATTATTATTGTCTATATTAAATTAAAGTTATTAAAATAATAAAAAAAAATTGATTCATTTGATATTAAATTAGATATATTATCATTATATTTTATTAAATTTATTATTATTATTTAAATTAAAAAAAAATGCTGTTATCATTTATATTAAATTAATTTTATTATTATTATTTATATTAAATTGAATTTATTATTAAAAAAAATAAATAAATAAATAAATAAAATAAATATCATTGTTATTTATATTAAATTAAACTTATTATTTAAAAACAAACAAAATAAATAAATCTATTATGATTATTTATAATAAACTAAAAATATTATTATTATTTATATTAAATTAAAGTTATTATTATTGTCTATATTAAATTAAAGTTATTAAAATAATAAAAAAAAAATTTATTCATTTAATTTTTTTCAATATACAAAAAAAAAAAAAAATTATTATTATTTAAACCAAATTAAACTTATAATTATTATTTAAATTAATTTAAATTTATTAGTATTGTCTATATTAAATTCAATTTGTTATTAAAAAAAATACAAATAAAATAAATAAATTAAAAATAGGTTACAATCATTAAATGGAGAGGGGGGTCTCAATCAGCAATGACAATAACCATATAAAAGGCCACCCACCATTAATAATAATTAATATAATTACATAATATACCTTATTATTATTTTTTATCATCTGTATGACTTGATATCAATTTTATTATCAGCTTTTATGACTTACTTATATTATTATTATTATTATTTATTATTATTTTACTATTATTATATTATTATTTCTTTAATAAATTATAATACAAAAAAAAAAAAAAAAAAAAAACCATATCATATATTGATATAAAATTATATTTATTTTAATTATTATATAAAGTACATATGATGGTACAATTATTAAATGGAGAGGGAATGGCCCCACCATTTAAGGCCAATTTCAGCAAAAACAAAAACAAGAAGAAAGAACAACCCAATCAGGAAAACCAAATAAAAAGAAGAGAGGTCCTAGATAAGACCTTAAACTGTCCAAATATTTTATTTTTTTATATTTTTCCAACAAACTTACCTCAAGAATAGGTCCTAGATAAGACCTTAAACTGTCCAAATATCTTTTATATCTTATCAAAAAAAAAAAAAAGAAAAAAGAAAAAAAAATCAATTAATTCAAGAAGAGGTCCTAGATAAGACCTTAAACTTTCTGAATAAACTATTTATTATTTTTTATCAATTATTAATTCAAATAACTCAAGAAATGGTCTTTAGAATGACCTTAAACTGCATCATTATTCATTAAAATAAAAGAAAAGAAAAGAAAGAAAATAATTTTGTTTTATTATCAAAATCCTCTTTAACAAAGAAATAAATAAATAAAATGAAATATGAAGATCAACCAATAAAACAAAATCAACTATATCAAGATGAAAATGATCAGAGAATAGTTATATTTCAAAACAAAGCCAAGAGGACAACACAAAATAAGAAGCTATGGAGATTCAAAATCAATATAAAGAGCTACAAACACAAAGCATCAAGTGAAGTTATTAGAATAGAGATTTAAATAAATGAAGTTTTGATGAATGAACCCAGAATATTCCACTTGAAACTGGAATGCTGGGGACAGCATTAAATGGAGAGGGGGATGTGGTATTCCATACCTTAATGGCCCAGTTTCAAGTGAAATTTCATTTATAAGGCTATAAATTGAAGAAATAACAAAGAAAAATCAATAATTAATCAATTACAATAGAGGAATTCAGCAATATAATGGATTTAAATTCATCAATATGTATAATCCCATAAGCAAATACTGGAAGAATGGACCATTTGATTACAAGAATAACAATAAAATAAGCAAAAGCAAAAAGACAAGCTAGCAAGAATCTTAAAGTTACCAGTAAAAGGGGTAGTGTAACACTCAAGTTACCCTAGCTCTGCTCAACCTTTGGATTACTCAGCAATTCAGTTATTAACCTGAGGACATTTCAATAAGGAATAAATTAAAACTGTATTAATCAACAGTCACAAGACAGAAAGAAGAAAATCAATTAATTTATGCAATGAAAATCCATCAAAAACCTTAAATTACACAGCATATCTGTGGAAACACAAGCACAGCCAACTGATAAGCCAGTAAATATAAATTAAAATCAGAATTAAGTTAGATAAAGAAAAGAAGAAACTCATACAGGACAAATGGAATCCCCACAATACACAGCATTCTCCACCTACAGTTCAAACAATGCACAGACCTATGGTGTAATAACTGTACAAAATCATCTCATACCACCAAAAAATTGTGCAACAAACCAAACAAATGGTGCAATACCTGGAAGAAATGACACCATCTCAAAATTACTCACCAGCTCAATTCCCTCAAGGCTGTGCATAATAATATTAAAGTTTAATTAAAATATAAAAGAAGCTTCAGAAATGGTGCAATATACCAAACATATGGTGCAATATCTTGATCAAATGACACCATCTCAAAATTCCTCACCAGCTAAAACATCTCATATTACATAATCATACATAAATTGGTGCAAAAAACCAAACAAATGCTATCTCACCACTATAAAGAAATTATCCCAGCCAAAAGAAGTGGAAAAATTCGAAGTCCCTTGTTTTTGGGTGCCTCTATGGAGAGCCCAAAGAATATAAATAAAGGTCCTCTCTCCCTCATTTCTTTCCTCTTTTCCCCATGAATCCAATTAGTTATATACCAAGAAGGAGAATAACTATTCATCCCTTACTAGTAGGTTAATCTAGTTATTTTATTAAGGTATTATAGACTTATAAGTTTAATTCATAGTGATTTCTAATTAATAGTAGTTAACAGAAGGTCTACTTAATATTATTAATCCACCCTATTTTTAAATTATTAGTCTTATAATTATAATACTATCAATAATACTCATAATATTGAGTTTATCCCCATAACCTTTAAATTATAAAGGAAAAATAGTCTTATTATTATCTTCATATTAAAAAAAAACAACCTTACAACTATATATTATTATAAATAAGAAAACCTACCCTTATATTATATTATATCTTTTATATATTGAACAAACATCCACTCTATATTGAACAAAATCTTACCAATAAATTATTAAAGGTCTTATTATTATATTATATTAACAATTACCCTCTCAAACCATTAAGTATTATAACATATATAACATCAAATTGAACTTACCCTTAAAATATATATTATTACTATTATATTAAATCAACCTCTTATACTATTAAGGTCTTACCCTTAAAATTAGCTTATATTATTATTTGAAAATTATATTTTATACTGTTTTAACTTATAAGTTACTTATCTGGTTATTGAATAGGTCTGATAGAGACTGCTGAAAAGTCTTCTCTAGTTGTAAAGCCACAATCTTAAATATTGATTTGTGAGCTCTGTAGGGAGATTGTTTAGTATATTCAGAGGGGCAGCTAAAACACCATTAGCACCCTTGGTTACAGGATTATTTCAGCAATTCAAAACTGTTTACCAGTGATTTCCCCCTCAAGGACTGCCTTATCCAATCCCACACTAAAAGGGGTTCCACAACGTCTTCCCAACATGATAAGGCATCTGGAAGAGTAGCTAGGTGGCCAGGGCGGTAAGTGATTGAGAAATGGAATTCAGAAAGGAACTCAGCCCAGTGGGCTTGACGGTGAGTAAGGACTTTTGAAGACATAAAATACTGAAGAGAGGAATGATTGGTGAGAACTTTAAAAGGAGAGGACAGAGAAAGAAGAAAAGCCCTCCAGCGCTTGAGAGCCCAGACTATTCCAAGGAGTTCCTTGTAATGAATCTCATAGTTGAGCCCTGCTGGGATAGGCTTGTGGCTGTCAAATGCAATGGGATGTTTTCCTGAATCAGAGACCTGACTCAGTACAGCACCCAAGGCATAATTGGATGCATCAGTCTCTACAATGGTGGGTAGAGAAGGATTGAAGTGGGAAAGGATTGGAGGAGTGGTGAAAGCCTCTTTGAGCTGGTTAAACTGACTGAGAACTTTTCCATTGGGGGGAAAACAGGAATCTTTCTTGAGGAAACTGGTGAGTGAACTGATCTTCTTTGAATAATTCTTGATAAAAAGGCAGTAGAAGTTGGCGAAGCCAAGGAAAGATTTAAGAGCTTTGAGGCTTCTTGGAGGTGGCCAATTGAGAATCTGCTGGACTTTTGCTTGGTCCATCTTGAGGCCTTCAGAAGAAACAACATAATAAAGGTATTTTACACTAGAGACATGAAGTAGGCATTTTTAAGCCTTAGCAAAAAGGTTATTGGCTCTGAGTCTGGAAAGAACAGTGGACACATGAGTGACATGTTCTTCCTCAGATTTGGAACAGACCATAATGTCATCCAAATAAGCCACAACATAAAAATCAAGAAGATCTTGGAAAATAACATTGAAAAGATTCTGAAAAGAGGCAGGAGCATTGGTGAGCCCAAATGGCATAATCAAGTACTCAAAACTGACATATTTAGTTCTGAAGCATGTCAAATGTTCATCACCCTCCTTGATCCTGAGCAGGTTATATGAACCACGCAAATCAATCTTGGAGAAGATAGTAGAACCATTAAAAACATTGAGAAACTGATTCATAGGAGGAACAGGATACTTGTTCTTCCTAGTAACAGCATTAAGTTTGCGGGAATCAACAGAAAAACAGAGGCCACCATCTTTCTTTTTGACAAGGAAGACAAGTGCTGCTGTTGAAGAGGAGCTTGGCTGGATGAATCCTTTCTCTACATTCTATGAAATGTAGGCCCTCAGTGTATCTGACTCCTGGTTTGATAAAGAGTAGATCACCCCAACTGGAGGTAGAGACCCCTCCAGCTCAATATGATGATCACAGGCGCAGTGAGGAGGAAGTTTCTCTGCTTTCACCTTGGAGAATACATCCAAGTACTGGTGATAAGCACAAGGAGCAACCTTCATCACGGTTTCTATTTCTTCTGGCTCTTCCTCTTCATCCCATAGCTCCTCCAGGGAGTCATGATAAGATGAAGGAGGAAGGTCCATATTCCCAAAGAAGAGATGAAGTGAAGATACAGAACTATCCTCTCCAACATCTTGAATCTCTTTGAAGACTTCATTTCTAGATGATAGTAATGACTGATGGGAATTAAGGGAAGGAATATGGACAGAATATGGAAATGATGGTGCTCTAGAATCACCAACCAGAGCTACACATGATTTGGAAGAAGAAAAGTCATTACGGAAAGCATTAGAAGGATCAGAATAGTCCTTATGATCAGAATTAAAGGTGATCAGCCCTTGCCTCCAATAAATAGAAGTATTTTAATGATTTAGAAAGTCAAAGCCCAATATGAGGTCTTCTCCTTTGGGAGTATCAATGACTAAAAAGTCCCATTCAAAGCTTGGGAAGTAAGGGAGCTCAACCATATATTTTGTATGGTGAGTCACAAATAAGGAGGGGACTCAAAGGAGTCCAAAATTATAAGAAGAATCTTCTCTGAAAGTTCTGACATAGTCAATGAATACTTGTGAACAAACTGCTTTGCAATAAATGATGTGTATCACCAGAATCAATGAGAATACTGTAAAAAAGATCTTAAAGGGAAGAAAAAACAAAAAATCTAAGAGAATTCTTGACCCCAGTATTCAGAATGCACAATTGTGCTCTGGATGGAAAACAGTGAAGACCATTGAACACAGCATGATCTTCACTCAGGCTTTTCCCTGGCTGGGAAAACTGCCTGACGGTTGGGTAAGCTTGTTTTGAGGCCTTGAGACACAGGACTCAAGACTATGCTTCCCACCACAATAGGAACACAGGCCCTCCTTGATTCTTCTTTCTTTTTCAGAAGATTTCAACTTGAAGTCCTTATTAAGCAAGGAATAATGGGGCTTGTCCCGCTTTTGAGAATGAAAATTCTTCTTCTTATGACTTGAGCTTGAAGAATTTTGATGTTGAGAAGAGTTTGACTTTGAGGCTTCAGGCTTCATCTCTTGATGATGATTCTTCTCCTTTTGCCTCTCATGGTACCTGGTATCAAGTTCCAGGCTGACATCCATTAAGTCTTGAAGAGAATCAATATTTGAAGGATGCGAGGCCAATTGATCCAGAATACTGGAGGCCAATCCCCTCCTGAAATGATGAATAAGAGCCCTTTCACCCCAACCTCCAATTCTTGAAACCAAACTCCTGAAATTGGCAATTTATAAGGCAACATGCCCACCTTTATTCATTCTAAGGCCATCCAACTCTGCTCCAGCTTTTCTAACTTCATTTGGGTCCCCAAATAGAGTGAAGAGTTGGGATTCAAACAATGGCCAGGAATTGAGAAGGTAACTTGAGTCTTGATTATTGAGATTGGAAAGATAAGGCTCAATCCATTTTGCAGCCCTG
Organism: Austropuccinia psidii; assembly: GCA_023105745.1. Taxonomy (NCBI): domain Eukaryota; kingdom Fungi; phylum Basidiomycota; class Pucciniomycetes; order Pucciniales; family Sphaerophragmiaceae; genus Austropuccinia; species Austropuccinia psidii. The sequence goes on from JALGQZ010000009.1 coordinate 43,082,888, forward strand.
CCAATTAAAAATGAAGTGGCATAAAGAACTTTCTTTCTTTCTTGGGAGAAATTTTCCGGGTCATTATAAAAAATAAGTTGACAAGACTGAATGAAACTTCTGAATTTGAAGGGTTGAGTCAAACCATTCCAGCGCCTTCATAGATGGAGTCTTGAAGGCTGGTGGTCTGTAAACTTCAGAAGATGCAGCTGCTTAAAGATTGGCCATAATTTGGGTCATTTTCTGCATGATTGCCAATAAGGATGGTTCAGTCTGGTGAGAGACAGGCTGATCAGACTGGGCTAGAGTTGGTCCTCTGGTGCCTTCAGATGCTCCCACAGGAGCAGGAGCAGCCTCAGTGCCATCAGACTCTTCCTCTTCCACAGAACTCTCCTCCTTGTCTTCACCATCTTCACCTGGACTTCTAAAGGTAGTGCTTGACATGCCTGGGAAACCGCCAACTACTCCTGAAAAAGAATTTGATCTTCTTGGAACTCTTCCTTCCTTCAAAAATGGTTCCTCTGTACAATTTGGTCCTCAGTTGAGAAACTGCTGGGGTACCAACAAGAGGATCCCTTGGAGTTGGAGTGAGGATAGCTTGAGTTTGGGCCTGAGATCTTGTCTTTCTTGCAGGAGGTAAATTTTGGAGTGGCATGATTGAATAAAAATGAAATTTGAATTAAAAGAATCAAGATTTGAATAAACAGCTTGAGGCAAAACCAAAATAGTCTTGAAGATCAAATCAAATCAGATATTGAGGAAAAATCAATATATTAATGAATCAAATGAGATCTTCAGGTAAATCAATCAATTAAATATCAAATGAAAGCTTGAAGTCAATGAATCAAATAAGTCAAATCAATCAAAATCAAATTTCAAATCAATTCAGAATCAAAATCTTGCAGAAACTCAATCAAAAATGAATTCTTGAGGCAAACCAATTTATGTCAAAAATTCTTGATGTGAAAGATCAGCAAAATCAATAAAATCTTCAGGTCAATCAATTATCTTGAAGTCAATGTCAATTTATGTCAAATCAATCAGTCAAAATCAAAATCAAGTCAAATCTTCTTGAAAAAATCAAAACTCTTGAGGAACAAATCAAATGAGAATCTTGATGTGAAGACGTGTCTGAATGATAATAAAGATCAATTTGAAATTCAATAATGAAGCCTGAATACAAAGGATTTGATGAATTGAATGAACATGAAAATGAGACAAGATTTCAAAAAAGAGAAACGAAAGATGAATTGGGGTCAGCTTTCAATTTTCAGAATGAAGAAATGAATGAGAGAAAATTTAGAGGTGATGATGAATCATAAGATCATAAAAGGGCAAAGAGTCATAATTTTTATGAAGTGAAATGAATGATTTAAAAAGTAAGAATGAATGAACAGAAGAGAAATTATGAGTTAAGTAATATAATGTCACAGGGGCTCTTATGGAAGCTAGAGGGCCTGGCACTCAGGAATCAAGAACTCACTTGGAGGGCTCCAAAAGATATAAGGAATAATAAAGATTAATTTCATTAAAGAAGAATAAAGGGAAAAGGCAAGTATTCCAAAGATAAAAAGGAAAAGATAAGGAGCCAAAGGGCAAAGATAATAAAAGAAGCCAACCAAGTGAATCCTCAATTCACTGTTTCAACCTGCCAGAACAAGAAATGGAATTAGTAAATGATATGACCACCAATATCCACTGAAAGGCAAGGAAGAAAAGAGAAAAAGTGTTGAATGACTGACTTAAGATTATCAGTATTAACCTTAATAAAGTAAAAGAAAATCAATATAATAATAATTCCAATATATTAATTAACTGGGGGAAAAGTCCCCAGGTGCTGAAAGGTGGCCAGTATATGTGAAAAGCTGAAAGACTGATCCTGGAAGGTGAATCACCGGCTGTATTGTCTGAATTGGGTCAATAAAGATCTGGACATCTTGAAATTTGATCTGTGTGACTGAATTCCCACAGTGGAATATGAATTGGCCCAATTGGGCCAAGTACATACAGGTTGATTGATTGATGCCTGTAGGGACCAATTGAGTTGTCCAAGGAGTATTGAATACTCGATGCCTTGAAAACTGATTTAAAGAGTGTATATCCTCTGAGAATGCCCCTTGGAATAATCCTGAATGAAATTTCCAACCCAGCTCCTGCAGGGCCAGGTGGTTGGGATTGATGAATGGTCTTCTGATTGCCGCCATGGATTGCCAGACTGATGAGCTAAGAAATCCTCCTTCGAAATGGGCGTTGTATTTTGGGAACTTGATTTGGAAAGATGGAATTGGGTCCTGAAAACGTCACCATTGAATTTCTGAGCAAAAATGGTGCATAATGGTATATGTTACCATATATGCACCACTCCTGCAACCTTGAGTACAGGGTGCATGGAGGAATGGAAGAATTCCCCTTAAGCTGAGGGGAAAGATTTAGCTGAGCTGATCTGGTGGCCTCTGGTGGATGCCAGAGGCCATGGGCTGAAAAGTGGTTCATGGTGATTATTGGCCAAAATTGGGTCCTGTGGGTCTTATGGCCATTTTGGGGCCAAGACTGGCTCAGGTGGGCCCAATTGTGGTTTTGGGGCTAAAGTGCTGCCCCCTTGGGGCTCATTGGATTAGGCACAAAGGGGCCTAAATGGCCCACAATTGTGGCTTACAGACCGTGGACCGTGATTACGGCCCACGCACCATAGAGGCTGTAGGGGGCCTAAATGGCCCAAAAAGGCCATTTAGGCCAGGACCCCCCTAATGAAAAGGGGTGGTCCAAACCCAATGATGATGGCTAGGGGACCAGAACCCCCTAGAAGACAGAGAGACCCCCAGGCTCCAAAACAAGGATAGAGGCCTGGGGGTTGAGGGTATGATAATTGGCCAAGGAGGCCAATGATGGCAGGATATGGCCTGGGGCCATAAAGGGCAAGGGGATAGTGATATGACCAAAATGCCATACAAAACCATAAGGGGCCAAATTGGCCATAAAATATGGTGTGGCCAATTGGTCCCAGGTTGGAATTTCTGCAACATCAAATGGAGGAGGGACATTCTTTGTGGTTGTGACAGCCTCATTCTTTGTTCTTCCAGTTCCTTGAATTCCATCAAGGTTCTGGCCATGTTAATTACATTGTCCATGGCATCCTGTAGCTTGGGGAATATGGTTTTCTCCAATTATTTTTCTTATTCTTCTTCCCTTCTTGGGGAAGTGGGTTGGCTTGGGGCTTCTTCCTTGGTTGCCTCCTTCTTTTTGGCATGGTACTCCTTGATCTTTTTGATTTGAGGTTTGGATGATAGTGGATTCCATCCATTGGAGTATCTCACTTTTTCCTCCTCTTTGAGGAACGTTTTCAGGATGTGCCAGGAGTTCATCACTCCTTGGTGTATTTGGGGCAACATTTCCCAATCTTTGTCCTTGTACACTGTGTAGTACTGTTTGTAATGGCTCATGTAGATGTCCATCCGAGCCCTCTGAATGGGATTTGTACCTGTTTGAGTCACTCATACTCAGTTCTGACTCTGGTTCAGATATCATGGGCATTTCTGGGACTTGCCTTTGGGATAACGCACTTCCTTGTATGGATTCTGTTCCACTGGGGATATTGCCCTTCCTTTTCCCTTTTGAGGAATCAATTCTACCTCTGAGTCCAGCTCCATCTGATTGGATGGAGTATTGGGAGCCTCTTCTGGTAGTCATGTTTTAAGAAATAAGAAATAAGAGGATTTCAGAACAAGAATTCTTCTGATGGCAATTTATAAATGAGGTACTCACCTTCAGAGTCCTGAATAGTGGGTCCTTGAAAGTCTAATTTCTTAGCTTTATTTTTCTTAGTGATTATTGGTGTTGGAGAACTTGGACAAATTTCTTCCACCAATATTTCCACAGTGGCTTGGTTGCCCTCTGTTGGATTGTCTTCACACACTAAAAAAGACAAATAAATATAAGTCTTTTATATAAGAGATGTTACTTTTGGTAAGATATAGCAATTTTCCACGTACAAATTGCTTTTGTAACTTTAAAAAATGAAAATAAATAAAGAAATAAAATTAAAATGCATAAAAATAACTTTTTTTATTGGTTTTTATTAATTTTTATTAATTTTTATTATTTTTTATGTTTTTATTTTTAAAGAATAAAATAAAGAATGAATATTATTATTTTTATGAAATTAATTTATAATATAAAATTATTTTTACTTTATAAAATATCCTTTTTAATTACTAGAGTCACTCAAAGAAAGTTCTTGCAAGTCTAAGGATGTGAAAAACCACATGTAAGACAGTAAAATTGCTTTCCAAATGCCTCAATAGTATTCAAAATCAAAAAAATATAGAATTATTATATAATTTTATGATTATAATTATAATTTATTATTGGATAACCACAATTAGAATCCTTTTGAAGATCTTTTTAGAGTAAATATCATGGCCAGCTCCCCAAATGTAAGGTTTGACTATGAAACAATAAGTAAGAATTACTAATATTTGACTTGTTGTACTATGAATGATAAGATAAAAATAGTTATAATAATAAAGAATTATTATAATTATGGCGTAAAAATAATTATACTAATATAATTTATATTATAGAAAAAATGATATAATAAACAAATATATTAATATAAGATAATTAATATATTTAAAAGCGCTTAATTATTGTTACCAGCAAATAATAATGGCGTAAAAATTGTTTTTTATTAATAAAAAACAATTAATAACAATAATATTACTAATATTAAAGCTATAAATGAATATAAATGCTATTTATATTAACTATAGAATTATTAAAGTAATAAAAGAGAAAACATTATTATAATAAGAAGAAATAACCTACTTTTAATACTTAATATAATAATTTTGAATAATTTTATGCCAAATAATATAAATGCAACTTATTTAAATTGTATTTACAATATATTTTAAGAGAAATTATAATTTATCTTGATTTTACGTGGATTTGAGGTTTTTAAGAGAAATTTAAACAAAACAATTAAATAATTGAAGTAATCACGTCAATAATTATGATTATAATGAGGATGATCTTTGGTCTTTAATAATATAAGAATTTTGTATATAAAGAATAAAGAAATTACCTTTTTGTTTTAATTATTTAGTGTTTTGTAAGCGTCTGAGGGGAAAACAGAGTAGAGAGAGCTCTATTTATAGTAAATACTGCCCTCCTAGAGTCCATGAGGCTTCTAGTAGACGTGTACTGATGATTTCTACTAGAATTGATCAATAATTTAAGTTTTGGGGATGATTAAATCATGATCAAACCATCTTACCTCATAATTACACCATTATTTAGAGCTATCACTATAACTCTAAGATTGACGACATCATAGGCTTGGAAGAAGCCTAAACTTTGTGTATTTCACTATTATTAATCATATTCTAATAGTATTCACCAGCTTTATCACTTATATGACTGTTAAACTTAAAATAAGATTACAGTGAGTGATCTTAAATGATCAAATTTTAGCTTGAGCTTTGATCATTAATAACTTTGAATTTATACACTCTACAGGTATTCTGAGAGTGGATTCTGATATCTTGGCATGTCCCTATAACACTTCTAAGATCATTTCATTACATCATCAAAACTCTATTTTTGATTATTTTTCTTGTAACTCATCTTTTCTGTTGAAATCTAATATTTTATACTTCAAACCATGATTTCAAGGGGTTATACCTTGAATATTGTAATAAAGAAATATGTCATTCTTCACAAATGAGCTAGTAGAATCTGACTGTCTCCTTTTTTTCTAATTTTGGACCACTTCCACAACAAAGTGGTCAACAGCTCTATTGATTTCAATCAATAATCCATTACAGGTTTTAACCTTCTTTAAAGCATGTGAAATGAAGTTCATTTCTGTCTTCCTACAGTAATCAAATGGTGACTTTATTTTTGGTTTATCACTCTATCATGTATATTCCAAAAGATATTGGCTAAAATCCTTGAATATATGCGTTGACCAAGAAAGTGCATATATTCAGCTTAACTCCTTAAGTATTGACTTTGGAGATTAGCTTATTAATTGTTTCATGTGTATACCTTTATGAGGAATCCAATAGTACAATTTATTTTACATTTTGTTTCATTTTTATTTGAAATAATTAAAGATTCATGTTTTTTATAAGGTGTTATTACTTATAACTCATTAAATATTGACTTTACAGATATGCCATAAAGATGGTATATGTGTATTTTACCATGAGGGATCAAATGGCGTAATTTATTTCACATTTTTATTCATTGGATTTAGGCTAAACTAAGTTTTATGCCTATTTATGGCAGTTTTATAGCTTTAAGATGATTATTTTTAAAGGTATAATTATTTTAAATATTTCTTGGGACCTTTTTGGGTATGTGGTCATATCTCAAAGGTTCACAGTTCTTATGAAATTTAATAATGAAAATTATTTTAACCACAATTAAATAACTAGCTAATTAGTTATCTTTGTCCTTGTTATATACTACTAGTGATTATAACAGTAAGTAGTAACTGTCTACAAGAATCAATTACAAGAAGAATTTAATAAGAAAAATTCTTGATTAAAATAATAAAATTATTTCAATATATAATTATATTTTATAAGAATAATTATAAAGATAGCTTTTGAAGAAAACTATTACTAGAAAAAACTTTAAGAATTAAGACAAAAAAACTCATGAATACTCCAAAGAACTTATTAAAGATAATAGTACAGAAATTTGATGGATAATTGTGAATTTAATGGATAAAAATTTATTTATAACAAGATTACAAAAGCATATAGCTGATTTCTATGATTTAACATCTTTCTGATTGATTCTCAAAGATTGTACACTCAAGAAAAGATTTAACTAATACTTACTTGTTGGTAATAAAGGTATAATTCAATAATGTGATGATTTGGGAAAAACAGCAAGAGGAGGCCTCTTTTAAGGATAAGACAGCTCACAGAGGCATTCCATGGAGCAAACTGAAAATCAAGTGAGTGAGAAAACAACAAATATTTGTGGATTATTGATTGCATCATCTTTTGTCACATAAGATTATCATAATAACTTAATTGTAGGTTTTACGTGACTACCAACCCAAATATGGTTAAGAATAAAAGGAGTAACAACTGTAAATATTCTTTCATTTAAAGACAAACATTAAATTATCAAATTGATCAATGGTATTAGAAATTTCATCACAGAGTGTATTTTCTGTGAATTTTTGAAGATTCAGTGTTTCACATGGAATCAGCAAAAATGGACTGTAAGTAAACCATTTAGTTTTACTTATAAAAGTGTAATTATTTTTTGTTCTTATATGGATTATAATGTTTTTAATTGGTCCTGAAGATCTCAGAAAGATTAATTGAGAATTGTATTATTAATCAATTTTTGAAGTTTTTACCTCATTTCTTTGTAGAATTGTAAATAATACTATATTTCTGGTTGCTATGAGGTAAATCAATGGATACTAGTCGGGGAAGGGTTTTAATTCCTCTTTTGGGGCTTATCCATGGAAACTCATTAGAAATTGACACGGTTACAGGAGTCCAAGTTGCTTTTTACCTCCTTGGCACGTCCAAATAGCAGCTTATTTTCTATTTTCTTATGATTTAATGAGATTTTAACTTGGGAACTAAGTTCCCAAAAGGTTTTGATATAATAATTGGGCCAAGATCAGCCATGGATCCAAGCTTTAGAGCTGTCCATGCCTCAGAGGTCTCAGAAGTTGGGTACCCTGGCTCTCTTTGATGTCTTCTGCCCCCCTTGACTATTTTCATGTCAAAAATAGAAATTCAGGCATATAGACTGATATCCACTATGGGTGTACCAAAGGTGTATGTAGGAATACCAAAATATTAAGTGCCAAAAACATGCAGACAGCTATTCTTAGTGTATATGTAACATGGGATTCCACACCTTCCCATTATTTTGGTGTGAAATCAAGAAAAACAAAAATTTTCACAATTATTTAAGGTGGTATTGATGATGTGGTATTGAAGTATTTTCCATATTACCGGCTCAAAGAGTGAATTTGAGCTTTTTCAATTTATGGAGCTATCCTAGGTGAAAATTTATGTGGAATCCAAATCTGGCCTTAAATCCATGGATTTACCTACTCAATAAAAAGTAATTTATCTTTTCTGAAATCAAAAAGGATGAATTTTAAATATATTCATGAGTTATGGGTTATGCATAGTTCATAATTTATTTTAAAAATAATTCTTGCCTATTTGGGTATGTAAAATATACCGCAAGGCTCTGACAGACATAACCATATATTTAAAATTCAACCATTTTGATCATTTCAACTTGGTATACAACTCTTTCTTAGATGAATGACACCACCAACACTTTTTAGACAAAGCTCTGTGGACAATAACTAATCGTTTTCTGACAGATAAGCAATGGAAATCCTTGGAGTTTTTAAAGAGGATTCAATAGTATAAACCTTTCAGATGCATAGATCATCATAACTGAAAAATCTGCTTTAATTTCATTTTTCAGGTAAAGAGAAAATTCTTCATTTTCTTGCAATTTCAAAAAAAATGTGTTTTTGATAAAAACATTTTTTCATCATTAGTATTTTAGATATACAAACATCTGTGTCCCTAGTAATATGTCTTGGTGGATTTTTGTTTTATAAAAGGTAATTTTTGTTTGTGGTTCAAATTTGACATAATCTACCTCAAAATTCAATTCTGTTCAAATGATGTCAGAAATTTAGTAGTAATGCAAAAGCTTTCCATCAAAAAACATTAATTTAAGCTCAAATATGGGAAATTTGGGAATTATTTTCCATTAGAAATTAATCTTCACAAGTCTTTTGGGTACTGAAAGCTATTAAGAGCATGAAATCTATCATTATAACATTATTTCTATGCTTTGTAAGAGTTTAGATTGTATCTGAAGTATACCACTGGAGGTGAAACGTTTGCATTCTAGTTACTGTGAAAAATGAAATCATGAGGTTTATTCCCTCCTGTAAGGTTTAGATTGAACCCCCCTTTTTCAAGAGGAGTATGTGAGCTATGCAATGTCTTTAGGGAGGAACAAGTGACAGGTTACTCAGATTCTATAGAGTGGTATATGCATAAATTATATTATCTGCTTTAAAGTACATCTTTCAACATAGCTTCTGTTTCACCACTAACTACACACTACTAGTAATGATAAATTTTAAGCCATTAACCAATACTAGATTTAAAACTGTGAGTGTTTTTTAATAGTTAATATTCCAAAAAATATCAAATTACAGCTGAGGTCCTCCATCAGTTTCTTTCATTTCCTCTTGTGATGAACATCCATCCAAAGATGATTAAAATGAGTGCACATTTATGTTCAAACACATGTCACCACTCAGATTATGCCCATTTGCTTGCAGTGATGGATAATCAAAATGCTATCTTCCAAATCCAAAAAGGGTGGGGGTTGTGTTATATCATCTTGTGCAGACAGCCCCCACAAGCTAGCTCTAAAATACAGAGGTCATTGATATTTGGTAGTGTAAGCAACCCCCCAGAACCAGCTGGAAATGTCTGGGAGCTGTTTGATTCCACTAGTGTGAAACGCCGTATGAAACTATCTCCAAGACTGTGGTTTTGGTTACAAAAGGGTGTTGTGAAAAACCCCCTAAATAAAAATAAAAATGGGAGGGGTGTGTCACAGGGGCTTTTTCAAGTGAAGAGGGCCTGGCACTCAGTCAACTGGGACTTACTTATGGAGGGCTCAGGATATGGTAAGAAAAGAGTACACTGAAGAGTGTTAAGAGATGAATTACTAAATAAAAGAATATAACAAAAGCAGCAATGAATAATAAGGGTAAGAATAGAAGAGCCAACCACAAACAAGTCCAAGTCCACTGTTTGAACCTGTCAGAATGAAAGAGAAGGGTTAATAAGGATATGGCCACCCAACTCATACTGTACAGGTGAAGAAAGAAAAAAGGCTAAGACTAACTTAAAATAAAAGAATTATAATACCCAAAACAAGGATAAGAATAATTATAAAATAATAAATATACTAAATCAATGAACTGGGAAAAGTCTCCAGGGGGATAAAGAGGGCCTGGTGTATATGAGAATCACCAAGCCTCATCCAGACAGAGAATTGGTGGGCTCCTAAACACCATAATACCCTGCCACTGTTGAGTGGCATCACAATATCCCCCCACTTCCTGCAAAAAATTTCCTTTTTAATTTTTGTTTCTTCTTGAACATTATCCTGAAAATCTCCTCTTCATTTCTTCACTGTCCTACTTGATTTTGATTATTTTCCCCCTTCTTTTAGCTTGAGTAAGTGCTTTTGTGAGCCTTAGAGGTAATTTCATATACCCAAAAGACCACAAATATAAAAAATAACATATTAATATAAATAAAATAAATTTATTTATATTATTAAAATAAAAATCAAAATATAAATATAAAATTATATTAAAAATAAAAAATTAATTACAATTTAAAAATAAAAATACATTAAATTTTGTAAGTATAAAATTACATTTATACTTGAAAAAATTAAGTAAAAATGAAATTTTAACAAAATTGTGAAAAAATAAATAAATTTGGAAAAAAGTTAAATAAAAATTATTATTACTTTTTATCCAATAAATAAATACATAAAAATTATTTCACCATTGGATTCCTCATAAAAAATCAGGTGGGGTCACCTCTGAGTGAAATTCTTGTAACTCAACTCTAAATAAGCTTAAATTAAGTTTTTAGTATTTTCAATACAGAAGTTGAAAATGCTCAAAACCTTAATTGAATTCACACCACATGTGGTGTTAACCATCAACTTTTGTGTTAAAATTGAGGTGTTGTGTTTAGTTTAGAAGTTATGAGGAATTGAAGTATTTTCAATTGAATTCAATTGAAATGTCAAAATGTGCGCGTGTATTACATAAGTGAACTTTGATTTACATATGAGGTGTCAATTATTACTGTATTGTACTGTACAATCGAATTGAATTACATATGTAAATTATAAGTATAATACATGATGAGGAATTAAAGGAAAAATAAATTGGAAAGATTAAATTTGGGGGGGAAAAGGGACTCCAGCTCTAAGGGGGAGCTAGACCCCCAAAATCCTTGCTGACAGGCGTGGGATGTCAAAATTCACGCAAAAGTTCATCACTTTTGGCCTGGAATTGAGTTACAGGTTCTGTGGACTCAATTGATGATGAGGTTTTGATACCAACTGGGGTAGTTTTAGCTGTTGCCAAGAGGGTAAAACTACCCTTAAGATAAAACAACCATAGTAAAAACAGTTTGAACTGGTTTCAACGCCTCTTACACACATTCTGACCTGTTTTGAAGGCTCTAGGCCTGGTATTGCTATAGTAATGGCTGATTTAAGGGTCTAAAATGGCTGAAAATGGCTAAAAATGGCTTAAACCAGCCCTTTTTGGTCTAAACCAGGGTTCAATGATGCCATAATTGGCTTTTCTGTTGTCAGACTGTTTTGCACGACTGACAAGAGGAAATTTTACTTTTGGAGTAAGAGAATTGATGGCTATAAAAGAATGTCTTCTTTGCCCCACTTTTATCTTCATGTTAGAATCTTTTCCTTTTATTAATTAGTTTAAACACTGTTAAACCAATCAATCAAAGATTACAACCACCATTTTTAAATCATTTTAATCCTTTTAACCACGTGAAAAAATCATTATAATCATTGTTTGTAACTCTTATAATCATTTTTACCCCTGAACCACCCCAAAAGTGAATTAAAGCATCTTTCATCACTGTAAACTTTGTCACTTTGTTTCCAAATTCACTCTGGTCACTTTTGGGCGTGTTTTCTCTTTAATATTCTTTTTTAAAGACTTTTTTCTTTAATTAATTGCTTGCAGTTCTTTGCTCAATTAATTCCAATTGAAATTGCTCTTGAAGAAATTTCTTTTGTAGCCTTAAAATATCTCTTGTAGAGTATTTTTTGGATAAATTTTTATTGTTGGTAAAACAATAAATTTTTATAATATTATTGTTTTATACTAAGAAAGTTATAAACAATAAAATTGGCGTGTTTTCTCTTAAAAATAATATTTCATACTATTTTTAACTGAATTTTACCTTATAAAAATTTTGAGGACAGGAAAAGTACTTGATTTTTAATCAAAGTTTCATATCCACACCTTACATTTGGGGGCCCAGCTGTGATATTTTACCTGTGACATATTTTTTTACTCTTTTTAAATCTTTTTTCTTATATTGAAAAATTTAAAAACATATAAAAAATACTTATAATTCAAAAAATCCATAAAAAATAATTTTTTTTCATATTATAAGTGAGGCTTATATTTTTATTTCTTTTTTGAAATAACCTTTTTTTACTTAATTAATTGGGTTCTTCATTAATTTTAGTGTCTGACAATGTGGTAAGACAAGAAAACATTGAAACAGCCTCAACAGTCACCAGCATTGTTCCTGCAAGCACTATTAATTCAGACCATAATAGTATTGTAATTGTGACTCAAAATAATCAACCTGAACCAATATCTTCTGAATTAATTAGCTTGGACATAAGTAATACTCTTCATAAAGCTAAGAATTTGGCCAATAGTAAGTTTTTTGACGTAAAAATACTATTTTAAGCCTTTTTAAACCATAATTATGCCTTCAACCAGGTCAGGAGCCAGCGACAACCCCTCAAGCAGCTCCCAAAAAGCTAATAGACGTGATTATGGCAGAGGCCAACCAGGTACAGAAGGAAAAGGGTCAGTTGATGACTTCCAAACAACTAAATTGGGTCATTCTGAAGCTGATAATACTATTTTACCTTCAAAAAGAGCTGACACCGCCACAACAAGCCTCTGTGGACATATACAAAGCCAGCCACAGTGCATACAACAATGCAATTCAATTCAAGGAGTACCAGATCCTTGCAGACCTGTGGAAGAATTGCATGAATTATTACCTGACAGTAAGAAAATTCTTGGGCCATCCCAACACTTGCAAATTGCTCAATGGATGGCATCCATTGATGGAGAAGGAAAACATGATGCTTTTGACACTAGAATGGAGGAAAAACAACCCTCCACCACCCAAACCAGTGCCAAAAACAGCCCCAGTGGCCAGCAGCAGCAATTCCAACCTGAAAAAGCAGCCACAAACTCCAAACAAGGGCAAAGGAAAGGCACCAGCCCCAAAACCTTACAGCCAGGGCTACAGAATCCCAAAGATTCAGCAGGATGCCATGGAAAATGTATTTCAGATGGCCAGAACCATGATGGAATTACAGAAGAAGGAGGAAGCCAGATTAAGGTTCCAGAAATGATTTCTGACATATTTGATTCCATCCCAGAGTTGTATAATGCTATAAATGACGTGAAAAAACACCTTTCTGATAAAAATGAAACCATTTGTAACAACATTAAAACAAACAACCTGAGTCTGTGCCAAATTAATGAAACACTTATGTGTTTTGAAAAAGTTTTAAGAACAATTAAAAATTCCAATAATGATAATTCTTCTAACAATAAAATAAATGAACAATCTGCCATTATTAAAGAATTAACAGATAAATATTCTAAATTCAATATTGATGAAATAATTGAAACAAGAATTAAACAAGCCATAAATATTATCAAAACAGATAACAAGAAAGTCCTTGATGAAATTTCAAACTCATTTACTGAAGTAAAGACATATACCATTGCCTTGAAAAAGTGTTTTGATGCTTCACAAGAAGAAGTATCAAAATTATCAATGAAATTGAATCAAGTCACTGCTGATAATACAAGACAGACAGAGTCATGGCAAGAACTGACACATAAGGAAGACATGTATAAAATTGAAGTAATAAATTTAATACAAAGCTTCCAACATGAATACAGAAATTCCCAAAGGTGTAGCAACAGTAAAATGAATGACATTGAACAAATACTGAAGACCTTACCAAGAATGTCTACACCTCTAAATCAAAATGAGGGCACAAGAATTTCCAATCCACAAGTATTGGATCCTGATAATTCACAATTAAAAAATGAATTATCAACTTCTTTTCATAACTTTGAACCATCAATGGGCCAAGCACTCTTGAAAGAAGTTCCAAAACTTAAAGAATGGCCTCACTTCAGTGGTGAAGGAGAGTATTACCATATGGAATTCATTAGAGGTATTGACATTATCAAAGAGGATTTTGAATTACCAGACAGATTGGTAACAGCCAGGTTTAACACCTTGTTTACCAGATCAGCTCACAGATGGTACATCAAAATAAGACAAGCACATGGACACCAGAGTTGGACTTTGTGGAAAACCCAAATCATCAACAAATGGGCAAATGATGCTTGGAGGTTTAAAGTTGAAACAGACTTTGAATCTGCCAAATTTAATGCTGATAAAGACAAAGCTTTACCATGGTTTTGCCAACAAAAGGACAGATTAACAGCATTATATCCTGACATGTCATAATTTATGATCCATAGAAAAATTCTGAGACAATGTGGAGGTGACTTAGAGCATGCTGTCAAAAGCAGGACTACTGAACAATCTTCAGCAGAGGATATTATCAATATACTAGAAGAAGTAACCACCAGAACCAAAATTGGTTCTAGTAGGGTGAATCTCAAAACAAGGTTTGATACACCTTGGAAAGATTCTGTGGACAGAAACCCCAAAGAAAATTCTAGTAATATTAAGTATAAATCTGAAGATACAGTCAGAAAGTGCCATATTTGGCAAAGCACCACCCATTTAGCCAATACATGTCCAAAAAGGGGGAAAATCAATGAAATTGACATTGAAAAGGAACCAGATGTTGAAAAAGAAGACATAACTGAAGACAATTCAGATGATAAGTCATCCATATTTTCTGAATCTTCAAAAGATATAGAAAATATCAATGCCACTTTTGACATCATGGAATCTTATTCCCACTTGCCACAATTGAGCAATGGTCAAGTTGATTTATCGAAAGTTCAAGATTCACAGCTTATGAAGACAAAACCAAATAGAGGGAAAGGTTATACAGCTGGTAACTCCTGTATAACAAAAGTGGTGATTGATAACAAGCCCACCAAACTTTTGCTTGACCCAGGAGCCTTCTGCTCTTGTGTTGGAAAATCTTTTCTTAAGACTTGTGTACCAAATTTTGAAGACCAATTGTTACCAATTGATGGTATAAAATGCAACAGTCCAAGTAACCCAATGAAAGAATTAGGAATCTTTGAGACCAATGTCATATTCCCACACATAAATGGGAATTTAAGGATCACAGTTGAATTTGTTGTTATGGAAAATTGCTCTAGTACCCATTTTATATTGGGAAATGACTATTTAATCATGTATGGGATAGATTTACATAATAACAAAGACAGATACTTTACAATTGGGGACAATAAGCACCAGAAATTTGCCTTTTTACCATTTAAAAGACAAATTACAGTAAACAAAGTATCACCAGTCAACTTAGAGTTAGAAAAATTCAATTCTGAACAGTTAAATGAGGCTGAGATAAGCCTTCATCTGACTGATAAACAAGAAAATGAACTTTCTTCCCTTTTGTATGACCACAGAGGAGCATTTGCTACAGACAAAGAACCTCTGGGAGCAATTATTGGTCATGAAGTTGACATCATTCTTAACATTGAGAGACCTTATCCACCACTCTTAAGAAGACCTGCTTATCCAGCAAGTCCAAAATCAAGAGAAGCTCTAGAAATTCATATCAAAGAACTTCTGGACCTTGGTGTAATAAGAAAAGTAGGCCACAATGAGGAAGTAGAAATAACTACACCAGTTATAGTGGCGTGGCATAATGGAAAATCCAGAATTGTTGGGGACTTGAGAGCTCTGAACACTTACACTGTCCCAGACAGATACCCAATACCAAAAATCCAAATTGCCCTTACTCAAATATCTCAAGCAGTGTATATAACCACTATGGATGCCCTTAAAGGATTCCATCAAATTGTGGTAACACCAAGAGCAAGAAAATACTTGAGAATTATTGTTCATTGTGGAGTGTATGAATACTTAAGGATGCCCTTTGGTATCAAAAATGCACCTTCACACTTCCAAAGAATGATGAATGAAATCTTCCCTGAAGAACTCTCAGAGGGATGGTTATTCATTTACGTTGATGACATTATTATCTGTTCAAAAACTTGGGAGGAGCACATGTACAGATTATCAAGAGTTTTGACAAAAGTCCAATCAGTAAACATGAAAATCTCCTTGAAGAAATGTCATTTTGGATTTAAAGAACTTAAAGCACTAGGACATGTTGTATCTGGTTTGTCCCTTGGAATTGACAAAAACAAAGTTGTAGCAGTATTTTTAAAACCCATGCCTCAGATTAAGAAGGAAATTCAGTCATTCTTAGGTTTTTCAGGATATTACAGGCAACACATTAAAGATTTTGCATCCATAGAAAGACCACTTTATAAGTTGTGTGACAAAGACACAGTGTTTGAGATGACTGTTGACAGAGTCAAAGCTTTTGAGTCTCTAAGAGAAGCATTGACCACTGCTCCACTCTTACTGATGCCAGACTTTAAATTGCCTTTCAAACTGTATATTGATGCATCAGGGGATGGACTGGGTGCTGCACTTCACCAAGTTCAGATCATAAATGATAAGCCTGTAGAAGGACCCATATGTTTCATATCCAGGAAAATAAAACCAACTGAAGCCAGATATGGAGCAAGTCAAATGGAATGTCTATGCCTTGTCTGGGCCTTGGAAAAATTGAACTACTTCTTAGAGGGATGTGTTTTTGAAGTGATAACAGATTGTACAGCTGTCAAATCACTTTTGAACATGAAAACACCCAACAGACACATGCTCAGATGGCAAATAGCCATACAAGAATACAGAGGCAATATGACTATTGTTCATAAGGATGGGAATATTCATAAGAATGCAGATGGACTAAGCAGATGGCCATTACCAAATAATATTGATAATCCTGCTTATGTGCCAGAAGAAGCTTCACCACAAATTCCAATAGAAGGAATAAGTGTTACAGACTTGAACACCACCTTCTTTGAAGAAGTCAGAAGCAGCTACACTCAAGATAAGAACTGTAGCATCTTATGCCAATTACTTAACAAAGACTGTAAAGACAACTCTCTAATACATGCCTTGGATGAAGTATGGAGAAAATCTTATGATGAAGGAAGATTTCACCTACTGGATGGTATAATTTACCACAGAACCAAGCACACATGTGTCATGACAGTTGTAGACAGGTCATTAATCAATCTTGTACTGAAAGAATGCCATGATAGTCCCTTTTCAGGACATCTGTCTGAAGACAGAACAAGAGAGAAAGTAAAGACCTGCATATGGTGGCCAATGTGGCAGAAAGATGTTGAAGAGTATTGCAAAACCTGTGACAGATGCCAAAAGGCAAATAAATCCACTGGCAAAAGACTTGGAAATATGATAAAAATCCAAGAACCAAACAGACCTTGGGAAATTGTCCATATGGATTGGGTAACTGGCCTACCACCAGGAGGTGACAGGAGCTATAATGCTTGCCTAGTAATTGTGGACAGATTCAGTAAAACTCCAATCTTTTTACCATGTCACAAAGATGATACAGCCATGGATACAGCTCTTCTGATATGGAATAGAGTAGTGTCATGGACTGGGATATTTACAAATATCATCAGTGATAGAGATTCCAAATTCACTTCAGCACTATGGACAAATCTTCACCAATTATTTGGCACTAAACTGTCTTTCTCTACAGCCTACCACCCACAAACTGATGGCCTGGCTGAAAGGATGATCCAAACCTTAGAGGACATAGTGAGAAGATTTTGTGCATATGGCCTTGAATTAAAAGATTGTGATGGATTTACCCATGATTGGTGTACTCTGTTGCCAGCACTGGAATTAGCATATAAAACATCAATCCATGCCAGTACCAATCAGACTGCTGCTATTCTGGAAAAAGGATGGAACCCCAAGTTACCCCAAGATTCCTTGAGGAAAGACTTAATTGAAATACATCCCACAGCTGCTAGCTTCAAAGGAATGCTAGACAAAGCTAGAAAGCATGCAGTAAGATGCATGGAGGACTCTTTTGCATATGCTAAAGATAAATGGGATAAATCACATGCAACTCCAGATTTCAAAGTGGGGGACCTAGTTCTTGTATCCACCAATAACTTCAATAACATCAAAGGATGTAAAAAGTTGAAAGACTCCTTTGCAGGACCTTTTGTGATTAAGGCCCTCCAAGGAGAAAATGCTGTTGAAGTAGAGTTATCTGAAGAACTTAGCAATAAGCACCCTACATTTCCAGTGAGCTTGATAAAGCCATATAAGTCTAGTGATGCTGAGAAATTTCCCTTGAGGAATAAGATTCCCCAAGTTATACCTCCTATTGAGACATCTGGTACTAAGAAAATTACCAAAGTTCTTAAAGAAAGGAAATTAAGAACCAAGAAAGTAAGGGAATACCTTGTTAGGTACAGTGACCCAACTTGTGAAGATGAATGGTTAGAAGAAAAAGATATACCAGAAGCTACCAAACTCCTCAGAAGATTCAGACACAATAGAAACACCAATATTACAAAGTAATATTCTTTTTTAGGGGGAGGGAATGTGAGCCTTAGAGGTAATTTCATATACCCAAAAGACCACAAATATAAAAAAATAACATATTAATATAAATAAAATAAATTTATTTATATTATTAAAATAAAAATAAAAATATAAATATAAAATTATATTAAAAATAAAAAATTAATTACAATTTAAAAATAAAAATACATTAAATTTTGTAAGTATAAAATTACATTTATACTTGAAAAAATTAAGTAAAAATGAAATTTTAACAAAATTGTGAAAAAATAGATAAATTTGGAAAAAAGTTAAATAAAAATTATTATAGCTTTTTATCCAATAAATAAATACATAAAAATTATTTCACCATTGGATTCCTCATAAAAAATCAGGTGGGGTCACCTCTGAGTGAAATTCTTGTAGCTCAACTCTAAATAAGCTTAAATTAAGTTTTTAGTATTTTCAATACAAAAGTTGAAAATCCTCAAAACCTTAATTTAATTCACACCACATGTGGTGTTAACCATCAATTTTTGTGTTAAAATTGAGGTGTTGTGTTTAGTTTAGAAGTTATGAGGAATTGAAGTATTTTCAATTGAATTCAATTGAAATGTCAAAATGTGCGCATGTATTACATAAGTGAACTTTGATTTACATATGAGGTGTCAATTATTACTGTATTGTACTGTACAATCAAATTGAATTACATATGTAAATTATAAGTATAATACATGATGAGGAATTAAAGGAAAAATAAATTGGAAAGATTAAATTTGGGGGGGAAAAGGAACTCCAGCTCTAAGGGGGAGCTAGACCCCCAAAATCCTTGCTGACAGGCGTGGGATGTCAAAATTCACGCAAAAGTTCATCACTTTTGGCCTGGAATTGAGTTACAGGGTCTGTGGACTCAATTGATGATGAGGTTTTGATACCAACTGGGGTAGTTTTAGCTGTTGCCAAGAGGGTAAAACTACCCTTAAGATAAAACAACCCTAGTAAAAACAGCTTTAACTGGCTTCTACGCCTCTTACACACATTCTGACGTGTTTTGAAGGCTCTAGGCCTGGTATTGCTATAGTAATGGCTGATTTAAGGGTCTAAAATGGCTGAAAATGGCTAAAAATGGCTTAAACCAGCCCTTTTTGGTCTAAATCAGGGTTCAATGATGCCATAATTGGCTTTTCTGTTGTCAGACTGTTTTTCACGACTGAAAAGAGTAAATTTTACTTTTGGAGTAAGAGAATTGATGGCTATAAAAGAGTGTCTTCTTTGCCCCACTTTTCTCTTCATGTTAGAATCTTTTCCTTTTATTAATTAGTTTAAACACTGTTAAACCAATCAATCAAAGATTCCACCCACCATTTTTAAATCATTTTAATCCTTTTAACCACGTGAAAAAATTATTATAATCATTGTTTGTAACTCTTATAATCATTTTTACCCCTGAACCACCCCAAAAGTGAATTAAAGCATCTTTCATCACTGTAAACTTTGTCACTTTGTTTCCAAATTCACTCTGGTCACTTTTGGGCGTGTTTTCTCTTTAATATTCTGTTTTAAAGACTTTGTTCTTTAATTAATTTCTTGCAGCCCTTTGCTCAATTAATTCCAATTGAAATTGCTCTTGAAGAAATTTCTTTTGTAGCCTTAAAATATCTCTTGTAGAGTATTTTTTGGAAAAATTTTTATTGTTGGTAAAACAATAAATTTTTATAATATTATTGTTTTATACTAATAAAGTTATAAACAATAAAATTGGCGTGTTTTCTCTTAAAAATAATATTTCATAATATTTTTAACTGAATTTTACCTTATACAAATTTTGAGGACAGGAAAAGTACTTGATTTTTAATCAAAGTTTCATATCCACACCTTACAGCTTTCATCTTTGAAATATGCTTCTTCTTTGGATTCAGTCCTTTCCTTCATTTCTGCTCACAAATTGATGGCCAATGAGTATATGTTCATATACCTCATTGTGAATGGTCCAAATTGATGTTTTGGCCCTTCTTGCCCTGATTGGAATCCCTTCAAAGGGGGGTTCTTGTCCCCATTGTCCCTGAAAATGCATCAAAAAATGGATTTGGGCCTAATTGGCCTCACCATTGATTTTTGGTCATGGCCCTTTCTATGGTGATTTTTGATCTTTTTGGCTTCAGGGCATTTCTTGACCCAATTGGTCTTTGGCTGATTTGGGGTCCTACGGTCTACAGTCCGTGGTACGTGGGACATGGGGGCTATTGGAGACTCCCAGGAACAAAATGACCCCTGAGCCCAAATTTGCTGGGGCTTCAGGGGTCCCATGGGACCATCAAAAATGTACATGGCCCAATTGACCGCCTACATGGCCTGGGCCGATTAGAAGAGTCCAGAAACATAAGATTCTGACCTCCCCAAAGTTTCAGGGGAAGTCCTGGGTGGTGACTCCAGTCCAAAAGAGACCTGGACTCACCACCTTAAGGACTTTGAGGGGGGAACCATCATTGAGTTATGGTCCCCACTTCCTTGAGGGCATTTTCTTCAGACTTGCAGTGATTTAATCTGACTTTTTTGAATCTTCTGCTTGCATATTCCTTAGTCATGAGTTCCAAACTGACTGAACTCACTGAATCTTCCCCTTCTGCGCCACCACCATCTTTCCTTCATGGTTCTGGCATTCTCAGTTGATTTTCTTCACCATCAATGGCTTCTTCTGGTCATTTCCATCCCACCCAAACTAATGACGCTTACAAGGCAATTGAAGCTCTTGATCCTGATTTTACTGAATGTTTTGCCAAGGGAAAGAATTTTTTTGAACATTACAATCCCAGATCTTCAAAATTCCACTACTGCTTTATTGGGAAGAAGCCATGTCACCATATGGGGAAGCAAGCTTCAAATGTCAGGAGGTATTTATGGAGTAAGAAAGATGGGCCTTTTAAAAAAAAGTTCCCAGTTTCTGAGGCTCCTACTCTTGATGGTACTTCAGGGTATTCTGCTTGGAAGTGAATTGATTTTATTGCTTGAATGGGTACTGATATCTTCATTCAGTGACTGGTTCTAGGAAGAGGGATGTGGCCAGGTGGACTAATGTTGGAGGGCCCACTGCAGTTGGTGGTAGGCCAATATAGTCCAGCTCAGAAGTCCCAATTTCCAGGATCAAAACTGAAGGCATAGTGAAAAGAATAAGACAAATTTCCAATCACCCACCTGATCCGGAATGCTGAAGGTAGCAATGAGTTGGATGGTGAAGAAGTTGAGGTGGTTCCCAATTCTGCTGGAAATCCATCCCATAATTCTCCTTCCCAGCCTCCTGCCAAGAGATTCCAAAGTCAAGTCATCCCCAGTACCCCCAGAGCTTTCCAACCCACTCTTGCCGGAGCCTTAGAGGTATTTTTTTATACCCAAAAGACCACAAATGATATTTCAAGATAAAAATATAAATAAAATAAATTTATTTATATTATAGAAATAAAAATTGAAATATAAATTCAAATTTATATTCAAAGATCAAAATTTAATTATAATTTAAAAATAAAAATTACAATAAAATTTAAAATTATAAAAATACATTTTTACTTGTAAAAATTAAGTAAAAATGAATTTTTAATGAAAATTATGAAATTAAAATATTTTTGGTAAAACGTTATATGAAATATATTATAGCCTTTTTCCAATAAATAAACATAAATAAATTATCACACCATTGGATTCCTCAAAAAAAAAGTGGGGTCACTTCTGGATGAAATTTCTGTAACTCAACTCTAAATAAGCTTAAATTAAGTTTTTAGTATTTTTTGTACAAAAGTATGAAAATCCTCAAAACCTTCATTTAACTCACACCACATGTGGTGTTAACCATCAATTTTTGTGTTAAAATTGAGGTGTTGTGTTTAGTTTAGAAGTTATGAGGAACTGAAGTATTTAGAATTGAAATGTCAAAATGTGTGCGTGTATTACATAAGTGAGCTTTAATTTACATACGAGGTATCAGTTATTACAGATGTGTAATTAAAAACTCAATTGAACTACATATGTAAATTATAATTGTATTACATGATGAGGAATTAAAGAAAAAATAAATTGGAAAGATTAATTCTGGGGGGAAAAGACACTCTAGCTCTAAGGGGGAGCTAGACCCCCAAATTCCTTGCTGACTGGTGTCGGATGTCAAAGTCCACACAAAAGCTCATTACTTTTGGCCTGCAATTGAGTCACAGGGTCTGTGACTCAATTGATGATGAGGTTTTGATACCAACCAGGGTAGTTTTAACTGCTGCCAAGAGGGTAAAACTACCCTTAAGCTAAAACAATGTTAGT
Organism: Austropuccinia psidii; assembly: GCA_023105745.1. Classification (NCBI taxonomy): domain Eukaryota; kingdom Fungi; phylum Basidiomycota; class Pucciniomycetes; order Pucciniales; family Sphaerophragmiaceae; genus Austropuccinia; species Austropuccinia psidii. The sequence goes on from JALGQZ010000009.1 coordinate 43,105,672, forward strand.
AAAAACAGTTTTAACTGGTTTCTACGCCTCTTACACACATTCTGACGTGTTTCGAAGGCTCTAGACCAGGTATTACTACAGTAATGGCTGATTTAAGGGTCTAAAAGTGCTAAAAATAGCAAAAACTGGCTAAAACTAGCCCTTTTTGGTCTAAACCAGGGTTAAATGATGCCATAATTGGCTTTTCTGTTTTCAGAGTGTTTTCTAAGACTGAAAGGAGTAAACTTTACTTTTGGAGTAAGAAAATTGATGGCTATAAAAGAATGTCTTCTTTGCCCCACTTTTCTCTTCCTGTTAGAATCTTTTCCTTTTATAATTAGTTTAAATACTGTTAAACCAATCGATAAAAGATTCCAACCACCCTTTTTTAAACATTTTGAACCTTTAAACCACGTGCAAAAATCATTATAATCATTGTTTGTAGCTCTTATAATCATTTTTACCCCTGAACCACCCCAAAAGTGAATTAAAGCATCTTTCTTCACTGTTGACTATCACTTTGTTTCCAAATTCACTCTGGTCATTTTTAAGTGTGTCTTCTCTTTAAATATCTTTTTAAAGACTCTTTTCTTTAATTAATTGCTTGCAGTTCTTTGCTCAATTAATTTCAATTTAAATTGCTCTTGAAGAAATTTCTCTTGTAGCCTTAAATATCTCTTGTAGAGTATTTTTGGATCAATCTTTGTTGTTGGTAAAACAATGAATTTTTATTATATTATTTTTTTATACTTACAAAGTTAGGAACAATGAAATTGGCATTTTTTCTCTGTAAAAATACTATTTCTTACCTCTTTTAAATAATTTTACCTTATACAAATTTTGAGGACAGGAAAAGTACTTGATATTTTATCAAAGTTTCATATCCACACCTTACAAAGGTTGTATGTAACTGTCTTTCAAGATAAAGAAAATTCTGATAAGGATTGTTTGATATAGTTTTCTGGCTCAGCCACGATCAAATAATTGAAATTTCTTTGTGTACTTCAAGCAAAGATAATTTAAACTCATTAGGACTGGAATTGTCAACCTGTGACTCAAAACTAGGGCACAAGAAGATAGCCAAATACCATAAACCAATGGTAGAGCCAAGATACCACCAAAAAATGGAGGTGAGACAAACCATCTCAAAAATTATCAAACAAAAGAAGAAACCCACCTCTTTCCTAATATACAAGTACCACCATCATAGGACAAGGAATAACAATGTTATTCCTACTCAAAGTTGTTGCTGACCATAAACCTTATTTTTCACCTCTCATCTGCAGTCCAGTGGAAGAGGCTTAACTGCATCAAATGGGTATTCAAAATTAAGCTCTAAGTCAGGGCTATCCAATGATACCAGCAAAATTGAGCTAGCACCAGAATTGCAGAAGTTATGACCAAAATAAGGTCAAATAAGGGTGCAGAAAATATTCACGTCTCATCTAACTTCTAAAGATTTAGTGTGAGATACCCAAAGTGGGGTCTTTCTGAAAAGAGAACAATCAGGGCTAGCTGATGGTGCCATCAATTTCCCAATATCTCACCTAGAACAAAATTTATAGGGCAAACAAGCTCCATACAGATTTTAAGCAAATCAGACATATGTACAAAAAAACTTGTACATGGCATAAATTTACTATATTTAATGATAACTATACCAAATTAAGTACCATTGTGTATAGCACATCCAGGGCTACACAATGAACCAACCTTGAGCTTGATATCTCAAAAACTGACAAATGTATGGCAGCTTTAAGGTCAAAATCCCATAGGCAGACCAATACAGCCTTACTGTGGGATATTCTCCCATAATTAGAATTATGAGGTGTCAAACAGACAAAGAAGCCTATTTATACTTCAATACCTCATAGTTTGGTCAATACTGGCGTCCTGTACAGGTTCTATACAGCATTCTACACATCATACACATCAGAAGAGGGCTACATGGTCCCCAGATGAAAAGTTTCACCCTGTATTGGTGAAAACTTCCCAGATGTGGTTTCAAAGCCACATCTGAGCACAATACAGGCTATAGAGGCCTTCTGAAAACCACAAGCCAGTCCTTGGAAGTAAAAAATATTCACTCCCTCTTTGTGGAATGGTCTAGAGGCCTTTTTCACCCAATTTTAGGATTGAAAAGGGACCATTCTTCACCAGAAAAGGCTTCCTCATCCCTCTCTTCAATTCCTATGTAGCATAAATGTCAAAAACAGTTATACTCTTGGAGAATTATCAGGTATAATTATGATTATAACTATTGTAGTCTTTATTATTGTAACCCAAAAGGTAAAGCAGCACCCAGGGCTTTCAACAGCGCTCACCACCACTATTTCTCAATAGTAAAGCCCTGAATATTCTTTTATCAACCCTTATTATCATAAATAATCCTTTTTATTACTATTTTCACTGTGTCACAGTTATAGTTAAAGCTTGTAACAAGTCATCCAAAAGCTTCATTATAGACTCATCCTGAAATTTTGGGGTCCTGGGCGTGTTTTTTGGGATTTTTTGAACCTTTTTATGCATAAAAGTGAGTTTTTTCTTATTTTTCTTTTATTTCTGACATTTCCTTTCTTTTTTAGGGGTAATTTTATTGAAAAATTAAGTTATAATATATATCTTATATTTATTTTTTGATTTGTATATGTTATATACCACAGGGCTTTTTTGTTTTTTAAATTCCTTGTTGCATGGTTGATTATAATCCAATTGCCACAAACCCTTTCTTTTTGGTGTGTTTTCCATATTAAAGCACTTTAAGCCATCAATACTGCCCAATTTTTCAATTTAAAAGGACACCTCTTACTGTACAACCAACAGTATTAAAGGAATGGTTGGGTATATTGATGATTTCAATTTCCCTTTACAGAACCACTTTTTGGATTATACTTGCTAATTACAAGATGATCTGTGAGATACTGGTATACAAACAGTGTGCCAGATATTAATAAGCTGTATTTCTGACATGGAATTGTTAATCTAAATTTCACTGTCACAATACAAGGGTATAATGTAGAAATATATTGGCCAGAGGCCATTCTTAGATATGCAAACAGCCTTTTAAGAAGTCTTAGCTGACCATAAGCCCTCTCTCTCCTGTTTCATTCAGTAGAAGAAAACATCATCCCACTTGAGACCCAGTTACAGGCCAAAACACCAGTGACACCCTCAGGAGCAGAGGGAAGAAAGCGCAAAGGGAGAGGCGCAGTGAAGGCCTTATCACAGCTAAAAGGTGGACACGAATTACCACTCAGAGGAGTAGAAAACCAAAAAACTCTGCATCAATACAAGGTTAACCAACCTTAACCACTTGTACAGGGAAGATTGAAATCATTAACCCAGTTGTGACCTCTAAAGGAAAATTGCCAAAAGCAGTAGACAGAAAATTTGTACAAGGCACACTCAAAGGTAAATGAACTGAGAAAATTAAGTTTTTGACTGCTTGCAAACACTGATATGTCACCTGTACACCTCAGAAACCTTGACTTTCAAAGGAACCCGTCAGAGTACAGAGAAGGATTGTCCAGAACCAGAAGACCTGGAGGGCAAAACCTTGGACACAGTGGTGGACGGCAAGACATTGAGGGAAGTCATACCCACTCTTCAATTCAAATTCCAATTCAACTGAAATCTCAAACAAGAGGACTGGAAGGATATGGATGAAGTTTTCCAGCTCCACTGACTCCTCAAAGACCTTTTTCAATGGAGCATGGACAACAAGGGGTTCAACTTAGCATCCCACTGGGTAGAAATTGGAGCAAGTTTCCAGAAGATATTTCTTAAAGAGATAGACTTCAAAGACATCATGGTAATCACAAAAGGTTAGAATCCTACCAGGCAGTTCAGACTTCTGGAGGTGAGGGCAAACAGGATAAGGGAGAATCAAGCCACTATTCAAGCTATAGAAGAGCAGATGACCCAGACAGGGAACACTCAGATTCCATCAGGCTCATAAGGAGTAGGCCAAACCAGCTCTCCAGTGGCTTCACACCATTCAGGAACCAGAAGATCAGTGGCCAAGAGTCACCATTCTTCACAATCCCAGGAAGATTCCAGGAGAAAACAAGGATACAAGGGCAAAAACAAGACCTCTTTCAACCAAAGGCAGAAAGAGTCAGACCCAATGATCCAGAAGCTGTTGGACTTGGTGAAAGAAGTACACAAGAACGAGAAATAGTTGGCCATACTTCTAGAATGAGTAGCCCCATTAATAGAAATATTACCCCCACTCAGATTGAAAATAATGTTGTTACACCTGAGAGCAGCTTAAACAGTGATTGGTTACAAATGTCCCAATTTGCCGAGCAAACTCAAAAACAGTTTGCAGAACTCCAAGCAAGCCACGGAGGATGAAAACATTAACAGCCGCCATGGACAAAATTGTGAAGATTTTTCAAGAGGGACCTGCTCAATTGAGAAAAGCCGCTGAAGAGACCAACAAAAAAAATGAATCAAGTCTTCAAAGAACAACACTACAGAAAAAGGGACAGGGATTTTCTAGACCAAGAAATAAACAAAGTGTTTCATCTCTACCATAACATGAAGCCCCAACCACAAGGCCATTTTATGGAGAACTCATATCACCAAGAGGACATCAAACCAGATGCCACATTGGGGAATAAGGCAAGATCGCCATCTCAATACCAAGACGGAGATGATATGTCTTATTCTGAGAAAGAAGCCTTGAAAAAGCTTCCAGAGGCCTCAATCTGGCACAAATTTTCTGGAACAGGAGAATATGATCATATGAAGCTCATTTATTCTATTTATTAACGCTTCATTGATGTACCAAGAATAACAGACTACTGGATTACTGCTAGACTCAATACAGAATTCAGAGGACATGGTAGTATTTGATACACAGAAATGAAAGAAGTCCATAGCAGGAGAAACTGGCCATGGTGGAAGAGTCAAATCATCCAAAAATACAGTAATGGTGCTTGTATATGGCAAAAGGCCATATCATTTAAAAATGACAAGTATTCTGTGGACAAAGATCCATATTAATGGTGTCTTAGACAGTCTAAAAGACTTAAAGCCATTGATCCTGAGTAAACATGAAGATGAGGAATCACAAACTCCTGAAACAAATGCCAGGAGAACTAGAGCATGCAGTAAAATGCAGATTCAACCAAAGTTGCATTCTAGATGACATTGCAAACAGGTTATAAGATGTAAGGAAAAGAACAAATATAGGGAAATATTCACCATATAAGAGAAGTGGTTTTAGAGAGAAACAACCATTCAGGTTTGAGTTTCAAGACTAACCCAGAGAACAAGTGGTAGAAGTCACTAAGAAGAAGAATTCTGGTAACATTTGTGGCTTAACAGACCATTATTCCAATAACTGTCCAAAGGCAAAGAAAAAAGTCCATGCCATTGAGAAAACCCCAAAGGAGGAATCCCCCACAGAGGATTCTGAATCAGGCTCTATGGGTGATGCCATCAGAAAACAATCTGATGAAGAACAAGACCCAAGGGAGGGGTTTTGTGAGCCTTGAGGCTTATTTTACATACCCAAATAGGCCACAACTATCTCAAAAATAAATTCTGAGCTATGCATAACCCATAAGTCATGCATATATTCAAAATTCATCATTTTTGATTTCAGAAAAGATGAATAATGTTTTATTGAGTAAGTAAATCCATGGATTTAAGGCCAGATTTGGATGATACACAAAAATCCACCTAGGGTAGCTCCATAGAGTGAATAAGCTCAAAGTAACTCTTTGAGGTGGTAATATGGAAAATACTCCAATACCACATCATCAATCCCATATAAAAGATCTGTGAAAAATTTTGTTTTTCTCTATTTCACGCCAAAATAATGGCAATGTGAGAAATCCAATGTTACGTATACACTAAGAATAGTGTTATGCCTTTTTTGGGCACTTAATATTATGGTATTCTTACATGCACGTTTGGTACACCCATAGTGGATATCTCACTTGAAGCTTAAAATTCTGTTTTGACTTAAAAAATGGGCAAGGGGGACAAAAGACATCAAAGAGAGCGAGGGTACCCAACTTCTGAGGCCTCTGAGGCTTGGATCCATGGCTGATATTGGCCTAATTGGTAAACTTAAGCCTTTTGGGAACTGGTTACCATGTTACAACCTCAGTAAATCATAAGAAAATAGCAAATGAGCTGCTATTTTGATGTACCAAGGAGGTAAAGAGCAACTTAGACTCCTGTAACCATGTCAATTCTTAATGACTTACCATGGATATACCCCAAAAGAGTAATGAAAACCCTTTTGGACTAGTATCCATTGATTTACCTCATAGCAATCAGCCTTAGACTGATATTTGCAATTCTACATAGAAATGAGGCAAAACTGCAAAAATTCATTAAAAACACAATTCTTCATGAATCTTGCTGAAACCTTCAGGAACAACTGATAACTGTATAACTAATATCAAAACCAAAAAGAATCATACCTTTATATGTAAAATTAAAAGTTTTACTTACAGTCTACTTTTGAGGATTCCACGTGAAACACAGAATCTTTGAAAATTTACAGAAAATACATTCTGTGATGAAATTTCCAATAAGATTTATACCTTTCAGAAATAAATGATTATTTTGGATTAAAAGAAGATTTACAGTTGTTACTCATTTTATTCTTAACCATAAATGGGTTGGTAGTCACATAAAAGCCTCAATTAAGCAATTATGATAATCTTATGTGACAACTGATGATGCAATCCATAATCAAAGAAATTTTATTGTTTTCGCACTCACTGGATTTTCAGCTTTCTCCATGGCATGCCTCTGTGTGCTGTCTTAGACTTAAAAGAGGCCTCCTCTTGCTGTTTTTTCCAAATCATCATCACATTATTATATTATACCTTTATTACCAACAAGTAAGTATTAGTTTAAACTATTTCTTAAGTATTTTATTCTTTCAGAAATTAATCATGAAGACATGAAATCATAGAAATCAACTATATATTGTTGTAATCCTGTTATAAATCAATTTTGATCCATTAAATCCACAATTCTACATCACATCTCTCTACTCTTATCTTTAATAAGTTCTTTGGAGTATTATAATTATTCTTGTAAAAGATAATTATATATTAAAATAGCTTTATTATTGTAATAAAAGAAGTTTTTTATTATTAAATTCTTGTAATTGATTCTTGTAGAGAATTACTCCTTACTGTTATAATCACTAGTAGTGTATAATATGTAAAAGAAATGATTTTTTGCTTATTTGATTGTGGTTATAATAATTTTTATTATTATATTTCATAAGAACAGTCATAGTACTGTTGATTAATAGTAATATTATCAACAGTTTCGTAGACACATCTTATATTTGGGGGCCTGGCCATGATTTTAACCATAGACTTGGCTTTAATCATATTCTTGACTTCAATAATATATTTTTAAGTTCTCAAATATATTAATTTAATATTTTTGGTTCAATTTAAAGTTGAAATTATTTTTATTTTTTAAATTGTCTTAAAATCTTTTTCATTGAGGAATTTGGTTTAATTTTATACTGTTTTTACACGTTGCTTTTTCACATCCAAAAACTTATAAAATTATTCTTTGAGTTACTCTGAATCAATTTTCATTCAAAATCTTGAATTTTAATTTTGTTCTTTAAGAAAAAATATTTCCTTAATATTAAAAATAAGAAAAACTTTTAATGAATCTTTAAAATATTTCAAAAAAAAGAAGTATAAAAAATAATTTTCCTCTTTTATAATTTTTCTAGTGTCTTTAATCAAATACTGTGCAGCTGGTAACAGACTCAGTAAAAGATATATTACCAGTCCAGAATATTCAGAAGCAGAATATGAGGAAAGTATTGAGGTGCAAATTGCTAAAAGAGGCACCTTATTCAACTCTGAAAAGACTAAATCATCACCAAAAGGTATGTTTTATCTTTATATTTTCACTGTTTATCTTAAAATTGACGTGAAAATGGTGAATACCAGAAATGGAAGCAGCTATTCAGTCCAACCAGATGGATGTGAACAAGGAAGACGCAAGACAAAATCCATAAGTGTCAAGTCTTCCTCAAGAAAGACACATTTTGAGGATGCCAGAGTTGCCCCCCATTCCCCAAGGTCTGTACCCACAAACTTTGATGTGAATTCTGAATCTGAACTCATTCATGATGATCTTTTGAGGGCTAAACCAATTTCAAGTGGCAGCAATAGAAATTTATCAATGCCAATACAAAAACTGGTTCAGAGCAGCCAAAGCAGAGGAGTGGGAAATATGCCCAAGCCTTTGGTAGGGGGCCATGAACTCCTACTTACACATCAAGAGCTTTCTGGGTCAGGAGAATACCATAGAACTCTTAGGAGTTTGGAGCCCATTGTCTTGCGAAGACAAGGTCAAAAAGATAAAGAATTGGCTGCAGAAACAAAGTATTTTCTCCATAGACCAGAAGAAGGAACTGGAAATGACTCCAGCCTTGAAGACAGAAGGCCCAGTGGCATCTACCAGCTCCAAACCAGCTCCAGAAGTGTCCAAAGACAAGTCCAAAGGACCTCAGAAGAAACAGAGAGGTACCAAGAACCACCAAGGCAAGGGCAAAGGCAAAGGCAATTGGCACAGAACCTACCCACAAGGGTACAGGATTCCCAAATTGGAGCCTTCAGCTGTGGACAGTGTGTTTAATATGTCCAGGACTCTCATGGAATTTACAGCCAAGGAGCAGGAAAGGATTAACCAAAATTTCCATGCAAATAACAGATGAAATAAATTTTTTTCAATCTAATATTGATATAAAAATTGGTAAAATTGATGCAAAGCTAACTAAAATATCATTGGACATCAATGACTTAAAAAAGAATGACGAACAGTCTGCTGAAATGCATAAGTCTGTAATTACCATACTGGAATTACTTACCAATACATGTGACAGAATTGAGAGTAAATATCAAGTTCAAAGTGATGAAATGGAAGATCTTTCCATTGTAAACATTAATGATCAACTTAAAATTCTGTAAGATCATGTCTCTGAAATAGCTAAAAGTACCAATCAGTTTGCCACACATTTGGCAAAAAGTGACAGTGAAAGGCAGAAGTTAAAAAATGAAATCATTGCAAATGTAGAACAAAATCATAAGAATTATGAGCCACATATGCCAAGACATTCTACACATTTGACTGAAGAAAAATGTTCTGTCAAAGAAAGTTTGACCCCATTCTTAGGAGAAAATGTTATTTCTGCAAAGGATATTGCCAAATTGGAAGAATGGCCAACATTCTCTGGTGAAGGAGAATGCAACCATATTGAGTTCATCAGAACTATTGATATTTTGCAAAAAGATTTTCACATACCTGATGAAATTATAGTGGGAAAGTTCCACTTTCTGTTTACCAGAAATGCAAAGAAATGGTCCTACAAGATGAGGATAGATCATGGATAACAGGATTGTTCTTGGTGGAAATTTGAAATGATCACCAAATGGGCCAATAATGGTTGGAGGTTTAAAGTGGAAAATGCTTTTGAAAGTGCCATTTTTAACTCAGAAAAAAATAAACCACTTAGCTGGTTCTTCAAGAAAAAAGACAGATTATCTGCTTTAAACCCAGATATGTCTGACACTATGATTAATATGAAAATATTAACAAAATGTTGAGGAGAACTAGAACATGCTATCAAGTGAAGATTTGTAGAACCCTGTTCAACAGAGGACTACATTAATGCAATGGAAGCTATCATTACTAGTACAAGATTTGGTAAAACTTGGACTAAAGTCCCTATAGAGTCCAAGATGGTCCCGAGGATTTCCAGAGAGGACAGAAGACCTGAAAAACCTGTCCTGAAGTGTCATAAATGTGGAAGCAATTCAAATTTAGCCAACATATGCACCAAAAAGACAAGAATCAATGAAGTTCAAGTCATTGAAGGAGTTCAGTGTACTGAAGAGAAAGAAGAATCTGACCTAGATTCTGAAGTCTCTGAGGATACACCAGTACAGGACTATACCATTGAATACATTACAGCTTTCTTTGAGGTCACAGAAGTCCATACTCACTTGCCACAGTACAGCAAAGACTGTCATAACCTGATTAATATCCAAGATGCCAGAATGTGTAAGACCAAACCTGCTAGAGGAAAAGGTTATACTGCTGGATCATCTTGTATCACATCAATTCTGATGAATGATATTGAAGCCAAAGTGAATTTGGATACAGGGTCATTTTGCACTTTTAGGGGAAACCATTATCTCCAAGTTATACTTCCTGAATGGAAAAACCATCTGTTACCAATAGAGGGTGTGCAGTTTAGTAGTGCCAGTAACAATATGTACCCTTTGGGCATATTGGACACTAATATTGTGTTCCCACACCCTGCAGGAAGCATAATAATGAAAACAGAGATAGTAGTGATAGACAATTGCACATCTCAGCATATCATCCTTGGAAATGATTACTCGAATATTTATGGTATTGACATGAATAACCATAAAGACAGATATCTCACAATTGGAGAAAACAAAAGACAAAAATTTGCTTTGTCCAATATGTGCGAACAAATATCAATAGTATCTTCCAAGAAAGATACTTATAAGGAAGAATTTGTTAGGACATATTGTTTCTGATTTAAGCTTGGGTATTGACACAAAAAAAAGTAGAAGCAGTTTTACTTAAGCCAATACCCCAGAACAAAAAAGAAATGATGTCTTTTCTTGGATTTGCTAGCTATTACAGGAAACACTTGAAAGATTTTGCAATTCTAGCCAAGTAACTCTATAGAATCTGTGATCAACAAACAGTATTTGAGATGACACAAGAGAGAATTAAAGCTTATGAGAAGATAAGGAATGCTCTTACAGAAGCACTTTTACTCCACATGCCTGACTGGAATATAACTTTTAAATTGTACATTGGTGCATGTGGAGATGGATCAGGGACAGCCCTACATCAAGTCCAAATTCTTGATGACAGACCTGCAGAAGGACCAGTTTGCTACATCTCAAGACAAATCAAACCAACATAAGCCAGATATGGTGCAAGCCAAATGGAGTGCTTATGTTTGGTATGGGCACTTGAGAAATTACACTATTATCTTGATGGCAGTGTTTTTGAAGTGATAACTGACTGTAATGCCGTCAAATCACTTCTTAACATGAAATCTCCCAACAGACATATGTTGAGATGGCAAATAGCTATTCAAGAATATAGGGGAAACATGACTATAGTTCACAAAGCAATAAATATTCACAAGAATGCTGATGGAATTAGCAGATGGGCATTAGCCAACACTCCTGATAACCCAGCAAATGTACCTTTGGAAGCAGAACCACAGATTCAAATTGAAAGAATTAACATAACTGATATTGGGACTGAATTCTTTGAAGAAGTCATAGAATCTTATAAGCAAGACAAGAATTTCCATATCTTGCCTTCCTTATTAGATAAAGACTGCAAAGATCAATATTTACTCAATGCACTGGATGAAGTTTGGAAAAGTTCCTATCTTGAAGGAAGATTTCACTTGTTTGATGGAATAATTTACCACACAACCAAACATTCTTGTGTGATGACATTGTGTAGTAGACTGCTTATCCATACCATTCTTCATGAATGCCATGATAGCATCTACTCTGGACAACTTTCAGAGGACAGAACACTTGAAAAAGTAAAGAACTGTGCATGGTTGCCATCTTGTTAAAAAGAGACCATTGAATATTGCCATTCCTCTGACAGATGCCAGAAAGCAAACAGGAGTACAGGAAAGAAATTTGGACCTATGATCCATATTAAAGAACCAAAATCCCCCTGGGAAGTTGCTCACATGGATTGGGTCACAGAACTTCCTCCAAGTGGTGACAAAAGGTATAATGTGTGTTTAGTCATTGTAGACAGATATAGCAAGACTTGCATATTCTTACCCTGTCATAAAGATGACACAGTTATGGATAAAGCTCTTCTTCTATGGAGTAGAGTTATTTCTCATACAGTATTATTTAAGAATATCATAAGTGACAGAGATCCCAAGTTTACATCTGCACTTTGGACCAATCTTAATACATTTTGTCAGGGTGAGTCTATGTAGTAGCTTAAAAATAGTAAATACAAGCTAGCACTATGACTGTGACACACAAAAAATAAATAATAAATGAAATCTTCAGGTCCTACTGCTATGTGGTAACAGTGGTGATGAGTCTATTGAGGACCTGGGTTGCAATGCTCTAATATCTTTGACTGTAAAGAAACACTACAATAATTATATTTTAATTATATCAATATAATCCTAACAGTACTACTGGTATAAGACAGTTTTACTACGTAAGGATGCTAATTCATGATAAGATGAGTCTTTTCCAGTGAGGAAAGACCTGCTTTTATCTCCTCTGAGGACTGTGAAAGACTGGTAGGCTCTTCACACGTCTACAGAGTGAAAATTTTCACTCTGGAGGCTGGGTTGTGGTTCTGTACCATCAATTCTGACATCAGCATAGTCAGAATTGTGGTTTTTGGACCACAAATGATCATTCTGGATCAATACAGGGTGAAAAAACTCTTCACAGGCCACGTCAGCACCATTGTGACGTGTCCAGAGTGTCTGGATGACTAATATTAGTCATTCTGGGCGGGTTCAAGCTTTAAACAACCATTATTTTAAGTATCAAGCCAGTACTGGTTGGTACAGGTTTGGTACAGACCAGTATTGGTCAAAATACTTCCAACCAAGATATCTTAGTCAGTTTTTGAGATATCAAGAATCCAAGAGCACAGAATTGAAGGGCTTAATGAGCTCTTCAATTTGATATGCTTCATGCTTACCCTTCTCTAAGATAGCAAAAGCTATAAGGACTTTAAGTTTTTGGATGTATTTTTGTACATCAGTATGAGGCTTCAAAACCTTCCAAGCCAGATATCTTCTCCAATTTGGAAGATATCTGTATTCCAATGATACAGTATTGTAGGGCTTGATTAGATCTACAGCTTGGTATAAAACACTTTACAACTGTATGAATATATTCCAAAGATACAGGGGTTTCTTTATATGGTTAGTTTCAGAAATCCTGTATTTTGAGATGTAAACCTTTAAACCAAGATCCCTCTGTCAATTTTGAAGATAGAGGGGTCTAAGGTATCTCAAATTAAAGCTCTCACTCAAACCTTCAATTTGGCTGTACTTTTGTACAGTTTTGTACAAGCCCTCCTACACCTTTGAGGGGTTGTTGGTGGAAAAAAGGTGGTATAATGGTATCTCCTGATTTAGGAGTGCTACAGATGAATAGATGATACCATTGGATAGCTCTACCTTAGAGCTTCAAGAAAAAAACCATTCTGGTTGGGGTTTCATGAAATATGTATAAGTTAGATTAGAGGCTAGAATAAGAGTTTTTGCTTATTTGGTCTTATCTTTGATAGGGCATATGTTTGTCCTTTCTTATTATATTTGAGGAGGTTTCCTCTTTATAATTTACTTGTATTGGCTATATTTGTCCAATACTCCTCATACCATTACTTATGGTATGTTGGATGTCATGCTGGTGCTCTGTTTTGAGTCACAGGCTGACATACCCTCCCTCCAAAAAAGGCTCATCATTGATGAGACTCTTTTGTCCTTATGGAGGCTCTTGATCCTTTCAAAAAAGAATCTTTATCTGAAACATCATCCAGATTTACCCATTGGTCTTTTTCTGGTGGTTTATTCCTTCTTTCTGTTAAATAATCCCTATTGGAATATCTTTTTATTTGATTGGGGTTGTCAGTTTCAAAGTAGAACTTTCTTTGTTTGTCTTGCCCAATTATCAAGTAACTCTCTAGGGAATTATGTATGCTTATGCCATAGATTTTATGGTACTCTGTACCCATTAAAAATCCATCAAACGTAGCATTTTCAAGTACCACAAATTCAATGTGTAGTCTGAGGTTTCCCATTTTGTGTGGTATTATAATTATTTTTTGGATTATTCCAAGTGACTTCACTTTGCCTGCAGCACTTTTAAAGCTTCTTGCTTTTGTTAAAAGCATCTCTGCATTCCACATTGGAAAGTGTCTGTCCAAGTATTCTTTGGCTACCACTGAGCAATTTGCTCTTGTGTCAAAAATCAAAGGATGCTTTTTATTTTCAATGTATACATCAAGCTTTGATTTTGCTCCATGAATAAAGGCCATACCAGTTTTGGGTACTTCCAAATACTCTTTAGCATCAATGGTTCTGCCACTTCTGTCTTCACCATTTTTGGGTTGAATGAGTTCTGGTTTCAAAGAGTTTCCTAGGACTGATTCTGTTTTCTCATCCTCATACTCTAATAAATATTGTTCAATAGGCTCTGATCCACTGTCTGAATCCTGTCTTAGCCCATTTCCCATGCTGTCAGAGTCAGATTTGTACTCCATGTGTTCTTCTACTGACTCTTCCTCTATTGCAAATATTTTCTTTTTTCCCTTGGGACAATTATTTGCATAGTGGTCAGGTGATCCACAGTTATGGCATGTGTTCCTTCTCCTTGGTGCTTCTTCACCATTAGTAGGTTTGAGGTCTTTTTCCATGAGTATCTTTGGTTTTTCTCTGCTATCATGTGACCTATAGGGTGAACTACTGCCAATTGATGTCTTTTTTCTGACATCTTGTATGACATTTGCTATGTCATCAATGCTGCTTATTTTGCTGCATCTGCACTTTACTGCATGTTCTAAGTCTCCTGGAAGTTTTGTCAGAATCTTATGATTTCTCATCTCTATTGTCATGTTTGGATCAATAGATTTGAGTCTTTTTGTTTGTTTAAGAAACCATTCATAAGGGTCTTTTTCTGTAGAGTATCTGTCACTCTCAAAAGAGATGGTTTTTTGCCAAATCCAAGTACCATTGCTGTACTTTTGTATTATTTGGTTTCTCCACAATGGCCAGCTTTTCCTACCATGTATCTCTTTCATTTCAGTGTACCATATATTTGCATGGCCTCTGAATGCAGTGTTGAGTCTTGTGGTGATCCAGTAGTCTGGTATCTTTGGTACATCAACAAAAAGTCCATTAATATAATCAATAAGCTCCATATGATCATATTCTCCAATTCCTGAGAATTTGGGCCAGTTTACCACGTCAGGTAATTGCTTTAATGCTTGTTTCTCAGAGTAACTGAGGTTCTCACCATCTTGGTAAATTGACTCAGACCTTAACTTTGGATCCTGGGATTCAGGAGCTTGGTTTTCTGATTCTTCCTCTTTTACTTTGGTGATTGGTTTATCATCTTGAGTTGTTTGAGGGAAGAAATTATCTTCTTTTTCCTCCTTTTTATAGAGAAAATCCACTTCTTTTTCCAGGATTTCCTGTTGATATTGGATATTTCTTAAATCTCTTCTCACAGCTTGTTGTTCCTCTAGTATTGAGTTCAACTGTTTGTTTTTAGTTTCAAATTCTGCCCAGATTCTGGATAGATTTGTGTTCAAGTTTTCTATGACTGTTGCTTGGAAGGAATTTTCTTCCTTGAGTGTTTTCATTTCTGAAGTCACTTCTTGAGCATGATCATATGTCCAATCCATGAATTTACCCATGTTGGACCATATGAAACTACTACCTCTGGAATCTGTGGTTTCAAATTTTTGAGGGGGTATTTTATCATCAATAGGCTTAAGCTGAGGATCAATTGATTCTGAGCTAACACTATTGGTAGGTACAGTGTTTTTTAGGATTTGTGTTCCTCTTGGGCTAATTTTATTCATTGTTTCATCAAAGGATCTGATTCTATCTTCTCCTTCCTGAAAGAATTCTTGTTTTCTACTAGGGCTCCATGTCCTCTGCTGGAAACCACCAGGGATGACTGGAGAGTCCTGGAAATATTGTCCTTTGGATTTCAAGTCCTGTAGCTGTTGGACTGATGTGGTAAAGATGGAATTTCTTCTTCCATGCCTTGGTGTTCCTGAATCAGATTGGGCTCTTCCATATGCCAAGAATTTTCTATGGCTTGGATTTCTGTTTGATTCCCTCTGATTCAAGTCTCTTCTGAGAGTATGAAATGGCTGTTGAGATTCCAACTTTTCATTTCTTCCAGAATCTTTTGGCACGTATTAAGATTGACTCATATTTTTTGCCTCATTATTCCAATTTCCTTCCATGATACTCCCATGGTTAAGGTTTTGTTGTCCATACTCCATGTGGAAAATCCTTTTAGGAGTACATGAATATGAGTTATTTTCCCTGCATCTGTCCAATTTTTCTGTTGGACTGGGCTGGATTTGGTTTGGGGTGGGACTTTGAGCAGGGCTTCCTGATAATAAGTCCTTTGTTGGTTATTTGATCCAGAAGGGGGTGGCCTTCTCCCTCTGTTTCTTCTTTGCCAGATTTCTGGCTGATTTCTTGGGTATCCAAGATCTCTGAGAAATGGAGTTGTCATGTTAAAAAATGACAAAAGACAAAAATTCTGTATTTTCCAAGGTTTCTTTACCTTTAAAAGGCCCTTGGACTGATTTCTGCTTTATACTCCTTGGCAATTTGCTTGGGAGTTAGTACTGCCTCCTTGTCTTTGAGGCTGGTACAGATGAATTTCACTGTGATTTTGTCTCAAATGGAATGTATTTTTTCCACTTTGAAAGAAAATGGAGAAGGTTTGTAATTCAATTTGAATAAACAAAATTTCCAATTCCTTACTGTTATTTCTTCTGAGTTTGGTTTGATATTTGAGTTTTAATTATTTATTATTATTATTATTTTATTTTTTATTTTTTGAAGAAATAACAGTTTTGTTTCACTTATTTTTATAAGTAAAGTAGTTAATATTAAAAGTTTATATTATTAAACTTGAATATTATTGATAAGTTATTTACTTATTTTTATTTATTTATTTATTTATTTTTTGAAAAAATTGATGAATTTTTCCTTAACTTGAGTAGAAAGGATTCTTCTTCAATAATATTCAATTTGAATATTAAAGAATTGAAATAATAATAAAATTATTATTTAAATATTTATTGTTGGTTTACAATAAATATTATGATTTAAATTAATTTTACACAATTTGGTAAAAATTAATTATGCTTTCTATTTAAATATACTATTTGTATATAAAAATAAGTTTGGGAAGTTAATAATAATTACTTATTATTATTAAAATTGATGAATTTTTCCTCAACTTGAGTAGAAAGATTCTTCTTCAATAATATTCAATTTGAATATTAAAGAATTGAAATAATAATAAAATTATTATCTAAATATTTATTGTTGGTTTACAATAAATATTATGATTTAAATTAATTTTACACAATTTGGTAAAAATTAATTATACTTTCTATTTAAATATACTATTTGTATATAAAAATAAGTTTGAGAATTTAATAATAGTTACTTATTATTATCAATTTTCGTGGTAAATTGATAATAATGACTTATTATTATTAAGATTTTTTTTTGATTATTTATCAAAAGAAGAAAATTTTAATCAATTTTTCCTCAACTTGAGTAAAAAAAGATCTTCTTCAATAATATTCAATTTGAATATTAAAGAATTGAAATAATAAAATTATTATTTCAATATTTATTGTTGATTTACAATAAATATTATGATTTAAATTAATTTTTACACAATTTGGTAAAAAATATTTTTTTTTTATTTAAATATACTGTTTGTATATAAAAATAAATTTGAAAAATTAATAATAATTATTTATTATTATTAATTTTCGTGAAAATTGCAATATAAAGCTTTGAAGAGTATAAATACTCAAAAATGAAATAAAATATATTATTTAATATATTTTGATAAAGTACAATATATAAAAAATATATATTATATTTTTATAATATAAGAGATGAAAATTAGTTAAAAAATGAAAAAAACTCGAAATTGTACTTACTTCTATAGTAAAAAACCTTCAAAAATAGTGAAGATGATCCAAAAATCGCCAAAATAGGTCCAGAATAGGTTAAAACAACGGCCAGGCCCCCAAAATGTCAGGGTGAGTCTATGTAGTAGCTTAAAAATAGTAAATACAAGCTAGCACTATGACTGTGACACACAAAAAATAAATAATAAATGAAATCTTCAGGTCCTACTGCTATGTGGTAACAGTGGTGATGAATCTATTGAGGACCTGGGTTGCAATGCTCTAATATCTTTGACTGTAAAGAAACACTACAATAATTATATTTTAATTATATCAATATAATCCTAACAGTACTACTGGTATAAGACAGTTTTACTACGTAAGGATGCTAATTCATGATAAGATGAGTCTTTTCCAGTGAGGAAAGACCTGCTTTTATCTCCTCTGAGGACTGTGAAAGACTGGTAGGCTCTTCACACGTCTACAGAGTGAAAATTTTCACTCTGGAGGCTGGGTTGTGGTTCTGTACCATCAATTCTGACATCAGCATAGTCAGAATTGTGGTTTTTGGACCACAAATGATCATTCTGGATCAATACAGGGTGAAAAAACTCTTCACAGGCCACGTCAGCACCATTGTGACGTGTCCAGAGTGTCTGGATGACTAATATTAGTCATTCTGGGCGGGTTTAAGCTTTAAACAACCATTATTTTAAGTATCAAGCCAGTACTGGTTGGTACAGGTTTGGTACAGACCAGTATTGGTCAAAATACTTCCAACCAAGATATCTTAGTCAGTTTTTGAGATATCAAGAATCCAAGAGCACAGAATTGAAGGGCTTAATGAGCTCTTCAATTTGATATGCTTCATGCTTACCCTTCTCTAAGATAGCAAAAGCTATAAGGACTTTAAGTTTTTGGATGTATTTTTGTACATCAGTATGAGGCTTCAAAACCTTCCAAGCCAGATATCTTCTCCAATTTAGAAGATATCTGTATTCCAATGATACAGTATTGTAGGGCTTGATTAGATCTACAGTTTGGTATACAACACTTTACAACTGTATGAATATATTCCAAAGATACAGGGGTTTCTTTATATGGTTAGTTTCAGAAATCCTGTATTTTGAGATGTAAACCTTTAAACCAAGATCCCTCTGTCAATTTTGAAGATAGAGGGGTCTAAGGTATCTCAAATTAAAGCTCTCACTCAGACCTTCAATTTGGCTGTACTTTTGTACAGTTTTGTACAAGCCCTCCTACACCTTTGAGGGGTTGTTGGTGGAAAAAAGGTGGTATAATGGTATCTCCTGATTTAGGAGTGCTACAGATGAATAGATGATACCATTGGATAGCTCTACCTTAGAGCTTCCAGAAAAAAACCATTCTGGTTGGGATTTCATGAAATATGTATAAGTTAGATTAGAGGCTAGAATAAGAGTTTTTGCTTATTTGGTCTTATCTTTGATAGGGCATATGTTTGTCCTTTCTTATTATATTTGAGGAGGTTTCCTCTTTATAATTTACTTGTATTGGCTATATTTGTCCAATACTCCTCATACCATTACTTATGGTATGTTGGATGTCATGCTGGTGCTCTGTTTTGAGTCACAGGCTGACACATTTTTTGGGAATAAGTTATCATTTTCTACAGCATATCACCCTCAAACAGATGGGCTAGCAGAGAGAATGATTCAAACTTTAGAGGACATGATCAGCAGATTTTGCTCTTATGGGTTAGAATTCAACCGCTCAGATGGCTTTACCCTTGACTG
Organism: Austropuccinia psidii; assembly: GCA_023105745.1. Classification (NCBI taxonomy): domain Eukaryota; kingdom Fungi; phylum Basidiomycota; class Pucciniomycetes; order Pucciniales; family Sphaerophragmiaceae; genus Austropuccinia; species Austropuccinia psidii. The sequence continues at coordinate 43,125,183 of JALGQZ010000009.1, forward strand.
GTTCACTCTGATACATGCATTAGAATTGGTATATAAGACATCAGTACATTCTTCCACAGGTCAAACTCCTGCTATGTTAGAAAAAGGATGGAATCCAAGACTCCCAGCAGATACACTGAAGAAAGACTTTATTGACATTAATCCTACAGCTTTGTCACAGGGGCTCTTCTAAAATGAAGAGGGCCTGGCACTCAGTGAACAGACTTACTTATGGAGGGCTCAAAAGGAAATACTCAAATGATGAGAGTAATGGAGTAAGAGGATAAATTCCTAGTCATAAAATAATAAGTATAAAAGATAAGAGAGACAAAGCAAAAGCAATAATAAAGAGCCAACCACAAATAATCCTGAGTCACTGTTTCAACCTGTTCAGAAAAGAGAAAAGGAATTAATAAGGATATGGCCACCAGGACTCTACTGAACAGGTGAGGGAAGGCTAAGACTAACTTAGTAAATAATAAAATAATATTCCAAAAGTGAGAATAAAATAATATTAAATAATAAATCAACTATTTTAATTAACTGGGGGAAAAACCCCCAGGTGGGTGAAGAGGGGCTGGTATATGTGAGAAATGCCAGCCTTGGAGTTTGAGTGTTGAGATACTGGCCTGTATGCTGGAAGAAGTTGGATGTGGGATTGAGTCCTGTATTGGTGAATCCAATACAGGTGATACAGTCAATACAGGTATTTGCGCCTGTATTGATTACAGGACTGTATTTGGTGAATCCTGTATTTGGGTCTTGCCTGTATGAAAACTGTATTGAGGTCTGGAACTGTATTTGGAGACTGTTGAATGAAACCCCCTTGCTGATTGGGTTTTGAGGGGTATCAATGAAGTAATGATTTGCTGATGATGATTGGAAATGCCCCTGCCTCCTTGGCTGTGACAAGCTTCAAGCTTCAAAATAATGCTTGATAAAGTGGAAAATCATGCAAAACAGAATATGAATGATGCTTTTGAATATGCTAAACAGAAGTGGGACAAGAGTCACAAAGTACCAGACTTCAAAGTAGGGGACTTAGTTCTAGTTTAAACCTTGAATTTGAATAATATCAAAGGCCCAAAGACACTTAAAGATTCTTATGTAGGACGTTTTGTTATTGTTTACTTCCATGGAAACAACACAGTTCAAGTGGAATTAAGTGGTGAATTGGAAAATAAAAACCCAACCTTTCCAGTCAGCTTGATAAAGCCTTATCAACCAACTGACAAAGAATCGTTTCCTTTAAGGAACACAACTCCTTTGACTGTACCACAAGTGGAACAGAGTGAAGAAAGAAAAATAAAGAAAGTCATGAAAGAAAGGAGACTTAGGGGTAAAAATAAAAGAGAATATCTTTTCAGATATAGAGATCTAGTACATGAAGATGAATGGCTGGCAGAATCCGAAATACATGACTCAGATAAACTCTTAAGAAAATTGAGACTTGAAAGAAGGCCACAATCCTGAATCTGTCTATAAATGTGCTTTAAGTTACTTGATCTGAGTAATGTAAAGAGGTTGGACAGTGGACATTAACCCCCTTTGGGGCCTTTTTCTTCGTTTATACCATTGATAAAATTGTAGTACAATTTTATTCTTTGGTGGGAGGGATTGTGAGCCTTGAGGTATAATTTACATACCCAAATAGGACACAATTATCTTAAAAACAAATTCTGAACTATGAATAACCCATAAGTCATTCATATATTTAAAATTAATCATTTGGATTTCAGAAAATATGAATAATGTTTTATTGAGTAAGTAATTCCATAGATTTAAGGCCAGATTTGGATTCTACACAAGTGTTCACCTAGGGTAGCGCCATAATGTGAATAAGCTCAAATCAACTCTTTGAGGTGGTAAAATTGAGAATACTTCAATACCACATTGTCAATCCCACATAAAAGATCCATGAAATTTTTTGTTTTTCTCTATTTCATGCCAAAATAATGGGAATGTGAGAAATCCCATGTTACATATACACTAAGAATAGTGTTATGCGTGTTTGTGGCACTTATCATTATGGTATTCTTACATGCACCTTTGGTACACCCATAATGGATATCTCACTTGAAGTTTTCAATTCTATTTTGACGTAGAAAATAGGCAAGGGGGACAAAAGACGTCAAAGAGAGCCAGGGTACCCAACTTCTGAGGCCTCTGAGGCATGGACAGCTCCAAAGCTTGGATCCATGTATGATCTTGGCCTAATTGGTAAACTAAAAACTTTTGGAAACCTGGTTACCATGTTACAACTTCAGTAAATCATAAGAAAGTAGCAAATAACCTGCTATTTTGATGTGCCAAGGAGGTAAAGAGCGACTTAGACTCCTGTAACCATGTCAATTCTTAATGACTTACCATAGAGAAATCCCAAAAGAGTAATTAAAACCTTTTTTAGACTAGTATCTATTGATTAACCTCATAGAAACCAGCCATAGCCTGCTATTTGCAATTCTATGTAGAAATGAGGTAAAACTTCAAAAATTCATTAAAAGTACAGTTATTAATGAATCTGTCTGAAACTTTCAGGAAGATCTGAGAACTGTAAAATTCATATAAGAACCAAAAAGAATCATACCTTTATATGTAAAATTAAAAGTTTACTTACAGTCTATTTTTGAGGCTTCCATGTGAAACACAGAATCTTTAAAAATTTACAGAAAATACATTCTGTGATGAAATTTCGAATAAAATTTCTAACTTTGAGAAATTAATGATTATTTTGGAATATAAAAAGATTTACAGTTTTTACTACCTTTATTCTCAACCATAAATGGGTTGGTAGTCACCTAAAAGCCCCAATTAAGCAATTATGATAATCTTACGTGACAACTGATTATGCAATCAATAATCCAAAAAAATTCCTTTTTTTCTCAATCACTGGGTTTTCAGTTTGCTCAATTGCATGCCTCTGTGAGCTGTCTTAGACTTAAAAGAGGCCTCTTCTTGCTGTTTTTTCCAAATCATCATCACATTATTGTATTATACCTTTATTACCAACTGTCACAGGGGCTCTTGGACAGAAAACAAGAGTGGGCTGCCACTCAGGAATCATGAACTCACTTGGTAGGCTCCAAAAGGATAAAAGAGATAAATCAGAAAGAACTTCTTTAAGAAGAATAAGAGTAAGAATAAGGACAAGTGTGTCAAAGATAAGAAAGAGTAAGTGAAGCCAATGGCCAGGAGAATAAGGAACCCAAAAGCCAAGAGGCCAACCAAGTTAATTCCCAATTCACTTTTTCAACCTGCCAGAAAAGATAATAGAATTAGAAAAGGATATGACCACCAATATCCACTGACAGGCAAAGAAGAAAGGTGCAAATGACTGACTTAAGAATATCAGTCTTTACTTTAATAAATAAAGATAAAATAAAGATAAAAATAAATCCAATATATTAATTAACTGGGGAAAAAGTCCCCAGGTGATGAAAGGTGGCCAGTATATGTGAAAATCTGAAAGGCTAATCCTGCAAGGTGAGTCACCCGCTGTATTGCCTGAATTGGGCCAATACAGTTCTGGCCATCTTGAAAACTGAACTGTGTGACTGAATTGCCACAGTGGGAATGAATTGGCCCCGATTGGGCCAAGGCCATACAGGATACTGGAGTATTACCTGTATGGACCAATTGAATTGTCCAAGGGATGCTGAAGTACTTGCTGCCTTGACAACTGATTGAAATGATGTAATACCCCTGAGAAGTGCCCCTTTGAATAATCCTGAATTGAACTGCCAACCCAACTCCTGCAGGGCCATGTGGGTGGGGTCCTTGAATAGTCTTCTGATAGCCACCATGGATTGCCAGACTGGTGAGCTGAAGGGTCCTCCTTTGAAATGAGCATTGGACTTTGAACCCTTGATTTGGAATCATGAAATTTGGTCCTGAAAATGTCACCATTAAATTGCTGAGCAAAAATGGTGCATAATGGTATATAATACCATACATGCACCACTGCTGCAACCTTGAGTACAGGGTGCATGGAGGAATGGGAAGAATTCCCCTTAAGTTGAGGAAAAGGATTCTCTGGTGGTTAACAGAGGCCATGGGCTGAAATGTGGTCCATGGTGGTCCTTTGCCCAAATTGGGTCCGGAGGGTCTTTATGGCCAAATTGGGGTTTGGGACCCACCTGCCCCCTTTGGCCCCTTTTTGCCCCATTGGATCAGACCAAAAGGGGCCTAATTGGCCCATGGACCAATGGCCATGGATTATGGCCCATGGGCCGTAGAGGCTGTAGACGGCCTAAATGGCCCAAAAAGGCCATTTAGGCCTTAGACACCCTAATGAAAAGGGTGTACGCAAGGATTATGGTTATGGCTAGGGGGCCAAAAACCCCCTAGGAGACAAAAGGACACCCCCATGCCCAACAACAAAGATAGCGGCCTGGGGGTTGGAGTTATGGGAATTGGCCAGGAAGGCCAATGATGGCAGGATATGGCCTGAGGCCATAAAAAGGCCAGGGGAAGTTATATGGCCAAAAGGCCATGGAACACCAAAGGGGGTCAATTGGCCATAAAAGATATGACGTGACCAATTGGCCCCAGCTTGGCTCCAGGCTGAATTGCCCCAACACCCATGTAGGAGGGTGATTCCTTGTGGTTGTGACAGTACCCCCCCCACCTTGAATGGTGAGCTCCTGAGCACGAAGATAAGGTAATAGCCCTATGAGGCTGTTGAGATGGATGGGGCATAGGGATTCCAGAGGTATTGATTCTTGAAAAGAAAGATTTGAACTGATACTGATGATGGCATACAAGTTGGGGTTGACTTGGTCTTCTCTTGACATTTGTATTTGAAAATGTTGAGGGATTTATTTTGGCGTAAAATCTTGGCATGAAGGATTATAATGAAGAAATTTTTAAGGCAATATAAAGAGTGAAAACAAAAGAAAAACAAAGAATAAAGAAAGAAATAAAGAATCTAAAAGGAAAGAAAATTTTGAGGAGGATTCCAATCTTCATCACAGATTTTGAAAGTGGACAAGGACCTGGAAAACAGAATTTGATGCCAGGTGCCACAGAGTGGCCAAGGTGATGTTTTGAAAGATTGTAGATCCCTCAGGGAATTGCACACCAGGAGAGGAACTTACCTTTGGTAGTTACCACTCCTGCCAGTGTCATAAATAAAGAAAAATCTTGTTGAAGGAATGTGTTTAATGGATAATGTTTTGGAAAGGAAATAAGAAAAGGAATGGTCCATTTGCCCAAGTATAAATGGCCATAAATTGGAATTGATGTTGAAGCCAGGCCAAACATCTGTGTTCAAATTACAAAGTGCTCACATATTGGCCAAGATGATGCTTAAAACAAAGAAGAGTAGCATACCCGTAAACGTGCATACCAGGAGTGGGACTTATGTTTGGTAATTCCTCTCCCCATCAAGCACCATAAATAATCAAGCTTTTGAAGAATTGGGTCCTGGCCTTTCAGGATATAAGGAATGAAAATCTTTGACAAGTTCAGGACAATTATTCAAGTTTTTAGTTGGTTCCCAGATGGATTTTTCTGAGTCTTTACTGAAACCTTTCCATTCCACCAGAAACCATAATTTTCCTCTCTTGAGCTTTGAATCCATTATCTGAGAGACTTCCCATTCCTCTTCTTCAATGATGATTGGAGGAGGAGACTCTCAATGCCTATTTGGGATTGTTGATGTCTTGACTGCTTCCAAGAGGGAAATATGGAAGACTTGGTGGATGGATTTACATTGAGATGGGAGCTTGAGGTGGTAAGGATGGGTACTGACTTTCTTCAATATTGGAAATGGACCCAACCATCTTTCACACAGTTTTTTGGTGGTTCTAGTTGATTTGATGTTCTTGGAGGAAAGCCATACCATGTCACCAGGATTGAAATCAGGTGGACTTGCTCTACTTTTATCTGCATACCTCTTAAACCGGTTTATGGAAGCTTCAAGTTCTCTCTTGACATCTTGCTGTACTGATTGTATTTTTGTTGATAACTTACCAGCAGGATTTTCTTGAGTGATTTGAACTGAATCAAATTGTGTATCTCTTCCATAAACAGTAAAAAACCGTGATTGCTTGGAAGAAGAGTGGTAAGAATCATTGTAGGCAAATTCAGCCAGAGGGAGCCAGGTGTTCCAATCATCTTGATGATAACTGACATACATCTGAAGATAGTGCTCTAGTATCTGATTTACCCTTTCTGTCTGTCCATCAGCTTCTGGATGGTAATCAGCTGAAGGATCTCTTGAAATTTTGAGCTGCTGACAAAGATTGGTCCAAAAGGAAGAAACAAAAAGAGGACCTCTATCACTGACAACACGTGAAGGAAGGCCATGCTTTGAAAAGATATTCTTGATCAATAAATGGGCCAAATCTAGTGAAGTGATTGGAGACATTGTTGGAGTAAAAACTGCCATTTTTGAGAATCTATCCACTATGACAATGATTGAGTAAAATGAATTGGACAATGGCAATTGAGTGATGAAATCTATTGAACGACAAATCCAAGGACCATTTGGACTTGGAAGAGGTTTGAGGAGTCCAAGCTTCTTATGATGAATCTTCTTGTCTCTTGAACACTGTTGACAGGATGAGACATAATCCCTGATAAATTGAGTCATGCCGGACCAGTGGAAATCCTGCTTGACTAGTTTGAGAGTCTTCTCTTGGCCAGGGTGTCCAGCTAGAGGATAGTCATGGCCCTTTTGAAGAATTCTGAGCTGGATTGTGGGGTCATTTGGGACCACCACCCTATCTTTGAATAGCAGAGGTTGGGAAGAGGAATCAAGAGAATAATCCTGAACAGATTTACTTTTGCCCAATTCTTGAAGGATACTTCTGTACTGAGGATCCTGCCATGACTTCTTCTGAATTTATTCAATCAAATTTGGGGAATATTCCACCTTTACTGCAAAATATCTTGAGGGTTGAACTTCATCTTGCTTAATGAGCTGTTGAAAATTCATTGGATTTTTGCTGATGAAATGCCTCCCCCCTTGGGATAAATGTCGTCCCGACGTGATGAGGCATCCGGAAGAGTAGCTACGTGGCCAGGGAAGTAGGAGATTGAAAAATGAAATTCAGAAAGGAATTCAGCCCAGTGGGCTTGACGGCAAGTAAGAATTTTTGAAGACATGAAGTATTGAAGAGAACTGTGATCGGTGAGAGCTTCAAAAGGGGAAGAAAGAGACAGAAGAAAAGCCCTCCAGCGCTTGAGAGCCCAGACTATGCCAACGAGTTCCTTGTCATGAATCTCATAGCTGAGCTCAGCTGGTATAAGCTTGTGGCTGTCAAATGCAATGGGATGTTTTCCTGAGTTAGAAACATGACTCAGTACAGCACCCAAAGCATAATTGGTTGCATTGGTCTCTACAATGGTGTTCCAATCATCTTGATGATAACTGACATACATCCAAAGATACTGTTCTTGTATCTGATTTACCCTCTCTGTCTGTCCATCAGTTTCTTGATGGTAAGCAGTTGAAAGATCTCTTGAAATCTTTACCTTCTGACAAACATCAGTCCAGAAGGAAGAAACAAGAAGAGGACCTCTATCACTGAAAATTCTTGAAGGAAGGCCATGCTTTCAAAAGATATTCTTGATGAATAAATGGGCCAAATCTAGTGAAGTGATTGGAGACATTGTTAAAATAGAAACTTCAATCTTTGAGAACTTGTCCACTATGACTAAAATTGAATCAAAGGAATTGGACAGTGGTAGTTGAGTGATGAAATCCACTGAAAGAAAAGGGGAGTGATATTTCCACGCCTTAACCTAAAACTTATGCCTACGCCTACGCATAAAATTGTGGATTCAGATACGCCTTCACGCCTTTCATGAATGTAGTTTGCTAAATCCACGCATCCAAGTGATTACTAAATCCATGCCAAATAAGATTTTTATAAGATGTTTATCTCAGAAATTTGACAAAAAACTCTAAAATGAAAAAATTCTATATACAAGTGATCTGTCTACATTTGCGGAATAATTTTATTGATGAGGAATATACTCTTCTCCAATTTGAAGCTGATTGATGTGAATGTGCCCTGGGCCACTGCGGTGGCAATTCGGGAAGAGGTAATTTTCCTATCTCATGTTCATTGAAAATGATGAGTATCCAATGATTACCATTTATGTGACCTAGGGAGATTGGATGCATAATTGAAACTCCACATGGACTGCATAGGGTTGGAAGGAATGTTTGTGGTGGGAAGTTCTGCCAATCTGGATGGAAAAATACAAATGGACGCTTATATGTATTTGTCAATATTGGTCCATGATCCCATTTACTTAACCAGTTATCCTTTCTTGTAATAGCTGTAGCCATCAGATTATCTCTTATCTTATCCATTTCCACTGCTCCTCCCAATATTTGGTTGTAATAATTGCAATTCCTATCAATTTCTTCCATCAAATCTTGTCTCACTTCTCTCCAGCTCTTTTCCTTTTGTGGGCTTGAAAGTGACAATCCTTTTGCCACTGCATGGAATCCACAATTCCCATCTGCAGGAGGATTAAAATTTTTTTCAATGAACTTGTGCATGAAAGGTGGCTGTATCTGATGAATATAGAGAGTCTTTGAAAAGGAGGTTATTTTTCAGTTATTCATTTGCATATCAAATTTTATCCACTCACTGGTTCTTCCAAACAATTTGTGTTATTTCGGGGTCTCAAGTTTCTTTCCAATTTTCCTATAACATTTAATAGTTTTCTTTTTTTGGTGGTAGTTTTATCATCTTGGCTTGCCTCTTTTTGCATCAAATAGAACTTTTTCCCCCTCATAAATTGAGTGTTGGGACCGATAGTAGCTCTGTGCATCTTTTTAAGAAATCTTTTGTGATGATTCAGGATATCCTGCTCGATTTCAAACTTGGATGGAAGCCTTTTGGTAGACTTTACCCTTTTCCTTTTTAGTGATGGCCTACCACTAAAATTAAAGCCTTTTCAGGGTGACAAAGCTTAATGGTTGTGTATTGAAAGCTAAGTAGCTGCTGAATTCGCTTGATCAATTTTTTTTGTAATGGTATTTCGTGTTCATCAACTTCCTTTTCAATCTTTTCCATTTGTTGTTTCAAATTCCATTGTTAATTAGAATCATGGTCCTGTTAAACATGATTTTAGCATGACTACAATCACACATATCAGAAATAAGATGTCACTTACTTAAAGAGGATTATAAATTAGATTTCATTGTGGATGAAAATCTTCACTTCCAATGTAGCCTTTAGTATTAAGAAGTTTCTCAATTTCATGTGAGCAAGGAATCCCCATGCCATTAGTTAGTGTTTTGGAGCATGGCTGAAGATTTGGTTGGTGTTTGAGCTTTTGAAATTGGTCTTCAATAATTTTTATTGCTTTTATTGATATAGTGCCAAGTAGCTGCTTGAAAGGTGGGGAAACATCAGTCAATTTTTGAACTCTTTCTTTTCCCATAGTATGGTGGATATGTTTCAATTGAATATCAATTGCTGTTTTGAAATTTTGGAATACTGTAGAAAGCTCTCCATTAGAATTATTAATAAATGATTTTATGTAGGAGTGTGCAGATTCAACACGGGAGCTGGCTTGATTTCCTAGGTGAGGATGCTGGCTTGCCCAAGCAGTGACAAACTTTTTCTTGAATGGGAGTAGGTTGCTTGAGATATATGACCATGCTCCTGAGTAATCTTTTGACTTCTCTTTGATTTTTTCAAGATTGTCCTCATATTCCTCAGTTGACTTTGAACTGACCAGTAGGTTCCAGGATGTCTGATAATCCTTCCAATCATCCTCTTGAAAATATTTGCGACAATTTTGGATAAGGTTTTTGCTGATGTGCCATGTGCAATACTTATGGATTGAGCTAGGGAAGACCAATTCAATGGCCATCTTCAGAGCTGGCTCACAATCTGTGATAATAACCTTGGGAATTCTGGGTGGCTGAAATAACATTTTGGGTTCTTGAAGGGCCCATATGTATCCATCATCATTTTCCCGTTCCATGTAGCAAAAGGCTAATGAGAAGTTGTGTTCAGTTGCAGTTTGGGCAACCATGTGGAAAAGTGGCAAATTGTACTTGCATGTCCGGTAAGTGGCATCAATCAATATCACATGGTGGTTTATATGACCCAGTTCAATGGAGGCTGGGTGTGCAAAGAATAGGTTGGTAATATTTCCATTTATATTAATTTTATTACTATGAATCCAATTGCTCTCTTTCAGAAGACGTATTAGATATTCCAGTTGAGATTGACCATTCCTTTCCTTGATTGATAGATGTCCTTTGTAGTTATACAGAGTTCTGCTAGTGGTACAGGTATTTCCTTGGGAATAAAGCTGGCTTAAAATCTGATTAGGACAGAAATTTGCCTTCATCAATCCTTCAACTTGCACAAGGTCTTTTTCATTAAGCCGACAATGAATGGGATGTACTGATGGGGTTGTAGAGGGTGGATGATTGTGCTGAATTTCTAGTGGGACTAAAACCCAATAGCCAGATCTGGTGAGGTGAATTGTGTGAACTTCCTCAGAATTGATATCACCTTAATGGTAAGAACATAGTAAATACGTACAGTATATTTGATGACCTACTCAGAGCAGGAATAGAGCCTCTGAGCCTAAACTTGCATCCACATTTTTTGGTTGTTGACTGCCTCTGGGTAGGTCCTTTAAGTTTTATATATTCACCATATTGGTCACATGCCAAGTAAATGTTCTTCCCTTGGTGAGAATTTTTCTTTGTTAATGCATAGCCATGACTTTTAGCCCACTTTTGTGCAAACTGGATGAGGGTATCTACATCATTGAACCTTGCAAGTGGAGGTGGTTCTAATTTCACTATATAGTTATTCAAATCAGTAAAAGTGTAGTGGATGAATGGAAATATATGTAAGCTTACGTCCAGTGGAGTGATCATATTTATCTGGGTTGGTAATGAGAGGGAATTGTTCATTAGGGACTGAAAAAGCAGGTGTGCAATGAGTAGTGGCCTGTATAGATGATTTTATTTCCTCAATATCACCTTTAAGCTGAGTTGTCCCAGATTCATGAAGATTCATAGCTTCAATGGGCTGTAATGATTCCATTCTAGAGGTCAAGCATTCAGGTGGTGGAAGGTTGTGGGGCTTCAAGGTTTCCCCAGGTGTTACTATAGTATTTTGAGAAGGATATGAGCACTCTGAGTCATTATAATGGACTGGATGGGTATAAAATTGGGAGTAATCAGGCTCAAAGTGAAAGATAGGGGACATAAAGGGGTAGATGACAAAAATATTTGAAACAATTGATGTGTTTAAGAAATAGAGGTCTAAAAATGATTTTTGGTGGAATATAGATTGATATGAATAGCTTAACAGTCTTGTAATAATGGTGGAATTTATATATTTTGTAAAAGAGGAACACCTTTCCAATTCTTTCACACTAATATTGGCAACTTGTGGTTAGAGTGAGAATGATTTGGCAATAGAATTTTCGAGAAAATTGTGATTATTAATGATTTGAATTAAGATTTATTTGGTCTTTTCAATTGAATCAACCAACATCTGGATATCAAAATAGAATCATACTAGAATGGATTGTGGGATAAAGTTCTATTCCAAGGGAGCTTTTGTTTGACTCTTTCAGGGAACAATCAAAGATTGATTTCTGAACACATCAAAATATACTTGGAACATTTTTGAAGTATTCAAATAGCTGTATATATTTCTCAAATGGATCCTTGATTGATGTGGCAACTCCGAACAGGAAGATGAATTTGGTGACAGGTGTACAATTTCAGTCTAATCACAGCTCTCATTAGGTTTCAGTCTGTAAGGGGAGCAAATACAAAGCTCCCCTCAGGTCTTGTTATGTGTGGTACTATTTTTCATTATTTATTCTCATATGAATTAGAAGCTTCTAGAACAAGAAATTCGATAACCACATTCTGGCCCTCTTTGTCTCCTCATTGAGTTTATAAAAGGGATTCTCATTGTAATTTGTAGCCTTTAACTACAACCCTTTCTTATAATTTCATAAAGATACTTCCCTTCCAAGCACATATACAATATTTATCTACTATTAGTCGTTTTTGTCTCTATGGATGCCAATACTACTAACACCTCTGATATGGGTCCTCAAAAGCAATTCAATTCTCCCAAATCTTCTGATATGGAGTGCTCATCAAGTGAAAGTATCATTGAAATTAGTACAGCCATCCCAAATCCACCTCCAGAATTGCCAGAAGTTATGTTTTTTTGAATGGAACTTACTTCTGAACAAATCAGTCTTATCAGTATCTCAATTAATCAGAAATAATGCACGAAAGCAACATAGAGGCACCCCATGCTCATTGGGCTTCCTCCACTGAAATATCTACTGAGGTGCTTTTTGGGGCTGAAATAGAAGTGATTACAAAGGAACAGTTCTTGAACAATTCATCACAAATAGCCCCAAGATTGGAAGGAATGTCCAAAGATGCACGTATTCCTCAATATGTACGAGAGAAGCTCCAGGAGGCTAGAGAACTGCTGGTTGCTGATATCGATCGTATGTATAAAAAATTGTTATCTCATATATTTCACATTCCACCCTAATTTCTTGGAATTATAACTTTAGGGGTCAAATTGGGCAATACACTACCTCCCGAATCACATGTTAAAATTGGTACAATGACAAACATTTCTTCAAAAAGGAAGTTTAAACCTTCAAAGAATCAAGCAAAAAAGAAAATTCGCCGAACTTTTCAATTGGCCCCTGAAGTTAATGAGGGGGAATCAGGGGCTCTTTGTCCTTCTGCTAATGAAAGTAACAATGGACATCCAATAAACATCACAAATGATCACCCTGTTGAAATTCCTGAGTTTGGAGGTGTAACCAATCATCATGAAAACATTGTTCCACGTCCAAATTTGGACACTCAGGAAGCAACTACTGTTCCCAATGAAAATATCGGTACAGAAACTCAAAGAACAGTGGCTGAGGATGAAATTGTATTGACCCAAACAAATTCTGACCCATCAATGGATTCAGCTGCTCGTTCACTAACTCTAACTCCAAGTCCTTCGTGCATGAAAATTATATTGGAAAATGAAAACAAATTTGATTACATTCTAATGTCATATCATGTATTCAAAAGGGAAGATTGGATCAAATTTAATTCGCTCATTCAAATGACCTTCATGAAGCGCAAATCACTTGTTCCAAAGGATGAACTTCCGACCAAGCTCCAATGTGGGATTCGCTACAAGAGTTGTAGGGACATTAGAATGAAAGAGTGGCTTGAAGAGCTCCATGCAGCTGGTAAACAGGCTTTCAGAAGTATATACATTGGTATCTCACTAATCTCATTTTTTCATAGGCTTAGATCTGTTTTCACCAATATCTGAGGAGCCGTTAATCTATGAGACGATTTGGAATATGTCATTATTTCAAAGCAACATGTCCATACTGGCAGGTATACCCAAGAGGCTTCATGCACTGTATCTATTGGTGCACAATCTTGTTCAACCAAGTCAACATCAAAAGCAGCAACTTGCCAACATTTTATTTGAAGCCATTGCACTTTATATGGATGATAAGAACCCTCCGGTTACATTCAATATTTCTGATTCAGCTTCCAGTGATTCTTTGTCTGTGGAAATTAGTGCTATGCGATATTTGGGCTCCTGTTTGAGTGTCAACAAGGTTCAACTTGTTCCACAAAGCAATGAAAGTCAAGAAGGTACTAGTATCACATCAAAGGGAATTTTAACACCAACTTTGACTGGCTTGGTTGATAATATCCTCCAGCTGATGATTGCATTTAATTGGGTGCGGGCACATACTAAGGTTGATTCGAAAACTACTCAGAAAATTGGAAAGCAATTGTTCAAGAGAGGAGTGGATCCTTTGCAAGAGCTGGTGACCATTCAAGATCAGATGAAGGCTGGAAGGCCATGCTACAATCTGATTGCAGCATTCCTTACAGGGGGTGTACGTGGACTTCTGGTGTGTTCAGCTGATTACCGCATTAGTTCAGCAAAAGGGACCCTTCAGCTTCTGGAAATTACATCAATGCTCAAGAGAAAAGAATCCTTGCCAGATGAAGATATTTGGAAGCGCACAAACAAGTATATATGTGAAATCCTTCATGAAAGCTTTTTCTCGAATCCTTCATCTTCACCAATCTGCCCCAGAAAATACTGCCTTGCAGAATATTTAGCATTGGATTTTAGTGAGGCTTGGCAAAAAAAACACCCTTTGGAGTCTAATTTAATCATGAACTTACCTAAAAAGGTGGGTATTGACAAACAAATTCAAAAGGTGTAGTAGAGTGTGTGTGTGTCATATTACTTATTATTACCTGTGACCTGTAATTCATCACTATTGAGTGCAGGATATGCTTACTGTGCAGAGTCATGACTTCGAACAGCTTTGTGCCAAGCTGCTTATAAGATTGTCCAGTGTGCTTTTGTCACCTGAGTGCAAAAAAAGTCACGGGTAACAAGTTGATGCCTCAAGTATCACAGTAGAGAATAATTGTGCTTACGGGAATTTAGTGTAAAAAGAGAAAGATATGAGAGAAGTGATTCCAGGGACCTTCTGAGGGGCTTGAACCCACAGAGCCTACCTGTTCCACCAAGGAAGAATGAGTTGGATTTGGTTTGCCAAAGCTATTGTCACCAACCACCCAGATTCACAACCCAGGTTACCCTGGGTGAGTCTGGCCAGCGCCCAGGCTTGAACATTCCACCTCTCAACCAGTTTGGGAGGCAGATGCTGTAACCATTAGGCACTACTGGCAAGCAGCTGACGCTGCGGCATGCGGCGTCGTCCTGACCCTCCTTGCAACAGTGCGTGAGCGTCGTCTCCCTCAACATCTCTGATTCGAATTTTCTTCCATTTCATTACTTTTTACCCAATTTTTTTTAACTATCAAAAGTTGATATTTAATTCCATTAATTTCAATCAAACTTTTTTTGATTTTTTTAAAAAATTCTTGTTTTTGAATACAACTTTTTTTAACCATCAAAATCAATTAATTCTTTCTAAATTACTTTTTTTTTGACCAACCAAATGGATCAAATGGAAGTCTGCGAGTGCCCTCAGTGCATCAAGTTTGACTTCACCAATGAAGATGGAAACAAAACTCAAGGTGTTCTTGTTTCTTGGAGGACCCATAATTGTCACTGGGCAAAAAACTGTCAATCTGACCAGCTCTTATCCAATCTCATCTCAAGAACCATACTATCAGATCCACTCAATTCAAATGATTGTCATGAACCACTGGAGCAACATCAAGAAGGTCCAAAGCTTGATCATTGTACTGAAAATAAATTTGTGGAATTGATTCGTAAGTGGATTTAATCTTTAATTTTAAATAAATAATTTATTATCTAACACTTTTGAATCCTTAGAACTTATTTTATGTTTTATTGCATGGCTATATGTCATTGGTGGTATGAGTCAAGAAAAATGTCAAATAGCTAGAAACTATCTGATACGTATAATTACTCTATAAAAAGAAGTAAATAACAGAAACTCTATTCAGCGTCAAATCCCAAAGGATGTGCGAACTGTCATTAAAAAACTCAATCTTACTCCGGAACTCAATCAATATGTTTGCTGTCCTAAGTGTTATTTCACATATGATATTGAAGCCGCCGCCCATCATTGTCAGTACAAAAACTTCCCAAACTCACCTCCATGTGGTGCAATGTTGTTTTGTCGAGCTCGTTTTATCAGGCCTCTCTATCATGGTAGGAGCATTTCAACACATTATTCTAGAGATCGCAGGTCCCAAAAAAAACAAAAGCCATCTTCAATTTATGTGACACAAGATTTTTCCAACTGGCTAAAATGGTTTGTTCCACAAAATGAAGATTCGATCCAAGACTGGAAAAACTCTTTTGTTACTACAAGTGACACTACTTACGATTATCAGCAATCACCAGCATGGGAAGCCCTTTACCCCAAATCACAACAAAATCAAAACCCCACGACACTAGAGCTAGCATTTAGTCTATTTACAGACTGGTTTAATCCACTTTCAAACAAGGCAGCAGGAAAGCAAGTATCACTTGGAGTCCTAGCCTTAAATTGCCTCAACCTACCTTCAACCAGTCGATGGAAAGTGAAAAACACGTTTATTTCAGGCCTTGTTCCAGAGCCTTCCCAACCAAATATGGTGACAATCAACAACATTTTAAGTGTTTTTATAAATGAAATGATCCAGCTGAACTCGGGTATTTTTGTTCAAACACCAAAATATCCTAATGGGCGCATGGTTGTTGTCCGTCTTGGCTGTTTAATTGGAGACTTAGTAGCTAACCACAAAGTCTCAGGGTTTGCTTCACATTCGGCCACACAGTTTTGTTCATGGTGCGAGTGTCCAAAGGCTGAAATTCAACAACTTAAACTGGGAAGACTCCGACAAAAACGTATTGTCAAAGACTACTCACTAGGATTCAAAGACCTAAAGAATGAGGCTGAACGCACCAGGATGGTCAAGAAAACCGGTATTAGGTGGTCAGAGCTAAATCAACTTGAATATTGGGATCCTGTGCAACAGATACCACTTGGTATCATGCACAACTGGTTTGAAGGAATACTTCAACACCATTTCCGAAGTCGGTGGAGGTGGGATTTTGAAAAAGTCGAAACAAACAAAACCCAAGGAACTGATAATGACTCAGAGGAGGATTGTGAAATGCAGGATGGTGATACTTCAGCACAAACAGGTCTGTCATGGGAACAAGGGCAAAAGATGATGTCGGCTTTGATGGATATTACTGTTCCCTTTGGAGTGACTCGCATCCCATTGTGGCTTGGACAGGCAAAAGAGGGTAAAGTAAAGGCCAGTGAATGGCAATCGCTTTTCTCAATCTATTTACCATTAGCAGCTATTGATACAATGGTTGGTGATATTCACAAGTTCTCAAATAAACCAAGTGAAGCTACCAATACCCTTCTACTCATTGACAACCTTTGTGCATTGGTGGCATGCACACATATTTTGGAAGCCCGATCAATCACAAATTCACATTGTTTACAGTTTACGACGGAATACAAGAATTCTTGTGAAACATCAAAAAAACTATTTCAAGGTTATGTGATCAACCCCAATCATCACTATTCCTTGCATATTGAAATGCAGCTCAGGAGATGGGGCCCATTGATAGGACTTGCAGAGTTTTCTGGTGAGCGACTAAATGGGTTTCTTCAGCGAATTCCAACCTCTGGGCAAATTGGTAAGTCATTCAGCTACTTATTTAAATATGTTTGCTTATATGATTTTTTTCTCAAGGAAAATTTGGAGTAACAATAATGAAATCCTTTTGTCAATGGCAGCGGCTCATGGTTGATGAAGATTTGGATATAACCTCAACAAATAAAGCTAGTGACGAAGTGGATTTTGAGATGGATCACAACACATACATTCAGATTCTATCTTTTTTACAAATCAAAACACCAAACCTTTGTGATTACTCTCAATTACCACATCCAGAAGGTGCAAATGTTTTTCTCAACTATGCAAAGGAGAGGTCCACAATAAGTACAAAGGGTTATCTCATTGGTAAGGCAGAACCTAACAATATGATTCAATATAATTCCCCTCATCAGGTCCGATTTGGAACAGTGCTTCATATATTGAGTGTGATCAAAGAAGTTTCTAAAGATGAACTGCTGGTTGTCAAGCACCTGGACATAGCAAAGAGCGAATGGGAGGGTGAAAGATGGTTGAAAGGAGTGTTTGATAGGCTCTCAGTTGTGCATCTAAAACAAAGTGGACCAGTAGAAATAGTCCCGTCAAGTCTTGTTTTAGCTACATGTGCTTACCGAAAACTTCCAGCATGGACACTTGGTTGCAAAGATCCCAGTGTGCTATTGCATGTGATCAAGAAGGGAGGGAATTATGGTCATTCAAAAGGTATTATTGAAATTGTTTGAAATGTTTGATTACGCAATGAAGAAAAATGACCACTTTTTCCCCAACATGTATTTTTCCAGGAACCTGATTTCATGGTGAGACTAAAGAATATATTCACAGAGGATTGAGAATCCAAAACTATTTACACCTCAATTGTTTTTTTGATATTTAAAATCTATTCAGAGAATCAAGAATCCAAAAATATTTTCACCTCAAGTGTGTTTTTGATATCTAAAATCTATTCACAAATCACATACATCTAGCCCAAAATCAAACACAATTTGCACATAATATTGAGGAGAGACTATTTACACGTGATTATAAATCAAAAATCTAGGTAAGAATCATCCGATTCTCTTTGACTATTCACAACAGCATAATTAAATTGATTGAGCGGAGATTATTTTGGAAGAAATAAGAAAATAACAAACATAAAACAAAACCAATAACCCACTTTTGAATATTCTGAGCCAACGAATGCAATTGGCTAATTTGAAATAATTTTCTTCATTTCCATACATCGTCATAATAATTGTTCATTCTCCAATTACCCCTAGCTAACCTGGAATCCCAAGCATCCAACATGACCACATCTTTGCCATTGTTGATAGCAACATCGTTTTCCTCCTCTAAGAGCTCGGTTTCACCTTCGCCACTCTCAATGATCTCCTTTTCTAATAAATTGTTGTCCACATCACGTTCCCCAGTTGGTGCATCCAAATCAATACTATCGTCATCAAGACTACTTCAAACACTTTGACTTTCACTTTCGTCGGGGGTTCCGGGATTGATTTCATAATCTTTGATGGTGGACTCCCAGTATTTGTAGTTGAAAGAAAAATCTCCAAGTCTTTTGTCAGGATGTTCTTTGGATCCGGGAGGTAAGTTTTTGACAGGAACAAAGGCAACCTCAGATAAGTCAGCAGCTACTAATTTTTCTGAGTGATTCTTCTCATCAAACCATTCAGGTCGGTAAAAATCAATCGGAATGTTTTTAGGAGTTTTTTCAAAATCGGAAATGATTGGTTTCTTTGGCCTTCGACGAACTCGTTGATTTGCTCTGTGCCCCATCATGCGGTCAACTTCAGCCATTTTGCTATCAAGCCTTTGAAAGAATGCAGTTGCATTCTCAGATCGGTATGGAAGTGTTTTGATTATATAAAGCCCCGTTTTTGTATTATACTCATCATCACTATGGGCATTGACATCAGATGCAATGACTTGGTATCTTTTAGCGTATTTGTGTGCAACTAAAAACTTATAGCGACGATCACATAGCTATTTCAATACACAATATTGGTTAGTTTAATGCCTTTAATTAACTCTTAAGATTCTAGAGAAATCTTACTTGTTGTCTTGCACGCTGTACTACTTTCCTCTCCACATCTCGTGCATTCCATCCTTTCTCTTTATTTTCTTTTCTATAATTTTCAGCCAAAACATAATGGACATAGTGATCATATGCAGTACGAAGCAAACCAAGATCGTTACAGTAAGTAAGGTTTGCGCGCATGTACTGATAAGCACCACTGCAGGCAATTTGTCGAAAGTTCATTAATGCAACAATACAACAGGCCTTGTTGTACAGGGAGTCGGGTGCCTCTTCAAGATCTGGTGCCCAGATACGAATTCCTAGTTTGGCAAGCATTGCATGCACATATGTAATATAAAATTCTTGCATGTTGATGATGTTTTTACCTATTTTTCTTTTTCCAGAACGTGCATTGCGTAAAGTTTGGACTTGGGCTTCATTGATTAATTTAACACCTTGAGAGTTTTGTGCAACGCTTTGTACCTCTTCAACGCTTGAAAATCGCTGGTAGAATTCCTTCAGTAACTGTTTGTCTGGTGCCGATGGTATTGCTGCTGGTGTAAGCATCCCCCACAAGAGCTTAATGTGCACAAATAAAGCCTCCTGAATAAAATTTAAGAAAATCAGCTATTGGAAAAGAAAGTAGAATAACGAGCTCTCTAACCTTTGTATACTTGAAGTCTGGGGGAGCATCTCGCATAAGCATTTGGATTGGATTGCGCTTCACTGACTGTGTGTGATGGGGTGTAGGAGTTTGAGTCCTTCTGGTTTTCTCCAAAGGTTTTTCTCTACTGCTTCTTGGTAATGAACAATTGGCCGTATTATCTTGCAAAGGAATACTGCGGCCTTTCCCTTTGTTGTTGCTGCTCCCCCAAGGGTTATTTTGTTCTTCATCTTCATCTTCTGCTTGTTGCATTAATTGTGCAATTAGTTGATCACGTTGAGAAAGTGCATTTTTCATTTGTTCAAGTGCATCCTGACCCGATGAGCTTCCTGCAATAGGTTGATCGTAAGGGTTATTATTTGGAAAGCTCATTCTGTTTTAAGAAGCAATTCAAAGAATTAATTATACGGAAGTAATCAAAAGAAAATAATGACAGTTGGGCTACAAATAGATAAAATATTTTGTTGGATCAATGGAGAAAGCTAAAGGTTCAAGAATTTGATTTTCTTGAATAAGGTTAAAAAAGACAAGCAAAAAAATTTATCAAACTCAATTAAAAAAGATAAGAGCTAACTCAAGGGTAATCAGCGAAGAATGTTGTATTGTAAATTGATAAAAAGAAGCCAAGCCAGTAGCTACTATGAGGAAATCAATAAAGAAAGCTGGTGCTCAAATCAATTGAACAAATTTTACAGAAAGTTTTCGAAAAAAATAAATGAGGATTTAGAATCGGGGGATGCGAAGAAATAGAAGTTATCATGCTTTACTTAAGACAACTGAGAAGTGTCTAAACCACTTCTGGAGTGAAAGGAATTAACGAATAATGAAGCCTTTATTAAGAATTCCTTAGTAAACGCTTGAGCCAACCGGGCTGTTTAACAGACAAAGTTTCTTGCAGACTCACCAATTTTGTTCAAAATATATTAGCTGAATCTTGAGTTATTGATTTTATTAAAAATTGAATGGGGACTGATCTTTTTATAAAGGTTTTTCTTTCCAAATGCTTAGAAACTTATCATTTGTCTAAGGGGATTTTCCCTTCCATTGAAGCGCATTGGTTTAATTTCAAGTGCTTGAGTGTACACATTGAAATATTAGAACAAAAACTCTTTCAAGGGCAACACTTATGCCTTAGTTAATCCAATAAATTATACAGTGTAGTAGTTTACTTCATTTAGATCAAAGTTTGTCTCAGAACTGAAAAAGGGTTCTTTTGTAGTTTATATTCTGGGAAAGTAGGTTAAAGATGTTGAAACCTTAGCAGGGTCAGGACAACGCCGCATGCCGCAGCATCAGGTGCTTGCCAGTTGTGAGGTCATTCACATCACATTGATTTTAGTTGGTCCTTTCAGCTCCAAATAACCTCCCCCACACACCTTTTTCATTTTTAATTTAATCACTCAAACCTAACCTTTTCAAAATTAATAATATATTTTTCTTAAATATAAAATAATCCTCTCAACCAAAAACTTGTAATCAATACACTGAAGTAAGTTTTTTTTTTTAATTTTCAATTTAACAATATTTTCTTTTTATTTTATTGTTTTTCTTTAAAAAAAAACATTTTTCTTTTTTTTTAAAAATTTTATTTTTTAATATTTAAATTATATTTCATATATTTTTATTTATTTTGATCGCTGGGGCTCTTACAGCCCCAGCAATCCAAACATAATAAAAAAAAAAACATTTTTTTTTTTTTAAAATTTTATTTTTTAATATTTAAATTTTATTTAATTTTTCTCTATTTAATTTGATCAATCAAAAAAAAATAAAAATAAAAACATTCTTTTTTTATTTTTTAAGATTTTATTTATATTTTATTTTCTTTTATTTAAAATGCTTGCTGGGGCTCTTACAGCCCCAGCAATATTAAAAAATAAAAAAAAAAACATATTTTTTTTTTATTTTGTAATATTTAATTTTAATTTTAATTTTTTTATTTAAATTGCTTGATGAAAAAAAAACATTTTTTTTTTATTTTTTAATATTTAATTTTGTATTTTTTTTTTTATTTTGAAAAAAAAACTTTCAATTTTTTTTTTAAATTTTATTTTTTTTTATTTAAATTGGTCACTCCCAGCGATCAAAAAAAGATTAAAAAAAATGATTTTTTTTTATTTTTATTTTTTATTTAAATTGCTTTCTGGGGCTCTTACAGCCCCAGCAATCCAAAAAAAAAAATCTTATTTTTTATTTTTTAATATTTAATTTTTTTATTTATTTTGATTACAATCAAAAATTTTGAAAAAAAAATTTATTTAAAAGAAAAATCATTTTTTTTACTTCTTAATTATTTTTTCAATAATTTAAGCTGCAGCAACAACGATTTTTTTTAAAAATAAATATTTTTGATTTTTATTTTATTATTATTTTTTTGATTTAATTTCCAAAAAAAATACCTTTGGTTTTTTTTTGTTAAATTTTATTTTTTTGGATGTTTTGGTGTTAATTCAACCGTAAACTCTGATTTGTTTAAAATAAAAAATTTAAATTTATATTTACTAATTTTTTTTCAATTTTGTTACAACAATTATTTTTAAAAAAAAAACTTATTTGTTTTTTCTATTAAAATTTACGCAACCATGATTTTTATTTACTTATTTTGCTTTTTTTTAATAAAAATCATTCTAGGGGAAAGCCTCACCTGTCGCTTCTTGCTTTTTCACCAATCATGAATCAACAGTCACCATACCAACTCATTGAGCTCCCAAAATGTATGGAGTCACTTAATGATGAAGAAAAACATTTCATGGGAAGGATTATTTCACCAGTTGTAAATGATTTTTCTTCATCAATTAGTGACTCAATGCATCCAAAAACCCTTCAAAACTCAAGCTTACACAGCACAAACGGAAAGGATGAGTCATTTTTGAAATCTGAGGATCATTCCATGGGAAGGACTATTTCACCAGCTGTGAATGATCCCCCCTTATCCAAAAATGACTCATATCTAAATAAGAAATCTAATCATTCACATAGAAGATTTCAAATTGCACGAAAATTACTCACCCAAATTTTGGACCATGCATCAAGAAGCAGAGGTGAATTCAGTACAGTTCCAGTTAAGTTCAAGCCAAATAGAATAAATAAGCTTTTATTACCTTCCATAAATGAAACACCAAATCCTTCAGTTGTTTTAAATTCAAAAAATCACGAGCCCCTCTTCATTTATCACTTGCATCCATTTCATATTCCTTCTTCAACTTTTACTTCATTAAATCAATTAATAATATCAATTTACAAATTAGCCCAAAATCGTCCTCATATTAAATCCAATAGTGATCTTATTGATGGTCATATGAAAGGAGTTGGATTTCGCTGTGGAAGTGATAGTGGTAAATCCTTAGGTGAGTCTTTAGAAAATTATATTCAAGTTTTTTTGTTAATTTTATTCTCCTTTTACTAGGTGTTTATGCCAGGAAGACCACAATGAATCCAGAAGTATTAGATGCAGATAATGAAGAATGGATGACCCTTTCTCAGTTTGAAAATTTTGTTTCCTCCCGCATCAAGCTTCTTTCTATGTCTGCTGCCCGTGAGAATAATGAAATCATGCAAGAAGCCCAGCTACCTGAATGGCATGAAGGTGAATGGAATCCAATGTTCCACCAAAAGTTACGGTCTTTCTCCAATGTAATCATAACAACAAATGGTTTTCATAATCGTGTTCATAGAGATGAAAAGGACATGAATACTTGGACTTATGGTTTGTTCACATTCTTTGACAAATCAGCCATAAAACCAATTCCATCTCTCATCCGCTCCTGTGGCTATGGCCTCTCATTTCCTGAATACTCCACACTTTTGGATTTTTCTCGCAAACAAGGTATTATTGAGCTTCTCTGGAAAACTTCGACAACTTTTCACCAGACCACTCAGCCACCTCCTATTTTTGATGAACTTCCCACCATAACTCACTTTGGCTGTTCTTTCCAAATCAACTCCAAGCTATATTCAAGAGCTAAAAGCCTTATATGTATGGATCCAATAACCCAAGAAGAGAAGACATATGGACATCAAGAAAGGATTCAAAATGAAAAGCAAAGACATCAACAGAAAAAAATGAAGCTTTCAAAGATATAAATTTCTTGTAATTTTCCATTTCTTTTGATGTAGCTTTTCAACCTTAGACTAGGATACTTATGCATGAAATGGGATGGTTGATGCAAACTTGAGTACATATTTTCCTTTGGTGACTTTCTTGAAATATATGTCCTTAAGTATCCTTAGGAATTTGCTTCATGTATTCTGTTCGAAGTCAGGACTTCGAATAGAAAGATTTTTCTCATTCAGAGCTTGATACAATTATATTGACATATCCAAGAATAAATTTCCTAGCCTCTCCAAATTGAGGTCTTTTTTTCAAACAATCTTTTATTTAATGTTGCATGTTTCTATTTAAAATACAAATAGTAACTGCAAACCACAAGCTGGCCTGATTAGTATCAAAATTACTTTAGTATATATTCTTGCTCTCCAGTTCATTGCATTTACCATTCATTCCTGTCAAGATCAAACTGAATCTTTTTTGGAAATATGGATTCTTCCAAGCCATATTGCCTTGGTATATTGAAAACCCATGTATGCCTCACTAATCCTATTCAGAAACCTTTTCCTCCGGATGATTGGATTTTCTTATGTCATACAAGTCAAAATTTATTCTTGTATACACGACATCAAAGAGAAGCTTGTGGTAGCCTTCCTCTGGATGTCACCTCTGCACTTGTACCATTATTGGGTGACCCCAATTTCTTCATATCCTGTGGTCCTTCTGGCATGTGGCACACCAATATAGAGAAAAACCCCAACCAGAAAGTATTCATTGAAAGATTTCTTGAGTTTAACCTTTACAACAAGAAAAACATCACTATTCCAATAGTAATGTTTATTTTTTTGTTTTCCTCAGCAAGCATTGATATATTTGACCTCATTAGGCAGAATTCAATATTAATTCACCAACCATCCACATACAACAGCTTGGAACATTGTGGGTGTTCACTTATCTCACACCTGGAGCCCAAGCCTGTTATCTCTTCTCAGAACGTATTGTTGTCACCTGAGCTGCACTCACAGCTCCTGAAGATTCCAAGTGGGAATGACCTTCCACAAATCTGATCCGTAATACCATTCCTAAAATCATCACTCAAGCCTCATCAAAAGCAAGGATTAGCATTTCTCCTAGATAGAGAAGCCCCAAATGGAAAATCGGCAAATTCTCTGTGGTTAAGTAAACCATCATCCTCATCTACAAGAATAAATTCGATACATAGAATCACAAAGAAGCAAGTAAATAACCTTGAAGACACCTTCAGCCATACTCCCTTGGGCTGTCTGCTTGCGGATGACATGGGACTAGGGAAATCAATTCAGTGCATATCACTCATATGTATGACTCTTGAAGATTACAAAAGAGATATTCCACCATCAATTCACTTTAGTAATAAAAAAAAAAAACACTCCACACTCATAATATGCTTACCTTGTTTGATAAAGAATTGGGAAGATGAATTAAAATTACATACAGACATATCCCAACTAAAGATTGTCACCTATCATGGGAAGAAAAGAAAGGAGATTGGACTGAAAAAATGGTCTGAAGCTGATATGGTAATATCCAGCTATCATTTGTTAGCTCATGAGTTTGGTAAGCCTAATAATATAGAAAACTCTTGGATTTACCATAGTGAATGGTACCGAGTTGTCTTAGATGAGGCCCAGTGAATTTTTCAAATTATTATTTATAAATTGTGGAATTCTGATGAATGATATATAATTAAATTGACATACCTAGTCAGATAAGAAGTCAGGAGTCAACTTTCTTCAAAGCAATTGGGGCAATACAAACATCCAGACGCATTTGCCTGACAGGAACCCCTCTTCAAAACAGTATAAATGACTTAATGAGCCTAACCACCTTCATTACAGCACCTCAAAGTGAAAAACAAGAGAATTGGTTACCAAATATATTGGAAGAGCTCAAAAAAGGAAATTATAGCCCCCTTCAGTTATGCCTGAGGCATCTTTGTCTACAAAGAAACAAGGACCACATTTTAAATGATCTACCTGAAATTAATCATGATTATATCCATGAACCTCTCTCAGATTGGACGTTAGATAGATATAATGATATTTACAAAGAGTTCATATCATCATCTAATCAAGGCCCAGAAATGTTCTTCAAGTATATAAAAAAGCTTGGCCTTTGTTGCAATCATCACTTGCTTAGTGAAAGTATATATGACATTGAAGGTATAATCTCACCATATGGGACAAAGATAGAAGGGGGGTTTTTAATAGTACCATAACAGAACATGTTGATGTCAAAACATGTCTACAAAGCGCTAAAATTCAGAGGCTCCTGAAAATTCTTTTATCACGCCGAAACATTAAAAATTCAACCCCAAAATCAGTGATTTTTTCACAGTTTACAACATTTCTTGATTTGTAAGCTTGGTTATTTCCCTTATTTTGTATATTAAACTTCTGCTTTGTACCTTTCCTTTGATAATTATGAAGCTTTTGATTGACAATTATTTGTGATAAACTGGTAGGATTGGAATTGTCTTAGAAAACAATAAGATCATTTTTACATGTGTTGATGGAACAATAGGCCAAGCTACACACGAAGCAGAACTTAAGAAATTCAAGGAAAACAGCAATGTAGAAGTACTTGTGGCTTCAATAGGGGCTGCAGGGGCTGGTCTGAATATAACTTGTGCAGATTTGGTATTTATAATGGTATGAATTATGACTATATGACCATGAGGCAATATTTTAATATAATCTATATATCTAATATATGTCTAGGAGCCTCATTGGAATCCAGCTGCTGAAGATCAAGCTATTGATTGTCTACATTGTATTGGACAAAGGAAAAATGTAATGGCATACTATTTTATATCACCTGATACAGTGGAGATAAACATGCAAAGGGTATGTTCATTCATAAGAAGTTTTATTTAATGAAAAATTTAGAACCGCTTATTTTATATTTATGAATTACATGTACAACAGAGGAAGCGTACTTTGGCAAGGTGTTTACATTTTTAATCATTCAAATCACTGATTGGATTTTATTTTCCTGTCCTTATGGTGGTTATTTTTTTCATGTAAGAACAACTTTAGCAAGTACTTTGAAATATGCTGAGCTATCAAAACTTTTCTTAGAGACTCAGATGAACATCAAAATTGAAAGTGGGTAACTGTGAAACTATAGTTCTTTTGGATTAAAAAAAATGGGGGCGTGGATTTAGTAATCACTTGGATGCATGGATTTAGCAAACTACATCTATGAAAGGCGTGAAGGCATATCTGAATCCACAATTTTATGCGTAGGCGTAGGCGTAAGTTTTAGGTTAAGGCGTGGAAATATCACTCCCCAAAGAAAAAGTGAAGGACCATTTGGAATTGGAAGAGGTTTGAGGAATCCAAACTTCTTGTGATGAATATTCTTGTTTCTTGAACACTTTTGACAGGATGAGACATAATCCTTGATGAATTGAGTCATGCTGGGCCAGTGGAAATCCTGCCCGTCAAGTTTGAGAGTGTTCTCTTGGCCAGGGTGTCCAGCTAGAGGAGAGTCATGATACTTTTGAAGGATGCTGAGTTGAGCTATGGGGTCATTTGGGACCACCACCTGATGTTTGAAGAGCAGAAGGTGGGACAAGGAATCAAGAGAGTAATCCTGAACAGATTTACCTTTGCTCAATTATTGAAGGATACTTATGTACTGAGAATCTTGCCATAACTTCTTCTGAATTGATTCAATCAAATCTGAAAAAGATTCCACCTTTACTGCAAAATATCTTGAGGGTTGAACTTCATCTTGCTTAATGAGTTGTTGAAAATTCATTGGATTATTGCTGCTTAAATCCTTCCCCCTTGCTGGATAAACGCCATCCCAACGTGATAAGGCATCCAGAAGAGTAGCTAGGCGGCCAGGGCGGTAAGTGATTGAAAAATGAAATTCAGAAAGGAATTCAGCCCAGTGGGCTTGACGGCGAGGAAGAACTTTTGAAGACATGAAGTATTGAAGCGAACTGGGATCAGTGAGAGCTTCAAAAGGGGAAGAAAGAGACAGAAGAAAAGCCCTCCAGCGCTTCAGAGCCCAGACTATGCCAAAGAGTGCCTTTTCATGGATCTCATAGATGAGCTCAGCTGGTATAAGCTTGTGGCTGTTGAATGCAATGGGATGTTCTCCTGAGTCAGAAACATGACTCAGTACAGCACCCAAGGCATAATTGGGTGCATCAGTCTCTACAATGGTGTTCCAATCATCTTGATGATAACTGACATACATCCAAAGATACTTTTCTAGTATCTGATTTACTCTCTCTGTCTGTCCATCAGTTTCTCAACGGTAAGCAGTTGAAAGATCTCTTGAAATCTTGACCTTCTGACAAAGATTGGTCCAAAAGGAAGAAACAAAATAAAGACTTCTATCACTTACAATGCTTGAAGGAAGGCCATTCTTTGAAAAGATATTCTTGATGAATAAATGGGCCAAATCTAGTGAAGTGATTGGAGACATTGTTGGAATAGAAACTTCCATTTTTGAGAACCTGTCCACCATGACTAAGATTGAATCAAAGGAATTGGACAGAGGTAGTTGAGTCCATTTTTGAGAACCTGTCCACTATGACTAAGATTGAATCAAAGGAATCGG
Organism: Austropuccinia psidii; assembly: GCA_023105745.1. Taxonomy (NCBI): domain Eukaryota; kingdom Fungi; phylum Basidiomycota; class Pucciniomycetes; order Pucciniales; family Sphaerophragmiaceae; genus Austropuccinia; species Austropuccinia psidii. The sequence continues at coordinate 43,153,645 of JALGQZ010000009.1, forward strand.
ACAGAGGTAGTTGAGTCCATTTTTGAGAACCTGTCCACTATGACTAAGATTTAATCAAAGGAATTGGACAGAGGTAGCTGAGTGATCAAATCCATTGAAAGAAAAATCCAAGGACCATTTGGAATTGGAAGAGGTTTGAGGAATCCAAACTTCTTATGATGAATATTCTTGTTTCTTGAACACTGTTGACAGGATGAGACATAATCCTTGATGAATTGAGTCATGCTGGGCCAGTGGAAATCCCGCTTGACAAGTTTGAGAGTCTTCTCTTGGCCAGGGTGTCCAGCTAGAGGAGAATAATGATGCTTTTTAAGGATGCTGAGTCTAATTGTGTTGTCATTTGGGACCACCACCTGATCTTTGAAGAGCAGAAGTTGGGACAAGGAATCAAGAGAGTAATCTTGAACAGATTTACCTTTGCTGAATTCTTGAAGGATACTTATGTACTGAGAATGTTGCCATAACTTCTTCTCAATTGATTCAATCAAATCTCAAAAATATCTCACCTTGACTGCAAAATATCTTGAGGGTTGAACTTCATCTTGCTTAATGAGTTGTTAAAAATTCATTGGATTCCTGCTGATGAAATCCTCCCCCCTCTCTGGATTACCGTTCTCCCGACGTGATAAGGCATCTGGAATAGTAGCTAGGCAGCCAGGGCAGTAAATAATTGAGAAATTAAATTCAGAAAGGAATTCAGCCCAGCGGGCTTGACGCCCAGTGAGTACTTTTGAAGACATGAAGTATTGAAGAGACGAATGATTGGTGAGAACTTCAAAAGGTGAGGAAAGAGAAAGAAGAAAACCTCTCCAGTTCTTGAGAGCCCAGACTATGCAAAGGAGTTGCTTGCCATTAATCTCATAGTTGAGCTCTGCTAGAATACGCTGGTAGCTGCTGAATGCATTGGGATGTTTTCCTGACTCAGTACAGCACCCAAGGCATAATCGGATGCATCGGTCTCTACAATGGTGGGTAGAGAAGGATTGGAGCAGTGGTGAAACTGACTGAGAGCTTCCTCATTGAGGGGGAAACAGGAATCTTTCTTGAGGAAACTGGTGATTGAACTGATATTCTTTGAATAATTCTTGATGAAACGGCGGTAGGAATTGGCAAATCCAAGGAATGATTGAAGAGCTTTGAGGTTTCTTGGAGGAGGCCAGTTGAGAATATGCTGAAATTTTGCTTGGTTCATCTTGAGGCCTTCAGAAGAAACAAAATAACCAAGATACTCTACACTAGAAACATGAAAAAGGCATGTTGAAGCCTTAGCAAAAAGGTTATTGGCTCTGAGTCTGGAAAGAACAGTGGACACATGAGTAACATGTTCTTCCTCAAATTGGGAAAAGACCATGAGGTCATCCAAATAAACCACAACATAAACATCAAGAAGATCTTGGAAGATATCATTGACAAGATTTTGAAAGGAGGCAGGAGAATTGGTGAGCCCAAAAGGCATAACCAAGTACTCAAAACAGCCACATTTAGTTCTAAAAGCTGTCAAATGTTCATCACCCTCCTTAATTCTGAGCAGGTTATATGCACCATGCAAATCAATCTTGGAGAAGATAGAAGAAACATTAAAGACATTAAGGAGCTGATTCATAGGAGGAACAGGATACTTGTTCTTCCTAGTCACAGCATTAAGTTTGTGGTAATCAACACACAAACCGAGGGCACCATCTTTCTTTTTCACAAAGAGGACAGGTGCTCCTGTTGAGGAAGAGGTTGGCCATATGAAACCTTTCTCTAAATTCTCTGAAATGTAGGCCCTGACTGTATCTGACTCTTGGTTTGATAAAGAGAAGATCACCCCAACTGGAGGTAGAGACCCCTCCAGCTCAATATGATGATCACAGGCCCGGTGAGGAGGAAGTTTTTCTGCTTTCACCTTGGAGAATACATCCAAATATTGGTGATAGACAGAAGGGAAAACCTTCAACCCAGCTTCTACTTCTTCTGGCTCTTCCTCTTCATCCCACAACTCCTCCAGGGAGTCATGATAGGATGAAGGAGGAAGGTCCATATTCCCAAAAAAGAGGTGAAGTGAAGATACAGAATTATCTTCTCCAACATCTTGAATCTCTTTGAAGACTTCATCTCTAGAGGATTGTAATGACGGATGGGAATTAAGGGAAGGAATATAGACAGAAGATGGAAATGATGGTGTTCTAGAATCACCAACCAGAGCTGCACATGATTTGGCAGAAGATAATTCATTACTGAAAGATTTTGAAGGATCATAATAGTCCTTTTGATCAGAATTAAAGGTGATCATCCCTCTCCTCCAATCAACAGAAGGATTAAAATGATTAAGAAAGTCAAAGCCCAATATGAGGTCTTCTCCCTTGGGAGTATTAATGACTAAAAGGTCACATTCAAAGCTTGGGAAGGAAGGGAGCTCAACCATATATTTAGTATGGTGAGTCACAAATAAGGAAGGGGGCTCAGAGTAGTCCAAAACAATAAGAGGAATCTTCTCTGGGAGTTCTGACATGGTCAATGAGTACTTGTGAACAAACTGCTTTGCAATTAATGAGTTGGTAGCACCAGAATCAATGAGAATACTGTAAAACACATTAGGAAGAGAAGAAAATACAAAAAACTTTAGAGAATTCTTGACAGCAGTATTCAAAATGCAGAATTGTGCTCTGGAAGGAAAGAAGTGAAGACCATTGAACACAACATGATCTTCACTCAGGCTTTTCCCTTGCTGGGAAAATAGCCGGAGGATTGGGTAAGCTTGTTTTGAGGCCTTTTGAAACAGGACTAAAGACTATGCTTCCCACCACAATAGGTACATAAGCCCTCCTTGATTTGTCTTTCTTTTTCTGAATTCATTAACTTGAAGTATTTATTCAACAGAGAAGAATTGGGCTTTTCCCTCTTTTGAAAATTCTTCTTCTTCTTATGACTTGAGCTTGAATAATTTTGAAGATGAGAAGAAATTGACTTTGAGGCTTCAGGATTCTTCTCTTGATGATTATTCTTCCCCTTTTTCCTCTCATGGTACCTGGTATCAAGCTCCAGGGTAATATCCATTAAGTCTTGACAATAATCAATATTTGAAGGATGGGAGGCCAATTGATCCAGAATCCTGGAGGCCAACCCTCTCATGAAATGATAAATGAGAGCCCTTTCACCCCAATCCCTGATTCTTGACACTAAGCTCCTAAAATCAGAAATGTATAAAGATACATGCCCACCTTCTTTCATTTTCAAATAATCCAGCTCTACTTTATCTTTTCTGACTTCATTCAGGTCACCAAATAAAGTGAAGAGTTGAGATTCAAATAATTTTCAAGAATTGAGAAGGTAGCTTGGAAAGATAAGGCTCAATCCATTTTTCAGCTTTGCCAATAAGAAATGAAGTGGCATAAAGAACTTTCTTTCTGTATTGAGAGAAATTTGCCGGATCAGTATGAAAAATTAGTTGACAATACTGGATAAAGCTTCTGACTTTGAAGGGCTGAGTCCCATAAAGGAATTCTGGTGCCTTCATAGATGGAGTATTGAAGGCTGGTGGTCTTGATGATTCAGAAGAAGAAGCTGCTTGAAGATTGGCCATAATTTGAGTCATCTGCTGCATAATGGCCAATAAAGATGGTTCAGATTGATGAAAGACAGGCTGATCAGGCTGGGCTAGATTTGGTCTTCCGGTACCTTGAGGTGCCCCCACAGGAGCAGGAGCATCCTCAGTACCATCAGACTCTTCCTTTTCCACCGAATTCTCCTCCTCCTCTTCATCATCTTCACCTGGAACCTTGAGACTGGTTCTTTAAAGTCCTGGAAATCCGGTAACTACTCCTGAAAATGAGTTTTATCTCCTTTTCCATCTTCCTTCCTCCCTGGATGGTGCTGCTCCTTCAATAATAGTTCCTCTGTCTAATTGGGCCCTCAGTTGAGGAACCTCTGGGGTGCCATCACAAGGATCTCTTGGGGTTGGAGTAAGAACAGCTTGTGTTCTGGCCTGAGATCTGGTCTGCCTTGCACGAGGTGAATGTTGGATGGGCATTATTTCAGGAATAAAAATGAATTAACATGAATGAAAAATAATAATGATCAAAATTTAACTGGATAACTTGAGACAATCAAAAGTGACAGCTTGAAGTCAATTCAAATTAAATCTTGAAGTGAAAATAATGAATCAAATAAGAGTCTTCAAGTACGTCAATCAATAAAGTATCAAATGAAGTCTTGAAGTGAATAATTATTCAATCAAATCAATCAAAATCAATTTCTTTCAGAAAATCAGTCAATCAAATGAATTCTTGAATCAAAATTGATTTATGTCAAAATCCTTGATGTCAGTAATCAGCAAAATCAATGAAATCTTCAGGTCAATTAATTTTTTGGAAGTCAATGTAAATTATGTAGAATCAATCAATCAATCAATATAAAGTGAATGCTTCCTGAAAAATCAAAATTCTTGAAGAAATAATCAAAATGAATCTTGATTTGAAGAAGGTGTCTGAATTAATCTGATGAGCAATTTGAGGTTTAAAATAAAAAGATGCCTGAATTATGACTAAAATGAGATTTTATGATTTGAAATCAAGAGTTAAAGGAAGATGAATAAAAGTCAAATAAAAATGGGTGAATTATCAATTTTCAAGAATGAAGAATGAATGAGAGAAAATTGAGAAGTGACAAAGAATCATTAAGTTCATAAGCGTTAAAGAGTCATAATCTTGATGAATGGAAGAATGAATGAACAGAATGAAAAGAAATTATGAGTTAATTAATATAATGTCACAGGGGCTTTTGGACAGAAAACAATAGTGGCCTGGCACTCAGGAATCAAGAACTTGCTTGGAAGGCTTCAAAAGGATGAAAGAGGTAAACTAGAATGAATTTCTTTAAGAAGAATAAGGAAAAGTATGTCAAGTATAAGAAAGAGTAAGTGAAGCCAATGGCCAGAAAAATAAGGAGGCCAAAAGCCAAGAAGCCAACCAAGTGAATCCCCAATTCACTTTTTCAACCTTCCAGAAAAGGAAATGGAATTAGTAAAGGATATGACCACCAATATCCACTGACAGGCAAAGAAGAAAGGTGCAAATGACTGAATTAAGAGAATCAGTATTTACTTTAATAAATGAAAGTAAAACAAACATAAAAATAAATCCAATATATTGATTAACTGGGGAAAAAGTCCCCATGTGATGAAAGGTGGCCAGTATACATGAAAAGCTGAAAGGCTGATCCGGGAAGGTAAGTGACCGGCTGTATTGTCTGAATTGGGCCAATACAGTTCTGGCCATCTCTAAAACTGAACTGTTGGACTGAATTGCCACAGTGGGAATGAATTGGCCCCAATTGGGCCAAGGCCATACAGGATACTGGAGTATTACCTGTATGGACCAATTGAATTGTCAAAGGGATGCTGAAGTACTTGCTTCCTTGACAACTGATTGAAATGATGTAATGCCCCTGAGAAGTGCCCCTATGAATAACCCTGGATTGAACTGCAAACCCAACTCCTGCAGGGCCAGGTGGTTGGGGCCCTTGAATAGTCTTCTGATAGCCACCATGGATTGCCAGACTGATGAGCTGAAGGGTCCCCCTTCAAAATGGGCTTTGGATTTTGGGACCTTGATTTGGAATCATGGATTTTGGTCCTGAAAGCGTCACGATTGAATTGCTGAGCAAAAATGGTGCATAATGGTATATAATACCATATATGCACCACTCCTGCAACCTTGAGTACGGGGTGAATGGAGGAATGGGAAGAATTCCCCTGAATTTGATGGGAAGGATTGTGCTGAGCCGATCTGGTGGCCTCTTGTGGTTACCAGAGGCCATGGTGGTCCTGAGGGTCTTTATGGACATTTTGGGTTTGATGGGATTTGGGGCCAAAATTGGCTCAGGTGGGCCCAATTGTGGTTTGGGACCCACCTGGCCTTGGGGGCTAGTGGGCCACCCCCTTTGGCCCCTTTGGGTCTCATTGGATTAGGCCAAAAGGGGTATAATTGGCCCAAGGACCAATGGCCATGGGGCATAGAGGCCATAGGGGGCCTAAATGGCCCAAAAAGGCCATTTGGGCCTTAGACCTCCTAATGAAAAGGGTGGACCCAAGGATGATGGTTATGGCTTGGGGGCCCAGAACCCCCTGGGAGACAAAAGAACACCCCCAGGCCCAAAAACCAAGATAGAGGCCTGGGGGTTGGAGTTATGGGAATTGGCCAGGAAGGCCAATGATGGCAGGATATGGCCTGAGGCCATAAAAAGGCCAGGGGAAGTGATATGACCAAAGGGCCATGGAACACCAAAGGGGGTCAATTGGCCATCAAAGATATGATGTGACCAATTGGCCCCAACTTGGCTCCAGGCTGAATTTCCGCAACACGCATGGAGGAGGGTCATTCTTTGTGGTTGTGACACCAACAACTAAGTATTAGTTAAAACTATTTCTTAAGTATTTTCTTCTTTCAGAAATCAATAAGAAAGACATCAAATCATGGAAACAAACAATACATTTTTGTAATCCTGTTCTAAATCAATTTTGATCCCTTAAATCCACAATTCTATGTCAAATCTCTCTACTCCCTCCTTTTATAAGTTCATTGGAGTATTAGTGAGTGATTTATATTGAATTCTTAAACTTTTTCTCTAAAGTTAGTTTTCTTCACGAATTATCTTTATAATTATTCTTGTAAAAGACAGTTATATATTAAAATAACTTTATTATTTTAATAAAAGAAGTTTTTTATTATTAAATTCTTCTTGTAATTGCTTCTTGTAGACAATTGCTGCTTACTGCTATAATCACTAGTAGTGTATAACACGTAAAAGAAATAATTTTTTAATTATTTAATTGTGGTTATAATAATTTTTATTATTATATCTCATAAGAACAGTCATATTACTGTTGATTAATAGTAATATTATCAACAGTTTTATAGATAAATCTTAATAGTTTCTAGTGGGGTACAAAGAGGAAACAACACTAGAAATTCAGGACATACAGCTAGAAGAAGGCATGCCACAAGACACTGCAACTAAAAACTTGTGTAGAAACACAAAAGATGTACAAACATATCTAGTTAAATCAAATAAAGGAATGGCATAAATAAATGGTAATGCCACAAAATGACTGTTTGCATAGACAATGTTCAACACCCATTGATCATTCACAGTGAAGCACACTGCTCAATAGTGGCCAGAAATTATCTGGATCATCACTTCCCAAATTGTGAGAAACAACTCTTGCCAACCTAGGCAAATAACTCCAAAATTTCATCAGGGAAGATGACATCCATTGGGACAATTATCAAAGAGATAATTCTACCCCATAAGAAAGGTAATATCAGACTCAATAGAGAGTTTGTTGTGCTTGAAGATGCCCACATCCAAGGGTTTTTACTGGGAACAGACTACCAGAGGATGTATGGCATTGATATTTACAATAGAAAAAACAGGAATATTACTGTTGGTACAAACAAGGAAAAGGATTTTCACTTGGAATATACCAGATATCTACCCATGACCCTCCAGAAGAATTACTGAATAAATTCAGGGAGGGCCAATTCAGTACTACCCTCACCAGTAAACAAAAAATTAGTTTACTGAAGATGTTGAGGAAAACACAACCAGCATTTACCATTGTTGAAGAACCATTAGGAAAAATCAGAGGCCATGATATAGAATTATATCTGGATGTGAAAAGACCCTATACACCCATGCTAAGAATACCTCCATACCCAGAAAGTCTGGAAACTTGGAAGGAAATCAAGAAACACATAAATGAACTCCTAGAAATGGATGTCATCAGGAAAATAGGACACAATGAAATAGTGGAAATCACCACTCCTGTCCTTATAAACTGGCATGATGGAAAATCTAGGTGGTGTGGAAATTTCAGAGCACTGAAAAACTGCACAAAAGCTGACAGGTACCCTATACCAAAGATACCTCATGCACTGGATAAACTGGCAAAAGCCAAATATATAACCAAATTGTATTGTATGAAAGGCTTTCACTGGATTGAAGTCAAAACAAACTCCATGAATTTACTCAGAATTATATGCCATATGGGTATATATGAGTACACCAGGATGCCATTTGGCATCAAAAATGCCTCAGCCAATTTCCCAAGGATGATGGACACAATATTTCAAGAAGAAATATTGGAAGGCTGGATGGTAGTATATATTGATGACATCATTATACACTCAGAGACATGGGAAGACCATGTGTAGTACATAGAGAGAGTACTAAGTAAGTGCACACCCATTAATCTGAAAATTTCACTTAAAGAGTGCAATTTTGGCCAGCAAGAGTTACTGGAACTAGGACATAAAGTCTCAGTTGTTAGTCTAGCAATAGACCAGGAAAAAGTAGCAGAAGTACTTCTGAAACAAGTACCAAATAACATCAAAGAGATGCAATGTTTCCTTGGGTTTGCTAGCTAATACAGAAAACACATCAGAAAACTTGCCCACATAGCTAGTAGTCTATAAAAGTTTTGTTCAAAAGATGTTGTTTTTGAAATTACCAAGGAAAGGAGGGATGCATATGAGAGTATCAAAAATGAACTCCCAAATGCACCTCTGCTCATCTTACCTGACTTTGAACTACCATTCAAGTTATATATAGATGCAGCATGTAGCCAAGGCTTACGGGCATCCCTTCACCAGAGACAAATTGTAGATGGTGAAACAAGAGAGGGAGTTATATGCTAAATCTCTAGGAAACTGAAATATTCAGAAGACAGGTATGGGGCCACCCAGACTGAATACGTATTCCTAATCTGGGCTCTGAAGAAACTCCACTATTATTTGGAGGGTGGAGTATTTGAAGTCTACACAGACTACACAGCCTTTAAGTCTTTACTAAAAATAAAGACTACCAATAAACACATACTGAAGTGGGAAATAGCCATCCAAGAGTATAGAGGAAATATGACCATTATATACAAAGAAGGCAAAAGCTACACCAATGCAGATGGACTCAGAATATGGCCACTGGACAATGTCCAAAGAAATTGAGTTTATGACCCCGAAGTAGCAGCCAAGATCCCTATGCATTTCATGGAAATAGATAGGAGGAAAAACTTCAGATTTTCTGAATGGGCACCAGGAAATGGTACCCCAGTCAGTGGAGACCCTGAATCAGAAGGAACAGAAACTCCCATATTGAGAATAAGCTCCTTGTAACTTTATAATGAGTTCTTCAATGTGGTGATAAAGACCTATGCTCAACACAAACAGTGTGGCATATTTTTGCAACTCCTTTAACAAAAATACAGGAGCCCAGAACTGGAATCCCAGCTAGGGGAAGCCTGGTTGAGGGACTATAAGGACAAAACATTTTTACTTATAGATGGCCTCCTCTACCATAGAGAGAAGAACACAAGTTCACTCACTGTGGTAGAAAGAGACCACATCTCTCTGATCCTGCAGGAATGCCATGACTACCCCTAAAGGGTTGAGTGAATATATCAACACTTGTGCAAGATGCCAGAAGTCAAATACAAAACATGGGAAGAAATATGGGCTACTTCAGCAAATAGAAGAACCCAAGCACCCATGGGAAACCATCAATATGTACTGGGTGACAGGACTTGTCCCAGGAGGCAAAGAGAATTTCAATTCTTGCCTAGTCATATTTGAAAGGTATAGCAAAAGTGTGAGGTCCCTACCATGTCATAAGGAAGATACAGCAATGGATACAGCCTTGTTATTTTGGAATAACATCATAGCCACATGTGGAGTCCCAAAAATCATCATCAGTTACAGGGACCCAAAATTCACATTGTAATTTTGGACCCACTCTATGAAATTCTGGGTACAAAGCTTGCATTTGCTACAGCTTACCATCCACAAACAGATGGCCCAGCTGAAAGGATGATCCAAACCATGAAGGATATCCTTAGGAGGTTCTGTGCATATGGCTTGTAATACAAGGACCATTAAGAATACACCCATGACTGGGTTACCCTTCTACCAGAAGTCCAACTGGCTTATAACACTGCACAGCATTCTACCGCAGGGAAATCACCTTCACTGGTAGAAAAAGGGTGGAACCCCCTATTGCCTGTGGATCACTTGAAGAAGAATCTTTTAACAACCCACCCCACAGCAAATCACTCCCATGATATGTGTAAGAAGGCTTGTGACACAGCTGCCAAATGCATAGCTGAGGCAAAAGAATACAACAAACAGAGGTGGAACAAATCACACACGGAACCTGACTTTAAAGAAGGGGGCCAAGTGCTAGTGTCTACACTTAACTTCAACAATCTTAAGGGACCAAAGAAAATGAGAGACTGATTTTTAGAGACCTTCACTATCATTAAGCTCATAGGGAAAAATGAAGTGGAGGTCAAACTCACAGCGGAATTTTCTAGGAAGCACCCAGTATTCCCAGTGAGTTTGGTTAAGCCATACATCCAGACAGAGGAGGACAAGCTCCCCTCCAGGGAGAAAAATCCCACTCCACTAGAAATAGTAGAAGTGGAAGACCCCCTGGCCCTGTGAATAAAATCATCAAGGCCAGGAAGATTAGACTGAATGGTAAAGGCAAGAGACAGTACCTGGTCAGATTCAAATACTAGACAGCAGATACAGACAAATGGTTGGCAGAAGATGCCATACCAGATGGGAACCTTCACTTAGAGAGATTCAGGTCCTCTAGGAGAACTGAGAAGTCTCATCAATGATTAGTCTTTTAGGCTTTTGTCATGGCTAATGTAGCTTCATGAGGATGACATGAGTAATACCATCAGCTACACTCACTAAACCCAGGGTTATTTTCACATTGTGGAGTTCAATATAAAACTTGGCAGTATTGTCAGCCTGTGATTCAAAACCAGCGCACAAGCATGACAGCCAAATACCATAAACCAATGGTAGATCCAAGATACCACTAAAACATAGATCTGAGACAAACCAGCTCAGAAAGTATCAAAAGAAAGAGGAAACTGACCTCTTTTCAAATTTACAAGTTCAACCATCATAGGAAAAGGAATAACAACTTTATTCCTGCTCAAAGTTGTTGGTGAGCATAAACCTTAATTTTCACCTCTAATCTGAACTCCAGAGGAAGAGACTTAACCCCATCAAAAGGGTATTTATAATGAAGCTATAGGTCGGGGCTATCCAATGGTACTAGCCAAATTGAGCTAGCACCAGAATTACAGAAGTTATGACCAAAATAAGGTAAAATAAGGGTGAATAAAATATTCACCTCTCATCTAACTTATACAGCTTTGGTGTGAGATACCTAAAGTGGGGTCTTGTTGGAAAGAGCACAATCAGGGCTATCTGATGGTACCATCCATTTCCCCATATAGCACCTCAAACAAAATTTATAGGGCAAAAAAGCTCCATACAGATTCTAAGGAAATCATAAATATGTACAAAATATCTTGTACATAGCATAGCCTTGCTATATTTAATGATAGGAATACCAAATTAGGTACCACTGTGTATATCCCATCCAGGGCTACACAATGAATCAAATTTGAGTTTTATATCTCAAAAACTGACAAAGCTATGGCATATTTGAGGTCAACATCCCACAGTTAGACCAATACAGCCTTACTATGGGTTATTCTCCCATAATTATAGATATGAGGTGTCAAACAGACAAAGAAGCCTATTTATACTTCAATATCTCATATTTTGGTCCATACTGGGGTCCTTTAAAGGTTCTATACAGAATTCTACGTGTCATACATGTCAGAAGAGGGCTATGTGGTCCCTAGATGAAAATATTCACCCTTTATTGGTGAAAACTGCCCAGATGTGGTTTCAAAGCCACATATGAGCCCAATACAGGCTATACAGGCCTTGTGAAAACCACAAGCCAGTCCTTGGAAGTGAAAAATCTTCACTTCCTCTACGTGAAAAAGTCTAAAGGCCTTTTTCACTCAATTTTAGGATGAAAAGGGACCTTTTCTCCACCAGAAAAGGTTTCCTCATCCTGCTCTTGAGTTCCTACATAGTATGACTGTAAAAAAGTTGTCAGGATGAGTCTATGATAAAGGTGTATATAAGTACTTACAGGCTTTAACTATGACTGTGACACGGTAAAAATAGCTTTAAAAGATAATGAAGTTGATAATAAATGATTAAATTTAAAATATTAAGGGCTTTACTATAGAAATATAGTGGTGGTGAGCGCTGTTGAAAGCCCTGGGTGCAGCTTTACCTGTTGGGTTACAATAATAAAGACTACAATACTATTAATTTAAGAGTATACCTGATTATTAACCAAGAGTAAAACTGTTTTTGACAGTTTACTACATACGTTATTCAAGAGCAGGATGAGGAAAGCTATTCTGGCAGTGAAAAGCCTCCTTTTTATCCTGAAATGGGTGGAAAGGGTGCTAGACCTTTCCACGTAGAGGAAGTGAAGATTTTTTCACTTTCTAGTACTGGCTTGTGGTTTGCAAACAGCCTGTATAACCTGTATTGGGCTCAGATGTGGTTTTGAAACCACATCTGGGCAGTTTTCACCAATACAGGGTGAAAATTTTCATCTGGGGACCTCACAGCCTGATTCTGATGTGTATGACGCGTAGAATTCTGTACAGAAACTGCATGGGAACCCAGTATTGACTGAAATATGAGGTATTGAAGTAAAAACATGCTTCGTCGTCTATTTGACACCTCATATTCATGGTTATGGGATATTATCCCATGGTAAGGCTGTATATGACAGCAGGTGGGATTTTGACCTTAAAACAGCCATACCTTTGTCAATTCTTGAGATATCAACCTCAAAATTGGTTCGGTGTGTAGCCCTGTATGTGCTCTACACAATGGTACCTCATTTGATATGGGTATCATTAAATGTGGCAAAGTTATCCCATGTACAAGATTTTTGTACATTTGCGTGTTTTGGGCAAGAAGCTGTATTGAGCTTGTTTTCCTCATAACTTTTGCTCTGGTTGAGTTATGGGGAAATGGATGACCCCATCAGATAGCCCTGATTGTGTTCTTTCCAAAAATACCCCACCTCAGGTATCCCACACTAAAACTGTAGAAGTTAGATGAGAGGTGAATGTTTTGCTCACCCTTATTTGGCCTGAAATTGACCATAACTCCAGTAATATTGGTGCTAGCTCAGTTTGGCTGGTACCATTGGATAGCCCTGGCTTAGAGCTTCATTTTGAATACCCATTTGATGGGGTTAAGCCTCTCCTCCTAGATTTTAGATGAGAGGTGAAAATTAAGGTTTATGCTCAGCAATAGCTTTGAGCAGGAATAACTTTGTTATTTCTTGTCCTATGGTAATGGGACTTATATTTTCAGAAAGAGGTTAGTTTCCTCTTTCTTTTGATACCTTTTGAGCTTATTTGGCTCAGCTCCATGTTTTGGTGGTATCTTGGCTATACCATTGGTTTATGGTATTTTGGCTGTCATGCTTGTGCTCTGGTTTTGAGTCACAGGCTGACAAAAGTTATACTCTTGAAAAATAATTAGGTATAGTTATAATTTCATTATTTTAGTCTTTATTAGTGCAACCCAACAGGTAAAGCTGCACCCAGGGCTTTCAACAGTGCTCGCCACCACCATTTCTCAATAAAAATAAATCTTTTTATTACTATTTTAACCATGAAACATTCATAGTTAAAGCTTGTAACTAGTCATTAAAAACTTCATCAGACTCATCCTGACAGGAAGTCTAGATTATTCTAGCACACAAGAAGAGCAAGCATTACACCTATCATAGAAATTGAAAACCCTTTCCCTTAATTTTCACTTCCAAATATTGCCCTATTTTATCCCAAAATTGGGACGCTTTGTTTGCAGTATCATTGACTCTTGTGGAGAAATATCAACTCAAACTCATTATTGTTGGTAATAATATAGCTATATTGTACCATTAATATAATTTTTATTTTCATTTTATATAAGAAATTATATATTTTAACAAATAATTTTATATTTCAAATTTTTGTATAATTAAAATTTTGAATATTGTGATGATAATAGATTTTCTTTTATTAATTTTTTTTTGACAATTAAAAGTACATTAGTTTAAGCTTAATGCCTTTTCTTAGAAAATACTTAAAATAGCTCTTAAAGTCTCAAATATATAGAGGACAGAAGTAGCTCAAGTTATGAGAGCGGTTAAGATATTCCAGACTGCTGTCCATCCCTATACTATAATACTAATTATCTTCTAAGTAAAGGGTATTATAGACTCCTATGCTCCATATTTGGAAATAATAGCTCTCAGATGGGATATCTACACTAGTTTTGATGAGAAGGAGCTCAATGGTTCCTCAAATTGTATCCATTCTTGGTCTTTCCCTTTGGTTACATAAAGAGTCCTATTTTCAGTAATGTATCAATGAAACCATTCTATCTGCTTAAATTAAGATAGTCTCTTAAAATATTAGCTAGGACATCCTTCTTTTTGGAATAACTGGAGAAACATTAGCTGTGTGATTCTAAAACACTATTCTAATGACTTCAAAAAACACACTTCTTTTCTACTCTGTAAATATTATTTGAGAAACATTTATGGGATAACAGAAAAACTTGTGTCCCCTCTAGTTTGAACAGGAAAAGGAAATTCATCTCTGGTTTTGGAATAATTTTGTATTTTAAACTCATAATTTTGAGGTTTGACACCCCTTAACATTACTTTATTTTTCTTAGTGTATACTTTTCAGCCTGTAATGCCAAACAGAGCACCAGAATGAAATTCAAATTTCATAATAAATGGTATAGAAATTAATGGACAAATACACTCCATAAAGCTTAAATTATAAAGAGGACAAATCCTCAAACAAGATTACACAACTCCTGTCCAAATTGGAAGAGAAGTAAAAAATAATTAACAAACTAAATATAAGTTGAAAATAAACAAAACCCTTGTTTTCACCACGAATCTTACTTAGCAATATTTGATGCAGTAGCCACCGAAATTGTCTTTCTCTTGAAGCTCTCAATTAGAGCTATCTAATGCTGCCATCCATTTTCCAGTAGAACCCCTATTTCAGAAAATACAACTTTAACCCTTTTAGAACCAAACACTCCTTAAATGTCTAAAAGGGCTTGTAAAAAACTGTACAAAAGTAGAAGAAATTGAAGATAAAAATTAGATCTTTTATTTGAGATACCTTAGACACACGTATCTCTAAGTCTGGGTATGGGATCTTGGCTCAAAGTTTTACTACACAAAATACAGGATTTCTCAACATAGAAATGTAAAGAAACCCCTGAATAGTCTCCCTGTATTCATACACATGTACTGAGACATATACAAAGACAAATAGCTGATAAATTCTTAAAACTATTTATCATTGGAGCTCTGATACATTCTAAATTGAAAGAGATTTCTGGCTTTCAAGTTTTTGATGCCACATGTACTGGTGTAGAAAAATTGTGAGCCTTAGAGGTAATTTCATATACCCAAACAACCACAAATACACAAAATAACATATTAATATAAATAAAATAAACTCATTTATATTATTAAAATAGAAATCAAGATATAAATATAAAAAATTATATTGAAAATAAAAAATTAATTACAATTTAAAAATAAAAATACATTAAATTTTGTAAGTATAAAATTACATTTATACTTGAAAAAAATTAAGTAAAAATGAAATTTTAACAAAATTGTGAAAAAATAAATAAATTTGGAAAAAAGTTAAATAAAAATTATTATAACTTTTTATGCAATAAATAAACACATAAAAATTATTTCACCATTGGATTCCTCATAAAAAATCAGGTGGGGTCACCTGTGAGCCTTTGAGATATGACCACATACCCAATAAGGTCACAAAAAAGACTCAGAACAATTATACCTTTAATATAATTATATTAAAATTACTTAGAATAATTATACACTAAGAATAATTACTTAAATATACAAAAAATACCATAAATTGGTACAAAAATTGGTTTAACTTACAAACCAATGAATCAACATGTAAAATAAATTATACCATTGGATTCCCCATAGAAAAATACACATATACCATTTTTATGGCATATCTGTAAAGTCAATATTTAAGGAATTATAAGGTATAATACCTTATAAAAATCATAAAACCTTATTTATCTCAAGAACTAATGAATCAACATGTGAAATAAATTTTACCAGTGGATTCCCCATGAAGATCCACACATAAAACAATTAATAAGCTAATTTCCAATGTTAATACTTAAGTAATTATCCTGAATATATGCACTTTTTTGGTCAACGCATATATTCAAGGATCATAGCTAATATCTTCTAAACTATACATGATAGAATGATGAACCAAAAATAAAGTTACCACGTAATTACTGTAAGAACACAGATATGAACTTTATTTTACAAATTATAAACAAGGTTAAAACCTATGATGAATTATTGATAAAAATCAACAGAGCTGTTGACCACTTTGTTGTGAAAGTGTTCCAAACTTAAAAAAAAGTACACAGTTGGATTCTACTAGTTCATTCGTGAAGAATGAAGTAATTTTTATTATTAAATTCAGGGTATAACCCCCTGAAATCAAGGTTTGAAGTTTAAAATATTGAATTTCGACAGAAAAGATGAGTTACAAGAAAAATCATCAAAATTAGAGTTTTGATGATGTAATGAAAGGCTCTTGGCAGAATAATAAGGTTATGCCAGGCTATCAGAATTCACTCTCTGAATTACTGTAGCGTGTAAATCTTAAAAGTTATTGAGGATCAAAGTTTGAGCTTAATTTGAGCAGTTATGATCACATACTGTAACCTTAATTTAAGTTTAACGGTCTTAAGAGTGATAAAATTGGTGAATATTATTAGTTTATGATTAAAACTAATAAAATCCACGAAATTTGGGGTTCTGCCAAGCCTCTGATGTCATCAAACTTAGAGTTAAAGCGATAACTCTAAATAATGGTGTAATAATGATGTAATATGGTTTGATCATGATGTAATCACCCTCAAACCTTAAAATATTGATCAATTCCAGTGGATATGATCAGTACACGTCTACTAGAAGCCTGTTGGACTCTAGGAGGGAGGTATTTACTATAAATAGAGCTCTTTTTACTCTATTTACCCCTCAGACGCATCAAAAACATTAAATCAATTAAATAAAAGGTAATTTCTTTATTCTTTATATACAAAACTCTTATATTATTAAAGACCAAAGACCATCTTAATATTAATCACTATTTTTACGTGATTAAATTAATTCTTTAATTGTTTTTGTCATAAATCTCTCTATAAACTCATTTCCACGTAAAATCAAGAAATTTAGTAATTTTCTTTATTTTTTATTGTAAATACAATTTGAAAAAGTTGTATTATATTCTTTTGGCGTAAAATATCTCAAAATTATTATTTTAAGTGTTAAAAGTAGGTTATTTAATCTTATTATAATAATTTCTCTCTTATTATTACTCTTAATAATTCTTAATTAATATAAATAGTATTTATATTAATATATAACTTTAATATTAGTAATATTATTGTTATTAATTGTTTTTTATTTATAAAAAACAGTTTTTTATGCCTTTATTATTTGTTGGTAACAATAATAAAGAGCTTTATAATATATTAATTATTTTATATTAATATATTATTTATAATATTATAATTTCATATAATATTAATTATATTATTATATTTATTTAATAATATAATATTTTTACGCCATAATAATAATATTTCTTTATTATTATTATTACTTTAATCTTATTTATTTCAATTATAAGGACATTCAGAGTACAATAAGTAATAAATTAGTAATTTTTACTTATTGTTTCATAGTCAAACCTTACATTTGGGGGCCTGGCCGTGATATTTACATAAAAGACCTTTAAAAAAGGTTCTATTTGGGTTTATCCAATAATAAATTATATTTATAATCATAAAATTATATAATAAATTTATATTTTATTGATATTAAAAGCTATTGAGGCATTTGGAAAGCAATTGTACTGTCTTACACGTTGTTTTTCACATCCTTAGACTTGCAAGAACTTTCTTTGAGTGACTCTAGTGATTAAAAGAGATATTTTATAAATTAAAAATAATTTTTATTATAATTTAATTTTATAAGAATCATATTCATTTTTTATCTTATTCTTTGAAAATAAAAAAATATATAAAAAATATTAAAAAATATTAAAAACCAATAAAAAAGTTATTTTTATTCATTTTTATCCATTTCTTTATTTATTTCAATTTTTCAAAGATATAAAAGCAATTTCTACGTGGAAAATTGCCATATCTTGCCAAAAATAACACTTCTTATAAAAAGACTTATATTTATTTGTCTTTTTTAGTGTTTGAAGATAACCCAACAGAAGACAACCAAGCTACTGTTGAGAGATTGGTGGAAGAAACTTGTCAAAGTTCTCCAACACCAGTTATCACCAAAAGAAAGAAAGCTAAGAAATTAGACTTTCCAGGGCCCACCATTCAAGACTCTGAAGGTGAGCACCTCTTTTTAAATTGCCATAAAAGAATTTTATTCTAAAATACTTTTATTTTTTCTTATTCTTTAAATTATGACTACCAGAAGAGGTTCCCAATACTCCATCCAATCAGATGGAGCTGGACTCAGAGGTAGAATTGATCCCTCAAAAGGGAAAAGAAAGGGCAATATCCCCAGTGGAACAGAATCCACACAAGGAAGTGCCTTATCCCAAAGGCAAGTCCCAGAAATGCCCATGATATCTGAGCCTTAATTGGAACTAAGTATGAGTAACTCAAATAGGTACAAATCACATTCAGAGGGCTCAAATAGACATCTACATGAGCCAGTACAAGCAGTATTACACAGTATACAAGGACAAAGACTGGGAAATGCTGCCTCAAATACACCAAGGAGTGATGAACTCCTGGCACATCCTGAAAAAGTTCCTCAAAGAGGAGGAGATAGTGAAATACTCCAATGGATGGAATCCACTGTCATCCAAACCTCAAATCAAAAAAATCAAGGATTATCATGCCAAAAGGAGGGAGGAAACCAAGGAAGAAGCCCCAGTAGCCTCTACCAGCAAGCCTCAAGCCAACCCACTTCCCCAAGAAGGGAAGAAGAACAAGAAAAAGCATTGGAGGAAAACATATTCCCCAAGCTACAGAATCCCAAGAATCCAAAAGGATGCCATGGACAATGTTTTCAACATGGCCAGAACCTTGATGGAATTCAAGGACAAGGAAGAGCAAAGAATGAGACAACCTCATTTCCCAAAGAAATAACCTTCTCCAAAGATGTTGTAAATACTTTAACAGAAATTAAAAATAGTATATTACCTCTAAAAGAAATTAAAGATAGTTTATTATCACTACAAGAAATAAATAACAATTTATCTTCTTTAACAAAAATTGTTGTGCAAAACAAGAAAGAAATTGACAACATTAAGTTTATTGTTGAAAATAATAAACCAAAGAATTTAATTGACAATACTCAAAAATTAATACAAGGGCAAAAAGAATTGTATAGATACATAAAAGATATCAAAGACAAGACTTTGACAATCAATTATGATGTGAGTATTGACAATCTTACAGAAAAATTAAATAAATTAAGTATTTCTGTAGAAAAATTTGAAGAAAAGACTTCATCACACCAAAAATTACTTTTGGACCATGTGGAAAAAAGTGATGAAGCAAGAATGCATCTGAAAGATGATATTCAAAGTGAAATAAGGCTTATGACAGAAAAAATGGATAAAATTAATGAGGCTAATTTAAATATGCCAAAGTTATCAACACCATTTTCTCATATAAGAAGCCCTGTTAAAACAAAAGAGGAATTGTCAAATCCTTTCATAACAGACTTGAGTCACCAAGACAATAACCAAGTCTTAATGAAAGAAGCATCTCAATTGAAGGAATGGCCAACATTCACAGGAGAAGGTGAATATGACCACATGTCATTTATTAAAACAATTGACATGTTACAAGAAGACTATGCCATACCAGATGAATTAATCACTGCAAGATTACATTCATTATTTGAGAAATCTGCAAAAAGATGGTATTATGGCATAAGACAAACAAATGGTAAAAATACCTGGTCTTGGTGGAAACAAGAAATAATCACCAAGTGGGCAAATGATGCCTGGAGGTATAAGATAGAAAATGCATTTGAAAACTCTTTCTTTGACCCAGAGAAAGATAAACCTTTAACTTGGTTCTTAAAACAAGTTGAAAGGCTTAATGCACTGTACCCAGAAATGTCACAGAAGATGGTGCATATGAAAATACTTAAAAAATGTGGAGGGGAACTAGAACATGCCCTAAGAAGCAGGTGTATAGAACCATGCTCCACAGAAGAGTATATAAATGCACTAGAAGATATAGTGACAAGAACAAAAATTGGCAGGACTTGGAAAAAATTGGACATTAAAAGCCCAAATAAACCATTTATCAAAAAAGATAAGTCAAAAGAATCCTTTAAGCCCAATACATTCAACAATAATGAGCAAAGAAAATGCCATAAATGTGGAGGTATTGGACACTTAGCCAATAATTGCCTTAAAAAAGCAAAGATTAATGAAATTGTGGAAACAGAAAACCACAATGACAAAGAAGATGAATCTGACTCTGAAAAAGAGACAGAAGAGTCAGAAAGCTCTGAAAGTGATGAAATCAATATAATTAATGCACAAATTAATAATATTGATATAATTTATGAAGTACTGGATGTTAATTCAAACTTGCCACAAGTTGGAACATCTGACACAAATCTGACAAACATACAAGATGCCAAAATGTATAGAACCAAACCTGCAAGAGGAATGGGATATACAGCTGGAAAATCTAGTATTAGTATTGTTATGGTTGATAACCAAGAAGGAAAGGTTAACTTGGATACAGGAGCATATTGCACTTGTGTTGGCAAAAGTTATTTAAAAACCATTGTCCCAGACTGGCAAGAAAAACTTATGCCAATACAAGGTGTCAAATTTAGTAGTGCAAGTGAGAGCATGAAGCTCCTTGGAATAATTGATTTAACACTAATTTTTCCTCATCCCTCACAATGTTTCAGAATTAAAGTAGAGTTTGTAGTAATGGACAACTGTACTAGTAATCATTTCGTACTTTGGAATGACTACTTATCAATCTATGGTATAGATATCTCCAACCAAAAGGATAGATATTTTACCATAGGATATAACAAAAGACAAAAGTTTGGATTCTTAAATAACAGAAAACAAATCACAGTTATTAAGAATGAAGAAAAAATTCCAGAAAAGGAACTTTTTATATCTGAACAACTCAAAGAGGCAGAATTCAATCAAGAATTAACAGAAAAAATGAAAGAAAAATTGATTGACACCTTATTTAAGTATAAAAATGCCTTTGCAACTGACAAAGAGCCACTAGGTGCCATAATTGGACATGAAGTGGATATAATTCTTAATGTAGAAAAACCTTACCCACCTTTATTAAGAAGACCTGCTTATCCAGCCAGTCCAAGAGCTAGAGAAGCCTTAGAGGTGCACATTAAAGAATTAATGGACCTTGGAGTATTAAGAAAGGTTGGACATAATGAACAAGTGGAAGTTACTACACCTGTCATTATAACTTGGCATAATGGAAAATCAAGGATGGTAGGAGACTTCAGAGCCCTGAATACCTATACCATTCCAGACAGATATCCAATACCCAGAATCCATGAGACATTAACCCAATTGTCACAAGCTAAGTTCATCACAGCTATGGATGCTCTGAAGGGTTTTCATCAAAATGTCTTAACAGACAATGCCAAGAAACTACTAAGAATAATAGTCCATTGTGGAATTTTTGAATACTTAAGAATGCCATTTGGAATAAAAAATGCACCTTCCCATTATCAAAGAATGATGAATACCATATTCCCTGAAGAATTATCAGAAGTATGGTTGATTATCTATATTGATGATATCATAGTTTGCTCAGAAACTTGGGAAAATCACCTTACAAGACTAGAAAGGGTACTACAGAAAATAGTCCAAGTAAATATGAAAGTTTCCTTGAAAAAATGTCATTTTGCATACAGTGAATTAAAGGCACTAGGACATGTAGTATCTGGCCTTAGTCTAGGCATAGACAAAAATAAAGTAGCAGCAGTACTACTTAAACCAATGCCTCAAACCAAAAAAGAAATGCAATCATTTCTAGGATTTGCTGGTTACTATAGACAGCATATAAAGGACTTTGCAAAGATTGCTAAATCCTTGTATAAGCTATGTGACCAACAAACAGTCTATGAGATGACAGAAGAAAGAGTCAAGGCATATGAAGAATTGAAAAATTCCTTAACAAATGCCCCATTTCTTCTGATGCCAGATTGGAAACTACCCTTCAAACTGTACATTGATGCTTGTGGAGAAGGACTAGGTGCTGCACTTCACCAAACACAAATTATCAATGATAAACCAGTGGAAGGACCAATTTGTTTCATTTCGAGGCAGATAAAGCCAACAGAAGCAAGGTATGGAGCAAGCCAAATGGAATGCTTATGCCTAGTATGGGCTTTAGAAGAACTGCATTATTATTTGGATGGCACAGTATTTGATGTAATCACAGACTGTAATGCTGTGAAATCACTATTAAATATGAAGACTCCAAATAGACATATGCTGAGATGGCAAATTGCTATCCAAGAATATAGAGGAAATATGACTATTGTTCATAAATCTGGGAATATTCATAAAAATGCAGATGGGCTCTAGCAAATACCCCTGACAATCCAGCATGGGTACCACAAGAAGAGCACCATATAGAAGGAATATGTGTTACAGACATTGGCACAGAATTCTTTAACCAAGTTAAAGAAAGCTATAAGACAGACAAAAATTGCCATATCTTAAGCCAACTTCTAATGAAAGACTGCAAAGATCCATCACTTTCATCAAAACTAGATGAAATATGGAAAAAGGCATATGATGAAGGAAGATTTCACCTCCTTGATGGAATCCTTTACCATAGAACAAAACACACATGTGTTATGGCCTTAACAGATAGAACACTAATAAACACTATTTTACATGAGTGTCATGATAGTGTTGCATCTGGACATCTCTCAGAGGATAGGACACTAGAGAGGGTAAAAACATGCTCTTGGTGGCCAAATTGGAAGAAAGATGTTGCAGAGTACTGCCAAACCTGTGACAAATGTCAAAACGCCAACAGAGCCACAGGAAAGAAATTTGGAATGATGATCCAAATCCAAGAACCAAAATCCCCATGGGAAATAGCTCATATGGATTGGGTAACAGCCTTACCTCCAGGAGGAGACAGGAGTTATAATGCATGCCTAGTGTTAGTTGACAGGTACAGTAAAACTCCCATGTTCTTACCATGTCATAAAGATGACACAGCTATGGATACAGCCATAATGATATGGAATAAAGTCATTAGCCACACAGGCTTATTCCAAAATATTATAAGTGACAGAGACCCAAAGTTCACTTCAGCATTATGGACAAATCTCCATAACTTGTTTGGGACAAAATTATCATTCTCAACAGCTTATCATCCTCAAACTGATGGTCTAGCAGAAAGAATGATACAGACTCTAGGGGATATGATCAGAAGATTCTGTGCTTATGGGCTAGAATTCAAAGATTCTGATGGTTTTACCCATGATTGGTGTACACTAATACCAGCACTTGAACTGGCATATAAGACATCAATCCATTCTTCTACTGGCAAAACACCAGCAATGCTAGAGAAAGGTTGGAATCCAAGACTTCCTTATGATACCCTCAAAAAGGACTTAGTGGATATACATCCAACAGCAAGCAGTTTCAAGATAATGCTTGACAAAGCAAGACACCATGCAAATACATGCATGCAAGATTCTTTTAAATATGCAAAAGAAAGATGGGATAAAAGTCATAAGCCACCTGATTTTAAAATAGGAGACTTGGTTTTAGTATCAACCCTTAATTTCAATAACATAAAAGGCCCAAAGAAATTGAAAGATTCCTTTGCAGGACCATTTATGATAAAAGCACTCCATGGACCCAATGCTGTGCAATTAGAACTCACAGGTGAACTAATGAACAAACACCCAACTTTCCCTGTGAGTCTAATAAAGCCTTACAGTTCAAGTGACAAGGAGTTATTTCCACTAAGAAATAAACCCCCACTTGAAATTCCACCCTTGGAAGAAGGAGAAGAAAAGAAAATAGTAAAGTTCCTTAAAGAAAGAAGGACAAGAAACAAAAAAGAAAGGGAATACCTTGTAAGGTATAGAAATTCAACTCAAGAAGATGAATGGCTACTTGAGAAAGATATAACAAATGTTGATAAACTACTAAGAAGGTTCAGACATGAAAGAAAGCCTGAAAAATAGAAAAGTTAAGCATTATTGAGCTTCAAGACTAACAAAGTCTAATGAAGAGGTAGGACAGTGGATGATACCCTAATCACACATATCAGATTGTGGTACAATCTTTTTTGGTGGTATGGAATGTGAGCCTTTGAGATATGACCACATACCCAATAAGGTCACAAAAAAGACTCAGAAAAATTATACCTTTAATATAATTATATTAAAATTACTTAGAATAATTATACATTAAGAATAATTACTTAAATATACAAAAAATACCATAAATTCGTACAAAAATTGGTTTAACTTAAAAACCAATGAATCAACATGTAAAATAAAATATACGATTGGATTCCCCATAGAAAAATACACATATACCATTTTTATGGCATATCTGTAAAGTCAATATTTAAGGAATTATAAGGTATAATACCTTATAAAAATCATAAAACCTTATTTATCTCAAGACCTAATGAAACAACATGTGAAAAACATTGTACCA
Organism: Austropuccinia psidii; assembly: GCA_023105745.1. Lineage (NCBI taxonomy): Eukaryota > Fungi > Basidiomycota > Pucciniomycetes > Pucciniales > Sphaerophragmiaceae > Austropuccinia > Austropuccinia psidii. The sequence goes on from JALGQZ010000009.1 coordinate 43,178,375, forward strand.
GTGGATTCCCCATGAAAACCCACACATAAAACAATTAATAAGCTAATTTCCAATGTTAATACTTAAGGAATTATCCTGAATATATGCACTTTTTTGGTCAACGCATATATTCAAGGATCATAGCTAATATCTTCTAAACTATACATGATAGAATGATGAACAAAAAAAAAAGTTACCACGTAATTACTGTAAAAACACAGATATGAACTTTATTTTACAAATTATAATCAAGGTTAAAACCTATGATGAATTATTGATAAAAATCAACAGAGCTGTTGACCACTTTGTTGTGAAAGTGTTCCAAACTTAAAAAAAGTACACAGTTGGATTCTCCTAGTTCATTCGTGAAGAATGATGTAATTTTTATTATTAAATTCAGGGTATAACCCCCTGAAATCAAGGTTTGAAGTTTAAAATATTGAATTTCGACAGAAAAGATGAGTTACAAGAAAAATCATCAAAATTAGAGTTTTGATGATGTAATGAAACGCTCTTGGAAGCATAATAAGGTTATGCCAGGCTATCAGAATTCACTCTCTGAATTACTGTAGCGTGTAAATATTAAAAGTTATTGAGGATCAAAGTTTGAGCTTAATTTGAGCAGTTATGATCACATACTGTAACCTTAATTTAAGTTTAACGGTCTTAAGAGTGATAAAATTGGTGAATATTATTAGTTTATGATTAAAACTAATAAAATCCACGAAATTTGGGGTTCTGCCAAGCCTCTGATGTCATCAAACTTAGAGTTAAAGTGATAACTCTAAATAATGGTGTAATAATGATGTAATATGGTTTGATCATGATGTAATCACCCTCAAACCTTAAAATATTGATCAATTCCAGTGGATATGATCAGTACACGTCTACTAGAAGCCTGTTGGACTCTAGGAGGGAGGTATTTACTATAAATAGAGCTCTTTTTACTCTATTTATTCCTCAGACGCATCAAAAACATTAAATCAATTAAATAAAAGGTAATTTCTTTATTCTTTATATATAAAACTCTTATATTATTAAAGACCAAAGACCATCTTAATATTAATCACTATTTTTACGTGATTAAATCAATTCTTTAATTGTTTTTGTCATAAATCTCTCTATAAACTCATTTCCACGTAAAATCAAGAAATTTAGTAATTTTCTTTATTTTTTATTGTAAATACAATTTGAAAAAGTTGTATTATATTCTTTTGGCATAAAATATCTCAAAATTATTATTTTAAGTGTTAAAAGTAAGTTATTTCATCTTATTATAATAATTTCCCTCTTATTATTACTCTTAATAATTCTTAATTAATATAAATAGTATTTATATTAATATATAACTTTAATATTAGTAATATTATTGTTATTAATTGTTTTTTATTTATAAAAAACAGTTTTTTATGCCTTTATTATTTGTTGGTAACAATAATAAAGAGCTTTATAATATATTAATTATTTTATATTAATATATTATTTATAATATTATAATTTCATATAATATTAATTATATTATTATATTTATTTAATAATATAATATTTTTACGCCATAATAATAATATTGCTTTATTATTATTATTATTTTAATCTTATTTATTTCAATTATAAGGACATTCAGAGTACAATAAGTAATAAATTAGTAATTTTTACTTATTGTTTCATAGTCAAACCTTACATCACCTCTGATTGAAATTCTTATAACTCAACTCTAAATAAGCTTAAATTAAGTTTTTAGTATTTTCAATACAAAAGTTGAGAATCCTCAAAACCTTAATTGAATTCACACCACATGTGGTGTTAACCATCAACTTTTGTGTTAAAATTGAGGTGTTGTGTTTAGTTTAGAAGTTATGAGGAATTGAAGTATTTTCAATTGAATTCAATTGAAATGTCAAAATGTGCACGTGTATTACATAAGTGAACTTTGATTTACATATGAGGTGTCAATTATTACTGTATTGTACTGTACAATGGAATTGAATTACATATGTAAATTATAAGTATAATACATGTTGAGGAATTAAAGGAAAAATAAATTGGAAAGATTAAATTTGGGGGGGGAAAGGAACTCCAGCTCTAAGGGGGAGCTAGACCCCCAAATTCCTTGCTGACAGGCGTGGGATGTCAAAATTCACGCAAACGTTTATCAATTTTGGCCTGGAATTGAGCTACAGGGTCTGTGTACTCAATTGATGATGAGGTTTTGATACCAACTAGGGTAGTTTTAGCTGTTGCCAAGAGGGTAAAACTACCCTTAAGATAAAACAATCAGAATAAAAGCAGTTTTAACTGGTTTCTACGCCTCTGACACACATTCTGACGTGTTTTGAAGGCTCTAGGCCTGGTATTGCTATAGTAATGACTGATTTAAGGGTCTAAAATGGCTAAAAATGGCTTAAACCAGCCCTTCTTGGTCTAAACCAGGGTTCAATGATGCCATAATTGGCTTTTCTGTTGTCAGACTGTTTTTCACGACTGACAAGAGTAAATTTTACTTTTGGAGTAAGAAAATTGATGGCTATAAAAGAATGTCTTCTTTGCCCCACTTTTCACTTCATGTTAGAATCTTTTCCTTTTATAATTAGTTTAAACATTGTTAAACCAATCAATAAGAGATTCCAACCACCATTTTCAAATCATTTTAATATTTTTAACCCCATGAAAAAATCATTATAATAATTGTTTGTAACTTTTATAATCATTTTTACCCCTGAACCACCCCAAAAGTGAATTAAAGCATCTTTCATCACTGTTAGCTTTGTCACTTTGTTTCCAAATTCACTCTGGTCACTTTTGGGCGTGTTTTCTCTTTGATATTCTTTTCAAAGACTTTGTTATTTAATGAATTGCTTGCAGCTTTTTGCTCAATTAATTCCAATTGAAATTGCTCTTGAAGAAATTTCTTTTGTAGCCTTAAAATATCTCTTGTAGAGTATTTTTTGGATAAATTTGTATTGTTGGTAAAACAATAAATTTTTATAATATTATTGTTTTATACTAATAAAGTTATAAACAGTAGAATTGGCGTGTTTTTTCTTAAAAATAATATTTCATACTATTTTTAATTGATTTTTACCTTATACAAATTTTGAGGACAGGAAAAATACTTGATTTTTAATCAAAGTTTCATATCCACACCTTACAAAAATACATCAAAAAACTTAAAACACTTATAGAGTTTGATTTTTTTGGAAAGGGTGGACATGGAGAATAGCAAATTGAAGAGATAATTCATTTCCTAATATCTGGCCTCTTTCATTATTGATATTTCAGTTATTGACTGAGATATATGGATTGAATTTTTTTTGGCCAATAATGATCTGTACCAAACCTGTACCAACCAGTAGTGGCTTAATACTTGAAATGATGGTTTTTTAAGTTTGAGCCCACCCATAATGTCTAATATTAGTCCTCCACATCCTCTGTTTTGGGGTGGTTCAGGGGTAAAAATGATTATAAGAGTTACAAACAATGATTATAATGATTTTTTCACGTGGTTTAAAAGGTTCAAAATGATTTAAAAAGGGTGGTTGGAATCTTTTATTGATTGGTTTAACAGTTTTAAACTAATTAATAAAAGGAAAAAGATTCTAACATGAAGAGAAAAGTGGGGCAAAGAAGACATTCTTTTATAGCCATCAATTCTCTTACTCCAAAAGTAAAACTTACTCTTGTCAGTCGTGAAAAACAGTCTGACAACAGAAAAGCCAATTATGGCATCATTGAACCCTGATTTAGACCAAAAAGGGCTTGTTTAAGCCATTTTTAGCCATTTTTAGCCATTTTAGACCCTTAAATCAGCCATTACTATAGCAATACCAGGCCTAGAGCCTTCAAAACACGTCAGAATGTGTGTCAGAGTCGTAGAAACCAGTTAAAACTGTTTTTACTCTGATGGTTTTATCTTAAGGGTAGTTTTACCCTCTTGGCAACAGCTAAAACTACCCCAGTTGGTATCAAAACCTCATCATCAATTGAGTCCACAGACCCTGTGACTCAATTCCAGGCCAAAAGTGATGAACTTTTGCGTGAATTTTGACATCCCACGCCTGTCAGCAAGGATTTTGGGGGTCTAGCTCCCCCTTAGAGCTGGAGTTCCTTTTCCCCCCCCAAATTTAATCTTTCCAATTTATTTTTCCTTTAATTCCTCATCATGTATTATACTTATAATTTACATATGTAATTCAATTCAATTGTACAGTAAAATACAGTAATAATTGACACCTCATATGTAAATCAAAGTTCACTTATGTAATACACGCGCACATTTTGACATTTCAATTGAACTCAATTGAAAATACTTCAATTCCTCATAACTTCTAAACTAAACACAACACCTCAATTTTAACACAAAAATTGATGGTTAACACCACATGTGGTGTGAATTAAATTAAGGTTTTGAGGATTTTCAACTTTTGTATTGAAAATACTAAAAACTTAATTTAAGCTTATTTAGAGTTGAGTTACAAGAATTTCACTCAGAGGTGACCCCACCTGATTTTTTATGAGGAATCCAATGGTGAAATAAATTTTATATGTTTATTTATTGGATAAAAAGTTATAATAAATTTTATTTAACTTTTTTCCAAATTTATTTATTTTTTCACAATTTTGTTAAAATTTCATTTTTACTTAAATTTTTCAAGTATAAATGTAATTTTATATTTACAAAATTTAATGTATTTTTATTTTTGAATTATAATTAATTTTTTATTTTTTAATATAATTTTATATTTATATTTTGATTTTTATTTTAATAATATAAATAAATTTATTTTATTTATATTAATATGTTATCTTTTATATTTGTGGTCTTTTGGGTATATGAAATTACCTCTAAGGCTCACATTCCCTCCCCCTAAAAAAGAATATTACTTTGTAATATTGGAGTTTCTAGTGTGTCTGAATCTTCTGAGGAGTTTGGTAGCTTCTGGTATATCTTTTTCTTCTAACCATTCATCTTCACAAGTTGGGTCACTGTACCTAACAAGGTATTCCCTTACTTTCTTGGTTCTTAATTTCCTTTCTTTAAGAACTTTGGTAATTTTCTTAGCACCAGATGTCTCAATAGAAAATTATCTGCCTTTTTTATTATGTAAATCTATCCCATACATGATTAAATAGTCATTTCCTAATAAAAATGGGTACTAGAGCAATTTTCCATAACAAAAAATTCAACTGTGATTCTCAAATTCTCATTTATGTGTGGGAATATGACATTGGTCTCAAAGATTCCTAATGCTTTCATTGGTTTACTTGTACTGTTGAGTTTTATACCATCAAGTAGGGGAAAACTTCCTTTATCATATGATCCTTCATCCAAGGCATGTATTAGAGAGTTGTCTTTACAGTCTTTGTCCACTAATTGGTATAAGATGTTACAATTGTTATCTTGAATGTAACTATTTCTGACCTCTTCAAAGGAGGTGGTGTTCAAGTCTGTAACACTTATTCCTTCTATTGGGATTTGGTTTTCATAAGTTGTGCCCCTTGAGCTTTTGATAAATCAATTTGACTATTGCTCAATTGTGGCAAGTGGGAATAAGATTCCATGATGTCAAAAGTGGCATTGATATTTTCTATATCTTTTGAAGATTCAGAAAATATAGATGACTTATCATCTGAATTGTCTTCAATTATGTCATCTTTTTCAACATCAGCTCCCTTTCCAATATTAATTTCATTGATTTTCCCCCTTTTTGGACATGCATTAGCTAAATGGGTGGTGCTTTGGCAAGTATGGCACTTTTTGACTGTATCTGCAGATTTATACCCAACATTATTAGAATTTTCTTTGGGGTTTTTGTCCACAGAATCTTTCCAAGGTGTATTAAACCTTGTTTCAAGATTCACCCTACTAGAACCAATTTTTGTTCTGGTGGTTACTTCTTCTAATATATTGATAATATCCTCTGCTGAAGATTGTTCAGTAGTCCTGCTTTTGACAGCATGCTCTAAGTCACCTCCACATTGTCTCAGAATTTTTCTATGGATCATAAATTCTGACATGTCAGGATATAATGCTGTTAATCTGTCCTTTTGTTGGCAAAACCATGGTAAAGCTTTGTCTTTATCAGCATTAAATTTGGCAGATTCAAAGGCTGTTTCAACTTTAAACCTCCAAGCATCATTTGCCCATTTGTTGATGATTTGGGTTTTCCACCAAGTCCAACTCTGGTGTCCATGTGCTTGTCTTATTTTGATGTACCATCTGTGAGCTGATCTGGTAAACAAGGTGTTAAACCTGGCTGTTACCAATCTGTCTGGTAATTCAAAATCCTCTTTGATCATGTCAATACCTCTAATGAATTCCATATGGTCATACTCTCCTTCACCACTGAAGTGAGGCCATTCTTTAAGTTTTGGAACTTCTTTCAAGAGTGCTTGGCCCATTGATGGTTCCAAGTTATGAAAAGAAGTGGATAATTCATTTTTTAATTGTGAACTATCAGGATCCAATACTTGTGGATTTGAAATTCTTGTGCCCTCATTTTGATTTAGAGGTGTAGACATTCTTGGTAAGGTGTTCAGTAATTGTTCAATGTCATTCATTTTACTGTTGCTACACCTTTGGGAATTTCTGTATTCATGTTGGAAGCTTTGTATTAAATTTATTACTTCAATTTTATACATGTCTTCTTTATGTGTAAGTTCTTGCCATAACTCTGTCTGTCTTGTATTATCAGCAGTGACTTGATTCAATTTCATTGATAATTTTGATACTTCTTCTTGTGAAGCATCAAAACACTTTTTCAAGGCAATGGTATATGTCTTTACTTCAGTAAATGAATTTGAAATGTCATCAAGGACTTTCTTGTTATCTGTCTTGATAATATTTATGGCTTGTTTAATTCTTGTTTCAATTATGTCATCAATATTGAATTTAGAATATTTATCTGTTAATTCTTTAATAATGGCAGATTGTTCATTTATTTTATTGTTAGAAGAATTATCATTATTGGAATTTTTAATTGTTCTTAAAACTTTTTCAAAACGCATAAGTGTTTCATTAATTTGGCACAGACTCAGGTTGTTTGTTTTAATGTTGTTACAAATGGTGTCATTTTTATCAGAAAGATGTTTTTTCACATCATTTATAGCATTATACAACTCTGGGATGGAATCAAATATGTCAGAAATCATTTCTGGAACCTTAATCTGGCTTCCTCCTTCTTCTGTAATTCCATCATGGTTCTGGCCATCTGAAATACATTTTCCATGGCATCCTGCTGAATCTTTGGGATTCTGTAGCCCTGGCTGTAAGGTTTTGGGGCTGGTGCCTTCCCTTTGCCCTTGTTTGGAGTTTGTGGCTGCTTTTTCACGTTGGAATTGCTGCTGCTGGCCACTGGGGCTGTTTTTGGCACTGGTTTGGCTGGTGGAGGGTTGTTTTTCCTCCATTCTAGTGTCAAAAGCATCATGTTTTTCTTCTCCATCAATGGATGCCATCCATTGAGCAATTTGCAAGTGTTGGGATGGCCCAAGAATTTTCTTACTGTCAGGTAAGAATTCATGCAATTCTTCCACAGGTCTGCAAGGATCTGGTACTCTTTGAATTGAAGTGCATTGTTGTATGCACTGTGGCTGGCTTTGTATATGTCCACAGAGGCTTGTTGTGGCGGTGTCAGCTCTTTTTGAAGGTAAAATGGTATTATCAGCTTCAGAATGACCCAATTTAGTTGTTTGGAAGTCATCAACTGACCCTTTTCCTTCTGTACCTGATTGGCCTCTGCCATAATCACGTCTATTACCTTTTTGGGAGCTGCTTGAGGGGTTGTAGCTGGCTCCTGACCTGGTTGAAGGCATAATTATGGTTAAAAAGGCTTAAAATAGTATTTTTACGTCAAAAACTTACTATTGGCCAAATTTTTAGCTTTCTGAAGGGTATTACTTATGTCCAAGTTAATTAATTCAGAAGATATTGGTTCAGGTTGATTATTTTGAGTCACAATAACAGTACTATTATGATCAGAATTAACAGTACTGGCAGGGATAATGCTGGTTACTGTTGAGGCTGTTTCGATGTTTTCTTGTCTTACCACGTTGTCAGACACTAAAATTAATGAAAAAGCCAATTAATTAAGTAAAAAAAAGGTTATTTCAAAAAAGAAATAAAAATATAAGCCTCACTTATAATATGAAAAAAATTATTTTTTATGGATTTTTTGAATTATAAGTATTTTTTATATGTTTTTAAATTTTTCAATATAAGAAAAAGATTAAAAAAGAGTAAAAAAATATGTCACAGGTAAAATATCACGGCTGGGCCCCCAAATGTAAGGTGTGGATATGAAACTTTGATTAAAAATCAAGTACTTTTCCTGTCCTCAAAATTTGTATAAGGTAAAATTCAGTTAAAAATAGTATGAAATATTATTTTTAAGAGAAAACACGCCAATTTTATTGTTTATAACTTTATTAGTATAAAACAATAATATTATAAAAATTTATTGTTTTACCAACAATAAAAATTTATCCAAAAAATACTCTACAAGAGATATTTTAAGGCTACAAAAGAAATTTCTTCAAGAGCAATTTCAATTGGAATTAATTGAGCAAAGAACTGCAAGCAATTAATTAAAGAACAAAGTCTTTAAAAAGAATATTAAAGAGAAAACACGCCCAAAAGTGACCAGAGTGAATTTGGAAACAAAGTGACAAAGTTAACAGTGATGAAAGATGCTTTAATTCAGTTTTGGGGTGGTTCAGGGGTAAAAATGATTATAAGAGTTACAAACAATGATTATAATGATTTTTTCACGTGGTTTAAAAGGTTCAAAATGATTTAAAAAGGGTGGTTGGAATCTTTTATTGATTGGTTTAACAGTTTTAAACTAATTAATAAAAGGAAAAAGATTCTAACATGAAGAGAAAAGTGGGGCAAAGAAGACATTCTTTTATAGCCATCAATTCTCTTACTCCAAAAGTAAAACTTACTCTTGTCAGTCGTGAAAAACAGTCTGACAACAGAAAAGCCAATTATGGCATCATTGAACCCTGATTTAGACCAAAAAGGGCTTGTTTAAGCCATTTTTAGCCATTTTTAGCCATTTTAGACCCTTAAATCAGCCATTACTATAGCAATACCAGGCCTAGAGCCTTCAAAACACGTCAGAATGTGTGTCAGAGTCGTAGAAACCAGTTAAAACTGTTTTTACTCTGATGGTTTTATCTTAAGGGTAGTTTTACCCTCTTGGCAACAGCTAAAACTACCCCAGTTGGTATCAAAACCTCATCATCAATTGAGTCCACAGACCCTGTGACTCAATTCCAGGCCAAAAGTGATGAACTTTTGCGTGAATTTTGACATCCCACGCCTGTCAGCAAGGATTTTGGGGGTCTAGCTCCCCCTTAGAGCTGGAGTTCCTTTTCCCCCCCAAATTTAATCTTTCCAATTTATTTTTCCTTTAATTCCTCATCATGTATTATACTTATAATTTACATATGTAATTCAATTCAATTGTACAGTAAAATACAGTAATAATTGACACCTCATATGTAAATCAAAGTTCACTTATGTAATACACGCGCACATTTTGACATTTCAATTGAACTCAATTGAAAATACTTCAATTCCTCATAACTTCTAAACTAAACACAACACCTCAATTTTAACACAAAAATTGATGGTTAACACCACATGTGGTGTGAATTAAATTAAGGTTTTGAGGATTTTCAACTTTTGTATTGAAAATACTAAAAACTTAATTTAAGCTTATTTAGAGTTGAGTTACAAGAATTTCACTCAGAGGTGACCCCACCTGATTTTTTATGAGGAATCCAATGGTGAAATAAATTTTATATGTTTATTTATTGGATAAAAAGTTATAATAAATTTTATTTAACTTTTTTCCAAATTTATTTATTTTTTCACAATTTTGTTAAAATTTCATTTTTACTTAAATTTTTCAAGTATAAATGTAATTTTATATTTACAAAATTTAATGTATTTTTATTTTTGAATTATAATTAATTTTTTATTTTTTAATATAATTTTATATTTATATTTTGATTTTTATTTTAATAATATAAATAAATTTATTTTATTTATATTAATATGTTATCTTTTATATTTGTGGTCTTTTGGGTATATGAAATTACCTCTAAGGCTCACAATATTCATTACCACTGATATTTTCAAACAGTAGAACCTTTTATCTCTTTCAGGGTATTTCTTTGTGTCACAGTCATAGTGCAAGATTGAATTTTCTGTTTCCAAGCTACTAAATAGAATCAACCTAACAATATTCTATAATCAGTTAGCTTTTACTTTCTTAGTTTTGGAGGAAAGGAACAGAATAAATGACAAAAGGGATTTCTTCAGCAGTGTGGGTGAGCTTTTAACATATGATATTCATTAATTTAGCAAAAATTACTTGACTCAGACAAAACCTATATTCTTGTTTGAGTGACTTACATGAATTGAAGCCACTCAAGGTAGGGTAAAACTCTTATATCTTGAAATAAATTATTAATTTGTGAACTTCTGAGTAAAAATGCCTTTGAAACAAAACAACAGGTGATGTGTAATTTATTATCCAATTTCAAAAACTGCTAAATTGGCTAATCTTTCACTTCATTTTTAGGATGATTCAGGGAGTCTTAAATCATGTCCAAGGGAAATTTCAGAGGCAACTGATCTTATTACACCTCAATATTTTCATTCACTTCAATAAATCGGAATCAACAACCTTTGTTATATAATAAATTCTCACAATTCTGTCTTCCAGACCTAAACAAAGGGAGATCTTTCCAAAAAGCCTATAAAACTGGTTCAAAGACAGGTTGATACTTGTCAGGCTCAGTCTATCATGAAGGTGTAATAAGGCTATTTACAACTTTAACTATAACTGTGACGTTTAAAATTTAGAAATAAGGGCTTTACTATTGTGAAATAGTGGTGGTGAGCACTGTTGAAAGCCCTGGGTGCAGTCTTACCAGTTGGATTACTATAATAAGAGCTACAATACTTAAAAATTTAAAGTATAACCTGATTATTTTCCAAGAGTATAGCTGTTTTTGACAGTTGTACTACCTAGGAATTCAAGAGCAGGATGAGGAAACCTTTTCTGGTGAAGAAAAGGTCTCCTTTTATCCTAAATTGGGGTGGAATGACCCTCTAGACCATCCACGTAGAGGAAGTGAAGATTTTTTCACTTAATAGTACTCGATTGTGGCCTTCATAGTGTCTGTATTCTCTGTATTGGCCTCAGATGTGGTTTCGAAACCACATCTGGGCAGTTTTCACCAATACAGAGTGAAAACTTTAATCTGGGGAACACATAGCCCTCTTCTGACATGTATAACTCCTGGAATTCTGTACAGAACCTTTATGGGCCTCAGTATTGAAGTATAAACATGCTTCTTCATCTATTTGACACCTCATAATCATACTTATTGGAGAATATCCCACAGTAAGACCGTATTGGTCTAATTGTGGGATTTTGAGCTTCAACCTGCAATACCTTTGTCAGTTTTTGAGATATCAAGCTCAACGTTATTTCATTGTGTAGCACTGGATGTTTTCTAAACAATGATACCTCATTTGATATGGTTACCATTAAGTATGGCAAAGTTATGCCATGTACAAGATTTTTTGTACATATATATGTTTCGCGTAAAAACTGTATAGAGCTTGTTTTCCCCATTCCTTTTGTTCTAGATGAGATATGGGGAAATGAATGAAACCATCTGATAGTCCTGATTGTTCTCTTTCGAAAAAGACCCCACTTTTGGTATCTCACACTAAAACTGTAGAGGTTAGATGAGAGGTGAATATTTTAATCACCCTTATTTGACCTTATTTTGGTCATTACTTCTGTAATTCTGGTGCTAGCTCAGTTTTGCTAGGACCATTAGATAGCCTTGAATCAAGGTTCCATTCTAAACACCCATTTTCTGGGGTTAAGTCTCTTCCTCTGTATTTCAGATGAGAGGTGAAATTTAAGGTTTATGCTCAGCAACAACTTTGTTATTCTTAGTCGTATGATGATGGGACTTGTATATTTGGAAAGGGGTGAGTTCCCTCTTTTTTTGATATCTTTTGAGCTGGTTTGGCTCAACTCCATTTTATGGTGGTATCTTGGCTATACCATTGATTTATGGTATATGGCTGTCATGCTTGTGCTCTAGTTCTGAATCACAGGCTGACAATACTGGCCAGTTTTATTTTTAACTCTACAATGTGAAAATAACCCTGGGTTTAGTGAATGTAGCTGATGGTATTACCCATGTCATCCTCTCGAAGCTACATTAGCCACAACAAAGGCCTACAGGGAAGATTTGAGTGGAGGAACTCTTTCACACACATGGAGTGGAAAAACCAGTAATTTTTGGTTTTTTTGAGTGAGATATCCCCTTGTCTCCAACCAGATTTGAACCCATGATTTTGGTAACCAGTTTATTGTCACAATTGTGTCCTCCAGAACTTAACAAAGAGAACTCTTGCCAAAAAGGCTATTCAAGCAGTTGAAAAACCATTTAGTACTGGAAAGCTCCATATCAAATTGAACCATATGACATATATTTTATTCAATTTTTCATACCACTAAATTTACCTGTCAAGTCCATGATTTTACCCTTTCTGATTATTCTATATATACTATATGAATTAATAAAGACAAGTTTGGGTCCAACCATATTTTCTAGCTCTTTGGATATAAAAGAGACCTTTTTGAACAAATAGTGAAGGAATTAATTTCAAATACTAATATCTTTCCTGAATACTATTTTCACAATAATGGACAATCACCCTCTTGGACCTTTATACGGCATATCAATTTCATATCAATCATTTTTTGGCGGAATTGGCCTTTGATGGCCATTTAATCATGAGGGGCCAAGCTGACCCCTTCATAGCCACTTTTGGGAATTTCCCATTAACCAGGGGAAATATGGCCCAAAAGACTGTATTATCCTTTTTAAGCTTTATATACAGTTCTGCTCATTTTGTACAATTTTCAACTTTTAGTGCATTTATCCATAATATGAAATTTTCCCACATGGAAAGATTAGGGAATTTTGGGCTTAAATGCAAGATTTGCACATTTCTTGCACACTTTGAGAAAATACAGTTTCAATCCTGTATAGCCTTGTTTTGGCCAAAACACCTCTTCCAGCCCTGAAGCCACCCAAACTCCATTTTCTCTCATTATCCTCCTGGTGTTCTTTAAAAAGACCTTTGGGAAAATTTTCCCTTCAATAAAAAAAAGTGCCATACATGGTGTCACACACCATTATGAACCTTTTTCCACCAGAAATGCAATGGTGCCAATATCAGAAGGGTATTAAAACATTCCATCAAGGCATCAGTTCCTCCAGTGGATTCATCAAGGCTCAAATGCAAGTGTTCTTCTCAAAAAACAATAATGCCAATAAGCAGTCATTGGATATTTTCAATTATGCAATATTCCTCCCAGGGAATACTAACAGTTCATTCTCAAGGGATATTCAAGAGTTAGTTCCAAAGAAATTGTCAAGGGTCAATGCCCCATCAATACACCTTGGCAACCACATTCATTTCAATAATTCTTGTTTCATCAACACCTGTAATTCAACCATAGACCCTGGGAAGCTCATTTAACTAAGTTTATTTATCAATTTGGGAAGGTATACACTTCATCAAGCAATGAATACAACTTCAAGGATTCAATAAAGATATTCTGTCAGCCTGAAGGAGTCAAGCTCTCATCTTTTCATATATACCAGCCTCCTTTCAACCATGGGGCATTTCACCCAGTTAGTTAATATACTTTGATTTTTATTATATTTATTTCTCTTTCATTTTCTAAGTGAATACTGATATTATAAAGTCATTTATTTAGCACCTTTTCTTTCTTTTCCTGTCAGTGGATATTGGTGGTTATATGCATTCTAATTCAATGAATCTTTATGGAAGCTTATAACATTGATTTAAGAAATACTTGGTTGGCTCTTTGTCCATTTTGCTTCTTTTCTCTTATTGAATCTCATCTTATACTTCTATATATTCTTTAATTTTATTTCTTTACTTCCTCAGATCCTTCCAAGAGATTTCTCTGATTACTGATTTCCAGGCCACTCTTGTTTTCTGCAAGAGCCCCTGTGATAAATAATCAATGAATTTTGGAAAATATCTAAAATAGCCTTGAATTTATCACCAGGATCTAAAGTGCAGAGATTACCAGATGAACATCACTGACTAATAATTAAAGAGATGTTTATTTTCATTAAATTTATAAAACCAAACCTCAAAAATGAAACTCATATCTAAGTAGAAAGTAAAAGACATGAAAATATATTCCAAATATCAGCCCCAAAAATTAGGAAATTCTAGAAAAAAATTCAATTTTAAGAAACTATCAACCCAATGAATTATTTTATTTTATATTATCTTCTTAATTCATAATTACCGCTACTTCTTCCCCGGTTTCAATTAAAACCAAGATGGAATATAAAGAAAGTTCCTTTTAGAATTGATTTTTCTTGAAAAATAACCTTTATATAGGAAGAAAATAATGAAACACTTCAAAAAATAATCAGAGAAAATTGATTGTTATTTTAACCAAGCTCCTGTTTGTATGCCAATAAATCAATTTCATCAGTAATCCTTTTTAGGTTAAAGGTTGACTTGATTTTAAAATCAACCAGTATTAAGCCTCATATTTCCTCTTGTACTTCAACCATATATTATTGATAATATTGTATCAATTATATCTTCCTCAATTAAAGGGAATATGAAAAATCAAATCAAGAGCACATTACTTGATGATCTGAAATGTGCCTTTCAATATTCTTACTTTAAGATCTTTGATGGAATATCTCTATCGCAATGATATTCCTTATATGAAGAAGATTTCTATATTTCAACTGACCTTATGGAAGAGTACCAGGAATATAAATACATAAATATTTGAGCTTATTGTTTCTCAAAGATAAACAAGTATTTAATTATAGATATTTTGTTATTGACAAATTTTCTTTATATAAAGTAGGAAAGTATGGAGAGCCTATCCAACTGGACTAATAATATAAACTTTGGATTGGGAAATAGATATAAACACAATCATTCAAGGAAAATGAAGCTTAAAGGCTCTAAAAGATATTGAAATATATTATATATCACTTTCCAATAATTAAATAATAAATAAAATGATTATTAAGGGTTTTTTGTCATTAGGAGATAATTCTCTTTTTTTATTCAGACTAAAATCATGCAATAAGTTTCAAAAGGTTCTAAATATCCCAGGAATATCTCTTGGAGAATTAAGGATAATATCACTTATTTGAGGAAGGGAGGATAAAAATTATTGATATAGAAATTTATTTAACAATTCATAAGTCTTTCTTTTACAACCTCCTCTCAATAAGTGGATTTAGAATTACAATATAAATTAACATGAATTTTTATATCAATCATTCAAGATAAGGATATTATTTCTTGATATATCAAAAGTGTGACTACGAAGATATAGTTCTGTAAGCTGCTGTTGCATCAAAATTTTGAATGGTTTTGCTCCCATTCTTAGAGAACGTAATTAATAAAAGCAAGCGGAGATTTTTGGTGAATTTATAGAAGAAAATATCTCTTCGTGAGAACATTCTTATGTGGTGGAAGAAGATGAATACTGTTAAAGTTTTTTTAAGGGAGGAAAATTATTACTCTATCATACGGAAAAAGAGAAAAAAAATCAAAACGTAAAAAAAATGTGAACTACGCTTTTCCCTTAGTACCATATACACTCAAATTTGTTTTTAAAATTCTGATCTGCAAGGCTAAAAGTATACTTACATGTGAAGAAATCCCTTTCCGAGTGAGGGATTCGAACCCCCGTCTACTGCTCCCTTCTTGCTGAATAGCATTTACATGCAACCCATCAGCAAGCCTGTGAGGCAGTCATTCTACCATTGAACTAACTCAGATTTCGAGATAGCCTCTTTTCCAAATTTACATATAAATAAGCAACGAATCATACTATTAAATTTAAATTTCATAAGCTGCATATCTATCCCCTTGTAATGTAGAGCTACAATATATGGCTTCAGCATTTTCTCCCAAGCTTTCTTTAGCGAAATTATTGCTCAGTCCTTTTGGAATGGTTCGCCATTAATTGAATTCGGGACGGCTGAGCACGAAGGAATATAGTCGTATGTTATTTTCAAATTATTTCTTTCCACCGAAATCTCATTTTTATACCAAAGAACTACTTATTACTCGACCCGGAACTAATAATAAAGCTAAATTGGTAATGTTAGAGTAAAATTAACTTCCCACAAACCTTTTTCACGTGTTTATGCTTGGAAATAGGCCCCCAGACTACTCCCTACCCCCCAGGAAGCTTAAAAGTCATCGTAATTGATCTTTCAAATTTATAAAATTGGTTTATATTCACAAAGAATATGAAAATTCCAAAATTAGTTATATTTTCGACTTCAATTTTTTTTCGGTATTTTGCACACCACAAATAGTTTTTGGCCAAAATTAACTTCGATAGGTGCGTGAATTTTCTTCAAAACTTAACTGGAATTATTAATGATATTATTTATCCGCTTCAATTTTGAAATTTATCCATTTCTGTGTTAGCAAGTCAAAATTATTCCTTTTTATGCTCCCAATAAAGCCATTTAGTATCAAGAACTGTGGGTCACGAAAAGATGTCATTCCTGTTTTGAGAATCACTTAATTACCTCTTTACCATTTAAGAAGTATATGATCTATCTGACTGAAAAGCATTTTTTCAAAATCTTCTTATAGCCTCACATTGGTTAGTCAGCTTTTGAAGTCAAACAATATTGTTCTTGTTGATATCGATACCTCAGCTAGGGAATAAAACATTCTTCTATTTTTTCCTAGTTTTAAGAGAGAAACTACTTTCAATCATCAAATTACAGGCTATCCTTGTACAAATAAAAAGGTGATATATTCTTGCTGAGATATTTTCAGATTCGTGTTTGGGAGTTATGAATTGAAAGACCTTTTTTTATCCCTATTTTCTCTAAGAAAGGATATAGTTTTAATTTTTTAGCCCTATGATATAAATATTATTATAATGTATATCAAGTCACCATTGTGAATCTTACCAAAATTTACTAAAGCTATCAAATCACGGTCTTGATAATTACAAAAGCATATCGGATGCTTAATTTGAAGTTTTAATTTTGAAGATCAACTATTGAAGATTGAAGGTTTCTTATAGTTTGAATATATTTAGATTGATCCACACTTATTTTGGATTTATCCAAAAACCTCCCCGACTTATATAAAAAAGAGGAATTATAGAGAAATATCTTTTGAAATCTTATATAACTCTTGAAACCAAGATTTAAGCCTATCATTATTCTGAAAATTTGAAACCCAGATTGATTATCTTACATAAAACGGTTTTCTAAATGGACTTTATCCTAATGTTAATCTTGGAGATACTTGACAATTCTTTTTATTAAAAATCAATTAGCTTATATCTCTTGGACCACTTTCGACTTCCAATTTTGTATAACCTGAAGTGATAAAATTTGAAAACTCTTAAAACTAATTTTTTCCATATATTGAATAACCTTTTTTGATCTTTAAATGAGGCTATGAACACACTTTGCTTGAATTTTTTTTTAAATATTGAAAGCACAAGTAACCCTATCTCACCTTAAGTGTCGATGGTACAACAAAATCCTTTTCCCCCTGTAACTCTTGGACGAGTGAAAGCAGAGGCATCTGACTTTATTGTTGAAGTAAGTTCCCTAATGATAGTTTTATGAAACTATGTATCTGTATGTTAGCTTGTTTAATGTCCTTTTTAAATTCACGTTTCTTTTGTTATCACTCTTGAATTGTATCTTTCTCCATATCTCACTAGACCTAGTTGGTTTTTGTTTTTTAGATTGTAGACAAATATTTAAATAAAAGCTAAAAGCCTTTATATTATTTATGGGACGTTGGAAAGATGGAAATAAGTTCATAAACAGAATTTCCAGTAACATTAAATAAAATTCGTATTTATCTCTTTTGGAATTCAGAAAAGGGCATATTTTTCTGTTTTGATAGTAGAAATTCAATTTAGGGATCAAATATTTTTGGAATACTGTCTTTTAAAGCAAAGTGTTTCTGAGCTGCTTTAAGTTTTTCACCATGTTTTAAATGTGACACGCCTAAGTACAAGGGACTAGAGCTATAAATTATCCCTAAATTCATTCTGCTACAGCCCAGATTGGATTTATATAGCAAATAGCTAATTATCAATTAATAAAGCACCAAACCTAAAGGTACAGGCCTTATATTATCACAAAAACTGAAGTTTAATAAGCCTATTGCACTCATTTATTCTTGTGAATGAGGGCCCAGAAGAGCTCACTGAACCTCAGGAAGCTGAAAATCATAGAAGTTGATGTTTGAAGCTCATAGAGTCATTCAAACCCAAGAAAACTGTAACACTTCTCATAATTAACAATTTCCCTTAATGATTATAGTAAACAGTTAAATATTTCTGGGTCACAAAAATATTTATATATTATCTAAAAGAGCTGTCATATAGATCATTTGACCAATAGCTCAGAGTAAGACTCCAGTAAGTCGGATTCCAAGATCTTTGAAAAAGGAAGATATTATAATGGTTTTACCACAAACCTTCAATGAGGACATCTTTAATATTATTTGAGTCTCCAGACTCTACTTTGGTAACAAATTAATATATTTCTCTGGCTCCAGTTAATTGATTATGAGATAACAATTTTGAAGTTGTTAAAAGCCTCTAGCCCGGTATCTGAAAATGCCTTTTTTATCCATACTAGCTATTCTTACTCTTAATGACAAATTTTCCAAAGATATTTATCTTTTCTAATAGCTAACAGAAACTTTCAATTATGCAATCTATCTTCTTCATTCAAAAATATCCATAATATATCCTCTAAGAAACTACTTGAAGTTTGGTCCCAAGATAAAATGTTATACTTCATCACTGAATTCTCAAACCAAAGCATTAATTGTAAGGAATTTTTAATTTTTGAATTAATTACACTTCAAATTCACTTTCATAATCAATTAAATCTTTCATTCCTATTCCAAATGGATTTAATTGAATTTATTTCATTGAATTTTTCCCCCATAACTTGGAAGTTCTGACTATATATATCTCTCCAAATTAATGTTGGTTATCTTTTAACCATCTTCTAACTTTTAAAAGGAGATTATCTCATAGAAATATTTCTTTCATCTTTGTCTAAAATTGTAAGATCCATTAGCCACTCTATCTCCAACCAAGCGTAAAACATTTCAAAAGGCCCGGTTTCCTGGTGCCTATTTTTAGTAATTTAATCAGAACTCTTTTCTTAACTATAGCTTTGGGAGTCAGTTTCAACTTTTATAATATCCTGGTTCATACTTCCGCAAAATATTCTAGACTTATGACGTTACTGGTCTTTTGTTGTGTATTGGAACTACTATTTGGAATCCAAATATATGCAGGAATCTTTGATAAAAACCAAACTTCACTTCTTCAGCTACTATATTATGGTTTGGATATGAAGATTTGATCAAAGGTGAAGTACTTTTCCTGTCCTGACAATCTTCATCAGGTAAAAGTATTTAAAAAAAGGAATTTTAGTATTTTTTAAGGGAAAAAACACCAAAGTTATTTTTTCTAAATTTAGTATAGAAATAATATTATAAAGATTGATTGTTTTACCAACAGTATATATTTATCAAAAATACTCTACAAGAGATATTCATGGCTGAAAAAGAAATTTTCTCAAGAAAATTTCACTTTGAGTTTACTGAGGAAAGAAATTCAATAAGCTAATATGATAGCTCACTCTCTAAGATAAATATTGAATAGAAAAAATACCCAAATGTGACCAGAATGAATGTGGAAACAAGGTGACTATGTAGGTCTGTGACTCTAAACAGAGCACCAGCATGACATCCAACATACCATGACTGATGGTATAAACATTATTAGAGAAATATAGCCAATAAAGGTATCATAAGTAGAGGGAAGATCCTCAAATATAAAATTACCAAGCTTACCCAAAAAGAATAAGAAATGACAATGATATGCTCTGTTAAAAATAAGAGCAAATAAGCTAAAACCCTTATTTTCACCTCACATCTAACTTCTGCATATTTAGTTCAAGTCCCAAAAAAATGGTATTTTTATCAAATCTCTCAAGAGAATCTATGAAATTTTACCATCCATCCATATTGAGTATTCCTACTTAAGGATATACTGTTTTACCACCTTTTTTAACTAACAACTGCTCAAAAGTCCAAGGGAGCTTGTACAAAACTGTACAAAAGTACAGCCAAATTGAAGATCTGATTGAGAGATTTCATTTGATATACCTTAGATCTTTCAATCTCCAAAATTGTGTAAGAAATCTTTGTTCAAAGTTTTGCTACTAAAAATACAGGATTTTGTCACAACCATGAATAATCACCCCCCAATGGGTGTTGCGGAAATTCTAGCCTGAATGCAGTTTGAGGTCAGTTGGCCATATAATATGTTTATGGCCAATTGTGCCCTCTTGGCAATATCACCCTTCCACTTACCATTCATGGCCTCATGTGAGCCTTTGAGATATGACCACATACCCAATAAGGTCACAAAAAGACTCAGAATAATTATACTTTTAATATAATTATATTAAAATTGCTTAAAATCATTATACATTCAAAATAATTAATTAAATATACATAAAATACCATAAATTGGTACAAAAATTGGTTTAACTTAAACACCAATGAATCAACATGTAAAATAAATTATACCATTGGATTCCCCATGGAAAAATACACATATACCATTTTTATGGCATATCTGTAAAGTCTATATTTAAGGAATTATAAGGTATAATACCTTATAAAAACCATAAAAACTCATTTATCTCAAGAACTAATGAAACAACATGTGAAATAGATTGTACCAGTGGATTCCCCATGAAGATCCACACATAAAACAATTAATAAGCTAATTTCCAATGTTAATACTTAAGGAATTATCCTGAATATATGCACTTTTTTGGTCAACGCATATATTCAAGGATCATAGCTAATATCTTCTAAACTATACATGATAGAATGATGAACCAAAAATAAAGTTACCACGTAATTACTGTAAGAACACAGATATGAGCTTTATTTTACAAATTATAAACAAGGTTAAAACCTATGATGAAATATTGACAAAAATCAACAGAGCTGTTGACCACTTTGTTGTGAAAGTGTTCCAAACTTAAAAAAAAGTATACAGTTGGATTCTACTAGTTCATTCGTGAAGAATGATGTACTTTGTATTATTAAATTCAGGGTATAACCCCCTGAAATCAAGGTTTGAAGTTTAAAATATTGAATTTCGACAGAAAAGATGAGTTACAAGAAAAATCATCAAAATTAGAGTTTTGATGATGTAATGAAAAGCTCTTGGAAGCATAATAAGGTTATGCCAGGCTATCAGAATTCACTCTCTGAATTGCTGTAGCGTGTAAATCTTAAAAGGTATCGAGGATCAAAGCTTGAGCTTAATTTGAGCAGTTATGATCACTCACAGTAACCTTAATTTAAGTTTAACAGGTTTAAGAGTGATATAATTGGTGAATACTATTAGTTTATGATTAAAACTAATAAAATCCACGAAATTTGGGGTTCTTCCAAGCCTCTGATGTCATCAAGCTTAGAGTTATAGTGATAACTCTAAATAATGGTGTAATAATGATGTAATATGGTTTGATCATGATGTAATCACCCTCAAACCTTAAAATATTGATCAATTCCAGTGGATATGATCAGTACACGTCTACTAGAAGCCTTTTGGACTCTAGGAGGGAGGTATTTACTATAAATAGAGCTCTTTTTACTCTATTTACCCCTCAGACACATCAAAAACATTAAATCAATTAAATAAAAGGTAATTTCTTTATTCTTTATACATAAAACTCTTATATTATTAAAGACCAAATACCATCTTAATATTAATCACTATTTTTACGTGATTAAGTCAATTCTTCAATTGTTTTTGTCATAAATCTCTCTATAAACTCATTTCCACGTAAAATCAAGAAATTTAGTAATTTTCTTTATTTTTTATTGTAAATACAATTTGAAAAAGTTGTATTATATTCTTTTGGCGTAAAATATCTCAAAATTATTATTCTAAGTGTTAAAAGTAGGTTATTTCATATTATTATAATAATTTCTCTCTTATTATTACTCTTAATAATTCTTAATTAATATAAATAGTATTTATATTAATATATAACTTTAATATTGGTAATATTATTGTTATTAATTGTTTTTTATTTATAAAAAACAGTTTTCTACGCCTTTATCATTTGTTGGTAACAATAATAAAGAGCGTTATAATATATTAATTATTTTATATTAATATAATATTTACAATATTATAATTTCATATAATATTAATTATATTATTATATTTATTTAATAATATAATATTTTTACGCCATAATAATAATATTTCTTTATTATTATTATTATTTTAATCTTATTTATTTCAATTATAAGGACATTCAGAGTACAATAAGTAATAAATTAGTAATTTTTACTTATTGTTTCATAGTCAAACCTTACATTTGGGGGCCTGGCCGTGATATTTACTTAAAAGACCTTTAAAAAGATTCTAATTGGGTTTATCCAATAATAAATTATATTTATAATCATAAAATTATATAATAATTTTATATTTTATTGATTTTAAAAGCTATTGAGGCATTTGGAAAGCAATTGTACTGTCTTACACGTTGTTTTTCACATCCTTAGACTTGCAAGAACTTTCTTTGAGTGACTCTAGTGATTAAAAGAGATATTTTATAAATTAAAAATAATTTTTATTATAATTTAATTTTATAAGAATCATATTCATTTTTTATTTTATTCTTTAAAAATAAAAAAATAAAAATATATATAAAAAATATTAAAAAATATTAAAAACCAATAAAAAAGTTATTTTTATTCATTTTTATTCATTTCTTTATTTATTTCAATTTTCAAAGATATAAAAGCAATTTCTACGTGGAAAATTGCCATATCTTGCCAAAAATAACACTTCTTATAAAAAGACTTATATTTATTTGTCTTTTTTAGTGTTTGAAGATAACCCAACAGGAGACAACCAAGCTACTGTTGAAAGTTTGGTGGAAGAAACTTGTCAAAGGTCTCCAACACCAGTTATCACCAAAAGAAAGAAAGCTAAGAAATTAGACTTTCCAGGGCCTACTATTCAAGACTCTGAAGGTGAGCATCTCTTTTTCAATTGCCATAAAAGAATTTTATTCTAAAATACTTTTATTTTTTCTTATTCTTTAAATTATGACTACCAGAAGAGGTTCCCAATACTCCATCCAATCAGATGGAGCTGGACTCAGAGGTAGAATTGATCCCTCAAAAGGGAAAAGAAAGGGCAATATCCCCAGTGGAACAGAATCCACACAAGGAAGTGCCTTATCCCAAAGGCAAGTCCCAGAAATGCCCATGATATCTGAGCCTTAATTGGAACTAAGTATGAGTAACTCAAACAGGTACAAATCACATTCAGAAGGCTCAAATAGACATCTACATGAGCCAGTACAAGCAGTATTGCACAGTGTACAAGGACAAAGATTGGGAAATGTTGCCTCAAATACACCAAGGAGTGATGAACTCCTGGCACATCCTGAAAAAGTTCCTCAAAGAGGAGGAGATAGTGAAATACTCCAATGGATGGAATCCACTGTCATCCAAACCTCAAATCAAAAAAATCAAGGATTATCATGCCAAAAAGAGGGAGGCAACCAAGGAAGAAGCCCCAGTAGCTTCTACCAGCAAGCCTCAAGCCAATCTACTTCCCCAAGAAGGGAAGAAGAACAAGAAAAAGCATTGGAGGAAACCATATTCCCCAAGCTACAGAATCCCAAGAATCCAAAAGGATGCCATGGACAATGTTTTCAACATGGCCAGAACCTTGATGGAATTCAAGGACAAGGAAGAGCAAAGAATGAGACAACCTCATTTCCCAAAGAAATAACCTTGTCCAAAGATGTTGTAAATACTTTAACAGAAATTAAAAATAGTATATTACCTCTAAAACAAATTAAAGATAGTTTATTATCACTACAAGAAATAAATAACAATTTATCTTCTTTGACAAAAATTGTTGTACAAAACAAAAAAGAAATTGACAACATTAAGTTTATTGTTGAAAATAATAAACCAAAGAATTTAATTGACAATACTCAAAAATTAATACAAGGACAACAAGAATTCTATAAATACATAAAAGATATCAAAGACAAGACTTTGACAATCAATTATCATGTGAGTATTGACAATCTTACAGAAAAATTAAATAAATTAAGTATTTCTGTAGAAAGATTTGAAGAAAAGACTTCATCACACCAAAAATTACTTTTGGACCATGTGGAAAAAAGTGATGAAGCAAGAATGCATCTGAAAGATGATATTCAAAGTGAAATAAGGCTTATTACAGAAAAAATAGATAAAATTAATGAGGCTAATTTAAATATGCCAAAGTTATCAACACCATTTTCTCATATAAGAAGCCCTGTTAAAACAAAAGAGGAATTGTCAAATGCATTCATAACAGACTTGAGTCACCAAGACAATAACCAAGTCTTAATGAAGGAAGCACCTCAATTGAAGGAATGGCCAACATTCACAGGAGAAGGTGAATATGACCACATGTCATTTATTAAAACAATTGACATGTTACAAGAAGACTATGCCATACCAGATGAATTAATCACTGCAAGATTACATTCATTGTTTGAGAAATCTGCAAAAAGATGGTATTATGGCATAAGACAAACAAATGGTAAAAATACCTGGTCTTGGTGGAAACAAGAAATAATCACCAAGTGGGCAAATGATGCCTGGAGGTATAAGATAGAAAATGCATTTGAAAACTCTTTCTTTGACCCAGAGAAAGATAAACCTTTAACTTGGTTCTTAAAACAAGTTGAAAGGCTTAATGCACTGTACCCAGAAATGTCACAGAAAATGGTGCATATGAAAATACTTAAAAAATGTGGAGGGGAACTAGAACATGCCCTAAGAAGCAGGTGTATAGAACCATGCTCCACAGAAGAGTATATAAATGCACTAGAAGATATAGTGACAAGAACAAAAATTGGCAGGACTTGGACAAAATTGGACATTAAAAGCCCAAATAAACCATTTATCAAAAAAGATAAGTCAAAAGAATCCTTTAAGCCCAATACATCCAACAATAATGAGCAAAGAAAATGCCATAAATGTGGAGGTATTGGACACTTAGCCAATAATTGCCTTAAAAAAGCAAAGATTAATGAAATTGTGGAAACAGAAAACCACAATGACAAAGAAGAGGAATCTGACTCTGAAAAAGAGACAGAAGAGTCAGAAAGCTCTGAAAGTGATGAAATCAATATAATTAATGCACAAATTAATAATATTGATATAATTTATGAAGTACTGGATGTTAATTCAAACTTGCCACAAGTTGGAACATCTGACACAAATCTGACTAGGACATGTTGTATCTGGCCTTAGTCTAGGCATAGACAAAAATAAAGTAGCAGCAGTACTACTTAAACCAATGCCTCAAACCAAAAAGGAAATGCAATCATTTCTAGGATTTGCTGGTTAATATAGACAGCATATAAAGGACTTTGCAAAGATTGCTAAATCCTTGTATAAGCTATGTGACCAACAAACAGTCTATGAGATGACAGAAGAAAGAGTCAAGGCATATGAAGAATTGAAAAATTCTTTAACAAATGCCCCATTTCTTCTAATGCCAGATTGGAAACTGCCCTTCAAACTGTACATTGATGCTTGTGGAGAAGGATTAGGTGCTGCACTTCACCAAACACAAATTATCAATGATAAACCAGTGGAAGGACCAATTTGTTTCATTTCAAGGCAAATAAAGCCAACAGAAGCAAGGTATGGAGCAAGCCAAATGGAATGCTTATGCTTAGTGTAGGCTTTAGAAAAACTGCATTATTATTTAGATGGCACAGTATTTGATGTAATCACAGACTGTAATGCTGTGAAATCACTATTAAATATGAAGACTCCAAATAGACATATGCTGAGATGGCAAATTGCTATCCAAGAATATAGAGGAAATATGACTATTGTTCATGAATCTGGAAATATTCATAAAAATGCAGATGGTCTTAGCAGATGGGCTCTAGCAAATACCCCTGACAATCCAGCATGGGTACCACAAGAAGAGCATCATATAGAAGGAATATGTGTTACAGACATTGGCACAGAATTCTTTAACCAAGCTAAAGAAAGCTATAAGACAGACAAAAATTGCCATATCTTAAGCCAACTTCTAATGAAAGACTGCAAAGATCCATCACTTTCATCAAAACTAGATGAAATATGGAAAAAGGCATATGATGAAGGAAGATTTCACCTCATTGATGGAATCCTTTACCATGGAACAAAACACACATGTGTTATGGCCTTAACAGATAGAACACTAATAAACACTATTTTACATGAGTGTCATGATAGTGTTGCATCTGGACATCTCTCAGAAGATAGGACACTAGAGAGGGTGAAAACCTGCTCTTGGTGGCCAAATTGGAAGAAAGATGTTGCAGAGTACTGCCAAACCTGTGACAGATGTCAAAAAGCCAACAGAGCCACAAGAAAGAAATTTTGAATGATGATCCAAATCCAAGAACCAAAATCCCCATGGGAAATAGTTCATATGGATTGGGTAACAGCCTTACCTCCAGGAGGAGACAGGAGTTATAATGCATGCCTAGTGTTAGTTGATAGGTACAGTAAAACTCCCATGTTCTTACCATGTCATAAAGATGACACAGCTATGGATACAGCCATAATGATATGGAATAAAGTCATTAGTCACACAGGCTTTTTCCAAAATATTATAAGTGACAGAGACCCAAAGTTCACTTCAGCATTATGGACAAATCTCCATAACTTGTTTGGGACAAAGTTATAATTCTCAACAGCTTATCATCCTCAAACTGATGGTCTAGCAGAAAGAATGATACAGACCCTAGAGGATATGATCAGAAGATTCTGTGCTTATGGACTAGAATTCAAAGATTCTGATGGTTTTACCCATGATTGGTGTACACTAATACCAGAACTTGAACTGGCATATAAGACATCAATCCATTCTTCTACTGGCAAAACACCAGCAATGCTAGAAAAAGGTTGGAATCCAAGAATTCCTTATGATACCCTCAAAAAGGACTTAGTGGATATACATCCAACAGCAAGCAGTTTCAAAATAATGCTTGACAAAGCAAGACACCATGCAAACAGATGCATACAAGATTCTTTTAAATATGCAAAAGAAAGATGGGATAAAAGTCATAAGCCACCTGATTTCAAAATAGGAGACTTGGTTTTAGTATCAACCCTTAATTTCAATAACATAAAAGGCCCAAAGAAATTGAAAGATTCCTTTGCAGGACCATTTATGATACAAGCACTCCATGGACCTAATGCTATGCAATTAGAACTCACAGGTGAACTAATGAACAAACACCCAACTTTCCCTGTAAGTCTGATAAAACGTTACAGTTCAAGTGACAAGGAGTTATTTCCACTAAGAAATAAACCCCCACTTGAGATTCCCCCATTGGAGGAAGGAGAGGAAAAGAAAATAGTAAGAGTCCTTAAAGAAAGAAGGACAAGAAACAAAAAAGAAAGGGAATACCTTGTAAGGTATAGAAATTCAACTCAGGAAGATGAATGGCTACTTGAGAAAAATATAACAAATGCTGATAAATTACTAAGAAGGTTCAGACATGAAGGAAAACCTGAAAAATAAAAAAAGTTAAGCATTATTGAGCTTCAAGACGAACAAAGTCTATTGAAGAGGTAGGACAGTGGATGATACCCTAATCACACATATCAGATTGTGGTACAATCTTTTTTGGTGGTAGGGAATGTGAGCCTTTGAGATATGACCACATACCCAATAAGGTCACAAAAAGACTCAGAATAATTATACTTTTAATATAATTATATTAAAATTGCTTAAAATAATTATACATTAAAATCAATTAATTAAATATACAAAAAATACCATAAATTGGTACAAAAATTGGTTTAACTTAAAAACCAATGAATCGACATGTAAAATAAATTATACCATTGGATTCCCCATGGAAAAATACACATATACCATTTTTATGGCATATCTGTAAAGTCTATATTTAAGGAATTATAAGGTATAATACCTTATAAAAACCATAGAAACTCATTTATCTCAAGAACTAATGAAACAACATGTAAAATAAATTGTACCAGTGGATTCCCCATGAAAACCCACACATAAAACAATTAATAAGCTAATTTCCAATGTTAATACTTAAGGAATTATCCTGAATATATGCACTTTTTTGGTCAACGCATATATTCAAGGATCATAGCTAATATCTTCTAAACTATACATGATAGAATGATGAACCAAAAATAAAGTTACCACGTAATTACTGTAAGAACACAGATATGAACTTTCTTTTACAAATTATAAACAAGGTTAAAACCTATGATGAAATATTGACAAAAATCAACAGAGCTGTTGACCACTTTGTTGTGAAAGTGTTCCAAACTTAAAAAGAAGTATACAGTTGAATTCTACTAGTTCATTCGTGAAGAATGATGTAATTTGTATTATTAAATTCAGGGTATAACCCCCTGAAATCAAGGTTTGAAGTTTAAAATATTGAATTTCGACAGAAAAGATGAGTTACAAGAAAAATCATCAAAATTAGAGTTTTGATGATGTAATGAAAATATCTTGGAAGCATAATACGGTTATGCCAGGCTATCAGAATTCACTCTCTGAATTGCTGTAGCGTGTAAATCTTAAAAGTTATTGAGGATCAAAGTTTGAGCTTAATTTGAGCAGTTATGATCACTCACAGTAACCTTAATTTAAGTTTAACAGTCTTAAGAGTGATAAAACTGGTGAATACTATTAGTTTATGATTAAAACTAATAAAATCCACGAAATTTGGGGTTCTGCCAAGCCTCTGATGTCATCAAACTTAGAGTTATAGTGATAACTCTAAATAATGGTGTAATAATGATGTAATATGGTTTGATCATGTTGTAATCACCCTCAAACCTTAAAATATTGATCAATTCCAGTGGATATGATCAGTACATGTCTACTAGAAGCCTTTTGGACTCTAGGAGGGAGGTATTTACTATAAATAGAGCTCTTTTTACTCTATTTACCCCTCAGACGCGTCAAAAACATTAAATCAATTAAATAAAAGGTAATTTCTTTATTCTTTATATATAAAACTCTTATATTATTAAAGACCAAAGACCATCTTAATATTAATCACTATTTTTACGTGATTAAGTCAATTCTTTAATTGTTTTTGTCATAAATCTCTCTATAAACTCATTTCCACGTAAAATCAAGAAATTTAGTAATTTTCTTTATTTTTTATTGTAAATACAATTTGAAAAAGTTTTATTATATTCTTTTGGAGTAAAATATCTCAAAATTATTATTTTAAGTGTTAAGAGTAGGTTATTTCATCTTATTATAATAATTTCTCTCTTATTATTACTCTTAATAATTCTTAATTAATATAAATAGTATTTATATTAATAGATAACTTTAATATTGGTAATATTATTGTTATTAATTGTTTTTTATTTATAAAAAACAGTTTTCTACGCCTTTATTATTTTTTGGTAACAATAATAAAGAGCTTTATAATATATTAATTATTTTATATTAATATATTATTTACAATATTATAATTTCATATAATATTAATTATATTATTATATTTACTTAATAATATAATATTTTTACACCATAATAATAATATTTCTTTATTATTATTATTATTTTAATTTTCTTTATTTCAATTATAATGACATTCAGAGTACAATAAGTAATAAATTAGTAATTTTTACTTATTGTTTCATAGTCAAACCTTACACCTCAGGCCATAATCTTCCTTCATTGGCCTTATTGGCCAATTCTCCACCTCACCAACCCCCAGGCCATTATCCTTTCTTTTGGGCCTGGGGGGTCTTTTCAGTCTTCCAGAGGCCTATGGCCCAACCCCTTATATTATGGGGGTTTTGGCCTAAATGGCCTTTTGGGGCCATTTAGGCCCCCTATGGCCTCTATGGCCCATGGTCTGTACGCCGCAGTCTGCAGTCTGTGAAACCATTAGGCCCCTTTTGGCCCAAATTCAATGAGGCCAAAAGGGGCCAAGGGGGCAGTTCATCAGCCTCCAAGGCCAGGTGTGTCCCAAACCACAAGTGGGCCCACCTGAGCCAGTTTTGGCCCCAAAACCAAACCAACCCAGAAAATGGCCAAAACAACATAGGACCCAAAATTGGCCAAGAACCACAAGTGGCCTCTGGAAACCACCAGCTTAGCTCCAAGAAAGGATTCCCCTCAAGTTCAGGGGAAGACTTTTCCTTCCTCAATGCACCCCACACTCAAGGATCCAGGAGTGGTGCATATATAGTATAATATACCATTATGCACCATTTTTGCTTAGAAATCCAATGGTGACCTTTTCAGGAAAAAATTACATGATTCCAAATCAAGTCCCCAATCCATCACCAATTTCGAAGGAGTATTTTCCAGCTATTCAGTCTGGCAATTCCCTGGCGGCTACCACAAGACCATTTGAGGACCCCAACCACCTGGCCCTGCAGGATTTGGGTTGTCAACTCTCATCAGGACTATTCTAAGGGCAATTCGCAGAGGTTATCAATTATCTAAATCATTTTCAAGGCATCAAGTACTCAGCATTTGTTGGACAACTCAATTGGTCCATACAGGTAGTAATCAAGCATCCTGTATGGCCTTGGCCCATTTGGGGCAATTCATATTCTACTGTGGGAATTCAGTCACACAGTTCAATTCTAAAGATGGCCAGAACTGTATTTTCCCAATTCAGACAATACAGCCGGGTGACTCACCTTCCAGAATTAGCCTTTCAGCTTTTCACATATACTGGCCACCTTTCATCACCTGGGGACTTTTTCCCCAGTTAATTAATATACTGGATTTATTTTTATCCTTATTTTCTTTTCACTTATTAAATTAAATACTGATACTCTTAGGTCAGTCATTTGCACCCTTCTTCTCCCCCTGTCAGTGAATATTGGTGGTCATATCCTTTACTAATTCCATTGTTCTTTCTGACAGGTTGAAACAGTGAATTGAGGATTAATTTGGTTTAATCTTTGACTTTTGTCTTTTTTTATCATCTTGGCCATTGGATTCCCTTTTCTATTCTTATCTTTGGCATACTTGTCTTTACTCTTACCCTTCTTTAAAGAAATATATTCCTTTTTATTTATTTATTCTTTTGGAGCCCTCCAAGTGAGCTCTTGATTGTTGAGTGCCAGACCACTCACGCTTCCATCAGGGCCCCTGTGACAGCTTTCTGAAGATAGAAATTTAATGAAACCCCTATATATTTGTAACATATTCATAAAGATGTACTGTGAGTTATATTAAACTGTAGAGATCACAAAGCCCTAAAATTTTGTATAATTGGAATAAAGATATCTTATAAGTTGGAAAAGATATCTGGGTTGGAAATTGATGAAGCCACATATTGATGTACAAAAATACATCAAAAAACTTAAAAGATTAAAATATCTGCTATTTCTGAGAAGGGTAAAAATAAATCACCTAAAATTAAAGAACTCTTCAAGACCTTCATTTATGTGCTCTTAAATTCTTGTTATCTAAAACAATGACGGAGATATCTGGATTGGAAGGTTTTTGTCCAATACTGGTCTGTACTAAGGCTGTACCAACCAGTACTGGCTTAATATTCAACATTATAGTAGTTTGAAGTTTAACCCCTTCCATAATGACTAATATTAGTTCTCCAAACACCAGGGAGCTTTTATAAAAGTGCTGAAATGGCCTGTGAAAAAGTGTTATATCCTGTATTGATCCAGAATGATCATTTGTGGTGTCAAAGCCACAATTCTGACTATGCCTACGTCAGAATTGATGGTATAGACCCACAATTAAGCCTCCAGAATGAATTATTTCACTATGCAGACATTAAAAAATCTCACCAGATCTTCAAAGTCCCCAGAAGGGAAAAAATTGGGCCTTTCCTCACTAGAAAAGACCCATCTAATCATCTTATCAGTATTCATGTTTGGAAAACGTTTTATTAAACAGTAGTTTCTGCAGTATTATTTAAGTATAATTTAAGTATAATTATTGTAGTAAATCTTTACAGTAAGAAATATTATGTTCCTTCCACCAACATCCTTAGTAGACTCATCACCACTGTTACCACCCAACAGTATGATCTTTTTATTTCAAAATGAATTAATATTGATGTGTCACAGTCATAGTACCAGCTTGTGTTTACAATTCGACAGCTGCTCCATAGACTCACCCTAGCAATATGGAGGACCGGGCATGGTTTAAGCCTTATTGGATGTATTTCTGACTCATTTAGGCATAAAATCACTATTTTTCAAGGTATTCCACTAAAAGAGTAAGCAAATTTCAAATTTCAATTTTTTTGTTATATATTATTGTTATTTCCAATAGATAATATATTGTTATATATTATATACAACTTCATTTTTTCTCCAAAGAAAAATATACAAATATTTGAAATATATATTTTTTGTTAAGTAAAGACTACATATACTCTTAATACTTTAGAATATTGCAATTTCCACGAAATTTGATAATAATACCACTGTATTATTCAGTTTTCTTACATATTTTAATATTAAAGTAGTATATTTTAGTATTTGAACTATTATTTTCCACCAAAGTTCATGAAGCTCTAATAAAGAAACAATATTTATTGATAAGTTATTAGCAAATATCAATAATAAAATCCTTTTTTGTCATTTAAAAAGCAATATTTCAGTTAAATATCCCATTGAAAACAAGATATCACTCAAATTTGGGTGAAAGCTTGTATAAACTTAATACTTTGATTAATAATCAAACAATAAAAATAAATATTATTTTCATAATAGTTATAACCATCAAACCTATAGGAAAATTAAAATATTTGACGTGTTTTCATGAAAAATAAGAAACAAAACAATGTCCAAGTCAATCATTCACAAAAGACTTGGATATTGCAATTTTACTGATACATTATAAGTAAAAATTTCCAGCAAACATTTATTTTCAAAAAAATACATTAAAAAAATATAAAAAAACTAAAAACTGTGAAAAACCACAAATTACAAGAGCAGAAATAAACTCAAATTTTTTGCTTAAATCATAAAACTTATAAACAAAATATTTTTTCTTTTTCTGAAAAATGGAAAAAGACTATATTCTAATGGAGACCCAGTAACAAGGAAAAACTCAGTGACAGCCTCAGAAGGCAGAGGGCCACTGCCAAAAGCCAAAGGCAAGCGGAAAAGACACAGTGAGGTGGGCATAGGCTCAAAATAGTGGACACCAATAGCTGTACCAAAGGCCAAGAAACACAGAAAAGCACCAACAAAAAAAGTGGAATCAGCCAGGTTAGTTGAAAAACAGAAAATTACTGTTATTCAGCCAATTTCAAACTCTAGAGGAAAGTTGCAAAAGATTATAGTACATAAATTTGTACAAGGGCATGCCAAAGGTAAATAAAACTTGAATAATACCACAACTTTGGCTTCATGTCATCTTTTAACATTTTTAACATGACACCTCCATTTATTAGAGATCTTGTATTTCCAATGAATCAACCAGAACAATGGCTGAGGAGAAACAGAGGAGGAAGAAAACCAATCATTTAACCAAATGACTATAAAAGGACTGACCAACATGGAACTCCTTCCCACAGTCCCATTCTGGATAAAACTCAACCCAGAAGTCCAACCAGGGTATTGGAGAGATGCAGAACAGGTCATAAAAGTCCACAAACTCCTAAAAGACCTTTTAAAATGGAGTATGAAAAACCAAATGTTTAGTATGGCAGCATAATGGGCAGAAGTAGGAATAACAACAACAAAGATCTGCCTCAAGAAAATGACTTGGATGGATCTAATGGAACAAATTAAAGGTTAGAATCTGAAAAATGATTTAAAGCTCTTAGAAGAAAAAGAAAGCAGAATCAGAGAGAAGCAGGAAGCCATACAAGCCACAGAGAACTCCTGACACATGGAAGATCCCAGACAGGGAAAAAGGAGCCCCATCTTCCCCACAGCAATCCAGAAGTTCCAGGCCTTACAAGCCAGGGAAACGTTATCCAAGGCTCCCCAATAATCCCTTGTAGTTTCCAAAAGAAGACAAGGAGCCCAAGGGGGAAAAAACTCTTCCAAAAAGAGGGATAAAGAAGAATCCTTGATGAAGAAACTGATGGACTTAGTCCAGAGGTACACAAAAGCAAAAATTAGTTGTACCTACCAATATATTGATAGCTTGAAATAAATTGATACTGAGTTGATGACCTAAAATACAATTGATACCCATGAATTTGAAAACAATGAGCCTGTGAATAATAAATTAACATGGGCTAAATTGGACCAATTCATGGAGTAGACACATGAAGCCTGACAAAATATGAGGCCAGAACTAAAACCACTGAAGGAGCAAAATTTCTTCCAAGAAACAGTTGTTAAAGCCTTAAACACAAATCTGGCCAAAGTTTGTACAGAATCTCAAAAAACTAACAGGAATTTGAACTGAATGTTGGGTAGCAGAAAACTGTAAGGAGGGATACAAGAGATGTCTAGCAGAAGCAGAAAACTCTTGGATGAGAGATTCATTACCTCTATGAGAAAGAGGAACAAGAGGACAATCTCTTCCCCCCAACAATACAAGGTGATGGACCCATTGTAAATATCCCTCAAAGAGTAAAAGAAGAGGACAAATAGACCAATTAGGAACCTGAATACTAGGACCCAAGGTCAAGATCAGAGTCAATTTACCAAGATGACTAAAGCCTCAGATATCCAGAAAAGAAGGAACTTAGGAAATTTCTAGAAGTGGTAAATTGGTCAAGATTCCCAGGAGTTGGAGAACATGATCACATGCAAGTAATTAATTATATTAATGGATCTTTTGTTGATGTCTCAACAATACCAGGTTCCTGGATCACACCAAGACTCAACACTGTATTCAGGGGGCATACATATATATGTTACAGTTACACAGAAATGAAAGAAATAAATGGCAGAAAATGCTGGCCATGGTGGAGGAAAAAGATTATACAGAAGTATAGAAATGGTCCATAGAACTGGTAAAAGACCATTCCTTTTAAAAGTAAAAAATAATCCACGGAGAAAGGCCCATATTAATAGTGTCTCAAACAAACAAAATGAATCAAATCCATTTATCAAAATATTTAAATAGAAATGAGGAATCATAAACCCTTGGAAAAATACCAGGAGATTTGAGAAATGCAGTAAAATGCAGATGCAGAAAAACCAGAAGCATTGAAGACATAGAAAATGTAATAAAAGATGTAGGAAAAAAGACATCTATTCAGAGCTGCACCTTTTAAAAAATGAACTCCTGAGAAAATATGAGCCTGAAGTAACAGAAGCCCATAAAGATAAGGGGAAGGAGACCCTAAAACAGAAATATATGTGTCACAACTGTGGATCACCAGATGATTATACAAAAAATTGCACAAAACCAAAAAAGAAGATATATGCAATTGATGAAGAATCAGAAGAAGAACCAGTAGTTCATAAATCTTATTCTTACAGAATGTGGAATGGTATTAGAGCATATTCACATAGTGAATATGAGCACATAGAATAATATATAGTGGAACTTAATGGAGAAAATTAACTTTAAATACAAGATATTCAATTAGAATCAGGAATCCCAAAAGTAAAAACAGGTAAAGAGCTCTGTAATCACACAAAGGATGCACAAAAAATCCTGATAAAACAGAATAAGGGGACCGGATTCATTAGTTAAACACTCACAAAATTGAAAGTTTACATTGAAATCTGAAAAATCCCCATCATAAATGACACAGGGGCTAGTTTCTTCATAGTGAAAAAATCATATCTGCAGGACCACTTCCTCAAATGGGAAGAGGAATTGATCACAAAAAAGGCAAGAAACTTAAAAATTGCATCAGGAAAAATTAGGAAAAATGGACTACCTTGGGAAAATTGTCAAAGACACACTTCTCCCATATAATACAGGCAATATCACACTGAAACCTGAATTGACAGTATTGGAGAATACACAAGTACTGGGATTCCTTCTGGGAACAGCATACCAAAGAATGTATGGTAAGGAAATTTGTAATAGTAAGAACAGGTCTCTTACTATAGTATAAAAGAAAGATAAAAAATTCTTCTTTGA
Organism: Austropuccinia psidii; assembly: GCA_023105745.1. Classification (NCBI taxonomy): domain Eukaryota; kingdom Fungi; phylum Basidiomycota; class Pucciniomycetes; order Pucciniales; family Sphaerophragmiaceae; genus Austropuccinia; species Austropuccinia psidii. Next base: position 43,214,629 of record JALGQZ010000009.1, read on the forward strand.
CATAAATCACATGGAAAATGTCATCATCTTCAAGGACATGTTGGAAGACTTAAAAGAAGCCCAATATGTAACAACTCTCACCATTAAGATGAAGCTCAAATTAGTTGCAATATTTAGAAAGAATAGAAAAGCTTTTGCAATCGGAGATAATCCCCTAGAAATAATTAGAGGAAAACATATTGAACCATATCTGGATGTTGAAAGAATATATCCAAATATTCTCAGAAGACTATCTTATCTAGCTACCCTGGAAACTAGGAAAGAATTCTGGAAGCACGTCAATAAAGTCTTACAAATGGGGGTAATAAAAATGATAGAACACAATGAGATAGTAGAAGTCACTACACCAGTCCTGATAACTTGGCATGATGGCAAATACAGATTGTGTGGAGACTTCAGAGACCTGAATAACTACACTTAAGCAGACAGGTATCCCATTAAAAGGATAACCCATTCACTGAAAAACTTTCAAAAGAAAAGTTCATCAAAAGGATGGACTGCATGAAAGGCTTCCACAAAAATGGAGTGAAACAAAACTCCATCAAATTGTTAATAATGATATGCAATATGGGAATATATGAATATACAAGAATTCCATTTGTAATCAAAAATGTACCAGCACATTTTCAGCAAACCATGGACACCATATCTTAAGATGAAATAACAAAATGGTGAATAGGAGTTTACATTGATGACCTCATGGTATATTCAGAAACATGGGAATACCATGTGAGACAAATTGACAGAATAGTGAGTGAATGCACACCAACCAATACTAAATTTATCTCAAAAAGTAAAGCTTTGGCCAACAGAAGCTATTAGCACTAGCAAATAAGGTTTCAGACTTTATTTCAGCCATAGACAAGTATAAAGTATCTGCAACAATGAAGAAATCAGCACACAAAAACAAAAGGGAGATGCAATATTTTTTGGGGTTTTCAAGTTACCATAAAAGTCTCATCAAAAGCCTTGCACATATCACCAGTAGCATATAAAACCTAATTTCAAATGGTGTAGTATTTGAGATTACCAAAGAAAGGAAGGATTAATTTGAAAACATTAAATATGAGCTGACTCATGAACCTGTCTCAATGATTCCTGACTTTGTGCTACCATTCAAGCTGTACATAGATGCAGCATGTAGCCAAGGACTACAATAAGCACTCCACCAAAGAGAATTAGTGGATGGGATACCCATCCAAAGAGTAATTTGCTACATATCCACACAGCTGAAATATTCACAAGCTAGATATGAAGCTACTCAAACAGAATGTTTCTGCCTGGTATGGGCATTAGAAAAACTTCACTACTACTGAGGAAGAGCATTATTTGATTCTTAACTGATTTCACATCATTGAATTCACTGTTGAATATGAAAACAGAAAAAATAAACATGTTCAGGTGGCAATAAGCTATACAGGAGTATAGAGGAAATATGACTATTATCTACAAAAAAAGTTAAAATAATACAAATGGAGATGGATTAAGCATATGGCTATTGAAAATTATTAAGCAAGTCCAGCTTCTGATCCAGAAAATGTGGCTAAAATACAAATAAATTAAATGGAAATAAACAGGAAAAAAAATAAAACTGTAAAATTAGGCATTACACAATGACCCAAAAAATGCAGCATAGATCTTTGAGGAAGACAAAGAAATTCTCATATTAGGAATAAGGTATTCAAATTTTAACACAGAACTCTTTGAAGTAGTGCAACTATGATACCTCAAAAAAACAGTGTAATATATTGACACAACTTTTGCAACACAAGTACACAAGTCCAGAAATGGAGAGCCATCTGGAAGCATCATGGGCTAAGAATGTTAGGTATTACAGATTTCCCTCATAGATGAGCCTCTGTACCACAGGAAAAGTATCCAAGTGCCCTGGTAATAGTAGACGGAGAAAATAGTTCGTTGATACTACAAAAATGCCATGACATTCCTTATATGGGACACATGAGTGAAGAAGGAACTAATGAATATTTGGCACAGCCTGGTGGCCAAAGTGGGAGAGGGACTTGATTTCATATATCAATACCTGCATCAGGTCAAAGAAGGCCAAAAAAACCATGGGAAGAGATATGGGCAAATCCAAAACATAGAGGAAACCCAGCACAGTTGGGAAATTATAAAAATGGGCTGGGTAACAGGACTTTTCTCTGGAGGAAAAGACAGTTTCAATTCATTTCTCATGGTATAGAAAGGTATAGAAATATTTTCAGCTTCCTTTCCTTTCATAAAGAGGATACAGCAATGGACACAGCTATTCTGTTCTGGAATAACATCATATCCAATTGTGGTGTTACAAGAATCATAATCAGTGATAGAGATCCAAAATTCACATCAAAATTTTAGACCAACCTATATGAGCTGTTAGGAACCAAACTAGCATTCTCAACATCCTACCATCCACCAACAAAGGGCCTTGTAGAAAGGATGATTCAGACATTGGAAGATATCATCCAAAGAATTTGTGTGTATATCATGGAATACAATGACCATGAGGGATACACCCATGACTAGGTAACCCTTCTATCACAAATGCAATTAACATACAACACAATTGAACAATCAGTAACAGAAAAAATACCTGCTATATTAGAGAAAAGATGTAATAAACTTTTACCATAAGATTACCTGAAGAAAACCCTTCTCTCAGTACACCCTAAAGCTAAAACTATACAAAAAATGTGGATAACATAATGTGATAATGTACAGAGATGTTTAGTAGAAGCCAAAATATACAATAAACAGAGATATGAAAATACTTCAAGGAAGGGGACCAAGCCCTTATCTCAACATTAAAACTCAAAAATCTGAAAGGTCCTAGAAAATGGGAAAGTCATTTGTAGCACTATTAACCATAATCAGACTGTTGGGAAAAAATGCAGTTGAGGTAAGGCTAACTAAGGAGTTCTCCAGGAAACACCCAATTGTTTCTATCAGCCTAGCAAAACGATATCATCAACTAGATGATGAAATATTTCCCAGAAGGAAGAAAATTACCATGCATGAGAAACTGCTGGAAGAAGATGATACACCTGGACCAGTAAAGAAAATCATCAAAGCCAGGAAAATTAGAATCAATTGGAAAGATAACAGACAATAACTTGTTATATTTAAGAATCAACAAGAGAATAAAGATGAATGACCATCTGAAAAAAGTCCCATATGGACAAATTAACCTCAGAAGATTCAGGCCCTCCAAGAAGAAAGAAGAGTCTCATCAATGATGAGCCTTCTTTTGATGGAGGGTATGTCAGCCTGTGACTCTCAACATAGCTCCAGAATGACATCCATCATACCATAAATGATGGTATGAATATTATTGGACAGATATAGCTAATTCAGGTATGATATAATGAGGGAAAATACTCAAATATATAAATTCAAACCTCTCCCAAATAGTATGAGAAATGACGATGATAAGCCCTGTCAAATATAAGACCAAATAAGCAAAATACCACTTTTCACCCCCATCTAGCTTATGTATATTTAATGAAAACCCCACCAAAATTGGATTTTTCTTAAGTCTCCCAAGTAGAGCTATGTAATGGTATCATCCATTCCTCTGTAGCAGTCATACTTCAAGAGATACTATTACACCATTTGTTTTCACTAAGAACCCCTAAAATGTCCAAGAGCTCTTGTACAAAACTGTACAAAAGTGCAGCCAAATTGAAGATATGAGTGATATACTTAATTTAGAATACCTTGAATCTTTTTATCTATGAAATTGCGAAATTCCCCTTTTCTCAAAGGTTTGCTACTCAAAATGCAGGATTTCTCAAAATAACACTATAAAGAAATACCTGTATCTTTGCCATATATTCATATAGCTGTACTTTGAGATATACCAAACTGTTAAGATCATAAATAACTAAGATTCTGTATCATTGTAAAACAGATATTGTTCAAATTGTAAACAATAGCTTGTTTGAAAGCTTTGAAGCCACATACTGATGTACAAAAATACATCAAAAAAATAAAAATCTTTATACCTTTTGCTATATCTTAGAAGGGTAAAAATAGAGAATATTAAAATGAATAGTGTTTTAATACCTTCTATTTTGTGATTTAGTATTCTTTATATCTCAAAGAGATACATGGATTGGAAGGTTTTTAGCCAATACTGGTCTGTACCAAACCTGTACTAACCAGTACTGGCGTAATCCTTAAGATCATAGTAGCTCAAAGCTTAACACCCCATGATGACTAATATTAGTCATCAAAAAAACAGGGAGATTTCATGAAAGTGCTGATGTGGCCTGTGAAAAATTGTTTCACCATTTATTTATCATGAATGATCATCTGTGATTTAAAAACCGTAATTCCGCCTTCACTGAGATCAGAATTGATGGTAAAGACCCATAATTTAGCATTCAGAGTGAAACTGTTCATGCTGCAGATTTGGGAAGAGCTCACGAGCCCTTCACATCCCCCAGAAGAGAAAGAAGCAGGCCTTTCCTCACTGGAAAAGACCCATCTTATCATCTTATTAGTATTCTTATATGACAAAACATTTATTAACCAGTAGTGTCCTTAGAATAATTTAGATATAATTAAAATATAATTATTTTAATTACTCTTTACAGTAAGAGATATTAGATTACTGCAGCCAAAGTCCTCAGTAGACTCATCACCACTGTTGCCACATAACAGTAGGCCCTTCTTATTTTAAAATTGATTGATTATGAGATTTCAAAGCTATAATGATGGCTTGTATTTACCTTTTGGTAGCTTCTACATAGACTAACCCTGAAAAACAAAGTCTACAGTGACAAAAGATGCTTTAATTCACATTTTGGGTGGTTCAAGAGTAAAATAATTGTAAAGAGTCTCAAATTATTATGATAAGAATTTTTTCAAATGCTTAAAAGCTTGAGAGTTACTTAAAAACCATTATTAGATTGTTTCCTTGATTGAAACAACAATGTTTAAACTAATTTCAGAAGCAGAAGAGTCTAACTTGAAGAAAAATGATGGGTAGAGGAAGGAATTATTTTATAGCCACTTATTTTCTTCCTCAAAACATAAATTTTAATCTAATCACTCTTGGAAAATACTTTTACAAAAGGAAAGACCATCATGAAATCATTAATCTCTGGTTTGGACCAAAAAGGGCTGATTTTTCTCATTTTAAATCTGTAAACAAACTTTTACTATAGTAATAACTGGGTGTAAGTCTTCAAAGCACATCAGAATTTTTTCAAGAGAATTTTTGAAAAATGTTAAAACTGTATTTCTAATTTTTTTTTGGCTAAACAGTTATTAACCAGTAGTGTCCTTAGAATCATTTAGATTTAATTAAAATATAATCATTTTAGTTAATCTTTACAGTAAGAGATATTGGATTACTGTAACCAAGGTCCTCAGTAGACTCATAACCACTGTTAACAAATAACAGTTGGGCCTTTTTTTTGACATTTTGAATTAATAGTAAAAGCTTTTATTTACCTTTTGATAGCTGCTACATAGACTCACCCTGACACACAAAGTCTATGGTGATAAAAGATGCTTTAATTTACTTTTGGGGTGGTTGAAAATTAAAATGATCATAAAGAGTCACAAAGTATTAAAATAAAGGTCTTTTACTGCTTAAAAGGTTGAAGATGATTTGAAAATGGTGGTTAGAATCTGTTATTTATTGGATTAACAATGTTTAAACTGATTTCACAAGAATATTCTAAGATGAAGAAAAATGATGTGGAAAATAAGGAATTATCTTATATCCACTGATTTTCCACCTCCAAAAGTAAAGCTTTCTCTAATGTAACTTGAAAAATACTTTTATAGCAGAAAAGACCATTATGCAATCATTGATCTCTGTTTTAGACCAAAAAGGGCTGATTTTTCCCATTTTGATTCTGTAAACAAACCATTACTATAGTAATAGCTGGTTTTAAGCCTTCACAGCACATGAGAATTTTTGGAGAGATTTCTTGAAAGCAATTGAAACTGTTTTTGTAATATTTTTTAGCTCAAGGGAAGTTTTCCCCTCTTGTAGAAAGTTGAAATTTTCTTTGTTAGTATCAAAGCCTCATCAATAATTCAGTCACAGACCCTGTAATTCAATTTCTGGAAAAAAGTAATAAGCTTTTTTGTGAATTGTGAAATTTGACATATGTAATTTTCACATAATTTTCTGGAGTCTGGAAGACTTGAAGCCAGGATTACTTTCCCCCCCAAAACTCAATCTTTTCAAGTTTGTTTTTTTAATTCCTCATCATCTATTTTACTTAAATAAATATATTTTAAGCTCAATTGAAGAGCTATAGTGTTCCACTTTGATTCTTAATTACTCATATGTGTGTCACATGGTGGAATGTGATCTACAGATTTCCATTATTAACTGGTCTTTGAGCTTTCTTGATAGCCTTTTTGGAAATTGTCAGGCTAATTCTATGAGAAAGTGATAATAAGTTTATTGAGAACTTTGACTATGACTGTGACATGGTAATTTAAGATAAAAAATAGAGTGAATAGTGTTATTGAGGGCTTCAATATGAATTATAGTTGTGGTGAGTGCTTCTGAAAGCCCAGAGTGCACTGGTTATCAAATGATTAACTATAATAAGCAGTAAAATACTATTATTAGAGTATAAAATGACTTTTTTCTGGGAGAAAAACTGTTTTTCATGGTTCTACTACCTGGGAATGTAAGAGAAGGATGGGGATTTCTCTTTTTGTAAAAGGAAGGGTCCCTTTTTTTCCTGAAAATGGGTGAAAAGGTCCTCTAGACCAGTTCATGTAGAGGATGTGAAGATTTTTCACTTCCAAGGACTGTCTTGTAGTTTTCAAAAAATCCTGCATAGCCTGTATTGGGCCCACATATGGCTTTTAAACCACATCTGGGCAGCTTTCACCAGTAAAGGGTAAAAATATTCATTTGGGGACCACACAGCCCACTTCTGAAATGTATGATGTGTAAAATGCTGTACATAAACTGTATGGGGACCCCATATTGACTAAACTATGAGTTGTTTAAGGATGGACAGGCTTCTTTGTCTAATTGAAACCTCATAATCAAACATATGGGATAGTATCCCACAGTAAGGGTGTATCTGCCAAAATGTGGGATTTTAACCTTCAAACTGCCTTTATTTTTACTGGTTTTCAAGATATTGAACTCAAGTTTGATTAATTTTGTAGCCCTGAATGAGCTCTACACAATTGTTCCTCATTTAGTATGGGTAGCATTAAGTATTGAAAAGTTATACCATGCTTAATTTCCATTATTTAAATATGTATTTTTCTCCAATCCTGTATGGAACTTCTCTGCTCCATAACTTTTGTTTTAGATGAGTTATGAAGAAAACAATGCCACAATCTGATATTCCTGGTCTTTCCATTTTAAAAATGACCCCATCGTAAGTATCTCACACTAAATCTGTAGAAGCTTATTGGAGGTGAATATTTTTTTCACCCTTATTCAGCTTCAATTTTGACATAATTTCTGTAGTTTTGATGCTAACTCAGTTTGGCTAGTACCATTGTATAGACCTGACTCAGAACTTCAATTTAAATGGCCATTTTATGAGGTTCAGCGTCTTTCTCTGGATTTTAGATCAGATGTGAAAGTTAAGGTTTTTGCTCAGAAACTTATTTGAGGCTTAATAAGTGCATTACTCTTTGTCCTGTGAATATGTGACTTGTGTATCTTGAAATACTTGAGTTTCCTCTTTCTTTTGATACCTTTTCAGATGGTTTGTCTCAGCTCAATGTTTTGGTGGTATTTTACTCTAGCATTGGTTTATGGTATTTTGGCTATCATTCTTGTGCTCTGTTTTTGAGTCACAGGCTGACATACCCTCCCTCTAAAAAAGGATCATCAGTGATGAGACTTTTCAGCCCTCCTAGGGGCTCTGAATATTCCCAGGTGAAGGTCTCAATCTGGTATGGCATATTCTTCCAGCCATTTGTCCTTATCAGCTGTTTGGTTCTCAAACCTGACCAAATACTTTACATTGTCTTTCCATTAAAGTATAATCTTCTGGGATTTCATGATCTTCTTTACTTGACCAGGCGATTCCTCTACTTTCACTATGTCCTATGGAGTGTAGCTCTTGTTTCTCAAGGGGGGAACCTATCCTCTCCTTTTGGTGATAAGGTTTGACTAAGCTTATTGTGTCCTAGAGAATTGTTCTGTGATTCTGACCTCCACTGCATTCTCCCTATCAATCTAATGATAGTGAATGGTCACACAAATGAGGCCCTCATATTCTTTGGGCCTTTGATGTTGTTGAAATTACAAGTAGAAACTAACACTTGGTCCCCTTCTCTGAATTGTGGTTCCTTGTGGGTCTTTTCATATCTTTGTTTTTTGTATTCTTTTGCCTCAGCTATGCATCTTTCAGCTGTATCAAATGCCGTCTTCCACATATCATGGAAGTCTTTGGAAGTGGGGTAGGTAGTCAGAAGGCTTTTCTTCAGGTGATACACAGGCATAAAAGGATTCCGACATTTCTCTACCAGTGAGGGTGATTCTCCTGTGGTAGAGGTTTGATTTGTATCATATACCAGTTAGAATTGTGGTAGAAGTGTAACCCAGTCATGGGTGTACCTTTCTTGGTCCTTGCATTGAATTCCATATGAACAGAATCTTCTTATGATGTCTACCATTTTTTGAATCATCCTTTCAGCTAGGCCATCTGTCTGTTTATGGTAATATGTAGAAAATGAAAATTGAATTCCAATATATTATAGAGGTTGGTCTGAAATTCTGATGTGAACTTTGGGTCCCTATCACTGTTTATGATTTTAGGTACTCCAAATGTAGCCATGATGTTTTCCCAGAATAACAATTCTGTGTCCATAGCTGTGTCCTCTTTGTGGCATGGTAGGCATCTTTAATTTTTACTATACCTTTCTATTATGATTATGAAAGCATTGAAGTTAGCTTTTCCCCCTAGAATGAGGCCTGTTATCCCGTCAATGTTAATGGTTTCCCATAGGTGCTTAGGTTTCTCTATTATCTGGAGTAGCCCATACTTTTTCCCACGTTTCCTGTTTTCCTTCTGGTGTCTTTCACAATTGCTGATGTATTCACTCAACTCATTTTTCCATTTATGCCACCAAGCTGTGCTTGCTAACCTCTCCTTTGTCCTTTTTTCACTCAATTGTCCCATGTAGGGATAGTCATGGCATTCTTACAGGATCAGGGAGATATAGTCAATTTCTATCACTTTGAGGGCACTAGTGTGCTTTTGTCTGTGATAGAGAATTCCATCTATGAGGAAAACATATTTTTCTTATATTCCCCAACCAGGGCTTCTCTAACTGGGATTCCAGTTCTGGGCTCCTATATTTTTGTTGAAGGAGTTGTAGAAATATTCTACACTGTTTGTGTTTGGAGTAAGTTTAAATAACTTAATTGAAAGATTCATTGTGAACTTCAGAGGACCTTATTCCCAATATCACAGTTTTTGTCTCCTCTGGTTCACTTTTCTAGGTGTCTGGAGCACCACTTCCTGGCTCCCAATCAGATAATCTGATGTTCTTCCTCCTATTTATTTCCATCACGTGGATAGGAATTTTGGCAGCTAATTCTGGGTCATAAGCTGGGTTTCTTTTGACATTGTACAATGGACATCTGATGAGGCAGTCAGAATTACTGTTGCTTTTCCCCTCCTTGTATATGATGGTCATGTTACCTCTATACTCTTAGATCTCTATTTGACAACTCACCATGTGTGTATTAGTAGTATTGATGTTGAAAAAAGACTTAATTGCTGCATGGTATGTGTAAACTTCAAAGAATTCACCCTTCCAATATTAATGGAGTTTATCTGGGGCTCAAACCAAAAATAAGCATTCAATATGGGGTGCTCCATATCTGGACTCTGAATATTTCAGGGATTGGAGATATATAATATGACTGCTTCCCTAGTTTAACAATCTAATATTTGTCTTTGGTGATGGACAGCCTCTAATCCTTGACTAAGAGGTGGATCTATGTAAAACTTGAATGCTAAGTCAAAGTCACGTAGCATGAGTGTGAGCCTGTGAGCTATGTATAAAATACCCATAAGGCCACAAATGATTTTATATAGAGCTGATTTAGTCTTCAACAGATTTTTCAATTGAATTTAAAATAAAAAACAACAAAAATACATATAACTTATTTTTGGATAAACAAAGTTATAAATATTATCTCATTTTTGGATTCTACACCAAAAATAACCTAGGGTATACTCACAGGGTGTTATACCAGAAAATTCTTCTTTCTTATGTTATTGGAAGATGTAAGATTATCACAGTACTAATGTGACTTTTTTAACATTTTTTTTAGAATTGTTAAATTTAAGGTTAAATAAGCTTAAATTTAAAGTTGCATAAGGTTTATGCAAACTTACCAAAATTTTAGTTAAAATTGAGGTGTTGTGTATATTTACTGAATTGGCTAAAGATTTGCTATACAGAATAGAAATCCTGTGTGAGCTCAATTTAAAAGTGTTTAAGTCCATAGTATGGCTTTAAATAAATAAAAGGGCAAAATCCATGCAAAATTGTGGGACAAAGGCAAAAGAGCAAACAGAGCTGGGGTACCCAGATTTTTTTATCTGCAAGGATTAAATCAAGGTTGTCCACCTGTATTGGAGGATTTTAAACCTTATTTAAACTTGAAGATTAGACTTTGATCCAACCTTAAGGTTTAAACTGGTTTTATCCCAATTTGGACAGGAATTTCGACCTGCCAAAGGGTAAATCCAATTATGTAGGTTTGAAATTAAAGTTTTGAGACCTTTAAAAGCATAAATAGGCTTAAAAAGCTTAAATAAGCTTAAAAAACTAAGGTTAAAAGTATTAAAACCTTATCAAAAGTTAAGGTTTAGTGTGTATTGCTATTTTACGTGGAAAAAGAGTAATAACTTCAAAAATTCATTAAAAGTCCAATTCTTAATAGATTTGCTTGAAAATATCAAACAGATTACAATTCAATATTATTTGGATATAAATGAAACTTTAAATATCTTTTATAACTAGACTTCCTGGGTAATTAGCCTGGAAATCTATTCTTTTAATTATACTTGTAGAAAATTAAGATTTCTTTAAAAATTGATTAAAAATTGAGCTTATGAGATTTCTGCTTTAAAATCTATTTTTGAGTTGTTCATGTGAAGAACGTTAATATAAATAAACCTATTTTATATTAAAACTTAAAATAATTCACTTAAATGAGGATTAAAGTTACTTGGAGTTAGGAATAACACTGGTAACTTCAAATTGGATTTAAAAATAAGTTACCTTAGGCTAAGAGCCTTATTTTTAAGCATGGTTTTTTCAGTTTTGACCTGAGAACGCCCTCTATATTCATTATTAATCATGAGAGCTTCTCTGTAGACATAAAAACTGTCTTTTCATCACTGTTTTTGTCCATGATCAATTATCAATCCAATCATATTAGACATTTAAACAGGTAAGGTTTTATTATATATAAAATCTTATTATTAAAATATTTATTAAGTATTTTATTCTTTATTAATCTTAAATTAAACAATTGAAATAATAGAAATTAGATTATTGTTGTAATCACCTATAATATATTTTAATTTATAAAATTATTGTCTTCAAAATATCTTTTAAAATCCACAAATTCCTCTCAAAAACTCTTTAATCATATTTTTTATCATAGAAAGTTGTTTTATCATGTAAAATATTTATTTTTGGTGTGTTTCAACTCATAATAATTTTGTAATATAATAACTGTTGTATTTGAATTGTTGTATTAAATTTATATTAGAAGGAATATTTCATCTAAAATTTTATATTTTTTTATCTATTATTAGTTTTTTTACATATAATTTTTCTATAATAACTATTTCTGCACAGTATGTGTTATGATTACTTTATAAATAATATTTATATATTATTTATAAGTGGTGAAATATTTATCTTTCCCATGTGCAATTGTCTCATTAAGAGATTTACATTTCTTATTGTTATAATTGTCAGTTACTATAACAATAATATAATAATTAAAACTTATTATAATTATTATATTTTTTATTATCATTTTATATAATAATAATTAAATTTAAATTTGTGGTTATAATCTTTTATTATTTTATATCTTTCTACTGAGGACAGTCATAGTACTCTTGATATTGTTACTATTATCAAGGGTTCCATAGACAAACCTTACATTTGGGGTCCTGGCCATGATTTTAACCAATATTTGGGACATAAATCATTTTATAGACCTGATTTTACTGTTTTCTGAAGTAAAATTTCCATATTTACTTTAATATTGACCTTTTTGGGACTTATCCCTGATAAAGAATCTTTATAATATTAATAAAGTTATTTTTTTCTTAAGAATATTGTTTGAAACAATATACTATTGAGTGACTTGGAATAAATTTATTTTGTCTAACTAGTGGGGTCTTCACATCACAGAGTTGAAATTCATTCTTTGAGTTATCCTAGTATAAAGTGAATAATAATACAATTTTGATTAATAACTTATTAATTGCATAATTATTATTTCTTTAAAGAAAATATAAAATCAAATAAAAAATTTAAAAATTAAATCTTTACTAAAAACATTTTTTCTTTAATCTTAGACATTTTTCTTAATTTTTTGACATAATTTGCCATAAATTACATTAAAACAACTTTATCCAATAAGCTGAGTTTATAACTTATTTTTATTGTTTGATAAAATGACTTATATTCTTTTCTCTATTGTCATCCATCAGATAAAGTTCTTCAGACTCTGAAGCCTCAGAGTCTAGTATTGAAATTCAAACTAGCCCAGCACCAATTGGTTTAATTACCAAAGAACCCTTTAAAGGTCCAGCAGGTGAATTAAATCCATTTCTTAGTATTAATTGCTTTATATTGACGTGAAATGACTCCTACTCGAAGTGGAAGTAACTACTCCATCCAATAAAATGGATCTGGACCAGGACATTCAAGTCATAAATCCAAAATACAAGAATGTCAGCCCAGAGGAGAGGCACAAATGGAGGATTCCAGAACTTCCACCAGTTCCCAAAAGTTATCCAGAAGCTTTGACACTTTTATTGAGAGTCCAGAAGCTGAAATAACTTCTATTTCTGTTTTTAGACCTGAATCACTTTCAACAGGTGACAATAGATATATACCAGTCTCCGTACAAGAACTGGTTTATGGCAGAAAAGAAGCAAGAGTGGGACCTTCTCCCAAGTCTTTGGATAGGCACCATGAACTCATATCTTCAAGTAAAGAAGTTCATGGGTCCAGAAAAGGAAGAGGAACTTCTGAAGGGCTGGACACCCATGTCTTGCAAAGGACAAGTCCAACAGATAAAATCTTTGTTGAAAAGCCAGAGAATTTTATCAGAGGACAAGAATAAGAGATTGGCCCAAGGAAAGAAAATCAGACCAGTGGAAGCTTCCCAAGCCTCCACAAGCAAGAATTTTCCTCAAAAAGTGCCAAACAAGCCCAAGAAAACCCCAAAGACCAACCATAAGGGAAAGGCAAAGCCCAAGTGGAACAAGCCTTACCCGCAAAATTTCAGGATTCCCAAGAAAGAGAAGACAGCCATGGACAATGCGTTCAATAAGGAAAGAACTCTGATGGAATTCAAAAACAGGGAAGAGGAAAGATTGAACCAATATTTTCCAAAGAAGTAGACCTTTCAAAGCTTGTCAACCAAATTGAAACTTGTAATAAAGAAACTATAACAAAGCCCAAAACATTTGAGTATATTCAACAAAATTTGGGTAAAGAGATACTACAAGTAAGAGAATCACAAAAGACCATTATTGGAGTTGAAAATGTTAATAAAGACAATATTTTGTCTTTGGAAAAAATTTGTGCAAGAATTTAGTATAAAGTTACCTTACTCAATCAACAAGATGACAAATCTATCTCTTTTATAACTAGACAGTTGAAAGAATTAAGAATACAAGTTCAAAACATTGAAATCTCAACTGGGAAAAATGCAGCTCTTTTTCAAGAACAATTGGGAAAAAATGATGAAGCAACACTTGAATTGAAAGAAGATATTCAATCAGGTATTAATAATATATCAATGAAGAATGATTTTCCCAGACAGTCTACACCAATTCTTGACAGAAATGTGCTAAACTTGAAGAATGACTTACATAATACAATTTCAATCAATGCAGAAGTGGAGACTTCTTGTAATTTTAAAGACATTCCAACATTAGAGGAATGGCCAACCTTCAGTGGTGAAGGGGAATATAATCATATAGAATTTATGAAAACAGTTGATATGTTTAAAGAAGAATTTAACATACCAGATGTATACATAAGTCCCGGATTACACTCATTGTTTACCAAATCAGCAAAGAAATGGTATTACAAAATGAGACAAGACCATGGTAAACATTCTTGGCCTTGGTGGAAAGAACAAATTATCTCCAAATGGGCAAATGATTCCTGGAGATTTAAAATGTAGAATTGTTTTGAAGAAGCCATTTTTGATATTGAGAGGGACAGGCCCATGTCTTGGTTTCTTAAAAAAAAGGACAGATTAACTTCCCTTCATCCCAATATGTCTCAAACAATGGTACATAAAAGGATATTAAGAAATTGTGGTGGTGACCTTGAGCATGATATAAGAAGCAGATGTATTGAGCCTTTCTCTACAGAAGATTATATCAATGCTATGGAGGACATTACTACTAGAACACAAATTGGTAGAAATTAGCATAAACCCTCAATGGACAACAAGACCAGTTGGAAGCCCATTCCAAAACCCAATAAACAAAATGACAAAGCTCCTTTGAAATGTCAGAAGTGTGGAAGTACATCTCATTTGGCTAATACCTTTCCCATAAGGACAATAATCAATGAGATAGAAATTGAAAAAGATGAAACAAAAGAAACAAATGATGTCCCAGTACATGAAAGTGATTCTGAGCCTTCTTAAGAGGAGGAATTACCGGATGAACTTAGTATAGAAAATATTAGTGTTTCCTTTGAAGTCACAGAAGTGCATACTCACTTACCACAGTACAGCGATGAATGTATGGATCTCATACATGTGAAAGATGCTAAAATGCAGAAAACCAAACCAGCTAGAGGTGAAGGTTATACACCTGGATCATCTTGTATCACTAATATTGTGATAGACAACAAAGAAGCCAAGATAAATCTTGACTCAGGTGCTTTTTGTACTTGTGTTGGAAAAGATTATCTTGAAAAGATTTATACCAATTGGCAAGACAAGTTAATGCCAATTGAAGGTGTAAAATTTAGCAGTGCCAGCCAAAATATGCACCCCTTGGGTATACTTGAAGCAGCAATGATATTCCCTCATCCTGCAGGAAGTATCAGATTAAAAGTTGAATTTGTTGTTATGAATAATTGTACTCCACAACACTTTATACTTGGAAATGATTATCTCAATATTTATGGTATTGATATTAATAATCACAAAGACAGGAATTCCACTATAGGGGAAAATGAAAGGCAAAAATTTGCTTTTCCTCTAGGAAAAAGCGAAATAACTGTCATTAGACAAGTGAAAAATGTTATCAAAGAGAGATTTGTGTCAGATCAATTGATTGAACCACAAATTAGTCCTGAATTAACACAAGAAATGAAGGAAGAACTTATTGAAATTTCATTTCAATACAGGGAAGCCTTTGCTTCTAATAACAAACCACTTGGGGCTATCAAAGGCCATGAAGAGGAAATTATGCCTAATGTGGAAAGACCTTACCCTCCACTTTTAAGAAGACAAGCTTACCCAGCTAGCCTTAGGGCCAGAGAAGCATTAGAAAGTCATATTAATGAACTAATGAAACTGGGATTTCTTAGAAAGGTTGGACACAATGGAGAAGTGGAAGTCAGAACTCCTGTAATCAGTACTTGGCATAATGATAAATCAATGATGGTTGGTGATTTGAGAGCACTAAATACCTACACTACTCCAGACAGGTATCCAATCCCTAGAATCCATGAGAATTTGACCCAATTATCCAAAGCAAGATTCATTACCTCTATGGATGCTCTTGAAGGCTTCCATAAGAGTTTTTTAACACCTCATTCTTGGAAATTATTGAGAATAATTGCTCATTGTGGCATTGATGAGTACTTGAGGATGCCTTTTGGTATTACAGATGCACCCTCTCACAATCAAAGAATGATGAACACCATTTTCCCACATGAACTTTCATAAGGATGGCTAATCATTTCTATTTATGACATTATCATTTGTTCAGAAACCTGGCAATTGCATTTAGAGAGACTTTCATTAGTACTTAAGAAAATTCTTCGAGTGAACATGAAAATATCTCTTAAAAAATGTAATTGTGGGTTTCATGAGTTGAAAGCTCTAGGACATGTAGTCTCAGGACTGAGCCTTGGTGTTGATAAAAGCAAATTGGCTGCAGTTTTACTGTAACAAATGCTCCAGAAAAAGAAATAAATGATGTCTTTCTTAGGGTTTGCCAGTTATTACAGGCAAAACCTTAAAGATTTTGCAATACATGCCAGATCATTGTACATAATTTGTGATCAACAAACTATCTTTGAAATGAAACAGGAGAGGATTCAATAATATGAAAAGATAATATATGATTCGACCAATGCACCATTATTACTGATGTCATACTGGAAACTTCCTTTCAAGATTTATATTGATGCATGTGGTTAGGGCCTGGGTGCAGCTCTTCATCAAGTTCAAATTTTCAATGACAAACCTTATGAAGGTCCAATTTGTTTTATTTCAAGACAAATCAAACCTACTGAGGCCAGATATGGAGCTAGCCAAATGGAGTTCCTTTGTCTTTTTTGGGATCTGGAAAAACTTCATTACTATCTTGATGGTAGTGTGTTTGATGTAATTACTGATTGTAATGCAGTAAAGTCACTTCTTAACATGAAAACTCCAAACAGACACATGTTACAATGGCAGATTGCTATACAGGATTATAGAGGTAATATGACTATAGTACATAAATCTGGAAATATTCACAAGAATTCTGATGACTTAAGTAGATGGGCATTACCCAATACACCTGACAATCCTGCCTATGTTCCCACCAGTGCAGAACCTCAAATTCCAATTGAATGAATTAACATCACAAACTTTGGCACAGAATTCTTTGAAGAAGTTGCAGATAGCTATAAGCTGGATAATAATTGTCATATTCTTAATTCTCTACTTGACAAAGATTGCAAAGATGAAGCTTTGGCTAATTTTCTGGATGATATTTGGAAAACATCTTATGACAATGGAAGATTCCATTTATCTGATGGTATCTTATATCATAGATCTAAACACACATGTGTCATGGTCCTGTGTAGTATAATTTTAATTAACACAATAATGCTAGAATTCCATGATAAAATTTACTCTGGAGATCTGTTTGAAGACAGTACAATGGAAATAATTAAGATATGTGCCTGGTGGCCATCATGGAGAAAATATGCCATTGAGTACTGTCATATTTGTGATAGATTCCAAAAATCCAATAAAGCTAATGGTAAAAGATTTGGTTTGATGATTCTTATCCAAGGAACAGGTACCCCATGGGAAGTGCTTCATATGGATTGGGTAACTGCATTACCACCTGGAGGTGATAAAAGTTACAATGCATGTCTTGTCATTGTAGACAGATATAGCAAAACAAAAATCTTTTTACCATGTCATAAAGATGATACACCTATGGATACAGCTATTTTGATTTGTAATAGAGTCATATCCCATAGTGGTCTCTTTAAAAATATCATTAGTGATAGAGACCCAAAATTCACATCAGCCTCATGGACTAATTTACATAAGCGTTTGGGTACAAAACTGTCATTCTCAACAGCATACCATCCATAAACAGATGGGTTTGGCAGAAAGAATGATACAAACCTTTGAGGACATGATCAGAGGATTTTGTGCTTATGGCCTGGAGTTTAAATATTATGATGGATTTACCCATGATTGGTGTACTCTTATACCAGCATTGGAATTAGCCTACAAGACCTCCATCCATGCTTCAACAGGAAAAACTCCTGCAATTTTGGAAAAAGGATGGAATCCTAAACTTCAAGGTGATACTTTGAAGAAAGGTGTAGTTTATATTCATCCAACTTCTTCAAGCTTTAAGTTATCTCTTGATAAAGTAAGGCATCATGCAAATCAAAGCATGAATGATGCATTTGAATATGCTAAACAGAAATGGGATAAAATTCATAAAACCCCAGAATTCAAAGTAGGTGACTTAATACTAGTTTCAACCTTGACCGTTAATAATATTAAAGGTTCAAATAAATTGAAAGATTCCTTTGCAGGAACATTTATTATTGAAGCCCTTCATGGGACAAATGCAGTACAAGTAGAACTATCAGGAGAATTGGAAAATAAACATCCAACTTTCCCTGTTAGCCTAGTAAAGCATTACACTCAAAGCGATAAGGAATTTTTTCCTTTGGGAAATGAAACACCCTTAGAGGCACCTACACTTGATCAGAGTGAAGAGAAAAAAGTACTAAGAATCTTGAAAGAAAGAAGACTTAGGGGAAAGATGACAGAAAATACTTGGTCAGGTACAGAAATACACAACATGAAGATGAATGGATTGTAGCAAAGAAGATACGTTATTACCAAAGGTTTCTCAGAAGTCTCAAACATGACAGAAGACCAATTCCCCAATAAAACATCCAAATTGTGTTCTTTACATACTTAAAAGTATAAGTGGAGAGTTTGGACAGTGGATGACACCCCCAATTAACTTGGGGGTATACTACGAAAAGAAAATTGTGGTACAATTTTTTTTGGTGGTAGGGAATGTGAGCCTGTGAGATATTTATAAAATACCCATAAGGCCACAAATAGCTTTCTATACAGCTTATTTATTCTTAAACAGACTTTTGAATTGAATTTAAATTAATAAATAACAAAAAATAATTCCTTTTTTTTGGATAAACAAAGTTATAAACATTATGTCATTTTCGGATTCCACACCAAAAATAAAAAAATGCTTATTTCTTATTTTTTTGGAAGATTTAAGAATCTCACAGTACTAATTTAACTTTTTTAACATTTTTTTAAAATTGTTAAATTTAATATTAAATAAGCTTAAATTTAAAGTTGCATAAGGTTTATGCAAGCTTACCAAAATTTTGGTTAAAATTGAGGTGTTGTGTATACTTACTGAATTGGCTAAGGAGTTGCCATACAGAATGTAAATCCTGCGTGAGCTCAATTTAAAAGGGTTTAAGGCCATAGTATGGCTTTAAATAAATTAAAGGGCAAAATACACGCAAAAATGTGGGACAAAGGAAAAAAGAGCAAACAGAGCTGGGGTACCCAACTTTCGGGATCTGCAAGGATTCAATTAAGGTTTCTTTAACATTAGGATTTGATCCAATGCTAAATTTCAAACTGGGCTTATCCCAATTTGGACAGGAATGATCCCTTATTCAATGATTAAAACTATAGTTTTTTTAATAAATTATCACAAGTTTTTCTTTCTCTCAGAGATACGCTTGCCATTGCAGAAGGAAAATATTTAAGATCCAAAAGAATACATATTTCTTACAATAGACAGAACAATATTATGGGTGCAAAAAGTAACCAATATAATGAATAGATAAGCTTTCAAATAAATTACAAGTAAGTTATAAAAGGGATAAAATTTGTAAGATTAGATCCCTTTGAAGGTTAAATAAGGCTTATATATGTACAATGATTAGCATTTTGAATAGAAGAAAAGATGAAAAGAAGAGGAATATAAAAATGAAAAAGGTTAAGCTTTTTCCCAGTAAATGGCTTTTATATATTTATCCCAAAAAAATAATGGCTTTTTAATTTAGAATAAGCAGCATTGTCATGAAACAATATAAGAGTAAGGATTGATAAAACATCAGTCAATCTGTTGCTGGAATTTATTACATAAATAATCTTAAATGCAAGAATTCATTAAATTTTCTTTAATTCAATTCTTTTTCAGATTTTTAGCTTACTTGAGCTGGGTTTTGCCAAGATTGCAAGGGATTTTATTAAAGATTTCAAACAGTAAGTCATTATTAAGTATTTGAGAGGAATTAATGTCTGTTTTAATATTACCCAAATATTTTTACTCTTGTTTTGAATTTTGTATTGTGTAGAGGGATGTCTGAGTTTGAGAATTCTGTATTGATGATGATAGCAAAATAATTAATTAGATCATTATGGAGCCATAGTGGCCAAATTTGATGATTCCAATTGTGATTTCATTTTTTATGTCACAAATAATATTTCTTATCCACATTAATTGTTGAAAACAAAAACCAAAAAATTTACATTTGATTTTAGCTCTAAATGAAGAGGGCCTGGCACTCAGTAAACTGGAATTCACTTATGGAGGGCTCAAGGTGGTATCAGATGGAATAAACTTAAGAGTGTAATAAAGATAGAATTGCTAAGAAAAAATTATAAGAAAGCAGCCATAATGAGAATAAGCATAAAGAAGAAAAAAGCCAACCACAAAAAATTTCAAGCCCACTGTTTCAACCTATCAGGAAGAAAAAGAAGGGTTAATAAGGATATGGCCACCACAACTCCACTGAGCAGGTGAGGAAATTCAAAGACTGACTTAATACCAATAAATATAATACTACAGAATAAATGATAAGAACATTAATTAAAAAATAAATCAAATATATTACTTGACTGGGGAAAATACCCCAGGGGGAGAAAGAGGGGCTGGTATATGTGCAAATCCACCAGCCCTGATCAAAAGAGTGAATTTTCTTGAGATGAATCTTCATTTAAATTTATTTGAATAATACAGCCCTTGTATGGATGTACAGCATCTGTACAAGAGGTGTTTTGGAGTTCGGTGATCATACAGTTTAAGCCTTTCAAATCCAAAACTTTATTTGGAATATCCAGCCTATACAAGTTTTGAGAGGCTGTATTGATGAACCAAGCTGCATGCAGGTTTCAGAAAGACAATTTTCTGAGCTTCTTTACTGATACACATACTGTGATTGTTGGCTTGATGAGTTTGAGGGAGTTTAAGGTTGAATACCCTTACCCCTGATAGTGGCTATGACAGTATCCCCTATTAGAACTGGTGGGCTCCTGAATACCATAATATTCCACCACTCTTGAGTGTCATCGCCAAATTCCCACATTTTTTCAAAATTCTGAATTTTAAGTTCTTTTCCTCTTCAATTTTTATTCTGAAAGTTCATTTCTTTATTCTCTTGGTCAATTTTTCCCTTAATCATTTATTTCTTTTCAAATAACTAAGTGCTTTCCCTTTTCTCGATTATTATGAGCATTGAGATATATTTTTCATACCCAAATAGGCCACAATATCTTTAAAAATATATTTTGAACTATAAATAACCAATAATTCATGCATATATTCAAAAGTGATCATTTTTTATTTCAAAAAAGATGAATAACCTTTTTTGAGTAAGTAAATCCATGTATTTAACACCAGATTTGGATTCTACACAAAAGTTCACCTAGGTCAACTCCATCAAGTGAATAAGCTTTAATTAACTCTAAGAGGTGGTAATATGGAAAATACTACAATACCACATCATCAATACCACATAAAAGAATTGTGAAAATTTTTGTTTTTCTCAATTTCATGCCAAAATAATGGGAATGTGAGAAATCCCATGTTACATATACACTAATAATAGTGTTATGCATGTTTGTGGAACTTAATACTATGGTATTCTTACATACACCTTTGGTAAACACATAGTGGATATAAGTATTTAAGCCTGAATTTCTATTTTCAATTTGAAAATAGTCAGAGGTGGCAAAAGACCTCAAAGAGAGCCAGGGTACCCAACTTCCAAAGCCTGTGAGGCACAGACAGCTATAGAGCTTGGATCCATTGCTGATATTGGAAAAATTGGTATACTAAAACCTTTTGGGAACTTGGTTACCAAATTAAAATCTCATCAAATCATAATAAAATAGCAAATAAGCTGCTATTTTGATGTGCCAAGGAGGTAGGGAGTAACTCAGACTCCTGTTACCATGTCAATTCTTAACTATTTTCCATGGATAAACCATAAGAGAGTAATTGAAACCCTTTTTGGACTAGTATCCATTTATTTACCTAATAGCAACCAGCAATATAGTACCATTTGCAATTCAAGATAGAAATGAGGTAAAAACTTCAAAATTTCATTAAAAATTTCATATAAAAACCAGAAATAATAAGACTTTTATAAGTAAAATTAAAATTGTTACTTACAGTCTGTGTTTTTTCTCTTAATTTTTTGTCTAGTGTCTTTAATCAAATACTTTGCATCTTGTGATAGACTCAATAAAAGATATATTACCAGTCCAGAATCTTCAGAAGCAGAATCTGAAGACAGTATTGAAGCTCAAATTGCTAAAAGAGGCACTTTGTTTCAAACAGAAAAAGCAAAAAAGCCACCAAAATGTGTGTATTTTTTACTTTAATTCTCAATTTTTTCTCTTACATTGACGTAAAATGGTGCATACCAGAAATGGAAGCAACTATTCAGTCCAACCAGATGTATTTGGACAAAGAAGAGGTAATACCAAGTCCAGAAGTTGCCAGTCTTCCTCGAGAAAGACACATCTGGAGGATGCCAGAGTTGCCCCCATTTCCTAAGGCCTGCACCCACAAACTTTGATGTTAACTCTGAGTCTGAACTAACTAATGATAATATTTCAAGGGCTGAACCATTTTCAAGTGGTAGCAATAGATATTCATTGATGCCAATACAAGAATTGGTACAGAGAGGCCAAAGAGGAGGAGTGGGAAATATGCCCAAGCCTTTGGCAGGGGGCCATGAACTCCTACTTACACATAAAGAGCTTTCTGGGTCAGGAGAAGACCATAGAGCTCTTAGGAGGATGGAGCCCATTGTCTTGCAAATACAAGGTCAAAAAGATAAAGAACTTGTTTAAGAATAAAAGTCTTTTATCCATAGACCAGAAGAAGGAACTGGAAATGACTCCAGCTTTGGAGAAAGAAGGCCAAGTGGCGTCTACCAGCTCCAAACCAGCTCCAGAAGTGTCCAAAGACAAGCGCAAAGGACCTCAGAAGAAGCAGAAAGGGCAGAGGCAAAGCCCATTGTCACAGACCTTACCCACAGGGGTAAAGGATTCCCAAATTGGAGCCTTCAGCCCTGGACAGTGTCTTCAATTTGGCAAGATCCCTCATGGAATTCACAACCAAAGAGCAGGAAAGGATGAACAGGACCTTTCCACACATACAATACAAGAAATAAATCTTTTTAAATCTAGTATTGATGTAGAAATCGGTAAGTTTGATGCAAAGTTAAATAAAATAACAACAGATATGAGTGAATTGAAGAGAAATGACAAAACTTCTACTGAGTAGTATAAGTTGACAAATGTCAAACTTGATTCAATTACCAATACATGTGACAGAATTGAAAGTAAATGTCAAGTTCAAGAGGATGAAATAGGATATATTTCCATTTCACACATCATTGAACAACTTTCAATTCTGAGAAGTCAGGTTTTGGAAATAATTAATAGAACAAATCAGTTTGTCACATATTTGGAAAAATGTGGCAGTGAGAGTCATAAATTGAAGAATGAAATAACTGCAAATGTGGAGCAAATTCATAATAATTATTAACCGGATATGCCAAGAAATTTTACACCTTTTACTGAAGAGAAACCTTCTGTAAAAGGAAGTTTGACCCCCTTTTTAGGAGAAACTCCTATCTGTGCAAAAGATATTCCCAAACTGGAATAATGGCCAACATTCTGTGGTGAAGGAGAATACAATCATATTTAGTTCATCAAAACAATTGATATGTTGCAAGAGGACTTTAGCATACCTGATGAAATTATAGTAGGCAAGCTACACTCCTTGTTTACCAGAAATGCAAAGAAATGGTATTACAAAATGAGACATGATCATGGTAAACATTATTGGCCTTGGTGGAAATATGAAATAATCACAAAATGGGAAAAAAAATTCTTGGAGATGTAAAATAGAAAATTCTTTTCAAAGTGAAATTTTCACTGAGAAAAGGATAAACCACTTACTTGGTTCCTCAAACAGAAAGACAGATTATCTGCCTTACACCCAGATATGTCTGACTCTATGATTAAAATGAAAATATTATGAAAATGTGGAGGAGAACTAGAACATGCTATCAAGTGCAGATTTGTAAAACCCTATTAAAAAGAAGACAACATCAACTCCATGGAAGATATCATTGCTAGGACAAGAATTGGTAAAACCTGGACTAGAGTCCCTATGGAATCCAAAATGGTCTCCAAAATTTCCAGAGAAGATAAGAGGCCTGAGAGACCTGTCTTGAAGTGTAATAAATGTGGAAGCACCTCACACTTAGCCAACACTTGCACCAAGAATACAAAAATTAATGAAGTTCAAGTAATTGAAGAAGTTCATTTTATTGAAGAGAAAGAGGAGGCTGACCTAGATTATGCAGTCTCTGAGGATACACCAGTAGAGGACTATCCTATTGAAAACATTAAAGCTTTCTTTGATGTCACAGAAATCCATACTCACTTGCCACAGTACAGTGAGTATTTTCATAACTTGATCAATATCCAGGATGCCAGAATGTGTAAAACCAAACCTACTAGAGGTAAAGGATACACTGCTGGTGCATCTTGTATCACATCAATCCTTAGAAATGATACTGAAGCCAGAGTAAATTTGGATACAGGGGCATTTGGTACTTGTGTAGGCAAAGATTATCTTCAAGCCATACTTCCTGGATGGAAGGACCATCTATTACCAATAGAGGGTGTACAATTTATTAGTTCCAGTAATAATATTTAACCTTTGGGCATATTGGAAACTAATCTTGTATTTCCACATCCATGTCACAGCCATGGCAATTCACCTCCTTGGATCTCTGTATGGCATATCAAGCCACAGTCCTTTTATGGCCAATTGGCCATATCCATCACCAGTGGCCAATAGGGCCACGTCACCATCTTATGGACCATTTATGGCCATTTGTCTTTTGGGGCCTTCATGGCCTTTCACCTCAATCCAGAAGCCATAGCAGCAATTTATGCCCAAATGCATATTTTTGGTAATTTCCCTCAAAACCAGGGGAAATGGCCCAAATGGCTGTTTGTGGGCATTTGGGCTCATAATGCGCATTTGCGCATTTTTGCGCACTTTGACACAAAGTGCCCAAAAGACACTTTCGCGCCCTTTGGGCCAGTTTTTGGCTCAGAACCCAAAAGTGGCCAAAAGCCCCAAAGGACCCAGAAACACCTTTCCAAGATCTGAAGCCATCACATCCATCTTCCTCCCCTCTGTCTTTCCATCTCAAGACCTTTGGACGTAATCTTCTTTCCAATGAACCAATATTCCATGAATGATGTTATATATCATTATGCATCATTTTCAACAGAAATTCAATGGTGGTAATATCAAATGGTCATTTCAATATTCCAACATGTCATCATGTCATCAAGGCACCCAAACATTCAGAGGACTCATCAAGCCTCAAGAGCAAGTGTTTCAGCGTCAAAGACCAATCACGCCATCAGGATGTCATTGGATAATTTCATTCACAGTATTCCTCAAAGGCAATACTGTTCAACCATTTTCAAGGGATTCAACAGGCAGTTCATTCATTCAATTTTCGAGTGTCAAAGCTCCACTAAATCCATCTTCGCAACCACCTTCATTTCAATACAGCCTGGATCCATCAAGAACTGTATTTCATTTTCAAACATGGGAAATTCATTCAACCCAATTCAATTTCAATATTAGCCAGCTGTATCAATTCCCAACACAATCAATACATCCTCAAGGATCAATACAGATCAGTTTCCAGACTGAAGAGCTCAAGCTCCCAACTTTTCACATATACCGGCTACCCTTTCCACCCTGGGGGCTTTTCCCCAGTTAATTAACATACTTGGATTTTATTTTATCTTCATTTATCTTATCATTTTGTTAAGTGAATACTGATATTATCAAGTCAGTCATTTAGCACCTTTTCTCTTATTCTTTCTTTGCCTGTCAATGGATATTTGGTGGTCATATCCTTACTAATTTCATTGTTCATTTTGGAAGGTTGAAACAGTGATTAAAGACTTACTTGGTTGGCTCTTTGGCCATTGGGCTTCTCTTTCCTCTTATTGCATCTCATCTTTGTACCCGCATATTTCTTAGAGGAATGTATTCTTTTATTTTTATTTCTTTATTCTTTTGGAGTCTTCCAAGTGAGTTCCCTGATTGCTGAGTGCCAGGCCACTCTTGTATTTCTGTCCGAGAGCCCCTGTGACATTATATCAGCTAACTCATAATGTATTTTCATTCTGTTCATTCCTTCTTTATAATTTAATTCACTTATTTCATTGAAATTATGACTCTTTAATGCTTATGAACCTTATGATTCATTTTCACCTCTCAATTTTCTCTCATGCATTCTTCATTCTGAAAATTGAAAGCTGACCCAATTTTATTTTTGTTTTTCTTTTTAAATCTTATTCAAATAATCATTTTTTAATTCATTCATAATTCAGGTGTCATCTTAATTTCCATTTGATTTCAATTTTTTCATCAAGTTATTTAGACACATTCTTCACATCAAGATTCATATTTGATTCATTCTTCAAGAATTTTGATTTTTCAGAAGAGCTCACTTGATTTTGATTTGATTGATTGATCTGACATCAATTGATATTAACCTCAAGAGAATTGATTGACCTGAAAATTTCATTGATTTTGCTGATTTTTCACATCAAGAAATTTGACATAAATTGATTTTTCTTCAAGAATTCATTTTGATTGATTGATTTTCTGCAAGATTTTGATTTTGATTGATTTGAAATTTGAGTCATTGAATTCAAGCTTTCATTTGATATTTAATTGATTGATTTACCTGAAGATTTCATTTGATTTATTGATTTTTATTGATTTTCCTCAAGATATTGCTTTTGACTTTGACTTCAAGCATTATTTCAAATTGCCTCAAGTTTTCATCTTCAAATCTTAATTCTTTTCCATTTGATTTAATTTTTATCCTGAAATCATGCCCATCTAACACTCGCCACCTGCAAGGCAGACAAGATCTCAGTCCAGAACTCAAGCTATTCTCACTCCAACTCCTAGGGCTCCTCTTGATGGCACCCCAGCAGTTTCTCAACCAAGGGCCAAATTGGACAGAGGACCCACTTTGGAAGGAGCAGCACCGTCCAGGAAGGAAGGAAGAGTTCCAAGAAGATCAAGATCATTTTCAGGAGTAGTTGGCGGGTTTCCAGGAACTTCAAGAACCATTTTCAAAGGTCCAGGTGAAGATGTTGAAGAGGAGGAGGAGAATTCTGTGGAAGAGGAAGAGTCTGATGGTACTGAAGGTGTCCCTGCTCCTGTGGAGGCATCCCAAGGTACTGGAGGGCCAACTCTAGCCCAATCTAATCAGCCTGTCTCTCATGAGTCTGAACCATCTTTATTGGCCAATATTCAAGCAGCTTCATCCTCTGAAGCATCAAGACTACCAGCCTTCAAGACTCCATCTATGAAGGCACCATAATGCTTTGATGGTACTAAGCCCTTAAAAGTTAGAAGCTTTATTCAGTCTTGTCAACTGATTTTTCATAATGATCCGGCAAACTTTGCTCAAGACAGAAAGAAGGTCCTTTATGCCACTTCATTTCTCATGGGCAGGGCTGCAAAATGGATTTAGCCTTATCTTTCCAATATCACCAATCAAGACTCCAATTACCTTCTCAATTTTTGACCTTTATTTGAATCTCAACTCTTCACTCTATTTGGTGATCCAAATGAAGTCAGAAAAGCTGAAGCAAAATTGGATTCACTAAGAATGAAGGAAGGTGGCCATGTTTCACTATACATAGCTGATTTCAGGAGTTTGGTTTCAAGAATTGAAGATTGGGGTGAAAGAGCACTCATTCATCATTTCAGGAAGGGATTGCCATCCAGGATTTTGGTCAATTGGCCTCCCATCCTTCAAGACTTAATGGATATTACCCTGGAGCTTGATACCAGGTAACATGAGAGGCAAAATGAAAATAGTCATCATCAATAGAAGAAGTCAGAAGCCTCAAAGTCAAGTACCTCTCATCCTCAAAATTCTCCAAGTTTAAGTCATAAGAAGAAGAAGAATTTTAAGAGGAGGGACAAGCCCCATTCTTCTTCGTTGAATGAGGACTTCAAGCTCATCAACTCTGAAAAAGAAATAAGAATCAAAGAGGGTCTTTGTACCTATTGTGGTGGGAAGCATAGTCTTTAGTCTTGTATCAAAAGGCCTCAAAACAAGCTTACCTGACTGTCGGGCAATTTTTCCAGCCAGGGAAAAGCCTGAGTGGAGACCATGTTGTGTTCAATGGTCTTCACAGTTTTCCTTCCAGAGCACAATTGTGCATTCTGAATACTGGTGTCAAAAATTCTCTTAAATTTTTTGTTTTTTCTTCTCTCTATGATATGTTTTACAGTATTCTCATTGATTCTGGTGCTACCAGCTCATTCATTGCAAAGCGGTTTGTTCACAAGTATTCTTTGACCATGTCAGAACTCCCAGAGAAGATTCCCCTTATTACTCTTGACTCCTCAGAGTCTCCTTCCTTATTTGTGACTCACCATACTAAATATATGGTTGAGCTCCCTTCCTTCCCAAGCCTTGAATGGGACTTTTTAGTCGTTGATACTCCCAAGGGAGAAGACCTCATATTGGGCTTTGACTTTATTAATCATTTCAATCCATATATTGATTGGAGGCAAGGGCTGATCACCTTTAATGCTGATCATAAGGACTATTATGATCCTTCAAAATCTTTCAGTAATGACTTTTCTTCTGCCAAATCATGTGCAGCTCTGGTTGGTGATTCTAGAACACCATCATTTCCATCTTCTGTCCATATTCCTTCCCTTAATTCCCATCAGTCATTACTATCATCTAGAGATGAAGTCTTCAAAGAGATTCAAGATGTTGGAGAAGATAATTCTGTATCTTCACTTCATCTCTTCTTTGGGAATATGGACCTTCCTCCTCCATCTTATCATGACTCCCTGGAGGAGTTGTGGGATGAAGAGGAAGAGCCAGAAGAAATAGAAACCGTGATGAAGGTTGTTCCTTCTGTTTATCACCAGTACCTGGATGTATTCTCCAAGGTGAAAGCAGAGAAACTTCCTCCTCACCGCCCCTGTGATCATCATATTGAGCTGGAGGGGTCTCTACCTCCAGTTGGGGTGATCTACTCTTTATCAAACCAAGAGTCAGATACACTGAGGGCCTACATTTCAGAGAATGTAGAGAAAGGTTTCATCCGGCCAAGCTCCTCTTCAACAGGAGCACCTGTCCTCTTTGTCAAAAAGAAAGATGGTGGCCTCTGTTTGTGTGTTTATTACCGCAAACTCAATGCTGTTACTAGGAAGAACAAGTATCCTGTTCCTCCAATGAATCAGATTCTTACTGTTTTCAATGGTTCTTCTATCTTCTCCAATATTTATTTGTGTGGTGCATATAACCTTCTGAGAATCAAGGAAGGTGATGAACATTTGACATTCTTTAGAACTAAATATGGCAGCTATGAGTATTTGGTCATGCCATTTAGGCTTACCAATGCTCCTGCCTCTTTCCAAAACCTTGTAAATGATATTTTTTATGATCTTCTTGATATTTATGCTGTGGTTTATTTGGATGACATTATGGTCTTTTCCAAATCTGAAGAAGAACATGTCACTCATGTATTGACTGTTCTTTCCAGACTCAGAGCCAATAACCTCTTTGCTAAGGCCTCCAAGTGCCTGTTTCATGTTACTAGTGTAAAGTATTTGTTTTATGTTGTTTCTTCTGAAGGCCTCAAGATGGACCAAGAAAAAGTCCAGCAAATTCTCAATTGGCCACCTCCAAGACACTTCAAGGCTCTTCAAGCATTCTTTGGCTTTGCCAATTTTTACCGCCGTTTCATCAAGAATTATTCAAAGAAAATTAGTTCACTCACAAGTTTCCTCAAGAAAGATTCCCGTTTTCCCTCAATTAGGAAGCTCTTAGACTGTTTCATCAACTCAAAGAGGCATTCACTATTGCTCAAATCCTTTCTCACTTTGATCCTTCTCTACCCACCATTGTAGAGACTGATGCATCAGATTATGCCTTGGGTGCTGTACTGAGTCAGATTTCTGACTCAGAAAAACATCCCATTGCATTTGATAGCCGCAAGCTTCTCCCAGCTGAGCTCAATTATGAGATTCATGACAAGGAACTCCTTGGAATAGTCTGGGCTCTCAAGTCCTGGAGAGCTTTTCTCCTTTCTCTTTCTTCCTCTTTTGAAGTACTCACCAATCATTCATCACTTCAATATTTTATGTCATCAAAGATTCTTACTCGCCGTGAAGCCCGCTGGGCTGAATTTCTCTCTGAATTCCATTTATCAATCACTTACCGCCCTGGCTGCCTGGCCACCCTTCCAGATGCTTTATCACGTCGGGACAACGTTTACCCAGAGAGGGGGGAAGATTTCATCAGCAAGAATCCAATGAATCATCAAAAAATAATCAAGCAAGATGAAATTCAAGCCTCAAAATTCTTTGCAGTCAAGGTGGAAGCATTTTCAAATTTGATTGAATCAATTCAGAAGACATTATGGCAAGATTCTCAATATAGAAGTATCCTTCAAGATTTGGGTAAAGGTAAATCTGTCCAAGATTATTCTCTTGATTCCTCCTCCAAACGTCTGCTGTTCAAAGATTGGGTGGTGGTCCCAAATGACCCCACAATTCAACTCAGCATACTTCAAAAAAGGCATGACTCTCTTCTAGCTGGACACCCTTGCCAAGAGAAGACTCTCAAACTTTTCAAGCGGGATTTTCACTGGCCTGGCATGACTCAATTTATCAAGTATTATATATCATCCTGTCAACAGTGTTCAAAAAACAAAAATATCCACCACCAGAAGTTTGGACTCCTCAAACCTCTTCCAATTCCGAATGGTCCTTGTATTTGTCTTTCAATGGACTTCATCACTCAACTGCCACTGTCCAACTCATTTGACTCAATCCTTTTCATAGTGGACAGATTCTCAAAAATGGTGGTTTTTATTCCAACAATGTCTTCAATCACTTCACTAGATTTGGCCCATTTATTCATCAAGAATATCTTTTCAAAGCATGGCCTTCCTTCAAGCATTGTCAGTGATAGAGGTTCTCTTTTTTTTCTTCTTTTTGGACCAATCTTTGTCAGCAGCTCAAGATTTCAAGAGATCTGTCAACTGCTTACCATCCAGAAACTGATGGACAGACAGAGAGGGTAAATCAGATACTAGAACAGTACCTTCAGATGTATGTCAGTTAGCATCAAGATGATTGGAACACCTGGCTCCCTCTGGCTGAATTTGCCTACAATAACTCTGACCACTCTTCAAAAAAGCAATCACTGTTTTTCACTGTTTATGGAAGAGATCCACATTTTGACGCAGTTCACATTACTCAAGATACTCCTGCTGGAAAGTTAACAACAAAGCTCCAATCAGTACAGCAAGATGTCAAGAGAGAACTTGAAGTTACCATAAACAGGTTTAAGAGGTATGCAGATAAAAGTAGAGCAAGTCCACCTGTTTTCAATCCTGGTGACATGGTATGGCTTTCTTCCAAGAAAATCAAATCAACTAGACGCACCAAAAAACTGTCTGAAAGATGGTTGGGTCCTTTTTCAATCTTGAAGAAAGTAAGTACTCATGCCTACCACCTCAAGCTCCCATCTTAATGGAATTCCATCCACCCAGTCTTCCATATTTCACTCTTAGAGCCAGTCAAGACATCAAAAATCCCAAATCAGAATCAAGAGCCTCCTCCTCCAATCATCATTGAAGAAGAAGAGGAATGGGAAGTCTCTCAAATACTGGACTCAAAGCTCAAGAGAGGAAAATTATGTTATCTGGTGGAATGGAACGGTTTCAGTCAAGACCCAGAAAGATCCACTTAGGAACCAACTGAAAACCTCAAGAATTGTCCTGAACTTGTCAAAGATTCTTACTCATTATATCCTGACAAGCCTGGGCCCAATTCTTCAAAAGCTTGATTCATTATGGTGCTTGGTGGGGAGAGGAATTACCAAATGTAAGTCCCACTCCTGGTATGCACCTTTAGGGGTATTCTACTTTTCTTTTTGTTGTAAGCATCACCTTGGCCACTTTGTGAGCACTTTGCAATTTTGGACACAGATCTTTGGCATGGCTTTCAACTTCATTTCCAATCTTATGGCCATTTTCACTTGGGACAAGGGGCCATTCACTTTTGAATTCATTTCCAAGACTTCAAAATTCAAATTCATTCCTTCAACATTTTTTGTTTTTATTTTTATGGCACTGGCGGGAGTGATAACTACCAAAAGTAAGTTCCTCTCCTGGTGTGCACTTCCCTGAGGGGTCTACAATCTTGTCAAAGCATCACCTTGGCCACTTTGTGAGCACCTGGCATCAAATTTTTCTTTCCAGGTGCTTGGCCAGTTTCAAAATCAGTTATCAACCTCTGTAATGAAGATTGGAACCTCCTGGAGATTCATTTCTCTTTTATTTTTTCTTTTCTTATTTTCATTTTCATTCTTTTATTTTTATTTTTAATTTTCATTTTAAGTTTTCTCTTATAATGTCGAAATTCACATCAAGAATATTCATTCATTACAACATCATTAATCATTAAGCCAATCTCAAAAGAAGATCAAGAAAGTCCTGTGTCATATGACAAATTTTTAATATCAGTTATTATTTTATTTTCCTCTTAAAAGAACTTTCCTCTATCCCACTCTCAATCCTTTCCAATAGCCTTAACAGGCTTCACCTTGTATTGGTGCTCAGGAGCTCACCATTTCAACGTGGGGGTACTGTCACAACCATGGCAATTCAACTCCTTGGACCTCCATATGGCATATGAAGCCACAGTCATTTTATGGCCAATTGGCCTTATCCATCACCAGTGGCCAATATGGCCACGTCACCATCTTATGGACCATTTATGGCCATTTGTCTTTTGGGGCCTTCATGGCCTTTCACCTCAATCCAGAAGCCATAGCGGCAATTTATGCCCAAATGGGTATTTCTGGTCATTTCCCTCAAAACCAGGGGAAATGGCCCAAATGGCTGTTTGTGGCCATTTGCGCATTTTTTGCGCATTTTCCGCACTTTGACGCAAAGTGTCCAAAAGACACTTTCCAGCCCTTTGGGCCAGTTTTTGGCTCAGAGCTCAAAAGTGGCCAAAACCCCCAAAGGACCCAGAAACACCTTTCCAAGCTCTGAAGCCGTAAGTTTTGTCTATGAAACTCTTGATAATAGTAGCAAAATCAAGAGTACTATGACTGTCCTCAATAGAAATATATAATATAATAAAATATTATAACCACAAATTTAAATATAATTATATAAAAAAATAAATTTAATTATTATTATAAAAAATATAATAATAAAAATAATAATAATAATTATAATAAATTATAATTATTCTATTATTGTTATAGTCACTGACAGTTATAACAATAAGACTTGTAAAGCTCTTAATGAGACAATTACACGTGGAAATATAAATATTAACCACTTATAAATAATATAAATATTATTTATAAAATAATTATAACACACACTGTGAAGAAATAATTCTTATAGAATAAAATTCTATATAAAAAAACTAATACTAGATAAAAGAAATACAGAACTTTAGAGAAAACTTACTTATAATATTTATTTAATACAACAAGTTAAACAACAACAGTTATTATATTGAATAATGATTATAAGTTAAAAACACGCCTAAAATCAATAATTTTAAAGATAAAACAACTTTTTATGATAAAATTTAAGATTAAAGAGTGTTTAAGAGGAATTTGTGGATTTTAAAAGATATTTAAGATGATAATTTTATAATATAAAATATATTATTGATGATTACAACAATAATCTGAATTCTATGACTTCAATTCTTTAATTTAAAATTAAGAAAGAATAAAATAACTTAAGAGCTACTTTAATAATAAGATTTTATAAATAATAAAATTTTACCTGTTTAAATGTCTAATATGATTGGATTGATAATAAATGATGGACAAAAACAGTGATGAAAAGACTCTTTTTATGTCTTCAGAGCAGCTCTCATGATTCATAATGAATATAGATGGCGTGCTCAGGTCAAAACTGAAAAACCATACTTAAAAACAAAGTTCTTAACTTAAGGCAACTTGTTTTTAATTCCAACTTAAAGTTACCAGTGTTATTCTTAACTCCATGTAACTTTAATCCTCATTTAAACTAATTATTTTAAGTTTTTAATATAAATAAACTTATTTATATTAAATTTCATCACATGAACAACTTAAAAATAGAGTTTCAAGCAGAAATCTCTTAAACTCAATTTTTAATTAACTTTTAAAGAAATCATAATTTTCTTTGAGCTTAATTAAAAGAGTAAATTTCCAGGCTAATTACCCAGGAAATTGATTTATAAAAGATTCTTAAAATTTAATTTATATATAGATAATATTAAATTCTAAACTGTGTGAAACTTTCAAGCAAATCTATTAAGATTTGGATTTTTTATGAATTTTTGAAGTTATTGCTATTTTTCCACGTAAAATAGCAATACACACCAAACCTTAGCTTTTGATAAGGTTTTGATGCTTGTAACTTTAAAGGTTTAAGCTTATTTAAGGTTTTTAAGCTTCATTAAGCTTTGACAGCTCTTAAAACCTTGATTTCAAGCCTGCATATTGGGATTTACCCTTTGGAAGCTTGAAATTCCTGTCCAAATTGGGATAAAACCAGTTTAAACCTTAAGGTTGGATCAAAGTCTAATCTTAAAGTTTAAATAAGGTTGAAAATTCTCCAATACAGGTGGACAACCTTAATTGAATCATTTCAGATCCAAAAAGTTGGGTACCCCAGCTCTATTTGGTCTTTTTCCTTTGTCCCACCTTTTTGCATGGATTTTGCCCTTTTATTTATTTAAAGCTATACCATGGCTTTAAACCCTTTTAAATTGAGCTCACGCAGGATTTACATTCTGTATGGCAAATCCTTAGCCAATTCAGTAAATATACACCACACCTCAATTTTAACTAAAATTTTGGTAAGTTTGCATTAACCTTTTGCAACTTTCAATTTAAGCTTAATTAAGCTTAAATTTAACGATTTCAAAAAAATTTAAAACAGTTACATTAGTACTGTGAGATTCTTAAATCTTCTAATAACACAAGAAATAAGTGTTTTTGGGTATAACACCTTATGGATGTACCCTAGGTTATTTTTGGTGTAGAATCCGAAAATGACATAATATTTATAACTTTGTTTATCCAAAATAAAGTTATACTTATTTTTTGTTATTTTTTATTTTAATTTCATCTAAAAAGTCTGTTTAAGACAAAATTAGCTGTTTATAAAATTATTTTTGGCCTTATGGGTATGTTATACATACCTCACAGGCTCACAGAAGCCATCACATCCATATTTTTCCCCTCTGTCTTTCCATCTCAAGACCTTTGGACGTAATCTTCTTTCCACTGAACCAATATGCCATAAATGATGTTATATATCATTATGCATCATTTTTCAACAGCAATTCAATGGTGGCAATATCAAATGGCCATTTCAATATTCCAACATGTCATCACTTCATCAAGGCACCCAATCATTCAGAGGACTAATCAAGGCTCAAGAGCAAGTGTTTTAGCGTCAAAGACCACTCACGCCATCAAGACGTCATTGGAAAATTTCATTCACAGTACTCCTCCAAGGCACAACTGTTCAACCATTCTCAAGGGATTCAAGAGGCAGCTTATTCATTCATTCAATTGTCAAGTGTCAAAGCTCCACTCAATCCATCTTGGCAACCACCTGCATTTCAATACAGCCTGGATCCATCAAGAACTTTATTTCATTTTCAAGCATGGGAAATTCATTCAACCCAATTCAATTTCAATATTAGCCAGCTGTATCAATTCCCAAAACAATAAATACAGCCTCAAGGATCAATACAGATCAGTTTTCAGCCTGAAGAACTCAAGCTCCCAGCTTTTCACATATACCGGCTACCCTGTCCACCCTGGGGGGTTTTTCCCCAGTTAATTAATATACTTTGATTTTATTTTATCTTTATTTATCTTATCATTTTGTTAAGTTAATACTGATATTATCAAGTCATTCATTTAGCACCTTTTCTCTTATTCTTTCTTTGCCTGTCAATGGATATTTGGTGGTCATATCCTTACTAATTCCATTGTTCATTTTGGCAGGTTGAAACAGTGATCAAGGACTTACTTGGTTGGCTCTTTGGCCATTTGACTTCTCTTTCCTCTTATTGAATCTCA
The DNA here is from genome assembly GCA_023105745.1 of Austropuccinia psidii. Taxonomy (NCBI): domain Eukaryota; kingdom Fungi; phylum Basidiomycota; class Pucciniomycetes; order Pucciniales; family Sphaerophragmiaceae; genus Austropuccinia; species Austropuccinia psidii. Next base: position 43,250,854 of record JALGQZ010000009.1, read on the forward strand.
TCTTTGTACCTGCATATTTCTTAGAGGAATTTATTCTTTTATTTTTATTTCTTTATTCTTTTGGAGTCTTCCAAGTGAGTTCCCTGATTGCTGAGTGCCAGTAAACTCTTGTATTTCTGTCCAATAGCCCCTGTGACAATCCAGAAGGAAGTGTAAGAATGAAGACAGAGATAGTAGTAATGGACAATTGCACATATCAGCACATCATTCTTGGAAATGATTACTTGAATATTTATGGTATTGACATCAATAACCATAAAGACAGATGTTTCACAATTGGAGAAACTAAAAGACAAAAATTTGCCTTTTCCAATATTCCAAAGCAAATGTCTATAATATCTTCTGTTAAAGATACTTATAAAGAAGAATTTGTGGATAATCAACTTGTTGAAGCACAAATTAATCCATCATCATCACCCGAAATGAGGCATGATATTATTGATGTACTATACACATATAGGAATGGCCTTTCTTCTGATAATGAACCATTAGGCACTATTAGAGGGCATGAAGTTTATATTACCCTTAACATTGACAGACCATACCCTCAATACTTAGAAGACCAACTTATCCAGCCAATCCTAGAGCTAGAGAAGCCTTGGAGAAACATATCCAAGACCTTATCCAGCTTGATGTATTATTGCTTGGCATAATGATAAACCAAGAATGGTTGGAGATCTCAGAGCATTGAATACCTACACAGTTCCAGATAGATATCCAATTCCTAGAATTTGATAAACCTTGACTCAATTGCTTAATGACAAGTATATAACATCCATGAATGCATTGAAAGGCTCTCATCGAAATGTTTTGATGCTCAAAACCAACAAACTACTTAGAATTATCACTGACTGTGATATTTATGAGTAGCTTAGAATGCCATTTGGTATTTAAAATGCACCATGCCTTTATCAAGGAATGATAAATACCATCTTCCTCACAGAATTATCTGAAGGATTCCTTATCATTTATATTGATGATATTATCATATGTTCTGACTCATGGTCTTTGCACCTTGAAAAACTTGCAAGAGTACTTGAAAAAGCTGCAGGAGTGAATATGAAGATTTCACTCAAGAATATTAACTTTGGCTTTGAAGAACTTAAAGCTCTAGGACATATTGTTTCTGGTTTAAGCTTGGGTACTTACAAAAATAAAGTGGCAGCAGTGTTACTTAAGCCAATACCCCAGAATAAGAAAGAAATGATGTCTTTTTTTTTGGCTTTTCCAGTTATTACAGGAAACACCTGAAAGACTTTGCAATTCTGGCTAAATCACTCTATAGGATCTGTGATCAACAGACAGTATTTGATATGACACAGGAAGGCATTAAAGCGTATGAGAAGATAAGGAAAGCTCTTACAGAAGCACCCTTACTCCTCATTCCTGACTGGAATATATATTTTAAGTTGTACATTGATGCATGTGGAGATGGATTAGGGGAAGCCCTACATCAGGTCCAAATTGTTGATGACAAACCTACAGAGGGACCGCTTTGTTTAATATCAAGAAAAATCAAACCAACAGAAGCCAGATATGTTGAAAGCAAGATGGAGTGCTTATGTTTGCTATGGGCACTTGAGACGTTATACTATTATCTTGATTGCAGTGTTTTTGAAGTGTTAACTGACTGTATTTGAGTTAAATCACTTATTAACATGAAAGCTCCCAACAGACATATGTTGAGATGGCAAATAGCCATTCAAGAATATAGAGGTAACATGACTATAGTTAATAAGGCAGGAAAAATTCACAACAATGCTTATGGACTTAGCAGGTGGGCATTAGCCAATACTCCTGATAACCCAGCTTATGTAGCTTTGGAGGGAGAACCACAGATCCCATTTGAAGGAATTAAAATAGCTGAATTTGGGACTGAATTTTTTGAAGAGGTCAGAGGATCTTATAATAAAGAGAGGAATTGCCATATCTTGACTTCCCCATTAGATAAAAACTGAAAAAGATACATCCTTAGTCAATGCACTGGATGAGGTTTTTGAAAATTCATATTCTGAAGGAAGATTTCAATTGTTTTAAGGAATAATTCACAACAGAAACAAACATTCTTGTGTAATGACATTGTGTAGCAGATTGCTTATCAATACCATTCCTCATGAATGCCATGATAGCATCTACTCTGGACACCTGTAAAAAGACAGAACACTCAAAAAAGTGAAAAACTGTGCTTGGTGGAAATCTTGGAGAAAAGAAACCATTGAATATTGCTATACCTGTTACAGATGCCAAAAAGCAAACAAGAGTACAGGAAAGAAATTTGGACTGATGATTCATATTCAAGAACCAAAATCCCCTTGGGAAGTTGTTCATATGGATTGGGTCACAGCACTTTTTCCAAGTGTTGACAAAATCTATAATGCTTGTTTAGTCATTGTATATAGATATGGAAAGACTCCCATATTTGTACCATGTCATAAAGATGATACTGCTATGGATACAGCTCTTCTTCTATGTAGTAGAGTTATTTCTCATGCAGGATTATTTAAGAATATCATTAGTGACAGAGATCCCAAGTTCACATCTGCACTTTGGACCAATCTTCACAGATTTCTTGGGACTAAATTATCATTCTCAAAAGCATATTACCCTCAAACATATGGATTAGCAGAGAGAATTATTTGAACTTTAGAAGACATGATCAGCAGATTCTGTGGGTATGGGTTAGAATTCAGTGACTCAGATGGCTTTACCCATGACTGGTGCACTTCAATACCTGCATTAGAACTGGCATATAAGTCATCAGTCCATTCTTCTACAGGCCAAACTCGTGCTATGTTAGAAAAAGGATGTAATCCAAGACTCCCAGCAGACACACTGAGGAAAGACTTGATTGACATTCATCCTAAAGCTTCCATCTTTGAGATAATTCTTGATAAAGTGAAACATCATGCAAAAGAGAGTATGAATGACGCTTTCCACTATGCAAAACAGAAGTGGGACAAAAGTCACAAGGTACCAAAATTCAAAGTAGGGGACCTAGTTCTAGTTTCAACCTTTAATTTTAATAATATCAAAGGCCCAAAGAAACTTCAAGACTATTATGTAGGAACTTTTGTTATTGTTTCCTTACATGGAACCAATGCAGTTAAAGTGTAATTGAGTGGTGAATTATAAAATAAACACCCCACCTTTGCAGTCAGCTTTATAAAACCTTATCAACCAGCTGAAAAAGAACTGTTTCCTTTAAGGAACCCAGCTCCTTTGACTGTACCACCAGTGTAACAGAGTGAAGACAAAAGAAAAAAAGGCATTAAGTAAAGGAGACTTAGGGGTAAAAATCAAAGATAATATATTGTCAGATATAGAATTCCAGTTCATGAAGATGAATGGCTGGGAGAATAAGAAACACCTGACTCAGATAGACTCTTAATATTTGGACATGAAAGAAGGCCACAAGCCTGAATATTTCTATAAATGTGCTTTAAATTACTTGATCTGAGTGATTTAAAGAGGTTGGACAGTGTACATTAACCCCCTTTGGGGCCATTTTCTTCTTGATACCATTAATAAATGGTATTACAATGTTATTTTTTGGCGGGAGGGAATGTGAGCCTTGAGGTTTATTTTAAATACCCAGACAAGCCACAAATATCTTTAAAGATAAATTTTGAACTATACATAACCAATAAGTTATGCATATATTCAAAATTGATCATTTTTTCTTTCAGAAAAGATGAATAGCCTTTTTTGAGTAAGTAAATCCATGGATTTAAGACCAGATTTGGATTCTACACAAAAATTCACCTAGGGTAACTCCATAGAGTGAATAAGCTTAAATTAACTCTAAGAGGTGGTAATATTGAAAATACTACAATACAACATCATCAATATGACATAAAAGAATTTTGAAAATTTTGGTTTTTCTCAAGTTCATGCCAAAATAATGGGAATATGAGAAATACCATGTTACATGTACACTAAGAGTAGTGTTATGCATTTTTGTGGCATTTAATACTATGTTATTCTTACATACACCTTTGGTACACCCATAGTGGATATCAGTCTTGAAGCCTGAATTTCTATTTTTGATGTGAAAATAGTCAGGGGGGATAAAAAACCTCAAAGGGAGCCAGGGTACCCAACTTCCGAGGCCTGCAAGGCACGGACAGCGCTAAAGCTTGGATCTATGGCTGATCTTTGCACAATTGGTATACTAAAACCTTTAGGGAACTTGGTTACCAAATTAAAATCTCATCAAGTCATAAGAAAATAGCAAATAAGCTGCTATTTTGACGTGCAAAGGAGGTAGAGAGCAACTTAGACTTCTGTAACCATGTCAATTCTTAATTATTTTCCATTTATAAACCCTAAAAGAGTAATTGAAACCCTTTTTGGACTAGTATCCATTGATTTACCTAATAGCAACCAATAATATAGTACTTTTTGCAATTCTATGTAGAAATGAGGTAAAAACTTCAAAAGTTCATTAAAAATACAATTATTAATGAATCTTTTTGCAACTTTCAGGACCAATTCAAAACAGTATAATTCATATAAAAACCAAAAATAGTAATACTTTTATAAGTAAAATTAAAAGTGTTACTTACAGTCTGTGTTTGATAATTCTAGGTGAAATACTGAATCTTCAAAATTAACATAAAATACACTCTGTGATGAAATTTCCAATAACATTTATAGCTTTGAAAAATTGATTATTTTTTTGGAATAAAAAAAGATTTACAGTTCTTACTCCTTTTATACTTAATCATATTTGGGTTGATGTCATGTAAAAGGATCAATTAAGTAATTATGATAATCCTACATGACAACAGATGATGCAATCATGAATACAAAAAAGATTATTGTTTTCTCACTCACTTATTCTTCAGTTTGCTCCATGGGACACCTCTTTAAGCTGTCTTTGACTTAAAAGAGACCTCCTCTTGCTGTTTTTTCTAAATCATCACATTATTAAATTATACCATTATTACCAAAAGTATTAGTTAAAACTTTTCTTAAGTGTTTCATTATTTCAGAATCAATCAGAAAGACGTGAAATCATAGAAATCAACTATATATTTCTGTAATCTTGTTATAAATCTATTTTGATCCATTAAATCCACAATTATCCATCAAATTTCTCTACTATTAACTTTTAGTACATTATTTGGAGTATTAGTGAGTTTTTTGTCTTAATTCTTAAAGTTTTTCTCTAGTAATTCTTTTCTTCAATAATTATATTTATTACTATTCTTGCAAAAGATAATTATGTATTAAAATAATTTTCTTATTTTAATGGAGACATTTTATTATTAAATACTTCTTGTAATTGATTCTTGTAGACAATTACTTCTTCCTGTTATAATAACTAGTAGTGTATAACCAGTAAAATAAATGCTTAATAACTTAATGATAAAATTGTTTCTATGATAATTTTTATTATTATATTTCATAAGAGCATTCATAGTACTGTTGATTAATAATAATATTATCAACAGTTTGATAGACACATCTTACAATTATTTTCTGCCTTGAGTCTTTTTTCTGCTCTTGGAACACTTCCTGTCAGTGGCCATGGGCTGAATCCCATATTGCAGACCATCATAGTGTCCATCTTGAAAAAAATATGCCATTTGAGTTAAGATTATATAACCACACAAGAAATGGCCATAATTGACTTGAGGCCACTTCTTGCACCCAACTTGCTTAATATGCATATCTTGATAAGGGTCTTTTCCCTTTCAGTCTTGATTAAATGAGCCCACATGTCCTTTTGATTAGGGTACCCTAAGATTGATTTTTGGTCCTTTACATATGAGCCATTGTTTTGAATGAGGCCATTCTGCGCCATTTTGGGGTTTTTTGGGTCTATGGCCTGTAGTGCGTGGTCTGCAGTCCATAGAACATGACCCATATGCTGTGGGGGCAATTGAGGTCCCCCTGAGTCCAAATTTAAAGGGGCTTCAGGGGCCAAAATTGGCCAATAGCACCTGGACCTGCTGAGAGAAGTCCAGAACCATGGAACAGGGACCCCTCAAGACTTGAAGAGGGGATCCTGACTTGCTTATTGGGGCCCCATATTCAGGAACTTGAGGGGTCCATAACTGGGGTCATGGCCCCAGGATTGTGATATGAATATCTGACCATCTTGACTCTTTTGCTTCCATACTCTAGAAATTAGTTCAAAACTGACTGAAATAGCTAAATATTCCCCTTCTGTGTGGTCACCATCTGTCTTTTGTGGTTCTGTAATCTGCAGCCGGCTGGGCTCACCTAGGTCAATCACTTCTTCAGTTCATTTTGATCCTTTCCAACTTTATGATGGGTACACAGAAGTTGAAGTTATTTATCCTGCTTTTACTGATTTCTTGAAGAAGGAAAGACAGTGTTTCTAACACTATAACCCCAGTTCTTCCAAATTCCATCATTGCTCTGTTGGGTAAAGCCTTGTTAATGTCCATGGATTCCACTTTCCAATGTCATGGGGTATTTATGGATCAAAAAAGAAGTGCCATTTGGGAGGGAATTATCAGTCTATGAGGCTCATACCTGTAAGGTGTGGATATGAAACTTTGATTAAAAATCAAGTACTTTTCCTCTCCTCAAAATTTTTTAAGGTAAAAATCAATTAAAAATAGAAAGAAATATTATGTTTAAGAGAAAACACGTCAATTTTATTGTTTATAACTTTATTAGTATAAAACAATAATATTAGAAAGATTTATTGTTTTACCAACAATGAAAATTTATCCAAAAATACTCTACAAGCGATATTTAAGGCTACAAAAGAAATTTCTTCAAGAGCAATTTCAATTGGAATTAATTGAGCAAAGAACAGCAAGCAATTAATAAAAGAACAAAGTCTTTATAAATAATATTAAAGAGAAAACACACCCAAAAATGACCAAAGTGAATCTGGAAACAAAGTGACAAAGCTAACAGTGATGAAAGATGCTTTAATTCACTTTTGGGGTGGTTCAGGGGTAAAAATGATTATAAGAGTTACAAACAATGATTATAATTATTTTTTCAAATGGTTAAAATTTTTCAAATGATTTAAAAAAAAGGTGGTTGGAATCTTTTATTGATTGGTTTAACAGTGTTTAAACTAATTATAAAAGGAAAACATTCTAACATGAAGAGTGTGAGCCTTGAGGTATATTTTACATATTCAAATAGGCCACAATTATCTTAAAAAGAAATTTTGAATTATGCATAACTCATAAGTCACGCATATATCCAAAATTCATCATTTTCAATTTCAGAAAAGATGAATAACTTTTTATTGAGTAAGTAAATCCATGGATTTAACACCAGATTTGGATTCTACACAAAAATTCACCTAGGGTAGCCCCATAGAGTGAATAAGCTCAATTTAAGTATTTGAGGTGGTAAAATGGAAAATACTTCAATACCACATCATTAATACCACATAAAAGATCCGTGAAAATTTTTGTTTTTCTTGATTTTAAGCCAAAATAATGGGAAAGTGAGAAATCCCATGTTACATATACACTAAGAATAGTGTTATGCATGTTTTGAGCACTTAATATCATGGTATTCTTACATGGACTTTTTGGTACACCCATAGTGGATATCTCACTTGAAGCTTAAATTTCTATTTTTACGTGAAAAATAAGCAAGGGGGACAAAAGATATCAAAGAGAGCCAGGGTACCCAACTTCTGAGGCCTCAGAGGCGTGGATAGCTCCAGAGCATGGATCCATGGCTCATCTTGGCCCAATTGGTAAACTAAAACTCTTTGGGAACTTGGTTACCAAGTTACACCTACTGTAATCATAAGAAAATAGCAAATAACCTGCTATTTTGATGTGCCAAGGAGGTAATGAGCTACTTAGACTCCTGTACCCACGTCAATTCTTGATGACTTTCCATGACTAGACCCTAAAAGAGTAATTAAGACCCTTTTGGGACTCATATTCATTGATTTACCTCATAGCAACCAGCAAAATACTGCTATTTGCAATTCTACGTAGAAATGAGGTAAAACGTCAAAAATTCATTAAAAATACAATTCTTAATGAATCTTTCTGAAACTTTCAGGACTAATAGAGAACTGTATCATCTATGGTAAAACCAAAAAGAATTATGGTTTTACTAATAAAATCCAAAGTTTTACTTACAGTCCATATTTGACCATTCTACGTGAAACACTGAATCTTCAAAAATTCACAGTAATTACAACCTGTGATGAAATTGGAAATAACATTGATAACTTTGAGAAATCAATGATCATTTTAGAATAAAAGAAGATTTACAGATGTTACTCCTTTTCTTCTTAACCATATTGGGGTTGGTAGACACGTAAAAGCATCAATTAAGTAATTATGATAATCTTACGTGACAACAGATGATGCAATCATTAATCCAAAAAGGTTTATTGTTTTCTCATTCACTGGTTTTTCAGTTTGCTCCATGGCACGCCTCTGTGAGCTGTTGTTGACTTAAAAGAAGCTTCTTCTTGCTGTTTTTTCCATATCATCATCATCTTATCAATTTATTAAATCATTATTACCAACAAGTAAGTATTAGTTATAAGCTATTCTTAAGTGTTTTAAATCTTTCAAAATCAACCAGAAAGACGTGAAATCATAGAATACAGCTATATATTGTTGTAATACTGTTATAAATCCTTTTGATCCCTTAAATCCACAATTCCACGTCAAATTTCTCTACTTTTATCTATCAATAAGTTCTTTGGAGTATTAGTGAGTCATTTATCTTTAATTCTTAAAGTTTTTCTCTAGTAATAGTTTTCTTCAAGAATTATCTTTATAATTATTCTTGTAAAAGATAATTACATATTAAAATAATTTTATTATTTTAATAAAAGAAGTTTTTATTATTAAATTCTTCTTGTAATTGATTCTTGTAGACAATTACTGCTCACTGTTATAAATCACTAGTAGTGTATAACACGTGAAAGAAATAATTTTATAATTATTTAATTGTGGTTATAATAATTTTTTTATTATTATATTTCATAAGAACAGACATAGTACTGTTGATTAATAGTAATATTATCATCAGTTTCATAGTCACATCTTACCTTTGGGGGCCTGGTCGTGTTTTTTGAACCTTGTACCCTTAATTAATATATTTTTAAGCTCTAAAATATATTAATTTAATATTTTTTTCTTTCATTTTAAAGTTAAAATAATTCTTATTTTTGAAATTGTTTTGGAAATCTTTTTCATTGAGGAATTTGGTTTAATTTTACATGTGGCTTTTTCACATCCAAAAACTTTTAAAATTATGCTTTGAGTTACTCTGAATTAATTTTCATTCAAAATCTTAAATTTTAATTTTTTTCTTTAAAAAGAATAATTTTTTAATATTAAAAAATATAAAAACTTATAAAAAATCTTTAAAAATATTTTAAATAGTATAAAAAATAATTTTTTCTCTTTCATAATTTTTCTAGTGTCTTTAATGAAATACTGTGCAGCTGGCAACAGACTCAGTAAAAGATATATTACTAGCCCAGAATCTTCAGAAGCAGAATCTGAGGAAATTATTGAGGTGCAAATTGCTAAAAGAGGCACCTTATTTAATTCTGAAAAGAATAAATTACCACCAAAAGGTGTGTTTTTATCTTTATTTTTACTGTTTATCCTTAAATTGACGTAAAAATGGTGCATACCAGAAATGGAAGCAACTATTCAGTCCAACCAGATGGATGTGGACAAGGAAGAGGCAAGACCAAATCCAGAAGTGCCAAGTATTCCACAAGAAAGACACATTTGGAGGATGCCAGAGTTGCCCCCCATTCCCCAAGGCCTGTACCAACAGATTTTGACGTGAATTCAGAGCCTGAACTGATTTATGGTAATATTTCCAGGGCTGAACCACTTTCAGGTGGCAGAAATAGAAATATATCAATGCCAGTACAAAAACTGGTTCAGAGCAGCCAAGGAAGAGGAGTGGGAAATATGCCCAAGCCTTTGGCAGGGGGCCATGAACTCCTACTTACACATCAAGAGCTTTCTGGGTCAGGAGAAGACCATAGAACTCTTAGGAGGATGGAGCCCCCTGTCTTGCAAAGACAAGGTCAAAAAGATAAAGAATTGGTTGAAGAACCAAAGTCTTTTATCCATAGACCAGAAGAAAGAGTTGGAAATGACTCCAGCTTTGGAGACAGAGGCACCAGTGGCGTCTACCAGCTCCAAACCAGCCCCAGAAGTGTCCAAAGACAAGCCCAAGGGACATCAGGGGAAACAGAAGGGTCCCAAGAACCATCAAGGCAAAGGAAAAGGCAAAGCCAATTGGCACAGACCTTACCCACAAGGGTACAAGATTCCCAAATTGGAGCCTTCAGCAGTGGACAGTGTCTTCAATATGGCCAGAACTCTGATGGAATTCACAGCCAAGGAGCAGGAAAAAAGGATGAACAGAAACTTTCCACGCAAATAATTGGTGTACAGACTAGTATTAATGTAGAAATTGGTAAACTTGATGGAAAGTTAACTAAAATTACATCAGATATACTTGAATTAAAGAAAAATGACAAAAAATACTTTGAATTGCACCAAGTGACAAATTCCAAACTTGACTCAATTACCAATTCTTGAAAAAGAATTGAAAATATGTGACAAATTCAGCATGATGAAATGGAAGATCTTTCCATTTTTAAGGTGAATAATCAACTTACAATTTTGCAAGACCAAGTCTTAAAAATAGTTGAGAATACCAATCAATTTGCCATACACTTAGCAAAAAGTGACAGTGAAAGGCAGAAGTTGAAGAATGAAATAATTGCAAGTGTGGAACAAATTCATAAGAATCATGAACCACATATGCCAAGACATTCTACACCTTTAACTGAAGAGAAACTTTCTGTTAAAGAAAGTCTCACCCCATTCTTAGGAGAAAATGCCTACTCTACAAGGGATATTCCCAAAATAGAAGAATGGCCAACATTCTCTGGTGAAGGAGAATACAACCATATTGAATTCATCAGGACTATTGATATGTTGCAAGAAGACTTCAATATACCTGATGAAATCATAGTGGGAAAATTACACTGTTTATTTACCAGGACTGCAAAGAAATGGTATTACAAAATGAGGATTGATCATGGTAAACATGACTGGTCTTGGTGGAAATCTGAAGTGATTACCAAATGGGCCAATAATTCTTGAAGGTTTAAAATGGAAAATGCTTTTGAAAGTGCCATTTTTAACTCAGAAAAAGACAAACCACTTACTTGGTTCTTCAAACAAAAAGACAGACTATCTGCTTTACACCCAGATATGTCTGACACTATGATTAATATGAAAATATTAAGAAAGTGTGGAGGAGAACTGGAACATGCTATCAAAAGCAGATGTGTGGAACCTTGTTCAACAGAGGACTACATTAATGCTATGGAAGATATCATTACCAGGACAAGAATTGGTAAGACTTGGATTAAAAACCCAATAGAGTCCAAAATAGTCTCAAAGATTCCTAGAGAGGAAAGAAGACCAGAAATACCTGTCTTGAAGTGTCATAAATGTGGAAGTACTTCACATTTAGCCAACACTTGTCCTAAGAAGACAAAGATCAATGAAGTTCAATTCATTGAAGAGATTCAGTGTACTGAAGAGAAAGAGGAGTCTGATCAAGATTCTGCAGTCTCTGAAGATACACCAGTGGAGGACTATCCCATTGAGAACATTTCAGCTTTCTTTGAGGTCACAGAAGTCCATACCCACTTGCCACAGTACAGTGAGGATTGCTGCAACCTGATCAATATCCAAGATGCCAGAATGTGTAAAACAAAACCTGCTAGAGGAAAGGGTTATACTGCTGGGGCATCCTGTATCACATCAGTTCTGATGAGTGATATTGAAGCCAAAGTAAATTTGAATACAGGGGCATTTTGCACTTGTGTGGGCAAAGATTATCTTCAAGCTATACTTCCTGAATGGAAAAACCATCTATTACCAATAGAAGGTGTACAATTCAGTAGTGCCAGTAAAAATATGTACCCCCTGGGCATATTGGACACTAATATTGTATTCCCACATCCAGCAGGAAGTGTAAGAATGAAAACTGAGATTGTAGTAATGGATAATTGCACATCTCAGCACATCATTCTTGGAAATGATTACTTAAATATTTATGGTATTGATATAAATAACCATAAGGACAGATATTTCACAATTGGAGATAACAAGAGACAAAAATTTGCTTTCTCCAATATTCCAAAACAGATATCTGTAGTATCTTCTGTCAAGGATACTTACAAAGATGAATTTGTGACTAATCAGCTTGTTGAAGCACAAATTAATCAATCATTGTCACCAAAGATGAGGAATGAACTTATTAATGTGTTATACACATATAAAAATGCATTTTCCTCTGATAATGAACCATTAGGTGCTATAAGAGGACATGAAGTTGATATTACTCTTAATATTGACAGACCATATCCTCCAGTACTTAGAAGACCAGCTTATCCAGCCAGTCCCAGAGCTAGAGAAGCCTTGGAAAAACATATCCAAGAGTTGATCCAACTTGGTGTGCTAAGGAAAGTAGGCCATAATGAGGAAGTTGAAGTGACAACACCTGTTATTATTGCATGGCATAATGATAAGTCAAGAATGGTTGGAGATTTCAGATCATTGAATACCTACACAGTTCCAGATAGGTATCCAATCCCTAGAATTCAAGAAACCTTGACTCAATTGTCTAAAGCCAAGTATATAACATCAATTGATGCATTGAAAGGCCTCCATCAAAATGTTTTGACGCCTAAAGCTAAGAAATTACTTAGAATTATCACTCACTGTGGTATTTTTGAGTATCTTAGAATGCCATTTGGCATTAAAAATGCTCCATCCCATTATCAAAGGATGATGAACACCATTTTTCCTACAGAATTGTCTGAAGGATGGCTTATCATTTATATTGATGATATTATCATATGTTCTGATTCATGGTATTTGCACCTTGAAAGACTTTCAAGAGTACTTCATAAAGTTGCAGAAGTGAACATGAAAATTTCACTTAAGAAATGCAATTTTGGTTTTGAAGAACTCAAAGCATTAGGACATATTGTTTCTGGTTTAAGCTTGGGTATTGACAAAAACAAAGTAGCAGCAGTGTTACTTAAACCAATACCCCAGAATAAAAAAGAAATGATGTTTTTTCTTGGGTTTGCCAGTTACTATAGGGAACACCTGAAAGACTTTGCAATTCTAGCCAAGTCACTTTATAGAATCTGTGATCAACAGACTGTATTTGAGATGACACAGGAGAGAATTAAAGCTTATGAGAAGATAAGGAAAGCCCTTACAGAAGCACCTTTACTCCTCATGCCTTACTGGAATATTCCTTTTAAGTTGTACATTGATGCATGTGGAGATGGATTAGGGGCAGCCCTACATCAAGTCCAAATTATTGATGACAAACCTACAGAAGGACCAGTTTGTTATATCTCAAGAAAAATCAAACCAACAGAAGCCAGATGTGGTGCAAGCCAAATGGAGTGCTTATGTTTGGTATGGGCACTTGAGAAACTACACTATTATCTTGATTGCAGTGTTTTTGAAGTGATAACTGACTGTAATGCCATGAAATCACTTCTTAACATGAAAACTCCCAACAGACATATGTTGAGATGGCAAATAGCCAATCAAGAATATAGAGGAAACATGACTATATTTCATAAAGCATGAAACATTCACAAGAATTCTGATGGACTTAGTAGATGGGCTTTAGCCAACACTCCTGATAACCCAGCTTATGTACCTTTGGAAGCTGAACCACAGATTCCAATTGAAGGAATTAACATAACTGATATTGGGACTGAATTCTTTGAAGAGGTCAGAGAATCTTATAAACAAGACAAGAATTGCCATATCTTGACTTCTTTATTAGATAAAGACTGCAAAGATACATCTTTAGTTAATGCACTTGATGAAGTTTGGAAAAATTCCTATTCTGAAGGAATATTTCACTTGTTTGATGGGATTATTTACCATAGAACAAAACATTCTTGTGTGATGACACTGTGTAGTAGATTACTTATCAATACCATTCTTCATGAATGTCATGATAGTATCTACTCTGGACACCTGTCAGAAGACAGGACACTTGAAAAAGTGAAGAACTGTGCATGGTGGCCATCTTGGAGGAAAGAAACCATTGAATATTGCCATACCTGTGACAGATGCCAGAAAGCAAACAGGAGCACAGGCAAGAAATTTGGATTAATGATCCATATTCAAGAACCAAAATCCCCTTGGGAAGTTGCTCACATGAATTGGGTCACAGCACTTCCTCCAAGTGGTGACAGAAGTTATAATGCTTGTTTAGTCATTGTAGACAGATATAGCAAAACTCCCATATTCTTACCATGTCATAAAGATGACACTGCTATGGATACAGCTCTTCTTTTATGGAGTAGAGTTATTTCTCATACAGGGTTATTTAAGAATATCATAAGTGACAGAGATCCCAAGTTCACATCTGCACTTTGGACCAATCTTCATAGATTGTTTGGTACTAAGTTATCATTCTCTACAGCATATCACCCTCAAACAGATGAGCTAGCAGAGAGGATGATTCAGACTTTAGAAGACATGATCAGGAGATTCTGTGCTTATGGATTAGAATTCAAAGACTCAGATGGCTTTACCCATTACTGGTGCACTCTGATACCTGCATTAGAATTGGCATACAAGACATCAGTCCATTCTTCCACAGGACAAACTCCTGCTATGTTAGAGAAAGGATGGAATCCAAGACTCCCAGCAGACACACTGAGGAAAGACTTGATTGACATTCATCCTACAGCTTCCAGCTTCAAGATAATGCTTGATAAAGTGAAACATCATGCAAAACAAAGTATGGATGATGCTTTTGATTATGCAAAACAGAAGTGGGACAAGAGTCATAAAGTACCAGACTTCAAAGTAGGGGACTTAGTTTTAGTTTCAACCTTGAATTTTAATAATATCAAAGGCCCAAAGAAACTTAAAGATTCTTATGTAGGACCTTTTGTTATTGTTGCTTTACATGGAACCAATGCAGTTCAAGTGGAATTGAGTGGTGAATTGGAAAATAAACACCCCACCTTTCCAGTCAGCCTGATAAAGCCTTATCAACCAGAGGATAAAGAATTTTTTCCTTTCAGAAACCCAACTCCTTTAACTGTACCGCCTGTGGAACAGAATGAAGACAAAAAGATAAAGAAAGTCATTAAAGAAAGGAGACTTAGGGGTAAAAATCAGAGAGAATATCTTGTCAGATATAGAAATCCAGTACATGAAGATGAATGGATGGCAGAATCAGAAATACCTGACTCAGATAAACTCTTAAGAAGATTTAGACATGAAAGAAGGCCACAAGCCTGAATATGTCTATAAATGTGCTTTAAATTACTTGATCTGAGTGATGTGAAGAGGTTGGACAGTGGATATTACCCCCCTTTGGGGCCTTATTCTTTTATCACTAATAAAATTGTAGTACAATTTTATTTTTTGGTGGGAGGGAATGTGAGCCTTGAGGTATATTTTACATACCCAAATAGGCCACAATTATCTTAAAAAGAAATTTTGAATTATGCATAACTCATAAGTCATGCATATATGCAAAATTCATCATTTTCAATTTCAGAAAAGATGAATAACTTCTTATTGAGGAAGTAAATCCATGGATTTAAGACCAGATTTGGATTCTACACAAAACTTCACCTAGGGTAGCCCCATAGAGTGAATAAGCTCAATTTAAGTATTTGAGGTGGTAAAATGGAAAATACTTCAATACCACATCATTAATACCACATAAAAGATCCATGAAAATGTTTTTTTTTCTTGATTTTAAGCCAAAATCATGGGAAAGTGAGAAATCCCATGTTACATATACACTAAGAATAGTGTTATGCATGTTTTGAGCACTTAATATCATTGTATTCTTACATGGACTTTTGGTACACCCATAGTGGATATCTCACTTGAGGCTTAAATTTCTATTTTTACGTGAAAAATAAGCAAGGGGGACAAAAGACATCAAAGAGAGCCAGGGTACCCAACTTCTGAGGCCTCAGAGGCGTGGATAGCTCCAGAGCATGGATCCATGGCTCATCTTGGCCCAATTGGTAAACTAAAACTCTTTGGGAACTTGGTTACCAAGTTACACCTACTGTAATCATAAGAAAATAGCAAATAACCTGCTATTTTGACGTGCCAAGGAGGTAATGAGCTACTTAGACTCCTGTAACCACGTCAATTCTTGATGACTTTCCATGACTAGACCTTAAAAGAGTAATTAAGACCCTTTTGGGACCCATATTCATTGATTTACCTCATAGCAACCAGCAAAATACTGCTATTTGCAATTCTACGTAGAAATGAGGTAAAACGTCAAAAATTCATTAAAAATACAATTCTTAATTAATCTTTCTTAAACTTTCAGGACTAATAGAGAACTGTATTATCTATGGTACAACCAAAAAGAATTATGGCTTTACTAATAAAATTCAAAGTTTTACTTACAGTCCATTTTTGACCATTCTACGTGAAACACTGAATCTTCAAAAATTCACAGTAATTACAACCTGTGATGAAATTGGAAATAACATTGATAACTTTGAGAAATCAATGATTATTTTAGAAAAAAAGAAGATTTACAGATGTTACTCCTTTTATTCTTAACCATATTGGGGTTGGTAGTCATGTAAAAGCATCAATTAAGTAATTATGATAATCTTACGTGACAACAGATGATGCAATCATTAATCCAAAAAGGTTGATTGTTTTCTCATTCACTGGTTTTTCAGTTTGCTCCATGGCACGCCTCTGTGAGCTGTTGTTGACTTAAAAGAAGCCTCTTCTTGCTGTTTTTTCCATATCATCATCATCTTATCAATTTATTAAATCATTATTACCAACAAGTAAGTATTAGTTATAAGCTATTCTTAAGTGTTTGAAATCTTTCAAAATCAACCAGAAAGACATTAAATCATAGAATCCAACTATATATTGTTGTAATACTGTTATAAATCCTTTTGATCCCTTAAATCCACAATTCCACATCAAATTTCTCTACTTTTATCTAATCATAAGTTCTTTGGAGTATTAGTGAGTCATTTATATTTAATTCTTAAAGTTTTTCTGTAGTAATAGTTTTCTTCAAGAACTATCTTTATAATTATTCTTGTAAAAGATAATTATAAATTGAAATAAGTTTATTGTTTTAATAAAAGAAGTTTTTATCATTAAATTCTTCTCGTAATTGATTCTTGTAGACAATTACTTCTCACTGTTATAAATCACTAGTAGTGTATAACACGTGAAAGAAATAATTTTATAATTATTTAATTGTGGTTATAATAATTTTTTAATTATTATATTTCATAAGAACAGACATAGTACTGTTGATTAAAAGTAATATTATCATCAGTTTCATAGTCACATCTTACAAAGAGAAAAGCAGGGCAAAGAAGACATTCTGTTATAGCCATCAATTTTCTTACTCCAAAAGTAAAATTTACTCTTGTCAGTTGTTAAAAACAGTCTGAAAACAGAAAATCCAATTATGGCATCATTGAACCCTGGTTTAGACCAAAAAAGGGCTGATTTAAGACATTTTTAGCCATTTTAGACCCTTAAGTCAGCCATTATTATAGAAATACCTGGTCTAGAGCCTTCAAAACACGTCAGAATGTGTGTAAGAGGCGTATAAATAAGCTAAAATTGTTTTTACTAATATTGTTTTAACTTAAGGGTGGTTTTACCTTCTTGGCAGCAGTTAAAACTACCCTGGTTGGTATCAAAACCTCATCATCAATGGAGTCACAGACCCTGTAACTCAATTCCAGGCCAAAAGTGATGAATGTTTGCATGAATTTTGACATCTCACACCTGTCAGCAAGGATTTTGGGGGTCTGGCTCCCCCTTGGAGCTAGAGTTCCTTTTCCCCCCAATTTATTTTTTCCTTTAATTCCTCATCATATATTATACTTGTAATTTACATATGTAATTCAATTGAATTGTACAGTACAATACAGTAATAATTGATACCTCATATGTAAATCAAAATTGACTTATGCAATACACATGCGCATTTTGACATTTCAATTGAATTCAATTGAAAATACTTCAATTCCTCATAACTTCTAAACTAAACACAACACCTCAATTTTAACACAAAAATTGATGGTTAACACCACATTTGGTGTGAATTAAATTAAAGTTTTGAGCATTTTCAATTTTTGTATTGAAAATACTGAAAATTTAATTTAAGCTTATTTAGAGTTGAGTTACAAAAATTTCACTCAAAGGTGACCCTACCTAATTTTTGATAAGGAATCAAATGGTGAAATAAATGTTATATGTTTTTTTATTGGATAAAAAGTTATAATATATTTTATATAAATTTTTACCAAAAATATTTTAATTTAATAATTTTTATTAAAAATTCATTTTTACATAATTTTTACAAGTAAAAATGAATTTTCATAATTTTAAATTTTATTGTAGTTTTATTTTTAAATTATAATCAAGTTTTGATTTTTCAAAGTAAATTTGTATTTATATTATTATTTTTATAATATAAATAAATTTATTTTATTTATCTTTGTATTTTAATTTATTATTTGTGGTCTTTTGGGTATATAAAAATACCTCTAAGGCTCACACTACCCCTGATGGCACTCCATTTAATTCCAACTGTAAGTGTTTTGGTCTTCTTGGTTTGCTATGATGCTGATATCTTGCTTTAGTGACTGGATCCAGGCAGAGGGATGTGGCAAGGTCGACCAATGTTTGAGGGCCCATTTCCACTTGTGGTAGGCCCATGTATTCCAGTTCAGAGTTCTAGATGTTCAGTATCAACAGACAAGGTGTGGTGAAAAAAGTAAGAAGAATTTCTGATCTACCCACAAATCCAGATGCCAAAGGAGATGACAAATTGGATGGTGAAGAATTTGAAGTAGTGAATCCTTCAATTGCGCATCACTCAAGCACTTCACCTTCTCAAACTTCTTCAAAAAGATTCTAAAGCCAAGTCATACCTAGTATCCCAAGAAATTTCCAGCCTGTCCTATTCACCATTCCATCTTGAATTCCTCCTCCTTCACCAAACCCATCCACTTCCAGACCTGCCCTGGCTTTATCAATGAGGCCATCCCCCATTCCACAGCCCATAAAATCTTCCATGGTCACCTTCCAGAAATGAGAGCCTGCGCCAGTTCCAGCAGAAGAAGAGAGTATTTATTTCTTTTACTGTTCCCTTCTGGTCAATTATTTCAAATATGGGAATGTTGGCCTTTCTGGGTCACCAGAAAAGATCCCAATTTTCTG
This sequence comes from Austropuccinia psidii, assembly GCA_023105745.1. Taxonomy (NCBI): domain Eukaryota; kingdom Fungi; phylum Basidiomycota; class Pucciniomycetes; order Pucciniales; family Sphaerophragmiaceae; genus Austropuccinia; species Austropuccinia psidii. The sequence goes on from JALGQZ010000009.1 coordinate 43,270,125, forward strand.
TGGCCAGGTTTTTTAGAAGATTTGAGAGGAATGTTAGGGAGGTGATTTCTTATTCTAATGATAGAATGATTCCTGGTACTGCTTCTGAGGAAATGGATATCAAGTTTGTATGGTATGAAGATGAGTTGATTAATTATCTTTAAATAAATTTTGATTACTTGGGTAGACATAATTAATTTACTGTCCTTTTTTGTGCTTGTTTTGTCTTCTATCCCCACTTTTATGAATACTAAAATTAAAAAATCAACGGACCCTCTGGATACATGATACAGGAGGTAATGCTGCTGCTTTATAAAATAAATAAAAATAAACAAGAATTATACAATTAAATAAAATAAAATGGGTATTAAGATAAAAACAGAGTAAATGAAAAGAGGGATAAAGAAACTTCTGAGGGGTGTCCTTCTTGTGGTGAGTGGCTTGACTTTTGCCATATATTTTCCTGTAAGATAAAACCATTCATTTTATTCTCACAGAGTGGCCAAGGTGTTGTTGTCACAGGGGCTGTTCTAAATGAAGAGGGCCTGGCAAGTAGTGAACAGACTTACTTGTAGAGGGCTCAAAGGATAAGAGCAATAATATAAAGTATAAAGTTCCTACTGATAAAAAATGAGCATTAAAAGACATGAAATAAAAACAAAAGCAATAAAAAAGAGCCAACCACAAATAATCCTGAATCACCATTTCAACCTGTTCAGGAAAAGATAAAAGGATTTATAAGGATATGACCACCAGGACTCTTCTGAACAGGTGAGGGAAGGCAAAGACTAACTTAATAATAAATAATATAGTAATTCTGAGTAAGAAATAAAATATTATTAATAAATAAATCAAATATTTCAATTAACTGGGGGAAAAATCCCCATGTCAGGCTGAGTCTATGATAAAGGTGTATAATTGTATTTACAGGCTTTAACCATGACTGTGACATGGTAAAAATGGTAATAAAAAGATTTGTTGATTGTAATAACGGTTTTAAAATAAGATAATAAGGGCCTTACTATAATGATATAGTGGTGGTGAGAGCTGCTGAAAGCCCTGGGTGCAGTTTTACCATGTAAGATGTGTCTAGGAAACTTTTGATAATATTACTATTAATCAACAGTACTATAACCGTTCTTATGAAATATAATGATAAAAATTATTATAAAAACAATTGAATAACTAAAGAATTATTTCTTTTACATGTTATACACTACTAGTGCTTATAACAGTAAGAAGTAATTGTCTACAAGAATCAATTACAAGAATAATTTAATAATAAAAACTTCTTTTATTATAATAATGAAATTATTTTAATATATAATTATCTTTTACAAGAATAATTATAAAGATAATTCTGGAAGAAAACTATTACTAGAAAAAAACTTTAAGAATTAAGATTAATAACTCACTATTAATCCAATGAACCTTTTTTTAGAAGATAATAGTAGGGAAATTTGAAGTAGAATTGTGGATTTAATGGATCAAAATTGATTTATAACAGTATTCGAACAAAATGTACTTAATTTCTATGATTTCACATACTTCTGATTGTTTCTGGAAGAGTAAAACACTTAAGAAATATTTTTAACTAATACTTACTTGTTTGGTAATAAAGGTATAATATAATAATGTGATGATTTGGAAAAAACAGCAACAGGAGGCCTTTTTAAGTCTAAGACAGCTCACAGAGGCGTGCAATGGAGAAAACTAAAAAACCAGTTAGTGAGAAAACAATGAACCTTTTTGGATTATTGATTGCATCATCTGTTATCATGTAAGATTATCATAATTACTTAATTGAGGCTTTTATGTGACTACCAACCCATTTATGGTTAAGAATAAAAGTAGTAAAAACTGTAAATCTTCTTTTGTTCCAAGATAATCATTTATTTTTCAAATTTAGCAATTTTATTAGAAATTTCATCACAGAATGTATTTTCTGTAAATTTTTAAAGATTCTGTGTTTCACGTGGAATCATCAAAAATGGACTGTAAGTAAAACTCTCAATTTTACATATAAAAGGATAATTGTTTTGGGCTTTGATATGAATTATAAAGTTCTTAATTGGTCCTGAAATTTGCAGAAAGATTCATTAAGAATTGTATCTTGAATGAATTTTTGAAGTTTTTACCTCATTTCCATGTAGAATTTCAAATAGCAGTATATAGCTGGTTGCTATGAGGTAAATCAATGGATACTAGTCCAAAAAGGGTCTTAATTACTCTTTTGAGGTTTATCCATGGTAAGTCATTGATAATTGACATTGTTACAGGAGTGTAAGTTGCTCTTTACCTCCTTGGCACATCAAAAAAGCAGGATATTTGTTATTTTCTTATGATTTACTGAGGTTGTAACATGGTAGCCAAGTTCCCAAAAGGTTTTATTTTACTAATTGGGCCACGATCAGCCATGGATCCAAGCTTTGGAGCTTTCCACACCTCAGAGGCCTCAGCAGTTGGGTACCCTGGCTCTCTTTGATTTCTTTTGTCCCCCTTGCCTATTTTTTACTTCAAAATAGAATTTTAAGCTTCAAGTGAGATATCCACTATGGGTGTACCAAAAGTGAATGTAGGAATACCATAATATTAAGTGCCCAAAACATGCATAACACTATTCGTAGTGTATATGTAACATGGGATTTCTCACATCCCCATTATTTTGGCATAAAATAGAGAAAAACAAAACTTTTCACGGATCTTTTATATGGTATTGATGATGTGGTATTGAAGTATTTTCCATATTTCCACCTCAAGGAGTTGATTTGAGCTTACTCACTCTATGGAGCTACCCTAGGTGAATTTTTGTGTAGAATCCAAATCTGGCCTTAAATCCATGGATTTTCCTCCTCAATAAAAGGTTATTCATCTTTTCTCAAATCAAAAATGATGAGTTTTGAATATATGCATGATTTATGGGTTATGCATAGTTCAGAATTCATTTTTGAGATAATTGTGGCCTATTTGGGTATGTAAAATATACCTCAAGGCTCACATACCAGTTGGATTACTGTAATCAGAGCTACAATACTTAAGCTTAAAGTATAACCTTCTTGTTTTCCAAGGGTATAGCTGTTTGTGACAGTTGTACTACATAGGATTTTAAGAGCAGGATGGGGATTCCTTTTCTGGCAGTGAAAAGGCCTCCTTTTATCCTGAAATGGAGTGAAAAGGCTGCTAGACCCTTTAATGTAGAGGAAGTGAAGATTTTTCACTCTCAAGGACAGGCTTGTGGTTTGAAAAAGGCCTGTATAGCCTCTATTAGGCGCAGATGTGGTTTTGAAATGACATCTGGGCAGTTTTCACCAATACAGGGTGAAAACCTTCATCTGGGGACCACACAGCCTGATTCTGATGTGTATGACATGTAGAATTCTGTAAAGAACCTGTATGGGACCCCAGTAATGAATCAACTATGAGTTATTTGATTAAAAACAAGCTTCTTTGTCTATTTGACACCTCATAATCATAGTTATGGGATATTATCCCACAGTAAGGCTGTATTGGCCAAATTGTGTGATTTTACCTTCAAGCAGCCATGATTTTGTCAGTTTTTGAGATATCAACCTCAAAATTTCTTCGGTATGTATCCCTGTATGTGTTCTAGACAATGGTACATCATTTGATATGGTTATAATTAAATATGGCAAAGGTATTCCATGTACAAGATTTTTGTACATATTCATGGTTTTAGGCAAAAGCTGTATTGGGCTTGTTTGCCCTATACCTTTTGCCTGGTTTTGCTCTTTCCAATAAGAGCCCACTTTAGGTATCTCACACTAAAACTGTAGAAGTTAGATGGGAGGTGAATATTTTATTCACCGATATTTGGCCTTATTTTGGTCATAACTTCTGTAAATCTGGTGCTACCTCAATTCGGCAAGTACCATTGAATAGCCCTAGCTCAGATGATTAATGTTGAATACCCATTTGATGGGGTTAAGCCTCTTCCCCTGGATTTCAGATGAGAAGTGAAATTTAAGGTTTATGCTCAGCAACAATTTTGAGCAGGAATAACTTTTTTATTCTTTTTCCTATGATAGTGGGACTTGGGTATTTGAAAAGTTTTGGGTTTCCTCTTGCTTTTGATACCTTTTGATCTGATTTGGCTCAGTTCCATGTTCTGGTGGTATCTTGTCTATACCATTGATTTATTGTATTTGGCTGTCATGCTTGTGCTCTGTTATTGAGTCACAGGCTGACAACAGCTTACCACCCACAGACATGTGGTTTAGCTGAAAGGATAATCCAGATTGTGGAATATATCATTGGGAGATTCTCTGCATATGGCATGGAATACAAGGACCATTAAGGATAAACCCATTACTGGATTACCCTTCTACCAGCAATCCAAGTGGCTTACAACACAAGCCAGCACTCTACCACAGGGAAATCACCCTCCCTGGTAGAAAAAGGGTGGAACCCGCTATTGCCTTTGGATAACCTGTAGAAAAAATTCTGACTATCCACCCAACAGCCAAAGACTTCCATGATACGTGGAAAAGGGCTTGTGATAAAGCTGCTAGATGCATAGCTGAGGCAAAATAATACAACAGAGGTGGGACAAATCCCACATGGAACCTGACTTTAAAGAAGGGGACCAGGTTTTAGTGTCTACACTGAACTTTAATAATCTCAAAGGACCTATCAAAATGAGAGACTCATTTTTAGGGCCCTTTGCTATCATTAGATTGATGGGGAAAAATGCAGTAGAAGTCAAACTTACAGAAGAATTTTCTAGGAAACACCCAGTCTTTCTAGTGAGTTTGGGCAAGCCATGCTTCCAGACAGAGGAGGATAAATTCCCCTCCAGGAAGAAATTCCCCATCCCACTAGAGATAGTGGAAGTGGAAGACTCCCCTGGACCAGTGAGGAAAATCAGAAAGGCCAGGAAGATTAGACTTAATGGTAAAGCCCAAAGACAATACTTGGTCAGATTAAAGACCCAGAAAGCTGATAAAGATAAATGGTTTGTAGAGGATGCCATACCAGATGGGGACCTTCACTTGAGAAACTCAAGAGCCTCTAGGAGGACTGAACGGTCTCATCAATGATGAGCCTTTTTTAGAGGGAAGGTATGTCAGCCTGTGACTCAAAACCAGAGCACAAGCATGACAGCCAAATACCATAAATCAATGGTATAGCCAAGATACCACCAAAACGAGGAGCTGAGCCAAATCAGCTCAAAAGGTATCAAAAGCAAGAGGAAACTCATCCCTCTCAAAATATACAAGTCCCATCATCATAGGACAAAGAATAACAAAGTTATTCTTGCTCAAAGTTGTTGCTGAGCATAAACCTTAATTTTCACCTCTCATCTAAAATACAGAGGAGGAGTCTTAACCCCATCAAATGGGTATTAAAAATGGATCTCTAAGTCAGGGCTATCCAATGGTACTAGCCAAACTGAGCTAGCACCAGAGTTACAGAAGTTATGACCAAAATAAGGTCAGATATAGGTGAATCAAATATTCACATCTCATCTAGTTTCTACAGTTTTAGTGTGAGATACCTAAAGTGGGTTCTTTTTGGAAATAGCACAATCAGGACTATATGATGGTGCCATTAACTTCCCCATATCTCATCTAGAACAAAAGATATGGAGCAAACAAGCTGCATACAGTTTTTAGGCAAATCATAAATGTGTATAAGAAAACTTGTACATGGCATACCTTTGCCATATTTAATGATAACCATACCAAACAAGGTACGATTGTGTAGAAAGAATTTGGGGCTACTCAATGAACCAACTTTGAACTTGATATCTCAAAAACTGACAACGCTATGGCAGTTTTAAGCTCAAAATCCCACAATTAGACCAATACAGTCTTACTGTGGGATATTCTCCCATAAGTATGATTATGAGGTGTCAAAAAGACAAAGGAGCATGTTTATACTTCAATACCTCATCATTCATTCAATACTGGGGTCTCATACAGGTTCTGTACAGCATTCTACGTGTGAGCGTTAGAGGTAATTTCATATGCCCAAAAGACCACAAATACAAAAATAACATATTAATATAAATAAAATTTATATTATTAAAATAAAAATCAAAATATAAATATAAAATTATATTAAAAATAAAAAATTAATTACAATTTAAAAATAAAAATACATTAAATTTTGTAAGTGTAAAATTACATTTATCCTTGAAAAAATTAAGTAAAAATGAAATTTTAACAAAATTGTGAAAAATTAAATAAATTTGGAAAAAAGTTAAATAAAAATTATTATAACTTTTCATCCAATAAACAAACATATAAAAATTATTTCACCATTGGATTCCTCATAAAAAATCAGGTGGGGTCACCTCTGAGTGAAATTCTTGTAACTCAACTCTAAATAAGCTTAAATTAAGTTTTTAGTATTTTCAATACAAAAGTTGAAAATCCTCCAAACTTTAATTTAATTCACACCACATGTGGTGTTAACCATCAATTTCTGTGTTAAAATTGAGGTGTTGTGTTTAGTTTAGAAGTTATGAGGAATTGAAGTATTTTCAATTGAATTCAATTGAAATGTCAAAATGTGTGTGTGTATTACATAAGTGAACTTTGATTTACATATGAGGTATCAATTATTACTGTATTTTACTGTACAATTCAATTGAATTACATATTTAAATTATAAGTATAATACATGATGAGGAATTAAAGGAAAAAAATAAATTGGAAAGATTAAATTTGGGGGGGAAAGGAACTCCAGCTCTAAGGGGGAGCTAGACACCAAAAATCTTTGCTGACTGGCGTGGGATGTCAAAGTTCACGGAAGAGTTCATCACTTTTGGCCTGGAATTGAGTTACAGGGTCTGTGGACTCAATTGATGATGAGGTTTTGATACCAACTGGGGTAGTTTTAGCTGTTGCCAAGAGGGTAAAACTACCCTTAAGATAAAACAATCATAGTAAGAACAGTTTTAACTGGCTTCTATGCCTCTTACACACATTCTGACGTGTTTTGAAGGCTCTAGGCCAGGTATTTCTATAGTAATGGCTGATATAAGGGTCTAAAATGGCTAAAAATGGCTTAAACCATCCCTTTTTGGTCTAAATCAGGGTTCAATGATGCCATAATTGGCGTTTCTGTTGTCAGACTGTTTTTCACGACTGAAAAGAGTAAATTTCACTTTTGGAGTAAGAAAATTCATGGCTATAAAAGAATGTCTTCTTTGCCCCACTTTTCTCTTCATGTTAGAATCTTTTCCTTTTATAATTAGTTTAAACATTGTTAAACCAATCAATAAGAGATTCCAACCACCTTTATTAAATCATTTTAAACCTTTTAACCACGTGAAAAAATCATTATAATCATTGTTTGTAACTTTTATAATCATTTTTACCCCTGAACCACCCCAAAAGTGAAGTAAAGCATCTTTCATCACTGTAAACTTTGTCACTTTGTTTCCAAATTCACTCTGGTCACTTTTGGGCGTGCTTTCTCTTTAATATTATTTTTAAAGACTTTGCTCTTTAATTAATTGCTTGAAGTTCTTTGCTCAATTAATTCCAATTGAAATTGCTCTTGAAGAAATTTCTTTTGTAGCCTTAAATATCTCTTGTAGAGTCTTTTTGGATAAATTTTTATTGTTGGTAAAACAATAAATTTCTATAATATTATTGCTTTATACTAATAAAGTTATAAACAATAAATTTGGTGTGTTTTCTCTTAAAAATAATATTCTTTACTATTTTTAATTGATTTTTACCTTATACAAATTTTGAGGACAGGAAAAGTACTTGATTTTTAATCAAAGTTTCATATCCACACCTTACACTATGCCTCATACATGTCAGAAGAGGGCTATTTGGTCCCCAGATGAAAATATTCACCCTGTATTGGTGAAAGCTGCCCATATGTGGTTTCAAAACCACATCTGAGCCCAATACAGAGCATACAGGTACTATGAAAGCCAAAAGCCAGTACTCTGAAGGAAAAACTCTTCACTTCCTCTACGTGGATGGTCTAGAGGGCCATTCCGCGCCATTTCAGGATAAAAGGAGGCCTTTTCTCCACCAGAAAAGGTTTCCTCATCCTTCTCTTGAATTCCTACATAGTAAAACTGTCAAAAACAGCTATAATCTTGTAAAATAACCTGGTATAATTATACTTCTCATTATTGTAGTCTCTATTATTGTAATCCAACAGGTAAAGCTGCACCCAGGGCTTTCAACAGCACTCACCACCACTATTACTCAATAGTAAATCCATTAATACTCTTAATTAAACCTTTTTTATCCTCTCTCACCATGTCACAGTCATATTTAAAGCTTTATATGTGTGTATTAACACTTTATCATAGACTCAGCCTGACATTTTATATCCTTTTATGTGCTCTACACATTGTTTACTCATTTGGTACCTCTACCATTGAATATGGAAAAGTTATACATTTTTTAAATCCCATACTTCAAATTTTGATTTCTGATAAAAATTGTATTAATTTATTATCCTTAATCATGTTTTATCTAGAAGTGGTACAATTTTATGGATGGTACGATTGAAAGGATCGGGCTTTGCACCTTCCAATTAGGTCCCACTCTTGGTATCTCACAGTAAAACTGTAGATTATGAATGAGATTTGAATATTTTTTTCACTCTTATTTGGTATTTATTTGAGCAGAACTTCTGAAATTTCATGCTCTCTCAACTTGGTTATTAGCATTAGATAGAGCTCATTGCAAGCTTCATTTTGGATTCCCATTTGATGGGGTTAATCCTATTTCTGTGTATTTTATATGAGAGGTGAAAATTAAGGTTTACGCACAGTTCTTACTTTGAGCTGGAATAACTTTGTCATTCCATGTCCTATGGTTATGGGAGCTATGAAAAGGGGTTGTCTTACCATTTCCTTTGCACTCCATGATGAGAAATTTTGGCTTTGTTCACTTTTCACTGGTTTTTTCTCTACCATTGTTTTAATATGGTATTTGGCTGTTATGGTTGTGCTCTGGGTTTGAGTCACAGGCTGACAACCAATCTGGAAGAATAACATCACATAACCTTCTGTGAGGAAACTGTAGATATATACAGTGCCTTTTCTGTTCAAATAAATCAATCTTCAAAAACCCCTGTCACAGCCACTATCAGGGGTAAGGGTATTCAACCTTAAACCCACTCAAAATCATCAAAACAGCAAATTTGGTATGTGTATCAGTAATCAGTTTTAGTAAATATTATTTCTAAAACATCCATACAGCCTGTCAACACTTGTACAGGCTTTATTCCCCAAATAAAGTTTAGGAGCAAAAATCCTGAAACGGTATGATCACCCAACTCCACCACACCCCTTTTACAGACCCTGTACAGCCATACAGGGACTGTATTATCTAAATCAATTCAAATGAAGATTCCTTTCAAGAAAATTCACTCTTTGGATCAGGGGAAGTGGATTATCACATATACCAGCCCCTCTTTCTCCCCCTGGGGGACTTTTCCCCAGCTAATTAATATATTTCATTTATTATTTAATAAATTTTATTACTTTTGATTTTGGAGTATTATATTTATTTGTATTAATTTTGTCTTTTCATTTCCTCAACTGTTCAGTGGAGTTGTGGTGGCCATATCCTTATTAACCCTTCTCTTTCTTTCTGACAGGTTGAAACAGTGGACTTGGACTTTTGTGTTGTTGGCTCTTTTATTATTTACTATTATTTTTTTGTTTATGCTTTCTTATATTTATTTGATTAGAAATTCTATCTTCATTACACTCTTAAATGTATTCAATCTTATCCCAACCTTGAGCCCTCAATAAGTGAGTTCCAGTTTTCTGAGTGCCAGGCCCCCTTCACTTAGAAAAGCCCCTGTGACAACTCCTGTCCTTGCACCAGGGCTGTTCTACATATACTAGCCCCTATTCCTCCCCAAGGGGAATCATTCTTAGATATTTAATATATTTTATTTGTTTCTATAAATACTTAATTCTTCTCTTGGAAGATCTCCTTTTCAATTATTAATTTAGTCTTAGCCTTCTCCCATGTATCCAGTGGAGCTTTGGTGGCCATATATTTATGAACCCTGCTTTTCTTTCTGAAATTTTGAAACAGTGGATTTGCAACTGATTATGGTTGGATCTCTTCTTTTTAATGCTTATTGATTCATTTTATCTAAACTGCATTTTATGTTTCTTTATTTCTATAAATTTTTATTATTCTTCACACTACTTAAGTGTCTTTCTAATTTCATCTTAGCCCTTTTAAAGTTAGTTCAATCCCCTAAGCAGAAGCCCTCCTTCATTCAGAAGAGCCCTTGTGACAGACAACCACCTCACTAAAGTCAACTCATCTTACAAAATATATCAAAGAAGCTGGCTGAAATATCAATTAGTTCTAGGTTTCCATTTGACAAAAACTAATTCCTTTTTATTATTCCTCAAATTTAGCAAATCTTATCATTATATATTCTCTTCAGTATTTGATATCTTGCCTCATTGTTAAAAAGTTTTTATGATTTCTTTATTTTGATATTAATTCAAATCAAGCCTAAAAGTTCTGGACCATAATGAATCTTCAATTAGTAATGAGAAAATGCAGTATACAAGGTTTTCTCAATCCCAGGACTTGAAATAATAGATTGAGGGAGTATTTATGTTTTCTTTGCAAATAATTAATATCATGATTATTTAAAGCTTCTTGAAAGGGACATCCAATCAGTTTTCCCTTCCTATGGATCTTAATTTTAAATGACTTTTTCCACAATATAGCAATTAATTTCTGGTCAAACTCTCTCTATCACATGCTGCTTAGAGAAGCAATTATCTAAATAAAAATTATGTTAATTATTTAGTATTGAGGAACCTTTTTAAGTATCTTTGGTCATACTATGTAGAAATATCTTTGGAATTAAACATGGAACCTGTCACAGGGGCTATTGGGAAGTAATAGTGCGCTGGAACCTAGTAATCAAGGATCTTTCTTTTAAGACACAGAATAATTAAAGAAATAAATTAAATAAATATATTTATTTACAAAAATAATTTAAATATAAATAAAATGAAGAATAAGGCAATCCATTTGTAAAGATCCAAGAAAGGTAAGTCCTTAACAAATTTTTCAAACTTTCATAAGATAAAAAGTAATGAGTAGGGAATAATATCACCAATATCCACTGAAAGGAGAAAAAAGGGGTGAAAATAACCTAATAATTAATATCAATATTCATTATCAAGATGGAAGAAAATAAATATAAGAATAAATATTAGTATATTTAGGAAATAGGAGAAAACCCCCCTGGGGCTGAAAGGAAACCTTCAAAATTAATGATGGTTTATGACACAGCTTCTTGAATTTCTGGATGTTGAGCTGGAAAAGTATAATACTTTATTCTGAATAATTTCCTTTAACAATGAGAAAAGTAGCCTTTGATGGTATGCAGCGGCTTGTGAGTGTTTATGGAAACTTTTGGTGTTTTTACTTTTGATCAAAAATGCATATAATACTCAAATGAGAAAATGTAACCATTTGGGCCCAACTTAATTATTGATTGAGAAAATGAACAAAATTTTCATTTTTCAGAGAAGTGCACAAAAGCCTCAACAATTCACTAAATTCCAAAATAGCACAATCTAGCCATTTGGAAGATATCTCCCTTAATTAATGGAAACTGCCCAAAATATCTAAAGTTGAGCCTGAGTGAGGAAATGGAAATTTTGGCCATGGATTTTGAGTTTGAATAAATTGGGAAGGAATGATGAAATTGCCATAGTTTTAAATTTTCAGTGGATTGCCATAATTTCTTCCAAGGGGTTTGATTTTCAATAGTTGTAATATAGAATTTGATGAAGATAATGTGGGTTTATACCTATCATTAAGGAATTCCTTGACCAAATCCTTTCCATACTTTTGTAAGTCATAATAATTGATATTGAAGGTTCCATTAAAATATATTTCAGCTTGTTTATAACTTCATTGTTTATTTATGAAGTATTATGGGAAGACTTATGGGTTCCTTTGGTAGAGCACATTTATTTCAGATATTTTATTCACTTGAAACAACAAATCTCACTCATTAATTGAGTTTGATTAAAAAATATCCTCTTAAATTACCCTCTGGGGGTAGTAAATCTGCTTTTTTTAATGTAAAATTTCAAGTATTACAATTTTTCCTTTAATTTGAGTATAGGAAAAGTGCATAATTATCCCAATTTACCTCCCACATGTTAATAAAAAGCGCTTTTGAATGAAATTTTGTATAATTGATTAAAATAATGAGATATTTAACTTCAAGCTGTTATGTATTCTATGAACCCCAAATTGAGCTGTTTTTCCTTTCCAAAATTCAAGTAAAAGGTATGAAATAAGATCTATGTGAAGAAATTTCTATATCTCTCATTTGAAGCTTTATGTAAAAAAATTGTTTTTCATATCATTCAGCTGTTTTTCTTTCAAGCTAATCTGTAAAGCTGAAATTCCTCATATATAAAACTATTCATACCTTTACTTATAATGCTCTGTCAACAACTCATAAACATACTTTTTGATTCTCTGACACTGAAATAATACTGTCACAACCATGAATAATCACCCCCCTCAATGGGTGTTGCGGCAATCCCAACCTGAACCCAAGTAATGGCCAATTGACCATATAATATGCTTATGGCCAATTGTACCCTTTTGGTTCTCTATGGCCTCTTGTCCATAACACCCTTCCACTGGCCAAATATGGCCTCAGGCCATATCCTGCCTTCATTGGCCCCATTGGCCAATTCCCCACCTCACCAACCCCCAGGCCATTATCCTTGTTTTTGGTCCTAGGGGGTCTTCTCAGTCTTCCAGGGGCCTATGGCCCCTCTAGAAACAACCAGGGCCCTTGGCCCAACCCTTTATATTAAGGAGGTTTGGGCCTAAATGGCCTTTTTGGGCCATTTAGGCCCTCTACAGCCCGTGTGCCGTAATCCATGGGACGGTTAGGCCCCTTTTGGCCCAACTCCAATGCGGCCAAAAAGGTCCCAAGTGGGCCCACCTGAGCCAGCTTTTGACCCCAAATTGCCAAAAACCACCTTAGGACCCAAATTGGCCATTAATCAGTCCATGGCCTCTCGAAACCATCAGAGGCCACCAGATCAGCTCCGAGAAAGGGCTCCCCTCCAGTTCAGGGGAAGATTTCCCTTTATTCAATGCACTCCATACTCAAGGACCAGGAGTGGTGCATATAGGGTATAATATACCATTATGCACCATTTTTGCTCAGCAATCCAATGGTGACACTTTCAGAACCCAATTATGTAATTCCAAATCAAGTCCTAAGTCCATCACCATTTTTGAAGAAGGACTTTTCAGCTATTCAGTCTGGCAATTCCCTTGCCGCTACCAGAAGACCATTCAAGGACCCCAACCACCTGGCCCTGCAGAGGTTGCGTTTTCATTTACTCATCAGGACTATTGTGAGGGCAATTCTCAGAGGTTATCAATCTTTTCAATCATTGTAAAGGCATCAAGTATTCAGTATTCCTTGGACAACTCAATTGGTCCATACAGGTAGTAATCAAGCATCCTGTAGGACCTTGGCCCAATTAGGCCAATTCATATTCCACTGTGGGAATTGAGTCACACAGTCTCAATTCTCAAGATGGCCAGAACTGTATTGACCCAATTCAGACAATACAGCAGGATTATTCACCTTCCAGGATCAGCCTCTCAGTTTTTCACATATACTGGCCACCTTTCATCACCTGGGGAATTTTTCCCCAGTTAATTAATATATTGGATTTATTTTTTATCATTGTTTCCTTTTACCTTATTGAAGTAAATACTGATAATCTTAAGTCAGTCATTAGCACCTCTCTTCTTTGCCTGTCAGTGGATATTGGTGGTCATATCCTTTACTAATTCCATTGTTCTTTCTGGCAGGTTGAAACAGTGAATTGAGGATTCATTTGGTTGGCTCTTTGGCTTTTGGCTTCTTATTATACTGGCCATTGGCTTCCTTTCCTTTTATCCTTCGACATACTTGTCTTTACATTTTATTCTTATTTAAAGAAATATATCCTTTTATTCCTTTATTCTTTTGGAGCTCTCCAAGTGAGTTCTTCATTCCTGAGTACCAGGCCACTCTTACTTTCATAAGAGCCCCTTTCACAAATACTAATGTACTTCTTCAGTCTCAAATTGCTGAAATAAGCTCTAATTTAAAATAGAGTTCATTCTCCTTTACTAAATTTAAATTAACTTATGTTCAAGACAAAATAAGGAAACTATAGTTTTGAGTGGAATTTTAACAATAAATCATGCTACCATAACTAACATAAAACAACTTCTAAATGGAAAAAAACTCATACATCTATAGCATCCTTATTTTACCAAATTCCAAAGTTTAATTTAGAAGATCTTCAGTAAAGCTTTGTGTTTTGTCTCAAGTTAAGGAAACATGTAAGAAGTATTTTTAGGATACAGATTCTATTCCAATTTTCATTTTTTTTTGATATATCTTCTTCAAAATATAAAATAAATTATTTTTGATTATTTAAAACTGATTCCTATTCCATTTTAATGATTGATTTACACCTTGAAATCAAATCTTCTACCCTTAAAGATCTTATGAACTATTTTTTATGAATTTAAATCCAAAAAAGAATAAAAAGGAACCCCTTAGCTGAAATTTATCTATGTAGATCAAGGCTTCAGGCTAAATATCTTACTATATATTAGTTCAATACTATTTAATTCCAATTGAAAACCTCTCCCAATATATTTGATTACTTTTTTACTTTGATAATGATAATTCCCTGTTTTTTTCCGGTCTGTTGAATCCAGTTCCTTCTTAAGGTTTTTTTGACTATGATCTGATTAAGTTTAACTCCTTTGACATTTACAAATATAAATAGAAATATTGGTTTATACTGATATCTTGACCCCTGGGACCAAAAAAATATGCTAGGCGTATATCTAAAAGGGCATATACAATAAGTCAATGTACCATCAAAGGGCATTTTTCAAAATTAACTTGTCTCTTTTGAAGGGGTTGGGTCATCAAAATTTTGGAGGACCAGATGAAAAATATAAAGCTCAAAAGTTTAATGAAATAGCTATTGCACCCCTAAAACTGCTTCAATAAATTATATCTTTAATTTCCCTTATATCCTTTCCATTTTTAAGGATGCTTGATAGTGCAAAGCCTTTACCACCTTATGTAAGGCACATAGACAGGCCTGCCCTAGGTGGTCTCAAAATATATACAGTATGTATGAAAAATAGAAGCAGGGTATGCAGTGTCTCCCAAATGCGGATTGACATTCTTCATCATCAGAAACTCAGAAAATAGACTTTCATCTGCCTCTACAGCGCTGTTCAAATGAGTAAAACGGCTTCCCCGTTGTCCTCGTTCGCCCGGCTAGCTCAGATGGTAGAGCATTCGACTCTTACATCCTCAGTCTCTTCCCTCTCTGTCATTGGCGGACCTCAGAGGTCATCGAATTGTCGTGGGTTCGAGCCCCACGTTGGGCGTGTGGTGTTAGTTTTTCCCATGAGGCCATTAACACTTTTGGGGCGAATTGTTTTGCCAGACGAGACTTGGGTTGAATTTTTAGCTTGGATGGTGTTTGTAACGAAGGCTTATTTTTTTGTTTGTGAGTTGTCTTCCAGAAAATGCCTTGATGAGGTGTGGTTTTTTTCCAATTACCATCAAAATCTGTGTTTATGGTGGCAGAAAAACTTTCAATATCAAGAGCCTCGTCCCGAAAGCTGGTCATTGACTTTTTTTTTTCTTGATAAGTCTGTCTGAGGCAAATTTGCAGCGTTCTGAACCAATCTCGGTTCAAACTAGTGGCCCATAGAAGATTAATAATGAAACTCAAGACCGTAAGGGGCAGTGAGGATGACAGCTTGAGATTGAAACGCCTGTGTCAATTTTTTGATTTCTAAATAGAGGTCGGAAGACCTTTTTATTAAATTTCGCAAAGTCAGCATCAGAATAAAATGTAAACTAGATAAATTGGTACTAACAGTTCAAATAATTATGAGAATATCTACGATAGATTAAGATCTGAAGTGATATTTTTTATTGAAAGCTAAATGCATAATTGAAATATATAAGTATGAGTTTATTTAATAATAATATTAAATTCATAAAACCTACAACAAATATAATTTTAAACCTAGTACTACTCCAACTAACAATTTAGAATTATTATTATCTATAATCATTCAACACGAAAAATAATAATAATAAAGTTAGAAAATACCAGCAGAATAATAAGGTGAGCAAATATATCAAGTAAATGATAAAACACGCAAAGCGACAGTAAGCATCTTGAGTTTGTTCAGAATTAGAAGTTTCACAAGTAGTTGCTCTTTGAGCTACTAGGTTGTTATAAATGAGTTTTAATTAGATTGATTTGAGATCAATCTAGAAATAAAATGATGAGAAAGAATTGATGGGATTAATTTTGATATCAATCACGAAATTTGATAAGATTTTTTTAAGGGGAGCTTTTGCTGTTGATTCTTGTCTTTGTCCACTAAATATTGCATCATGAAGTTAAATTAATCACGACCTCATGATTCTAATTTTAGTTGTTGCACCTTCATTCCTATAAACCAACACTGTTGACGTTTCAATATAGATGAAGCTTGACTTGGAAGCGCATGAACCGTGTGAGAATTTTGCAAGAAATGACTTTGAGCTGATGCAAGGTAGGTGAGAGTAAGATACCTTCAAGCCAATTACTCCTTCTAATCCCGATAGAGCACAATCGGCATTGTGGTAAAATGCTGTTTCCCTTTCAAATTGTGGCTTTATTCATAATTTTGAAATCAAAGCACGCGATTCAAGCATTAGCGTCTGTGCCAAACATCCATAACAGAAGCACTGGAAATTCGACAGAAGCCTTGAGATGTGTTTTCGACATTTGCTGCAAATCAGAAGTGAATAATCAGTCCCCTCGATGTCTTGATTTGGAGAATGTGACCCAAAAATGAGTGAATTCGTTTTTGAAAATATGACTCACGAATTTCGAGACCATCTTCATCGGAGAGGGCTGGTTAATGGCTTGAAAAAGTGAGATGTGACAGCCTACATAGCCAATAGTCATCAGCTGCTCTACCGACGAGAAATTCATTCGACGCAGTATTTATATCCCCGGAGCAGGGTGGCGGGCTCCTTTCCAGTGGCACGCACTTGGCGGGTGGCGGCTGAGGCGGGCCACCTACAAATTTATGGACTAAGAAAAACTGCTTTTCGTGCTTATTTCTTTGGAATGTACAATAATAAAACTCAACAAAAGAAAAATAAGTAGAAATTGAAGTTCCTGTTGAACTTCAGAAAAAAAACACGCAAAATAACACAAAAAGAAAAGAAATATAAAATCTTAAATATCCATAGTTTAGGGATCCCATATGGCTGTTTGTTGTTCAATGCTGTCATCTGCTGCAGACAAATTTGTAACACCTACATCAGCCTCTTGATTTTCTTGCTCCCATAAGTCAAAATCAAAAAATGTATCTATGAAAGCATCTTGATTAGAGGGCTCTTCCATATTTGCCTGCCCAAAAACACCCTCCTCAAGAGTTTCTAGCTCAAATGGTGAAGAGAAAAAGTCAAACCCAACCACATGTTCATTTTCAGTGTAATATTCTAGAAATTGTTTTTTATTCCGTATTCTTGCATAAGGTGAAGCTTTATTTGAATGATCCATTTCAGTGTATTTGGAAGCATTTGATTATGATATTTGGTTTTTATTGCCAAAATCACTGAGAAAAGACTTTCTACACCCTCTGCATGTGGAATGATTTGACATATTGTAATAGCCAGCTTTTTAAAGGGTGTAAAATGATGAGATTCTGGAAGTCCCAGCCAATAGTCAATAGCATTTTTGATTAAAATTCCTGCAAAGAAGCATCATTAGTACTTCAGGTGAAAAAATATAACTCAAAAGACATACCATGAGATAGGTTACCAAAGGGCTCATGTTGACTGTAATAACATTTTATTTGGGGAATTAGGAGCTCCAAATCTTTATAATATTTCCAGTCCTTTTCAAGGACTAATATCATGAAAGTAATTCTCTTCAAAGAATTCTTCAGTGAGATAGCAAAACTGCAAAAATTTGGATGTAAGCAAAAATTGATTATGTAAAGGTCAGAGTGAAATACCTTTTCTTTTTTATGGAAATTTTTCCAAAAAAGTTTTTGAACCATACATAAACATGGATTGATTTTATTGACTTGAAACCCATTGAGAATTCCTTCCAAATGTCCCCTATCTCAGTCTTAGAATTCTTTAATTGAGTGATGCTATCAATGATGGGCTTGAAAAGGGACACGCTCACATCATTTGATTCAAATTAATTTCAGCCTCTGACTATTGATATTACAGTTGAATAAATTATGAGTGTATAACTGGAAGGGTTCTGAAAGAGGATGAGGAATTTCTCAAAGTCCTCATGACTTTGAACGCTTAAACAAACCTTTGCAAGGGAGTAGCAGTGTGATTCACAAAGACTTGAAATACAATGCCGTATTTGGTTGTCTTCTTCCCATTGAGCAAGATATTCATGCCAAAATGATGATATAGTAAAGTAATTTACAAATGTATTGTTTCCTTTAAGTATTGAAGCCATCATTGGAAGTTTCATGAAGTCCTTTGCAATTGAATTAAGTTCATGTAAAATGCATTTAACCCTTATTATATGGGGGTGATCCCTGGGAAGAAGCATCTTTCAACTTAAAAAAGTGCCCGTTAAAAAAAATGAAGAAAGGTTGAGCAAATAACTTTAATCTTGATCATCAATAAAGGAGAGTTAGTAACAACAGCGCAAATATTTTGAAATGAAATTTTTCCCTCTGAAAGCATTTTTTTACTGCTTCATATATATTATCAGAAGTGTGACACTTCAAGTTGATATCCAATATGTGGCTGAATTGTTTGATGTATTGGCATTGAAATAATAAAAGGGCATATAGAAAGTATCCACAGATGTCTTTCCAAAAATCAATAAACAATTCCATACCTTTTGATCTACAAGATTTCTGGAGAATCATTTCTCCATGCTTAGAAGGAAGGAGAAGGGCTAAATTATTGCAAATTAAATCCTGGAAAGGTAGCTTGTAGGGTTATTGGACCAAGGAATGTTGATGATCTTGAAAGTGGAATGGTATGTTTGATATAATGAGTACTTTGAGGAGAAACCCATTCATTTCTATGGTGAAATAATTACTGATGCTGAAGAATGCTGGCCAGGTGTCAAAACTGGTGTTGAACTTGAGGTGGTTGTACCAGTGAAAGAACCTGATAAAGAGATGTTTTAAGAAACACTGATGGTGGTTGCAATCATTTGAAGAACATCTTGAATATATCTTTGAAATGCATGAAAGGGCATTGAGACCAAGCTTTTTGAAAAATTATCTGGAATTAAGTTCATTTGGCCCAACAACAAGGAGATGGTGAGCCAGGATCGAGTGGGGATATCAAAAATCCATCCATCTTTTATGGAAAGTTCCAATGATCCTCCTGGAAAAAAATTTTATGAAGCAATTTAGATAAAAGAATAAAAAGAAGAAATTAAATTCAGGAGGGCCATATGATGGAATGGTAGTAGGTATGAGTTTTGATTAATACTAAACTTAACTAGGTTTTTCACTGCGGACAGCCTTCCCCATGGAAATTATGAGAAGTTCAGGTACAGGTGCAGAAATGGAGGACTCACCTTCAAATTGTTTCAAGTCTCTGCTATGCTGAAGCTTCTTATGTGCTACCAGATGACACTCAAAAAATTGGTGACAGACAAAAAAACCACCAATTTATCACCAATGGCAGAGGAAGCCCATGGAAAAATTTCAAGGGGAAAAAGAGAATTAACACAAAAGGCACTATTCATTTCTTGGGATAAAGCAAGAAGTAAATCTTGTAGTATGTAACATTTTAAGAATTAGAAAATGAGAAATACAGTCCTACCAGTTCAATGCTCATTTCACTTCTTTTTTTTTGGAGAAAACTTGACATGGACCCCATTTTCCCTCATTAAGATGAGGATTGATTATATCATTAATATTTAATTCATCACCTGCATTGGATTGTTGGAAAAGTTTGAAGTAAAATAAGACTTCCATGAAGGCAAGATTCCTTGAAGGGAGAGTGTCTGTCACAGCCAAGGAGGCAGGGGCATTACCAATCATCTTCAACAATCATTACTTCATTGATACCCTTCAAAACCCAATCATCAAGGGGGTTTCATTCAACATTCTCCAAATACAGTTTTCAGACCTCAATACAGTTTCATACAGGCAAGACCCAAATACAGGATTCACCAAATACAGGCCTGTCATAAATACAGGCGCAAATACCTGTATTGACTGTATAACCTGTATTTGACTCACCAATACAGGATTCAATCCCACATCCAACTTCTTCCAGCATATAGGCAAGTATCTCAACACTCAAACTCCAAGGCTGGTATTTCTCACATATACCAGCCCCTCTTCATCCACCTGGGGGTTTTTCCCCCAGTTAATTAAAATATTGGATTTATTATTTAATATTATTTTATTTCTCATTAAGAAATATTATTTTATTATTTATTAAGTTAGTCTTTGCCTTCCCTCACCTGTTCAGTAGAGTCCTGGTGGCCATATCCTTTATTAATACTTTTCTCTTTTCTGAACAGGTTGAAACAGTGGTACAGGATAATTTGTGGTTGGCTCTTTTATTATTGATTTTGTTTTTCTCTCATATCTTTTATACTTATTATTTTATGACTAGGAATTTATCCTCTTACTCCATTACTCTTATCATTTGAGTATTCCTTCTGAGCCCTCCATAAGTAAGTCTGTTCACTGAGTGCCAGGACCTCTTCATTTAGAAGAGCCCCTGTGAAATTATCTTAATTAACTCCTAATTGCTTCTTCTTTTCATTCATTTTATTCATTTCTCTCATTCTTCAATTATGATCTTTTCATGATTTTATGATTTTTATGATTTTTATGATTTCATTATTTCTCATCAATTTTCATCTCATTAACTTCATTCAAATGAAAATTGATTCTCTTTCTCATTTCAAAAATTCTTCTGACCATTTCACTTTATTCTTTATCATGCTCATTCCTCTTTTTTTGTCTGAATTCAGGTTTTTATCAGGTCATTTGAGTGGAATTATTTGGGTTAATTGATTCATCATTCAGGGATTTTCTTGATTTGGGGTATTCAGTGATTTTGATTTTGAAATTTCTCAAGATTATTGATTGATTGATTGATTCCTCAAAACATTGATTTCACCTCAAGATTTTGAATTGACTTTGATTGATTTGATTGACTTGATTTGATTCCTCAAGATAGCTGATTTATCCTCAAGATTTGATTTAATTGATTGATTTGAATTTGATTCCTAAAGAAAATTGAATTGACTTTTGAAGATATTTATTGAATTCCTCAAGACAAAATTGATTTGATTTTGATTGACTTGATTTGACTTATTGATTGAAATTGATTATTCATAAGAATTTGATTCTGTCATTTTCATTCTTCAAGATTTCTCAGAGTATTTTCACTTCAAGAATGTTTATTGATTCTTAAAGATCATCAAGATTCTCATTTAATTTGATTTGGTCAGGCCTTATTTTATTCAAAGTATCATCAAGTTTTTATTCATTCTTCTTTCATGATGCCAGTTCAGCATAGCCCACCAGCCAAGAATACAAGATCCCAGAGACATCAAGCTGTTCTCACTCCTACAGCAAGGGCTCCTCTTGACCGCACACCATCAGTTCATCAACTGAGTGAAAATTTGGACAGAGGACCACCAATGGAAGGAGCAGCACCCTCCAGAAGAGGAGGTGTGAAGTCTAGAAGATCAAGATCATTCTCTGGACTATTGGGTGGTTATCCTGGTGTTTCTCAAGGGCCTAGGAGTAGATTGGGGGAAGCTGAAGATGAGGAGGGGGAGGAGTCTGTGGAAGAGGAAGAATCTGAGGAGACTGAAGTGGCAGCTGCCTTGGCAGGTGCTCCTGAAGCTCCTGAGGCTCCAAATCTAGCCCTTTCTAATCAACCTTCTGTCTCTCAATCTGAACCAAATTTCCTCAAGATGATGGAGCAAATGACTCAGTTTATGGGACAAATCACTAAAGCAGTTGCCCCAAGGGACACTTCAAAAGTCCCTGCATTCAAGACTCCATCAATGAAGGCACCTGATTCTTTTGATGGTACTAAAGCTCATAAATTGAGAGGATTCATTCAATCCTGTCAATTAATCTTTCATAATGACCCAGAAAACTTCTTCTCTGACAGGAAGAAGGTCTTATACTCAACTTCTTTTCTTACTGGTAGAGCTGGAAAATGGATTGAACCCTATCTCTCAAATATCTCCAATGAAGACCCATCTTATCTCCTCAATAACTGGCAGTTATTTGAAACCCAGTTATTCACTCTGTTTGGTGATCCCAATGAAGTCAGAAAAGCTGAACAAGAGTTGGAAAATTTGAGGATGAGGGAAAGTGGTCAAGTTTCCTTGTACATAGCTGATTTCAGAAGTCTAATGTCAAGAATTGGAGACTGGGGGGAAAGGGCCTATATTCATGTGTATAGGCGAGGCTTGGCATCAAGATTGTTGGACCAATTGGCTTCTCACCCTGGGACTTTTGATAGTCTTCAAGAACTTATGGACAGCACCTTGGAATTAGATACCAAGTACCATTAGAGGCAGAAGGAAAAGGGCAGTCATCAAGAGAAGAAGCCTCCCATCAGTGAATCCAACTCCTCCAAGCCCCCTCAAAGTTCATCATCACAGAAGCCTTATCACAAGAAGAATAAGAAGGGGAAGAATTTTCAAGTTTCCAAAGACAAGCCTCATGCTTCTCTCCTCGATAAGGACAACCAATTAATTGGTTCTGAAAAGGAGAGGAGGATTAAAGAAGGCTTGTGCAATTATTGTGGTGGTAAACACCCATTTGAAAAATGCTTCAAGAGGCCTGAGAATAGGCAAGGGTCATCAAAAGGCTTCCCTAGCAAGCAGGGAAAAGCCTGAGTGTGAATCATGATGTGTTCAATGGTTCTCACGTATTTCCTTCAAGAGCAAAATTGTGCACTCTGAATACTAGTGTCAAAAAATCTTTAAAATTTCTTATTTTCTCTTCAATCTCTGATATTTTTTATAGTATTCTCATTGATTTTGGTGCTACAAACTCTTTTATTGCAAAGAATTTTGTTCTCAAGTACTCATTGACCATGTCAGAGCTCCTTGAAAAGCTTCCTCTTTTCATTTTGGATTCCAATGAATCCACTTCCCTGTTCATCACCCATTATACCAAGTGGGTTGTTGATTTACCTTCCTTCCCAAGCTTTTAATGGGATTTCTTTATCATAGATTCACCCAAGGGAGAAGACCTGATATTGGGCTATGATTTTTTTTACCATTTTAATCCCATTATTGATTGGAAAAATGGATTGATAACCTATGATTCTAGTCATAAGGATTCTAGTGGTATTATTTCTTCTACTAGTAATGACTTTTCCACTGCTGTCAACAGTGTTTTTCTGGTTGGTGAACTTGAGACACCTTCCCTTCCTCCTTCTGTCCATAACCCCTCCATTTTTCCCTCTCAGGCATTACTTCCATTAAGAGATGAAGTCTTCAAAGAGATAAAAGATGTTGGAGAAGATGTTGCTATATCTTCACTTCATCTCTTTCAAGGGGATATGGACCTTCCTCCTTTACCTTTTCATGCCTCCCTGGAGGAGAAGTGGGATGAGGAGGAAGAGCCAGAAGAGATTGAAACTGTGCTGAAGGTAGTCCCTCCTGTTTATCACAAATATTTGGATGTATTCTACAAAGTGCAAGCAGAGAAACTTCCTCCACACCGTGCCTGTGATCATCATATTGAACTGGAGGGTCTTCTACTTCCAGTTGGTGTTATCTACTCTTTATCAAAGAATGAGTCAGAAACACTGTGGGCCTACATTTCAGAGAATGTAGAGAAAGGTTTCATCAGACCAAGCTCCTCCTCAACAGGAGCACCTGTCCTTTTTGTAAAGAAAAAGGATGGTGGTCTTCGTTTGTGTGTTGACTACCGCAAACTTAATGCTGTCACTAGGAAGAGCAGGTATCCTGTTCCTCCAATGAATCAGCTTCTTACCATATTCAACGGTGCTACTATCTTCTCCAAGATAGATCTGTGTGGTGCTTATAATCTCCTGAGAATTAAAGAGGGGGATGAGCACTTAACTGCCTTTAGAACCAAATATGGTAGTTATGAGTATTTGGTTATGCAATTTGTCTTAACCAATGCTCCAGCTTCATTCCAAAATCTTGTGAATGATATCTTTGCAGATTATTTGGATGTTTTTGTCTTAGTGTACTTAGATGATATTATGGTCTTCTCTAGCTCTTTGGATGAACATGTTGAACATGTGGCCTCTGTTCTCCAAAGACTGAGAGACAATAATTTGTTTGCTAAAGCCTCAAAGTGTGGAATACTTGGGCTATGTTGCTTCGAGTGATGGCCTCAAGATGGATTCTTCAAAGGTTCAGCAAATCCTCAATTGGCCTCAGCCCAAGAACATCAAGGCCCTCCAATCTTTTCTTGGCTTTGCCAACTTTTATCGTTGTTTCATTAAAAATTATTCCAAAAAAGTCTCTGCTCTCACTTCCCTCCTTAAAAAAGATTCTCCCTTTATCTTCAATGAGTAAGCTCTTAGTCAGTTTCAAATACTCAAAGAAGCTTTCACCACTGCTCCTATTCTCTCTCATTTTAATCCTTCTCTACCAACTATTGTAGAGACTAATGCTTCTGATTATGCCTTGGGTGCTGTACTGAGTCAGGTGAATGACTCAGGAAAGCATCCCATTGCATTTGATAGTCGCAAGCTCTTACCAGCTGAACTCAACTATGAAATTCATGACAAGGAGCTCCTTGGCATAGTTTGGGCTCTCAAGCACTGGAGAGCTTTCCTCTTTTCTCTTTCTGATTCCTTTGAGGTCTTGACAGACCATTGTTCCCTTCAGTATGTTATGTCCTCTAAAGTCCTTACTTGTTGTCAAGCCCGTTGGGCAGAATTTCTATCTGAATTCCACTTTATCATCACTTACCGCCCAGGAAGGCTGGCCACTTTACCAGATGCCTTGTCACGTTGGGACAAGGTGTACCCAGAGAGGGGGGTGGACTTCATCAGCAAGAATCCTCAAATTTTCATCAAGTTCTCAAGCAAAATGAAATTCAAGAGTCAAGATTCTTTTTAATAAAAGCTGATATCTTTTCAGATGTAGTTGATCAAATTCAAAGACAAGTATGGCAAGACAAAGATTATAAGGAAATCCTCAAGAAATTAGCAAGAGGAGAATCAGTCCCAGACTATTCTCTTGAACCTCAAGCAAAATTAATATTGTTCAAAGATATAGTAGTCATTCCAAGCAATCATGAAGTTCAATTGGAAATTCTTCAAAAGCGTCATGACTCACCGTTGGCTGGCCATCCTGGCCAGGAGAAGACCCTCAAGCTCATCAAGAGGAATTTTTGTTGGGCTGGCATGAATCAAATTATCAAGGACTATGTGTCCTCATGTCAGAAATGTTCATGACACAAGAACATCCACCATAAGAAGTTTGGGCTACTCAAGCCTCTTCAAATTCCATCTGGTCCTTGGAATTCTTTATCAATGGACTTTATCACTCAATTGCCCTTGTCAAGCAACTTTGATTCAATCTTAGTAGTTGTAGACAGATTTTCAAAAATGGCAATATTTATTCCAACTTATGCAACAATCACTGCTTTGGACTTAGCTCAAATATTCATTAATCATGTCTTTTCCAAACATGGTCTTTGTAAGGTTTGACTATGAAACAATAAGTAAAAATTACTAATATTTTACTTATTGTACTATGAATGTCCTTATAAATGAAATAAATAAGATAAAAAATAATTATAATAATAAAGAATTATTATAATTATGGCGTAAAAATAATTATATTATTAATAAAATATAATAAAATAAATATATTAATATAAAATAATTAATATATTTAAAAGCACTTTATTATTTTTACAAACAAATAATAAAGGCGTAAAAAATTGTTTTTTATTAATAAAAAACAATTAATAACAATAATATTACCAATATTAAAGTTATAAATTAATATAAATACTATTTATATTTATTAAGGAATTATTAAAATAATAATAAAGAGAAGATTATTTTAATAAGAGAGAAATACCTACTTTTAACACTTGATATAATAATTTTGTAATATTTTACGCCAAAAAATATAAATACAACCTTTTCAAATTGTATTTACAGTAAAAATAAAGAAAAATTACTAATATTCTTGATTTTTACGTGGAAATGAGTTTTAGAGAGTTTTTTAGCAAAAACAATTAAATAAATAATTTAATCATGTCAAAATAGATGATTATAACAAGGTGGTCTTTGGTCTTTAATAATATAATAGTTTTATATATAAAGAATAAAGAAATTACCTTTGATTTAATTGATTTAATGTTTTTGATGCGTCTGAGGGGAAAACAGAGTAAAAAGAGCTCTATTTATAGTAAATACCTCCCTCCTAGAGTCCAACAGACTTCTAGTAGACGTGTACTGATCATATACACTAGAATTGATCAATATTTTAAGGTTTGAGGATGATTACATCATGATCAAACCATATTACATCATTATTACACCATTATTTAGAGTTATCACTATAACTCTAAGTTTGATGACATCAGAGGCTTGGCAGAACCCCAAATTTCGTGGATTTTATTAGTTTTAATCATAAACTAATAGTATTCACCAATTTTATCACTCATATGACTGTTAAACTTAATTTAAGGTTACAGTAGGTGATCATAACTGCTCAATTTAAGCTCAAACTTTGATCTTTAATAACTTTTAAGTTTTACACGCTACAGCAATTCAGAGAGTGAATTCTGATAGCCTGACATAATCTTATTATGCTGCCAAGAGCCTTTCATTACATCATCAAACCTCTAATTTTGATGATTTTCTTGTAACTCATCTTTTCTGTCGAAATTCAATATTTCAAACTTCAAACCATGATTTCAGGGGGTTATACCCTGAATTTAATAATAAGAATTACATCATTCTTCACGAATGAACTAGTAGAATTCAACTGTGTACTTTATTTTAAGTTTGGACCACTTTCACAACAAAGTGGTCAACAGCTCTGCTGATTTTTATCAATATTTCATCATAGGTTTTAACCTTGATTATAATTTGTAAAATAAAGTTTATATATGTGTTCTTACAGTAATTACGTGGTAACTTTCTTTTTGGTTCATCACTCTATCTTGTATAGTTTAAGAGATATTAGCTATGATCCTTGAATATATGTGTTGACCAAAAAAGTGCATATATTCAGGTTAATTCCTAAAGTATTAACTTTGGAAATTAGCTCATTAATTGTTTTATGTGTGAACATTCATGGGGAATCCAATGGTACAATTTATTTCACATTTTGTTTCATTGGTCCTTGAAATAAATAAGGATTTATGGTTTTTATAAGGTATTATTCCTTATAACTCATTAAATATTGACTTTACAGATATGCCATAAAAATGGTATATGTGTATTTTACCATGAGGACTCCAATGGTATAATTGACTTCACATGTTGATTCATTGGCTTTTAAGTTAAACCAATTTTTGTACCAATTTATGGTATTTTTGTATTTTTAAAGTAATTATTTTTAATGTATAATTATTCTAAGTAATTTCAGTATAATTATCTTAAAGGTATAATTATTCTGAGTCTTTCTTGTGACCTTATTGGGTATGTGGTCATATCTCAAAGGCTCACAGTCTTCCAATCAGTATTGTTAGTGATAGAGAGTCATTATTTGTTTCATCATTTTGGACTCAATTGTGTCAGCAGCTCAAGATATCAAGAGATCTTTCAACTGCCTTTCACCCTGAAACAGATGGACAGACAGAGAGGGTAAATCAGATTCTAGAACAGTATCTTCGGATTTATGTCAATTACCATCAAGATGACTGGAACACCTGGCTCCCTCTGGCTGAATTTGCATATAATAATGCAGAACATTCATCAACAAAACAGTCACCGTTTTTCACCATTTATGGAAGGAATCCCGGCTTTGACTCAATTCACATTTCTCAAGATACGCCTGCTGGAAAGTTATCAACAAAACTCCAATCAGTACAGCAGGTTGTCAAAGAAGAATTAGAGTCAGCAATAAAGCGTTTTAAGAAGTATGCAGATAGAAATAGAGCCATTCCGCCTGATTTCCAACCTGGGGACAAAGTATGGCTAGCCTCCAAGAACATCAAGACAACAAGACCCACCAAGAAGCTTTCAGAAAGATGGTGGGACCCTTTGAAGTTCTCAAGAAGATTGGCAGCCATGCATATCACCTCAAGTTGCCTCAACAATGGAAGTCAGTTCACCCTGTCTTCCATGTGTCCTTGTTAGAACCAGTGAAGCAATCAACTATCCCAAATCGACACCAATTTCCACCACCTCCAGTAATAGTGGAAGAGCAAGAAGAATGGGAAGTGGCTCAGGTTCTGGACTCAAAACTCAAGAGAGGTTCATTATGGTATTTAGTGGAGTGGAAAGGATTCAATGAAGACCAAGAAAGAACAACTTGGGAACAAGCTTCCAACCTTACCAGCTCCCCAGACCTTTTCAAGGATTTTCACACTTTGTAGCCAGACAAGCCTGGCCCAAATTCCTCAAGAGTTTTATTTATGGTGCTTGGTGGGGATTGGAGTTTATGAAAGTAAGTTCCTCTCCTGGCATGCACCTTTAAGGGGGTATTCTACCCAAATTTGTTGTAAGCATCACCTTGGCCACTTTGTGAGAACTTGTCAATTATTTGGACAGGTTCAGAAGGCCTTGCAACATCATACCCTCAAGATTTTGGCCTTTCATCAAGATATGGCCCAATCTTTTCTTTTATTTTCTTTTCTTCTTTAATCATGCCATAAATTATCCTTCAAGACATTCATTACCACAATATATGTTATGGCATAATTTTCTTTTCATTGATGGTGCTTGGTGGGGAGTGGAAGTTATGAAAGTAAGTTCCATCTCCTGGTATGCATCCCTGAGGGGTCTACTTCTTGTAAAACATTACCTTGGCCCGCTGTGAGCATCAAATGCTTGATTTTATCTTTCAGAACATTTTGGCTAAAATCAAGAAACTCACCAGAAGAAGGACAACCCTCAGGCATTTCTTATTTCTTTCTTTACTCTCTTTTCCTCTCAATTCTTTTCATTTTTATTTTTTATTTTTTATTTCATTTTCTTTTACTTGTATGTTTATTTTTTATTTTTATTTCTTATTTCAAAAGCAGTAGTCATCACTCCCATATCATGTTTGGGGAGTCAATTCATTCAATAATCAAAGATCAAAACACTAGTAATGGTAAAGACCAGCTACAGATAACCCTCATCAAACTTCTTCAAGTAAGCCTTAAACTCATTCCTTAAGATCAAAATTGAAAGCCAAAACCCAATCAGCAAGGCATTTATGGCAATTGACCAGTCAAGGAGGAGATAAGAAGAAAGACATTCAGGAAGAAATCAAGATCAAAGAGGAAAAAAACTGCTTCAAATGGCCCAATTGGCCATATCAAACCTCAAAACTTCAAAATAGTTCATTTTTAATCAAAATATGCTTAATTATGCATATTGTCAAATTTACGCAAAAGGCTTCAAAAGGCCTTTTTGGCCCATTTCATCATAATTGCACATTTTGCGCAAAAATGCGCAAAATGGCCAGAATCCATTATAAGGCCATTTTCTCATCAATAATCATTTTTTTCAACTTTTTCACCAATATATGCCATTATGGCATATATGCACATTTGCGCACTTTGCGCAAATTGGCCAAAAACCCCTTTAATCACAAAATCAGGGATTTTGGCCAGGACTTCTAAAATGGTCCAAAACCTCAAGTATTGGCCATTTATGCCAACAATCTCAAGATTCAAATTATGATGAAATCAGGTGTTCTTGGGACATAAGCCCAGGTCACCCCCTTTTTCAAAAGCCATGAGGACTCAAGAAAGGTTTAGTGAAGACACTCAAGACAAGAATGAAAATAATTTAAGAAGAATGAAGACATTTTGAAGGAAAAAAGGGAATTCAGAATCAAGATCAAGGAGAAGATACCTACAAGTGATCAAATGAAGAGTTTGTTTGAGTATTGATTGAAGAAGAAAGTTTAATGGGATAAACTTAAGGAATTGGGGGAAAGAACTGTATGGATTTATTGCAAGCTCATCAAGACTCACTATACTTATGGTGCTCAGAGCTCACCACTTTCAAGAGGGGGATAATGTCACAGCCAAGGAGGCAGGGGCATTACCAATCATCTTCAACAATCATTACTTCATTGATACCCTTCCAAACCCAATCAGCAAGGAGGTTTCATTCAACATTCTCCAAATACAGTTTTCAGACCTCAATACAGTTTCATACAGGCAAGACCAAAATACAGGATTCACCAAATACAGGCCTGTCATCAATACAGGCGCAAATACCTGTATTGACTGTATAACCTGTATTGGATTCACCAATACAGGATTCAATCCCACATCCAGCTTCTTCCAGCATACAGGCAAGTATCTCAACACTCAAACTCCAAGGCTGGTATTTCTCACATATACCAGCCCCTCTTTATCCGCCTGGGGGTTTTTCCCCCAGTTAATTAAAATATTGGATTTATTATTTAATATTATTTTATTTCTCATTAAGAAATACTATTTTATTATTTATTAAGTTAGTCTTTGCCTTCCCTCACCTGTTCAGTAGAGTCCTGGTGGCCATATCCTTTATTAATCCTTTTCTCTTTTCTGAACAGGTTGAAACAGTGGTACAGGATTATTTGTGGTTGGCTCTTTTATTATTGATTTTGTTTTTCTCTCATATCTTTTATACTTATTATTTTATGACTAGGAATTTATCCTCTTACTCCATTACTCTTATCATTTGAGTATTCCTTCTGAGCCCTCCATAAGTAAGTCTGTTCACTGAATGCCAGGCCCTCTTCATTTAGAAGAGCCCCTGTGACAGTGTCCCCCTCAAATCTAAAGACACCTTCAAAATCTTCCCAGCTTCCAGTAGTATCAAATCAATCATATCTAGTCATCTCATCATACTAAGTGGCTGAACTAAAGGAGTCACACCTTTTTGAGCTTTGATTTTTTCACTTGTTACACAAGTTCAGAAAATAGATAATTCCAAATTTTCTTTGACTTATCATTTTCAGAACCAATGGATTCATTTTATTTCATGATTTCATTTTGATTTCTGGCATCATCCAAAAATAGCCCCACAATGCCAGCTGAATGTTGGACAATCTTTCCAACTTTTATTTCTAATTTCTTCAAGTCTTGCTATTGAGTTCAGTATGGTACTCTCATCCAATAGTAGAGATGTCTCATATATGATGTATTACCTAAAAGGAAACAATAATGTCAGTAAGATATGTAAAACTATAAAAACAAAAAAAATTCTCACCTAAAATTATGGTATTTTATGGATAATTCCCATTATAAAAGTGTAAGACTTGTTCTAAAATCATTTCATAATTACTACATAGAAATTTCCAGTCTTTGGCCAGTTGCAGGATCATCATGGTTATGTTTTCCAAGGAGTTCTTGTGTGAAACAGCTATCTTTCAGCACAATGGATTCAAGAAAAAGAAAAAAGGTACAAAATATTATCAAATTCTCTTTCTCATTGATGCAGCTCTGGTTCAACAGCTCACATTGTTGATAAAAGTCAATTGATTTGGTTTCAAGAAAAATCACTATGAGCTCCTTTCAGATATCTGAAAGGAAGGTCTTTGCATGTTCTAGTCATGAAACACTATCAAAGAATGGCTTTAGTAAGGAAACAAGAAGCCAATTTGAATTTGATTAATATGAACCATGTATTATATTGAAAAATGCTTTTGTTATTGCTAGTGCATCAAATGATGGATTATTAATCATTGATAGGAACTTTTTGAGCCTTCTTCAGGCTCTTGGACACCAAGGCAGACCTTCACCATGGAATACCATGGTGTTTCACAGAATCTGGACAGGAAATTTTGCAAATTGTTTTCTTTCACCCAAAGGGGGAGTTTTTCACTCCAGACAATTGAGGAGGTGAAGAATTTGACAAGAGATAAATTATCCTTGAAAGTTTCATAAATTGATTGGTGGGATATGATATTCTTAGCAGCTAGATTGAGAATATTTCAGAGAAAAACATTTTTATGTATGTGAAGGAATTCTCTTTGAATGTGGGCCTGTTTGGGAAATTTTGAATAAATTTTTCCATGTATTATATATACAAAACCATCAAAAAACACCCAAAATCCAACCATGATTGAAGGTGAATCAGTTACAACTGCTGAAATCTTTCCAGGACGAATACTCGTGTCTTTAAATAATTGTTTAAGGGATATGGGAATGACATTTTATGTATGTCACATGTAACTGCGGTCTAGTATCTCTATAGATCTCTTGAATTATTGTACACGTAAGAGTAGCATGGCATAAATGCTATTTTCCAATACATTGATCTAACCATCCAGTGATAGAGTGACATTGTTTTTATTATTCAAATCATATATTTGTGAGATCTTGTGCTTTTCATGAATTTAAGGTAGGATGTTATTGAAGATTTAGAACTAATTTAATAAGCTTAATGGTGATTGAACAAGTTTCTCTTGGAACTGCTGGAAGAAGGGTTTCTAAACAACTTGAAAGGGGATGTTCGAAATAATAAGGGCCTTAAATATTAGTTCATGTAAGTGGGTCGTTTTCTATTTTAATATTGGGAAGAGGTATGAGGAGGCAGAAAAAACTTCTGAATGTGACCTCTTGCTATTTACAGTGATTTTGCGAGACAGTGTTTGCCATTGTGTTCCACTTGAGATTGTTGATTCAACATTATTGTCAATTTACATGACTTCAATTTAAGAACTGGATGGTATTGAGCTATTTAGTAATGATTGAAGGTAATTGGACTTCTTAGTGAGTGAAATGAATTGGAAGCTTTATTTGATATGTTGAAGGAGGTGCTGAGATCTTGCTTGAAAAAATATCTTCTGGGAATGCTTCGCTTCACCAAGCATTTTTTGTGCAAAATCATATGAAATCACCAAGCCAGTACATTGAGGACCCTGATAATACAAAGGCTTGATACGCAAGGTGTTGCTCTCGTTCATATATAGCGAGATCAGAAATTATTGAAAATGAGGACTAAAAAGGGGATGGCGTGAAGAATAGAGACAAATACAGAGTAAAAAGAGAGATAAAAAGGAGGGAAAAAGGAGATTAGAAGAAACGAAGAGTAACAAAAAGGTATGAGATTCAATTTAGAGGTGAACAATAAAGAAATTAAATCCAAAAAAACAAAAAGAAATTGAAATAAATAGAAAAGGGAGGCCCTTCCGGGAAAGATCCACCTGATCCACAGCACAGCCCATGCTTTCTTGCCAAACCTACTTTGGGTATGATGGAAAGAGGTTAGGGTACAAGCGCACTTGTGCCACTAGTGGCGCAAAAGTGGGCGCCTCGCCAACCACCCTAGTTGCCAGTTAGCAGCGAGCTGAAGTATTATAATTCAGCTCGACTCAGTTTTTTTGGCTTCCCATCTCTTCACCGCAGTCATGATCTCAATCAATTGTCATCAGGGAACCATCCCTCCAACAAATAGATGCTACTAGTATTTAAACCATAAAAAGTAATAATTGAAAGATATCAAATAGATCACAAAACAACACAACCTCAACACCAGAAGAGCCGAATCACAACTTTCAATGTCTGAACAATCCACTTTTTCTGTTTATAAGTACACAGAGATTCAAGACCTTGTCAAACATACTAATGGAGGTAATTTATAAAGAATAATTTAATATGCTTTTCAAAACTCAGTTAAAATTATGCCTTGAACCTCGGCAAGACTCAATTAAAAAACAAGGATGATTCAATCAAATCATTGTATGCTCACTAAGCGATGCAGGTTGGGATTAAAGAAAAATTATCATAATTTATTATCACTAATTCTGGTGGAAATCCAAAGAGAAACACACCAGATTTGAGAATAAGAAGCTACAAGGCATACAATTCCCAAACTACACTCTCTGCACCAAAGCTGTTGGTGGAGCATCTGCTACATGGGAAAGGGCTAAATTCTCACCAAAAGTAAAAGAAAAAGTATTTCAAGCTCCAAAAATTTCAAGAAAATCAGATATCTCAGACATTTGCATGGGGGAGAAGTATAAATTACAAAATATTCTCCAAATTCACTTTCAGAAACATATTATGCCCAGGGAAAATAGGAATCTCTCCAAGGATCCAAGAAATATTCCATAAGGTATATCCTGATGTGTTTGGGGGTTTTGCTTCAAAGGTTGATCATGGAGCATGACTATCCAGGTTCAAGCTCAGGGAAATCAAAGTGAAGAACCAAATAAAATCAGAGTGGCTGATATTTGCAAATATAGATAGGAGGCACTATTGAACTGAGATAAGCACATTTCAAGTCTCATTTTACTTGAAATAAATTACAATAAGGTAATTTATTCATCCATTTTTGATTATTTTGATCATATAATCAAGTGAATCAGAAGGAAAATAAATTTTTTAAATCTACAGTACTTTGTTATTAATGATGCCATTACTAGTAACAAATTGAATTTGGAAAAAAATAAATTAGCTTAGCTATCCTTATTCCCTTTCCATTTTTCATTGCCTGATATTGTTTCCACATGGACTTTGTAACAGTTGAAAATTGATCTTATAATGAAAGAGATAATAATTTTAGCAATAGGACTTCTTATGTTCTCATTTTGATCTAATAACCACGCAAAATGAATAATATAGAGAGATTATAATAGCCATTTTTAGATAATGATATTTAGAATTTAGGATAATAAAGCTTGAAATAATATATAATTATACTTTATTATAAATCTATATTATAGAGCTATTGTAATATTACTATGTTACATTAGTATTCAGAATACAATGAATGGCTTATAGCCATTAAATCAATAATAAAAATACTATTATCTTTTGAAAGGAATACATATGATAGAAATAATGAACAATGTCAGTATAAAACTCTGGTTTCCTATAAAAAATTCTTGTCAATAGAAGGTGAGCCAAAAAATAGTGATGAACAAGTAAAAAACTCATAAATATAAGTATTAGTGGATAAAACAGAAATCTAAAGAGATATAATAAGATAATTCACTTTATTAGTTTAGGATAGAAATATTTTATCAATAAGACATACTAAAAGCCAGTTTTTTATTGATATTTTCAAATGAAAACAGTATATAAAAACTACTATTAAAAATATTTATTTATTTAGTTAGACTATATTATATGAAGATTCCAGATTCTGACAATTATGACTTTTTTGAAGGGTCTTTTTTATCTCAAAAGCATCTTCTTTGGTAGGAAAGAATACCACTACTGACTTGAAAACCCATGATGATCTCAATAATCTGAAAATTAGAGGTCAAGGAGTCAAGAAAGTCATTCTGATATCTTGGAAATTTTAAAATTAGTATTTTCATAATTTTGGGGGACAAGAAATATTTGAGTATTTTGATAAGTTATACTTAAGCAATGTAATGTGTTAGGATTAAAAATAATTTATAAGAGTATCGGCTACTAATAACAATTATTTTTATAATTTCAACTTCAACTTAATAATATTTTAAAAGAACACTCAATTTTATCAATTAGAACAATTCTTCAGTTTTTTTTCAAATTATTCCAAATGAAATTTTATTAGGGTTTTTTGAAAAAATTCTGGATGAATCTATTTTTACAAGATTTAATGAGTAAAGTGAAAATCTTTTCTTATAAGGTAATTCTTAATATTTAATTAAGCTTTGGTGAAAAGTTGAGAATTTCACGGTAAGGAAAATGTTTCAGTTTTGCTTGGATGGGAGAAGTACTGAAATAAATCGTAGTGTAAAATTTAAATTGAAAAGCTGCTTATCTCTACTAAAATTAATGAGTAAAGAAGAAATCATAAATTTGAGAAAATTTTGATCATTTAATTGAAATTTAACTAGTCGGCATTTATTTCAGTTTTAAACTCAAATTTAAGGCATAATAGGCTTATTCAAACTTTCAATTTGATTTGATTATAAGTAATAAACTTCAAATAAATTTCAAAATCTCATAAAGAACTATAATTGGCCACACAAACTTAACTTAGGTTTTCCAAAACCAAAAGCCACTTTATCCAAATTCAAAATGCTGGGTACCCTGGAATCTGTTACCAGGAGATCTTAATGCCATACTTTCTTTTCCATTTTGGTCATTTTTTATTCATTTAAAGCCAAAAAATACAGATCTTAAAATTTCTGGAGAAAGGGCTTGCAAGGCTTATCACCTGTGGTGAATTCAAGGACAACTTTAAAGCTAAATACCAAACCTAAATACTAACCAATAATTTATAGGTCAAGCAATCAAAATTGTATATTAAAGCTAATTCAATTTTCTTCAAGCACAAGAGAAATAAAAGAATTCTTATAAAGTCTTAATTTTACCTGAATGTTTTCAGTTTTCCTGCAGGGGCTTAAAAAGAATTTTTTGTCTAAATGCCATATGATAAAGCCCTATTTAAAATTGGGGAATGAATTGAATGGATAAAAAGAGAAATTTATTTTCAATTATTAGAGAAAATCTGATCATGTGCTTCTTATCTATAAGTAAGCTTTATTTGGAAATACTTCATTATATGTGAAAATGACTACACTGAGGGGATTTTGTGAGATCTTGTGACATGGGATATTTGCTACAGGGATTATTGGGAAAACAAAGAGTGTCCTGAAAATCATTAATAAGGGAACTCACTTGGAAGACTCCAAAGAATTAAAGAAATAAGAAGAAGATTATATTTCTTTAATTAGGAAAATGCAAGAACAACAATATGAAAATAAGAAAGAAAGCAAAATGGCCAAAGGGAAAACCATCTAAGTCCTTTATCACTTTTTAAATCTGAAAGAAATAAAAATTGAATTAGTAAAGGATATTACCATCCATTTCCACTGACAGGAAAGAAAAGAGGTGCAAATGACTGACTTAATAATATCAGTATTCACTATCAATATGAGAGAAAATAAAATATAAAAATAAATCCTAGTAGCCTAATTAGGTGGAGGAAAAGCCCCCAGGGTTCAAAGATATGAAGGAATATATGAGAGGTTGAGAGCTTGAATCCTTCAGGATGGCAACTTGTCTGAATTGAATCCTTGAAGCTTTATTAACTTCCTGAGAAAATGTACACCTCGCCAAATTGGGAATCTAACTGGGTTGAATTATCTTCCCAGGGTCTATGGTTAAAGTAAAGGCCTCTATATAAATAGACTGTATTGAATGAGTGTGGTTCCCAAGGTAGATTGATGGATAATTGAAGCCTGAAAACTGATTTGTAACTGCCTCTTGAATATCCCTTGAAGTGAAAACTGCAAGTATTCCTTTGGGGGAATAATTCATACTTGTAAATACCAAATAGCTGATGATTGAGGTGATTTGAATTGAAGAGAAACTCTGACCTTGAGCCTTGTTTAATCCTCCTGAAAATAGAATACAAGAAGGGCTTGAAAGGTGTTTTTGAATTTGAGTTATGGCTCCTTGATTTTGTCACAATTGGATTGTTGGTGAAAAATGAAGCATAATGATGTAGAACACCATTTATGTCACTTCTGAATATGTGAAGGAAAGGGCTTCCAATGGACTTCTTGATTATTTCCTTGAAGCTTATTGAGAAAAGGTAAGTTTGATGGCTTCAGGGGCTTGCAGGTGATTTTGAAACACCTAGCCTATACAGGTTTAAGACTGTATTTGTGCAGAAATGCACAGAATTTGGAAATATAGCAATTAAGCCTGAAATGGCCTAAAATGGCCATTTGGGTATATATCCTATCTTTCATGGGAAAATGGAATAAAATGGAAAAATTCACAAAGCTTTATTTAAAGCTAAAAAATCATGATGAAGCCTTTTAGGCTGTATTTCACCTGTTGACTGGGAAATCCCCAAAATGGCCAAAGGCATGAAGTGGCCAAGAATTTACTGATGATGGTGAAGGGTCCAAGTTTACCTCAAATAATAAAATGAAAATGAAATGCCAATGAAGTGAATTTGGGAAATGTGGCCAAATTGCCATAAGCTGGATATGAAATAAATATGGCTTAAAAAGAACCAAGAAGTTAATGATCCATGATTGGGGCATTCTTGGGGAAAGAAAGGGTGTCATGAATCTGGGTGGATAAGATGGAAGGTTTGACTATGAAACAATAAGTAAAAACTACTAATATTTTACTTATTTTACTATGAATGTCCTTATAAATAAAATAAATGGGATAAAAAATAATTATAATAATAATGAATTATTATAATTATGGTGTAAAAAAGAATTATATTATCAAACAAATATAATAATATAATTTATATTAAGAAAAATAGTATAATAAATAAATATATTAATATATGTGAACCTTAGAGGTATTTTCATATACCCAAAAGACGACAAATAATAAAGTAAGATACAAATATAAATAAGATAAATTTATTTATATTATAAAAAAATTTTTTTTTTTGAAATATAAATACAAAGTTATATTTAAAAGTCAAAATTCAATTATAATTTAAAAATAAAAACTACAATAAAATTCAAAATTATAAAAATACATTTTTACTTGTAAAAATTAAGTAAAAATGAATTTTTGATAAAAATTATGAAATTGAAATATTTTTGGTAGAAATTTATATAAAAGATATTATAACTTTTTATCCAATAAATAAACATAAAGAAATTATCACACCATTGGATTCCTCATAAAAAATAAAGTGGGGTCACCTCTGGATGAAATTTATGTAACTCAACTCTAAATAAGCTTAAATTAAGTTTTTTGTATTTTTTGTACAAAAGTATGAAAATCCTCAAAAGCTTAACTTAATTCACACCACATGTGGTTTCAACCATCATTGTTTGTGTTGAAACTGAGGTGTTGTGTTTAATTCAGAAGTTATGAGGAATTGAAGTATTTTCAATTGAATTCTCAAAATGTGCTAGTGTATTACATAAGAGGTGTCAATTATTACCGGAGTGTGCTGTAAAAGTCAATTGAATTACATATGTAAATTATAAGTAAAATACATGATGAGGAATTCAAGGAAAAAATAAATTGGAAAGATTAAAATTGGGGGGAAAAGGGAATTTAGCTCTAAGGGGGAGCCAGACCCCCACATTCCTTGCTGACTGGCGTGGGATGTCAAAATCCACGCCAAAGTTCATCATTTTTGGCCTGGAATTGAGTCACAGGGTCTGTGACTCAATTGATGATGAGGTTTTGATACCAACCAGGGCAGTTTCAACTGTTGCCAGGAGAGTAAAACTTCCCTTAAGTTAAAAAAATGTTAGTAAAAACAGTTTCAGCTAGTTTCTAAGCCTCTTACACACATTATGACGTGTTTTGAAGGCTCTAGACCAGGTATTACTATAGTAATGGCTGATTTAAGGGTCTAAAATGGCTAAAACCAGCCCTTTTTTGGTCTAAGCCAGGGTTCAATGATGCCATAATTGGGTTTTCTGTTGTCAGACTGTTTTTCACGACTGACAAGAGTAAATTTTACTTTTGGAGTAAGAAAATTGATGGCCATAAAAGAATGTCTTCTTTGCCCCACTTTTCTCTTCATGTTAGAATCTTTTCCTTTTATAGTTAGTTTAAACACTGTTAAACCAATCAATGAAAGAATCCAACAACCCTTTTAATATCATTTTAAACCTTTTAACCATGTGAAAAAATCATTATAATGATTGTTTGTAACTCTTATAATCATTTTTACCCCTGAACCACCCCAAAAGTGAATTAAAGCATCTTTCATCACTGTTAACTTTGTCACTTTGTTTCCAAATTCACTCTGGTCACTTTTTGGCCTGTTTTCTCTTTAAATATCTTGTTAAAGACTTTGTTCTTTAATTAATTGCTTGCAGTTCTATGCTCAATTAATTCCAATTGAAATTTCTCTTGAAGAAATTTCTTTTGTAGCCTTAAATATCTCTTGTAGAATATTTTTGGATGAATCTTTATTGTTGGTAAGAGAATAAATTTTTATGATATTATTGTTTTATACTTCAAAAATTTAAAAAAAATTAAATTGGTGTGTTTTCTCTTTAAAAATACTATCTCTTACTATTTTTAAACAATTTTACCTTATACAAATTTTGAGGACAGGAAAAGTACTTGATATTTTATCAAAGTTTCATTACCAAACCTTACATTTGGGGGCCCAGCCATGATAATTTACCTGTGACATAATTTTTTACTTCTTTTAATCTTTTTTCTTATATTGAAAAATTTAAAAATATATGAAAAAAATACTTACAATTCAAAAAATCCTTGAAAATAATTTCTTTTTATAATTATAAGTGAGGCTTCATTTTTGATTTCTCTTTTGAAAAATCTTTTTTACTTAATTAATTGGCTTTTTTTCATTAATTTTAGTGTCTGACAACGTGGTAAGAGAAGAAAATATTGAAACAGCCTACACAGTTACTAGCATTATTCCTGCAAGCACTGTGATTTCTGATAATAATAGCACTGTTATTATAACTCAGAATAACCAACAAGAGCCAATTTCTTCTGAATTGATCAGCTTGGATATCAGTATTACTCTTCAGAAAGCTAAAAATTTGCCAAATAGTAAGTTTTTCACATAAAATTACTATTTTAAACCTTTTTAATACTAAAATATGCCTTCAACCAGATCAGGAGAAAGGTATAAGCTCTCAAGCAGCTCCCAAAAAGGTCATAGACATGATTATGGCAGAAGCCAATCAGATACAGAAGGAAAAGGGTAAGTAAAAGACTTCCACAACAATAAACTGTCCAATTCTGAAACTTATGACACTATTTTACCTTAAAAAAGAGATGACACTGCCACAAGAA
Source organism: Austropuccinia psidii (assembly GCA_023105745.1). Classification (NCBI taxonomy): domain Eukaryota; kingdom Fungi; phylum Basidiomycota; class Pucciniomycetes; order Pucciniales; family Sphaerophragmiaceae; genus Austropuccinia; species Austropuccinia psidii. The sequence goes on from JALGQZ010000009.1 coordinate 43,310,984, forward strand.
GCCTCATTGGAAATTTACAAAGCCAGCCAGAAGCCTTACAACAATGCACTGCACACAAAGAGTTCCAGATCCTTGCAGATCTGTGGAAAAAATGCTTGGACTCATACCTGACTGTAAGAAAATTTCTGGGTCATCCCAACACTTTCAAGTTACTCAATGGATGGCATCCATTGATGGAAAAGAAGAATATGCTGCTTTTAGCAGTAGAATGGAGGAAAAACAACCCTCCACCACCAAAACAAGTGCCAAGACAAGCTCCAGTGGCAAGCAGAAGCAATTCCAACGTGAAAAAGGAGCCACAAGCTCAAAACAAGGGAAAAGGGAAGGCACCAGCCCCAAAGTCTTACAGCCAAGGCTACAGGATGCCAGAGATTCAGCAGGATGCCATGGAAAATGTATTTCAGATGGCCAGAGCCATGATGAAATTACAGAAGAAGGAGGAAGCCAGATTAAGATTCCAGAAATAATTTCTGACATATTCGATTCCATCCCAGAGCTGTATGAAGCTATAAATGATGTGAAAAACCATCTTCCTGATAAAAATGAAACCATTTGTAACAACATTAAAACAAAAAACTTGAGTCTGTGCCAAATTAATGAGACACTTATGTGTTTTGATAAAGTTTTAAGAACAATTAAAACTTTCAATAATGATAATTATTTTGGCAATAAAATAAATGAACAATCTGCCATTATTAAAGAGTTAACAGACAAATATTTTAAATTCAATATTGATGACATAATTGAAACAAGAATTAAACAAGCCATAGATATTGTGAGCCTGTGAGGTATGTTTAACATACCCATAAGGCCACAAATGATTTTATAAACAATTAAATTTGTCTTAAACAGACTTTTTAGTTGAATTTAAAATAAAAAATAATAAAAAATAAGTATAACTTTTTTTGGATAAACAAAGTTATAATTATTATGTCATTTTTGGATTCTACACCAAAAATAACCTAGGGTACACCCATAGGGTGTTATACCCAAAAACACTTATTTCTTGTGTTATTAGAAGATTTAAGAATCTCACAGTACTAATGTAACTTTTTAACATTTTTTTAAAATTGTTAAATTTAAGCTTAATTAAGCTTAAATTTAAAGTTACATAAGGTTTATGCAACTTTACCAAAATTTTAGTTAAAATTGAGGTGTGGTGTATATTTACTGAATTGGCTAAGGATTTGCCATACAGAATGTAAATCCTGCGTGAGCTCAATTTAAAAGGGTTTAAGGCCATAGTATGGCTTTAAATAAATAAAAGGGCAAAATCCACGCAAAAAGGTGGGACAAAGGAAAAAGACCAAATAGAGCTGGGGTACCCAACTTTTTGGATCTGCAAGGATTCAATTAAAGTTGTCCACCTGTATTGGAGGATTTTCAACCTTATTTAAACTTTAAGATGAGACTTTGATCCAACCTTAAGGTTTAAACTGGTTTTATCCTAAATTGGACAGGAATTTCAAGCTGCCAAGAAGGTAAATCCCAATAAGCAGGCTTGGAATCAAGGTTTTAAGAACTGTCAAAGCTTAATCAAGCTTAAAAAGCTTAAATAAGCTTAAAACTTTAAGGTTTCAATCATCAAAACCTTATCAAAACTTAAGGTTTTGTGTGTATTGCTATTTTACGTGGAAAAATAGTAATAACTTCAAAAATTCATTAAAAATCCAAATCTTAATGGATTTGCTTGAAAATTTCACACAGCTTAGAATTTAATATTATCAATATATAAATTAAATTTTAAGTATCTTTTATTAATAGGTTTCCTGGGTAATTAGCCTGGAAAATTACTTTTTTAATTAAGCTTAAAGAAAATTATGATTTCTTTAAAAATTAATTAAAAATTCAGTTTAAGAGATTTCTGCTTGAAACTCTGATTTTATGTTGTTCATGTGATGAACTTTAATATAAATAAACTTGTTTTATATTAAAACTTAAAATAATTAAACTAAATGAGGATTAAAGTTACTTGGAGTTAAGAATAACACTGATAACTTTAAATTGGAAGTAAAAATAAGTTGCCTTAAGTTAAGAACTTAATTTTTAAGCATGGTTTTTCAGTTTTGACCTGAGCACGCCCTCTACATCCATTATGAATCATGAGAGCTGCTCTGTAGACATAAAAAGAGTCTTTTCATCACTGTTTTTGTCCATAATTCATAATCAATCCAATCATATTAGAAATTTAAACAGGTAAAGTTTTATTAAATATAAAATCTTATTATTAAAAGTAATTCTTAAGTTATTTTTATTCTTTGTTTATTAAATTAAAGAATTGAAGTCATAGAATTCAGATTATTGTTGTAATCATCTATAATAAATTTTATTATATAAAATTATCATCTTAAATATCTTTTAAAATCCACAAATTCCTCTCAAAAACTCTTTAATCATAAATTTTAGTATAAAAAGTTGTTTTATCTTTGATTTTACTGATTTTTGGCGTGTTTTTAACTTATAATCATTATTTAATATAATAACTGTTGTTTTATAACTTGTTGTATTAAATAAATCTTATAAGTAAGTTTTCTCTAAAAGTTCTATATATTTTTTTATCTAGTAATAGTTTTTTTTTATATAGAATTTTATTCTATAAAGAATTATTTCTGCACAGTGTGTGATTAATTCTTTTTATAAATAATATTTATATTATTTATAAGTGGTTAATATTCTTATTTTCCACGTGTAATTGTCTCATTAAGAGCTTTACACTTCTTATTGTTATAACTGTCAGTGACTATAACAATAATAGAATAATTATAATTTATTATAATTATTATATTTTTTTTTATTATTATATTATTATAATAATAATTAAATTTATTTTTTTTATATAATTATTTTTAATAATTATATTTAAATTTGTGGTTATAATATTTCATTATATTATATTTTTCTACTGAGGACAGTCATAGTACTCTTGATATTGTTACTATTATCAAGAGTTTCATAGACAAACCTTACATTTGGGGGCCTGGCCGTGATTTTAAACCAATTTTTGGGACATAAATCATATTCTAGACCTTATTTTACTGTTTTTTGTAGTAAAATTGCCATATTTGTCTTAATATTGGCTTTTTTGGGACTTATCCCTTATAAATAATCTTTATAATATTGATAAAGTTATTTTTTTCTTAAGAATATTGTTTGAAACAATATACTATTGAGTGACTTGGAATAAATTTCTTTTGTCTAACTAGTGGCTTTTTCACATCACAGACTTGAAATTTATTCTTTGAGTTATTCTAGTATAAAGTGAATAATAATATAATTTTGATTAATTAACTTGTTAATTGCATAATTATTATTTCTTTAAAGAAAATAATAAATCAAATAAAAAATCTTTTAAAAAATAAAAATCTTTACTAAAAATATTTTTTTCTTTTATCTTAGACATTTTTTCTTTATTTTTGACGTAATTTGCCATAAATTACATAAAAACAACTTTATTTAATAAGTTGAGTTTATAAGTTATTTTTATTGCTTTATAAAATAACTTATATATTTTTTTTTTCTCTAGTGTCTTCCATCAGAGAAAATTCTTCAGACTCTGAAGCCTCAGAGTCCAGTATTGAAATTCAAACCAGCCCAGCACCAAGGGGTTTAATAACCAAAGAGCCCTTTAAAGGTCCTGCAGGTGAATTCAATCCACTTTTACTCTAATTTTTATTAAAATTGACGTGAAATGACTCCTACTAGAAGTGGAAGCAACTACTCCATCCAATCAAATGGATCTGGACCAGGACATTCCAGCCATAAATCCAAAAGGCAAGAATGTCCTCCCAGAGGAGAGGCACAAATGGAGGATGCCAGAACTTCCACCAGTTCCCAAAGGTTAGCCAGCACCTTTGAACCTCTTATTGAGAGTCCAGAAGCTGACATAACTGCCATTGCTGTTAGACCTGAACCATTTCCAACAGGCAACTGTGGAAATTTATCAATCCCAATGGAAAAACTGGTTCCTGGCGTCAAAACAACAAGAGTGGGAACTCCTTCCAAGTCTTTGGATAGGCACCATGAACTCTTATCTTCAAGTGAAGAAGTTCATGGGGCCAGAAAAGACAGAAGATCTTCTATTGGGTTGGACACCAATGTCTGTCAAAGGACAAGTCCAACAGATAAAAGCTTGGTTGAAAAACCAAAGCATGTTATCAGAAGACCAGAAGAAGAAGTTGGCCCAGGGCAAGGACAACAGCCAAGTGGAAGCTCCTCAAGCATCCACCAGCAAAAATCCGCCTCAACAAGTGCCAAACAAGCCCAAGCAAGCCCCAAAGACCAACCAGAAGGGCAAGCAAAAGGCAAAGGGAAAGGCAAAGCCCAAGTGGAACAAGCCCTACCCTCAGAATTACAGAATTCCAAAGAAGGAAAAGACAGCCATGGACAATGTGTTCAATATGGCAAGAACTTTGATGGAATTCAAAAACAAGGAGGAGGAAAGATTGAACCAATCCTTTCCAAAGAAATAGACCCTGTAAAGCTTGTAACTTACTTTGAATCTTGTAATAAAGAAATTATGGCAAAATTTAAAGCATTTGATCATGTCCAACAAAAGCTGGGCAATGAGATAGTACAAGTTAAAGACCAACAAAAGACCATTATTGGCCTTGAAAATGTTAATAAGGCAAATATTTTGTCTTTGACGCAAATTTGTGAAAGACTTGAGCATAAAGTTACCTTACTCAATCAACCAGATGAGAATTCAATTTCTTTTATAACTGGACAGTTAAGAGAATTGAAAATACAAGTTCAAAACTTGGAAAATTCAACTGGCCACAATGCAGCTCTTTTTCAAGAACAATTGGAAAAAAGTGATAAAGCAAGACTTGAATTGAAAGAAGATATTCAATCAAGTATTAATAATATATCACTAAAACATGAATTGCCAAGGCAATCCACACCATTTCTTGACAGAAATGATCTTAACTTGAATAATGATTTACATCATACAATTTCAAGTAATGATGTGGAAACTGCTTGCAATTACAAAGACATTCCAAGATTAGAGGAATGGCCAACCTTCAGTGGTGAAGGAGAATATAATCATATGGAATTTATGAAAACAATTGATATGTTCAAAGAAGACTTTAACATACCAGATGAATACATAAGTGCCAGATTACACTCATTATTTACCAAATCAGCTAAGAAATGGTATTATAAGATGAGACAAGACCATGGAAAACATTCCTGGCCTTGGTGGAAAGAACAAGTTATTTCCAAATGGGCAAATGATTCCTGGAGATTTAGAATGGAAAATTCTTTTGAGGAAGCCATTTTTAATATTGAGAGGGACAGGCCCATGACTTGGTTTCTTAAACAGAAGGACAGATTAACTGCCCTTCATCCTGATATGTCTGAACCAATGGTACATAAAAGGATATTAAGAAAGTGTGGTGGTGACCTTGAGCATGCTATAAGAAGCAGATGTATTGAGCCTTGCTCTACAGAAGATTATATCAATGCTATGGAGGATATCACTACTAGAACAAAAATTGGAAGAAATTGGTATAAACCCCCAATAGACAACAAGACTAGTGGGAAACCAATTTCAAAACCAAATAAACCACATGACAGACCTCCTTTGAAATGTCATAAATGTGGAAGCACATCTCATTTAGCAAACACTTGTCCAAAAAAGACAAGAGTCAATGAGATAAGTGTAGAAAAAGCGGAAGACACAAAAGAAACTGAGGTAGCTTTACATGAAAGTGATTCTGAACCTTCAGAAGAAGAAGAAACATCAGAAGAACTTAGTATAGAGAATATTAATGTTTCTTTTGAGGTCACTGAGGTACATACTCACTTACCACAGTACAGTGATGAATGTATGGATCTCATACATGTGCAAGATGCCAGAATGCAAAAAACCAAACCTGCCAGAGGTAAAGGTTATACAGCTGGGTCATCTTGTATCACTAATATTGTGATAAATAACACAGAAGCCAAGATACATCTTGACTCAGGTGCTTTTTGCACTTGTGTTGGGAAAGATTATCTTGACAAAATTTATACCAATTGGCAAGACAAGCTGATGCCAATTGAAGGTGTAAAATTCAGCAGTGCTAGCCAGAATATGCATCCTTTGGGTATATTTGAAGCTACAATAATATTTCCTCACCCTGCAGGAAGTATGAGATTGAAAGCTGAATTTGTTGTTATGAATAATTGTACTTCACAACACTTTATACTTGGGAATGATTATCTCAATATCTATGGTATTGATATTAATAATTATAAGGACAGATATTTCACTATAGGGGAAAATAAAAGGCAAAAATTTGCTTTTTCTCCAGAAAGAAAAGAAATTACTGTCATTCAACAAGTAAAAAATGTTAATAAAGAAAAATTTGTATCAGATCAATTAAGTGAAGCACAAATTAGTCCTGAATTAACACCAGAAATGAAGGAAGAACTTATTAAAATTTTATTTCAATTTCAAACAGCCTTTGCTTCTGATGATGAACCACTTGGGGCTATAAAAGGCCATGAAGTGGATATCATGCTTAACGTGGAGAGACCTTATCCCCCACTATTAAGAAGACCAGCTTACCCAGCTAGCCCTAGGGCTAGAGAAGCATTAGAAAGTCATATTCATGAACTAATGAAACTGGGAGTTCTTAGAAAAGTTGGACACAATGAGGAAGTAGAAGTCACAACTCCAGTAATCATTACTTGGCATAATGATAAGTCAAGGATGGTTGGGGATTTTAGGGCATTGAACACCTATACTATTCCAGACAGGTATCCAATCCCTAGAATCCATGAGACTTTGACTCAATTATCCAAAGCAAAGTTTATTACTTCCATGGATGCTCTTAAAGGCTTCCATCAGAATGTTTTAACACCTCATGCAAGGAAATTATTGAGAATAATAGCTCATTGTGGTATTTATGAATATTTGAGGATGCCTTTTGGTATTAAAAATGCACCCTCTCATTATCAAAGAATGATGAATACCATATTCCCACATGAATTATCAGAGGGATGGTTAATCATTTATATTGATGACATTATCATTTGTTCAGAAACCTGGCAATCACATTTAGAGAGACTTTCATTAGTACTTAAGAAAATTCTACAAGTGAACATGAAAATTTCTCTTAAAAAATGTAATTTTGGGTTTCATGAGTTAAAAGCTCTGGGACATGTAGTATCAGGACTAAGCCTTGGTGTTGACAAAAACAAAGTGGCTGCAGTTTTACTGAAACAAATGCCCCAGAACAAAAAAGAGATGATGTCTTTCTTAGGATTTGCCAGTTATTACAGGCAACACCTTAAAGATTTTGCAATCCATGCCAGATCATTATACAGAATTTGTGATCAACAGACTGTTTTTGAAATGACACAGGAGAGAATTCAAGCATATGATAAAATCAAGCATGCCTTGACCAATGCACCATTATTATTGATGCCAGACTGGAAACTTCCTTTTAAGCTGTATATTGATGCATGTGGTGATGGTTTAGGAGCTGCTCTTCATCAAGTTCAAATTGTCAATGACAAACCTTATGAAGGTCCAGTTTGTTTTATTTCAAGACAAATTAAACCTACTGAGGCAAGATATGGAGCTAGCCAAATGGAGTGCCTTTGCCTTGTTTGGGCTCTGGAAAAACTTCATTATTATCTTGATGGTAGTGTGTTTGAAGTAATTACTGATTGTAATGCAGTAAAATCACTTCTTAACATGAAGACTCCAAACAGACACATGTTAAGATGGCAGATTGCTATACAGGAGTATAGAGGCAACATGACCATAGTACATAAAGCTGGAAATATTCATAAGAATGCTGATGGCTTAAGTAGATGGGCATTACCCAATACACCTGATAATCCTGCCTATGTTCCTACAAGTGCAGAACCTCAAATCCCAATTGAAGGAATCAATATCACAGATGTTGGAACAGAATTCTTTGAAGAGGTTAGAGAAAGCTACAGGCAAGATAAGAATTGTCATACTGCTCTACTTGACAAAGATTGTAAAGATGTAGCCTTGGCTAATTCTCTGGATGATATTTGGAAAACATCTTATGATAATGGAAGATTTCATTTGTTTGATGGTATACTATATCATAGATCTAAACACACATGTGTCATGGTCCTATGTAGTAGAATGTTGATTAACACAATACTACTAGAATGCCATGATAACATTTATTCTGGACATCTGTCTGAAGACAGAACAATGGAAAGAATTAAGACATGTGCCTGGTGGCCATCTTGGAGAAAAGATGTCATTGAGTACTGTCATAGTTGTGATAGATGCCAGAAAGCCAATAAAGCTACTGGGAAAAGGTTTGGTTTAATGATCCATATTCAAGAACCAAGTACCCCATGGGAAGTGGTTCACATGGATTGGGTAACTGCTTTACCACCTGGAGGTGATAAAAGTTACAATGCATGTCTTGTTATTGTGGACAGATATAGCAAAACACCAATCTTTTTACCATGCCATAAAGATGACACAGCTATGGATACAGCTCTTCTAATTTGGAACAGAGTCATATCCCATACTGGTCTCTTTAAAAATATCATTAGTGATAGAGACCCAAAATTCACATCAGCCTTATGGACTAATCTACATAAGCTTTTGGGTACAAAATTATCATTTTCAACGGCCTACCATCCACAAACAGATGGACTGGCAGAAAGAATGATTCAAACCCTTGAGGACATGATCAGAAGATTTTGTGCTTATGGCCTGGAGTTTAAAGATTCTGATGGCTTTACCCATGATTGGTGTACTCTTATACCAGCATTGGAATTAGCCTACAAGACCTCCATCCATGCTTCAACAGGCAAGACTCCTGCAATGTTGGAAAAAGGATGGAACCCCAAACTTCCAGTTGATACTTTGAAAAAAGATTTGGTTGACATTCATCCAACTGCTTCAAGCTTTAAGCTACTGCTTGATAAAGTGAGACATCATGCAAATCAAAGCATGAATGATGCCTTTGAATATGCTAAGCAGAAATGGGATAAAAGTCATAAGACACCAGAATTCAAAGTAGGGGACTTAATACTAGTTTCAACCTTGAACTTTAATAATATTAAAGGTCCAAAGAAATTGAAAGATTCCTTTGCAGGACCATTTATTATTAAAGCCCTCCATGGGACAAATGCAGTACAAGTAGAACTGTCAGGAGAGTTAGGAAACAAACACCCAACTTTCCCTGTCAGTCTTGTAAAGCATTACACATCAAGTGATAAGGAATTATTTCCTTTGAGAAATGAAACACCCTTAGCAGTACCCCCACTTGAACCAAGTGAGGAAAAGAAAGTACTGAAAGTCTTAAAAGAAAGAAGACTTAGGGGTAAAAATGAAAGAGAATACTTAGTCAGGTACAGAAATCCACAACATGAAGATGAGTGGGTTGAAGAAAGTAAGATACCTGATTCCCAAACGTTTCTCAGAAGATTCAGACATGAGAGAAGATCAATTCCTCAATAAAAGTTTGAATTGTGTGCTTTACATACTTGAACAGTATAAGTAGAGAGGTTGGACAGTGGATTATACCCCCCCCAAATAACTTGGGGGTACACTAAAGGAAAATTGTGGTACAATTTTTTTTGGTGGTAGGGAATGTGAGCCTGTGAGGTATGTTTAACATACCCATAAGGCCACAAATGATTTTATAAACAATTAAATTTGTCTTAAACAGACTTTTTAGTTGAATTTAAAATAAAAAATAATAAAAAATAAGTATAACTTTTTTTGGATAAACAAAGTTATAATTATTATGTCATTTTTGGATTCTACACCAAAAATAACCTAGGGTACACCCATAGGGTGTTATACCCAAAAACACTTATTTCTTGTGTTATTAGAAGATTTAAGAATCTCACAGTACTAATGTAACTTTTTAACATTTTTTTAAAATTGTTAAATTTAAGCTTAATTAAGCTTAAATTTAAAGTTACATAAGGTTTATGCAACTTTACCAAAATTTTAGTTAAAATTGAGGTGTGGTGTATATTTACTGAATTGGCTAAGGATTTGCCATACAGAATGTAAATCCTGCGTGAGCTCAATTTAAAAGGGTTTAAGGCCATAGTATGGCTTTAAATAAATAAAAGGGCAAAATCCACGCAAAAAGGTGGGACAAAGGAAAAAGACCAAATAGAGCTGGGGTACCCAACTTTTTGGATCTGCAAGGATTCAATTAAAGTTGTCCACCTGTATTGGAGGATTTTCAACCTTATTTAAACTTTAAGATTAGACTTTGATCCAACCTTAAGGTTTAAACTGGTTTTATCCTAAATTGGACAGGAATTTCAAGCTGCCAAGAAGGTAAATCCCAATAAGCAGGCTTGGAATCAAGGTTTTAAGAACTGTCAAAGCTTAATCAAGCTTAAAAAGCTTAAATAAGCTTAAAACTTTAAGGTTTCAATCATCAAAACCTTATCAAAACTTAAGGTTTTGTGTGTATTGCTATTTTACGTGGAAAAATAGTAATAACTTCAAAAATTCATTAAAAATCCAAATCTTAATGGATTTGCTTGAAAATTTCACACAGCTTAGAATTTAATATTATCAATATATAAATTAAATTTTAAGTATCTTTTATTAATAGGTTTCCTGGGTAATTAGCCTGGAAAATTACTTTTTTAATTAAGCTTAAAGAAAATTATGATTTCTTTAAAAATTAATTAAAAATTCAGTTTAAGAGATTTCTGCTTGAAACTCTGATTTTATGTTGTTCATGTGATGAACTTTAATATAAATAAACTTGTTTTATATTAAAACTTAAAATAATTAAACTAAATGAGGATTAAAGTTACTTGGAGTTAAGAATAACACTGATAACTTTAAATTGGAAGTAAAAATAAGTTGCCTTAAGTTAAGAACTTAATTTTTAAGCATGGTTTTTCAGTTTTGACCTGAGCACGCCCTCTACATCCATTATGAATCATGAGAGCTGCTCTGTAGACATAAAAAGAGTCTTTTCATCACTGTTTTTGTCCATAATTCATAATCAATCCAATCATATTAGAAATTTAAACAGGTAAAGTTTTATTAAATATAAAATCTTATTATTAAAAGTAATTCTTAAGTTATTTTTATTCTTTGTTTATTAAATTAAAGAATTGAAGTCATAGAATTCAGATTATTGTTGTAATCATCTATAATAAATTTTATTATATAAAATTATCATCTTAAATATCTTTTAAAATCCACAAATTCCTCTCAAAAACTCTTTAATCATAAATTTTAGTATAAAAAGTTGTTTTATCTTTGATTTTACTGATTTTTGGCGTGTTTTTAACTTATAATCATTATTTAATATAATAACTGTTGTTTTATAACTTGTTGTATTAAATAAATCTTATAAGTAAGTTTTCTCTAAAAGTTCTATATATTTTTTTATCTAGTAATAGTTTTTTTTTATATAGAATTTTATTCTATAAAGAATTATTTCTGCACAGTGTGTGATTAATTCTTTTTATAAATAATATTTATATTATTTATAAGTGGTTAATATTCTTATTTTCCACGTGTAATTGTCTCATTAAGAGCTTTACACTTCTTATTGTTATAACTGTCAGTGACTATAACAATAATAGAATAATTATAATTTATTATAATTATTATATTTTTTTTTATTATTATATTATTATAATAATAATTAAATTTATTTTTTTTATATAATTATTTTTAATAATTATATTTAAATTTGTGGTTATAATATTTCATTATATTATATTTTTCTACTGAGGACAGTCATAGTACTCTTGATATTGTTACTATTATCAAGAGTTTCATAGACAAACCTTACAGATATTATCAAGACAGATAACAAGAAAGTCCTTGATGACATTTCAAATTCATTTACTGAAGTAAAGACATATACCATTGCCTTGAAAAAGTGCTTTGATGCTTCACAAGAAGAAGTATCAAAATTATCAAAGAAATTGAATCAAGTCACTGCTGATAATACAAGACATACAGAGTTATGGCAAGAACTGACACATAAGGAAGACATGTATAAAATTGAAGTAATAAACTTAATACAAACCTTCAAACATGAATACAGAAATTCCCAAAGGTGTAGCAACAGTAAAATGAATGATATTGAACAAATACTGAACACCTTACCAAGAATGTCTACACCTCTGAATCAAAATGAGGGCACAAGGATTCCAAATCCACAAGTATTGGATCCTGAAAATCCAGAGTTAAAAAATGAATTTTATACTTCTTTTCATAACTTTGAATCATCAATGGGCCAAGCACTTTTGAAAGAAGTACCAAACCTTAAAGAATGGCCTCACTTCAGTGGTGAAGGAGAATATGACCATATATAATTCATCAGAGGAATTGACATGATTAAAGAAGATTTTTGATTACCAGACAGATTGGTAATAGCAAGATTTAACACCTTGTTTACCATATCATCTCACAGATGGTATATCAAATTAAGACAAGCACATGGACACAAAAGTTGGACTTGGTGGAAAACCCAAATTATCAACAAACGGGCCAATGATTCCTGGAGATTTAAAGTGGAAACAGCCTTTGAATCTTCCAAATTTAATGCTGATAAAGAGAAAGATTTACCATGGTTTTGCCAACAAACAGACAGATTAACAGCATTGTATCCTGACATGTCAGAATTTATGATCCATAGAAAGATTCTGAGACAATGTGGAGAAGACTTAGAGCATTCTGTCAAAAGCAGGACTACTGAAAAATCTTCAGCAGAAGATATTATTAATATATTGGAAGAAGAACCACCAGAACCAGGATTGGTTCTAGTAGGGTGAATTTTAAAGCAAGGTTTAATACACCTTGGAAAGATCCTGTGGACAAAAATCCCAAAGAAAATTCTAATAATGCCAAGTATAAATCTGCAGATACAGTAAGAAAGTGCCATATTTGCAAAAGCACCACCCATCTAGCCAATACATGTCCAAAAAAGGGGGAAAGTCAATTAAATTGATATTGAAAAAGATGAAATAATTGAAGACAATTCAGATGATAAGTCATCAATATTTTCTGAATCTTCAAAAGATATAGAAAATATCAATGCCAATTTTGATATCATGGAATCTTATTCCCACTTGCCAAAATTGAGCAACGGTCAACTTGATTTATCAAAAGTTCAAGATGCACAACTTATGAAAACAAAACCAAACTGGGGGAAAGGTTATACAGCTGGTAACTCCTGTATTACAGAAGTGGTGATTGAAAAAAAGCCCACTAAGCTTTTGCTTGACCCAGGAGCCTTCTCCTCTTGTGTTGGTAAATCTTTTCTTAAAACTTGTGTACCAAATTTTGAAGACCAATTGTTACCAATTGATGGTATAAAATTCAATAGTGCAAGCAATCCAATTGAAGAATTAGGAATCTTTGAGACCAATGTCATATTCCCACACATTAATGGGAACTTAAGAATGACATTTGAAAGTGTTGTTATGGAAAACTGCTCTGGTACCCATTTTATATTGGGAAATGACTATTTAATCATGTATGGGATAGATTTGCATAACAAAGAAGACAGATACTTTACTATTGGAGACAATAAGTGTCAGAAATTTGCCTTTTTACCATTTAAAAGACAAATTACAGTAACTAAAGTATCACCAGTCAACATAGAATTGGAAAAATTCAAATCTGAACAGTTGAAGGAGGCTGAAATAAGCCTTCATATGACTGATAAACAAGAAAATGAACTTTATTCCGTTTTTTATGACAACAAAGGAGAATTTTCTTCAGACAAAGAACCTCTGGGAGCCATTATTGGTCATGAATTTGACATCATTCTTAATATTGAGAGACTGTATCCACCACTCTTGAGAAAACCTTCATACCCAGCAAGTCCCAAGTCAAGAGAAGCTCTGGAAACTCATATCAAAGGACTTCTAGACCTTGGTGTAATAAGAAAAGTTGGCCATAATGAAGAAGTAGAAATACCTACACCAGTCATAGTGGCATGGCACAAAGGAAAATTCAGAATGGTGGGAGACGTTAGAGCTCTGAACACTTACACTGTTTCAGATAGGTACCCAATCCCAAAAATCCAAATTGCCCTCACTCAAATATTTCAAGCAGTGTATATAACCACTATGGATGCCCTTAAAGGATTCCATGAAAATGTGGTGACACCAAGAGCAAGAAAATATTTGAGAATTATTGTTAATTGTGGAATGTATGAATATTCAAAAATGCACCTTCACACTTCCAAAGAATGATGAATGAAATTTTCCCTGAAGAACTTTCAGAGGGATGGTTAATCATTTACATTGATGACATTATTGCATGGTCCAAGACTTGGGAAGAGCACATGTACAGATTGTCCAGAGTTTTTACAAAAATTTAATCAGTGAACATGAAAATCTCTTTGAAGAAATGTCATTTTGGATTTAAAGAACTTAAAGCACTAGGACATGTTGTATCTGGTTTGTCCCTTGGAATTGACAAAGAAAAAGTTGCAGCAGTATTGCTAAAGCCCATGCCTCACAACACAAAGGAAGTTCACTCATTTTTAGGCTTTGCAGGATATTACAGGCAACAAATTCAAGATTTTGCATCCATAGAAAGACCACTTTATATATTGTGTGACAAAGAAACAGTATTTGAGATGACTGTTGACAGAGTCAAAGCTTTTGAGTCTGTAAGAGAAGCCTTGACCACTGCTCCACTCTTACTGATTCCAGACTTTAAGTTGCCTTTTAAATTGTATATTGATGAATCAGGGGATGGGCTGGGTGCTGCACTTCACCAAGTTCAGATCATAAATGATAAATCTGTGGAAGTCCCCATATGTTTCATATCCAGGCAAATCAAACCAACTGAAGCCAGATATGGAACAAGTCAAATGGGATTTCTATGCCTTGTATGGGCCTTGGAAAAATTGAACTACTTCTTAGAGGGATGTGTTTTTGAAGTGATAACAGATTGTACAGCTGTCAAATCACTTTTAAACATGAAGACACCCAACAGACATATGCTCAGATGGAAAATAGCCATACAAGAATACAGAGGCAATATTACTATTGTTCATAAAGATGGGAATATTCATAAAAATGCAGATGCACTAAGCAGATGGCCATTACCAAATGATATTGATAAACCTGCTTATGTGACAGAAGAAGCTTCACCACAGATCCCAATAGAAGGAATAAGTGTTACAGACTTGAACACCACCTTCTTTGAAGAAGTAAGAAACAGTTACACTCCAGATACGAATTGTAGCATCTTATGCCAATTACTTAACAAAGACTTTAAAGACAACTCTCTAATACATTCCTTGGATGAAGTATGGAAGAAATCTTATGATGAAGCAATATTTCACCTACTGGATGGTATAATTTACCACAGGACCAAGCACACATATGTCATGACAGTTGTGGACAGGTCATTAATCAATCTTGTACTAAAAGAATGCCATGACAGCCCCTTTTCAGGACATCTGTCTGAAGACAGAACAAGAGAAAAGGTGAAGACCTGCATATGGTGGCCAATGTGGCAGAAAGATGTTGCAGAGTATTGAAAAACCTGTGACATATGTTAGAAGGCAAATAAATCCACTGGAAAGAGACTTGGAAATCTGATCAAAATCCAAGAACCCAGAAGAACTTGGGAAATTGTCCATATGGATTGGGTAACTGGCCTACCACCAGGAGGTGACAGAAGTTATAATTCTTGCCTAGTGATTGTAGAAAGATTCAGTAAGACTCCAATCTTTTTACCATGTCACAAAGATGATGCAGCCATGGATACAGCTCTTCTGATATGGAATAAAGTAGTGTCATGGACAGGAAAATTTACAGATATCATTAGTGACAGGGATCTCAAATTCACTTACGCACTATGGACAAATCCTAACCAATTATTTGGCACTAAGCTGTCTTTCTCTACAGCCTACCACCCACAAACTGATGGTCTGGCTGAAAGGATGATCCAGACCTTAGAGGACATGGTAAGAAGATTTTGCGCATATGGCCTTGAATTCAAAGATTGTGATGTATTTACACATGATTGGTGTACTCTGTTGCCAGCACTAGAATGAGCATATAAAACATCAATCCATACCAGTACTAATCAAACTCCTGCTATCCTAGAAAAGGGATGGAGCTCCAAATTACCTCAAGATTCCTTGAGGAAAGATTTGATTGAGATAAATCCCACAGCTGTGAGCTTCAAAGGAATTGTCAGCCTGTGACTCAAAACAGAGCACTAGCATGACATCCAACATACCATAAATAATGGTATGACAAGTATTGAACAAACATAGTCAATACAGGTAATAAGTAAAAGGAAAAAACTCCTCTTAAATTAAACACCAACCTTATCCAAACAGAATAAGGAAACCTAAAGGAGAATAAACAAGTCAAAACCCTTATTTTCACCTCTCATCTAGCTTATGCATATTTAGGTTATTCTATACCAAAATGGTATTTTTCTTAAAGCTCACATAGAGAGCTACACAATGGTATCATCCATGCTGCTGTAACACCACTACAACTGGAGATACCATATGACCTTTATTTTAAAACCAAGACCCCCCTGCAAGTCAAAGAGGGCTTGTACAAAACTGTACAAAGGTATAACCAAATTAAAGATCTAAACAAGAGCTTTAATTTGAGACACCTTAGACCTCTGTATCTCTTAAATTGACTGAGGGATCTTGGTTCAAAGGTTTAACAACCAAAATACAGATATTCTGAAAAACAACAATGTAAACAATCCCCTGTATCTTTGGCATACACTCATAAAACTGTACAGTGTAATATACCAAACTGTCGAGCTAATCAATCCCTACAAGACTGTATCATCAGAATACAGATATCTTCCAAATTGAAGAAGATATCTGGTATGGAAGTTTTTGAAGCCTCATACTGATGTACAAAAATATATCCAAAAGCTTAAAACCCTTATAGCCTTTGCTATTTTAAAGAAGGGTAAACATGAAGCATACCAAATTGAAGAGCTCATTAAGCCCTTCAGTTCTGTGCTCTTGGTTTCTTGATATCTTAAGAACTGACTGAGATATCTTGATTGGAAGGTTTTTCTAGCAATACATGACTGTATCAAGCTTGTATCAAACAGTATTTCTCTTATACTTAAAATAATATACTTATGAAGATATAACCTCTCTAAAATCATCATTATTGATCATACAGACACCAGAACAACGTCATCCAAGTGCTGACGTGGCAGGTGAAAAGTTTTTCCACCCTGTATTGATCCAGAATGATCATTTGTGGTTCCAAAACCAAAATCTTGCCTCTATTGACGTCAGAATTGATGATCCAGAACCACAGACTGATCATTGGAGTGAAAATTTTAACTCCTCTGACTTGTGAAGAGTTAATAACTCTTGAAAGTCTTGAAAGATATAAAAAGAAGGGTTTTTTCCTTGAAAACCCATCATCTTATCTTATTATCCATATTCTTACGTGACAAAACTGTTATCAATCAGTAGTGTCCTTAGAATTATCATTAAAAGATATAATTAGAATATAATTATTGTAGTTCTTCTTTACAGTCAAAGATATTAGAGTATTGCAACCCAGGTCCTCAACAGACTCATCACCACTGTTACCATGTAGCAGTAGGACCTGAAGAATTAAATTTATTTGTTTTTTGACGTGTCACAGTCATAATACTAGCTTGTAACTACATTTCATAGCTTCTATATAGACTCACCCTGACATTCTGGAGGCCTGACTGTGGGTTTTCAACCTTATTGGATGTGTTTTGAACTGAATTAGGCATAAAAATCCAGTTATTTAAAGGATATTTTACTAACAGTGAGTAAAATTTTGAATTTATCTTATTTTCTATTAGTACCATTTTTTTTATATATAATATAGCATCATATATTATATACATAATTTTTTATTTCTCCAAAAATATATATTACAAATATTTTTGTTGAGAGTAAGAGTACAAATCCTCTTTATTTCATTATATTGCAATAATTTTCACCAAATTTGATAATAATACAACAGTATTATTTCAATTTCAATATAAATAATAATATACAAACAGTATATTACTTATTTTTTACTATTATTTTTCACCAAAGTGCGTGAAAATTAATATAGAAACATTTATTAATAAATAATTAATAAATATTAAATAATAAAATAATTTTTTATTATTTATAAGGAATATTTTAATTAAATATTTCCTTTAAAACAAGACATTACTCAAATTGACATGAAAACTTGTAATTGACTGATATTTTAATCAAAAATCAAGTGTTAAAATAAATATTATTTATAATATTTATAATAACAAATCAAATTCATTATAATTTAATAAATTTGACATGTTTATAATAATATCCAAGTGAATCATTCACAAAACACTTGGATATTACAGTTTTCACCTATAAAACATAAGTGAAAAACTCAAAAACTGTTATTTTTCAATAAAAAACATATAAAAATATAAAAAAATATATATTATAATAAGAATACTTACAAATTTCAAAAAATAACAGTAGAATTGAATAAAATTATTTTGTTTTATCATAAAATACTGATATACAATTTGAAATATCTTTTCTGAATAGTGGAAAAAGACTATATTCCATTCGAAACCCAGTCACAAGGAAATCCATCTGTGACATCCTCAGAAGACAGAGAGGTGCTGCCAAAAACCAAGGGCAAGCAGAAAAGACGCAGTGAAGTGACAATAAACTCAAAAGAGTGGACACCAATAGCCGTGCCAAGGGCCGTAAAACCCAGAAAAGCTCCAACAAAACCAGTTGTATCACCAAAACAAATTGAAAAACAGAAAATCACTGTTATCAACCCAGTTGTAAACTCTAAAGGCAAATTGCCAAAGAGTATTGATCATAAATTTGTACAAGGGCCTGCTAAAGGTAAATAAACCTTGAAACATACAACATTTTTCATTGTCTGTCATTTTTTAACATTTTTAACATGACACCTCCACTTCTTAGAGATCTTGGATTCCCAAGAAATCAACCAGAACACTGGCCAAGAAGACACAGAGGAAGAAGAACTGGAGCAAATGACCAGCAAAGGACTTACCATCAGGGAACTCCTACCCAAGGTCTTATTCCAAATCAAATTCAACCCAGAAGTCCAACCAGGAGATTGGACAGATGCAGAACAGGTCCTTCAAATACACAAACTTCTGAAAGACCTCTTCACATGGAGCATGGACAACAAAATGTTCACTATGGCAGCATCATGGGCAGAAGTGGGGATAACAACTCAGAAGATCTGTCTCAAGCAAATGGCTTGGATGGAACTTATGACAGAAATGCAAGGTTGGAATCCCAACAAGAATTTCAAACTCTTAGAAGAAAGAGCAATCAGAATCAAAGAGAACCAGGCAGCCATACAAGCCATAGAGAGATCTTGGCACAAGGAAGAGTCCAGTCAGATTCAGGTACCCCCAGAAATGGAAGGAGAAGTCCCATCTTCCCCACAACAATCCAGCAGTTCCAGGCCTTACAAGCCAAAGGAAACTTCATCCAAGGCTCCCCAACCATTCCAGGTAGTTTCCAACAGGAGAAAAGGAGCCCAAGGGAGAAACAAAACTTCTTTCAACCAGAGGAAGAAGGAAGCAGACCCATTGATGAAAAAGATGATGGACTTAGTCCAAGAAGTACACAAAAGCAAAAAATAGCTGTACCTACAAATAGTTTTGATAGTTCTGACTCAATTTATCCAGAATTAATAACTGAGACTACAATCCACACTCATGAGTTTGAAAATAAATTCACATGGACCAAATTGGACCAATTCATGGATTGGACACATGAAACCTCAGAAAAAATGAGGACAGAAGTTGAAACATTGAAAGAAGAAAATGCTTTCCAAGCAACAGTCATAAAAGACTTGAATACAAATCTGGCCAAAATTTGGACAGAATTTGAAAAAACTAACAGATAGTTCAATTCAATTCTAGAAGAACAACAAACTGTGAGGAGAGATCTAAGGAGTATCCAGCAGCAACAGGATAGCTTTGATAAAGAAATTGATTACCTCTATGACAGAGAACATAATCAATACCCTTCAACACAAGGTCAACCCACTACCTCTACAAAATTGAAAGAAGAGGATAAAGACTATGACCAGGAACCTGAATATCAGAATCCAAAGTCAAGATCAGAGTCAATGTACCAAGATGGGGAAAATCTCAACTATTAAGAGAAACAGGAACTGAAACAGTTACCAGAAGTAGCAAACTGGCCAAAGTTCTCAGGAATTGGGGAATATGACCATATGGAAATTATTGAATATATTGATGGACTCTTTGTTTATGTCCCAAAGATACCAGACTACTGGATCACAACAAGACTTAACACAGCATTCAGAGGCCATGCAAACATATGGTATACTGAGATGAAAGAAATACATGGCAGGAAAAGCTGGCCATGGTGGAGGAACCAGATTATACAAAAGTATAGCAATTGTAGTTGGATCTGGCAAAAGACCATGTCCTTTGAAAGTGATAGATACTCCACAGAAAAAGACCCATATGAATGGTGTCTCAAACAAACTAAAAGGCTAAAAGCTGTTGATCCCAATATGACAATAGAAATAAGAAACCATAAACTCCTAACAAAATTGCCAGGGGATCTAGAACATGCAGTCAAATGCAGATGCAACAACATCAGCAGCATTGATGAGATAGCAAATGTCATACAAGATGTGAGGAAAAAAACCTCCATAGGAAGGCACACATCCTATAAATCAAACTTCAAAGACAAGAAGTCTGAAGTTAAAGAAACAAACAAAGAGAAAGGGAAAGAAACCCCAAAAAAGAAATATGTGTGCCACAACTGTGGATCATCAGACCACTATGCCAACAATTTCACAAAACCCAAAAAGAAAATATATGCAATTGATGAAGAATCAGAGCAAGAACAAACAGGTGACAAATCCGATTCTGACATTATGGGAAATGGTATGAGAGCAGAATCACAAAGTGAACCTGATACCATAGAAGAATACATAGTGGAATGAAATGAAGAAAGTTCACTTGACATACAAGACATTGAATTAGATTCAGGAATACCACAAATAGCAACAGACAAAGAGCTCTGTAAGCACACACAGAATGCACAAACATTCCTGGTAACCCCAAATAGAGGGATGGGATTCATTCATGGAACACCTACAAAATTGACAATTTACATTGAGAACTGTAAACATCCAATGATCATTGACACAGGAGCAAGTTTCTCCATAGTGGAAAAAGAATACTTAAAACAACACTTCCCCAAATTGGAAGAGGATATAATCCCAACAAAAGCTAGAAACTTTAAAAGTGCATCAGGCAAAATGCACTCACTGGGGACAATAATCATAGAGATAATTATCCCACACCAAAAAGGAAATATCAGACTGGAACCTGAATTTGTAGTTCTAGAGAATGCACATGTACAAGGATTCTTACTAGGTACAGAGTACCAAGAATGTATGGTATGGACATTTGAAATAGTAAAAATAGATATCTTACCATAGGTACAAACAAAGACAAAAGATTTTCCTTTGACATAAATCATGTAACAAATGATAACACCCTGAAAGAACTAGTGGAAGAATTCAAAGAAGCCCAATATGGCACTCAACTCACCAGTAAAATGAAACTCAGCTTACTGAAAGTATTGAGGAAGCATAGAGGAGCTTTTGCAATAGGAGATGAACCACTAGGAAAAATCAAAGGACATGATATAGAATTATATCTGGATGTAGAAAGACCATACCCACCTATGCTTAGGAGACCACCATACCCAGCCAGCATGGAAACTAGGAAAGAAATTGAGAAACATATCAATGAACTCCTAGAAATGGGGGTCATAAGGAAAATAGGACCCAATGAGATAGTAGAAGTCACTACACCAGTCCTTATAACTTGGCATGATGGTAAATCCAGACTATGTGGGGACTTCAGGGCTTTGAATAATTACACCAAAGCAGATAGGTACCCCATCCCAAGGATACCACATGCACTAGATAAGCTAGCAAAAGCCAAGTTTATTACAAAAATGGATTGCATGAAAGGCTTCCACCAGAATGGGGTGAAACCAGATTCCATCAAATTGCTAAGAATTATATGCCATATGGGCATATATGAATATACTAGAATGCCATTTGGTATTAAGAATGCACCAGCCCATTTTCAGAGAATGATGGATACCATATTTCAAGATGAAATAATGGAAGGGTGGATGGTGGTATACATTGATGATATCATAATATACTCAGAAAATTGGGAAGACCATGTGAGGAAAACTGATAAAATATTGGGAAAATGTACACCAATCAACATGAAAATATCTCTTAAAAAATTTAAATTTGGACAGCAAGAACTGCTGGCCCTAGGACACAAAGCTTCAGGTTTAAGTCTAGCCATAGACCAAAATAAAGTTGCTGCAGTACTGAAGAAACCAGTACCAAAGAACATTAAAGAAATGCAATCTTTTTTGGGCTTTGCTAGTTACTACAGGAGCCACATAAAAAACTTTGCACACATCACAAGTAGCCTATACAAACTGTGCTCAAAAGATGTAGTCTTTGAAATTCCCAAAGAAAGAAGAGATGCATTTGAGAAGATCAAATATGAACTGACCAATGCCCCTGTCCTAATGATGCCTGATTTTGAACTACCATTCAAACTATATATAGATGCAGCATGTAGCCAAGGACTAGGAGCAGCACTACACCAGAGGCAACTAATGGATGGAATACCCAAAGAAGGAGTAATTTGCTATATATCAAGACAACTGAAAGACTCAGAAGCCAGATATGGAGCTACTCAGACAGAATGTCTCTGTTTGGTATGGGCATTAGAAAAACTCCATTACTACTTAGAAGGAGCAGTATTTGAAGTTTTTACTGATTGCACAGCCCTCAAATCACTGTTGAACATGAAGACAACAAACAGACACATTCTCAGGTGGCAAATAGCCATACAAGAATACAGAAGGAATATGACTATTATCTATAAAGAAGGGAAAATTCATACTAATGCAGATGGTCTCAGCAGGTGGCCACTGAAGAATGACCAAGAGAATCCAGCATATGACCCAGAAAATGGGGCCAAAATACCCATACAATGCATGGAGATAGATAGGAGAAAGAACTTCAAACTATCAAACTGGGCATTAGGAAATGACCCATCAAACCCAGCACAGAGCTATGGGGAGAGAAAAGAGATACCCATATTGGGAATCAGCTCCTCTAATCTAAATACAGAGTTCTTTAGTATAGTACAATCATCATACAATAAACACAAACAGTGTAGTATATTGATACAACTATTAAAACAAAAGTACAGGAGTCCTGAACTAGAGAGCCAATTGGAAGAGCCATGGCTCAAAAACTTCAAAGAGAGAAGATTTTTTCTGATAGATGATCTACTATACCATAGGGAAAAACACACAAGTGCCCTGGTAATAATAAATAGAGAACATATTTCCCTGATACTACAGGAATGCCATGACTGCCCATACATGGGACATATGAGTGAAGAAAGAACTAAAGAAAGAGTCTTTAGCACAGCTTGGTGGCCAAAGTGGGAACAAGACTTGAGTTAATACATCAACACTTGTACCAGATGCCAAAAAGCCAATAAAGTTCATGGCAAAAGATATGGATTACTCCAGAGTATAGAGGAGCCCAAATACCCCTGGGAAATAATAAACATGGATTGGGTGACAGGCCTGGTCCCTGGAGGGAAAGACAGCTTTAATGCATGCGTAGTAGTAGTAGACAGGTATAGCAAGAGTGTCAGATGTCTCCCCTGTCACAAAGAGGACACAGCAATGGACACAGCCATATTGTTCTGGAACAATGTGATAGAAAACTGTGGAGCTCCAAGAATTATAATTAGTGACAGAGACCCTAAATTCACATCAGAATTTTGGACTAATCTATATGAGATGCTGGGAACCAAACTAGCATTCTCCACAGCTTACCATCCACAAACAGATGGTCTAGCAGAAAGAATGATTCAAACATTAGAAGACATCATTAGAAGATTTTGTGCATATGGCATGGAATATAAAGACAATGAGGGATATACCCATGACTGGGTAACCCTCCTACCAGCTGTACAATTAGCATACAACACAAGTATACACTTAGTGACAGGAAAAACCCCTGCCATATTAGAGAAAGGATGGAACCCACTACTTCCAGTAGACTACTTGAAGAAGAACCTCCTCTCAGTACACCCCACAGCTAAAGACTTCCACACAATGTGGAAAACTTCCTGTGAAAAAGCAGAACAATGTGTGGCTGAAGCTAAGTTATACAACAAACAGAGATATGATGAAAGTCACCAAGAACCTGATTTCAAAGAAGGAGACCAAGTTCTAATCTCAGCTCTTAACTTCAACAATCTGAGAGGACCCAAGAAGATGAGAGACTCATCCATAGGACCATTCACCATTATTAAATTAATAGGAAAGAATGCAGTAGAAGTCAACCTGACCAAAGAGTTTTCTAGGAAACACCCAGTTTTCCCTGTGAGCCTGGTCAAACCTTATCACTAAACAGATGAGGAGAAATTCCCTGACAGAAAGAAGACAGTCACCCATGAAAGATTGGTAGAGGAATATGACTCACCTGGACCAGTGAAAAAGATCATTAAAGCCAGGAAAACAAGAATTAATGGGAAAGACAACAGGCAATATCTGGTTAGATTTAAGAATCAACCAGCAGATAAAAATAAATGGTTAGCTGAGAAAGAAATCCCAGATGGACAAATACACCTCAGAAGATTCAGAGCCTCCAGAAGGGCTGAAGAGTCTCATCAATGATGAGCCTTCTTTTGAGGGAGGGTATGTCAGCCTGTGACTCAAAACAGAGCACTAGCATGACATCCAACATACCATAAATAATGGTATGACAAGTATTGAACAAACATAGTCAATACAGGTAATAAATAAGAGGAAAAAACTCCTCTTAAATTAAACACCAACCTTATCCAAACAGAAGAAGGAAACCTAGAGGAGAATAAACAAGTCAAAACCCTTATTTTCACCTCTCATCTAGCTTATGCATATTTAAGCTATCCTATACCAAAATGGTATTTTCTTAAAGCTCACATAGAGAGCTACACAATGTTATCATCCATGTTGCTGTAACACCACTACAACTGGAGATACCATATGACCTTTATTTTAAAACCAAGACCCCCTGAAAGTCAAAGAGGTCTTGTACAAAACTGTACAAAAGTATAACCAAATTAGAGATCTAAACAAGAGCTTTAATTTGAAACACCTTAGACCTCTGTATCTCTTAAATTTACTGAGGGATCTTGGTTCAAAGGTTTAACAACCAAAATACAGATATTCTGAAAAACAACAAGGTAAACAAACCCCTGTAACTTTGGTATACACTCATACCACTGTACAGTGTAATATACCAAACTGTAGAGCTAATCAAGCCCTACAAGACTGTATCATCAGAATACAGATATCTTCTAAATTGAAGAAGATATCTGGTATGGATGTTTTTGAAGCCTCATACTGATGTACAAAAATACATCCAAAAACTTAAAACCCTTATAACTGTTGCTATTTTAAAGAAGGGTAAACATGAAGCATACCAAATTGAAGAGCTCATTAAGCCCTTCAATTCTGTGCTCTTTGTTTCTTGATATCTTAAGAACTTACTGGGATATCTTGATTGGAAGGTTTTTCTAGCAATACATGACTGTATCAAACTTGTATCAAACAGTATTGCTCTCATACTTAAAATAATGTACTTATGAAGATATAACCTCTCTAAAATCATCATTATTGATCATACAGACACCAGAACAACGTCATCCAAGTGCTGACGTGGCAGGTGAAAAGTTTTTTCACCCTGTATTGATCCAGAATGATCATTTCTGGTTCCAAAACCACAATCCTGCCTCTATTGACGTCAGAATTGATGATCCAGAACCACAGACTGATCATTGGAGTGAAAATTTTAACTCCTCTGATTTGTGAAGAGTTAATAACTCTTGAAAGTCTTGAAAGATATGAAAAGAAGGGTTTTTTCCTTGAAAACCCATCATCTTATCTTATTATCCATATTCTTACGTGACAAAACTGTTATCAATCAGTAGTGCTCTTAGAGCTATTATTAAAGATATAATTAGAATATAATTATTGTAGTACCTCTTCACAGTCAAAGATATTAGAGTATTGCAACCCAGGTCCTCAATAGACTCATCACCACTGTTACCACGTGGCAGTAGGACCTGAAAATTTAATTTTATTTGTTTTTGACGTGTCACAGTCATAATACTAGCTTGTAGCTACATTTTTAGCTACTATATAGACTCACCCTGACACGGTATATGTGAAAAGTTGGAAGCTTGAGTTCTTCAGGCTGAAAACTGATCTGTATTTATCCTTGAGGCTGTATTGATTGTTTTGGGAATTGATACAGCTGGCTAATATTGAAATTGAATTGGGCTGAATGAATTTCCCATGCTTGAAAATGAAATACAGTTCTTGATGGATCCAGACTGTATTGAAATGAATATGGTTGCCAAGATGGATTGAGTGGAGCTTTGGCACTTGAACTTCCTCTTGAATCCCTTGAGAATGGTTGAACAGTATTGCCTTGGAGGAATACTGTGAATGGAATTATCCAATGATGTCTTGATGGCATGATTGGTCTTTGATGCTGAAAAACTTGCTCTTGAGCCTTGATGAGTCCTCTGAATGATTGGGTGAATTGATGACGTGATGATATGTTGGAATTTTGAAATGACTATTTGATATTTCCACCATTGAATTGCTGTTGAAAAATGATGCACAATGATATATAACATCATTTATGGCATATTGGTTCATTGGAAAGAAGATTATGTCCAAAGGTCTTGAGATGGAAAGACAGAGGGGAAAAAGATTGATGTGATGGCTTCAGAGCTTGGAAAGGTGTTTCTGGGTCCCTTGGGGTTTTTGGTCACTTTTGGGTTCTTAGCCAAAAACTGGCCCAAAGGGCAGGAAAGTGTCTTTTGGACACTTTGCGTAAAAGTGCGCAAAATGCGCAAATATGCGCATTATGAGCCCAAATTGCCAAATACAGCCATTTGGGCCATTTCCCCTGGCTTTGAGGGAAATGACCAGAAATACCCATTTGGGCATAAATTGCCGCTATGGCTTCTGGATTGAGGTGAAGGGCCATGAAGGCCCCAAAGGACAAATGGACATACTGTCCACTGGTGATGGATATGGCCAATTGGCCATAAAAGGACTGTGGCTTAATTTGCCATACGGAGATCCAAGGATGGAATTGCCATGGTTGTGACAGTACTCCCCATCTTGAAATGGTGAGCTCCTGAGCACCAATACAAGGTGAAGCCTGTTGACGCTATTGGAAAGGATTGATAGTGGGATGGAGGAAAGTTCTTTCAAGAGGAAAATAAAATAATAACTGATATTAAAAATTTGTCATATGACACAGGACTTGTTTGATCTTCTTTTGAGATTGGCTTCAAGATTGATGATGTTTGAAATGAATGATAATCTTGACATGAAATTTGAAATGATAAAGTGAAAATGAAAATAAAATTTGATATAAAGAATGAAAATGAAAATAAAAGAAAGAGAAAAGAGAAAAGAAAATTGAATTGAATTCTGAGGAGGTTCCAATCTTCATCACAGAAGTTGATAACTGATTTTGAAATTGGCCAAGGACCTGGAAAGAGAAATTTGATTCCAGGTGCTCACAAAGTGGCCAAGGCGATGTTTTGACAATATTGTAGATCCCTCAGGGAAGTGCACACCAGGAGAGGAACTTACCTTTGGTAGTTACCACTCCCGCCAGTGCCATAAAAATAAAAACCAAAATGTTGAAGGAATGAATTTGAATTTGGAATCTTGGAAATGAATTGAAAAGTGAATGGCCCATTGTCCCAAGTAAAAATGGCCATAATATTGGAAATGAAGTTGAAAGCCATGCCAAAGATCTGTGTCCAAAATTGCAAAGTGCTCACAGAGTGGCCAAGGTGATGCTTACAACAATAAAAATATTAGAATACCCCTAAAGGTGCATACCAGGAGTGGGACTTACTTTTGGTAATTCCTCTCCCCACCAAGCACCATAATGAATCAAGATTTTGAAGAATTGGGCCCAGGCGAGTCAGGATATAAAGAATGAAAATCCTTGACAATTTCAGGACAATTCTTGAGGTCTTTGGTTGGTTCCCAAGTGGATCTTTATGGGTCTTGACTGAAACCTTTCCATTCCACCAGATACCATAATTTTCCTCTCTTAACCTTTGAGTCTAGTATTTGAGAGACTTCCCATTCCTCTTCTTCTTCAATAATGATTGGAGGAGGAGGCTCTTGATGCCTATTTGGGACTGTTGATGTCTTGACTGGTTCTAAGAGTGAAATATGGAAGACTGGGTGGATGGACTTCCATTTAGATGGGAGCTTGAGGTGGTAGGCATGAGTGCTGACTTTCTTCAAGATTGGAAAAGGACCCAACCATCTTTCAGACAGTTTTTGGGTGGGTCTAGTTGATTTGATGTTCTTGGAGGAAAGCCATACCATGTCACCAGGATTGAAAACAGGTGGACTTGCTCTACTTTTATCTGCATACCTCTCAAACCTGTTTATGGCAACTTCAAGCTCTCTCTTGACATCTTGCTGTACTGATTGGATTTTTGTTGATAGATTTCCAGCAGGAGTATCTTGAGTAATGTGAACTGAGTCAAAATGTGGATCTCTTCCATAAACAGTGAAAAACGGTGATTGTTTTGTTGAAGAGTGGTCAGAGTTATTGTAGGCAAATTCAGCCAGAGGGAGCCAGGTGTTCCAATCATCTTGATGATAACTGACATACATCCGAAGGTACTGTTCTAGTATCTGATTTACCCTCTCTGTCTGTCCATCAGCTTCTGGATGATAAGAAGTTGACAGATCTCTTGAAATCTTGAGCTGCTGACAAAGATTGGTCCAAAAGGAAGAAACAAAAAGAGAACCTCTATCACTAACAATGCTTGAGGGAAGGCCATGCTTTGAGAAAATATTCTTGATGAATAAATGGGCCAAATCTAGTGAAGTGATTGAAGACATTGTTGGAATAAAAACTGCCATTTTTGAGAATCTGTCCACTATGACAAGGATTGAGTCAAAGGAATTGGACAGTGGCAATTGAGTGATGAAATCCATTGAAAGACAAATCCAAGGACCACTTGGAATTGGAAGAGGCTTGAGGAGTCCAAACTTCTTGTGATGAATATTTTTGTTTCTTGAACACTGTTGACAGGATGATACATAATCCTTGATTAATTGAGTCATTCCGGACAAGTGGAAATCCTGCTTGACAAGTTTGAGAGTCTTCTCTTGGCCAGGGTGTCTAGCTAGAGGAGAGTCATGCCACTTTTGAGGTATATTGAGCTGAATTGTGGGGTCATTTGGTACCACCACCCAATCTTTGAAAAGGAGAAGTTTGGAGGAGGAATCAAGAGAATAATGTTGGACAGATTTACCTTTACCCAAATCTTCAAGGATACTTCTAAATTGAGAATCTTGCCATAATGACTTCTGAATTGAATCAATCAAATTTGAAAAAGAATCCACCTTGACTTCAAAAAACTTTGAGGCTTGAATTTCATCTTGCTTAATTATCTTCTGATAATTCATTGGGTTCTTGCTGATTAAATCCTCCCCCCTCTCTGGGTAAACGTTGTCCCAACGTGACAAAGCGTCTGGAAGGGTGGCCAAGTGGCCAGGGCGGTAAGTGATTGAGAAATGAAATTCAGATAAAAATTCAGCCCAGCGGGCTTGACGGTGAGTGAGAATCTTTGATGAAATGAAGTATTGAAGTGATGAATGATCGGTGAGAACTTCAAAAGGGGAAGAAATTGAAAGAAGGAAAGCTCTCCGGTGCTTGAGAGCCCAGACTATGCCAAGGAGTTCCTTGTCATGAATCTCATAATTGAGCTCAGCTGGGAGAAGCTTGCGGCTATCAAATGCAATGGGATGTTTTCCTGAGTCAGAGACCTGACTCAGTACAGCACCCAAAGCATAATCTGAAGCATCAGTCTCTACAATGGTGGGTAGAGAAGGATTGGAACAGTGGTGAATTCCTCTTTGAGTTGATGAAACTTTCTAACAGCTTCCTCATTGAGGGGAAAACGGGTATCTTTCTTGAGGAAACTTGTGAGTGAACTAATCTTCTTTCAATAATTCTTGATGAAATGGCGGTAAAAATTGGCAAAGCCAAGGAATGATTGAAGAGCCTTGAGGTTTCTTGGAGGTGGCCAATTGAGAATTTTCCGGACTTTACCTTGGTCCATCTTGAGGCGTTCAGAAAAAACAACATAACCCAGATACTCTACACTAGAAACATGAAACAGGCACTTGGAGGCCTTTGTAAAGAGGTTATTGGCTCTGAGTCTGGAAAGAACAGTGGACACATGAGTGACATGTTCTTCTTCAGATTTGGAAAAGACAATAATGTCATCCAACCAAAACACAACATAAATATCAAGAAGATCACAAAAAATATCATTGACAAGGTTTTGGAAAGAGGCAGGAGCATTGGTGAGCCCAAATGGCATAACCAAATACTCATAGCTGCCATATTTAGTTCTAAAACATGTCAAATGTTCATCACCTTCCTTGATTCTGAGCAGGTTATATGCACCACACAAATCAATCTTGGAGAAGATAGAAGAACCATTGAAAACAGTAAGAAGCTGATTCATAGGAGGAACAGGATACTTGTTCTTCCTAGTAACAGCATTGAGTTTGTGTTAATCAACACACAAATGGAGGCCACCATCTTTCTTTTTGACAAAAAGGACAGGTGCTCCTGTTGAAGAGGAGCTTGGCCGGATCAAACCTTTTTCTACATTCTCTGAAATGTAGGCCCTGAGTGTATCTGAATCTTGCTTTGATAAAGAGTAGATCACCCCAACTGGAGGTAGAGACCCCTCCAGCCCAATATGAAGATCACAGGTGCGGTGAGGAGGAAGTTTTTCTGCTTTCACCTTGGAGAATACATCCAAGTACTGGTGATAAACAGAAGGAACAACCTTCATCACACTTTCTATTTCTTCTGGCTCTTCCTCTTCATCCCACAACTCCTCCAGGGAGTCATGATAAGATGAAGGAAGAAGGTCCATATTCCCAAAGAAGAGATGAAGTGAAGATACAGAATTATCTTCTCCAACATCTTGAATCTCTTTAAAGACTTCATCTCTAGATGATAGTAATGACTGATGGGAATTAAGGGAAGGAATATGGACAGAAGATGGAAATGATGGTGTTCTAGAATCACCAACCAGAGCTGCACATCATTTGGCAGAAGAAAAGTCATTACTGAAAGATTTTGAAGGATCATGATAGTCCTTATGATCAGCATTAAAGGTGATCAGCCCTTGCCTCTAATCAATATATGGATTAAAATTATTAAGAAAGTCAAAGCCCAATATGAAGTCTTCTCCCTTGGGAGTATCAATGACTAAAAAGTCCCATTCAAAGCTTGGGAAGGAAGGGAGCTCAACCATATATCTAGTATGGTGAGTCACAAATAAGGAAGGAGACTCTGAGGGGTCAAGAATAATAAGGGGAATCTTCTCTGGGAGTTCTGACATGGTCAAAGAATACTTGTGAACAAACTGCTTTGCAATAAATGAGTTGGTAGCACCAGAATCAATGATAATACTGTACAACATATCAGAGAGAGAAGAAAAAACAAAAACTTTAAGGGAATTTTTGACACCAGTATTCAGAATACACAATGGTGCTCTGGAATGAGAGCTGTGAAGACCATTGAACACAACATGATCTTCACTCAGGCTTTTCCCTGGCTGGGAAATTTGCCTGAAGGTTGGGTAAGCTTGTTTTGAGGCCTTTTGATACAGGACTCAAGATTATGCTTCCTACCACAATAGGTACAAAGACCCTCCTTGATTCTTCTTTCTTTTTCAGAGTTCATGAGCTTGAAGTCCCTATTCAACAAAGAAGAAAGGGGATTGTCCCTCTTCTGAAAATTCTTCTTCTTCTTATGACTTGAACTTGAAGAATTTTGAGGATGAGAAGAACTTGACTTTGAGGCTTCTGGCTTCTTCTCTTGATGATGACTCTTTTCATTTTGCCTCTCATGGTACTTGGTATCAAGCTCCAGGGTAATATTGATTAAGTCTTGAAGAGAGTCAATTCTTGAAGGATGGGAGGCCAATTGATCCAAAATCCTGGATGGCAATCCCTTCCTGAAATGATGGATAAGAGCTCTTTCACCCCAATCTCCAATTCTTGAGACAATACTTCTGAAATCAGCGATGTATAAAGATACATGCCCACCTTCTTTCATTATGAAAGAATCCAATTCTTCTTCAGCTTTTCTGACGTCATTTGGGTCCCCAAAGAAGGTGAAGAGTTGAGATTCAAATAATTTCCATGAATTGAGAAGGTAATTGGAGTCTTTATTGGTGAGATTGGAAAGATAAGGCTCAATCCATTTTGCAGCCCTGCCAATGAGAAATGAAGTGGCATAAAGGACCTTCTTTCTGTCTTGAGCAAATTTTGCCGGATCATTATGAAAAATAAGTTGACAAGACTGAATAAAGCTTCTAACTTTGAAGGGCTTTGTCCCATCAAAGCATTCAGGTGCCTTCATAGATGGAGTCTTGAAGGCTGGTGGTCTTGATGCTTCAGAGGATGAATCTGCTTGAAGATTGGCCATAATTTGAGTCATTTGCTGCATAATGTCCAATAAAGATGGTTCAGACTGATGAGAGACAGGCTGATTAGACTGTGCTAGAGCTGGCCCTCAAGTACCCTGGGATGCCTCCACAAGAGCAGGGACACCTCCAGTACCATCAGACTCTTCCTCTTCCACAGAATTCTCCTCCTCCTCTTCACCGTCTTCACCTGGACCCTTGAAAATGGTCCTTGAAGTTCCTGGAAATCGGCCAACTACTCCTGAGAATGAGCTTGATCTTCTTGGCACTCTTCCTTCCTTCCAAAGTGGGTCCTCTGTTCAATTTGGCCCTCAGTTGAGAAATTGCTGGGGTTCCATCAAGAGGAGCCCTTGTAGTTGGAGTGAGAACAGCTTGAGTTCTGGCCTGAGATCTTGTCTGCCTTGCAGGAGGTGAGTGTTGGATGGGAATGATTTCAGGATAATATGCAAATAAAATGAAAAGGAATCAAGATTTGAAGATGGAAACTTGAGGCAATTTGAAAAAATGCTTGAAGTCAAAAATCAAAATCAATATCTTGAGGAAAATCAATAAAAATCAATAAATCAAATGAGATCTTCAGGTAAATCAATCAATTAAATATCAAATGAAACTTGAAGTCAATAAATCAAATGTCAAATCAATCAAAATCAAAATCTTGCAAAATCAATCAATCAATCAAATGAATTCTTGAGGCAAAATCAATTTATGTCAAATTTCTTGATGTGAAAAAATCAGCAAAATCAATGAAATCTTCAGGTCAATCAATTTTCTTGAGGTCAATATCAATTTATGTCAAATCAATAAATCAAATCAAAATCAAGTGAGTTCTTCTTTAAGAATCAAAATTCTTGAAGAATAAATCAAATATAAATCTTGATGTGAATAATGTGTCTGAATAACTTTGATGAAAAATTTGAAATCAAATGAAAATTAAGATGACACCTGAATTATGAATGAATTAAAAGATTCAATGATTTGAATAAGAATTAAAAAGAGAAACAAAAAATAAAATTGGGTCAGCTTTCAATTTTCAGAATGAAGAATGAATGAGAGAAAATTGAGAGGTGACAATGAATCATAAGGTTCATAAGCATTAAAGATTCATAATTTCAATGAAATGAGTGAATGAAATTAGAAAGAAAGAATGAACAGAATGAAAAGAAATTATGAGTTAATTAATATAATGTCACAGGGGCTCTTGGACAGAAATACAAGAGTGGCCTGGCACTCAGCAATCAGGGAGCTCACTTGGAAGACTCCAAAGAATAAATAAATAAAAATAAAGAATAAATTCCTCTAAGAAATATGCAGGTACAAGATGAGATGCAATGAGAGGAAAGAGAAGCCAAATGGCCAAAGAGCCAACCAAGTAAGTCCTTAATCACTGTTTCAACCTGTCAAAATGAACAATGGAATTAGTAAGGATATGACCACCAAATCTCCATTGACAGGCAAAGAAAGAATAAGAGAAAAGGTGCTAAATGACTGACTTGATAATATCAGTATTCACTTAACAAAAATGATAAGATAAATAAAGATAACATAAATTCAAAATATATTAATTAACTGGGGAAGCCCCCCCAGGGTGGAAAGGGTAGCCGGTATATGTGAAAAGTTGGGAGCTTGAGTTCTTCAGGCTGAAAACTGATCTGTATTTATCCTTGAGGCTGTATTGATTGTTTTGGGAATTGATACATCTCTCTAATATTGAAATTGAATTGGGTTGAATGAATTTCCCATGCTTGAAAATGAAATACAGTTCTTGATGGATCCAGACTGTATTGAAATGAATATGGTTGCCAAGATGGATTGAGTGGAGCTTTGACACTTGACAATTGAATGAATGAGTGAACTTCCTCTTGAATCCCTTGAGAATGGTTGAACAGTATTGCCTTGGAGTAATACTGTGAATGGAATTATCCAATGACGTCTTGATGGTGTGATTGGTCTTTGACGCTGAAACACTTGCTCTTGAGCCTTGATGAGTCCTCTGAATGATTGGGTGAATTGATGAAGTGATGATTTTGGAATGTTGAAATGACCATTTGATATTGCCACCATTGAATTGCTGTTGAAAAATGATGCACAATGACATATAACATCATTTATGGCATATTGGTTCATTGGAAAGAAGATTACGTCCAAAGGTCTTGAGATGGAAAGACAGAGGGGAAAAAGATTGATGTGATGGCTTCAGCGCTTGGAAAGGTGTTTCTGGGTCCTTTGGGGTTTTTGGTCTCTTTTGGGTTCAGAGCCAAAAACTGGCCCAAAGGGCGGGAAAGTGTCTTTTGGACACTTTGTGTCAAAGTGCGCAAATATGCGCAAAAAGTGCACAAATGCACATTATGAGCCCAAATGGCCAAAAACAGCCATCTGGGCCATTTCCCCTGGTTTTGAGGAAAACAACCAGAAATACCCATTTGGGCATAAATTGCCGCTATGGCTTCTGGATTGAGGTGAAGGGCCATGAAGACGGCAGAAGACAAATGGTCCATAAGATGATGACATGGCCATACTGGCCACCGGTGATGGATATGGCCAATTGGCCATAAAAGGACTGTGGCTTGATATGCCATACGGAGATCCAAGGATGGAATTGGCATGGTTGTGACATTGGGTTACAATAATTAAAATTATAACCATACCTGGTTAGTTTCCAAGAGTACAGCTGCTTTTGACAGTTGTACTACGTAGGAATTTAAGAGCAGGATGGGGAAAGCAATTATGGCTATGAAAAGCCTCCTTTTCATCCTGAAATGAGGTGGAAAGGGTGCTGGACCCTTCCACATAGAGGAAGTGAAGTTTTTTTCACTCCCTAGGACAGGCTTGTGGTTTTCAAAGACCTGTATAGCCTGTATTGGCCTCAGATGTGGTTATGAAACCACATCTGGGCAGTTCTCACCAATACAGGGTGAAGGTTTTCATCTGGGGACCTCACAGCCTGATTCTGACGTGTATGACATGTAGGATGCTGTACAGAAACTGTATGGGACCCCAGTATTGGCTGACATATGAGGTACTTAAGTAAAAACAAGCTCTTTTGTCTATTTGAAACCTCATATTCATGATTAAGGGACATTATCCCATGGTAAGGCTGTATATGACAGCAGGTGGGAATCTGACCTTAAAACAGCCATACAGTTCTCGTTTCTTGAGATATCAACCTCAGTATTGGTTCAGTGTGTATCCCTGTATGTGCTCTACACAATGGTACCTCATTTGATATGGGTATCATTAAGTATGGCAAAGTTATCCCATGTACAAGAATTTTGTACATTTGTGTGGTTTAGGCAAAAAGCTGTATTGAGCTTATTTTCCCCATAACTTTTGTTCTAGTTGAGATATGGGGAAATGAATTGCACCATCAGATAGCCCTGATTGTGCCCTTTCCAAAAAGACCACACTTTAGGTATCTCAGGCTAAAACTGCAAAAGTTAGATGAGAGGTGAATGTTTTGGCACCCTTATTTGGCCTGAATTTGGCCATAACTCAAGTAATACTTGTGCTAGCTCAGTTTGGCTATACCATTGGATATCCCTGGCTTAGAGCTTTTATTTTGAATACCCATTTGATGGGATCAAGCCTCTCCTTCTGGATTTTAGATGAGAGGTGGAAATTAAGGTTTATGCTCAGAAACAACTTTGAGCAGGAATAACTTTGTTATTCTTCATCCTATGGTGATGGGACTTTTATATTCAGAAAGGGGTGAGTTTCCTCTTTTTTCTTATACCTTTTGAGCTAATTTGGCTCAGCTCCATGTTTTGGTGGTATCTTGGCTACACCATTGATTTATGGTATTTTGGCTGTAATGCTTGTGCTCTGGTTTTGAGTCACAGGCTGACATACCCTCCCTCTAAAAAAGGCTCATCATAGATGATACTGTTCAGTGCTCCTAGAGGCTCTGAATCTCCTTATATGAAGGTTCCCATCTGGTATGGTATCTTCTGCCAACCATTTGTCTTTATCAGCTGTCAAGTTCTTGAATCTGACTAAGTGTAAGGTTTGACTATGAAACAATAAGTAAAAATTACTAATATTTTACTTATTGTACTATGAATGTCCTTATAAATGAAATAAATAAGAGATATAATAATTATAATAATAAAGAATTATCATAATTATGGCGTAAAATAATTATATTATGAAATAAATGTAATAATATAATACATATCATAAAAAAATAATATATATAAAATAAATATATTAATAAAAGATAACTAATATATTGAAAAGCACTTTATTATTGTTACAAAAAAATAATAAAGGCATAAAAAATTGTTTTTTATTAATAAAAATCAATTAATAACAATAATATTACCAATATTAAAGCTATAAGCTAATATAAATACTATTTATATCAATTATAGAATTATTAAAAGTAATAATAGAGCAAAACTATCATGATAAGAGAAATAACCTACTTTTAATGCTTAATATAATAATTTTGAATACATTTGCGCCTAGAAATGTACTTACAACTTATTTAAATTGTAGTTACAATACAATTTAAGAGAAATTACAAATTTTCTTGGTTTTATGTGGAATTGAGGTTTTTAAGAGAAATTTAAACAAAACTATTAAATAATTGCAATAATCATGTCAAAGATGAAGATTATTATAAGATTATCTTTGGTGTTTAATAATATAAAAGTTTTATATATAAAGAATAAAGAAATTACCTTTTTATTTAATGATTTAATGTTTTGTAAGCATCTGAGGAGGAAATAGAGTAAAAAGAGCTCTATTTATATTAAATTCCTTCCTCCTAGAGTCCAACAGGCTTCTAGTAGACGTTCACCGATCATATCCACTGGAATTGATCAGTAGTTTAAGGTTTGGTGATGTTTACATCATGATCAAACCATCTTATCTCATTATTATGCCATTATTTAGAGCTATCACTATAACTCTAAGTTTTGATGGTGCCAAGGCTTGGAAGAACCCCAAATTCTTTGAATTTCATTAGTTTTAATCATAAACTAACATTATTCACCAATTATATCACTCATATGACTATGAAACTTAATTTAAAGTTACAGTGAGTGATCATAAATGATCAAATTAAGCTCAAGCTTTGATCCTTAATAACTTTTAAGTTTTACATGCTACAGCAATTCAGAGGGTGAATTCTAATAGCTTGGCATAATCGTATTATTCTGCCAAGAGCATTTCATTACATCATCAAAACTCTATCTTTGATGATTTTTCTTGTAACTCATCTTCTCTGTTGAAATTTAATATGTTAAACTTCAAACCATGATTTCAAGGGGTTATACCTTGAATATTCTAATACAAAATACATCATTCTTCACAAATGAGCTAGTAGAATCCAAATTTCTACTTTTTTTCAAACTTGGACCACTTGCACAACAAAGTGGTCAACAGCTCTATTGATTTTAATCAATAATCCCTTACAGATTTTAACTGTGCTTATAACTTGTGAAATAAGGTTCATTTCTGTATTCCTACAGTAATTACGTGATGAATTTATTTTTGGTTCATCACTCTATCATGCATATTTCAAAAGATATTATCTAAAATCCATGAATATATGCATTGACCAAAAAAGTGCATATATTCAGCTTAACTCCTTAATTATTGACTTTGGATATTAGGTTCTTAATTGTTTTATGTGTGGAGTTTCATGTAAAATAAAATGGTACCATTTATCTTACATGTTGATCCATTGGTATTTGAAATAATCAAGGATTTATGTTTTTTATAAGGTATTATTACTTATAACTCATTAAATATTGACTTTACAGATATGCCATAAAAATGTTATATGGGTATTTTACCATGGGGAATCCAATTGTATAATTTATTTAACATGTTTATACATTGGTTTCTAAGTTAAACCAAGTTTTATGCCAATTTATGGCATTTTTGTAGTTTTAAGGTAATTATTTTTAATGTATAATTATTTTAAATATTTGTTGTGACCTTTTTGGGTATGTGGTCATATCTCAAAGTTTCAAATTCCCTACCACCAAAAAAGATTGTACCACAATCTGATATGTTTAATGAGGGTATCATCCACTGTCCTACCTCTTCAATAGACTTTGTTAGTCTTGAAGGTCAATAATGCTTAACTTTTCTATTTTTCAGATTTTCTTTCATGTCTGAACCTTCTTAGTAGTTTATCAGCATTTGTTATATCTTTCTCAAGTAGCCATTCATCTTCTTTAGTTGAATTTCTATACCTTACAAGGTATTCTCTTTCTTTTTTGTTTCTTGTCCTTCTTTCTTCAAGGACTTTTACAATTTTCTTTTCTTCTCCTTCTTATAAGGGGGGAATTTCAAGTGGGGGTTTATTTCTCAGTGGAAATAACTCCTTCTCACTTGAACTGTAAAGCTTTATCAGACTTACAGGGAAAGCTGGGTGTTTGTTCATTAATTCACCTGTGAGTTCCAACTTCACAGCATTGGGTCCATGGAGTGCTTTTATCATAAATGGTCCTGCAAAGAAATCTTTCAATTTCTTTGGACCTGTTATGTTATTGAAATTAAGGGTTGATACTAGTACCAAGTCTCCTATTTTGAAGTCAGGTGGTTTATGACTTTTGTCCCATCTTTCTTTTGCCTATTTGAAATAATCTTGCATACATCTATTTTCATGGTGTCTTGCTTTGTCAAGCATTATCTTAAAACTGCTTGCTGTTGGATGTATATCCACTAAGTCCTTTTTGAGGGTATCATAAAGAAGTCTTGGATTCCACCCTTTTTCTAGCATTGCTGTTGTTTTGCCAGTAGAAGAATGGATTTATGTTTTATATGCCAGCTCAAGGGCTGGTATTAGTGTACACCAATCATGGGTAAAACCATCAGAATCTTCTGATCATGTCCTCCAAGGTCGGTATCATTCTTTCTGCTAAACCATCAGTTTGAGGATGGTAAACTGTTGATAATGATAATTTTGTCCCAAACAAGTTATGGAGATTTTTCCATAATGCTGAAGTGAATTTTGGATCTCTGTCACTTATAATTTTTTGGAATAAGCCTGTATGGCCCATGAATTTATTCCATATCATCATGGCTGTGTCCATAGCTGTGTCATCTTTGTGACATGGTAGGAACATGGAAGTTTTTCTATACCTGTCAACTAATACTAGGCATGCATTATAGCTTCTGTCTCCTCCTGGAGGTAATTCTGTTACCCAATCCATATGAACTATTTACCAAGGGTATTTTGGTTCTTGGATTTGGATCATCATTCCAAATTTCTTTCCTGTGGCTCTGTTGGCTTTTTGACATCTGTCACAGGTTTTGCAGTATTCTGCAACATCTTTCTGCCAATTTGGCCACCAAGAGCAGGTTTTCACCCTCTCTAGTGTTCTGTCTTCTGAAAGGTGTCCAGCTGCAACACTATCATGACACTCATGTAAAATAGTGTTTATCAGGGTTCTATCTGTCAAGGCCATAACACATGTGTGTTCTGTTCTATGGTAAAGGATTCCATCAAGGAGGTGGAATCTTCCTTCAACATATGCCTTTTTCCATGTTTCATCTAATTTTGATGAAAGTAATGGATCTTTGCAGTCTTTCATTACAAGTTGGCTTAAGATATGGCAATTCTTGTCTATCTTATAGCTTTCTTTAAATTGCTTGAAGAATTCTTTGCCAATGTCTGTAACACATATTCCTTCTATATGGTGCTCTTCCTGTGAGCCTGTGAGGTATGTATGACATACCCATAAGGCCACAAATGATTTTATAAACAGTTAATTTTGTCTTAAACAGACTTTTTAGTACAATTTAAAATAAAAAATAATAAAAAATAAGTATAACTTTTTTTTGGATAAACAAAGTTATAAATATTATGTCATTTTTGGATTCTACACCAAAAATAACCTAGGGTACACCCATAGGGTGTTATACCCAAAACCACTTATTTTTTATGTTATTGGAAGATTTAAGAATCTCCCAGTACCAATGTAACTTTTTTAACATTTTTTTAAAATTGTTAAATTTAAGCTTAATTAAGCTTAAATTTAAAGTTGCATAAGGTTTATGCAAACTTACCAAAATTTTAGTTAAAATTGAGGTGTGGTGTATATTTACTGAATTGGCTAAGGATTTTCCATACAGAATGTAAATCCTGCGTGAGCTCAATTTAAAAGGGTTTAAGGCCATAGTATGGCTTTAAATAAATAAAAGGGCAAAATCCACGCAGAAAGGTGGGACAAAGGAAAAAGACCAAATAGAGCTGGGGTACCCCACTTTTTGGATCTGCAAGGATTCAATTAAGGTTGTCCACCTGTATTGGAGGATTTTCAACCTTATTTAAGCTTTAAGATTAGACTTTGATCCAACCTTAAGGTTTAAACTGGTTTTATCCCAATTTGGACAGGAATTTCAAGCTGCCAAAGGGTAAATCCCAATATGCAGGCTTGAAATCAAGGTTTTAAGAACTGTCAGAGCTTAAGTAAGCTTTAAAACCTTAAATAAGCTTAAACATTTAAAGCTTCAAGCATTAAAACCTTATCAGAACTTAAGGTTTGGTGTGTTTTGCTATTTTACGTGGAAAAATAGCAATAACTTCAAAAATTCATTAAAAATCCAATTCTTAATGGATTTACTTGAAAATTTCACACAACTTAGAATTTAATATTATCAATATGTAAATTAAATTTTAAGTATCTTTTATAAATAAATTTCCTGGGTAATTAGCCTGGAAATTTACTCTTTTAATTAAACTCAAAGAAATTTATGATTTCTTTAAAAATTAATTAAAAATTGAGTTTAAGAGATTTCTACTTGAAACTCTATTTTTAAGTTGTTCATGTGATGAACTTTAATATAAATAAGCTTATTTATATTAAAAACTTAAAATAATTAGTTTAAATGAGGATTAAAGTTACTTGGAGTTAAGAATAACACTGGTAACTTTAAATTGGAAGTAAAAATAAGTTGCCTTAAGTTAAGAACTTTATTTTTAAGCATGGTTTTTCAGTTTTGACCTGAGCACGCCCTCTACATTCATTATGAATCATGAGAGCTGCTCTTAAGACATAAAAAGAGTCTTTTCATCACTGTTTTTGTCCATCATTCATTATCAATCCAATCATATTAGAAATTTAAACAGGTAAAGTTTTATTAAATATAAAATCTTATTATTCAAAGTAATTCTTAAGTTATTTTTATTCTTTATTTATTAAATTAAAGAATTGAAGTCATAGAATTTAGATTATTGTTGTAATCACCAATAATATATTTTATTATATAAAATTATCATTTTAAATATCTTTTAAAAATCCACAAATTCCTCTCAAAAACTCTTTAATCATAATTTATATTATAAAAAGTTGTTTTATCTTTAAATTTATTGATTTTTGACATGTTTTTTTTAACTTATAACCTTTATTTAGTATAATAACTGTTGTATTAGACTTGTTGTATTAAATAAATATTATAAGTAAGTTTTCTTTAAAGTTCTATATTTTTTTATCTAAATATTAGTTTTTTTATATAGAATTTTTATTCTAAAAGAATTATTTCTGCACAGTGTGTGTTTAATTCTTTTTATAAATAATATTTATATTATTTATAAGTGGTTAATATTCATATTTTCCATGTGTAATTGTTTCATTAAGAGCTTTACACTTCTTATTGTTATAACTGTCAGTGACTATAACAATAATAGAATAATTATAATTTATTATAATTATTATTATTATTTTATTATTATATTATTATAATAATAATTAAATTATTCTTTTTATATAATTATTTTTAATAATTATATTTAAATTTGTGGTTGTAATATTTTATTATATTATATTTTTCTACTGAGGACAGTCATAGTACTCTTGATATTGTTACTATTATCAAGAGTTTCATAGACAAACCTTACATTTGGGGGCCTGGCCGTGGGTTTAAACCAATTTTTGGGACATAAATCATATTCTAGACCTTATTTTACTATTTTTGACGTAAAATTGCCATATTTGTCTAAATATTGGCTTTTTTGGGACTTATCCCTTATAAATAATAATCTTTATAATATTAATAAAGTTATTTTTTCTTAAGAATATTGTTTGAAACAATATACTATTGAGTGACTTGGAATAAATTTTTTTTTTCTAACTAGTGGCTTTTTCACATCACAGACTTGAAATTTATTCTTTGAGTTATTCTAGTATAAAGTGAATAATAATACAATTTTGATTAATTAACTTGTTAATTGCATGAATCATTTCTTTAAAGAAAATAATAAATCAAATAAAAATCTTTACTAAAAACATTTTTTCTTTTATCTTAGACATTTTTCTTTATTTTTGACGTAATTTGCCATAAAATTACATTAAAACAACTTTATTTAATAAGTTGAGTTTATAAGTTATTTTCATTATTTGATAAAATAACTTATATTTTTAATTTTCTCTAGTGTCTTCCATCAGAGAAAATTCTTCAGACTCTGAAGCCTCAGAGTCCAGTATTGAAATTCAAACCAGTCCAGCACCAAGGGGTTTAATAACCAAAGAGCCCTTTAAAGGTCCTGCAGGTGAATTCAATTCAATTTTACTCTATTTTTTTATTAAAATTGACGTGAAATGACTCCTACTAGAAGTTGAAGTAATTACTCCATCCAATCAAATGGATCTGGACCAGGACATTCCAGCCACAAATCCAAAAGGCAAGAATGTCCTCCCAGAGGAGAGGCACAAATGGAGGATGCCAGAACTTCCACCAGTTCCCAAAGGTTAGCCAGCACCTTTGAACCTCTTATTGAGAGTCCAGAAGCTGACATAACTGCTATTTCTGTTAGACCTGAACCATTTCCAACAGGCAGCTGTGGAAATTTATCAATCCCAATGGAAAAACTGGTTCCTGGCGTCAAAACAACAAGAGTGGGAACTCCTTCCAAGTCTTTGGATAGGCACCATGAACTCTTATCTTAAAGTGAAGAAGTTCATGGGGCCAGAAAAGACAGCAGATCTTCTGCTGGGTTGGACACCAATGTCTGTCAAAGGACAAGTCCAACAGATCAAAGCTTGGTTGAAAAACCAAAGCATGTTGTCAGAGGATCAGAAGAAGAAATTGGCTCAAGGCAAGGACAACAGCCCAGTGGAAGCTCCTCAAGCATCCACCAGCAAAAATCCGCCTCAACAAGTGCCAAACAAGCCCAAGCAAGCCCCAAAGACCAATCCGAAGGGCAAGCAAAAGGAAAAGGGAAAGGCAAAGCCCAAGTGGAACAAACCTTACCCTCAGAATTACAGAATCCCAAAGAAGGAAAAGACAGCCATGGACAATGTGTTCAATATGGCAAGAACTTTGATGGAATTCAAAAACAAGGAGGAGGAAAGATTGAACCAATCCTTTCCAAAGAAGTAGACCTTGTAAAACTTGTAACTTACTTTGAATCTTGTAATAAAGAAATTATGGCAAAATTTAAAGCATTTGATCATGTCCAACAAAAGTTGGGTAATGAGATACTACAAGTAAAAGAACAACAAAGGACCATAATTGGCCTTGAAAATGTTAATAAGGCAAATATTTTGTCTCTGACGC
This sequence comes from Austropuccinia psidii, assembly GCA_023105745.1. NCBI lineage: Eukaryota > Fungi > Basidiomycota > Pucciniomycetes > Pucciniales > Sphaerophragmiaceae > Austropuccinia > Austropuccinia psidii. Next base: position 43,355,139 of record JALGQZ010000009.1, read on the forward strand.
AAATTTGTGAAAGACTTGAGTTTAAAGTTACCTTACTCAATCAACCAGATGAACATTCAATTTCTTTTATAGCTGGACAGTTAAAAGAATTGAAAATACAAGTAAAAAACTTGGAAAATTCAACTGGTCACAATGCATCTCTTTTTCAAGAACAATTGGAAAAAAGTGATAAAGCAAGACTTGAATTGAAAGAAGAAATTCAGTCAAGTATTAATAATATATCACTAAAAAATGAATTGCCAAGGCAATCCACACCAATTCTTGACAGAAATGTCCTTAACTTGAATAATGATTTACATCATACAATTTCAATTCATGATTTGGAAACTGCTTGCAATTATAAGGACATTCCAAGATTATAGGAATGGCCAACCTTCAGTGGTGAAGGAGAATATAATCATATGGAATTTATGAAAACAATTGATATGTTTAAAGATGACTTTAACATACCAGATGAATACATAAGTTCCAGATTACACTCATTATTTACCAAATCAGCAAAGAAATGGTATTATAAAATGAGACAAGACCATGGTAAACATTCTTGGCCTTGGTGGAAAGAACAAGTTATTTCCAAATGGGCAAATGATCCCTGGAGATTTAGAATGAAAAATTCTTTTGAAGAAGCCATTTTTAACATTGAGAGGGACAGGCCCATGACTTGGTTTCTTAAACAGAAGGACAGATTAACTGCCCTTCATCCTGATATGTCTGAACCAATAGTACATAAAAGGATATTAAGAAAGTGTGGTGGTGACCTTGAGCATGCTATAAGAAGCAGATGTATTGAGCCTTGCTCTACAGAAGATTATATCAATGCTATGGAGGATATCACTACTAGAACAAAAATTGGAAGAAATTGGTATAAACCCCCAATAGACAACAAGACTAGTGGAAAACCAATTTTCAAACCAAATAAACCACATGACAGACCTCCTTTGAAATGTCATAAATGTGGAAGTACATCTCATTTAGCAAACACTTGTCCAAAAAAGACAAGAGTTAATGAGATAAATGTTGAAAAAGTGGAAGAAACAAAAGAAACTGATGTATCTTTACATGAAAGTGATTCTGAGCCTTCAGAAGAAGAAGAAGCATCAGAACAACTTGGTATAGAAAATATTAATGTTTCTTTTGAGGTCACTGAGGTACATACTCACTTACCACAGTACAGTGATAAATGTATGGATCTCATACATGTGCAAGATGCCAAAATGCAAAAATCCAAACCTGCTAGAGGTAAAGGTTATACAGCTGGGTCATCTTGTATCACTAATATTGTGATAAATAACACAGAAGCCAAGATACATCTTGACTCAGGTGCTTTTTGCACTTGTGTTGGAAAAGATTATCTTGACAAAATTTATACCAATTGGCAAGACAAGTTGATGCCAATTGAAGGTGTAAAATTCAGCAGTGCTAGCCAGAACATGCACCCTTTGGGTATATTTGAAGCAGCAATAATATTTCCTCATCCAGCAGGGAGTATAAGATTGAAAGCTGAATTTGTTGTTATGAACAATTGTACTTCACAAAACTTTATACTTGGAAATGATTATCTCAATATCTATGGTATTGATATTAACAATCATAAGGACAGGTATTTCACTATAGGGGAAAATAAAAGGCAAAAATTTGCTTTTTTCTCTAGAAAGAAAAGAAATTACTGTCATTCAACAAGTAAAGAATGTTAAAAAAGAAAAATTTGTGTCAGATCAGCTAAGTGAAGCACAAATTAGTCCTGAATTAACACCAGAAATGAAGGAAGAACTTATTGAAGTTTTATTTCAATATAGAGAAGCCTTTGCTTCTGATAATGAACCACTTGGGGCTATAAAAGGCCATGAGGTGGACATTATGCTTAATGTGGAAAGGCCTTATCCGCCACTATTAAGGAGACCAGCTTACCCAGCTAGCCCTAGGGCTAGAGAAGCATTAGAAAATCATATTAATGAACTAATGAAACTGGGAGTTCTTAGAAAAGCTGGGCACAATGAGGAAGTTGAAGTCACAACTCCAGTAATCATTACTTGGCATAATGATAAGTCAAGGATGGTTGGTGATTTTAGAGCACTGAATACTTATACTATTCCATACAGGTATCCAATCCCTAGAATTCATGAGACTTTGACTCAATTATCCAAAGCAAGATTCATCACTTCTATGGATGCTCTAAAAGGCTTTCACCAGAATGTTTTGACACCTCATGCTAGGAAATTATTGAGAATAATTGCTCATTGTGGTATTTATGAATATTTGAGGATGCCTTTTGGCATTAAAAATTCACCCTCTCATTACCAAAGAATGATGAATACTATCTTCCCACATGAATTATCAGAAGGATGGTTAATCATTTATATTGATGACATTATCATTTGTTCAGAAACCTGGCAATTACATTTAGAGAGACTTTCATTAGTACTTAAGAAAATTCTACAAGTGAACATGAAAATTTCTCTTAAAAAATGTAATTTTGGGTTTCATGAGTTAAAAGCTCTAGGACATGTAGTCTCAGGACTAAGCCTTGGTGTTGATAAAAACAAATTGGCTGCAGTTTTACTGAAACAAATGCCCCAGAACAAAAAAGAAATGATGTCTTTCTTAGGGTTTGCCAGTTATTACAGACAACACCTTAAAGATTTTGCAATCCATGCCAGATCATTATACAGAATTTGTGATCAACAAACTGTTTTTGAAATGACACAGGAGAGAATTCAAGCATATGATAAAATCAAGTATGCCTTGACCAATGCACCATTATTATTGATGCCAGATTGGAAACTTCCTTTCAAGCTGTATATTGATGCATGTGGTGATGGTTTAGGAGCTGCTCTTCATCAAGTTCAAATTGTCAATGACAAGCCTTATGAAGGTCCAATTTGTTTCATTTAAAGACAAATTAAACCTACTGAGGCCAGATATGGAGCTAGCCAAATGGAGTGCCTTTGCCTTGTTTGGGCTCTGGAAAAACTTCATTACTATCTTGATGGTAGTGTGTTTGAAGTAATTACTGATTGTAATGCAGTTAAATCACTTCTTAACATGAGAACTCCAAACAGACACATGTTAAGATGGCAGATTGCTATACAGGAGTATAGAGGCAATATGACCATAGTACATAAAGCCGGAAATATTCATAAGAATGCTGATGGCTTGAGTAGATGGGCATTACCAAATACACCTGAAAATCCTGCCTATGTTCCTACAAGTGCAGAACCTCAAATTCCAATTGAAGGAATTAATATCACAGATGTTGGAACAGAATTCTTTGAAGAAGTTAGGGAAAGCTACAAGCAAGATAAGAATTGACATATTCTTACTGCTCTACTTGACAAAGATTGTAAAGATGCAGCATTGGCTAATTCTCTGGATGATATTTGGAAAACATCTTATGATAATGGAAGATTCCATTTGTTTGATGGTATACTATATCATAGATCTAAACACACATGTGTCATGGTCCTATGTAGTAGAGTGTTGATTAACACAATACTACTAGAATGCCATGATAATATTTATTCTGGACATCTGTCTGAAGACAGAACAATGGAAAGAATTAAGACATGTGCCTGGTGGTCATCTTGGAGAAAAGATGTCATTGAGTACTGTCATAGTTGTGATAGATGCCAGAAAGCCAATAAAGCTACTGGTAAAATATTTGGTCTGATGATCCATATCCAAGAACCAAGTACCCCATGGGAAGTGGTTTACATGGATTGGGTAACTGCATTACCACCTGGAGGTGATAAAAGTTACAATGCATGTCTTGTTATTCCAGACAGATATAGCAAAACACCAATCTTTTTACCATGTCACAAAGATGACACAGCTATGGATACAGCTCTTTTAATCTGGAATAGAGTAATATCCCATACTGGTCTCTTTAAAAACATCATTAGTGACAGAGACCCAAAATTTACATCAGCCTTATGGACTAATTTACATAAGCTTTTGGGTACAAAATTATCATTCTCAACAGCATACCATCCACAAAAAGATGGCTTAGCAGAAAGAATGATTCAAACCCTTGAGGACATGATCAGAAGATTTTGTGCTTATGGCCTGGAGCTTAAAGATTCTGACGGCTTTACCCATGATTGGTGTACTGCTATACCAGCATTGGAATTAGCCTACAAGACCTCCATCCATGCTTCAACAGGCAAGACCCCTGCAATGTTAGAAAAAGGATGGAACCCCAAACTTCCAGTTGATACTTTGAAGAAAGAACTAGTTGATATTCATCAAACTTCTTCAAGCTTTAAATTGTTTCTTGATAAAGTAAGGCACCATGCAAATCAAAGCATGAATGATGCGTTTGAATATGCTAAGCAGAAATGGGATAAAAGTCATAAAACCCCAGATTTCAAAGTAGGGGACTTAATACTAGTTTCAAACTTGAACTTTAATAATATCAAAGGTCCAAAGAAATTGAAAGATTCCTTTGCAGGACCATTTATTATTAAAGCCCTTCATGGGACAAATGCAGTGCAAGTAGAACTGTCAGGAGAACTGCAAAATAAACATCCAACATTCCCTGTCAGTCTAGTAAAGCATTACACTTCAAATGACAAGGAATCATTTCCTTTAAGAAATGAAACACCCTTAGAAGTACCCCCACTGGACCTAAGTGAGGAGAAAAAGGTACTGAAAGTCTTGAAAGAAAGAAGACTTAGGGGAAAAAATGAAAGAGAATACTTGGTCAGGTATAAAAATCCACAACATGAAGATGAGTGGATTGTAGAAAACCAAATACCTGATTCCCAAAAGTTTCTCAGAAGATTCAGACATGAGAGAAGACCAATTGCTCAATAAAAAGTTTGAATTGTGTGCTTTACATACTTGAAAGTATAGGTAGAGAGGTTGGAAAGTGGATTATACCCCCCCCAAATAACTTGGGGGTACACTACAAAAGAAAAATTGTGGTACATTTTTTTTTGGTGGTAGGGAATGTGAGCCTGTGAGGTATGTATGACATACCCATAAGGCCACAAATGATTTTATAAACAGTTAATTTTGTCTTAAACAGACTTTTTAGTTGAATTTAAAATAAAAAATAATAAAAAATAAGTATAACTTTTTTTTGGATAAACAAAGTTATAAATATTATGTCATTTTTGGATTCTACACCAAAAATAACCTAGGGTACACCCATAGGGTGTTATACCCAAAACCACTTATTTTTTATGTTATTGGAAGATTTAAGAATCTCACAGTACCAATGTAACTTTTTTAACATTTTTTTAAAATTGTTAAATTTAAGCTTAATTAAGCTTAAATTTAAAGTTGCATAAGGTTTATGCAAACTTACCAAAATCTTAGTTAAAATTGAGGTGTGGTGTATATTTACTGAATTGGCTAAGGATTTTCCATACAGAATGTAAATCCTGCGTGAGCTCAATTTAAAAGGGTTTAAGGCCATAGTATGGCTTTAAATAAATAAAAGGGCAAAATCCACGCAGAAAGGTGGGACAAAGGAAAAAGACCAAATAGAGCTGGGGTACCCAACTTTTTGGATCTGCAAGGATTCAATTAAGGTTGTCCACCTGTATTGGAAGATTTTCAACCTTATTTAAACTTTAAGATTAGACTTTGATCCAACCTTAAGGTTTAAACTGGTTTTATCCCAATTTGGACAGGAATTTCAAGCTGCCAAAGGGTAAATCCCAATATGCAGGCTTGAAATCAAGGTTTTAAGAACTGTCAGAGCTTAAGTAAGCTTAAAAACCTTAAATAAGCTTAAAACTTCAAAGTTTCAAGCATTAAAACCTTATCAGAACTTAAGGTTTGGTGTGTTTTGCTATTTTACGTGGAAAAATAGCAATAACTTCAAAAATTCATTAAAAATCCAATTCTTAATGGATTTGCTTGAAACTTTCACACAACTTAGAATTTAATATTATAAATATATAAATCAAATTTGAAGTATCTTTTATAAATAAATTTCCTGGGTAATTAGCCTGGAAATTTACTCTTTTAATTAAACTCAAAGAAATTTATGATTTCTTTAAAAATTAATTAAAAATTGAGTTTAAGAGATTTCTACTTGAAACTCTATTTTTAAGTTGTTCATGTGATGAACTTTAATATAAATAAGTTTATTCATATTAAAAACTTAAAATAATTAGTTTAAATGAGGATTAAAGCTACTTGGAGTTAAGAATAACACTGGTAACTTTAAATTGGAAGTAAAAATAAGTTGCCTTAAGTTAAGAACTTTATTTTTAAGCATGGTTTTTCAGTTTTGACCTGAGCACGCCCTCTACATTCATTATGAATCATGAGAGCTGCTCTTAAGACATAAAAAGAGTCTTTTCATCACTGTTTTTGTCCATCATTCATTGTCAATCCAATCATATTAGAAATTTAAACAGGTAAAGTTTTATTAAATATAAAATCTTATTATTAAAAGTAATTCTTAAGTTATTTTTATTCTTTATTTATTAAATTAAAGAATTGAAGTCATAGAATTTAGATTATTGTTGTAATCACCAATAATATATTTTATTATATAAAATTATCATTTTAAATATCTTTTGAAAATCCACAAATTCCTCTCAAAAACTCTTTAATCATAATTTATATTATAAAAATTTGTTTTATCTTTAAATTTATTGATTTTTGACGTGTTTTTTTTAACTTATAACCTTTATTTAGTATAATAACTGCTGTATTAGACTTTTTGTATTAAATAAATATTATAAGTAAGTTTTCTTTAAAGTTCTATATTTTTTTATCTAAATATTAGTTTTTTTATATAGAATTTTTATTCTAAAAGAATTATTTCTGCACAGTGTGTGTTTAATTCTTTTTATAAATAATATTTATATTATTTATAAGTGGTTCATATTCAGATTTTCCATGTGTAATTGTCTCATTAAGAGCTTTACACTTCTTATTGTTATAACTGTCAGTGACTATAACAATAATAGAATAATTATAATTTATTATAATTATTATTATTATTATTTTATTATTATATTATTATAATAATAATTAAATTATTTTTTTTATATAATTATTTTTAATAATTATATTTAAATTTTTGGTTGTAATATTTTATTATATTATATTTTTCTACTGAGGACAGTCATAGTACTCTTGATATTGTTACTATTATCAAGAGTTTCATAGACAAACCTTACACTTCCTGTGGTACCCATGCTGGATTTTCAGGGGTATTTGCTAGAGCCCATCTGCTAAGACCATCTGCATTTCTATTAATATTGCCAGATTTATGAACAATAGTCATATTTCCTCTGTATTCTTGGATAGCAATTTTCCATCTCAGCATATGTCTATTTGGAGTTTTCATATTTAATAGAGATTTTACAGCATTACAGTCTGTAATCATATCAAATACTGTTCCATCCAAGTAATGATGCAATTTTTCTAAAGCCCACACTAATCAGAGGCATTCCATTTGGCTTGCTCCATATCTTGCTTCTGTTGGCTTTATTTGTCTTGAAATAAAACAAATTGGTCCTCCCACTGGTTTATCATTGATAATTTGTGTCTGGTGTAGTGCAGCACCTAGTCCTTCTCCACAAGCATCAATTTAAAGTTTGAAGGGTAGTTTCCAATCTGGCATTAGAAGAAATGGGGCATTTGTTAAGGAATCTTTCAAACCTTCATATGCCTTGAATCTTTCTTCTGTCATTTCATAGACTGTTTGTTGGTCACATAGCTTATACAAGGATTTAGCAATTTTTGCAAAGTCCTTTATATGCTGTCTATATTAACCAGCAAACCCTAGAAATTATTGCATTTCTTTTTTGGTTTGAGGCATTGCCTCAAGTAGTACTGCTGCTACTTTATTCTTGTCTATGCCTAGACTAAGTCCAGATACAACATGTCCTAGTGCTTTTAGTTCATTATATGCAGAGTGACACTTTTTCAAGGAAATTTTCATATTTACTTGCACTATTTTTTGTAGTACCCTTTCTAGTCTTGTAAGGTGATTTTCCCAAGCTTCTGAGCAAACTATGATATCATCAATATAGAAAATTAACCATCCTTCTGATAATTCTTCAGGAAATATGGTATTCATCATCCTTTGATAATGGGAAGGTGCATTTTTTATGCCAAATGGCATTCTTAAGTATTCAAAAATTCCACAGTGGACTATTATTCTCAGTAGTTTCTTGGCATTGTCTTTTAAGAAATTTTGATGAAAACCCTTTAAGGCATCCATGGCTGTAATGAACTTACCTTGTGACAATTGTGTCAATGTCTCATGGATTCTGGGTATTGGATATCTGTCTGGAATGGTATAGGTGTTCAGGGCTCTGAAGTCTCCTACCATCCTTGTTTTCCATTATGCCAAGGTATAATGACAGGTGTAGTGACCTCTACCTGTTCATTATGTCCTAGCTTTCTGAATACTCCAAGGTCCATTAATTCTTTAATGTGTACCTCCAAGGCTTCTCTAGCCCTTGTACTAGCTGGGTAAGCAGGTCTCCTTAGTAAAGGTGGGTAAGGCTTTTCCACATTAAGAATTATATCCACCTCATGCCCAATTATGGCACCTTGTGGCTCCTTGTCAGTTGCAAAGGCATTTTTGTACTTAAATAGAAGGTCAATCAATTTTTCTTTCATTTTTTCTGTTAATTCTTGATTGAATTCTGCATCTTTGAGTTGTTCAGATATAAAAAGTTCCTTTTCTGGACTTTTCTCTTCATTCTTAATAACTGTAATTTGTTTTTTTGTTATTTAAGAAGCCAAATGTTTGTCTTTTGTTGTCTCCTATGGTAAAATATCTATCTTTTTGGTTAGAGATATCTATGCCATAAATTGATAAGTAGTCATTTCCAAGTATGAACTGATTACTAGTACAGTTGTTCATTACTACAAACTCTACTTTAATTCTGACACATTGTGAGGGGTGAGGAAAAATTAGTGTTAAATCAATTATTCCAAGGGGCTTCATGCTCTCACTTGCACTACTAAATTTGACACTCTGTATTTGCATAAGTTTTTCTTGCCAGTCTGGGACAATGGTTTTTAAATAGCTTTTACCAACACAGGTGCAATATGCTCCTGTATCCAAGTTCACTTTTCCTTCTTGGTTATCAACCATGACAATACTTATACTTGATTTTCCAGCTATATATCCCATTCCTCTTGCAGGTTTGGTTCTATACATTTTGGCATATTGTATATTTGTCAGGTTTGTGTCAGATATTCCCACTTGTGGTAAGTTTGAGTTAACATCTAGTACTTCATAAATTATATCAATATTATTAATTCGTGCATTAATTATATTAATTTCATCACTTTCAGAACTTTCTGACTCATCTGTTTCTTTTTCAGAGTCCGATTCCTCCTTTTTGTCATTGTGGTTTTCTGTTCCCACAATTTCATTAATCTTTGCCTTTTTGAGGCAATTATTGGCTAATTGTCCAATACCTCCACATTTATGGCATTTTCTTTTCTCATTATTGTTGGATGTATTGGGCTTGAAAGCTTCTTTTGATTTCTCTTTTTTGATAAATGGCTTATTTGGACTTTTAATGTCCAATTTCTTCCAAGTTCTGCCAATTTTCATTCTTGTCACTATGTCTTATAGTGCATTTATATACTCTTCTGTGAAGCATGGTTCTATACACCTGCTTCTTAGGGCATGTTCTAGTTCTCCTCCACATTTCTTAAGTATTTTCATGTGCACCATTTTTTGTGACATTTCTGGGTACAATGCATTAAGTCTTTCAACTTGTTTTAAGAACCAAGTTAAAGGTTTGTCTTTGTCTGGGTCAAAGAGAGAATTTTCAAATGCATTTTCTATCTTGTACCTCCAGGCATCATTAGCCAATTTGGTGATTATTTCTTGTTTCCACCAAGACCAGGTATTTTTGCCATTTGTTTGTCTTATGCCATAATACCATCTTTTTGCAGATTTTTCAAATAATGAGTGTAATCTTGCAGTGATTAATTCATCTGGTATGGCATAATCTTCTTGTAGCATGTCAATTGTTTTGATAAATGACATGCGGTCATATTCACCTTCTCCTGCGAATGTTGGCCATTCTTTTAATTGAGGTGCTTCCTTCATTAAGACTTGGTTATTGTCTTGGTGACTCAAGTCTGTTATGAATGGATTTGTTAATTCCTCTTTTGGTTTAACAGGCCTTCTTATGTGAGAAAATGGTGTTGATAACTTTGGCATATTTGAGTTAGCCTCATTAATTTTATCCATTTTTGCAGTAATAAGCCTTATTTCATTTTGAATGTCATCTTTCAGATGCATTCTTGCTTCATCACTCTTTTCCACATGGTCCAATAGTAATTTTTGGTGTGATGAAGTCTCTTCTTCAAATGTTTCTACAGAAATGCTTAATTTGTTTAATTTTTCTGTAAGATTATCAATACTCACGTCATAATTGATTGTCAAAACCTTTTTTTTTATATCACTTATGTATTTGTACAACTCTTGTTGTCCTTGTATTTATTTCTGAGTATTATCAATTATTACTTTTGGTTTATTATTTTCAATCATAAATTTTATGTTATCAACTTATTTTTTGTTTTGTACGACAAGTTTTGTTAAAGATGATGAGCTATTATTTATTTCTTGGAAAGATAATAAACTATTTTTAATGTCTTTAAGAGGTAAAATACTATTTTTAAGCTCTGTTAAAGTATTTACAACATCAGAAGAAAAGGTCATTTCTTTGGGAAATGGGGTTGTCACATTCTTTGCTCCTCTTTGTCTTTGAATTCCATAAAGGTTCTGGCCATGTTGAATACATTGTCCATGGCATCCTTTTGGATTTTTGGAATCCTGTAGCTTGGGGAATATGGTTTTCTCCAATTCTTTTTCTTGTTCTTCTTCCCTTCTTGGGGAAGTGGGTTGGCTTGGGGCTTGCTGGTAGAAGCTACTGGGGCTTCTTCCTTGGTTGCCTCCTTCTTTTTGGCATGATACTCCTTGATCTTTTTGATTTGAGGTTTGGATGATAGTGGATTCCATCCATTGGAGTATCTCACTATTTCCTCCTCTTTGAGGAGCTTTTTCAGGATGTGCCAGGATTTCATCACTCCTTGGTGTATTTGGGGCAACATTTCCCAATCCTTGTCTTTGTAAACTGTGTAGTACTGTATGTACTGGCTCATGTAAATGTCTATTTGAGCCCTCTGAATGTTATGTGTACCTTTTTGAGTAACTCATACTTAGTTCCAATTCTGGTTCAGATATCATGGGCATGTCTGGGACTTGCCTTTGGGATAAGGTACTTCCTTGTGTGGATTCTGTTCCACTGGGGATATTGCCCTTCCTTTTCCCTTTTGAGGAATCAATTCTACCTCTGAGTCCAGCTCCATCTGATTGGATGGAGTATTGGGAGCCTCTTCTGGTAGTCATATTTTAAGAAAAATAAGAAATAAGAGGATTTCAGAACAGGAATTCTTCTTATGGCAATTTATAAATGAGGTACTCACCTTCAGAGTCCTGAATAGTGTGTCCTGGAAAGTTCAATTTCTTGGCTTTCTTTTTCTTAGTTATTATTGCTGTTGGAAAACTTTAACAAGTTTTTTCCACCAATCTTTCAACAGTGGTTTGGTTGTCCTCTGTTGGATTGTCTTCAAACACTAAAAAAGACAAATAAATATAAGTCTTTTATATAAGAGGTGTTCTTTTTGGTAATATATGGCAATTTTCCACGTGAAAATTGCCTTTATATCTTTAAAAAGTGAAAATAATTAAAGAAATGAAATTAAAATGAATAAAATAACTTTCTTATTGATTTTTATTATTTTTTATGTTTTTATTTTTAAAGAATAAAATAAAAATGAATATGATTCTTTTATAAAATTAATTTATAATATAAAATTATTTTTAATTTGGAAAATATCTTTTTAATTACTAGAGTCACTCAAAGAAAGTTCTTGCAAGTCTAAGGATGTGAAAAACCACATGTAAGACACTACAATTGCTTTCCAAATGCCTCAATAGTATTTGAAATCAATAAATATAAAATTATTATATAATTTACTTTTGGGTAAACCCAATTAGAATCTTTTTAAAGGTCTTCTAGAGTAAATATCACGGCCAGGCCCCCAAATGTAAGGTTTGACTATGAATCAATAGGTAAAAATTACTAATATTTTACTTATTGTACTATGAATGTCCTTATAAATTAAAGAAATAAGATAAAATAATTATTATAATTATGGCGTAAAATAATTATATTATTAAATAAATATAATAATATAATTTATATTACAAAAAAATAATATATATAAAATAAATATATTAATATAAGGTAATCAATACATTTAAAAGCACTTTATTATTGTTACAAACAAATAATAAAGGCATAAGAAAATTGTTTTTTATTAATAAAAAACAATTAATAACAATAATATTACCAATATTAAAGTTATGAATTAATATAAATACTATTTATATCAATTATAGAATTATTAAAAGTAATAATAGAGAAAATTTATTATAATAAGAGAAGTAACCTACTTTTAATGCTTAATATATTAATTTTGAATAACTTTATGCCTAGAAATGTAATTACAACTTATTTAAATTGTAGTTACAAGAAAATTAAAGAGAAATTCCAAATTTTCTTGGTTTTACGTGGAATTGAGGTTTTTAAGAGAAATTTAAACAAAACAATTAAATAATTGCAATAATCACATCAAAGATAAAGATTATTATAAGATTATTTTTGGTCTTTAATAATATAAAATTTTTATATATAAAGAATAAATAAATTACCTTTTTATTTAATGATTTAATGTTTTGTAAGCGTCTAAGGAGGAAATAGAGTAAAAAGAGCTCTATTTATATTAAATTCCTTCCCACTAGAGTCCAACAGGCTTCTAGTAGACGTGCACATATCATATCCACTGGAATTGATCAATATTTTGAGGTTTGGTGATGATTACATCATGATCAAACCATCTTATCTCATCATTATGCCATTATTTAGAGTTATCACTATAACTCTAAGTCTTGATGATATCAAGGCTTGGCAGAACCCAAATTTCGTGGATTTTATTAGTTTGAATCATAAAATAACAGTATTCACCAATTTTATCACTCATATGACTGTTAAACTTAATTTAAAGTTACAGTGAGTGATCATAAATGATCAAATTAAGCTCAAACTTTGATCCTTAATAACGTGTAAGCTTTACACGCTACAGCAATTCAGAGGGTGAATTCTAATAGCTTGGCATAAAATTATTATGCTGCCAAGAGCATTTCATTACATCATCAAAACTCTATTTTTGATGATTTTTCTTGTAACTCATCTTTTCTGTTGAAATTTAATATTTTAAACTTCAAACCATGATTTCAAGGGGTTATACCTTGAATACTATAATACAAAATACATTATTCTTCACAAATGAACTAGTAGAATCCAAATTTCTACTTTTTTTAAGTTTGGACCACTTTCACAACAAAGTGGTCAACAGCTCTATTGATTTTAATCAATAATCCCTTACAGGTTTTAACCTTGTTTATAACTTGTGAAATAATGTTCATTTCCCTATTTCTACAGTAATTACGTGATGACTTTATTTTTGTTTCATCACTCTATCATTCATATTTCAAAAGATATTAGCTAAAATCCTTGAATATATGCATTGACCAAAAAAGTGCATATATTCAGCTTAACTCCTTAAGTATTGACTTTGGAGATTAGCTTCTTAATTGTTTTATGTGAGGATCTTCATTGAGTATCCAATGGTACCATTTATTTTAAATTTTGTTTCATTGATATTTGAAATAATTAAGTATTTATGTTTTTTATAAGGTATTATTACTTATAACTCATTGAATATTGACTTTACAGATATGTCATAAAAATGGTATATGTGGATTTTACCATGGCAAATCCAATGGTATAATCTATTTCACATGTTTATTCATTGTTTTTTAAGTTAAACCAAGTTTTATGCCAATTTATGGCATTTTTGTAGCTTTAAGGTAATTATTTTTAATGTATAATTATTTTAAATATTTCTTGTCAACTTTTTGGGTATGTGGTCATATCTCAAAGGTTCACACTAAGTATTGTCTTTGATCCTTCCCATTAAGTGTGATCTTCCTCGCCTTGATGATTTTACTCACAGGTCCAGGAGAGTCCTCCACTTCCACTATATCAGGTGGTTTGGGGTTCTTTCTCCTGGAGGGGAATTTATCCACCTCTGTCTGGAAGTATGGTTTGACCAAACTCACTGGAAAGACTGGATGTTTCCTTGAAAACTCCTCAGTGAGTTTGACTTCCACTGCATTTTTCCCTATCAATTTAATGATAGTGAAGGGCCCTACAAATGAGTCTCTCATTTTATTAGGTCCTTTAGGGTTATTGAAGTTCAGTGTGGACACTAGCACCTGGTCCCCTTCCTTAAAGTCAGGTTCCATGTGTGTCTTGTCCCACCTCTGCTTATTATATTCCTTTTCCTCAGCTATTCACTTTGCACCTGTGTCACAAGCCCACTTTGACATATCATGGAGTTCTTTGGCTGTGGGATGGATGGTCAGAAGATTCTTCTTCAAGTGATCCACAGGCAGCAGGGGATTCCACCCTTTCTCTACCACTGCAGGTGTTTTTCCTGTGGTAGAGTTCTGACTTGTATTATAAGCCAGTTGGACAGCTGGTAGAAGGGTAACCTAGTCATGGGTGTATCCCTCATGGTCCTTGTATTCCATGCCATAGGCCCAGAACCTTCTAAGGATATCCTCCATTGTCTGGATCATCCTTTCAGCTAGGCCATCTGTTTGTGGATGGTAAGCTGTGGAAAATGCAAGCTTGGTGCCAAGAATGTCATACAAGTTGGTCCAAAACTCAGACGTGAATTTTGGATCCCTATCACTGATGATGATTTTAGGGACTCCACAGGTAAATATGATGTTATTCCAAAATAGCAGAGCAGTATCAATGGCTGTCTCCTCTTTATGGCATGGTAGACCCCTCATGCTCTTGCTGAACCTATCAACTATGATCAAGCAGTAATTGTAGTTTTCTTTTCCCCCTGGGACAAGTCCTGTAACCCAGTCCATATTGATTGTTTCCCATGGGTGTTTGGGTTCCTCTATGTGTTGAAGTAACCCATACTTCTTCCCATGTTTCCTGTTTGCCTTTTGGTATCTTTCACAAGTTTTGATGTATTGACTCAACTCTTTTTCACACTTGGGCCACCAAGCGGTGCTTGCTACCCTCTCTTTGGTTCTGTCTTCACTCATGTGTCCCATATAGGGGCAGTCATGGCATTCCTGCAGGATCGGAGAGAGATGGTCTCTGTCTACCACTGTTAGCTCACTTGTGTGTTTTTCTCTGTGGTAGAGCAGGACATTTATAAGGAAGAACTTGTTATCCTTATAGGCCCTCAACCAGGGTTCTTCCAGCTGGGATTCTAGTTCTGGACCCCTGTACCTTTGTTGAAGGAGTTTTAGTAATATTCCACACTGTTTGTTTTTGGCATAAGACTTCAGTACTGCACTAAAAAATTCATTTTGCAGTTCTGAGGAACTTATTCCCAATATGGGAGTTTCTGTTCCCTCTGAATCAGTGTTTCCACTGTCAAGGGTACCACTTTCTGGTGCCCATTCAGAAAATCTGAAGTTCTTCCTCCTATCTATTTCCATGAAATGGATAGGGATCTTGGCTGCAACTTCAGGGTCATAAGCTGGATTGCTCTTGACATTATCCAGTGGCCATTGGCTAAGGCCATCTGCATTGGTATGACTTTTACCTTCTTTGTATATGATGGTCATGTTCCCTCTATACTCCTGGATGCCTATTTGCCATCTCAGAATGTGTCTATTTGTAGTCTTCATGTTCAGTAAAGACTTCAAGGCTGTGCAGTCTGTGTAGAATACAAAGACTGCACCCTCCAGATAATAATGGAGTTTTTCTAGAGCCCAGACTAGACATAGAAATTCAGTCTGGTTGGCCCCATACCTGGCTTCTGAATCTTTCAGTTTCCTAGAGATGTAACATATTACTCCCTCTCTTGGTTCACCATTTACTATTTGTCCTTGGTGAAGGGCTGCTCCCAAGCCTTGGCTACATGCTGCATCTATGTATAGCTTGAATGGTAGTTCAAAGTCAGGAAACATTAGCACAGGGGCCTTTTTTAGTTCATGTTTGATCCTCTCATATGCATCACTTCTTTCCTTGGTGATTTCAAAACCTACATCTTTTGAGCATAACTTGTATAAACTACTAGTTATGTGGGCAAAGTTTTTGATGTGGTTTCTATAGTAGCTAGCAAACCCAAGGAAAGATTGCATCTCTTTGATGTTCTTTGGTACTGGCTTTTGCAGTACTGCTGCTACTTTGTTCTGGTCAATTTCCAGCCTAAGACCTGAGACTTTATGTCCTAGAGCTAGTAGCTCTTGTTGGCCAAAATTACACTTTTTCAGTGAAATTTTCATATTGATGGGTTTACATTTACTTAGTACTGTGTCTATGTATTGTACATGGTCTTCCCATGTCTCTGAGTATATAATGATATCATCAATATATACCACCATCCAGCCTTCCAATATTTCTTCTTGGAATATTGTGTCCATAATCCTTTGGAAGTGGGCTGGTGCATTTTTGATGCCAAATGACATCCTGGTGTACTTATATATGCCCATATGGCATATTATTCTGAGTAGCTTGATGGAGTTTGGCTTAACTCCATTCTGGTGGAAGCCTTTCATACAATCAATCGTGGTTATGTATTTGGCTTTTTCCAGTTTATCCAAAGCATGGGGTATCCTGGGTATAGGGTACCTGTCTGCTTTTGTGTAGTTGCTCAGAGCTCTGAAGTCTCCACACAGTCTAGATTTTCTATCATGCCAGGTGTTCAGGACAGGAGTTGTTATTTCCACTATTTCATTATGTCCAATCTTCCTGATGACATCCATGTCCAGAGGTTTATTGATGTGTTTTTCAATTTCCTTCCTTGTTTCCAGACTTGCTGGGTAAGGAGGTCTCCTGAGAATGGGTGGATAAGGTGTTTCCACATCCAGATATTGCTCTATATCATGGCCCTTGATCTTCCCTAGTGGTTCTTCACCAATGGCAAATGCTGGTCTGGCTTCCTCAGCATCTTCAGTAAACTTAGTTTTTGTTTACTGGTGAGGGTAGTGCTAAACTGGCCCTCCCTGAATTCATTCAGTAGTTCCTCCAGTGGGTCATGGGTAGAGATTTGGTATATATCAAGTGAAAATTTCTTTTCCTTGCTGTTACCAATGGTAATATGCCTGTTTTTACTATTGTACATTTCTATGCCGTACATCCTCTGGTAGTCTGTTCCCAGTAAGAACCCTTGGAGGTGGGCATCATCAAGCACTACAAACTCTGGGTTGAGTCTGATATTACCCTTCCTGTGGGGTATAATTATCTCTTTGATAATTGTACAAATGAAGGTTATCTTCCCTGAGGCACTTTTAAAGTTCTTTGCCTTGGTGGGCAAGAGCTGTTTTTCCCAATTTGGGAAGTGGTTATCCAGATAATTTCTGGCCACTATGGAGCAGTGTGCCCCACTATCAATGATCAATGGGTGTTGAGCATTGTCAATACAGACAGTTATTTCAGTGGCTGTTTCATGTATATATGCCATTCATTTGGTTGGTGTAACCAGGAATGTTTGTGCATCTTGTGTGTGTTTGCACAAGTTTTTATTGGCAGTATCCTGTGGCATGCCTGCTTCCAACTGTATGTCCTGAATTTCTAGTGGGTTTTCCTCTTGGTATTTTACTAGAAATTCCTCTTTTGGGTCTTGGTAATCATCATATGGTTTTCTGATGGCATCACCCATGGAGTCTGATTCAGAATCCTCTGTTGGGGATTCCTCCTCTGGGACTTTCTCAATCCCATAGACTTTGTTTTTGCCTTTGGACAGTTGTTGGCATAGTGGTCTGTTGAACCACCATTGTGACAAGAATTCTTCTTCTTTGTCACTTCTGCCATTCTTTCTTTGGGTTTGTCTTTCAACTCCACCCTGAAAGGTTGTTTCTCTTTGAAACCACTGCTCTTATATGGGGTGAATTTCCCTATATTAGTTCTTTTCCTTATGTCTTGTAAGGCATTAGCAATGTCATCTAGAGTGAAATTTTGGTTGCATCTGCATTTTACTGCATGCTCTAGTTCTCCTGGCAGTTGTGTCAGAAGTTTGTGATTCCTCATTTGGATGTTCATCTGAGGATCAATGGCTTTAAGTCTTTTAGACTTTCTAAGACACCACTCATATGGATCTTTGTCCACAGAGTATTTTTCATTGTCAAATGACATGGTCTTTTGCCATATCCAAGTTCCATTACTGTACTTTTGGATGATTTGACTCTTCCACCCTGGCCAGTTTCTTCTGCCATGAATTTCTTTCATTTCTGTGTACCATATACTAGCATGAACTTTGAATTCTTTATTTAGTCTAGCAGTAATCCAGTAATCTGGTATGCTTGGTACATCAATGAAGAGTCCATCAATGTAATCTATGAGCTCCATATGATCATATTCTCCAGCTCCAGAGAATTTGGGCCAGCTTGAATCCTCAGGAAGCTGTTTCAAGGCTTCCTTCTCTGAATAAGACATGCCATCTCCATCCCAGTATTGTGATGGAGATCTAGCCTTATTCACCAACATGGCATCTGGTTTGATGTCATCTTGTTGATATGGATTATCCATAACATGGCCTTATGGTTGGGGCTTCAAGTTATGGTAGACATCAAACAATTTTTTTATATCTTGATCCAGACAATCCCTGTCCCTTTTGCTGCGGTGTTTTTCTTCAAAGACTAGATTCAGTCCTTTGTTGGTCTCTTCAGAGGCTTTGCTCAATTGGGAATGTCCTTGAAGTGTTTTGACAATTCCATCCATGGAGGCTGTTTAATTTTTCATCCTCTCATGGCTTTCTTCAAGTTCTGCAAACTGCTTTTTAGTTTGCTCAGCATATTGGGACATTTGTAACCAAAGTGCATCACTGTTTAAGTTACTCCCAGGTGTGACAACTTTATGTTCAATATGAGTGGGGGTAATATTTCTATCAATAGGACTACTTATTCTAGAGTGGTTTAAAACTACTTCTGGCTCTTGTGTACTTCTTTTACCAAATCCAACAGCTTCTGGATCATAGGGTCTGATTTTTTCCTCCTCTGGTTGAAGGAGGTTTTGTTCTTGGCCTTGTTTCCTTGTCTTCTCCTGGTGTCAGGATGAGTCTATGTTGAAGTGGTAATAAAGCTATTTACAACTAAAACTATGACTGTGACACGTGAAAAATGGTTTTAAAAAAGACTTATAAAGGTTAAAGATGGATTTAATTCAAAATATAAGGGCTTTACTATAATGGATATAGTGGTGGTGAGCGCTGTTGAAAGCCCTGGGTGCAGCTTTACCTGTTAGGTTACAATAATAAAGACTACAATACTTTAATTTGAGAGTATACCTGATTATTAACCAAGATTAAAGCTGTTTTTGACAGTTTACTACATAGGTTATTCAAGAGCAGGATGAGGAGACAATTCTGGCTGTGAAAAGCCTCCTTTTTATCCTGAAATGGGGTGGAAAGGGTGCTAGACCTTTCCACGTAGAGGAAGTGAAGACTTTTTAACTTTCAAGTACTGGCTTGTGGTTTGCAAACAGTCTTTATAGCCTGTATTGGGCTCAGATGTGGTTTTGAAACCACATCTGGGCGGTTTTCACCAATACAGGGTGAAAATTTTCATCTGGGGACCTCACAGCCTGATTCTGACGTGTATGACGCGTAGAATGCTGTACAGAAACTGTATGGGACCCCAGTATTGACTTACATATGAGGTATTGAAGTAAAAACATGCTTCTTTGTCTATTTGACACCTCATATTCATGATTATGGGATATTATCCCATGGTAAGGCTGTATATGACAGCAGGTGGGATTTTGACCTTAAAACAGCCATAACTTTGTCAATTCTTGAGATATAAACCTCAAAATTGTTCAGTGTGTAGCCCTGTATGTGCTCTACACAATGGTTCTTCATTTGATATGGGTATCATTAAATATGGCAAAGCTATCCCATGTACAAGAATTTTGTACATTTGCGTGTTTTAGGCAAAAAGCTGTATTGAGCTTGTGTGAGCCTTAGAGGTAATTTCATATACCCAAAAGACCACAAATATAAAAAATAACATATTAATATAAATAAAATAAATTTATTTATATTATTAAAATAAAAATCAAAATATAAATATAAAATTATATTAAAAAATAAAAAATTAATTATAATTCAAAAATAAAAATACATTAAATTTTGTAAATATAAAATTACATTTATACTTGAAAAATTTAAGTAAAAATGAAATTTTAACAAAATTGTGAAAAAATAAATAAATTTGGAAAAAAGTTAAATAAAATTTATTATAACTTTTTATCCAATAAATAAACATATAAAATTTATTTCACCATTGGATTCCTCATAAAAAATCAGGTGGGGTCACCTCTGAGTGAAATTCTTGTAACTCAACTCTAAATAAGCTTAAATTAAGTTTTTAGTATTTTCAATACAAAAGTTGAAAATCCTCAAAACCTTAATTTAATTCACACCACATGTGGTGTTAACCATCAATTTTTGTGTTAAAATTGAGGTGTTGTGTTTAGTTTAGAAGTTATGAGGAATTGAAGTATTTTCAATTGAGTTCAATTGAAATGTCAAAATGTGCGCGTGTATTACATAAGTGAACTTTGATTTACATATGAGGTGTCAATTATTACTGTATTTTACTGTACAATTGAATTGAATTACATATGTAAATTATAAGTATAATACATGATGAGGAATTAAAGGAAAAATAAATTGGAAAGATTAAATTTGGGGGGGAAAAGGAACTCCAGCTCTAAGGGGGAGCTAGACCCCCAAAATCCTTGCTGACAGGCGTGGGATGTCAAAATTCACGCAAAAGTTCATCACTTTTGGCCTGGAATTGAGTCACGGGGTCTGTGGACTCAATTGATGATGAGGTTTTGATACCAACTGGGGTAGTTTTAGCTGTTGCCAAGAGGGTAAAACTACCCTTAAGATAAAACCATCAGAGTAAAAACAGTTTTAACTGGCTTCTACGACTCTGACACACATTCTGACGTGTTTTGAAGGCTCTAGGCCTGGTATTGCTATAGTAATGGCTGATTTAAGGGTCTAAAATGGCTAAAAATGGCTAAAAATGGCTTAAACCAGCCCTTTTTGGTCTAAATCAGGGTTCAATGATGCCATAATTGGCTTTTCTGTTGTCAGACTGTTTTTCACGACTGAAAAGAGTAAATTTTACTTTTGGAGTAAGAGAATTGATGGCTATAAAAGAATGTCTTCTTTGCCCCACTTTTCTCTTCATGTTAGAATCTTTTCCTTTTATTAATTAGTTTAAAACTGTTAAACCAATCAATCAAAGATTCCAACCACCACTTTTAAATCATTTTGATCCTTTTAACCACGTGAAAAAATCATTATAATCATTGTTTGTAACTCTTATAATCATGTTTACCCCTGAACCACCCCAAAAGTGAATTAAAGCATCTTTCATCACTGTAAACTTTGTCACTTTGTTTCCAAATTCACTCTGGTCACTTTTGGGCGTGTTTTCTCTTTAATATTCTTTTTAAAGACTTTTTTCTTTAATTAATTGCTTGCAGCTCTTTGCTCAATTAATTCCAATTGAAATTGCTCTTGAAGAAATTTCTTTTGTAGCCTTAAAATATCTCTTGTAGAGTATTTTTTGGATAAATTTTTATTGTTGGTAAAACAATAAATTTTTATAATATTATTGTTTTATACTAATAAAGTTATAAACAATAAAATTGGCGTGTTTTCTCTTAAAAATAATATTTCATACTATTTTTAATTGATTTTTACCTTATACAAATTTTGAGGACAGGAAAAGTACTTGATTTTTAATCAAAGTTTCATATCCACACCTTACAGCTTGTTTGCCCCATAACTTCTGCAGTAGTTGAGATATGGGGAAGTGGATGACACCATCAGATAGCCCTGATTGTTCCCTTTCCAAAAAGACCCCACCTCAGGTATCCCACACTAAAACTGTAGAAGTTAGATGAGAGGTGAATGTTTTGTTCACCCTTATTTGGCCTGAAATGGACCATAACTCAGTAATATTGATGCTAGCTCAGTTTGGCTGGTACCATTGGATAGCCCTGGCTTAGAGCTTCATTTTGAATACCCATTTGATGGGGTTAAGCTTCTCCTTCTAGATTTTAGATGAGAAGTGAAAATTAAGGTTTATGCTCAGCAATAACTTTGAGCAGGAATGACTTTGTTATTTCTTGTCCTTTGGTGATGGAACTTATATTTTCAGAAAGGGGTGATTTTCCTCTATCCTTTGATAATTTTTGAGCTAATTTGGCTCAGCTCCATGTTTTGGTGGTATCTTGGCTATACCATTGGTTTATGGTATTTTGGCTGTCATGCTTGTGCTCTGGTTTTGAGTCACAGGCTGACATACCCTCCCTCTAAAAAGGCTCATCATTGATGAGACTGTTCAGTCCTACTAGAGGCCCTGAATCTCCTTAGATGAAGGTTCCCATCTGGTATGGCATCCTCTGCCAACCATTTGTCTTTATCTGCTGTCTGGTTCTTGAATCTGACTAGGTATTGTCTTTGATCCTTCCCATGGAGTCTGATCTTCCTGGCCCTGATGATCTTACTCACAGGTCCAGGGGAGTCCTCCACTTCCACTATCTCTTGTGGTGTGGGGTTCTTTCTCCTGGAGGGGAATTTATCCACCTCTGTCTGGAAGTATGGTTTGACCAAACTCACTGGAAAGACTGGATGTTTCCTTGAAAACTCCTCAGTGAGTTTGACTTCCACTGCATTTTTCCCTATCAACATAATGATAGTAAAAGGTCCTACAAATGAGTCCCTCATCTTTTAGGTCCTTTGAGATTGTTGAAGTTCAGTGTAGACACTAACACCTGGTCCCCTTCCTTGAAGTCAGGTTCCATATGTGATTTGTCCCACCTCTGCTTATTGTATTCTTTTGCCTCAGCTATGCATTTGGAAGCTGTGTCACAGGCCCTCTTCCACATATCATGGAGGTCTTTGGCTGTGGGGTGGATAGTCAGGAGATTTCTCTTCAAGTGATCCCAGGCAACAGGGGGTTCCACCCTTTCTCCACCAGTGCAGGTGTTTTACCTGTGGTGGAGTGCTGGCTTGTATTATAAGCCAGTTGGACTGCTGGCAAGAGGGTAACCCAATCATGGGTGTATCCCTCATGGTCTTTGTATTCCATTCCATAGGCACAGAATCTTCTGAGGATGTCCTCCATTGTTTGGATCATCCTTTCAGCTAGGCCATCTGTTTGTGGATGGTAAGCTGTGGAAAAAGCAAGTTTGGTACCAAGCATGTCATATAAGTTAGTCCAAAATTCAGATGTGAATTTTGGGTCCCTATCACTAATGATGATCTTAGGGACTCCACAGGTAGATATGATGTTATTCCGAAACAACAGAGCGGTATCCATGGCTGTGTCTTCTTTATGGAATGGTAGACACCTCATGCTCTTGCTGAACCTATCAACTATGATCAAACAGGAATTATAGTTTTCTTTTCCTCCTGGGACAAGTCCTGTAACCCAGTCCATGTTGATGGTGTCCCATGTGTTCTTGGGTTCTTCTATGTGTTGAAGTAACCCATACTTCTTCCCATGTTTCCAATTTGCCTTTTGGCATCTTTCACAAGTGTTGATGTATTCACTCAACTCTTGTTCCCACTTGGGCCACCAAGCTGTGCTTGCTACCCTCTCTTTGGTCCTGTCTTCACTCATGTGTCCCATATAGGGGCAGCCATGTCATTCTTGTAGGATCAATGAGATGTGGTCTCTGTCTACCACTGTGAGTGCACTTGTGTGCTTTTCTCTGTGGTAGAGCAGGCCATCTATGAGAAAAAACTTATTGTCCTTATAGGCCCTCAACCAGTGTTCTTCCAGCTGGGTTTCCAGCTCTGGACTCCTGTACTTTTGTTGAAGGAGTTGGAGTAGTATGCTACACTGTTTGTGTTTGGCATAAGACTTCTGTACTGTACTGAAGAATACATTGTGCAGTTCTGAGGAACTTATTCCCAGTATGGGAGTTTCTGTCCCTTCTGAGTCAGTGTTTCCACTGTCAAGGGTACCACTTTCTGGTGCCCATTCAGATAATCTGAAGTTTTTCCTCCTATCTATTTCCATGAAATGGACAGGGATTTTTGCTGCAATTTCTGGGTCATAAGCTGGATTGCTTTTGACATTGTCCAGTGGCCATTTGCTGAGGCCATCTGCATTGCTATGGCTTTTACCTTCCTTGTATATGATGGTCATGTTCCCTCTATACTCCTGGATGGCTATTTGCCATCTCAGCATATGTCTATTTGTAGTCTTCATGTTTAGTAAAGATTTCAAGGCTGTTCAGTCTGTGTAGACTTCAAAGACTGCACCCTCCAAATAATAATGGAGTTTTTCTAGAGCCCAGACTAGACATAGACATTCAGTCTGGGTGGCCCCATACCTGGCTTCTGAATCTTTCAGCTGCCTTGAGATGTAGCAAATTACTCCTTCTCTTGGTTTACCATCCACAATTTGTCTTTGGTGAAGGGCTGCTCCTAGGCCTTGACTGCATGCTGCATCTATATATAACTTGAATGGTAGTTCAAAGTCAGGTAAGATAAGAACGGGTGCATTAGTGAGTTCATATTTGATCCTCTCATATGCATCCCTCCTTTCCTTGGTTATTTCAAAAACTACATCTTTTGAACATAACTTGTATAAACTACTAGTTATGTGTGCAAAATATTTTGATGTGGTTTCTATAGTAGCTAGCAAACCCAAGGAAAGATTGCATCTCTTTGATGTTCTTTGGTACTGGCTTTTGCAGTACTGCTGCTACTTTGTTCTGGTCAATTGCCAGACTAATACCTGAGAATTTATGTCCTAGAGCTAGTAGCTCTTGTTTGCCAAAATTACACTTTTTGAGTGAAATTTTCAGATTGATGGGTGTACATTTACCTAGAACTCTTTCTATGTATTGTACATGGTATTCCCATGTCTCTGAGTATATAATGATATCATCAATATATACTACCATCCAGCCTTCCATTTCTTCTTCTTGAAATATGGTGTCCATCATCCTTTGGAAGTGGGCTGGTGCATTCTTGATGCCAAATGGCATCCTGGTGTACTCATATATACCCATATGGCATATCATCCTGAGTAACTTCATGTAGTTTGGTTTAACTCCATTTTGGTGGAAGCCTTTCATACAATCCATTTTTGTTATATATCTGGCCTTGGCCAGTTTATCTAAGGCATGGGGTATCCCTTGTATAGGGTACCTGTCTGCTTTTGTGTAGTTATTCAGGGCTCTGAAATCTCCACACAATCTAGACTTGCCATCATGCCAGGTAATGAGGACAGGAGTGGTTATTTCCACCATCTCATTATGCCCAATCTTTCTGATAACATCCATGTCCAGGAGTTCATTGTTATGTTTCTCAATTTCTTTCCTGGTTTCCAGGCTTTCTGGGTAAGGAGGTTTCCTCAGCATGGGTGGATAAGGCCTTTCCACATCCAGATATAGCTCTATATCATGGCCTTTGATCTTGCCTAATGGTTCTTCACCAATGGCAAATGCTGGTCTGTTCTTTCTCAGCATCTTCAGTAGACTTAGTTTTTGTTTACTGGTGAGGGTAGTGCTAAACTGTCCCTCTCTGAATTCCTTCAGAAGTTCTTCTAGTGGATTTTGAGAAGATATCTGGTATATGTCAAGTGAAAATTTCTTTTCCTTGTTAGTACCAATGGTGATGTGCCTATTTCTACTGTTGTAAATGTCTATTCCATACATCCTCTGGTAATCTGTTCCCAGTAAAAACCCTTGGATGTGGGAATCATCAAGCACTACAAACTCTGGGTTGAGTCTGATATTGCCCTTCCTGTGGGGTATAATTATCTCTTTGATAATTGTCCCAATGGAAGTCATCCTCCCTGATGCACTTTTAAAGCTCTTTGCCTTAGTGGGCAAGAACATTTTTTCCCAGTTTGGGAAGTGGGTATCCAGATAGTTTCTGGCCACTATGGAGCAGTGTGCTCCACTATCAATGATCAGTGGATGCTGAGCATTGTCAATACAAACAGTCATTTTTGTGGCTGTCCCATGTATATATGCCATTCCTTTGGTTGGTGTAACCAGGAATGTTTGTGCATCTTGTGTGTGTTTGTACAAGTTCTTGTTAGCAGTGTCCTGTGGAATGCCTTCTTCCAACTGTATGTCCTGGATTTCCAGTGGGGCTTCCTCTTGGTATTCCACTAGAAATTCCTCTCTTGGGTCTTGATCATCCTCAGATGGTTCTCTGATGGCATCACCTGTGGAGTCTGAATCAGAATCCTCTGTTGGAGGTTCTTCCTCAGGGACTTTCTCTATGGTATAGACTTTTTTCTTTGCCTTTGGACAGTTGTTGGCATAGTGGTCTGTTGAACCACAATTGTGGAAAGAATTCTTCTTCTTAGCCACTTCTGCCACTCTTTCTTTGGGTTTGTCTTTAAACTCTACCCTGAGTGGTTGTTTCTCTTTGAAACTGCTGCTTCTATATGGGGTGAATTTCCCTATATCATTCCTCTTCCTTATTTCTTGTAAGGTGTTGGCTATGTCATCTAGAGTGCAATTTGGTTGCATCTGCATTTTACTGCATGCTCTAGTTCTCCTGGCAGTTGTGTCAGAAGTTTGTGATTCCTCATTTGAATGTTCATCTGAGGATCAATGGCTTTAAGTCTTTTATACTGTCTAAGGCACCACTCATATGGATCTTTGTCCACAGAGTATTTGTCATTTTCAAATGACATGGTCTTTTGCCATATCCAAGTTCCATTACTGTATTTTTGGATGATTTGACTCTTCCACCATGGCCAGTTTCTTCTGCAATGGATTTCTTTCATTTCTGTGTACCATATACTAGCATGACCTTTAAATGCTGTATTTAATCTAGCAGTAATCCAGTAATCTGGTATTCTTGGTACATCAATGAATAGTCCATCAATATAATCTATGAGTTCCATATGAGCATATTCTCCTGATCCAGAGAATTTGGGCCAGTTTGAGGCCTCAGGAAGCTGTTTCAAGGCTTCCTTCTCTGAATAAGACATACCATCTCCATCTTGGTATTGTGATGGGGATCTTGCATTATTCATCAACATGGCATCTGGTTTGATGTCATCTGGTTGATATGGATTATCCATAACTTGGCCTTGTGGTTGGGGCTTTAATTTATGGTAGGCATTAAACCATTTATTAATGTCTTGGTACAGACACTCCCTGTCCCTTGTGCTGTAGTGTTGTTCTTCAAAGACTATATTCAGTCTTTTGTTGGTTTCTTCAGAGGCTTTGCTCAGTTGAGCATACCCTTCTTGAAGATTTTTAACTATCTGTTCCAAGGAGGCTTGAATTTGTCTCATCCTCTCTTGGCCAGCTTTAATTTCTGCAAACTGCTTTGCGGATTGTTCAGCATATTGGGACATTTGTAACCACAGTGTATCACTGTTGATGTTACTCTCAGATGTGACAATGTTATTTTCAGTCTGAGTGGGGGTAATGTTTCTATTACTAGGACTACTGATTCTAGAGTGGTTTACAACTACTTCTGGCTCTTGTGTACTTCTTTTACCAAATCTAACAGCTTCTGGATCATGGGGTCTGACTCTTTCCTCCTCTGGTTGAAGGAGGCTTTGTTCTTGCCCTTGTTTCCTTTTCTGCTCCTGGAAACTTCCTGGATTTTTGAAGAATGGTGACTCCTGGCCACTGATCTGCTGGTTTCTGAATGGTGTGAAGCCACTGGAGAGCTGATTTGACCTGCTCCTTGTGAACCTGAAGGAATCTGAGTAGGCCCTGTCTGGGTTAATTGTTCTTCTATTGCTTGGATAGTGGCTTGATTCTCCCTTATCCTCTGTGCCCTTGCCTCCAGGAGTCTGTTCTGCCTGGTAGTATTCCAACCTTTGGTGATTACCATAAGGTCTTTAAAGTCTATCTCTTTGAGACAGATCTTCTGGAAACTTGATCCAAGTTCTTCCCAGTGAGTTGCTAGGTTGAACCTCTTGTTGTCCATGCTCCATTTAAATAAGTCTTTGAGGAGTTGGTGGATCTGAAGAACTTGATCCATATCCTTCCAGTCCTCTGGTTTGAGTTTTCTGTTGAATTGGAGTGTGAATGGCAAGGTTGATATTATCTCCCTCATTGTTTTGCCATCCACCACTGTGTCCAAGGTGTCCTCTTCCTGGTCTTATGGTTCTGGACAATCCTTCTCTGTCCTCTGGCTGGTTCCTTTGGAAGCCAAGATCTCTGAGGTATGCAGGGGACATATCAGTGCTTGCAAGCAGTCAAAAACTTTATGTTCTTAGGGTATTTACCTTTGACTGTGCGTTGTACAAATTTATTGTCTGCTGACTTGGGCAGTTTGCCTTTGGAGGTTACAACTGGGTTAATAATTGTAAACTTTCCTGTACAAGTGGTTAAGGTTGGTTTACCTTGTATTGAAGCAGAGTTTCGTGGTTTTCTACTCCTCTGAGTGGCTATTGGTGTCCACTTCCTGGCTGTAATTTGGCCTTCACTAAGCCTCTTCCCTTTGCCCTTGCTGCCCTCTGGTTCTGAGGGTGTCACTGGTATGTTGGCCTGTGACTGGGTCTCAAGTGGTATGAAGTTTTCTTCCACTGAATCAAACAGGAAAAAGAGGGCTTATGTCAGTTAAGACTTCTTAAAAGGCTGGTTTTGCACGTCTAAGAATGGCCTCTGAGCTTGTATATTATTACAATATGCCCTTGTATTATGACAATGTAATTTAATTAACAATTCCACGTCAAAAAATACAGCTTACTGATATGTGGTATACTGTTTGTATACCAATATCTCACAGAATACTTGTAATTAGCAAGTATAATCTGTCAAAAGATGGTGTATTACAGGGTAATTGAGTTAACAATGTGCCCAAACATGCCTCAACTGTTGGTTTATCAGTATTAGCTGTCTTAATTCACTTAAGAATTAAGGCTGTATTAGTGGCTTAAAGTGTTTTTATATACAAAGCATGCCAAAATACTAGTCTTGTGGTTATTAGCCATGTGACAAATTGTGAGCCTTGAGGTATATTTTACATACCCAAATAGGCCACAATTATCTTAAAAAGAAATTTTGAATTATACATAACTCATAAATCATGCATATATTCAAAATTCATCATTTTTGAATTCAGAAAAGATGAATAACTTTTTATTGAGTAAGTAAATCCATGGATTTAAGGCCAGATTTGGATTCTACACAAAAATCCAACTAGGGTAGCTCCATAGAGTGAATAATCTCAAATTAACTCTTTCAGGTGGTAATATGGAAAATACTTCAACACCACATCATCAATACCACATAAACAATCCGTGAAAATTTTTGTTTTTCTTAATTTTACACCAAGATAATGGGAAAGTGAGAAATCCCATGTTACATATACACTAAGAAAAGTGTTATGCATGTTTTGAGCACTTAATATCATGGTATTCTTACATGGACCTTTGGTACACCCATAGTGGATATCTCACTTGAAGCTTAAATTACTATTTTGACGTAAAAAATAGGCAAGGGGGACAAAAGACATCAAAGAGAGCCAGGGTCCCCAACTTCTGAGGCCTCAGAGGCGTGGACAGCTGTAAATCTTGGATACATGGCTGATCTTAGACTAATTGGTAAACCAAAACCTTTTGGGCACTTGCTTACCATGTCAAAACTACTTTAAATCTTAAGAAAATAGCAAATAACCTGCTATTTTGACGTGCCAAGGAGGTAAAGAGCTACTTAGACTCCTGTAACCACGTCAATTCTTAATGAATTTCCATGGATAAACCCCAAAAGAGTAATTAAAACACTTTTTGGACTTGTATCCATTGATTTACCTCATAGCAACCAGTGAAACACTGATATTTGCAATTCTACATAGAAATGAGGTAAAAACTTCAAAAATTCATTAAAAATACAATTCTTAGTGAATCCTTCTGAAACTTTCAGGACCAATGGAGAACCGTATTATCTATGGTACAACCAAAGGGAATTACAGTTTTACTAGTAAAATTAAAAGTTTTACTTACAGTCCACCTTTGACCATTCTACGTGAAACACTGAATCTTCAAAAATTCACAGTAATTAAAACCTGTGATTGAATTGGCAATAACATTGATAACTTTGAGAAATTAATGATTATTTTGGAATAAAAGAAGATTTACAGATGTTACTTCTTTTATTCTTAACCATATTGGGGTTGGTAGTCATGTAAAAGCATCAATTAAGTAATTATGATAATCTACGTGACAACAGATGATGCAATCATTCATCCAAAAAGGTTTATTGTTTTCTCACTCACTTGTTTTTCAGTTTGCTTCATGGCACGCCTCTGTGAGCTGTTGTTGACTTAAAAGAAGCCTCTTCTTTCTGTTTTTTCCGTATCATCATCATCTTATTATCATTTTATATCATTGTTACCAACAAGTAAGTATTAGTTAAACTATTCTTAAGTGTTTTAAATCTTTCAGAATCAATCAGAAAGACGTGAAATCATAGAATCCGACTATATATTGTTGTAATCCTGCTATAAATCATTTTGATCTCTTAAATCCACAATTCTACGACAAATTTCTCTACTTTTATCTATCAATAAGTTCTTTGGAGTATTAGTGAGTCATTTATCTTTAATTCTTAAAGTTTTTCTCTAGTAATAGTTTTCTTCAAGGATTAGCTTTATAATTATTCTTGTAAAAGATAATTATATATTAAAATAATTTATTATTGTAATAAAAGAAGTTTTTATTATTAAATTCTTCTTGTAATTGATTCTTGTAGACAATTACTTACTCACTGTTAAAATCACTAGTAGTGCTTAACACGTGAAAGAAATAATTATTTAATTATTTGATTGTGGTTATAATAATATTTCATTATTATATTTCATAAGACCAGACATAGTACTGTTGATTAATAGTAATATTATCATCAGTTTCATAGTCACATCTTACATTTGGGGGCCTGGCCGTGTTTTTTGAACCTTGTACCCTTAATTAATATATTTTTAAGTTCTAAAATATATTAATTTAATGATTTTTTCTTCAATTTAAAGAAAAAATTATTTTTAATTTTGAAATTGTCTTAAAATCTTATTTCATTGAGGAATTTGGTTTAATTTTGTACTGTTTTTACACGTGGCTTTTTCACATCCAAAAACTTATCAAATTATTCTTTGAGTTACTCTGACTTAATTTTTTATTCAAATTCTTAAATTTTAATACTTTTTTTCTTTGAAAAGAATATTTTTTAATATCAAAAAATAATAAAACTTATAAAAAATCTTTTGAAAATATCTTAAAACATAAAAAATAATTTCTTTTATCATATTATTCCCTTTAAGTGTCTTTAATCAAATACTGTGCAGCTGGCAACAGACTCAGTAAAAGATACATCACTAGTCCTGAATCTTCAGAAGCAGAATCTGAAGAAAGTATTGAGGTGCAAATTGCTAAAAGAGGCACTTTATTTAACTCAGAAAAGAATAAATTACCACCAAAAGGTGTGTTTTTTATCTTTAAATTTACTCTTTATCCTTAAATTGACGTAAAATGGTGCATACCAGAAATGGAAGCAACTATTCAGTCCAACCAGATGGATGTGGACAAGGAAGAGGCAAGACCAAATCCAGAAGTGCCAAATCTTCCACAAGAAAGACACATCTGGAGGATGCTAGAGTTGCCCCCCATTCCCCAAGGTCTGTACGAACAGATTTTGACGTGAATTCTGAGCCTGAACTAATTCATGATATTATTTCCAGGTCTAAACCATTTTCAAGTGGAAGCAATAGAAATATATCAATGCCAGTACAAGAATTGGTTCAGAGCAGCCAAAGAGGAAGAGTGGGAAATCTGCCCAAGTCTTTGGCAGGGGGCCATGAACTCCTACTTACACATCAAGAGCTTTCTGGGTCAGGAGAAGACCATAGAACTCTTAGGAGGTTGGAGCCCCCTGTCTTGCAAAGACAAGGTCAAAAAGATAAAGAATTGGTTGAAGAACCAAAGTCTTTTATCCATAGACCAGAAGAAAGAGTTGGAAATGACTCCAGCTTTGGAGACAGAGGCACCAGTGGCGTCCACCAGCTCCAAACCAGCTCCAGAAGTGTCCAAGGACAAGCCCAAGGGACCTCAGAAGACCAGAAAGGTCCCAAGAACCATCAAAGCAAAGGAAAAGGCAAAGCCGATTGGCACAGACCTTACCCACAAGGGTACAGGATCCCCAAATTGGAGCCTTCAGCTGTGGACAGTGTCTTCAATATGGCCAGGACTCTGATGGAATTCACAGCCAAAGAGCAGGAAAGGATGAACAGAAACTTTCCACGGAAATAATTGGTGTACAGACTAGCATTAATGTAGAAATTGGTAAGCTTGATGGAAAGTTAACTAAAATTGCATCAGATATAGTTTAATTAAAGAAAAATGACAAGAAATACATTGAATTGCACCAAGTGACAAATGCCAGACTTGACTCAATTACCAATTCTTGCAAAAGAATTGAAAACATGTGCCATGTTCAGCATGATAAGATGGAGGAACTTTCCATTTTTAAGGTGAATAATCAACTTACAATTTTACAAGACCAAGTCTTAAAAATAGTTGAGAATACCAATCAATTTGCTGTACACTTAGAAAAAAGTGACAGTGAAAGGCAGAAGTTGAAGAATGAAATAATTGCAAGTGTGGAACAAATTCATAAGAATCATGAACCACATATGCCAAGACATTCTACACCTTTAACTGAAGAAAAACTTTCTGTTAAAGAAAGTCTCACCCCATTCTTGGGAGAAAATGCTTACTCTGCAAGAGATATTCCCAACATAGAAGAATGGCCAACATTCTCTGGTGAAGGAGAATACAACCATATTGAATTCATCAGGACTATTGATATGTTGCAAGAAGACTTTAATATACCTGATGAAATCATAGTGGGAAAATTACATTGTCTGTTTACCAGAACTGCAAAGAAATGTTATTACAAAATGAGGATTGATCATGGTAAACATGAGCGTTCTTGGTGGAAATCAGAAATGATTACCAAATGGGCCAACAATTCTTGGAGTTTTAAAATAGAAAATGCCTTTGAAAGTGCCATTTTTAACTCAGAGAAAGATAAACCACTTACTTGGTTCTTCAAACAAAAAGACAGATTATCTGCTTTACAACCAGATATGTCTGAAACTATGATTGATATTAAATTATTAAGAAAGTGTGGAGGAGAATTGGAACATGCTATCAAAAGCAGATGTGTGGAACCCTGTTCAACGGAAGACTACATTAATGCTATGGAAGATATCATTGCCAGAACAAGAATTGGTAAAACTTGGTCTAAAATCCCAACAGAATCCAAGATGACCTCTAAGATTCCCAGAGAGGATAAGAGACCAGAAAAACCTTTCTTAAAGTGTCATAAATGCGGAAGCACTTTACATTTAGCCAACACTTGCACAAAAAAGACAAAAATCAATGAAGTTCAAGTCATTGAAGAAATTCAGTGTACTGAAGAGAAGGAAGAATCTGATCAAGATTCTGCAATCTCTGAAGATACACCAGTGGAAGACTATCCCATTGAAAACATCACAGCTTTCTTTGAAGTCACTGAAGTCCATACCCACTTGCCACAGTATAGTGAAGATTGCTACAACCTTATTAATTTTCAGGATGCCAGAATGTGTAAAACCAAACCTGCTAAAGGAAAAGGTTATACTGCTGGAGCATCTTGTATCACATCAATTCTGATGAATAATGTTGAAGCCAAAGTCAATTTGGATACAGGGGCATTTTGCACTTGTGTAGGCAAAGATTATCTCCAAACTATACTTCCTGAATGGAAAAACCATCTATTACCAATAGAAGGTGTACAATTTAGTAGTGCCAGTACCAATATGTACCCTTTGGGTATATTAGACACTATTCTTGTATTTCCCCATCCAAAAGGAAGTATAAGAATGAAAGCTGAGGTTGTAGTAATGGACAACTGCACATCTCAACATATCATTCTTGGAAATTATTACTTAAGTATTTATGGTATTGATATTAATAACCATAAAGACAGATATTTCACAATTGGAGAGAACAGGAGAAAACAATTTGCTTTCTCCAATATGCCAAAGCAAATATCAGTAGTATCTTTTGAGAGAAATACTTATAAGGAAGAATTTGTGTCCACATAACTTGTTGAAGCACAAATTAATCCATCATTATCACCAAAAATGAGGTATGAACTTATTGACGTGTTATACACATACAATACTGAATTTGCCTCTGATAATGAACCATTAGGTGCTATAAGAGGACATGAAGTTGATATTATTCTTAATATTGACAGACCATATGCCCCAGTACTTAGAAGACCAGCTTATCCAGCCAGTCCCAGAGCCAGAGAAGCCTTGGAGAAACATATCCAAGAGTTAATTCAACTTGGTGTGCTAAGGAAAGTAGGCCATAATGAGGAGGTTGAAGTGACAACACCTGTTATCATTGCTTGGAATAATGATAAGTCAAGAATGGTTGGAGATTTCAGAGCTTTGAATACCTACACAGTTCCAGATAGATATCCAATCCCTAGAATCCAAGAAACGTTGACTCAATTGTCTAAAGCCAAGTATATAACATCAATGGATGCATTGAAAGGCTTCCATCAAAATGTTTTGATGCCTAAAGCTAAGAAATTACTCAGAATTATCACTCACTGTGGTATTTTTGAGTATCTTAGAATGCCATTTGGCATTAAAAATTCTCCATCTCATTATCAAAGAATGATTAATACCATCTTCCCCACAGAATTGTCTGAAGGATGGCTTATCATTTATATTGATGATATTATCATATGTTCTGACTCATGGTCTTTGCACCTTGAAATACTTGCAAAATTACTTCACAAAGTTGCAGAAGTGAATATGAAAATTTCACTTAAGAAATGCAACTTTGGTTTTGAAGAACTTAAAGCATTAGGACATGTTGTTTCTGGTTTAAGCTTGGGTATTGACAAAAATAAAGTGGCAGCAGTACTACTTAAGCCAATACCCCAGAATAAAAAAGAAATGATGTCTTTTCTTGGATTTGCTAGTTACTATAGGCAACATTTAAAAGACTTTGCAATTCTAGCCAAATCACTCTATAGAATCTGTGAACAACAGACTGTATTTGAGATGACACAGGAGAGAATTAAGGCTTATGAGAAGATAAAGAAAGCCCTTACAGAAGCACCTTTACTCCTCATGCCTGACTGGAATATTCCTTTTAAGTTGTACATTGATGCATGTGGAGATGGATTAGGGGCAGCCCTACATCAAGTCCAAATTATTGATGACAAACCTACAGAAGGAGCAGTTTGTTATATCTCAAGGCAAATCAAACCAACAGAAGCCAGATATGGTGCAAGCCAAATGGAGTGCTTATGTTTGGTATGGGCACTTGAGAAACTACACTATTACCTTTATGGCAGTGTTTTTGAAGTGATAACTGACTGTAATGCAGTAAAATCACTTCTTAACATGAAAACTCCCAACAGACATATGTTGAGATGGCAAATAGCTATTCAAGAATATAGAGGAAACATTACTATAGTTCATAAAGCAGGAAATATTCACAAGAATGCTGATGGACTTAGTAGATGGGCTTTAGCCAACACTCCTGATAGCCCAGCTTATGTACCTTTGGAAGCTGAACCACAGATTCCAATTGAAGGAATTAACATAACTGATATTGGGACTGAATTCTTTGAGGAGGTCAGAGAATCTTATAAACAAGACAAGAATTTCCATATCTTGACTTCTTTATTAGATAAAGACTGCAAGGATACATCTTCAGTTAATGCACTTGATGAAGTTTGGAAAAATTCCTATTCTGAAGGGAGATTTCACTTGTTTGATGGGATCATTTACCACAGAACAAAACATTCTTGTGTTATGACATTGTGCAGTAGATTACTTATCAATACTATTCTTTATGAATGTCATGATAGTATCTACTCTGGACACCTGTCAGAAGACAGAACACTTGAAAAAGTGAAGAACTGTGCATGGTGGCCATCTTGGAGAAAAGAAACCATTGAATATTGCCATACCTGTGATAGATGCCAAAAAGCAAACAGGAGTACAGGCAAGAAATTTGGACTTATGATCCATATTCAAGAACCAAAATCCCCATGGGAAGTTGTTCACATGGATTGGGTCACAGCACTTCCAGCAAGTGGTGACAGAAGCTATAATGCTTGTTTAGTCATTGTAGACAGATATAGCAAAACTCCCATATTCTTACCATGTCATAAAGATGACACTGCTATGGATACAGCTCTTCTTTTATGGAGTAGAGTTATTTGTCATACAGTATTATTTAAGAATATCATAAGTGACAGAGATCCCAAATTCACATCTGCACTTTGGACCAATCTTCATAGATTGTTTGGGACTAATTTATCATTCTCTACAGCATATCACCCTCAAACAGATGGGCTAGCAGAGAGGATGATTCAGACTTTAGAAGACATGATCAGGAGATTCTGTGCTTATGGATTAGAATTCAAAGACTCAGATGTCTTTACCCATGACTGGTGCACTCTGATACCTGCATTAGAATTGGCATATAAGACATCAGTCCATTCTTCTACAGGACAAACTCCTGCTGTGTTAGAGAAAGGATGGAATCCAAGACTCCCAGCAGACACACTGAGGAAAGACTTGATTGACATTCATCCTACAGCTTCCAGCTTCAAAATAATTCTTGATAAAGTAAGACTTCATGAAAAACAAAGTATGGATGATGCTTTTAATTATGCAAAACAGAAGTGGGACAAGAGTCATAAAGTACCAGACTTCAAAGTAGGGGACTTAGTTTTAGCTTCAACCTTGAATTTTTATAATATCAAAGGCCCAAAGAAACTTAAAGATTCTTATATAGGACCTTTTGTTATTTTTTCTTTACATGGAACCAACGCAGTTCAAGTGGAATTGAGTGGTTAATTGGAAAATAAACACCCCACCTTTCCAGTCACCTTGATAAAGCCTTATCAACCAGCTGATAAAGAATTGTTTCCTTTAAGAAACCCAACTCCTTTAACTGTACCACCTGTGGAACAGAATTAAGACAAAAGGATAAAGAAAGTCATTAAAGAAAGGAGACTTAGGGGTAAAAATCAAAGAGAATATCTTGTCAGATATAGAAATCCAGTACATGAAGATGAATGGATGGCAGAATCAGAAATACCTGACTGAGATAAACTCTTAAGAAGATTTAGACATTAAAGAAGGCCACAAGCCTGAATATGTCTATAAATGTGCTTTAAATTACTTGATCTGAGTAATGTAAAGAGGTTGGACAGTGGAAATGAACCCCCTTTGGGGCCTTATTCTTTTATCACTAATAAAATTGTAGTACAATTTTATTTTTTGGTGGGAGGGAATGTGAGCCTTGAGGTATATTTTACATACCCAAATAGGCCACAATTATCTTAAAAAGAAATTTTGAATTATACAAAACTCATAAATCATGCATATATTCAAAATTCATCATTTTTGATTTCAGAAAAGATGAATAACTTTTTATTGAGTAAATAAGTCCATGGATTTAAGGCCAGATTTGGATTCTACACAGAAACTCACCTAGGGTAGCTCCATAGAGTGAATAAGCTCAAATTAACTCTTTCAGGTGGTAATATGGAAAATACTTCAACACCACATCATCAATACCACATAAACGATCCGTGAAAATTTTTGTTTTTCTTAATTTCACACCAAAATCATGGGAAAGTGAGAAATCCCATGTTACATATACACTAAGAATGGTGTTATGCATGTTTTGAGCACTTAATATCATGGTATTCTTACATGGACCTTTGGTACACCCATAGTGGATATCTCACTTGAAGCTTAAATTACTATTTTGACGTAAAAAATAGGCAAGGGGGACAAAAGACATCAAAGAGAGCCAGGGTACCCAACTTCTGAGGCCTCAGAGGCGTGGACAGCTGTAAATCTTGGATACATGGCTGATCTTAGACTAATTGGTAAACCAAAACCTTTTGGGAACTTGGTTACCATGTTACAACTACTGTAAATCTTAAGAAAATAGCAAATAACCTGCTATTTTGACGTGCCAAGGAGGTAAAGAGCTACTTAGACTCCTGTAACCACATCAATTCTTAATGAATTTCCATGGATAAACCCCAAAAGAGTAATTAAAACACTTTTTGGACTTGTATCCATTGATTTACCTCATAGCAACCAGTGAAACACTGATATTTGCAATTCTACATAGAAATGAGGTAAAAACTTCAAAAATTCATTAAAAATACAATTCTTAATGAATACTTCTTAACCTTTCAGGACCAACGGAGAACCGTATTATCTATGGTACAACCAAAAAGAATTACAGTTTTACTAGTAAAATCAAAAGCTTTACTTACAGTCCATTTTTGACCATTCTACGTGAAACACTGAATCTTCAAAAACTCACAGTAATTAAAACCTGTGATTAAATTGGCAATAACATTGATAACTTTGAGAAATTAATGATTATTTTGGAATAAAAGAAGATTTACATATGTTACTTCTTTTATTCTTAACCATATTGGGGTTGGTAGTCACGTAAAAGCATCAATTAAGTAATTATGATAATCTTACGTGACAACAGATGATGCAATCATTAATCCAAAAAGGTTTATTGTTTTCTCACTCACTGGTTTTTCAGTTTGCTCCATGGAACGCCTCTGTGAGCTGTTGTTGACTTAAAAGAAGCCTCTTCTTGCTGTTTTTTCCGTATCATCATCATCTTATTATCATTTTATATCATTGTTACCAACAAGTAAGTATTAGTTAAACTACTCTTAAGTGTTTTAAATCTTTCAGAATCAATCAGAAAGACGTGAAATCATAGAATCCAACTATATATTGTTGTAATCCTGCTATAAATCATTTTGATCTCTTAAATCCACAATTCTACGACAAATTTCTCTACTTTTATCTATCAATAAGTTCTTTGGAGTATTAGTGAGTCATTTATCTTTAATTCTTGAAGTTTTTCTCTAGTAATAGTTTTCTTCAAGGATTAGCTTTATAATTATTCTTGTAAAAGATAATTATATATTAAAATAATTTATTATTTTAATAAAAGAAGTTTTTCTTATTGAATTCTTCTTGTAATTGATTCTTGTAGACAATTACTTACTGACTGTTAAAATCACTAGTAGTGCTTAACACGTGAAAGGAATAATTATTTAATTATTTAATTGTGGTTATAATAATATTTTATTATTATATTTCATAAGAACAGACATAGTACTGTTGATTAATAGTAATACTATCATCAGTTTCATAGTCACATCTTACACAGATACTCTATAATATATGAGTATTTATTTAAAAATTAAAAAATATATATAAAATATATATTTATAGAGAAAATGACCCCTAAAAAAGGTAAAACAGGTGTCAATAAATGATAAAAAAGAGAAACACTTACTTGTAAGGTCCAAGAATAAGTAAAAAACACGGCCAGGCCCCCAAAATGTCAGGATGAGTCTATGTTGAAGTGGTAATAAAGCTATTTACAACTAAAACTATGACTGTGACACGTGAAAAATGATTTTAAAAAAGACTTCTAAAGGTTAAAGATGGATTTAATTCAAAATATAAGGGCTTTACTATAATGGATATAGTGGTGGTGAGCGCTGTTGAAAGCCCTGGGTGCAGCTTTACCTGTTGGGTTACAATAATAAAGACTACAATACTTTAATTTAAGAGTATACCTGATTATTAACCAAGAGTAAAACTGTTTTTGACAGTTTACTACGTAGGTTATTCAAGAGCAGGCTGAGGAGACAATTCTGGCTGTGAAAAGCCTCCTTTTTATCCTGAAATGGGGTGGAAAGGGTGCTAGACCTTTCCACTTAGAG
The DNA here is from genome assembly GCA_023105745.1 of Austropuccinia psidii. NCBI lineage: Eukaryota > Fungi > Basidiomycota > Pucciniomycetes > Pucciniales > Sphaerophragmiaceae > Austropuccinia > Austropuccinia psidii. The sequence goes on from JALGQZ010000009.1 coordinate 43,395,071, forward strand.
GAAGTGAAGACTTTTTAACTTTCTAGTACTGGCTTGTGGTTTGCAAACAGCCTGTATAGCCTGTATTGGGCTCAGATATGGCTTTGAAACCACATCTGGGTGGTTTTCACCAATACAGGGTGAAAATTTTCATCTGGGGACCTCACAGCCTGATTCTGACGTGTATGATGCGTAGAATGCTGTACAGAAACTGTATGGGACCCCAGTATTGACTGACATATGAGGTATTGAGGTAAAAACATTCTTCTTTGTCTATTTGACACCTCATATTCATGATTATGGGATATTATCCCATGGTAAGGCTGTATATGACAGCAGGTGGGATTTTGACCTTAAAACAGCCATAACTTTGTCAATTCTTGAGATATCAACCTCAAAAATGGTTCAGTGTGTAGCCCTGTATGCGCTCTACACAATGGTACCTCATTTGATATGGGTATCATTAAATATGGCAAAGTTATCCCATGTACAAGACCTTTGTACATTTGCGTGTTTTAGGCAAAAAGCTGTATTGAGCTTGTTTGCCCCAAAGCTTCTGCAGTAGTTGAGATATGGGGAAGTGGGTGACACCATCAGATAGCCCTGATTGTGCTCTTTCCAAAAAGACCCCACTTCAGGTATCCCACACTGAAACTGTAGAAGTTAGATGAGAGGTGAATGTTTTGTTCACCCTTATTTGGCCTTAAATTGACCATAACTCCAGTAATATTGGTGCTAGCTCAGTTTGGCTGGTACCATTGGATAGCCCTGGCTTAGAGCTTCATTTTGAATACCCATTTGATGGTGTTAAGACTCTCCTTCTAGATTTTGGATGAGAGGTGAAAATTAAGGTTTATGTTCAGCAATAACTTTGAGCAGGAATAACTTTGTTATTTCTTGTCCTATGGTGATGGGACTTATATCTTCAGAAAGGGGTGAGTTTCCTCTATCGTTTGATACCTTTTGAGCTAATTTGGCTCAGCTCCATGTTTTGGTGGTATCTTGGCTATACCATTGGTTTATGGTATTTTGGCTGTCATGCTTGTGCTCTGGTTTTGAGTCACATGCTGACACCTGGAAACTTCCTGGAATTGTGAAGAATGGTGACTCTTGGCCGCTGATCTTCTGGTTTCTGAATGGTGTGAAGCCACTGGAGAGCTGATTTGGCCTGCTCCTTGTGAGCCTGAAGGAATCTGAGTAGGCCCTGTCTGGGTTAACTGTTCTTATATAGCTTGGATAGTGGCTTGATTCTCCCTTATCCTCTGTGCCCTTGCCTTCAGGATTCTGAACTGTCTGGTAGGATTCCAACGTTTGGTGATTACCATAAGGTCCTTGAAGTCTATCTCTTTGAGACAGATCTTCTGGCAACTTGCTCCAAGTTCTGCCCAGTGAGATGCCAGGTTGAAACTCTTGTTGTCCATGCTCCATTGGAATAGATCCTTGAGGAGGTGGTGGAGCTGAAGAACTTGATCCATGTCTTTCCAGTCCTCTGGTTTGAGGTCTCCATTGAATTGGAGTGTGAATGGAAGGGTTGATATTATCTCCCTCATTGTTTTGCCATCCACCACTGTGTCCAAGGTGTCCTCTTCCTGGTCTTCTGGTTCTGGACAATCCTTCTCTGTCCTCTGGCTGGTTCCTTTGGAAGCCAAGATCTCTGAGGTATGCAGGGTACATATCAGTGCTTGCAAGCAGTCAAAAACTTTATGTTCTTAGGGTATTTACCTTTGACTGTGCATTGTACAAATTTATTGTCTGCTGACTTGGGCAGTTTGCCTTTAGAGGTTACAGCTGGGTTAATTATAGTAATTTTCCCTGTACAAGTTATCAAGGTTGGTTTACCTTGTATTGAAGCAGAATTTTGTGGTTTTCTACTCTTCTGTGTGGCATTGGGTGTTCACTTCTTTGCTGTTATCAGCACTTCACTGTGCCTCTTTCCTTTGCCTTTGCTGCCCTCTGGTTCTGAGGGTGTCACTGGTGTGTTGGCCTGTGACTTGCTTTCAAGTGGTATGAAGCTATCTTCCACTGATTCAAACAGGAAAAAGAGGGCTTAATGTCAGTTAAGACTTCTTAAAATACTGTTTGCACATCTCAGAATGGCCTCTGGTCTTGTATATTACTACAATATGCCTTTGTACAATGACATTGTAACTGAATTAACATTTCACGTCAGAAATACAGCTTACTGATATTTGGTATACTGTTTGTATACCAATATCTTACAGAATAACTTTTAATTAGCAAGTGTAAGCTGTCAAAAAGTGGTATGTAAGAGGGTAATTGAGTTAACAATCTTCCCAACCACGCCTTAACTGTTGGTTTATCAGTATGAGGTGTCTTAATTTAATTCAAAATTAAGACTGTATTAATGGCTAAAAAGTGTTTTTATATATAAAACATGCCAAAAATAAGGGTCTTGTGGTTATTAGCCACTTGACAAGTACTCTTTTTAATATGAGTATAGAGATAAATATAATAAATATATATTTTTAAGAAAGAATTATGCCTGAAAAAAGATAAAACAAGTGTCAGAAAATAAAGAATATAAGTAAAAAACTCACTTATAAGGTCCAAAAAGGTCAAAAAACACAGCCAGGCCCCCAAAATGTCCGACTGAGTCTATGATAAAGCTGTAATTAGACTATTTACAACTCTAACTATGACTGTGACATGGTGATAAAGGTTAAAAATGAAAGTATTTGCTGATGATGAGGGTTTATAATAAAAATAAGAGGGCTTTACTATTGTGGAATAGTGATGGTGAGCGCTATTGAAAGCCCTGGGTGCAGCTTTACCTGTTGCATTACAATGATAAAGTCTACAATAATTATAATTATACCTGGTTAATTTCCAAGAGTATAGCTGTTTTTGACAGTTTTACTACATAGGAATTTAAGAGCAAGATGGGGAAAGCAATTCTGGCTGTGAAAAGCCTCCTTTTTATACTGAAATGAGGTGGAAAGGGTGCTGGACCCTTCCACATAGAGGAAGTGAAGATTATTTCACTCTCTGGGACAGGCTTGTGGTTTGCAAAGACCTGTATAGCCTGTATTGCGCTCAGATGTGGTTTTAAAACCACATCTGGGCAGTTTTCACCAATACAGGGTGAAAAATTTCATCTGGGGACCTCACAGCCTGATTCTGACGTGTATGACGCGTAGAATGCTGTCCAGAAACTGTATGGGACCCCAGTATTGGCTGACATATGAGGTATTGAAGTAAAATCAAGCTCCTTCATCTATTTGACACCTCATATTCATGATTATGGGACATTATCCCATGGCAAGGCTGTATATGACAGCAGGTGGGAATCTGACCTTAAAACAGCCATAACTTTGTCAATTCTTGAGATATCAACCTCAAAATTGGTTCAGTGTGTAGCCCTGTATGTGTCCTACACAATGGTACCTCATTTGATATGGTTATCATTCTATATGGCAAAGGTATCCCATGTACAAGAATTCTTTACATTTGCGTGGTTTAGGCAAAAAGCTGTATTGAGCTTAGTTTCCCCATAACTTTTGTTCTTGTTGAGATATGGGGAAATGGATGACTCCATCAGATAGCCCTGATTGTGCTATTTCCAAAAAGACCCCAATTTAGTTATCTCACGCTAAAACTTAAAAAGTTAGATGAGAGGTGAATGTTTTGTTCACCCTTATTTGGCCTGAATTTGGCCATAACTCAAGTAATACTGGTTCTAGCTCAGTTTGGCTAGTACCATTGGATAGACCTGGCTTAGAGCTTTATCTTTAATACCCATTTGATGGGGTTAAGCCTCTCCTTCTGGATTTTATATGAGAGGTGAAAATTAAGGTTTATGCTCAGCAACAACTTTGAGCAGGAATAACTTTGTTATTCTTTGTCCTATGGTGATGGGACTTATATATTCAGAAAGGGGTGAGTTTCCTCATTCTTTTGATACCTTTTGAGATAATTTGGCTCAGCTCCATGTGTTGGTGGTATCTTGGCTACACCATTGATTTATGGTATTTTGGCTGTCATGCTTGTGCTCTGGCTTTGAGTCACAGGCTGACATTTTTGATGATTTTTGTTGTAACTCATCTTTTCTATAGAAATACAATATTTTTAATATAAAACCTTTATATCAAGGGGTTATACCTTGGATATGATAATAAAAATTACATAATTCTTAACATAAGAGCTAGTAGAATCTGATTATCTACTTTTTTAAATTTGGACCACTTTCACAACAAAGTGGTCAACAGCTCCAGTGATTTTGTTCAATAAACATTTACAAGTTGTAACCTTGTTTATAACCTGTAAAATAAAGCTCACATATCTTTTCCTACAGTGATTAAGTGGTGACTTTATTTTTGGTTTAACTCTCTATCTTGTATATTTCAAGAGATATGAGCTGGAAACCATTGATATATGCATTGACCAAAAAAGTGCATATATTCACCTTAATTCCTGAAGTATTGACTTCATAGAACTTTCATATAATTGTTTTACATGTAAATGTTTATGGGTAATCCAATGGTTCAATTTATTTCACATTTTTTTACATTGGCTTCTGAGTTGAATAACATTTTATGTCTTTTTTAGGTTATTATTACTTATTCTTCAGTAATTATTGCCTTTTCAGATATGCCATAAAAATGGCATATGTGTGTTTTGCCATGAGGAATCTAATGGTGTAATCTATCTAAAATGTTCACTCATTAAATTCTGAGTTAATTCATATTTTGTACTGTGGTATTCCATACCATTTTATTTCACCAGGCTCAAGCTCATAGTACCCCAAAACAGCAGTCAATCCAGCCTACAGGCAGACTTACACTCAAATTTTACACCAAAAGGTCAATTTTACAGCAAGAAGCTGGATTTAACTCATAAAACCATGGCACAGGCACCAAAAGGCAGTGTATGTGTTTAAATAAATTATTCAATTTCATTATGCATATGTGAAAAATCAAGTTACATATAGTACACTAGTTACAAAAAATAAGGTACCACCCTTTAAATTACACACCCCACCCAGCTTTACACCCCCTTATAGCCATAGGACTCATGCAGCAAGAAAATGACACATGCATTAGTTATACAGCCAACTTGCATTCAAAGTCACATGATGCAAAGCCCATCCCCATGGAATTCCTGCAGCTCATTGACAACACAGCCACAGGAGTACCTTATCTTATATCCAAAGTAACCCCACTTTAAACCTTAAAACAGAATCAGATTTATTTACACCACTCATCACCTCATGCAAACCAAAGCTAGTTACAACAGGCTGCATGCATAATTTCACCAGTGCAAGAAGTTATCACCTGACTTCATTTTAAAGTTCAAAAAGAAGAAAAACAACATGACACCTGCATAAATTACACAGCCACTTCTACCAAACCTAAAATAGGACATATGCAAAGGAATTACAAGGTCATCAGGTGATACTGCATCCACCAACAGAATATCATGTGACAGAAAAGAGGCTGTGCACAAGAAAAATCCTCAGCCAAAATGAAATCACCTCATGCATGCAAGGAAAATTCAAGAATATCACATCATAACTAGTTCACCAAAAGACAATCATGTGATAAATGTAGGCTGTGCAGAGAGAATATTATCACCAAACCTTAAATCACCTGACCCATGCAAGAAAGGTCCTCACCAAAAATGGAGTCACATGATGAAATCAAGAGGAATTAAAGTGGAAAAATATAGCTCCCATGGAGGGCTCTCTAGGGTCCCAAAAGGTATAAATAGAAGGGTTCTCTCCCCCCAAATTTCAAATTCCCCCCCATGCAAATTATATCCCATGCAAATTATATCCACTGCACAGTAGGAGCATAGGAATAATTCATCCCTCACCTGGGAGGTAGTCCAGAAAATTATATTAAATTTACTTGCCCAGAAGCTAAGCTCAGTGGAAGTATAGTGTTGAAGATTACCCAGTAGCTAAGCTCAGTGGAATCTTATTATTATTAAAATAAAAATAAACCAATTACCCAGTACCCAAGATTAGGGTTACTACTCTATTAAAATATTTTATCCAGTAAAATTAACACCATTTATCAAGACTTAAAAATAACTTACCCCTTTAAAAATCTAATATCAAAGAATCTTACCTCTTAAACTTAACAAATACTATTTTATCTCATTATTAACACTCTTAAATAATAATAACAAACCTTTAAAAAATTATTTTACTCTATTATAACTATACCTTAACAAAATTACCTTTATCAACACCCATCAAATTTTTCTCAAAAGACCTTAAAAAAGTCCATCTTACAACAAGACTTTTAACCAAGAAGAAAAAACTCACCTCAATTTCACCAAAAAAATATTAAAATTAAACAGACAAGTATTTCATCAAAACCCAAAACTTAACCAGAATTACTGAAATTCTTTTTCATATTATTTATTGAATAGGTCTGATCTGAGACTGCTGAATTTTGTCTTCTGCAGTTGTAAAGCCACTTTGTGAGCCTTTGAGATATGACCACATACCCAATAAGGTCACAAAAAATACTCAGAATAATTATACCTTTAATATAATTATATTAAAATTAATTAGAATAATTATACACTAAAAATAATTACTCAAATATACAAAAAATACCATAAATTGGTACTAAAATTGGTTTAACTTAAAAACCAATGAATGAACATGTGAAATAAATTATACCATTGGATTCCCCATGGAAAAATACACATATACCATTTTTATGGCATATCTGTAAAGCCAATATTTAAGGAATTATAAGGTACAATACCTTATAAAAACCATAAAAACTTATTTATCTCAGAAACTAATGAAACAACATGTGAAATAAATTGTACCAGTGGATTTCCCACAAAGCTCCACATATAAAACAATTAATAAGCTAATTTCCAATGTTAATACTTAAGGAATTATCCTGAATATATGCACTTTTTTGGTCAACGCATATATTCAAGGATCATAGCTAATATCTTCTAAACTATACATGATAGAATGATGAACCAAAAATAAAGTTACCACGTAATTACTGTAAGAACACAGATATGAACTTTATTTTACAAATTATAAACAAGGTTAAAACCTATGATGAATTATTGATAAAAATCAACAGAGCTGTTGACCACTTTGTTGTGAAAGTGTTCCAAACTTAGAAAAAAGTACACAGTTAGATTCTCCTAGTTCATTCGTGAAGAATGATGTAATTTTTATTATTAAATTCAGGGTATAACCCCCTGAAATCAAGGTTTGAAGTTTAAAATATTGAATTTCGACAGAAAAGATGAGTTACAAGAAAAATCATCAAAATTAGAGTTTTGATGATGTAATGAAAAGCTCTTGGCAGCATAATAAGGTTATGTCAGGCTATCAGAATTCACTCTCTGAATTGCTGTAGCGTGAAAACCTTAAAAGTTATTGAGGATCAAAGTTTGAGCTTAAATTGAGCTGTTATGATCACATACTGTAACCTTAAATTAAGTTTAACAGTCTTAATAGTGATAAAATTAGTGAATACTATTAGTTTATGATTAAAACTAATAAAATCCACGAAATTTGGGGTTCTGCCAAGCCTCTGATGTCATCACACTTAGAGTTATAGTGATAACTCTAAATAATGGTGTAATAATGATGTAATATGGTTTGATCATGATGTAATCACCCTCAAACCTTAAAATATTGATCAATTCCAGTGGATATGATCAGTACACGTCTACTAGAAGCCTGTTGGACTCTAGGAAGGAGGTATTTACTATAAATAGAGCTCTTTTTACTCTGTTTTCCCCTCAGACGCATCAAAAACATTAAATCAATTAAATCAAAGGTAATTTCTTTATTCTTTATATATAAAACTGTTATATTATTAAAGACCAAAGACCACCTTGCTATAATCAACTCTTTTGACGTGATTGAATCATTTATTTAATTGTTTTTGTTAAAAAATCTCTCTAATAACTCATTTCCATGTAAAAATCCAGAATAATTTGTAATTTTCTTTATTTTTATTGTAAATACAATTTGAAAAGGTTGTATTTATATTTTTTTGGCGTAAAATACTTCAAAATTATTATATTAAGTGTTAAAAGTAGGTTATTTTCTCTTATTATAATAATTTCTCTATTATTACTCTTTTAATAATTCTTTAATTAATATAAATAGTATTTATATTAATTCATAACTTTAATATTAGTAATATTATTGTTATTAATTGTTTTTTATTAATAAAAAACAATTTTTTACGCCTTTATTATTTGTTAGTAACAATAATAAAGAGCTTTATAATATATTAATTATTTTATATTAATATATTATTTATAATATTATAATTTCATATAATATTAATTATATTATTATATTTATTTAATAATATAATATTTTTACGCCATAATAATAATATTTCTTTATTATTATTATTATTTCAATCTTATTTATTTCAACTATAAGGACATTCAGAGTACAATAAGTAATAAATTAGTAATTTTTACTTATTGTTTCATAGTCAAACCTTACATTTGGGGGCTTGGCCGTGATATTTACTTAAAAGACCTTTAAAAAGATTCTATTTGGGTTTATCCAATAATAAATTATATTTATAATCATAAAATTATATAATAATTTTATATTTTATTGATTTTAAAAGCTATTGAGGCATTTGGAAAGCAATTGTACTGTCTTACACGTGGTTTTTCACATCCTTAGACTTGCAAGAACTTTCTTTGAGTGACTCTAGTGATTAAAAAAGATAATTTATAAATTAAAAATAATTTTTATTATAATTTAATTTTATAAGAATCATATTCATTTTTTATTTTATTCTTTAAAAATAAAAATATACATAAAAAATATTAAAAAATATTAAAAACCAATAAAAAGTTATTTTTATTCATTTTTATTCATTTCTTTATTTATTTCATTTTTTTTTAAGATATAAAAGCAATTTCTACATGGAAAATTGCCATATCTTGCCAAAAATAACACTTCTTATAAAAAGACTTATATTTATTTGTCTTTTTTAGTGTTTGAAGATAACCCAACAGAAGACAACCAAGCTACTGTTGAGAGATTGGTGGAAGAAACTTGTCAAAGTTCTCCAACACCAGTTATCACCAAAAGAAAGAAAGCTAAGAAATTAGACTTTCCAGGGCCCACCATTCAAGACTCTGAAGGTGAGCACCTCTTTTTAAATTGCCATAAAAGAATTTTATTCTAAAATACTTTTATTTTTTCTTATTCTTTAATTATGACTACCAGAAGAGGTTCCCAATACTCCATCCAATCAGATGGAGCTGGACTCAGAAGTAGAATTGATCCCTCAAAAGGGAAAAGAAAGGGCAATATCCCCAGTGGAACAGAATCCACACAAGGAAGTGCCTTATCCCAAAGGCAAGTCCCAGAAATGCCCATGATATCTGAGCCTGAATTGGAACTAAGTATGAGTAACTCAAACAGGTACAAATCACATTCAGAGGGCTCAAATAGACATCTACATGAGCCAGTACAAGCAGTATTACACAGTATACAAGGACAAAGACTGGGAAATGCTGCCTCAAATACACCAAAGAGTGATGAACTCCTGGCACATCCTGAAAAAGTTCCTCAAAGAGGAGGAGATAGTGAGATACTCCAATGGATGGAATCCACTGTCATCCAAACCTCAAATCAAAAAAATCAAGGATTATCATGCCAAAAAGAGGGAGGCAACCAAGGAAGAAGCCCCAGTAGCTTCTACCAGCAAGCCTCAAGCCAACCCACTTCCCCAAGAAGGGAAGAAGAACAAGAAAAAGCATTGGAGGAAACCATATTCCCCAAGCTACAGAATCCCAAGAATCCAAAAGGATGCCATGGACAATGTTTTCAACATGGCCAGAACCTTGATGGAATTCAAGGACAAGGAAGAGCAAAGAATGAGACAACCTCATTTCCCAAAGAAATAACCTTGTCCAAAGATGTTGTAAATACTTTAACAGAAATTAAAAATAGTATATTACCTCTAAAAGAAATTAAAGACAGTTTATTATCACTACAAGAAATAAATAACAATTTATCTTCTTTAACAAAAATTGTTGTACAAAACAAGAAAGAAATTGACAACATTAAGTTTATTGTTGAAAATAATAAACCAAAAAATTTAATTGACAATACTCAAAAATTCATACAAGGACAACAAGAATTGTATAAATACATAAAAGATATCAAAGATAAGACTTTGACAATCAATTATGATGTGAGTATTGACAATCTTACAGAAAAATTAAATAAATTAAGTATTTCTGTAGAAAAATTTGAAGAAAAGACTTCATCACACCAAAAATTACTTTTGGACCATGTGGAAAAAAGTGATGAAGCAAGAATGCATCTGAAAGATGATATTCAAAGTGAAATAAGGCTTATTACAGAAAAAATGGATAAAATTAATGAGGCTAATTTAAATATGCCAAAGTTATCAACACCATTTTCTCATATAAGAAGCCCTATTAAAACAAAAGAGGAATTGTCAAATCCTTTCATAACAGACTTGAGTCACCAAGACAATAACCAAATCTTAATGAAGGAAGCACCTCAACTGAAGGAATGGCCAACATTCACAGGAGCAGGTGAATATGACCACATGTCATTTATTAAAACAATTGACATGTTACAAGAAGACTATGCCATACCAGATGAATTAATCACTGCAAGATTACATTCATTGTTCGAGAAATCTGCAAAAAGATGGTATTATGGCATAAGACAAACAAATGGTAAAAATACCTGGTCTTGGTGGAAACAAGAAATAATCACCAAGTGGGCAAATGATGCCTGGAGGTATAAGATAGAAAATGCATTTGAAAACTCTTTCTTTGACCCAGAGAAAGATAAACCTTTAACTTGGTTCCTAAAACAATTTGAAAGGCTTAATGCACTGTACCCAGAAATGTCACAGAAGATGGTGCATATGAAAATACTTAAAAAATGTGGAGGGGAACTAGAACATGCCCTAAGAAGCAGGTGTATAGAACCATGCTCCACAGAAGAGTATATAAATGCACTAGAAGATATAGTGACAAGAACAAAAATTGGCAGGACTTGGAAAAAATTGGACATTAAAAGCCCAAATAAACCATTTATCAAGAAAGATAAATCAAAAGAATCCTTCAAACCCAATACATCCAACAATAATGAACAAAGAAAATGCCATAAATGTGGAGGTATTGGACACTTAGCCAATAATTGCCTTAAAAAAGCAAAGATTAATGAAATTGTGGAAACAGAAAACCACAATGACAAAGAAGAAGAATCTGACTCTGAAAAAGAGACAGAAGAATTAGAAAGCTCTGAAAGTGATGAAATCAATATAATTAATGCACAAATTAATAATATTGATATAATTTATGAAGTACTGGATGTTAACTCAAACTTGCCACAAGTTGGAACATCTGACACAAATCTGACAAACATACAAGATGCCAAAATGTATAGAACCAAACCTGCAAGAGGAATGGGATATACAGCTGGAAAATCAAGTATTAGTATTGTTATGGTTGATAACCAAGAAGGAAAGGTTAACTTAGATACAGGAGCATATTGCACCTGTGTTGGCAAAAATTATTTAAAAACCATTGTCCCAGACTGGCAAGAAAAACTTATGCCAATACAAGGTGTCAAATTTAGTAGTGCAAGTGAGAGCATGAAGCCCCTTGGAATAATTGATTTAACACTAATTTTTCCTCATCCCTCACAATGTGTCAGAATCAAAGTAGAGTTTGTAGTAATGGACAACTGTACTAGTAATCATTTCATACTTGGAAATGACTACTTATCAATCTATGGTATAGATATCTCCAACCAAAAGGATAGATATTTTACCATAGGAGATAATAAAAGACAAAAGTTTGGATTCTTAAATAACAAAAAACAAATCACAGTTATTAAGAATGAGGAAAAAATTCCAGAAAAAGAACTTTTTATATCTGAACAACTCAAAGAGGCAGAATTCAATCAAGAATTAACAGAAAAAATGAAAGAAAAATTGATTGACCTCTTATTTAAGTATAAAAATGCCTTTGCAACTGACAAAGAGCCACTAGGTGCCATAATTGGACATGAAGTGGATATAATTCTTAATGTAGAAAAACCTTACCCACCTTTATTAAGAAGACCTGCTTATCCAGCCAGTCCAAGAGCTAGAGAAGCCCTAGAGGTGCACATTAAAGAATTAATGGACCTTGGAGTATTAAGAAAGGTTGGACATAATGAGCAAGTAGAAGTTACTACACCTGTCATTATAACTTGGCATAATGGAAAATCAAGGATGGTAGGAGACTTCAGAGCCCTGAATACCTATACCATTCCAGACAGATATCCAATACCCAGAATCCATGAGACATTGACCCAATTGTCACAAGCTAAGTTCATCACAGCTATGGATGCTCTTAAGGGTTTTCATCAAAATGTCTTAACAGACAATGCCAAGAAACTACTAAGAATAATAGTCCATTGTGGAATTTTTGAATACTTAAGAATGCCATTTGGGATAAAAAATGCACCTTCCCATTATCAAAGAATGATGAATACCATATTTGCTGAAGAATTATCAGAAGGATGGTTAATAATCTACATTGATGATATCATAGTTTGCTCAGAAACTTGGGAAAATCACCTGACAAGACTAGAAAGGGTACTACAGAAAATAGTCCAAGTAAATATGAAAATTTCATTGAAAAAGTGTCATTTTGCATATAGTGAATTGAAAGCCCTAGGACATGTAGTATCTGGACTTAGTCTAGGCATAGACAAAAATAAAGTAGCAGCAGTACTACTTAAACCAATGCCTCAAACTAAAAAAGAAATGCAATCATTTCTAGGATTTGCTGGTTACTATAGACAGCATATAAAGGACTTTGCAAAGATTGCTAAATCCTTGTATAAGCTATGTGACCAACAAACAGTCTATGAGATGACAGAAGAAAGAGTCAAGGCATATGAAGAATTGAAAAATTCTTTAACAAATGCCCCATTTCTTCTAATGCCAGATTGGAAACTACCTTTCAAACTGTACATTGATGCTTGTGGAGAAGGACTAGGTGCTGCACTTCACCAAACACAAATTATCAATGATAAACCAGTGGAAGGACCAATTTGTTTCATTTCAAGGCAGATAAAGCCAACAGAAGCAAGGTATGGAGCAAGCCAAATGGAATGCTTATGCCTAGTGTGGGCTTTAGAAAAGCTGCATTATTATTTGGATGGCACAGTATTTGATGTAATCACAGACTGTAATGCTGTGAAATCACTATTAAATATGAAGACTCCAAATAGACATATGCTGAGATGGCAAATTGCTATCCAAGAATATAGGGGAAATATGACTATTGTTCATAAATCTGGAAATATTCATAAAAATGCAGATGGTCTTAGCAGATGGGCTCTAGCAAATACCCCTGACAATCCAGCATGGGTACCACAAGAAGAGCACCATATAGAAGGAATATGTGTTACAGACATTGGCACAGAATTCTTTAACCAAGTTAAAGAAAGCTATAAGACATCAATCCATTCTTCTACTGGCAAAACACCAGCAATGCTAGAGAAAGGTTGGAATCCAAGACTTCCTTATGATACCCTCAAAAAGGACTTAGTGGATATACATCCAACAGCAAGCAGTTTCAAGATAATGCTTGACAAAGCAAGACACCATGCAAACAGATGCATGCAAGATTCTTTTAAATATGCAAAAGAAAGATGGGATAAAAGTCATAAGCCACCTGACTTCAAAATAGGGGACTTGGTTTTAGTATCAACCCTTAATTTCAATAACATAAAAGGCCCAAAGAAATTGAAAGATTCCTTTGCAGGACCATTTATGATAAAAGCACTTCATGGACCCAATGCTGTGCAATTAGAACTCACAGGTGAACTAATGAACAAACACCCAACTTTCCCTGTAAGTCTGATAAAACCTTACAGTTCAAGTGACAAGGAATTATTTCCACTAAGAAATAAACCCCCACTTGAAATTCCCCCCTTGGAGGAAGGAGAGGAAAAGAGAATAGTAAAAGTCCTTAAAGAAAGAAGGACAAGAAACAAAAAAGAAAGGGAATACCTTGTAAGGTATAGAAATTCAACTCAAGAAGATGAATGGCTACTTGAGAAAGATATAACAAATGCTGATAAATTACTAAGAAGGTTCAGACATGAAAGAAAACCTGAAAAATAAAAAGTTAAGCATTATTGAGCTTCAAGACTAACAAAAGTCTATTGAAGAGGTAGGACAGTGGATGATACCCTAATCACATATATCAGATTGTGGTACAATCTTTTTTGGTGGTAGGGAATGTGAGCCTTTGAGATATGACCACATACCCAATAAGGTCACAAAAAATACTCAGAATAATTATATCTTTAATATAATTATATTAAAATTAATTAGAATAATTATACACTAAAAATAATTACTCAAATATACAAAACATACCATAAATTGGTACTAAAATTGGTTTAACTTAAAAACCAATGGATGAACATGTGAAATAAATTATACCATTGGATTCCCCATGGAAAAATACACATATACCATTTTTATGGCATATCTGTAAAGCCAATATTTAAGGAATTATAAGGTACAATACCTTATAAAAACCATAAAAACTTATTTATCTCAGAAACTAATGAAACAACATGTGAAATAAATTGTACCAGTGGATTCCCCACAAAACTCCACATATAAAACAATTAATAAGCTAATTTCCAATGTTAATACTTAAGGAATTATCCTGAATATATGCACTTTTTTGGTCAACGCATATATTCAAGGATCATAGCTAATATCTTCTAAACTATACATGATAGAATGATGAACCAAAAATAAAGTTACCACGTAATTACTGTAAGAACACAGATATGAACTTTATTTTACAAATTATAAACAAGGTTAAAACCTATGATGAATTATTGATAAAAATCAACAGAGCTGTTGACCACTTTGTTGTGAAAGTGTTCCAAACTTAGAAAAAAGTACACAGTTAGATTCTCCTAGTTCATTCGTGAAGAATGATGTAATTTTTATTATTAAATTCAGGGTATAACCCCCTGAAATCAAGGTTTGAAGTTTAAAATATTGAATTTCGACAGAAAAGATGAGTTACAAGAAAAATCATCAAAATTAGAGTTTTGATGATGTAATGAAAAGCTCTTGGCAGCATAATAAGGTTATGTCAGGCTATCAGAATTCACTCTCTGAATTGCTGTAGCGTGAAAACCTTAAAAGTTATTGAGGATCAAAGTTTGAGCTTAAATTGAGCTGTTATGATCACATACTGTAACCTTAAATTAAGTTTAACAGTCTTAATAGTGATAAAATTAGTGAATACTATTAGTTTATGATTAAAACTAAGAAAATCCACGAAATTTGGGGTTCTGCCAAGCCTCTGATGTCATCACACTTAGAGTTATAGTGATAACTCTAAATAATGGTGTAATAATGATGTAATATGGTTTGATCATGATGTAATCACCCTCAAACCTTAAATTATTGATCAATTCCAGTGGATATGATCAGTACACGTCTACTAGAAGCCTGTTGGACTCTAGGAGGGAGGTATTTACTATAAATAGAGCTCTTTTTACTCTGTTTTCCCCTCAGACGCATCAAAAACATTAAATCAATTAAATCAAAGGTAATTTCTTTATTCTTTATATATAAAACTGTTATATTATTAAAGACCAAAGACCACCTTGCTATAATCAACTCTTTTGACGTGATTAAATCATTCATTTAATTGTTTTTGTTAAAAAATCTCTCTAATAACTCATTTCCACGTAAAAATCCAGAATAATTTGTAATTTTCTTTATTTTTATTGTAAATACAATTTGAAAAGGTTGTATTTATATTTTTTTGGTGTAAAATACTTCAAAATTATTATATTAAATGTTAAAAGTAGGTTATTTTCTCTTATTATAATAATTTCTCTATTATTACTCTTTTAATAATTCTTTAATTAATATAAATAGTATTTATATTAATTCATAACTTTAATATTAGTAATATTATTGTTATTAATTGTTTTTTATTAATAAAAAACAATTTTTTACGCCTTTATTATTTGTTAGTAACAATAATAAAGAGCTTTATAATATATTAATTATTTTATATTAATATATTATTTATAATATTATAATTTCATATAATATTAATTATATTATTATATTTATTTAATAATATAATATTTTTACGCCATAATAATAATATTTCTTTATTATTATTATTATTTCAATCTTATTTATTTCAACTATAAGGACATTCAGAGTACAATAAGTAATAAATTAGTAATTTTTACTTATTGTTTCATAGTCAAACCTTACACACTTACTAATTTTATTTTGGTTTGTGAGCTCCAAGGAAGATTTTGTTCGGTATTTTAGGAGGGGCAGGCAATACACCCTTGCCACCCTTGGTTACAGGAGTTATTAGCAATTCAAAACTAGTTACCTGTGATTTCCCCCTCCAGGTACTGCCTCATTTTAATCCCACACAAGAGGAGTTCCCACAGTACCTACTTATGGTATCTTCACTAGTTTGAAGATAATTATTAGAAGTATAATTATTATAGAATTTTTCTTGTGACCCTTTTGGATGTGTGGTCATATCTCAAAGGCTCACAAGAATAAAGAAATAAAAATTGATATATTTCTTCAAGGAAGAATAAGGGTAAAGACAAGTATTCCAAATATAAAAAGACAAAGGAAGCCAATGGGCAAGATAATAAAAAGAAGCCAAAAGCCAAAGAGCCAACCAAATGAATCCCAATTCACTGTTTCGACCTGCCAGAAAGAACAATGGGATTGGTAAATGATATGACCACCAATATCCACTGACAGGCAAAGAAGAAAAGGTGCAAATGACTGACTTAAGATTATCAGTATTTAATTTAAAATAAAAGAAAAGATAATAAGGATAATAATAAAATTAATATATTAATTAACTGGGGAAAAAGTCCCCAGGGAAGAAAAGGTGGCCAGCATATGTGAAAAAGTTGAAGACTGATCCTGGAGGCTTAATTCCCGGCTGTATTGATTTTTTTGGGTCAATAAAGATCTGGCCATCTTTAAAATTGAACTGTGTGATGAAATTCCCACAGTGGAATATGAATTGGCCCAAAAAGTCCAATGCCATACAGTTTGCTTGAATACAACCTGTATGGACCAATTGAGTTGTCCAAGGAGTATTGAAGTAGTTGATGCCTTGAAAACTGATTGAATGTTTGATAAACTCTTGAAATTGACCTTGGAAGAATTCTGAAAGAAAATTCAACCCAACTCCTGCAGGGCCAGGTGGTTGGGGTCCTCAAATGGTCTTCTAGTAGCCGCCATGGGTTATAAGACTGAATGACTGAGAAGTCTTCCTTCAAAATGGGTGATGGATTTGAGGGATGGAGTTGTAATGACTTAATTTGGTCCTGGAAACATCACCATTGGATTGCTGAGCAAAAATGGTGCATAATGGTATATAATACCATATATGTACCATCCTTGGTTCCTGCATAATAAGTCCAATTAGAATTTATGCTGGGGGTTTCCCTGATCTTGAGGGAAACCCCCTTTATCAAGGTGACTTGGGGCCTCTGGTGACTGCCAGAGGTCATGGTTGAAGTCTTGAGGGGAAAATTCCCCCATGGTCAATTCGGGTCCCCTGGGATTGGAGGCCAAGACATTATTTTCTGGGGTCTATGGCTATTTGGAGTCTTCAAGGGATTTGGCCCAAAATGGGCTCAGGTGGGCCCACTGATAGGCTCCCTTGGCCTCATTGAATTTTGGGAAAAAGGGGCCTAAATGACCTAAAAAGGCCATTTAGGCCCTTGACCCCTAATCAAAGGGGTAGTGCCAAGAGCCCTGGTGGTGCCTAGAGGGGCCAGAGGCCCCTGGAAGTCTGACAGGACCCCCCAGGCCCAAAACAGGGGGTATTGGCCTGTGGGTTGTTTAGGTGTATAATTGGCCAAAGAGCCCAATGAGAGCAGTATATGGCCTGAGGCCATGTGTGAGGTTTGGGGCCATAATTGGCCAGTGAAAGGTGGTGTGGCCCAAAGGCCATAAAACACCAGTTTGGACCAATTGGCCATAAAATGAGGTCAGGATTTGATTTCCACAAACACCCATTGTGGGCTGATTACACATGGTTCTGACAGCTTCTCAGGGAATGTTCCAATTCTCCTACACATTTCTTAAGTATTTCCATGTGTACCATTTTTGTGAAATTTCTGGGTACAGTGCATTTAATCTTTCAGCTTTTTTTAAGAACCAAGTCAAAGATTTATCTTTTTCTGGGTCAAAGAAGTGATTTTCAAATGTATTCACTATTTTGTATCACCAGGCATCATCAGCCCACTTGGTGATTATTTCTTGTTTCCACCAAGACCAGGTATTTTTGCCATTTGTTTGCCTTTTGCAATAATACCATCTTTTTGCAGATTTCTCAAATAATGAGTGTAATCTGGCAGTGATTCATTAATCTGGTATGGCATAATCTTCTTGTAAGACGTCAATTGTTTTAATAAATGACATATGGTCATATTAACCTTCTCCTTGGAATGTTGGCCATTCTTTTAATTGAGGTTCATCTTTCATTAAGACTTTGTTATTTTCTTGATGACTTGAGTCTGTTATGAATGGACTTTTTATTTCATCTTTTAATTTCACAGGACTTCTTATGGCAGAAAATGGGGTTGATAACTTTGGCATATTTAAGTTAGCCTCATTTATTTTATCCATTTTCTCAGTAATAAGTCTTATTTCACTTTGAATGTCATCTTTCAGGTTCATTCTTGCTTCATCACTTTTTTCCACATGGTCTAGAAGTAATTTTTGGTTTGATGAAGTCTTTTCTTCAAATTTTTTCCAGAAATACTTAATTTGTTTAATTTTCCATAAGATTGTCAAAGTTTCATCTTTCATGTCTTTTATATATTGATACAACTCCTGTTGTTCTTCTATTAATTTTTTAGTATTGTCAATTGAAACTTTTGTTTCATTATTTTCAACAATAAATTTAATGTTATCAATTTCTTTTTTATTTTGTACAACAGCTTTTGTTAAAGATGATAAATTATTATTAATTTCTTGTAAAGATAATAAAGTGTTTTCAATTTCTTTAAGAGTTAAAATACTATTTTCAATTTCTGTTAAATTATTTACAACATCTTTGGACAAGGTTATTTCTTTGGGAAATGAGGTTGTCTCATTCTTTGTTCTTCCTTGTACTTGAATTACATCAAGGTTCTGGCCATGTTGAAAACATTTTCCATGGCAGCTTTTTGGATTTTTGGAATCCTGTAACTTTGAGAATATGGTTTTCTCCAGTTCTTTTTCTTGTTCTTCTTCCCTTCTTGTGCAAGTGGGTTGGCTTGGAGCTTGCTGGTAGAAGCTACTGGGGCTTCTTCCTTGGTTTCCTCCCTCTTTTTGGAACTGTATTCCTTGATCTTTTTGATTTGAGGTTTGGATGATAGTGGATTCCATCCATTGGAGTATCTCACTACTTCCTCCTCTTTGAGGAATTTTTTGATAATTTGCCAGGAGTTCATCACTCCTTGGTGTATTTGTGGTAACATTTCCTGACCCTTGTCCTTGTACACTGTGTAGTACTGCTTTTACTGGCTCATGTGAATTTCTCTTTGAGCCCCCTGAATGTTATTTGTACCTATTTGAGTTACTCATACTTAGTTCTAACTCTGGTTCAGATATTACGGGAATTTCTGGGACTTGCATTTGGGATAAGGCACTTCCTTGTGTGGATTCTGTTCCACTAGGGATTTTTCCCTTTCTTTTCCCTTCTGAGGGATCAACTCTACCTCTGAGTCCAGCTCCATCTGATTGGATGGACTATTTGGAACCTCTTCTGGTAGTCATAATTCAAGAAATAACAAATGAAAAAGATTTCAGGACAAGAATTTCTTTTTATGGCAATTTATAAAGTAGGTACTCACCTTCAGAGTCCTGGAAAGTCTAATTTCTTAGCTTGCTTTTTCTTAATGACAATTGGTGTTGGGGAACTTGGGCAAGTTTCTTCCACCAATCTTTCAACAGTGGTCTAATTGTCCTCTGACGGATTGTCTTCAAGCACCAAAAAGACAAATAAATATAAGTCTTTTTTTTGAAAAAAGTGTTATTTTTGGTGAGATATGGCAATTTCCCACATAAAAATTGCTTTTATATCTTAGAATAATTTAAATGAAAAAAATTGAATCAAAATAACTTTTTTTATTGGTTTTTGATATTTTTATACTTTTATTTTTAAAGAATGAAATAAAAAATGAAGATGATTCTTTTATGAAATAAATTTATAATATGAAATTTTTTTATTTATAAAATATCTTTTTTCAGCACTAAATTCACTCAAAGAAAGTTCTTTCAAGTCTAAGGATGCAAAAAACCACATGTAAGACAGTACAATTGCTTTCCAAATGCCTCAATAGCTTTTAAAATTAATAAATATAGAATTATTATATAATATTATTATTAAAATTATTATTTATGATTGGCTAAACACAATTAGAATATTTTATAGGGTATTTTAAGTAAATATCATGGCCAGGTTCCCAAATGTAAGGTTTGAGTATGAAACAATAAGTAAAAATGGCTAATATTTTACTTATTTTACTCTGAATGTCCTTATAAATGGAATAAATAAGATAAAAATAATTATAATAATAAAGATTTATTATAATTATGGCGTAAAAACTAATTATATTATTAAAGAATAACATAATAAGTAAATATATTGAGACTTGATAATTAATATATTTAAAAGCCCTTTATTATTGCTACCAACAAATAATAAAGGCATGAAAAAAAGGTTTTTATTAATAAAAAACAATTAATAACTATAATATTACTAATATTAAAGATATATATTAATATAAGTACTATTTATATTAATTGAAGAGTTATTAATAGTATTGATAGGGAGAAATTATTATAATAAGAGACAATAACCTACTTTTGATGCTTAATATAATAATTTTGGAAGATTTTACGCCAAATAATGTAAATACAACTTAGTTAAATTTTATTTACAAATGAAATAAAAGAAATTACAAATTTTCTTGATTTTATGTGGAAAGAAGAGTTTCATAGAATTATACCAAAACAAATAAAAAATTGAAGTAATCACCTCAAGAATAATGATTATAATAAATATTACCTTTGGTCTTTGATAATATAAAATGTTTATATCTTTTGATTTATTTTCTTTATTGTTTTGATGTGTCTGAGGCGGAAATAGAGTAAAAAGAGCTCTATTTATAGTAAATTCCTCCCTTCTAGAGTCTAGTAGCCTTCTAGTAGACGTGTACTGATTCTATCCACTGGAAATGATCATTATTTTAAGGTTTAGTGATTATTACGTCATGATCAAACCCTCTTATCTCATTCTTATACCATTATTTAGAGTTACCACTATAACTCTAAGTTTGATGACATCATAGGCTTAGAAAAAGCCTAAGCTTTGTGGATCTTATTAGTATTAATCATAGTCTAATATTATTCACCAGTTTTATCACTTATATAGCTGTTATACTTAAAATAAGATTACAGTGAGTGATCATAAATGATCAATTTTAAGCTTAAGCTTTGATCATTAATAGTTTTGGATTTATACATGCTACAGCTATTCTGAGAGTTAATTCTGATAGCTTGGAATATCTTTATCAAACTTCCAAGATAATTTCATTACATTATCAAAACTCTATTTTTGATGATTTTTCTTGTATCTCATCTTTTCTGTCCAAATTCAATATTTTAAACTTCAAACCTTGATTTCAAAAGGTTTTAGAATGATAAAAATTACATCATTATTCATTTATGACCCATTAGAATCTGAATATCTACTTTTTTTTAAGTTTGGACCACTTTCACAACAAAGTGGTCAACAGCTCTAGTAATTTTGTTCAAGAAACCCTTACAGGTTATAACCTTGTTTATAGCTTTTCAAATAAGGTTCATATCTGTGTTCTTACAGTAATTATGTGGCAACTTCATCTTTGGCTTAAGTCTCTATCATGTATGTTTCAAGAGATATCAGCCAAAAACCATGAATGTATGCATTGACCAAAAAAAGTGCATATATTCAGCTTAATTCCTTAATTATTGACTTTAAATTATTTTAATAAGAATATTTTTATGTGTAGTGTTTCATGAAGAATTCAATGATGAAATTTTTCACATGTTGTTTCATTGGTTTCTGAGTTAAATAAAATTCTATGTCTTTTTTAGGGTATTATGACTTATTATTCAGTAATTATTGACTTTACAGGTATTACATAAGGTAATATATGTGTATTTTACCATGAGGAATCTAATGGTGTAATTTATCTTACATTTTTACTCATTAGATTCTGAGTTAACTCAGAGTTTATATCTATTTATGGCATTTTCACTTGTTTTTAAGATAATTATTATAAAGTTTTTCTTGTTACCTTTTTGGATATGTGGTCATATCACAAGGGCTCACACAGAGAAAGGTCCCTTTTCATCCTTGAATTTGGCGGAAGGACCATTAATTCTTACCACCTAGCAGGAATGAAGATTTTTCACTTCCAGGGACAGGCTTGCAGCTATCACACACACTATGCACACTTTAGTGGGCTCAGATGTTGTTTTGAAACCACATCTGGGAAGTTTACACAAATAAATGGTGAAAGTTTTCATTTGGGGGCCACACAGCCCTCTTCTGACATTCATGATGCATAGAAGACTCTACAGATCCTGTATGTAGACCCCATACTGGTCAAAATATGAGGTATTGAAGGATAAATATGATCCTTTGTAGAATTGACACCTCATATTCAAGGGTATGGGATAGTATCACACAGTACTGTCATATTTTGATCATAAATCTGCTATAACATTGTCAGTTTTGAAGATAATTAGATCAAGGTTGGCCTATTGTGTAGCCCTGGTTGGGGTATACAAAATTTTATCTCATTTGGTATGGGTAACTCTAAATATGGCAAAGTTATGCCACTTTCAAATTCCATTATTCAGATATGCATTTTTCTTAAATCCTGTATAGATTTTTTTTGTTTCATAACCTTTTTTCTACATGAGTTATGAGGAAAAGGATGAAACCATCAAAAATCCCTGATTGTCCCCTTTCCAGAAATACCCCAATTTAGGTATCTCATACTAAAACTGTGGAAGTTTGTTGTGAGCTGAATATTTTTTTCAACCTTATTTGGCTTAATCTTGGACATAACTTCCATATTTTTGATGCTAGTACCATTGGATCTTCCTTACTGAAGGCTTAATTTTGAACACCAATTTGATGGGTTTCTGCCTCTCTCTTTTGATTTTAGATGAGAGTTGAAAATTAAGGTTTATGCACAGTTCTTGCTTTGAGCAGGAATAACTGTTTTATTCTTTTTATTATGTTTATGGGAGTTATATATTTTAAAAGAGGTGGTTTTCTTCTTTCTTTTAATACCATTCATGAGCTATTTTTGGTGGTATTTTTCTCTACCATTGGTTTATGATATTTTGGTGGTCATGCGTGTGATCTGGCTTTGAGTCATAGGCTGGAAAGGAGTGCATTTATATTGAATACCCTCATACTTAATGTCCAGTTTTATGATAAAGTATGTGTGATTTTTTTTAACTGGAATCAATCAATTTCTTAAGTCTTAAAGGTGATTAAATCATGATTACATCATGTTACCTCATTGTAACACCATTCTTTAGAGTTATCATTAATAATTTGAGTAATTTATATCATTGGCTTGGAAAATGATTTAATTAGTTTAATTTTAGTACTTTGAAAATAAAACTTCTAGTTTTAATTAATATCCTCTCTTTATAAGCTTTTCAACCTAATTTAAGCTCATTCCTTGTAAGCCAAACTGCTCATTTTGTGTCTTATATTTTGATCCTGAATACCTTTCAAGTTATTCATACCATCACCAATCAGAGAGTTAATTCTGATAGCTGGTCATTTCCTTACTAATTCTCCAAGATATTTTCATTGCATTGTCCAAATCTTACTCTTGATTATTTTTCTTTTGACCAATCTTTTCTTTCCAAATTTACTATTTTAAACTTTTAGCCATGGTTACTCAGAGTTCTACCCTGGTAATCATGACAAAACCTACATCATTATTCACTTGTGAGCTATTAAAATCAAACTGTGGTTTTCATTTTAAGCTTGGGCCACTTTTTGGATATGAGTGGTCAACTGGTATGATCAGTTTTGATCAATATCACTCTGCTACTATCAGCTTCATCTGTAAACTTCTCAGGAAAGCTCATAACTGTGTTTTTATAGTAATTAAATGGTAAATCTATTTGTGGATAATTGAATTATCTTGTATACTTTGAGAGATATGAGCCAAAAACCATCAATATGTGCATTGATCCTTGAAAGTGTATATATCCAGGTATCTCAGTAGGTATTGAGCTTACAGATATGTCATCCAAGGAGATGTATATGTGAAATTTGATGGGGAATCCAGCGGTAAAATTTCTCTCACATTTCTGTTTATCATTTTTGGAGATAAACAAGATTTACCTCTTTTTTTATGCAGTTCTTCATATTTTCAGGTAATTGTAACTTATTTCAGAGTTATTATACAAGAATCAATTTTAAAACAATTTCAGTTAATTGCTATATAAATCATAAATAATTCCTTCTTTTTTGACTAAAATTATATAACAATACATTGTGACCTTTTTGGGCATGTGCTTATATCTCAAAGTTCTACACAACAATGCTACACACCACAAATTAATTTTGGACCAAACATGATGGTTACCATTTCATGTGATGAGGAGGTCTAAAAATTTGTGGGCTTGCAGGCTTTTGTACTGAAACTCCTTGTTGCTCATTTTTGCAGGTATAAATTAGTTGAGTTCAAGAACTTGAATCCAGAGGTTTAATGTATTTTTGCATGTGGAAAGAATAAAAACATTTCAAGGTCATAATAAAAAATTACTTGTCACAAATAGTACTTTTCATGAACATGCAATTTTCTTAAATTCATGTTTGTATAAATTCTAATTATAATTTTGTATTTCAATAAAATTATAATTTTTGAAATGTATTTTCCGTCCTCATAATTTTATTTATATATTTTGTACTCTGTTGTGTTTATAAAAATGCCTCCTATAAGGCTCACAAAAAGCCTAACCCAGAACTCAAGGGTTAGTACATGTTCCACATCATTACCTATAATCTGCCTAAACCTATAGCAATTACCATCCACCAACATGTATGGGTTAGGCAGGTATTTCCTGTAATAATCATCATTAAGTTCTTATAAATAACACGAATACACAATTATTTCTTTGAACAAAATAATTTAGAAGATAGGATGGATAACCTCAAAATAAGAGGATGATTCAAGTTTCCAATGAATTCTTTGCTGATAGAAGAGTAATAAACACTTGAAATACATTTACTGTTGATTTTTGCTCATCCTACCAAAACTGCAACGATTCTTTTTTATGCTTGTCGTTTATGGCTTAAACAAACTTAAGCTATTATAGAAATATTCAACAAGCTCGCGCACTAGAAAAACATCTATAGATTTTTTAATGCTTCTTGAAACTTACTTTCTATCACTTCTTTTGATTTCTTTTAATTTTGCGACGTTGTTCTTACAAGACAAGTGATGTTTTTTTAATTGTTTAATCTATCAATTGTTTAATCTTTTGCTGGGCTCTCTTGATGTTGATTCACCCAAGTAGAACAAGTTGATACAAGCGCGTTAAGTCTTAAGAAATGGTTAATTTGTAGTATGAGGAAAAAAGGACGACTTGATTTTTTTTCATTGTATGCAGGGACTAAAACAGGGCTTTAATTAGAATGTATTCACATTTATCTAAACGAGTACTTAAGTGATGCTGTTTTTGGGACTAACTTAGCCAAAACTAAATCCAAAGAAAATTTCAGAAATTGGTGAAGTATGTATAAGTATGTAATCTCAAAGCAGGCTGTATTTTTTTTTAAACAAAGCCAGTCTTCGCTCTTAAACGTTGGTTGTTTCTAAAAGGCGGCAGGCATAATCAATACCATTATTTTCAACAAAAGAATACTTTTTTTACAGGCTTGTACAATCCCCAAACGACCTTCTCATGCTGCTGCATGCTTTGATTTTTTGTTTTCCTTGTAAAATTTTAGCAACACGTGTCCATTTTCGTTCTCAAAATGGCTTCAAAAGCCTAGCTTGATCGACTGGTATGTTTTGATGAATGTACTGCTTTTTACCTTCTGCGTAATCAGCTGTTATGTGGCCTTCATCACCCTCACCATAAAGGACCCATTTATAGATTACTAACCCTTCCAACCCCACAGGTCCCCTGGAGTGAATTTTGTTTGTGCTGATCCCAATTTCAGTTCCAAACCCATAGCGATAGCCATCAGCAAAACGAGTAGAACAGTTGACGTAGACTGATGAACTATTAACGCTTTGACAGAATTGGGCAGCGTTTTCTTTTGATTGAGTAATGATTGAATCTGTATGATGAGACGAGTGAGTGTTGATGTGCTGAATCGCACCCGAAAGCGAATCCACCGTCTTGATTGTCAGTATCAGCGAAAGCCACTCAGTTCGGAAATCATCCTCCTTTGCCAACGAACAGTTTGACCAAAACAGTGGATGACTTGTGACTCTCGCACAAGATTTAAGTGCATCAAGACTGGCTCGATCGAGTTTCAAGGTGACTTTGGCATTGAGCAAACTGAGTGCTAAGTCGGTGAATCCATTTTCTAACCATGATTGATGCACAATTACTGTTTCAACTGCGTTACAAGCGGCTGGATAGGATGTCTGAAATGAGGCAAAAACTTGAGATGTGGTTAGTTGTGAACACTTTGGCGGAGGCCTTTGAGGATGATTTGAGCGACCTTGGCATCAATAATACATCGAGTGGCCATCTTGAGATCCGCCCCATGGTCAATAAAAATGTTGCAAAGACCATCGGCGTGTCCCAAGACAGGGATTTTGGTGTTATTTTTAATGAATTGGACCAATTCTTTGCTACCCCGTGGGATGACTAGATCGATAAAGTTGTCCTGACTGAGCAATTCACTGACATCAGATCGAGATGAAACAGATTGGATGACATTCTGGGGTAAAGTTTCTGCCAAGGCTTCGTTGATAATCTCTGTCAGAACGTTTTGGGTATTCAATGACTCCTTGCCACCCTTCAGGATTGCAGTGTTTCCTGTTTGTCCAAACCAATGAGTATTTTGGTATTAATATCAGGACAGGTTTGAGTGGTAGAAGACTGACCGCTCTTGACGGCCAAAGAGGCAATATTGACCATGACCTCAGGCCGAGCTTCAAAAATAATGAGGAGGACACCGATAGGACAAGTAACTTTGTACAAATTCATTCCTTCATCCAGTTTGGTGACTGATTGAACCTGGCCAGCAGGATCTGGCAATCTGATCACATCATCGATTCCTTTGATTATCGAATCAAATTTATCATCACTAGATCGCAAATCCAACCTCTTCAAGATTGATTCGGATAGCTTTGTTTGTTTGACAAGTTCGCTTGCTGCCTAGAGATTCATGGGGCCGAGTTAGTCAAACAGGACACTTGGAGTCAAGACTGACTGGACAACTCACCTCAACGTCCACTGAGTTCGCTGCGAGTACCTCATCTTTCTTTTCAGTCAACAGCTGCTTGAGCCTGGCGAGTGCTTGAGTCTTAGCCTCCGACGACACTGATTGGAACGAATCAAATGCAACCTTGGCTGATTGAGCTAAGCCGAAGGCACTAGTACCCATAATGGGAGTGAAGCGACGATAGGATATCTGAGCAAACGATCCGAAAGCCCAATCCGAAGATGACGAGATCCCAACCAATCAATCCTCTACGAAGATGTTCCGAAGTCCCGAGCGCCACTTGAGCCTCTTGCGATCGTGGTGAGATTCTGGGATCAGCTGAATTGGTTTAGCGGGCAGACGACCTGGCCGGACGAGCGGATGGGAGATTCGGTTGATTTCACGTGCAGGCGGTGGCGCCGCTCGCGATTTCACATGCGGACGACGGCCCCGCTAGCCAGGGCCCAGGGGGCAGCTGGGCAGCAGGGACCCAGACCAGGGGCGACCCCGAAGGCTGCCGCCCGTACCCGGGCTTTCGAGGAATCCCCTAAGGGGAGGACTTCGAGGTCGAAGACCGGGCAAAACTTAGTCAAGGAAAGTTTTTCGGGGCTCTGCAGGGGACGGGCCGTTCTGTGGCTCAGGAGAGGCCGGGTCCCGGACCATTTTGTGCTCAGAATTTAAGAACGTGTATTTCGTGATAGAAAGAAATAATACAAGACAAATGAGAGAATTAACTCATTATCGCTGGAGTAGAGAGGCCCAAAGGTGCATAACCAGCTTTTGAGACAAGCCAAAAACTCTACATGCATCACTGAAAGAGATGCACGCTGATAAGTAAGAATCTTTTGGCCTCCTGAAAAGATTCTTTCAGATGGCACACTGGTAGCTGGTATAGCTAAATACTTACAAGCCATAACTTCAAGGGTAGGGAACATTGTTGCCTGTGATCTCCAAAAGCTTAGGATATTGGTAGCCTTTGGTTTGATTGGTTCTGATAAGTATCAATTAAGTTCATGTTCAAAGGAACTCACTTCAAATGGAGTGGATCAGTACATTTCATCGAAAAAACCAGAGTCCTTCTCAGCTAAATTCACTGTTGGACTGCTTCCTTGCATGTTCTTCAAAAATTCTGGATAACTGGTCTTCTGAAGTACCAAAATTTTCAAGTGTTGAGTTGTAGCACTCAAAAAATTTGATCTTGAAGCATGGGTCAAGAACAGCCACACAAATTGCTGGGCTCTTGACCAGCAGAAGTTGGAGGTATTTTGATAGCTTTTCTACCATTTCTTCCACAGCTAGTTCAATTTGCTGAATTTTATAGTTTTCACAAGCCTGATAATAAGACTCTATCAGTTATCAGAAGAAACAGATTGATACAAAAAAAATCTTACCTGATTGATTCACTTGATGAGTAAGATATAAAGTGGTAGGGTATAATTCATTGTTGGATACTTTGATCCACATATGATGGTAGTAGCTTCATAAAGGGGATAAAGGAAGTCAATTATTACCTTGACTTTTTCCAATTAAAGACAGGATAGTCAATACTGTTTCATGGTTGTTGGAGCACAGAATTGATTGTATGCTTCCTTGAGTGACCATGTGCATTCCAAAATGTTGTACGTTGAGTTCCATCTCATACAAACATTTGTTAAAAGGGTATTGGCCTTGATGTCATCATAAAACAGATTCATAATTGTGATAAATTTTTCTTGTCATTGTGGGCTCTGCCTAATATAAGAGCCAAGGCAGTATATGCATGAGATTATTGAATTGTAGTTCAAATTCTGACCTTCTGGGGGGTCAACAATACTACAGATGTCCATTTGGCCATTGTCAGCATTTTCTTGATTTGGCTTGCCTCCCTTACCCAGAGACTGAATTCCATTTCATGCTGAGAGGTGAATTGTATGAGCCATACAATCAATAAGATTGGTTTGGCTAATGAAGGAAGAAGAAAGATCTTGCAGTCCTTGACCCATTCATTGGTTGACCAATTCATTATCTTTGGTGATTGAAACAATATGGTCTTCAAGATTATATTTCTCAAGAATTTTCCAAAATTCTTGAGCTAGTGATTGTCCTGAATGATGACCTAACAAAAAAATTTTAAATAAAAAAAAAGTAAAATAAATGAGAAAAAGATCACCTTGGATTTCAGTGAGACCCATTAGAATTGAAAATATGTTTAAGTCTTGATTGATGAAGTGGCCAGTTATAGCCATATATCCTTTCATATTAGGGCTGGTCCAAGTATCAGTAGTGAATGAGACAAAAGCTTATTTGGTGGATAACAAGTTTCAAATATGTTCTTGGTGATAAAAATATACATTTGATAGGTGTACTGGAATTTCTGTTTGTCCAACAAGTATAGTTTTTACAGATGGATTTCACAATTCAAGAATGGTTTGAAATGATTAATTTTTGCAAATAGATAGAGGAGGATTGTAGTCAGAAATCATGTAAAAAATGGTGGTTTTCAACATTTTTGAAGATAGAGCCTGGATTGTGTAAGAAATAATCAAAAATTAAGTACAAAGAAAACATATTTAGATTATAATTTGACTCACCTGCTTGGGTCTGACATTTTGAATATATTTATCAAGTGTGCCACAGCTTGAAGAATGCTTTCTTGGGTTAGTTAAGCAATGTAAAGAATTAAGATGATCACTAATTGACTTTGTGCTTCCAGTCCAATAGTGTTTTAATTGTTTTTGACAAAGGGTTCCAGATTTTTTGGTTACTTGGCATTCAACAGATCTGTGAAATAGAGCCATACCCAAGAGCATTTGGGGTTGGTTGGTGCCTCGCTTACTGATGCTTGAGTGGTGGCCGCAGCCTTGCTAGGGCTTGATGCTCGGGAAACAGCTGCAAATGACATGGTTATTGTTTTAGGTAAATTTGATAGAAACAAATTTTCACAACTGATATCAAAAAAATGAAATAAAAAGGTTTTTTTATAAAAAACGGTTTCAGTGATAGAATTTTTTTATTATAAAAGAGGGGTTGGTTCAATAGCAAGAGAGAAGAGCCAGATAATAACCATAACAGAAAAAAAATGAGGTTGAGGGAGGAAATAAAAAAGAATGAGAAAAAAATAGAGAGGTCAAAAGGGGAGGAAGGGCTGGTGGCACAGCTTATCAAAAAAATAAGAAAAAAATTGAGATGATGGAAGGGGAGGAAGGGTTGGTGGAAGACCTTATAAAAAGATAATGAGGAAAAAATCAAGAGGGAGTCTGGTGGGGTTCTCTCCAATCAACCTGACCAACCCCTATAATAGTGTGCAGTTTGGTACCAGCAAAGAATTATGACCAAAACTCCCCAGAAATATGGCAAGGACAGGGATAGGTATGCGCAGATATGCCGGGGATTACCACAGGTGGCACTCTTACCCAGAACTTGTGCTAAGCCTGCCTCCTGAACCCAATAGCTTGAGGGATCCCTATTGGAGAGATTGTTGGGTCCAGGAGATGGGGCAGCCTTTTGCTAAAAAAAAAACCAGGGACAGGTTCAGTGTAGGCTTCAGAGGCCAACGGGGACCCCATACCTTGCAAAGCATTATAAAGTAGAACTTCTCTCAAGACATATTTGTCAGTGGACACCATTTTACATGAATTAGGGGAGGTAATGGGACAGAGGAGGCCCCCTCTTAAGCAATAAATCTGTATTTCACTAAAACTGTATCAAAACTTTGTAAATTCATATCCTAAACCCATACTTTGTACTGTAAAATGTATCTACAGTACATTGTCAAATATATTGGATTTATCAAACGCTAAAGAAACTGCAACAATAAAGTACTGTACACAAAAAATAACTTCACTTTGGCTTCAAGCAGTCTAACAATGATTGTTGCTTTCAAGATTTGAAGAGTTTCAATTCCACACCCCTAAGGTAGGAATAAAGACTTTCACTCACATTATCTGCTTCCTGGGTTGATTCTGAAGCTGCATAGATCAACGCCAAGGATATTTCCTTATTCACTTCAGCTAATGAAAGAAGGGGAAGTACTGGTTCATTGAGGGCATTTTCTTCTAGCTCTTGATTGATTGGTTGATTTTCATTAAATATCTCAGCTGTTGAAAGCCAGTTGGATTCATTTTCTTTGACCAGGTTCAACAGCTCAAGAATTGACATTTGGTTGTGGCTTCTGTTAAGCCCCGAATCTTGTAAACAATTAACTTCTTCTGTGAGTGAAGTCTCTGCCATAGCCACTCCAAAATAATTGGGGATTTGGGTGCACTTTGGGATTATCTTTGTGTGATCCCAGCAGTTACTTATTGTTGCTTGAGTAATCGCATTCCAAGCCAGGAAGGATAAGCGCATTGCACTTAGCTGGTCAAAATTGTAAATTTGTTTTACATTTACATTACTGTTGTAATACCAAATAGAAAGTGAGATTAATCATTTATGGTATTGTACTTTAAAATCTCAGATGATGCCAGAATCCAGGGGTTGGACATGAGGAGTGAGATTTGGCTGAAAAAATATTAGTTTTATGTGCAACAGGTATTCACTTGGTGGATAATGCCCCTTAAAATTGTCCAATAGTAAAGCAATCTTCTGATTTTTTCCTTGTAGTTGATTGTTCCAAGAGATGATCCATTTTTGCAAGATTTGCCTGGTCATCCATGCCTTGGAGTTGTTATAGTACTGATAGCCATGCTGAAAACAAAACTTCTTGTTGAACCAACATTTCCTTTTGTACTTGTCAATATAAATCAATGGTAGCTTCTCCATACCTGTGGCATTTCAGGTAATTAAGATGGTGATGCGGCTCTTGCTTTACTTTATTCCATTTGTTTGAGTGTAAGCTAGACCTTTATCAGTTGGCATTCTACAATAATCAGTATTAAAATAATCAGCCACCAAAATATGAGATACAGTTGTATTCAGGATGCAAAGAAAGGTCTTACGCATAGAAAAGACCTGTTTAATCCATGTTGAATATGTTTGAGGGCTCAAATTCACTAAGAAGTGGGACAAGGAATTCAATTTCACTTTGAACATAAGCCACATTGGTGGACCCACTTTCACCATGCTGCTTATGGTTTTTGAGGCTGTTGTGATCATTGAAGCAATCAAACCATCCATTTGATAAGTGCAGCTAGTTGCTTCTTGGCTCACCCAAAAGTCTTGAAAAATATTTCCATTTCCCTCATAAGATGTCTTCTTTGATGATCATGTTATTCTGGATTTCTTTTTGAACCCATTCTGCAATCATCTTGTCAACTCGGGCATGTTTCACTGGTATGAATCTTTTAATGTCCTTTGAATTGGTAATCTGATGGTTCTTTCAAATGTTTGTTTCTTCCTTTAACCATGCAGAGATATGTGGCTTTTCAAGACATAATTCAGGATATATGTGATTGAAACGTTCTGCTGTAGCGTGCTGGCTCTTTCCGTTTTCGTGATGCCAATTGATAATTTTGAGCTTTTGTGATAATGTTGTGATATGATTATTCTCATGTGAGTGGCTTGGTTTGGATCTTCTCTTTGGGTTCTTCTTTTTAATTTCATCAAATGTTCTCTTCTGTGAGCAAGAATTGCTACTCTGAATATCATTCCCATGCTCAACCAAATTCTTTATGGCCTCAAACTCCATACATGAAATCTTGATGACATCCTTTCCATCATTATTGCTATTGAAAAATCGCTGAGCAATTACAATTTCTTCAATTAATTTTCCATTATCGTCAAGCCACTCTTTCTCTTGAGGAGTAGTTCAGTTGGCCCTTAGTTTGCCAATTATTTCGTTCCTTTTACTTTCAATATGTTTGTCAAAGCTTTTTAATTATTTCTCAAATTTATCCAGTCAAATTTCTTAAATCATGTTGTCAGGAGAGAGATACAGTTGAGGGCTTAAAACCTTTGTAAACAAAATAAGATTGCCACACCTGGTAGCATACACTGGCTGAGAAGGAGGACCTGTAAAGTTTACAAGGGAAGACAGGGTGGGGTGGGGTACTGTACTGTACAGAAGAAAAAAAATTCAAGGAAAATTATGATGGGGACATGGCTCAAGAGAGGCTATTTAGAGTTTGGTTGACAGGTATGGTATGGGTTACTGAATTCCACATGTTTATGGATTTAGGAAAAAAATTAAGCACACATGGTGACGGTGGACCCATTTTGCCATGGTCTAACAGGGGTTATGGCCTTTGGGGGGTATGGCTTTGGATAATTTCTACTGTACCTGCCATTAGGGGGTTTCATTCCTTGACTAATTTTGCTTTTTTTATTAAAAATCAGTTATACTGCTTTGAGAAATAAGTCATGCAAATTGAAGACTGATTGGATGTCTGATTTCCAGTTTTGGAACTATCTGGAATAAGTAGAAGAAATATGAGTTACCCTTTTGGGTTAAGAAATTGAAAAAAATATATGAATTATGAATAAAAGCAAAAACAAACCTAGAAAAGATATTTTTAATAAAGTGTGCCTTAAAAGTGTACTTCTGTGGCACAAAGTTGGGCACCAATTGGTCAAAAATGGTCCGTACCAACAAAAGATGACATTGAATTTGATAGCTCATTTTGGTGAAAGCCACAGCTCAAAAAATTAGCAAATCAGACTCATTTTGAATTTGTGAATCATTAAAGGAATGAAGTGCCTTTTTATTCTTAATTTCTGTTTTTTTTCAAGTTCCTTTTTTCGTTTAAGGAAAACAACAGAGGAAGTTTTATGAAATTATCATCCTTAGAATTGAGCCCTCGAAACTTTTGAAAGCCAAAGTTGATCTTCTGATTTGTTATCAAGTACAGAAAGAAAATCATAAAAGAAATTACAAAAGAAATTTTTTAAAAACCCAAACATAAAAAATAAAGTCAAAAATAAGAAGCTCATTCATTATTGAAAAAAAATGAAGAAAAGGCAGGTGATATTGAGTATAAAAACAAAATATAAATGAAAAAAAATATTTTTTTAAAGAAGATTTGTTTTGAGTGTACATTAACTAATTCTTCTGAATACTGAATTTGTGATTTTTCCTTTGTTTATTTTTATTTATGATGCATTTATGAAATGTAGTTCATGAGAATATGGACATGATATAACATAAGATACTAATTTTATTCAGGTAAGGTGTGTCCATTGATGTTGAAAAATCTGGTTTAAGATTTCAATAAGCGGGAAGTGGGGGCTTAATTACTGTATTTCTCTATGTTAATTGAGTGATTTTGTCAATTGATTCCGGTTCATAGAATTTGAATCCATTTCCATTCTCTTCAATTTCGATATTTGTAAACAATCCTCTCCATGAGTTCTTCAGATGTGGCAGTGAGATCTCTGTCATCAAAATATATCCACAAAATTGCTTTATTTTTATTGTTGTTTGAGGCTCAAGTGCTAAGATTTTCTCCATTGGGGTTTAAGCTAAGATCTTTAAATACTCCTTTAAGGTGCAGCTTGTAACAACCACTCACCAGGGGTAAGGGTATTCATCAATACACCCACTCAAACACCTCAAATCAGCAGATTCAGTATCTGCATCAGCATTCAGTTTCAGAAATCTTCATTCTGAAACATGCATACAGCTTGGTACATCAATACAGCCTGTCAATATCTGTACAGGTTGGATTCACCCAATACAGTTTCAATACACCAGCATCAAACTGTATGATCACTCAAATACACCACACCTCTTGTACAGGACCTGTATTGGCCAGACTCAATTCAATAATCCAATCCTCTCATGAAAATTCTTCCTCTGGATCAGGGCTGGTGTTTCTCACATATACCAGCCCCTCTTTCCCCCCCTGGGGACTTTTCCCCAGTTAATTAATTTAGTTTATTTATTATTTTAGGATTATTCTTATCCTTATTTTGGGTCTTATAATTATTTAATTTTAAGTTAGTCTTTGCATTTCTCTCTTTGCCTGTACAGTATGAGTTGGGTGGCCATATCCTTATTAACCCTTCTCTTTCCATTCTGACAGGTTGAAACAGTAGACTTGGACTTGTTTGTAGTTGGCTCTTCTATTCTTTTATTCTTATTCTTTGTTGCTGCTTTCATATATTTATTCTTTTAGTAATTCATCTTTAACACTCTCAAGTGTATCCTTTCTTACCATATCTTTGAGCCCTCCATAAGTGGGTCCCAGTTTACTGAGTGCCAGGCCCTCTTCACTTTGAAGAGCCCCTGTGACATTAAATTAATTAACTCATATTGATTATTCCTTTTAATTCTTTTATAATCATTTCCCTCATTCATCAATTATGACTTTTTAATGATCTTATGATTCTTAATGATTATGATTTTCTCTCTCATCAATTTTCATCTCATTCATTTCATTTATATGAAAATTGATTCTTTCTTCTTTCTTAATCATTGCTGACCATTTCATTCACTTCATTTTATCTCATCAAATCAATTTTTTCTATGTTATCATTCAGGTCTTATTTAGGATTGATTTATTGGTTTTATTAATTGGGATTCATTGGGTTTATTGATTCAGCAATTCAGGATTTTTCATTGGATTGGATTGATTGACTTTGAATTCTCAAGATATTTTATTGATCCTCAAGAATTGATTTTGACTAATCAAGACATTTGAATTGATTTCTGAAGATTTTGAATTTATTGATTGATTCCTCAAGACCTTGATTTCATATTGAAGACACTGATTTATTGATTGAATATTGATTGATTGTTGATTTACTCAAGATTATTGATATTTGATTTGAATTTGATTAATTGTTGAATTGATTTATTGTTTATTGAAGCCGATTTCACCTCAAGAATTGAATTGATTCCTCAAGACT
The DNA here is from genome assembly GCA_023105745.1 of Austropuccinia psidii. NCBI lineage: Eukaryota > Fungi > Basidiomycota > Pucciniomycetes > Pucciniales > Sphaerophragmiaceae > Austropuccinia > Austropuccinia psidii. The sequence goes on from JALGQZ010000009.1 coordinate 43,431,350, forward strand.
CATCAAGATTTTATTGTGATTGACTTGGCCAAGTTTTGATTTCTGTTCTCAATACCATCAAGTTTCTTTTATTCAACTTCTGTTCATAATTCCAGTTCAGCATAGTCCCCCAGCAAAGAACACTAGATCCCAAAAAAATCCAGCTGTTCTCACTCCTACAGCAAGGGCTCCTCTTGACCGCACACCATCAGTTCATCAACTGAGTGAAAACTTGGACAGAGGACCACCAATGGAAGAAGCAGCACCCTCAAGAAGAGGTGGAATGAAATATAGAAGATCAAGATCCTTTTCTGGACTTTTGGGTGGCTACCCTGGCATGTCTGAAGGTGCAAGAGCAAGATTAGGGGAAGTTGAAGATGAAGAGGGGGAAGAGTCTGTGGAAGAGGAAGATTCTGGGGAAACTGAAGTGGAAAATGCTCCAGAGGTGCCTCAGGGTTCTAATCTAGCCCTTTCTAGTCAACCTCTTGTCTCTCAAACTGATCCAAGTCTCCTCAAGATGATGGAGCAGATGACTCAATTCATGGGGCAACTCACTCAAGCAGTTGCTCCCAGGGACAATTCCAAAGTCCCTGCTTTCAAGACTCCATCCATGAAGGCACCTGATTCTTTTGATGGTACTCAAGCTCATAAATTGAGAGGATTTATCCAATCCTGTCAATTAATCTTTCATAATGATCCAGAAAATTTCTTCTCTGACAGGAAGAAAGTTCTTTACTCAACTTCTTTTCTCACTGGTAGAGCTGGAAAGTGGATTGAACCCTATCTCTCAAATATTTCCAATGAAGACCCTTCCTACCTCCTTAATAATTGCCCATTATTTGAATCTCAATTATTCACTCTGTTTGGTGACCCCAATGAAGTCAGGAAAGCTGAACAAGAGTTGGACAATTTGAGGATGAAGGAAAGTGGTCATGTATCCTTGTGCATTGCAGATTTCAGAAGCTTAATGTAAAGAATTGGAGATTGGGGGGAAAGAGCTTCTATCCATGTTTACAGAAGAGGATTGGAATCAAGATTATTGGATCAGTTGGCTTCACACCCTGGAACTTTTGATACTCTTCAAGAACTTATGGATGTCACTTTAGAGTTAGACACAAGGTATCATGAGAGGCAAAAATAAAAGGGTGGAAATCAAGAGAAGAAGCCTCCAGTCATTGGATACAATCAATCTAGGCCTCCTCAAAACTCATCTTCAAAGAGGCCTCACCAGAAGAAGAACAAGGAGGGCAAGCAATTTCAATATTCAAAGGACAAACCTCATGCTGCTCTCCTCAATAAGGACAATAAATTAATTGGTTCTGAAAAGGAGAGGAGGATTAAAGAGGGGTTGTGTACTTATTGTGGTGGAGAGCACACAATTGAGAAATGCTTCAAGAGACCTCAGAACAAGCCTGGGTCATCATCAAAAGGCTTCCCTAGCAAGCAGGGAAAAGCCTGAGTGGGGATCATGTTGTGTTCAATGGTTCTCACTTATTTCCTTCAAGAGCACAATTGTGCACTCTGAATACTAGTGTCAAGAAATCTTTAAAATTTCTCATTTTCTCTTCTGTCTCTGATATTTTTTATAGTATTCTCATTGATTCTGGTGCTACAAACTCCTTTATTGCAAAGAATTTTGTTCTCAAGTACTCATTGACTCTGTCAGAGCTCCCTAAAAAAGATTCCTCTTTTAATTTTGGATTCTAATGAATCCCCTGCCTTGGTCATCACCCATTATACCAAGTGGGTAGTTGAATTTCCTTCCTTTCCAAGCTTTGAATGGGACTTTTTTATCATAGATTCACCCAAGGGAGAAGACCTGATATTGGGCTATAATTTCCTTTACCATTTTAATCCCATTATTGATTGGAAAAATGGATTGATCACCTATGATTCTAGTCATAAGGATTCTAGTGGTATTATTCCTTCTACTAGTAATGACTTAGCCACTGCTGTCAACAGTGTTGCTCTGGTTGGTGAACTTAAGACACCTTCCCTTCCTTCTTCTGCCTATACCCCCTCCATCATTCCCTCTCAGTCATTACTTCCATTAAGAGATGAAGTCTTCAAAGAGATAAAGGATGTTGGAGAAGATGTTGCCATATCTTCACTTCATCTCTTTCAAGGGGATATGGACCTTCCTCCCTTATCTTTTCATGCCTCCGTGGAGGAGCAGTTGGATGAGGAGGAAGAGCCAGAAGAAATTTAAACTGTGTTGAAGGTAGTCCCTCCTGCTTATCACCAATATTTGGATGTATTCTCTAAGGTGAAAGCAGAGAAACTTCCTCCACACCGTGCCTGTGATCACCATATCAAATTGGAGGGTCTTCTACCTCCAATTGGTGTTATCTACTCCTTATCAAATCAATAGTCAGAAACACTACGGGCCTACATTTTGGAGAATGTAGAGAAAGGTTTAATTAGACCAAGCTCCTCTTCAACAGGAGCACCTGACATTTTTGTTAAGAAAAAGGATGGAGGTCTTCATTTTTATGTTAACTACTGCAAACTTAATGCTGTTACTAGGAAGAACAGGTACCCTGTTCCTCCTATGAACCAGCTCCTTACCTGTCACAGGGGCTCTTATGGAAGCAAGAGGGCCTGGCACTCAGGAATTAAGAACTCACTTGGAGGGCTCCAAAAGATGATAAGAAATACTACGGAATATATTTCTTAAGAAGGGATAAGAGAAAGGACAAATATGCCAAAGATAACAAAGAATAAGAAGAGTGAAGCCAGAGGCCAAAGGCCAAGAAGCCAACCAAGTGAATCCCCAAATCACTGTTTCAACCTGCCAGAAAGAAAAATGGAATTAGTAAAGGATATGACCACCAATATCCACTGACAGGCGAAGAAAGAAAAGAGAAAGGGTGCTAATGACTGACTTAAGATTATCAGTATTCACTTTAATAAGATAAAAGAAAATAAGGATAAAAATAAATCCAATATATTAATTAACTGGGGAAATAGTCCCCAGGTGATGAAAGGTAGCCGGTATATGTGAAAACTGAAAGATTGATCCTAGAAGGTGGATCAATGGCTGTATTGTCCAGATCGGAAAATACAGTTCTGGCCATCTTGAAATTTGAACTGTGTGATGGAATGGCCCAATTGGGCCAAGACCATACAGGTTGATTGAATGGGGCCTGTATGGATGAATTGAGTTGTCCAAGGAGTATTGAATACTTGATACCTTGACAACTGATTTTAAATGATGTAATACCTCTTGAGAATTGCCCTTGAATAATCCTGAATGAATTGTGCCAACCCAACTCCTGCAGATACAGGTGGTTGGGATCCTTGAAGAGTCTTCTGATTGCCGCCATAACTTGTCAGACTGAAGAGCTGATTAATCCTCCTTCGAAATGGGTATTGGGATTTGGGACCTTGATTTGGAAAAGGTGGAATTGGGTCCTGAAAACGTCACCATTGGATTGCTGAGCAAAAATGGTGCATAATGGTATATAATACCATATATGCACCATGCCTGCAACCTTGAGTATGGATGGTATGAAGGAAAGGAGGGAATCCCCTGGAGTTGAGGGGAAAGACGGGCTGAGCTTATCTGATGGCCTCTGGTGGTTGCCAGAGGCCATGGTGGTCCATGGCCAAAAATGGGTCCTACGGGATTTATGGCCAAAATGGTGTCCATGGGGTTTTTGGTCACTTTTGGGTCCAAGGGAATGGTGGCCAAAAAATGGCTCAGGTGGGCCTAAATGGCCTACGGACTGCGGACCGTGGACCGTGAATCATGGACCACGGGCCGTAGGAGCCGTAGGGGGCCTAAATGGCCCAAAAAGGCCATTTAGGCCAAAACCCCATTAATGAAAGGGGTGGCCCTGAATCCAAAAATGATTGCTAGGAGGCCTGGAGGCCCCTAGAAGACAAACTGACCCCCCCAGGCCCAGAATCAAAGATGAAGGCCTGGGGGTTGGTGAAGTGGAAATTGGCCAAGAAGGCCAATTACGGCAGGATATGGCCTGAGGCCATAAAATGGCCATGGGAGGGTGTTATGGCGTGGATGCCATAGAACACCCAAGGGGGCCAATTGGCCATAAAAGATATGACGTGACCAATTGGCCCCAACTTGGCTCCAGGTTGGATTGCCACAACCATCAAGGAGGAGGGTCAAACTTGTGGTTGTGACATTACCGTATTCAACGGTTCCACTATCTTCTCCAAGATAGACTTGCATGGTGCGTATAACCTTCTGAGAATCAAAGAGGGGGATGAGCACTTAACTGCCTTTAGAACCAAATATGGTAGTTATGAGTATTTGGTCATGCCATTTGGTTTGACCAATGCTCCCGCTTCTTTCCAGAATCTATTAAATGATATCTTTGCAGATTTCTTGGATGTGTTTTTTGTGGTTTATTTAGATGATATTATGGTCTTTTCCAGTTCTTAGGAGGAACATGTCAAACATGTGGCCTCTGTCCTCCAAAGACTGAGGGACAATAATTTGTTTGCCAAAGCCTCCAAGTGTGTATTCCATGCCTCAAGTGTGGAATATTTGGGCTATGTTGTTTCAAGTGATGGCCTCAAGATGGATTCTTCAAGAATTCAGAAAATCCTCAATTGGCCTCAGCCCAAAAACATCAAGGCCCTTCAATCTTTTCTTGGCTTTGCCAATTTTTACCGTTGTTTCATTAAAAATTATTCTAAAAAAATCACTTCTCTCACTTCCCTCCTTAAAAAATATTCCCCTTTCATCTTCAATGAGGAAGCTCTTAGTCAGTTTCAAGCACTCAAAGAAGCTTTCACCTCTGCTCCTATCTTATCTCACTTCAATCCTTCTCTACCTACTATAGTAGAGACTGATGCTTCTGATTATGCTTTGGGTGCTGTACTGAGCCAGGTGAATGACTCAGGAAAGCATCCCATTGCATTTGATAGTTGCAAGCTTCTCCCAGCTGAGCTGAACTATGAAATTCATGACAAGGAACTCCTTGGCATAGTTTGGGCTCTCAAGCACTGGAGAGCATTTCTTCTCTCTCTTTCCAGTTCTTTTGAGGTCTTGACAGACCACTCTTCCTTGCAGTATTTTATGTCTTCCAAAGTTCTTACTCGTCATCAGGCCCATTGGGCTTAATTCCTTTCAGAATTTCACTTCACTATCACTTACCGCCCAGGCAGGCTGGCCACTTTGCCGGATGCCTTGTCACGTCAGGACGACATGTACCCAGAGAGGGGGGTGGACTTCATCAGCAAGAATCCTCAAAATTTTCATCAAGTAATCAAGCAAGATGGAATTCAAGAGTCAATATTCTTTTAAATCAAAGTGGAAGTGTTTTCAGATTTAGTTGACAAGAATAAAAAAGAAGTATGGCAAGACAAAGACTATAAAGAAATACTCAAGCAAATAGCAAGAGGTGAATCAGTTTCAGATTATTCTCTTGAACCTCAAGCCAAGTTGTTATTATTCAAAGATAGAGTGGTAATCCCAAGCAATGAAGAACTTCAACTCAATATTCTTCAAAAGCGTCATGACTCACCTTTGGCTGGCCAGGAGAAGACCCTCAAGCTCATCAAGAGGGATTTTCATTGGGCTGGCATGAATCAATTCATCAAGGACTATGTGTCCTCATTTCAGAAATGTTCAAGAAACAACAACATTCATCACCAGAAGTTTGGACTACTCAATCCTCTTCAAATTCCATCTGGTCCTTGGAATTCCTTATCCATGGACTTTATCACTCAATTGCCCTTGTCAAACAACTTTGACTCAATTCTAGTAGTTGTGGACAGGTTCTCAAAAATGGCAATCTTCATTCCAACTTATGGAACAATCACTGCTCTGGACGTAGCTCAAATCTTCATTAGTCATGTATTTTCCAAGCATGGCCTTCCAGTCAGTATTGTCAGTGATAGAGGATCTTTATTTGTTTCATCATTTTGGACTCAATTATGTCAGCAGATCAAGATATCAAGAGATCTTTCAACTGCTTTTCATCCTGAAACAGATGGACAGAAAGAGAGGGTAAATAAGATTCTAGAACAGTATCTTTGGATGTATGTCAGCTATCATCAAGATGACTGGTACACCTGGCTCCCTCTGGCTGAATTTGCCTATAATAATGCAGAACATTCATCAACAAAGCAATCACCTTTTTTCACCATTTATGGAAGAAATCCCAGCTTTGACTCAATCCATATTTCTCAAGATTCACCTTCTGGAAAGTTATCAACAAAGCTCCAATCAGTACAGCAAGTTGTCAAATAAGAATTAGAGTCAGCAATAATGAGATTAAAGAAGTATGCAGATAGAAATAGGACAATTCCACCTGATTTCCAACCTGGAGACAAAGTATGGCTAGCTTCCAAGAACATCAAGACAACAAGACCCACCAAGAAATTATCAGAAAGATGGTTGGGACCTTTTGAAGTTCTGAAGGAAATTGGCAGCCATGCATATCACCTCAAGTTTCATCAGCAATGGAAGTCAGTTCACCCTGTATTCCATGTGTCCTTATTAGAACCAGTGAAGCATTCAACTATCCCAAATCGTCATCAATTGCCACCACCACCAGTCTTAGTGGAGGAGCAAGAGGAATGGGAAGTGGCTCAGGTTCTGGACTCAAAACTCAAGAGAGGTAATTTATGGTATCTTGTAGAGTGGAAAAGATTCAGTGAAGACCCAGAAAGAACCACTTGGGAACCAGCTTCCAACCTTACCAACTCACCAGACCTTGTCAAGGATTTCCATTCATTGTATCCAGACAAGCCTGGCCCATATACCTCAAGAGTTTGACTTTATGGTGCTTGGTGGGGAGAAGAAGTTATGAAAGTAAGTTCCTCTCCTGGCATGCACCTTCAAGGGGGTATTCTACCCATATGTTGTTGTCAGCATCACCTTGGCCACTTTGTGAGCACTTGTCAGTTCTTCGGACAGGTTCAGGAAGCATACAACATCAATACCCTCCATTTGGACCTTATCAAGATATGGCCAAATGTTTCTTTATTTCTTTTTCTTTTTTCTTTTCTTTTTATTCATCATTCCATTTATGCCAATCATCATAATTTAAGACATTCATTACTTCAAGTCATTTATGGCAATTCATTTCAGAAGTCATTTATGGAAATTCATTTCAGAAGTCATTTATGGCAATTCATGTCAGAAGTCATTTATGGAAAATTATTTCAGTTTTATGGTGCTTGGTGGGAAGTGGAAGTTATGAAAGTAAGTTCCATCTCCTGGTATGCATCCCTGAGGGTTCTACTTCTTGTAAAACATTACCTTGACCACTCTGTGAGCATCAAATGCTTGGTTTTCATTTTTCAGACACTTCTTGGCCAGAATCAAGCAGCTCACCACAAGGAGGACCAGCCATCAGGATTTTTCTTTATTTCTTTCTTTACTCTCATTTTCTCTTATTTTTTATTTCTTTCTTTCTTTACTTGTATAATTTTATTTCTTTTACTTCTTTAAAGCAGCAGCATCCCCTCCCCAAATCATGTATTGGGAGGTTCCATTATCTTTTTTCATTTTTCAGTAGTTATAAGAGTGGGGATAGAAGTCAAACCAAACACAAACAAGGAAAAGGAAAACTAGTTATCTCTACCTAAATCATAAAAAGCTCTCTGGAAGTCATTTATCAACTCATCTTCATACCAGGCAAATTTAGCAGCCATCTCTTCAGAAGCAGTCCCTGGAATCATTCTATCATTGGCATACATGATCACCTCTCTGCTATTTCTATCAACCCTCCTGAATAATCTGGCAACAGAATCTTGATTTTCACTCGCTGCATTGGGATCTTCTCTGGTAACTCGGATAGGCCAACGATCCCTCCTTTGAAACACTTGAGCGGCAGGAAATGGTAAAGGAGACAAACCATCCCTTCTTCTACTGGAGCTGGCCTCAGGTTGGAGTTGACAAGAGGTGGTCATGGGTGAGATTCTGGATTGTTGGACTGGTGATGGCCTTACTGCTGGATTCAAGGCAGGCCTGGCATGGGAAGTAGTTGGTGAAGGAGGAGGAATTGTGGAAGGAATGGAAGCAAGCATTGGTTGGAAGGTTCTGGGGGTACTGGGAATTACTTGGCTTTGGAATCTGTTGGCAAGAGGCTGAGAAGAGGAATTTCTTGATGGATGGCCAACTGAATGAGGGACAACTTCAACTTCTTCACCATCCAACTCATCACTCCCCTCAACATCTGGACCAGATGGGCAATCAGCAATGCTTCTTATCTTTTTCACTACCTTCACCACTCCATCAGTATTGGTCCTTGAGATTGGGACTTCTGAGCTGTAATGTATGGGCCTACCACCAACTGGAATGGGCCCTCCAACATTAGTCCATCTTGCCACATCCCTCTGCCAGGAACCAGTCACTACATCAAAATATCAGTACCAATTCAATCAAGATATGCAAATCACTCACATTGAGAAAATCCTGAGGTTGCATCAGGAGTAGGTTCCTCAGAAATGGGGAATTCCTGCCCAAAAGGCCCATCTTTCCTACTCCATAAATGCCTCCTGACGTTGGACAAAGTCAACCCGGTACAACGAAATGGTTTCTTTCCAATGAAGCAAAAATGGCATTTTGACAATCAAGGATTGTAATGTTGAAAGCAATCCTTACCCTTGGCCAAACATTCAGTACAGGCAGGATCAAGAACTTCAACTGCTCTGAACCCATCATAGGTTTGGGAGGGATCAAAATGACCAGAAGACACCATGGAAGGGGAGGACAATTGACTGAAGATGCCAGAACCACAAAGAACAGACGGTGGCAGTGCAGAAGGAGAAGATTTAGTGAGTTCAGTCAGTTTGGAACTCATAACTGAAGAATATGCAAGCAGAAGATTCAAGACGTCAGAATTGATCCACTCCATATCAACAACTTTTTTGACCTCAAGGAAATGGGGGCCATAACTCAATTATGCCCCCCCTCAAAGCCTCTAAGGTAAAGGTTCATAACCTTTTGGGGCTGAACTCATCACCCAGGGCCTCCCCTGCAACTTTGGGGAGGCCAGGATCTTGATGGTCCTGGACCCCATCAATGAATCCAGGCCATATGTGGTGAAAATTGGGTTTGGGCCAATTCTGGGCCCCTTGGTCACCCTGGGTCCCCAGCAAAATTGGGCCCAGGGGCCTCCAATAGCCCCCACGGACCGTAGGACCCCAAAGACCCAAAATGGCCAGAAATGGCCATAGATCATGAAATCATCAAAAATCACCAAAATCCCAAAAAAGGCCCAAAAGGCCATAAAAATCAAAATTTATCAATATTCATCAGGGAAGACGCCACAGCCCAAAAACATCATAGAGGGCTGTTTGAGGCAACTTCCATGGACAATGGGGACAAGACCCCTTGGAGGAATTTTTTCAAGAATTCATTTGGATTAAGCCTTACCCAATTAGTACACTTCATATACTCATTGGGCATCATTTTTTGAGCACAAGAGCTCAGTGGCCATCATTTTGGGATATATCCCAAGGCCATACCCCAAGAGCAAGGTTGATTGAATCAGAAGAAAATAAAAGCATATTTCGAAGTGGAATACTTACTCAAAACTTGGAAGAAGGGGGGAATCAATTTAATTTGACAGAGAAGAATTGAAGAAGGATTTTCAGGATAATGGTCAAGAGGAAAAGAAAATTTTTGAAAAAAATGTGGGGATATTGAGATGCCACTCAACAGTGGCAGGGTATTATGGTGTTCAGGAGCCCACCAGTTTCAAAAGGGGGATACTGTAACAACCACTCACCAGGGGTAAGGGTATTCATCAATACACCCACTCAAACACCTCAAATCAGCAGATCCAGTATCTGCATCAGCATTCAGTTTCAGCAATCTTCATTCTGAAACATGCATACAGCTTGGTACATCAATACAGCCTGTCAATACCTCTACAGGTTGGATTCACCCAATACAGTTTCAATACACCAGCATCAAACTGTATGATCACTCAAATACACCACACATCTTGTACAGGTTCTGTACAGCTGTACAGGACCTGTATTGGCCAGACTCAATTCAATAATCCAATCCTCTCATGAAAATTCTTCCTCTGGATCAGGGCTGGTGTTTCTCACATATACCAGCCCCTCTTTCTCCCCCCTGGGGACTTTTCCCCAGTTAATTAATTTAGTTTATTTATTATTTTAGGATTATTCTTATCCTTATTTTGGGTCTTATAATTATTTAATTTTAAGTTAGTCTTTGCATTTCTCTCTTTGCCTGTACAGTATGAGTTGGGTGGCCATATCCTTATTAACCCTTCTCTTTCCATTCTGAAAGGTTGAAACAGTGGACTTGGACTTGTTTGTGGTTGGCTCTTCTATTCTTTTATTCTTATTCTTTGTTGCTGCTTGCTTATATTTATTCTTGTAGTAATTCATCTTTAACACTCTTAAGTGTATCCTTTCTTACCATATCTTTGAGCCCTCCATAAGTGAGTCCCAGTTTACTGAGTGCCAGGCCCTCTTCACTTCAAAGAGCCCCTGTGACACAGCTACCAGAAAAAAAGCTGTCTATTTTGTTACATATAAGGTGTTTTTTAATTTTAGTATCTGGAACTTTGGGTTAGCCATTCCCTCAGGGGGGTCATATATAGGTGGTTTTTCCTATCAGTCAATGAAGAGAAGAAATTTTTACATTAAATATTCTAGCTGGCCATTTCTTAATCCAGGCCCTTGAAAAAAAAAAGTCAAAATGCTCCAAAGCTGGCATTGGGGAAAAATTTTCTTCAAATTTGATAAAGTGACTCTGTCTAAAACCTCTATCAACTAGGTATGCTTTAGAATTTTCTGTATTTTTTACAAATACCCATTTAGTAATTAATATGCTCTCACAATTTACTTCTTTCAAAGAATTCTTGATATCTATTAGCTGAAATATTTCCTCTTTAATTCTTGAGTTTCCATTCCTTATTTCTTTGATCCAGTCTCCCTTATCATATGATTCAACAACCTCCTTTTATTATGTTGGTAACTAATTTGATAGGCTTCACTCATTGGATAGTGACATTATCAATCTATCTTGTAGGGCTATTTCTCATATAATTGAGTCATAGAGAATATTATTAGTTTGTATGGATTCACTACTCACCAAATTCTTTTGTTTGGGCATATAAAACTCCCACTCATCACTTTTGATGATGAAAAATTTTATTACTTCTCCCTTTCCTGGTATCCAATTACTTCCTGGTTCATAATATCCTTTTTAAAATTTAAATTGTGCAAGTATTATTTGAAACAAGAAACTTGTCATTAATCTAATAATGATTTTTTCTTTGCTAATATTTCAAAGGTATATGTTATTTTTAAGAACTCAAGAACCTGGTTAATATCCAATTTGAATTCCTCAACTCCCATGGCCATCACACTGGAGGAAAATTTTCTGCAAGAAGTGAAGTTTTTTTATTCAAAATGCAGTTCAATTGGGTTGCCCCATCCTACCATTCCTCACTATTTCTGTAGTGTATTAAGTATTCATGGGAAATACCATTTTTAGAGATAAAATAATTAATAATGGAACTCTTTAATTGTGAACCTTTGAGATATGACCACATACCCAAAAAGGTCACAAGAAATATTTAAAATAATTATACATTAAAAATAATTACCTTAAAACTACAAAAATGCCATAAATTGGCATAAAACTTGGTTTAACTTAAACCCAAATGAATAAACATTTGAAAGAAATTATACCATTGGATTACCCATGGTAAAATACACATATACCATTTTTATGGCATATCTGTAAAGTCAATATTTAATGAGTTATAAGTAATAATACCTTATAAAAAACATATATCCTTAATTATTTCAAGTACCAATGAAACAACATGTAAAAGAAATGGTACCATTGGATTCTCCATACCACTCCACACATAAGACAATTAAGAAGCTAATCTCCAAATTCAATACTTAAGGAGTTAAGCTGAATATATGCACTTTTTTGGTCAATGCATATATTCAAGGATTTTAGCTAATATCTTTTAAGATATGCATGATAGAGTGATGAACCAATAAGAAAGTAATCACGTAATTACTGTAGGAATACAGAAATGAACTTTATTTCACATGCTATAAGCAAGGTTAAAACCTGTAAGGGATTATTGATTAAAATCAATAGAGCTGTTGACCACTTTGTTGTGAAAGTGGTCCCAACTTGAAAAGAAGTAGACAGTTGGTGTGAGCCTTGAGGTATATTTTACATACCCAAATAGGCCACAATTATCTTAAAAAGAAATTTTGAATTATGCAAAACTCATAAGTCATGCATATATCCAAAATTCATCATTTTCAATTTCAGAAAAGATGAATAACTTTTTATTGAGTAAGTGAATCCATGGATTTAAGACCAGATTTGGATTCTACACAAAAATTCACCTAGGGTAGCTCCATAGAGTGAATAAGCTCAAATTAACTCTTTGAGGTGGTAAAATGGAAAATACTTCAATACCACATCATCAATACCACATAAAAGATCCGTGAAAATTTTTGTTTTTCCTAATTTCACGCCAAAATAGTGGGAAAGTGAGAAATCCCATGTTACATATACACTAAGAATAGTGTTATGCATGTTTTGAGCACTTAATATCATGGTATTCTTACATGGACTTTTGGTACACCCATAGTGGATATCTCACTTTAAGCTTAAATTACTATTTTGACATAAAAATTAGGCAAGGGGGACAAAAGACATCAAAGAGAGCCAGGGTACCCAACTTCTGAGGCCTCAGAGGCGTGGATAGCTCCAGAGCATGGATCCATGGCTCATCTTGGCCCAATTGGTAAACTAAAACTCTTTGGGAACTTGGTTACCAAGTTACACCTACTGTAATCACAAGAAAATAGCAAATAACCTGCTATTTTGACGTGCCAAGGAGGTAATGAGCTACTTAGACTCCTGTAACCACGTCAATTCTTGATTACTTTCCATGACTAGACCCTAAAAGAGTAATTAAAACCCTTTTGGGACTCATATTCATTGATTTACCTCATAGCAACCAGCAAAATACTGCTATTTGCAATTCTATGTAGAAATGAGGTAAAAACTTCAAAAATTCATTAAAAATACAATTCTTAATGAATCTTTCTGAAACTTTCAGGACCAATGAAGAACTGTATTATCTATGGTACAACCAAAAAATAATTACAGTTTTACTAGTAAAATTAAAAGTTTTACTTACAGTCCATTTTTGACCATTCTACGTGAAACACTGAATCTTCAAGAATTCACAGTAATTACAACCTGTGATGAAATTGGCAATAACATTGATAACTTTGAGAAATCAATGATTATTTTAGAATAAAAGAAGATTTACTGCTGTTACTCCTTTTATTCTTAACCATATTGGGGTTGGTAGTCACGTAAAAGCATCAATTAAGTAATTATGATAATCTTACGTGACAACAGATGATGCAATCATTAATCCAAAAAGGTTTATTGTTTTCTCACTCACTGGTTTTTCAGTTTGCTCCATGGCACGCCTCTGTGAGCTGTTGTTGACTTAAAAGAAGCCTCTTCTTGCTGTTTTTTCCGCATCATCATCTTATCAATTTATTAAATCATTATTACCAACAAGTAAGTATTAGTTAAAGCTATTCTTACGTGTTTTAAATCTTTCAGAATCAACCATAAAGACGTGAAATCATAGAATCCAACTATATATTGTTTTAATACTGTTATAAATCCTTTTTGATCCCTTAAATCCACAATTCCACGTCAAATTTCTCTACTCTTATCTATCAATAAGTTCTTTGGAGTATTAGTGAGTCATTTATTTTTAATTCTTAAAGCTTTTCTCTAGTAATAGTTTTCTTCAAGAATTATCTTTATAATTATTCTTGTAAAAGATAATTATATATTAAAATAATTTTATTATTTTAATAAAGAAGTTTTTATTATTAAATTCTTCTTGTAATTGATTCTTGTAGACAATTACTGCTCACTGTTATAATCACTAGTAGTGTATAACACGAGAAAGGAATTATTTTATAATTATTTAATTGTGGTTATGATAATTTTTTATTATTATATTTCATAAGAACAGACATATTACTGTTGATTAATAGTAATATTATCATCAGTTTCATAGTCAAATCTTACAGTTGGATTCTACTAGTTCATTTGTGAATAATTATGTATTTTGTATTATAATATTCAAGGTATAACCCCTTGAAATCATGGTTTTAAGTTTAAAATATTAAATTTCGACAGAAAAGATGAGTTACAAGAAAAATCATCAAAAATAGGGTTTTGATGATGTAATGAAATGCTCTTGGAAGCATAATACGGTTATGCCAAGCTATTAGAATTCACTCTCTGAATTGCTTTAGCATTTAAAAATTAAAAGTTATTAAGGATCAAAGTTGTGGCTTAATTTGATCATTTATGATCACTCACTGTAACTTTAAATTAAGTTTAACAGTCATATGAGTGATACAATTGATGAATACTGTTATTTTATGATTATAACTAAGAAAATTCACGAAATTTGGGGTTCTGCCAAGCCTTGACGTCACCAAACTTAGAGTTATAGTGATAACTCTGAATAATGGTGTAATAATGAGATAATATGGTTTGAACATGATGTAATCAGCACCAAACCTTAAAGTATTGATCAATTCTAGTGGATATTATCAGTGCACGTCTACTAGAATCCTGTTGGACTCTAGGAGGAATGAATTTAATATAAATAGAGCTCCTTTTACTCTACTTCCCCCTCAGACACTTACAAAACATTAAATCATTAAATAAAAAGGTAATTTCTTTATTGTTTATATATAAAAATTTTATATTACTAAATACCAAATGTAATCTTATAATAATATTCATCTTTGACATGATTATTGCAATTATTTAATTTTTTTGTTTAAATTTCTCTTAAAAACCTCAATTCCACATAAAACCAAGAAAATTTGTAATTTCTCTTAAATTTTATTGTAACTACAATTTAAAAAAGTTGTATCTACATTTCTAGGCGTAAAATTATTCAAAATTATTATATTAAGAATTAAAAGTACGCTATTTCTCTATTATTACTTTTAATAATTGTATAATTGATATAAATAGTATTTATATCAATTTATAACTTTGATATTGGTAATATTATTGTTATTAATTGTTTTTATTAATAAAACCCAATTTTTTACGCCTTGATTCTTTGTTTATAACAATAATAAAGTGCTTTTAAATATATTAATTATATTATATTAATATATTTATTTTATCTATATTATTTTTCATAATATAAATTATATTATTATATTTATTTAATAATGTAATTATTTTTATCTTAATTATTTCATTTATACGGACATTCATAGTACAATAAGTAAAATATTAGTAATTTTTACTTATTGTTTCATAGTCAAAACTTACATTAATTCACTACCTTTTTCCATTCTAATTACCTTTAATATGCAATTTGTAATGTCTAAGAACTCTGAAACCATTTGTAACCTTTCCCAAATTGGGAAGGGCATGGTTTTTGGTATTCTTTTAGATAATAAGTGCAATTTTGGATTTCATACATGATAGTTCAAGCTTTCAAAAATTTCCTTTTTTTAATTGGAAAGTTTCTGAAGAATATTTTATTTAAAATAATTTTTGGATTATTGGGTTTACTTTTTCACATGTAGGGGACCAGTGTTATTCAATAAGAGAATTCTTTCAACAAAAACAAGGATTTTTGAATATTGTTGGGGAGATTGATGGGGCTCATATACCAATAATGCCAAAAGCCTAAAAATTCAATGTTTATGCCAATTTCAATGGATGGAACTACAATTTATTTCAATTTTTTCATATATTCCAATGCTATTTTCTGTAAGGTTTGTCTATGAAACTCTTGATAATAGTAGCAAAATCAAGAGTACTGTGACTGTCCTCAATAGAAATATATAATATAATAAAATATTATAACCACAAATTTAAATATAATTATTAAAAATAATTATATATAAAAAAAATAAATTTAATTATTATTATAATAATATAATAATAAAAAAGTAATAATAATTATAATAAATTATAATTATTCTATTATTGTTATAGTCACTGACAGTTATAACAATAAGAAGTGTAAAGCTCTAAATGAGACAATTACACGTGGAAAATATGAATATTAACCACTTATAAATAATATAAATATTATTTATAAAAAGAATTAAACACACACTGTGCAGAAATAATTCTTTTAGAATAAAAATTCTATATAAAAAAACTAATATTTAGATAAAAAAATATAGAACTTTAAAGAAAACTTACTTATAAGATTTATTTAATACAACAAGTCTAATACAACAGTTATTATACTAAATAAAGGTTATAAGCTAAAAAACACGTCAAAAATCAATAAATTTAAAGATAAAACAGCTTTTTATAATATAAATTATGATTAAAGAGTTTTTGAGAGGAATTTGTGGATTTTAAAAGATATTTAAAATGATAATTTTATATAATAAATTATATTATTGGTGATTACAACAATAATCTAAATTCTATGACTTCAATTCTTTAATTTTAATAAATAAAGAATGAAAATAACTTAAGAATTACTTTTAATAATAAGATTTTATATTTAATAAAACTTTACCTGTTTAAATTTTTAATATGATTGGATTAATAATGAATGATGGACAAAAACAGTGATGAAAAGACTCTTTTTATGTCTTCAGAGCAGCTCTCATGATTCATAATGAATGTAGAGGGCGTGCTCAGGTCAAAACTGAAAAACCATGCTTAAAAATAAAGTTCTTAACTTAAGGCAACTTATTTTTACTTCCAATTTAAAGTTACCAGTGTTATTCTTAACTCCAAGTAACTTTAATCCTCATTTAGTTTAACTATTTCAAGTTTTAATATAAAATAAGGTTATTTATATTAAAGTTCATCACATGAACAACTTAAAATTAGAGTTTCAAGCAAAAATCTCTTAAACTCAATTTTTAATTAATTTTCAAAGGAATCATAATTTTCTTTGAGTTTAATTAAAAGAGTAAATTTCCAGGCTAATTACCCAGGAAATTTATTTATTAAAGATACTTAAAATTTAATTTATATATAGATAATATTAAATTCTAAGTTGTGTGAAATTTTCAAGCAAATCCATTAATAATTGGATTTTTAATGTATTTTTGAAGTTATTGCTATTTTTCCACGTAAAATAGCAATACACACCAAACCTCAAGTTTTGATAAGGTTTTAATGCTTGAAGCTTTAAAGTTTTAAGCTTATTTAAGCTTTGACAGTTCTTAAAACCTTGATTTCAAGCCTGCATATTGGGATTTACCCTTTGGCAGCTTGAAATTCCTGTCCAAATTGGGATAAAACCAGTTTAAACCTTAAGGTTGGATCAAAGTCTAATCTTAAAGTTTAAATAAGGTTGAAAATCCTCCAATAAAGGTGGACAACCTTAATTGAATCATTGCAGATCCAAAAAGCTGGGTACCCCAGCTCTATTTGGTCTTTTCCCTTTGTCCCACCTTTTTGCGTGGATTTTGCCCTTTTATTTATTTGAAGCCATACCATGGCTTTAAACCCTTTTAAATTGAGCTCACGCAGGATTTACATTCTGTATGGCAAATCCTTAGCTAATTCAGTAAATATACACCACACCTCAATTTTAACTAAAATTTTGGTAAGTTTGCATTAACCTTATGCAACTTTAAATTTAAGCTTATTTAAGCTTAAATTTAACAATTTTAAAAAATGTTAAAAAAGTTACATTAGTACTGTGAGATTCTTAAATCTTCCAATAACACAAGAAATAAGTGTTTTTGGGTATAACACCCTATGGGTGTACCCTAGGTTATTTTTGGTGTAGAATCCAAAAATGACATAATAATTATAACTTTGTTTATCCAAAAAAAAAGTTATACTTATTTTTTGTTATTTTTTATTATTTTTTATTTTAAATTCAATTGAAAAGTCTGTTTAAGACAAAATTAACTGTCTATAAAATCATTTGTGGCCTTATGGGTATGTTATACATACCTCACAGGCTCACAGTTTCTGTAATTTAACTGTTCATAAATTGATAATATAAAAAAATGAAGTGAGCTTTATTACATAATATGCTTATGAAGGCTTAAAAGGGTCCATTTATGATAGTTAAATGCTTATAAAGTCAAACAACAGCCATTGTTTAATTGATGTAGTATCTGTAAGGTGTGGATATGAAACTTTGATTAAAAATCAAGTACTTTTCCTGTCCTCAAAATTTGTATAAGCTAAAAATCAATTAAAAATAGTAAGAAATATTATTTTTAAGAGAAAACACACCAATTTTATTGTTTATATTTTTATTAGTATAAAACAATAATATTATAAAGATTTATTTTTTTACCAACAATAAAAATTTATCCAAAAAATACTCTACAAGAGATATTTTAAGGCTACAAAAGAAATTTCTTCAAGAGCAATTTCAATTGGAATTAATTGAGCAAAGAACTGCAAGCAATTAATTAAAGAACAAAGTCTTTAAAAAGAATATTAAAGAGAAAACACACCCAAAAGTGACCAGAGTGAATTTGGAAACAAAGTGACAAAGCTAACAGTGATGAAAGATGCTTTAATTCACTTTTGGGGTGGTTCAGGGGTAAAAATGATTATAAGAGTTACAAACAATGATTATAATGATTTTTTCACGTGGTTAAAAGGTTTAAAATTATTTAATAAAGGTGGTTGTAATCTCTTTATTTATTGGTTTAACAATGTTTAAACTAATTATAAAAGGAAAAGATTCTAACATGAAGAGAAAAGTGGGGCAAAGCAGACATTCTTTTATAGCCATCAATTCTCTTATACTCCAAAAGTAAAATTTACTCTTGTCAGTCGTGAAAAACAGTCTGACAACAGAAAAGCCAATTATGGCATCATTGAACCCTGGTTTAGACCAAAAAGGGCTGGTTTAAGCCATTTTTAGCCATTTTAGACCCTTAAATCAGCCATTACTATAGCAATACCTGGCCTAGAGCCTTCAAAACACGTCAGAATGTGTTTAAGAGGCGTAGAAACCATTTAAGACTGTTTTTACTATGATTGTTTTATCTTAAGGGTAGTTTTCCCCTCTTGGCAACAGCTAAAACTACCCCAGTTGGTATCAAAACCTCATCATCAATTGAGTCCACAGACCCTGTAACTCAATTTCAGGCCAAAAGTGATAAAATTTTGTGTGAATTTTGACATCCCACACCTGTCAGAAAGGATTTTGGGGGTCTAGCTCCCCCTTAGAGCTGGAGTTCCTTTTCCCGCCCAAATTTAATCTTTCCAATTTATTTTTCCTTTAATTCCTCATCATGTATTATACTTATAATTTACATATGTAATTCAATTGAATTGTACAGTACAATACAGTAGTAATTGACACCTCATATGTAAATCAAAGTTCACTTATGTAATACACGCGCACATTTTGACATTTCAATTGAATTCAATTGAAAATACTTCAATTCCTCATAAATTTTAATCTAAACACAACACCTCAATTTTAACACAAAAATTGATGGTTAACACCACATGTGGTGTGAATTAAATCAAAGTTTTGAGGATTTTCAACTTTTGTATTGAAAATACTAAAAACTTAATTTAAGCTTATTTAGAGTTGAGTTACAAGAATTTCACTCAGAGGTGACCCCACCTGATTTTTAATGAGGAATCCAATGGTGAAATAATTTTAACATGTTTATTTATTTGATAAAAAGCTATAATAATTTTTATTTAAATTTTCTCCAAATTTATTTATTTTTTTACAATTTTGTTAAAATTTCATTTTTACTTAATTTTTTCAAGTATAAATGTAATTTTATACTTACAAAATTTAATGTATTTTTATTTTTGAATTGTAATTAATTTTTTATTTTTAATATAATTTTATATTTATATTTTGATTTTTATTTTAATAATATAAATACATTTATTTTATTTATATTAATATGTTATTTTTGTATTTGTGGTCTTTTGGGTATATGAAATTACTTCTAAGGCTCACAGTATCTCAACTCCCTTCATATTTAGCTCTGGTTGAATATTGAATATTGTTTTTTAGTCTCTCATTTCCAACTCCAATACAAAATCCATCTTACAAAATATGGAAGAGGTTTAATTTTCAACATTCCTCAACCTGTCTTTTTCTGTTTTGGGCTATTTGGAATTCCTTTTTCTGTTTTTCTTCCTTTAAATACATTCAAATCCATTATAATGGTGGTAGAAAGGGCTTCCAGGGAGTTCAGAAATGGATTTAGGTTTCTTAGTTAGACCTCTGGTAATATAAAAAATATATTAATTAAAGATTACTGTTTCACATATGAGCTTACATAATTTGTTAATTTGATGATATACTCATTTTTTATTATTTATCAAATTAAGGTTTAAGGAATGGATATGAAACTTTGATTAAAAATGAAGTAATTTTATTTTCCTCAAAATCTTTTTAAGGTAAAATTATGTAAAAATAGTAATTTAAAGAGTTTCAAAATAAAGTCATGGAAAAAAAATTTTTTTTTAAGTTTTTTGTTATAAAAAGAATAGAATTAAAAAGATTTAATATTTTAACAACAATAAATTTTTTTTCAAAGATACTCTACAAGAGATATTTAAGGGAAGTAAGTCAATTCTTCAATAGCAATGAGAATTGGAATTGATTGAGAAACAAAATTCAGAGAATTATTGTGATAACACATCTTCTAAAATGAATATTAAAGGAAAGTGACAAAGCTTACAGTGATGAAAGATGCTTCAATTCATTTCTAGGGTGGTTCAAGGTTAAAATTATTGAAAATATTTACAAAGAATTATTATAATAAAATTTTCACATGGATCAAAGGTTTGAAATGATTCAAAAATTGTGGTTGTAATCTCCCATTGACTGTTTTAGCAGTTTTTAAACTAATTATAAAATAAAACAATTCCAAAATGGAGAGAAAAGAGGTGAAAAGAAGACATTCTTTTATAGCCACCGATTTTCCTCCTCCAAAATTAAAGTTTCCTCTAGTCAGTCTTAAGAAGAACACTTACAACATAAAATCCAATTAGAGTATAATTTAACCCTGTTTTAAACCAAAAAGGGGATTGTTTTAGCCATTTTGGTCATTTAAACCATCCATTTCTATATTAATGTTTGTTTTTAAGCTTCCAAAACATATCATAATGTCTTTAAGAGACCTTAAAAAACAGTTAAAATTGGTTCTATGAGGATTTTGTGGCTTAAGGGTAGTTTTACCCTCTTGGAAACAGTTAAAACTGGTGTTATTGGTATCAAAACCTCATCATCAATTAAGTCACATAACTTGTGATTAAATTCAAGGCTAAAATTAATGAGAATTTGAATGAATTTTGACCTCTAATTCCTGTCAGCAAGGAGTTTGGGGGAGTCTGGAAGCCTTGGATCCAATACTTAATCTTTCCAATTCACTCTTTCAATAATTCCTCATCATTTATGATATTTGAAACTTCACAAATCTAATTAAATTGAAAAATTACATTACACAACTGTAATTATCAATTATTAACATGTAAATTCAAGTTCACTTATGTAATACATGCAGAAATTTTTCAATTTTGATTGTAAATATTTTAATTTCTCATGAATTCTCAACTAAGCACCACAGCTCAATTTTAACACTAAAATTTATTTTTGAGACTAAATTTGGTGGGAATTCAATTAATATTTTTAGTATATTCAGATTTTCATACAGGAAATATTTAAAATTTAATTTAATCATATGTGAAGCTGTGTGATCCTTGAGGTATTTTTTACCTCTCCTTTTAGCAAGAATAACTCAATAAAAATTCAAAACCCATAATAAATGTTTATTACTAAAATTTATAATTTTTCAATCAGAAAAAGATGAATAAATTTTCATTTAGTAAGTAATTCCTAGGATTTAATACCAAATTCAAATTCTACACCAAATTTCAGCCTAGGTATTCTCACAAGAGGTTTACCCAAATATGACTCTTAAATTATTTCTATCCATAAGTAAAAAATTAGTTTAAATTACTTGAGCTTTTAAGAAGGAAACCCTATAAACCCATATTCAGAAAAAAAAAACCCTTATTGTAAACTTAAAACGCAACTTCAGAGAGAAATAATGGAATTCTAAGAAATTCACATATATGTAACAATTGGTACAGACTAGGTGCATAAATATATGAAATTAAGTTCCATACTATCCAAGTGTATTTCTATTTTACCAGATACACATTATGTCATATTGGAAATACTGCTATAGGTACAAATAATTGCAGAGAGGGGGGAAACAAAAAAAGTCAAATAGAGCTGTGTTACCTAAATTTATGGGCCATCTAAGGCACAGAGAATTTACCAGAATTCAATTTGAATTTTTAAAAAACTGAAGCTCATCTTTGGACTAGTACAATGTGGTAAATAATCAGTAAACCTCCTATAAGTTACTACTATTTCAAATAAAATGATTAAATATTAAAAAACTCATTAAAAATAAATTCCTCAATCAATTATTCTGAAAGCTTCAGACTCAATTTAGAAATATGTGATTTTTAATTTTATTTAAAAAATAAATTAAAAATAAGCTCACAAGCTCAATTAAAAGTTTCATTTCAATTCCCTTTTTGATGATTTCACATAGAGCACTGAAGCTTAAAAAATTAAAAGAAAATAGAATCTGTGATTTAATTACCAATAAAACTTATAAATGTGAGAAATTAATTTATATTTTGAAATAAAAAAATATTTAATTGAGTAACTTGATTATTCTTTAACCATGAATGGGTTGGTAGTCATGAGAAATGCATTAATTAGGATTTAAATAATTTCATTAAGTAACAGGGTAATGTAATCTCTAATCCAAAAGTGGTAATTAGTTTCCAACATTATTGTTTTTCAGTATTCTTCCTTTATTCTCCTCTATTTATCTTGTAGAATTTGGAGAACTTAAAAGTAACCCTCTTGATACTGTTTTTTCCACATCATTTAGCTTTATCTTATAATCAAATAAATAAATATTAGTTTTAGTAGTTACTAAAGTATTCTAACCTTTTTAAATAATTAAAAGAAATATTTTTCTTTATAATAATCTTAT
This sequence comes from Austropuccinia psidii, assembly GCA_023105745.1. Taxonomy (NCBI): domain Eukaryota; kingdom Fungi; phylum Basidiomycota; class Pucciniomycetes; order Pucciniales; family Sphaerophragmiaceae; genus Austropuccinia; species Austropuccinia psidii. Next base: position 43,454,351 of record JALGQZ010000009.1, read on the forward strand.
AAATTTTTAATATTTCTCTTTTAAGCTCTATCTCTACTTTAGAATTCTTTTTAAAATAATTATTTTAATAATCCACTCAAAAATAATACTTTTTATATTATTTTTGAGTGTATTTTTTTTAATATCTACTAGGTATATTGATTCCTGTAGACAATTAATTCCTGATATTATAAAAATCATAGTGGATATATAAGTGGAAGAATAATAATTAAGTTCTCTAATTATAATTGATAATATTAAAAGAAATTTTAATATTATAATTATAAAAATCTTATTTTTTTTAAAAAAAAAATTAAAACTATGTTTATAATAATTTTTTTATTATATTTCCAAAAAAAAAAAAAAATAATAATATATTTTTAATATTTTTAATGAAAATTTATTTTTACTTCATTATTTCAAGTTAAAATATTTCTTTTAATTTTTTTTTTTTCAATTTTTATATTTATTTAAATTTATTTTTTAATTTTTAATTATAACTTATTTTAATTTTTTGTTTTCTTTTAGGTATAACATTATATGATATTATGATATTTTTTTTAATTAAATTTAGATTAAAGTTCTAACAATAAAATCAAATTGATAAGTTATTATCTAAAAAAATAAATAATTAATTAGGAAATCCTTAAAAAAAAAATTAAGATTTTAATAAATTTAAAAATATTCAAAAAAAAAAAAAATCTTTAAAAAAATTTTCATGGTTATTAAATTTTAATTTATTTAACTTCAAGAAGTTTTTCTTTTAATCTTAATTATTTATTTTTTTTTAAAAAAAAAGTTTACTGAGTTAAATTAATATCAAATTCTTCTCTTACTCAATTGAATTATCATTTTTTAACTCCTTTATTAACCTTAAAGGTCCCTTGGTTGCTACATAATTGCATTTTAAATGTAATTTTTGTTGATTTCCCTTTTCACAGTGTGCTAATTTTTTAGCAAATCTTTAAAACTTCTTTTCTTCCTTAATCAATATCTTTTATATTCTTTTTTTCCATTTTCATAATCAACTGTTGTCATTATTTTTGAATTGCAATGTTACCTCTTCTGATTTCTAATGTGTATGTTTAAAGGAAAATGTCTTTTTATTTTCACCTTGTTGAGATACCATATCTTGAGGACTCTCATTTGTTAACTCTTAATTAGATAATGATAATTTGCCTTGAGCTTAAATTTCTTTTCTTGAATCATATTCATCTTGATAATTAGAATTCCTTTTCATATTCAATTGTTTCTTCAGTCATCACAAAAAAAAAAAAAAATTATTACCCAAGCAATTAATTCAATTGTTAAAAATTCTAATTCCATTTAAAAAAAACAAATAAATTTAAAAAAAAATTAGTAAAAATATTAAAGATAAATAATTAAAAATTAAAAATTTAAGATAGAATTAATTCAATTAATTAAAATTGATAAGAATAAAATAAACCTTTTTTTTTAAAAACATGAAGAATGAGAATTTAATTTAATATTTGAAAAAAATTAAACTAACAAAAGGAAAAAAAAAGAAACTTTGTTGGGGATTAAAAAAATTAATTTTAATTGAGGAAAGAAAATTGAATTTTCTTTTTTAAACCACCTCAAAAAAATCAAATTAAAATAAATTACTGGAATCACTCAAAAAATGTTTTGTTATTTCTGAACATAGCCTAAATTTGAAAAAAGGTTCTGAAAAAATGCTGTTAAAAGTGAAAAATGACAAAAATGGCCAAAATTTATTAATAATAATTTTATAATATTTATTAATTTTTAAAATGCATCTTTTTAAAGGTGATATTTGGATCTTTGATAGTTAGTCACCTAAAAAACAAGGGTTAAGTTGGAACACCAAAATATTCAAAATATCACATCGTGACCCACAATTAATTCACTTTTGTTTGCAAATTGCATAAAATTGAATTTTGGGTCATCTTGGAATTTTTCAAAACTCTGTACTGGCCATCATCAATTTGGACCATCACAACAAAGTCAAGCTCAACGATCATGTCAAAAGCGTCTTTGGCATCACCTTTTCGGCTTAATTTGTCGAGAAAACCCACATCGCTCTTAGTTCCATCAAAGTCGAATTTCTCCACCTCTGCAAAAAATTTCAATAATGAAACCAAACCAAAACCTTTAGTTTATTTCGTAAGGTTCTTTCTCACGCAATTTGGGTTCAAATCAAACTAATTTCTTTTTCTATTAGAACATTTCAGTTGACAAGGTAGAATTGGGTAAAATTTTATTCAAGGTAGGTTATGATGAGCATAAAGCGGACTATAAAACGATGCTAATATTTTTTAGTTCCTCAGCTATACGATGAGCAAGTACCTAAAACAGCTCAAAACTTTAGACAATTGAGTTTAAATCCGTTGAAGGATCCGATCGGTAGTTACAAGAATTCCAAATTTCATCGAATCATTCCTCAGTTTATGTTACAGGTCAGTTAGCCATCTAATCGATCCATCCTCGCCTCGAATTGATTGGTGTGCTATTCTATTGAAGGGTGGTGATTTTACTCGACATAATGGAACTGGTGGCCGTTCAATTTATGGTGATAAGTTGAGTTTTTTTGCCATACATTCAAATTCAAATGTTTTGTCTAAGATTTATTGCGATCTAATGCTCTCTTTGTTCTTTGGGTTTCTGTAAAACAGGTTTGATGACGAAAACTTTATTTTTAAGCATGACAAGCCAGGTTAATCTTTTTTATTAAGATTCCTCTTTTCATCACCACTAACAAAATGATCTCTGGCACCTTAGGACTATTATCGATGGCCAATGCAGGTCCAAACACAAATGGATCACAGGTTTGTTGACTTGAATGTGCCCATTAAATATTTTAAAGAATTGTTTACCTGAACATTCCTGGGGTTCTTTCCTGATTATTGTACTCCTCCAGTTTTTTATCACTACTGTGAAGACAAGTTGGGTAAGTGTTTTTGTTTTGACAAGCTGCTTCCTTTCACAAAATCAATTTGCTGACATGGTATGGTTTCCAGTTGGACGGCAAACATGTTGTGTTTGGTGAAGTAGTAGAAGGGTACGATATAGTCAAGGAAATTGAAAAGCTTGGCTCTTTATCTGGAAAGCCCAAAGCTGAAGTTGTAATTGGCGATTGCGGTGAAGTGTCGGAGAATGGAGAATGAGCTATCAAAATCTACGAGGCCATCTGTGGAAGGCTGGAGTCAAAGAAATGAAATTTGATTTTGTTCAACTGATTATTTAAAGCTCATCATCTGGTTCTTCATCGTCCATGTCATCGGCTGAGTCGGGCTCATACCAAATTAGACCGGTTTTATTTTTTGAAGGGTTCTTTTGAGATGATCCATCATATATTTCACCTGGTGCTTCGATTACTAAAAATTGAAAAAGTGTAAGATTAAATATTGTTGGTGAAATTGAGAGGAGGGACTGACCATTTCCATCTTGAGAGCGACGAGGTAAGAATGGTAATTGGACAGCGTCTTTTTGAGCCTTTTGTTTATCAGTTAAAGATAAGTTGAAGGTTAATTGATCTTGAATTGAATTCTATAGAGACAAAGTCGTGAGTTTTGATGAAATTGATAGGAGAGATGATGAGAGATCTGACCGAAGAATGATGATCATTTGAAGGCAGTAGATGAATTTTTTTAGATAAAACTGAGATGAGTGGAAGTGGAATAAGATTAAAAGGCTGATTAGAGTTCAAGTTAATTTTTAAAGCTTCTAGACCGTGTTGGAATGAGTTGAGTTTATTAGAAGAAGATGAGATTGGGGATGATTTTGAGGATGATTTAAGTTGAATTGAAGTAGAGGAGATTGATGAAAGGTTTGATAAGTTTTTAGCTGTCCATTCTATGACGACTGAAGCCAAGTTTGAATTTGAAGGATGATGAGGTTGAATGAGTAAAGCTTGAGGGGTTGGAGACCAATGAGAGTTGATTGAATTAAGATTTGAGGATGGACTAGAATGATAAGGATTTAAATTTGAAGTTAATTGATTGATTAATGAGAATAATCTTGGATCATAATGAGTTCCTTTAGGGTTAGTAGAATGACGAGGGAAAGGGATGTTTAGTTGATTAAAAAGATGATCGAATAAGCTAGTCGGATGAATTTTTAAGTGTAAGATTGAAGGTGAGATTGAAGTGGATTGAAAGATAGTAGAAGGATGAATAGAATGATTTGAAGGCTTGATTAAAGATAGATGAGGAGAGTCTAAAGCAATAAGACGAGAGTTTGCTAAAAACCAAGCAAAGGACCCATGAGAAGATAAGAATGAGCTATTTGATTTAAAATGAAAAGAGATGAACATACGAGTAGGTAAAGATTTGATTAGATTTCTAAAGAATTTAAAAGTTTGATTGAAAGAGAATAAACTGATTAGATCTTGAATTGAGTCTATGAAGATGGTTAGTTTTTCCTAAGAGTCCAAATCATTCAAAGTTAATAAGATGGGATGATTTTTTAAAGAAAAGAAAGAAATATGGAAAACATACTGATTGAATTAAATTTTTTGAGTTTAAAAAATCGAATAAAGCATCCAAACTGATTAAATTTTTGAATTGAAAGTTTTGAATTTTGATTTGATTAAAATAAATTAGATTTAAATTTAAATTTTGATTTCGATTTCGATTTGATGATAGATTTTGATTTTGATTTTGAATTTGAATGGATTGAATTGGATTCAATTCTGATTTAAAATAAAAATTTGAATTAAAAAAGCTCAATAAGATGAAATTTTGATCACTAAAAAAATCCAAAATGATTGATTAGCTGAGTATGAATTCAGCAATAGACAAAATTGATGGATTGCTTACGATTTTCTTATCGAATGATTGATTAAATCTTTAAATATCTTCAGACCAGACTGAGCCAATGAGTCTTCTACGACGATCAAAGAGCAATTCGATGACGAATTCAGCAAGATTTCATTCAAAATTAATTGATGATTCGAATCTTGGTTTCGATTTCGATGTCGATTTTGATTTTGATCAAGATCTGGATTCCGATGTGGATTTGGATGGTGAGGCTGATGTGGATGTGGATTTGGATGTGGATTCATTGAAATTTATTGGAGAAGAAATAAATCGGCTGGATGAATTTCGAAAAGAAGACGATTGAATTTTATTGAATTTTGTTGACCGCCAGCCAAATTAATTTCACAGTGACGTCACTATGAGACTTTTCACTCAAAAAATTCAAGTTTTTAATTAATTTTACCACGAATTTCTCCATCAAAAGCAAGATTTAAGGTCAAAATAAGAGTTTTTGAATGATTTTTGACATAAAAATAATGCATTTTTGGCGTAACTGGCTGGTCAGTGAGGCAAAATCACTCCAATTCTGCTTCCAGAAAAGGAAATATTCTCATGATATCACTAGAATATCTTGTCAATGCCCCATCCTTGTGATATCACTAGTATATCTTCTTCAAATCACCATAGGTTATCACCAGGAGATCCCCATGTCACACAAGTATATACTCAAGATATCAAAAGGACATCATGAATGAATATTGTTATCTGCAAGGTGAATTTGAATTTTTAATTTAGATATTACCAAAAGAAAGCCTTTGAAATATTTTTAACTAACTCCCTATAATGCAATAAAAAAGACAAAAGTGGGATGTTTATGGAAACTTTGGTATGAATATTCAAAAGGGTAAAACAATCATCATTTTATGAACCTTTCCACTCGAATTTAATGAAATTGTTTTCAGAATATAACCTTAGAATTGAATTTCAGGTAGGGCCTCATTATACCCAAACTCCAATGTAACTTTGAACTTACAATACTTGAAAATTTATGTATTCTGAGATTCTTAAAGTAGAATAAATTCTGAAAGCCAGAAATAAAATCTTTTTCTCACGTATTTTCATAAAGAATACAATATTTTAATGAAAAAAGTGGTGGAAGATGAACCATTAAGTATATCATATTCCTACATTTCATGCAACAAGAATTAGTAGTTTCGCACATATACTCAGATGAAGAAAGAAACATAAGAATACTAAAAAAAAGCCAAATTTTCCTGTTAAAGAACTATTTTATGGTATCATTGTACATATATTTTATGCCTTTTTACTTGGAAAACCAAATCATTTGTAAGGAAAAGGAACTGACCTGCTTTTAATATTTCAGTGTCTTTTTTTATAAAGTATTCTGTGAGAAATATTAGTAAGTTTTCTTTTCTTAATTCAAATATTCTCAAGGCCTGTAAAGAAACTATTGAAATGTTTTACAAAGTGATTTCATTTTTACAAAAAGAGTTTTGTTGCAAATTTATGGAGTTTAGATACTTTTAATTGGAAATTTATACTTGAGAAATATCACAAATAAACTTAATAAATATATTCTGATATATTTAATTCAACTAAAAAAACTAAACAGCCAAATAATGTACAGAAAAGAACCCTTTTGTCTCAGAAATTGATCAATATTAATCTTTTTTCTGTTCTAAAACCTGCCTTATCAACTGATCTGGAATTTCTTAATTTTATAGTCTCAAACTGAAACTTTCAAATAGGTCTCAATTTAACAGTTTAATTTTGAAATAAACATATTTACAACAGTTTCAGGGACAAAGCATCCAAAGGTAACCAAAATGTGTTCTTGATGGCCAACAATGGCTTAAAAGAAAGCCTATGAGCTCTTATATTAATCTTTGTACTAAATTCCTTTTTGGATATGTACGGCAGTCTTTTTAAAACCTTTTTTTTCAACTTATTATCATAACATGCAGATTAAAATATTCAAAAGGATAGGAAATTCAGTTTACCTGGATAAAAAATCACAATTTTGGAATCACTTGAGCAACTAAAAGTCAATCTATGAAGTTTTATTTCAAATTAGTTTCAGCTTCAATCAAGATTTTCTTTATAGAAATTTTATGAAAACTTAAAACTACGCCAAAACAAACTATTCTTAAGTAAGAACGAACTAAATTGAAATTTTGAATTCAAAATGAGCACTTATTTTCAAATTAATTGAAATGATCTTGGAATTTACTTCCTCATTCATTAATGAGGCTTTAATTTGTCACAAAAAATCAAAAAATGGTTCTTAAGGTGCCTTATTTCCTAAAAAAAATAAGCTTTTGGGGACATTTTTGAGGATTTTTTTAAAGGGGTTTCAGTGAGTTTTGTGGAGAAATTTTAATGGGGTATTTGTGGATTTTATTTTAAAGAGATTGCTAAATAAAGCCACATTTGGCCCAAAAATGAGTCTCCAAGGGCCTAATTTGCTGCCAAGAGGCCATTTTTGGATGTTTCTAATATTTATTTTTGAGAATTATTATAGATGTGGCTTAAAATAAATTTTTGAAAACGCAACTACATTTGGAGATCAAATTGAGGCTTTGGGTGCCTTATTTAACACAAAAAGGCCTTTTTTGACCATTTTTTTCACAATTTCAACTGAATTCTTTTGATGGATGGTTAAGGTTATTTCTTGAGTGTTCTTTATGTAATCTTTCCAAAAAAATGTGGTTAACAAAACCACATATGGCCATCAAAATAAGCCTCTAGGGGACTTTATTTCTGCAAAAAAGCCGTTCTGATCATTGTTTACAGTTTTATTAAGATTTTGTATGGTAGTTGTGGTCAGAGAGTCCTCTGAGGGTCATTTTTTTCTTTTAAAAAAATATCTGAAAAAAAAACCCACATTTTCCTATAAAAAATAAGCCACCATGGGCCTTATTTTCTGCAAAAAGACCATTTTTAACAGTTTGTTGACAATTTTATCAGAATTGTTGTGCTAAATGGAGTAGGAAAGTCTTAAAAGAGTGTATTCAAACTATTTTGCCAAAAATAATTGACAAAAGACTACATTGAGACATTAGATTGAGCCTCCAGGGGTTTTATTTTCCACAAAAAGGACAATTTTCACAGTTTTCTGAGAATTATTGCAGTTTATCAGGTCAGAAAAGATGTTTGTAGTAAGAAGATATGTACTATGAGCTATTCAAAAACTATGGTCCTTTAAAGCTATGAGTTAGTAATTAATATTATTAATGGAAGTATTATCCAGCTCATTATCCTGTTCTTCTAGAATTATAATTCTATCATCAATTGTGTCACATCCTTGGGTAATTAAATCAAGTCACACATCTGTCACTTTGCTCAATTAGGTGAAAAAATGGTCATTTTTTCTTAACTAACTAATATTGTATTTCAAGTTCTTCAATTATTCATCTGAACTGTTAGATTTTACATCAATAGAAGAATGAATATGTTTAATTTAATTCATAATTTACATGGTAAGGTAATTTTCATCCTCTCTTGATCTTTGGCTGTGAATTCCATAAGAGTTCTGGCCATATTTTCCACACTTTTCACAGATGATGGCTTCAGTTTGGAAGTCCTCTACCATTATGGGTAAGTTACATCACAGTAATCTTTTGTTGTTTATGGAACTTGATGTTTGTTTTGAGGTCCCTCAGTTTTTGTTTTGGAATTTCTGGAACTTTCTTGGAGCTTTTTGATGATAAAGGTCCTTTTTGTACAAGGATGGGTTAATTACCCATTGTTTCTTCTATTACGCTGAAAAAATGCCTTAGCTCCTGAGCCAATTATTGATTTTATTGACCTTTCCTTTGAAAAAAATGGGACTCTAGCCTACTAAGATTTCTATAGTCTTACCTTGACCCAGAAGGCTCTTGATGTGTAAATAGGAGTTCATGACCCCCTTCCACAGGCTTGGTAATATTTCCCATTATTTATTTTTGGCTTCCCTGAACTAGTTTCTTTACTGGTATTGATATATATCTATGGCTTACATTTGGAAGTGGTTCCACACTTAAGACAACACTTAAAATTAGTTTTTTTTTTCAGAAATCACATCAAAATTAGTGTGTGTAGACCTTGGGGAATTAGGGAAACAATGGCCTCCGCCAAATATCCTTTTATTGAGAAGGAACTACAAGATTTGGCTCTGGTCTTACCTTTTATTCCTTGTCAAGATCCATCTGGTTGGACTTAATAGTTTCTTCAATTTCTGGTATGCACCATTTTCATGTAAGTATAAGGGATATTCAAGGACAAGAACAACAAAACACACACATTTTGGTGGGTTTTGGGTCAATTATTTTTTAATCAAGTGATTTTTTTTAAATATGAATTTCCATAATTTCTTCTGATTCTGAACTGGTAATATATCTCTTACTGAGCTCATTACCAGATGAAATATATTTTATCAAAGATACTAAGTGAAAATTATTTTGATTAAATAATTTAAAAGTTTTTTTATCTTTATATAAAAAATTATCTCCAAAAGTTTTTGAAAAATAATAATAAATGTTCATTATTTTTAATCAAAAAGATATTCAGAGTAATTCAAAGAAGAAGGTTATAGCTTTTTGAATTTGAAAAATCCATATATAAAACAGTATAAAATGAATTCAAAAACAAAAATAAAATAGAATTTCAAACAATTCTTAAAATAAGAAAAGTATTTATTTTTAAAAGAAAGAAAAAATATGGAATTAATATGTTTTTAAGCTGAAAATCTCTTAAATATGGGTTCAAGGTCCAAAAAACACAACCAGGCCCCCAAATGAAAGATTTTTCTATTTATAAAGGTTACTATGAATGTTATTTTTGAAAAAAAAAATAAATAAATATATTATGACTACAAATAAAGGATGAAGTTCTTGATTATTTCTTTTTCTTTTTATACACTCACCATGAAAAAAAGTCAGAATTTTGGGGCATGTGCTGAAGTTCAAACATGTCTTTAACCTGAAATGAATTTTATTTCAGGATGAAACCCAACATAAATTTGTTCTTGAAGATTCATATTTGTATTAATTTAGATCCTTTTAAAATTTATTGGAATAAAATGAATACCCTTGGATTATGGGAAATATTTTTTTCTACCAAATTCTGATTACACAGTTCAGATGAATAACATTTCACTATTACACATAATTTGATAAAATTATAAAATATTATAAAAATTTTAGCTGTCCAGATCATTCTTAATAAAAAAATCATTTTTATATGAAATATTTCACTCAAATCATCCAACCTATATGCTCAAAATCACAAATTTATCCTATAATAAATAATTCAATTACCAGGATCTTTCATCAATGTTAAGCCCATCAGCCCTAGTGACATATTAAGACTTTTCCTGATTGTATTCAAGGGTCATAAATTCTTGAAACCATATTAGGGGGATTTTTATGCTAATTAATACAGTGCTCCAAAGCTCAAAACCATGGGAAATGACCCCCAATGGGTTTTTTATGGAAATTCATTGCCTTAACAATTTCAGGGCTCATTAGCCCCTGTTCCACACCCACATATTCTGGCCAATACTGGCCTCAAGCTTCATTTTTGGCCCACAGGCTATTCCACTGGAATTGGGCCTGGGGGTACTTCTAAATCTTCTAAAGGTCACCCCCTTTGACTGAGGGGTCTTGGGCCAATTAGACCCCCTAGGGCCTCTACGGTCTGTAAGCTATGGTCAATGGACCATGTATTACAGTCTACAAACCATAGGAACCTCTAAGGCCCCCTTTGGCCCAACGCCAATGAGGCCAAAAGGGGGACATACCCTTTGGCCCACCTAGCCCCATTTCAACCTACCAATTCCCTTTTGTACCATGGACAATCAATACTCAAGCAATGGCCTTTTCAAAAGGGCTCTTGGGAAAACAAGAGTGGCCTGGCACTCAGGAATCAAAAGCTCACTTGGAGGGATCCAAAAGATAAAGAAATACAGAAGAATATATTTATTTAAAAGAAAATAAGAGAAATTACAAGATATTCCAAAAGATAAGAATGAAGCCAAAGGCAAAGGTTAATAAAGAAAAAACCAAAGGCCAAAGAGCCAATCAAATGAATCCTTGATTCACTTTTTCAACCTTCCAGAAAGAACAATGGAATTGGTAAAGGATATGACCACCAATATCCACTGACAGGCAGAGAGAAAAGTGAAAATGACTTACTTAAGAATCTCAGTATTTAATTTCAATAATGAAAAGAAAATAATAATAAAAATAAATGCAGTATATTAATTAAATGGGGAAAAAGTCTCCAGGGGTGAAAAGGTGGGCAGTATATGTGAAAAGCTGAAGACTGATCCTGGAGGGTTGATCACCCAGCTGTATGAACTGTGTTGGGTCAATACAGATGTGGCCATCTTGAGAAATGAAATGTGTTCCTTGAATTCCAAAAGTGGAATATGAATTAGCCCAGAAGGGCCAATGCCATACAGGTTTTCTGAATACTGCCTGTATGGACTGATTGAGCTGTCCAAGCAGTGCTGGAGTGCTTGATGCCTTGAAAACTGATTTTGATAAGTAAAAACCTCTTGAAAATTCGCTTGAAGAGTACTGGGCCAGTATTACCTTGGGGGAATACTGTTGAAATGAAAAGCCAACACCTGGAGGGCCAGGTGATTGGTATCCTCAAATGGTCTTGTGGGTTCCACCATGCATTTCCAACTTGTGTAAGGTGTGGATATGAAACTTTGATTAAAAATCAAGTACTTTTCCTGTCCTCAAAATTTGTATAAGGTAAAAATCAATTAAAAATAGTATGAAATATTATTTTTAAGAGAAAACACGCCAATTTTATTGTTTATAACTTTATTAGTATAAAACAATAATATTATAAAAATTTATTGTTTTACCAACAATAAAAAATTATCCAAAAAATACTCTACAAGAGATATTTTAAGGCTACAAAAGAAATTTCTTCAAGAGCAATTTCAATTGGAATTAATTGAGCAAAGAACTGCAAGCAATTAATTAAAGAACAAAGTCTTTAAAAAGAATATTAAAGAGAAAACACGCTTAAAAGTGACCAGAGTGAATTTGGAAACAAAGTGACAAAGTTTACAGTGATGAAAGATGCTTTAATTCACTTTTGGGGTGGTTCAGGGGTAAAAATGATTATAAGAGTTACAAACAATGATTATAATGATTTTTTTCACGTGGTTAAAAGGATTAAAATGATTTAAAAGTGGTGGTTGGAATCTTTGATTGATTGGTTTAACAGTTTTAAACTAATTAATAAAAGGAAAAGATTCTAACATGAAGAGAAAAGTGGGGCAAAGAAGACATTCTTTTATAGCCATCAATTCTCTTGCTCCAAAAGTAAAATTTACTCTTGTCAGTCGTGAAAAACAGTCTGACAACAGAAAAGCCAATTATGGCATCATTGAACCCTGGTTTAGACCAAAAAGGGCTGGTTTAAGCCATTTTTAGCCATTTTTAGCCATTTTAGACCCTTAAATCAGCCATTACTATAGCAATACCAGGCCTAGAGCCTTCAAAACACGTCAGAATGTGTGTCAGAGGCGTAGAAACCAGTTAAAACTGTTTTTATTATGATTGTTTTATCTTAAGGGTAGTTTTACCCTCTTGGCAACAGCTAAAACTACCCCAGTTGGTATCAAAACCTCATCATCAATTGAGTCCACAGACCCTGTAACTCAATTCCAGGCCAAAAGTGATGAACTTTTGCGTGAATTTTGACATCCCACGCCTGTCAGCAAGGATTTTGGGGGTCTAGCTCCCCCTTAGAGCTGGAGTTCCTTTTCCCCCTCAAATTTAATCTTTCCAATTTATTTTTCCTTTAATTCCTCATCATGTATTATACTTATAATTTACATATGTAATTCAATTCAATTGTAAAGTACAATACAGTAATAATTGACACCTCATATGTAAATCAAAGTTCACTTATGTAATACACGCGCACATTTTGACATTTCAATTGAAAATACTTCAATTCCTCATAACTTCTAAGCTAAACACAACACCTCAATTTTAACACAAAAATTGATGGTTAACACCACATGTGGTGTGAATTCAATTAAAGTTTTGAGGATTTTCAACTTTTGTATTGAAAATACTAAAAACTTAATTTAAGCTTATTTAGAGTTGAGCTACAAGAATTTCACTCAGAGGTGACCCCACCTGATTTTTTATGAGGAATCCAATGGTGAAATAAATTTTATATGTTTATTTATTGGATAAAAAGTTATAATAAATTTTATTTAACTTTTTTCCAAATTTATTTATTTTTTCACAATTTTGTTAAAATTTCATTTTTACTTAAATTTTTCAAGTATAAATGTAATTTTATATTTACAAAATTTAATGTATTTTTATTTTTAAATTATAATTAATTTTTTATTTTTTAATATAATTTTATATTTATATTTTGATTTTTATTTTAATAATATAAATAAATTTATTTTATTTATATTAATATGTTATTTTTTATATTTGTGGTCTTTTGGGTATATGAAATTACCTCTAAGGCTCACATTCCCTCCCCCTAAAAAAGAATATGACTTTGTAATATTGGAGTTTCTAGTGTGTCTGAATCTTCTGAGGAGTTTGGTAGCTTCTGGTATATCTTTTTCTTCTAACCATTCATCTTCACAAGTTGGGTCACTGTACCTAACAAGGTATTCCCTTACTTTCTTGGTTCTTAATTTCCTTTCTTTAAGAACTTTGGTAATTTTCTTGGCACCAGATGTCTCAATAGGAGGTATAACTTGGGGAATCTTATTCCTCAAGGGAAATTTCTCAGCATCACTAGATTTATATGGCTTTATCAAGCTCACTGGAAATGTGGGGTGCTTATTGCTAAGTTCTTCAGATAACTCTACTTCAACAGCATTTTCTCCATGGGGGGCCTTAATCACAAAAGGTCCTGCAAAGGAGTCTTTCAACTTTTTACATCCTTTGATGTTATTGAAGTTAGTGGTGGATACAAGAACTAGGTCCCCTACTTTGAAATCTGGAGTTGCATGAGATTTATCCCATTTGTCTTTAGCATATGCAAAAGAGTCCTCCATGCACCTTACTGCATGCTTTCTAGCTTTGTCTAGCATTCCTTTGAAGCTAGCAGCTGTGGGATGTATTTCAATTAAGTCTTTCCTCAAGGAGTCTTGGGGTAACTTGGGGTTCCATCCTTTTTCTAGAACAGCAGGAGTCTGATTGGTACTAGCATGGATTGATGTTTTATATGCTAATTCCAGTGCTGGTAACAGAGTACCCCAATCATGGGTAAATCCATCACAATCTTTGAATTCAAGGCCATATGCACAAAATCTTCTCACCATGTCCTCTAAGGTTTGGATCATTCTTTCAGCCAGGCCATCAGTTTGTGGGTGGTAGGCTGTAGAGAAAGACAGTTTAGTGCCAAATAATTGGTAAAGATTTGTCCATAGTGCTGAAGTGAATTTGGGATCTCTATCACTGATGATATTTGTAAATATCCCAGTCCATGACACTACTCTATTCCATATCAGAAGAGCTGTATCCATGGCTGTATCATCTTTGTGACATGGTAAAAAGATTGGAGTTTTACTGAATCTGTCCACAATTACTAGGCAAGCATTATAGCTCCTGTCACCTCCTGGTGGTAGGCCAGTTACCCAATCCATATGGACTATTTCCCAAGGTCTGTTTGGTTCTTGGATTTTCATCATATTTCCAAGTCTTTTGCCAGTGGATTTATTTGCCTTTTGGCATCTGTCACAGGTTTTGCAATACTCTGCAACATCTTTTTGCCACATTGGCCACCATATGCAGGTCTTCACTTTCTCTCTTGTTCTGTCTTCAGAAAGATGTCCTGAAAAGGGACTATCATGGCATTCTTTCAGTACAAGATTGATTAATGACCTGTCTACAACTGTCATGACACATGTGTGCTTGGTTCTGTGGTAAATTATACCATCCAGTAGGTGAAATCTTCCTTCATTATAAGATTTTCTCCATACTTCATCCAAGGCATGTATTAGAGAGTTGTCTTTACAGTCTTTGTTAAGTAATTGGCATAAGATGCTACAATTCTTATCTTGAGTGTAACTATTTCTGACTTCTTCAAAGAAGGTGGTGTTCAAGTCTGTAACACTTATTCCTTCTATTGGAATTTGTGGTGAAGCTTCTTCTGGAACATAAGCAGGATTATCAATGTTATTTGGTAATGGCCATCTGCTTAGTCCATCTGCATTCTTATGAATATTCCCATCCTTATGAACAATAGTCATATTGCCTCTGTATTCTTGTATGGCTATCTGCCATCTGAGCATGTGTCTGTTAGGTGTTTTCATGTTCAAAAGTGATTTCACAGCTGTACAATCTGTTATTACTTCAAAAACACATCCCTCTAAGAAATAGTTCAATTTCTCCAAGGCCCAGACAAGGCATAGACATTCCATTTGACTTGCTCCATATCTGGCTTCAGTTGGTTTGATTTGCCTGGATATGAAACATATTGGTCCTTCTACAGGTTTGTCATTTATGATCTGAACTTGGTGAAGTGCAGCACCTAGTCCATCCCCTGATGCATCAATATACAGTTTGAAAGGTAATTTAAAGTCTGGCATCAGTAAGAGTGGAGCAGTGGTCAATGCTTCTCTTAGAGATTCAAAAGCTTTGACTCTGTCAACAGTCATTTCAAATACTGTGTCTTTGTCACACAACTTATAAAGTGGTCTTGCTATGGATGCAAAGTCTTTAATGTGTTGCCTGTAATATCCTGCAAAACCCAAGAATGACTGAATTTCCTTCTTATTCTGAGGCATGGGTTTTAACAATACTGCTGCAACTTTATTTTTATCAATTCCAAGGGACAAACCAGTTACAACATGTCCTAGTGCCTTAAGTTCTTTAAATCCAAAATGACATTTCTTCAAGGAGATTTTCATGTTTACTGATTGGATTTTTGTCAAAACTCTTGATAATCTGTACATGTGCTCCTCCCAAGTCTTTGAACAGATAATAATGTCATCAATGTAAATGATTAACCATCCCTCTGAGAGTTCTTCAGGGAAGATTTCATTCATCATTCTTTGGAAGTGTGAAGGTGCATTTTTGATACCAAAGGGCATCCTTAAGTATTCATACCCTCCACAATGAACAATAATTCTCAAGTATTTTCTTGCTCTTGGTGTTACCACATTTTGATGGAATCCTTTAAGGGCATCCATAGTGGTTATATACACTGCTTGAGATATTTGAGTAAGGGCAATTTGGATTTTTGGTATTGGGTATCTGTCTGGAACAGTGTAAGTGTTCAGAGCTCTAAAGTCCCCAACCATTCTGGATTTTCCATTATGCCACGCCACTATGACTGGTGTAGTTATTTCTACTTCCTCATTGTGGCCTACTTTTCTTATTACACCAAGGTCTAGAAGTTCTTTGATATGAATTTCTAGAGCTTCTCTTGATTTTGGACTTGCTGGATAAGCAGGTCTTCTTAAGAGTGGTGGATAAGGTCTCTCAATGTTAAGAATGATGTCAAATTCATGACCAATAATTGCTCCCAGAGGTTCTTTGTCTGTAGCAAATGCTCCTTTGTGGTCATACAAAAGGGAAGAAAGTTCATTTTCTTGTTTATTAGTCAGATGAAGGCTTATCTCAGCCTCATTTAACTGTTCAGACTTGAATTTTTCTAACTCCAAGTTGACTGGTGATACTTTGTTTACTGTAATTTGTCTTTTAAATGGTAAAAAGGCAAATTTCTGGCGCTTATTGTCCCCAATTGTAAAGTATCTGTCTTTGTTATTATGTAAATCTATCCCATACATGATCAAATAGTCATTTCCCAATATAAAATGGGTACTAGAGCAATTTTCCATAACAACAAATTCAACTGTGATCCTTAAATTCCCATTTATGTGTGGGAATATGACATTGGTCTCAAAGATTCCCAATGCTTTCATTGGATTACTTGCACTGTTGAATTTTATACCATCAATTGGTAATAATTGGTCTTCAAAATTTGGCACACAAGTCTTAAGAAAGGATTTTCCAACACAAGAGCAGAAGGCTCCTGGGTCAAGCAAAAGTTTAGTGGGCTTGTTGTCAATTACCACTTCTGTTATACAGGAGTTACCAGCTGTATAACCTTTTCCTCTGTTTGGTTTTGTCTTCATAAGTTGTGCATCTTGAACTTTTGATAAATCAACTTGACCATTGCTCAATTGTGGTAAGTGGGAATAAGATTCCATGATGTCAAAAGTGGCATTGATATTTTCTATATCTTTTGAAGATTCAGAAAATATGGATGACTTATCATCTGAATTGTCTTCAATTATGTCTTCTTTTTCAACATCTGGTTCCTTTTCAATGTCAATTTCATTGATTTTCCCCCTCTTTGGACATGTATTGGCTAAATGGGTGGTGCTTTGGCAAATATGGCATTTTCTGACTGTATCTGCAGATTTATATTTAATATTACCAGAATTTTCTTTGGGGTTTTTGTCCACAGAATCTTTCCAAGGTGTATTAAACCTTGTTTTGAGATTCACCCTACTAGAACCAATTTTGGTTCTGGTGGTTACTTCTTCTAGTATATTAATAATATCTTCTGCTGAAGATTGTTCAGTAGTCCTGCTTTTGACAGCATGCTCTAAGTCACCTCCACATTGTCTCAGAATTTTTCTATGGATCATAAACTCTGACATGTCAGGATATAATGCTGTTAATCTGTCTTTTTGTTGGCAAAACCATGGTAAAGCTCTGTCTTTATCAGAATTAAATTTGGCAGATTCAAAGGCTGTTTCAACTTTAAACCTCCAAGCATCATTTTCCCATTTGTTGATGATTTGGGTTTTCCACCAAGTCCAACTCTGGTGTCCATGTGCTTGTCTTATTTTGATGTACCATCTGTGAGCTGATCTGGTAAACAAGGTGTTAAACCTGGCTGTTACCAATCTGTCTGGTAATTCAAAATCCTCTTTGATCATGTCAATACCTCTAATGAATTCCATATGGTCATACTCTCCTTCACCACTGAAGTGAGGCCATTCTTTAAGTTTTGGAACTTCTCTCAAGAGTGCTTGGCCCATTGATGGTTCCAAGTTATGAAAAGAAGTGGATAATTCATTTTTTAATTGTGAATTATCAGGATCCAATACTTGTGGATTTGGGATTCTTGTGCCCTCATTTTGATTTAGAGGTGTAGACATTCTTGGTAAGGTGTTCAGTATTTGTTCAATGTCATTCATTTTACTGTTGCTACACCTTTGGGAATTTCTGTATTCATGTTGGAAGCTTTGTATTAAATTTATTACTTCAATTTTATACATGTCTTCCTTATGTGTCAGTTCTTGCCATAACTCTGTCTGTCTTGTATTATCAGCAGTGACTTGATTCAATTTCATTGTTAATTTTGATACTTCTTCTTGTGAAGCATCAAAACACTTTTTCAAGGCAATGGTATATGTCTTTACTTCAGTAAATGAATTTGAAATGTCATCAAGGACTTTCTTGTTATCTGTTTTGATAATATTTATGGCTTGTTTAATTCTTGTTTCAATTATGTCATCAATATTGAATTTAGAATATTTATCTGTTAATTCTTTAATAATGGCAGATTGTTCATTTATTTTAATGTTAGAAGAATTGTCATTATTAGAATTTTTAATTGTTCTTAAAACTTTTTCAAAACACATAAGTGTTTCATTAATTTGGCACAAACTCAGGTTGTTTGTTTTAATGTTGTTACAAATGGTGTCATTTTTATCAGAAAGATGTTTTTTCACGTCATTTATAGCATTATACAACTCTGGGATGGAATCAAATATGTCAGAAATCATTTCTGGAACCTTAATCTGGCTTCCTCCTTCTTCTGTAATTCCATCATGGTTCTGGCCATCTGAAATACATTTTCCATGGCATCCTGCTGAATCTTTGGGATTCTGTATCCCTGGCTGTAAGGTTTTGGGGCTGGTGCCTTCCCTTTGCCCTTGTTTGGAGTTTGTGGCTGCTTTTTCACGTTGGAATTGCTGCTGCTGGCCACTGGGGCTGTTTTTGGCACTGGTTTGGGTGGTGGAGGGTTGTTTTTCCTCCATTCTAGTGTCAAAAGCATCATATTTTTCTTCTCCATCAATTTGCAAGTGTTGGGATGGCCCAAGAATTTTCTTACTGTCAGGTAAGAATTCATGCAATTCTTCCACAGGTCTGCAAGGATCTGGTACTCTTTGAATTGAAGTGCATTGTTGTATGCACTGTGGCTGGCTTTGTATATGTCCACAGAGGCTTGTTGTGGCGGTGTCAGCTCTTTTTGAAGGTAAAATGGTATTATCAGCTTCAGAATGACCCATTTTAGTTGTTTGGAAGTCATCAACTGACCCTTTTCCTTCTGTACCTGGTTGGCCTCTGCCATAATCACGTCTATTACCTTTTTGGGAGCTGCTTGAGGGGTTGTAGCTGGCTCCTGATCTGGTTGAAGGCATAATTATGGTTAAAAAGGCTTAAAATAGTATTTTTACGTCAAAAAACTTACTATTGGCCAAATTTTTAGCTTTCTGAAGGGTATTACTTATGTCCAAGTTAATTAATTCAGAAGATATTGGTTCAGGCTGGTTATTTTGAGTCACAATAACAGTGCTATTATGATCAGAATTGACAGTACTGGCAGGGATAATGCTGGTTACTGTTGAGGCTGTTTCAATGTTTTCTTGTCTTACCACGTTGTCAGACACTAAAATTAATGAAAAAGCCAATTAATTATGTAAAAAAAAGGATATTTCAAAAAAAGAAATAAAAATTTAAGCCTCCCTTATAATATGAAAAAAATTATTTTTTATGGATTTTTTGAATTATAAGTATTTTTTATATGTTTTTAAATTTTTTCAATATAAGAAAAAAGATTTAAAAAGAGTAAAAAAAATATGTCACAGGTAAAATATCACGGCTGGGCCCCCAAATGTAAGGTGTGGATATGAAACTTTGATTAAAAATCAAGTACTTTTCCTGTCCTCAAAATTTGTATAAGGTAAAAATCAATTAAAAATAGTATGAAATATTATTTTTAAGAGAAAACACGCCAATTTTATTGTTTATAACTTTATTAGTATAAAACAATAATATTATAAAAATTTATTGTTTTACCAACAATAAAAAATTATCCAAAAAATACTCTACAAGAGATATTTTAAGGCTACAAAAGAAATTTCTTCAAGAGCAATTTCAATTGGAATTAATTGAGCAAAGAACTGCAAGCAATTAATTAAAGAACAAAGTCTTTAAAAAGAATATTAAAGAGAAAACACGCCCAAAAGTGACCAGAGTGAATTTGGAAACAAAGTGACAAAGTTTACAGTGATGAAAGATGCTTTAATTCACTTTTGGGGTGGTTCAGGGGTAAAAATGATTATAAGAGTTACAAACAATGATTATAATGATTTTTTTCACGTGGTTAAAAGGATTAAAATGATTTAAAAGTGGTGGTTGGAATCTTTGATTGATTGGTTTAACAGTTTTAAACTAATTAATAAAAGGAAAAGATTCTAACATGAAGAGAAAAGTGGGGCAAAGAAGACATTCTTTTATAGCCATCAATTCTCTTGCTCCAAAAGTAAAATTTACTCTTGTCAGTCGTGAAAAACAGTCTGACAACAGAAAAGCCAATTATGGCATCATTGAACCCTGGTTTAGACCAAAAAGGGCTGGTTTAAGCCATTTTTAGCCATTTTTAGCCATTTTAGACCCTTAAATCAGCCATTACTATAGCAATACCAGGCCTAGAGCCTTCAAAACACGTCAGAATGTGTGTCAGAGGCGTAGAAACCAGTTCAAACTGTTTTTATTATGATTGTTTTATCTTAAGGGTAGTTTTACCCTCTTGGCAACAGCTAAAACTACCCCAGTTGGTATCAAAACCTCATCATCAATTGAGTCCACAGACCCTGTAACTCAATTCCAGGCCAAAAGTGATGAACTTTTGCGTGAATTTTGACATCCCACGCCTGTCAGCAAGGATTTTGGGGGTCTAGCTCCCCCTTAGAGCTGGAGTTCCTTTTCCCCCTCAAATTTAATCTTTCCAATTTATTTTTCCTTTAATTCCTCATCATGTATTATACTTATAATTTACATATGTAATTCAATTCAATTGTAAAGTACAATACAGTAATAATTGACACCTCATATGTAAATCAAAGTTCACTTATGTAATACACGCGCACATTTTGACATTTCAATTGAAAATACTTCAATTCCTCATAACTTCTAAACTAAACACAACACCTCAATTTTAACACAAAAATTGATGGTTAACACCACATGTGGTGTGAATTCAATTAAAGTTTTGAGGATTTTCAACTTTTGTATTGAAAATACTAAAAACTTAATTTAAGCTTATTTAGAGTTGAGCTACAAGAATTTCACTCAGAGGTGACCCCACCTGATTTTTTATGAGGAATCCAATGGTGAAATAAATTTTATATGTTTATTTATTGGATAAAAAGTTATAATAAATTTTATTTAACTTTTTTCCAAATTTATTTATTTTTTCACAATTTTGTTAAAATTTCATTTTTACTTAAATTTTTCAAGTATAAATGTAATTTTATATTTACAAAATTTAATGTATTTTTATTTTTAAATTATAATTAATTTTTTATTTTTTAATATAATTTTATATTTATATTTTGATTTTTATTTTAATAATATAAATAAATTTATTTTATTTATATTAATATGTTATTTTTTATATTTGTGGTCTTTTGGGTATATGAAATTACCTCTAAGGCTCACAGCTTGGGTAAGATGAGTCTTACCTTTGAAATGGACTGATGGGCTTGTGATATGACTTTAAATGACAGAATTGAGTCTTGAAAGTGTCACCATTGTATTGCTGAGGAAAAATGGTGCATAATGGTATATAATACCATATATGACCCATTCCTGGTTCCTGCAGTGTGGGGCTCATAACTGAGGGAAAATATTTCCCTTTACTTGGGAGGAAAACCTGCAGGACCTGAGCTGGTTTCCTCTGGGGGTTGCCAGAGGCCATGGGTGGAGTCTTGGGGTTCATGGTCATTCATGGTCAATGTGGGACTATTGAGGTATTAGCCAAAATTGGGGCTCAGGTGGGCCCACTTGGCATTGGGGGCTGATGGGCTGTCCCCTTGGCCCCTTTTGGCAAAAAGGGGCCTAAATGGTCCCATTCCCCATGGGCTGTAGAGGCTGTAGGGGGATAAATAGCCCAAAAAGGCCATTTAGGCCTAAAACCCCCTAATCAAATGGGGTGGGCCAGGGGTCAAAAGAAGATCCCTGGAGCATAAAATGATGCCCAGGCCCAAAATCAAAGGAAATGGCCTGGGGTTTGGTGAGGTAATGAATTGGCCAAATAGGCCAAAGGAGCAGAATATGGCCTGAAGGCCATAAAGGAAGCTTGGTGCCATGAATGGCCATAAAAGGTGGGTGTTACCCAAAAGCCATTGAAGAACCACAGAAGGCTAATTTTCCATAAATTGGGTTAGGCTGAAATTTCTTTAAACCCCAATTGGGGGGGTTCTTCCCATGGTTGTGACAATACCCCCACATTAAATGGTGAGCTCCTGAGCACCAAGCCAAGGTGTAAGCCTATAGAGGCTGTTTTAATGGATTGGATGTAGGAGTTCCAGAGGTGTTGAAAGCATATGAATTGAGGGGATTTGGTCTTTCTTTGACAATTTGCTTTGTACTTGAAAGAATTGAGTTGAAATAAATATTTGGAATTAAGAGTATAAACAAAGAAAAATTTTGAGGGGATGTAGAGGAAGTGGAAAAAAAGGAAATATAAAGAAAAGAAAAATGAAAATTTGAGGAGGTTCCAATCTTTATCACTGAATTAGAGTACTGAGTTGAATTTTCTAAATACCTTGAAAAGAATATTGATGCCAGGTGCTCACAGAGTGACCAAGGTGATTATTTGACAGAGTGTAGACCCCTAAGGGAAGTGCACACCAGGAGAGGAAATTACTTTGGTAAGTTACCAATCCTGCGAGTGCCATAAAATGAAAAAAACTTGCTGAAGGAGTGTATTGGAATTGAGGAGGCTTGGAAATTGAATTTTAAAAATGAATGGTCCATTTTCCCAAGTGATAAATGGCCATAAAGATTGCAATTGATTTTGAAAGCTTGGCCAAAGATCTGTGTCCAAACAATTGAAAAGTGCTCACAGAGTGGCCATGGTGATGCTTACAACAAAAAGGGTAGAATACCTCTAAAGGTGCATACCAGGAGTGGGACTTACTTTTGGTAATTACTCTCCCCATCAAGCAACACAAAAAATCAAGCTCTTGAAGAATTGGGTCCCAGCTTGTCAGGATACAAAGAATGAAAATCCTTGACAAGTTCAGGGCAATTTTTGTGGGTTTCAGTTGGTTCCCAAGTGGATATTTCTGGGCCTTGAATGAAACCTTTCCATTCCACCAGGTAACATCATTTTCCTCTCTTGAGTTTGGATTCCAGGATCTTAGAGAATTCCCATTCCTCTTCTTCTTTGATGAGGATTGGAGGAGGAGGCTATTGATTCTGATTTGGTATTTTTGATGTCTTTACTGGTTAAAGAAGGGAAATATGGAATACTGGATTGATGGAAGCCTAAGGTGGTAATAATGGGTACTTATTTTCTTCAAGATTGGAAAAGAACCAAACCATCTTTCTGAAAGTTTTTTAGTGGGTCTTGCTGATTTGATGCTCTTGGAGGAAATCCATACCATGTCTCCAGGATTTAAAACATGTGGAATTTCTCTACTTTTATCTAAATAACTCTTAAAACTGTTTGTGGAAACTTCAAGTTCTCTCTTTACATCTTGCTGTCCTGATTGGAGTTTTGTTGATAACCTTCCAGCAGGAGTGTCTTGAGTAATGTGAACTGAGTCAAATTGAGGATCTATTCCATAAACATTGAAAAATGGGGATTGTTTTGTTGAAGAGTGGTAAGAATTATTGTAGGAAAATTCAGCCAGAGGGAGCCAGGTGTGCCAATCATCTTGATGATAACTAACATAAATCCAAAGGGACTTCTCTAGTATCTGATTTACTCTCTATGTCTGCTCATCAGTTTCAGGAGGGTAAGAAGTTGACAGATCCATTGATATGTTCAGCTGCTGACATAAATTGGCCCAGAAAGAAGAAAAAAAGAGGGAACCTATATCAATAACAATTCTTGAAGGAAGGCCATGCTTTGAGAAAATATTCTTGATGAATAAATGGGCCAAATACACTGAAGTAATTGGAGACAATGTTGGAATAAATACTTCTATCTTTGGGAACCTGTTCACTAGGTCCATAACTGAGTCAAAGGAGCTGTACAGTGGCAGTTGAGTGATAAAGTCCATTGAAAGACAAATCCAAGGACCATTTTAAATTGGAAGAGGTTTGAGGAGTACAAACTGCTTGTGATGAATATTCTTGTTTCTTGAACACTATTGACAGAATGAAATGTAATCTTTAATGAATTGAGTCATGCCAGACCAGTGGAATTCCTGCTTGAAAAGATTGGCAGTCTTCTCTTGGCCAGGGTGGCCAACTAGAGGAGAGTCATTGTGATTTTGAAGTATGCTAAGTTGAATTGTGGGTTTTTTTGGGACCAGAACCAAATCTTTGAAGAGAAGAAGTTGGAAAGAAGGATTAAAAGAATAAGATGCAACAGATTTATCTTTTCCCAAAACTTGAAGGGTACTTCTATACTGAAGATCATTCCATAATAAATTCTTAATTGAGTCAATCAAATTTGAAAAGGATTCCACCTTTACTGAAAAGAATCATGAGGGTTGGAGTTCATATTGCTTGATTATTTGTGAAAAATTCATTGGATTATTTCTGATGAAATCCCCCCCTCTCTGGGTAAACATTGTCTCAATGTGACAGTGAATATAGAAGAGTAGCCATGCTTCCAGGATGATAAGTGATTTAGAAATAAAATTCAGATAGGAATTCAGCCCAGCAGGATTGACAGCAAGTGAGGACCTTGGAGGTCATGAAGTATTGAAGCAAGGAGTGATCAGGGAGAAATTTAAAAGGAAAAGATAGAGAAAGAAGAAAAGCCCTCCAGCACTTGAGAGCCCAGACTATGCCAAGTAGTTCCTTTTCATGAATATCATAATTGAGCTCTATTGGAATAAGCTTGTGGAAATCAAATGCAATGGAATGTTTTCCTGAGTCAGAAACCTGACTCGGTACAGCAACCAAGGCATAATCTGATGCCTCAGTCTCTAAAATGGTGGGTAGAGAAGGATTGAAGCAGTTGTGAAGGCCTTTTTGAGTTGGTAAAGCTGAGTAAGAGCTTCCTCATTGAGTGGTAGAACTGAATCTTTCCTGAGGAATTTGGTGAGTGAACTGATTGTCTTTGAATAATTCTTGATGAATTGGCAGTAGAAGTTGGCAAAGCCAAGGAATGATTGAAGATCCTTGGGGTTTCTTGGAGGAGGCCAATTAATAATTTTCTAGAATTTTTCTTTATTCATCTTGAGGCCTTCAGAAGAAGCCACATAGCCTAAATACTCCACACTTGAGACATGGAAAAGGCACTTGGACGCCTTAGCAAAAAGGTTATTGGCCCTAAGTCTTCCAAGAACATTGGACACATGAGTGACATGTTCCTCTTTAGACTTGGAAAGAAATAATATAATCTAGATAAACAACTACATAAAAATCTAGAAGATCAGAGAAAATATCATTGACAAGATTCCAAAAAGAGGCAGGAGAATTGGTGAGTCCAAATGGCATAACCAAGTACTCATAGCTGCCACATTTGGTTCTAAATTCTGTCAAATGTTCATGACTTTCCTTGATTTTGAGAAGGTTATATAAGACATTCAAATCAAACTTGGATAAGATAAAAGAACCATTGAAGACAGTAAGAAGCTGATCCATAGGAGGAACAGGATATTTGTTCTTCCTAGTAACAGAATTGAGTTTGTGGTAATCAAGACACAAATGGAGGCCACCATCCTTTGTTTTCACAAGGAGAACAGGTGCTCCTGTTGAAGAGGAGCTTGGCCAGATGAAAACTTTCTCTACATTATCTGAAATTTAGGCCCTGAGTGTATCTAACCCTTGGTTAGATAAAGAGTAGATCACCCCAACTGTAGGTAGAGACCCTTCCAGCTTGATATGATGATCACAGGTGCAGTGAGGAGGAAGTTTCTCTGATTTCACCTTGGAGAATTCATCCAAATAATGGTGATAAAGAGAGGGAACAACCTTCATCACAGTTTATATTTCTTCTGGCTCTTTGTCTTCATCCCACAACTCCTCTAGGGAGTCATGATAAGATGAAGGAGGAAGGTCCACATTCCCAAGGGAGAGATGAAGTGAAGATACAGAATTATCTTCTCCAAAATCTTTAATCTCTTTGAAGACTTAATCTCTAGCTGATAGTAATGACTGTGAGGAATTAAAGGAAGGAATATGGACAGAAGATGGGAATGAAAGCCTCCTAGAATCACCAACCAGAACTGCACATGATTTGTAAGAATAAAAGTCATTACTAGAGAATTCATAAGGATCATAATAGTACTTATGGTCAGCATTAAAGGTGATCAGGCCTTGCATCCAATTAATAGATGAATTAAAATGATTGAGAAAGTCAAATCCCAATATGAGTGCTTCTCCCTTGGTAGTATCAATCATTAAAAAGTCCCATTCAAAGCTTTGGAAGGAAGGGAGCTCAACCATATACTTAGTATAGTGAGTCACCCATAAAGAAGGGGAATCCTAGGAATCTTCTCTGGGAGTTCTGACACTGTCAAAGAATACTTGTGAAAAAACTGCTTTGAAATGAATGAGTTTGTAGCACCAGAGTCAATGAGAATACTGTAAAATATATCAGAGAGAGAAGAAAAAACAAAAAAATTTAAAGAATTTTTGACACCAGTATTCAGAATGCACAATTGTGCTCTGGGTGGAAAATAGTGAAGACCATTGAAAACAACATGATCTTGACTAAGGCTTTTCCCTGGCTGGGAAATATGCCTGAAAATTGGGTAAGCTGGTTCTGAGACCTTTTGAAACAGGCCTAAAGACTATGCTTCCCACCACAATAGGAACACAGCCCTCCTTGATTCTTCTTTCCTTTTCAGAACCCATTAACTTGTCTTCACTATTCAGGAGGGAAGAATGGGGATTATCCCTTTTCTGAACCCTTGAATTCTTCTTCTTATGAATTGAACTTGAAATTTTTTGATTATGAGAATAAATTTACTTTGAGGCTTCATTCTTCTTTTCTTGATGATGATTCTTCCCCTTCTGCCTCTCATGGTACCTGCTATGAAGTTCCAGGGTAACATCTATTAAATATTGAAGAGAATCAATGCTTAAAGGATTGGAGGACAATTTATCCAAAATTTTGAGCCTTTGAGATATGACCACATATCCAAAAAGGTCACAAGAAAAATTCTATAATAATTATCTTAAAACTAGTGAAAATACCATAAATAGGTACAAAATATGAATTAACTCAGAATATAATGGGTAGGCATGTGAAATGAATTACACTATTAGATTCCTCATGGTAAAATACACATATTACATTCTTATGGCATATCTGAAAAGTCAATAATTGTTGAAGAATAGGTAATAATACCCTAAAAAAGACACAGAAACTTATTTAACTCGGAACCCACTGAAACAACATGTGAAATAAGTCGCACCATTGGATTCTCCTTAGAAGACCACACATAAAACAATTATATGGCTATTCTCTAAAGTCAATACTTAAGGAATTAAGCTGAATATATGCACTTTTTTGGTCAATGCATATATTCATGGTTTTTAGCTAATATCTCTTGAAATTTACAAGATAGGGAGTTGAACCAAAAAGAAAGTCACCACTTAATTACTGTAAAAGCACAGATATGAACTTTATTTTGAAAGTTATAAACAAGGTTAAAGATTGTGATGGTTTATTGAACAAAGTCACTGGAGGTGTTGACCACTTTGTTGTGAAAGTGGACATTCAGATTCAACTAGCTCATACGTGAATAATGATGTAATTTCATTATAATATTCAAGGTATAACCCCTTGAAATCAAGGTTTGAAGTTTGAAATATTGAATTTCAACGAAAAGATGAGTTATAAGAAAAATAATCAAAAATAGAGTTGTAATGATGTAATGAAATTCTGTTGGAAGTTTAATAATGACATGCCAAGCTATCTGAATTAACTCTCAGAATAGCTGTAGCGTGTATAAGCTAAAAGATATCAATGATCAAAGTTTAAGCTTAAAATTGATCATTTATGATCACTCACTGTAATCTTATCTTAAGTGTAACAGTTATATAAGTGATAAAACTGATGAATAATATTAGAATATGATTAATACTAATGAAATCCACAAAGTTTAGGCTTCTTCCAAGCATATGATGTCATAAAACTTAGAGTTATAGTGATAACTCTAAATAATGGCATAATAATGAGATAAGAAGGTTTGATCATGACATAATCACTACTAAACCTTAACATACTGATCATTTCCAGTTGATAACATCAGTACACATCTACCAGAATCCTACTGGACTCTAGAAGGGAGGTATTTACTATAAATAGAGCTCTTTTTACTCTATTTTCCCCTCAGATGCATCAAAACAATTAAACAATTAAATCCAAAGGTAAAATCTTTCATTCTTTATATATACATCTCTTATATTATCAAAGACCTAAAGTTATCCTTACTATAATCATCATCTTTGATGTGATTAATTCAATTTTTCTCTTGTTTTCTTATAATTATCTCAAAAATCTCATTCCCATGTAAAATCAAGAAAAATTGTAATTTCTCTTATTTTTATTTGTAAATACAGTTTAAATAAGTTGTATTTACATCATTTGGAATAAATTAATTCAAAATTATTATATTAAGTGTAAAAAGTAGGTTATTTTCTCTTATTATAATAATTTCTCTTTATTATTACTATTAATGATTCTTTAATTAATATAAATATATAGCTTTAATATTAGTAATATTATTGTTATTAATTGTTTTTTATTAATAAAAAAAAGTTTTACTCCTTTATTATTTGTTAATAACAATAATAAAGTTCTTTTAAATATACTATTTATCATGTATTAATATATTTATTTATTATATTATTATGTTTATTTAATAATATAATTATTTTTTTACGCCATAATGATAATAATTCTTTATTATTATAATTATTTTATTTATAAGGACGTTCATAGTACAATAAGTAAAATATTAGTAATTATTACTTATTGTTCCATAGTCAAACCTTACAAGACTTATGGAGGCCAATCTCTTCCTGAAAAGATGAATAAGAGCCCTTTCAACACAATCACCAATTCTTGACACAAGACTTCTGAAATAAGCAATGTATAATTATACATGTACACCTTCTTTCATTCTTAATCAATCCAACTCTGCTCCAGCTTTTCTAACTTCATTTGGATCTCCAAATAAAGTAAAGAGTTAATATTAAAATAAGGCCCAATTTTTGATAAAGTATGCTTGGTTTTGATTGGTGAACTTTGAAAGATAACGCTCAATGCATTTTGCAGCCCTTCCAATGAGAAATGAAGTGGAATAAAGAACTTTATTCCTGTCTTCAGAGAAATTTTCCTTGTCATTATGAGTATGGAATAAAACTTCTTACTTTCAAGGTTTGAGTCCCATCAAAGCATTCTGGTGCCTTCATAGATGGAGTCTTGAAGGCTGGTTATTTTGAAGCTTTAAGATTGGCCATAATCTGGGTCATTTTTTGAATAATGGCCAATAAAGATGGTTAAGACTGATGAGAGACAGGCTGATTAGACTGGGCTAGAGTTGGCCCTCCAGTACCTTGAGATTCTCCACAGGAGTAGGAGCAGCCTCAGTATTATCAGACTCTTCCTCCTCCTCTGAATCATCTTCACTAGGACCTTTGAGTGTGGTCCTTTCAATGCCTGGAAAAGTGCCAACTACCCCTGAGAGTGAGATTGATCTTCTAGGTGCTCTTCCTTCCTTCCTAGATGGTGCTTCCCCTTCCATGACTGGTTGTCTGTCTAAATGAGTGCTCAGTTGAGGAAATTCTGGGGTCCCATCAAGGGGCACTCTTGGTGTTGGAGTGAAGAAAGCTTAAGCTATGGCCTAAGATCTGGTCTGTCTTGTAGGAGATAAGTGTTGGACAGGCATGATTTTCAGAACAAAATTAAATGAAATTTCAAGACAAATCAAAAATTGAACTTGAGGACTTGAGAAAATTCAACAAGAAGGCTCAAAGTCAAAGTCAATAAATCAATATCTTGAGAAAGTCAATAAATCAAAGTGAAAAACTTCAGATCAATAAAAAAAGAAAATGTAAAATGAAATCCTGATTTCAATAGTCAACAATAAATCTTGAATAATAAATGAATTAATGAGTCAATATCTTAATGAATTCAAATCAATAAGTCTTGAGGTAAATCAATCAATAAATAGAATCCAATCAATTAAAAATGAAAAAATGGTATCTTCAAGTCAATCAATCTTGAGGTCAAAATAAAATATATCAAATCAATCAATAAAAATCAAATCAAGTGAGAATCTTGATGTGAATCAAAATTCTTGAATAATATTTCAAAATGAATTTTGAGGAATGAATATCTGTGTTAGAAGTGAATTTTGAGATCAATTTAAATCAAATTGAACCTGGGATGGGAATGAAAATTGTGTGGAAGAATAATGACTAAAAACAATAGTCAGCCACACAATTTTGAAAGAAAAGAACACTTTCTCATAATATTTAGAGAAATTTCATAAAGAGAAAATAAATTTTCATGAGCAAAAAAGTGATTTGAAATTGAGGATTTGGAGAAAAAACATTAAAGTCATAAAAGAGCCATAATTTATGAATGAGTTATTTGAAGAGAAAAAATAAAAAATATAGAATGAAAAGAATCAATTAGGAGTTAATTAATATAATTTCACAGGGGCTCTTAGGAAAAACAAGAGTGGCCTGGCACTCAGGAATCAAGAACTCACTTTGAGGGCTCCAAATGATAAATAAATACAGAAGAATATATCTCTTTAAAGGAAAATAAGAGCAGGTACAAGATATGCCAAAAGATAAGAATGAAGCCAAAGGCTAAGGATAATGAAGAAAATCTAAAGGCCAAAGAGCCAACCAAATGAATCCTCAATTCACTGTTTCAACCTTCCAGAAATAACAATTGAATTATTAAAGGATATGACCACCAGTATCCACTGATAGGCAAAGAGAAAAGTGAAAATGAATCACTTGAGAATTTCAGTATTTATTTTTAATAATGAAAGTAAAATTATAATAAAAATAAATCCAGTATATTAATTAACTGGGGAAAAATCCTCCAGGGGTGAGAAGGTGGACAGTATATGTGAAAAGTTGAAGACTTATCCTGGAGGGTTGATCACCCAGCTGTATTAACTGTTTTGGGTCAATACAGATCTGGCCATATTGAGAAATCAACTGTGTGCCTTGAACTCCCATAGTGGAATATGAACTGGCCCAGAAGGGCCAATGCCATACAGGCTGCCTTAATACAGACTGTATAGACCAATTGAGTTGTCCAAGGAGTTATGGAGTGCTTGATGCCTCAAAAACCTATTTTAATAAGTAAAAACCTCTTGAAGCTGTCCTTGAAGAATCCTGGGCCAGTGTTCCCTTGGGGGAATATTGTTGAAATGAAAAGCCAGCACCTGAAGGGTCAGGTTATTGGTATCCTCAAATGGTTTTGTGGGTTCCACCATGCATTTCCAACTCAAGTAAGATGAGTATTCCCTTTGGAATGGACTGATGGGCTGGTGAAGTGAGTTGAAATGATAGAATTTAGTCTTGAAAGATTCACAATTGGATTTCTGAGGAGAAATGGTGCATAATGGTATATAATACCATATATAACCCATTCCTGGTTCCTGCAGTGAAGGGTCCATAACTGAGGGAACATATTCCCCTTTACTTGAGAGGAAAACCTGAAGGACGTGAGCTGGTAGCCTCTAGTGCTGTCTTAGGGTCCATGGTTGTTTATGGCCAATTTGGGACCATTGAGGTTTTAGCCAAAATTGGGGCTCAGGTGGGCCCACCTGGCATTGGGGGCTATTGAGCTGTCCCCTTGGCCCCTTTTGGCCTCATTGGATGTGGGACTAAATGTTCCCATGGCCTGTGGGCTGTAGAGGCGGTAGGGGGGCTAAATAGCCCAAAAAGGCCATTTATAGCTAAAAACTCCTAATCAAAGGGGGTGGTCCAGGGGCCAAAGACCCCTGAAACATAAAATTACTCCAAGGCCCAAAATCAAAATAATTGGCCTGGGCTTTGGTGAGGTAATGAATTGGCTAAATTACAAGATGTTGATAATTCTTGAATTAATATTTAAATTTTTGAGTTTAGCCCACATAACTTCATGTGGTACCAAATCAAAAGCTTTTTTAAAGTCAACATATTAACAAAATGTAGGTTTCCCAGCTATAGTGTGTCATTTAATTAATTCACTAAAATAAATAACCTGAGAAGTTGCTTGTTGTTTTGATCAAAATCCTGCTTGGGCATTATTGAAGAATTTCTGTTTTTCTAGTGTATGATTCAGGTATTAACTAATTATTGTCATGAGTCATTTATTTTCAGTACATGGAAACATAATACCTCTTGTATTAGACAAATAACAAGGATCCAAACCTGTTTTTGGAATTATAATTAATAATTCTTCACCCCATATTTCAGGGATCATACTTAAGTGTAAACAATAATTGAGTATTTTAAATAATACCTGTAGAGCTGGGGTAATGAGATTACTTGGTAGTTCTCTTTTAGGAATAGCAGTGTAAGAGTAACCTAATGGAGAGTTGTATTTTCTATAGCCATAAAAACATTTTCCCAAATTAATCCAAGACTTCGTTATTTGATATGTGCATTTGGTTTGAACAAATATTTTTAAATGGGAACTTAGAAACCCAATTTTACCTGGGGCAGAGTTTTTCTTCATGTTTCTAATAGCTAAGATGAAAGAAGGGACAGAAATATATTTATTAGAACTCTCAACTTCTTTTTGTTTTTGTGTTTCCCAACCTTCTATATCCATTGGCAAATCTTCATGACCAGTAGCGTCATTCAAGGTGTTTGTAATATCAATCCTTAATGATTCATTATTAGGAGTAATTAATTTGTTTGTATGCCAATGTTCTTTATTTTTGGAAACATTATCAGGATGAGAAGAAAGCTGCAAGGAATATAAGGCTTTCTCATTTAATATTTCCACTGGTTTTATTAATAGTGAGTCATTAGTGTTATTAAAACATGGTATAGAAATTTTTCCTTGTTGTGACTTACCTTGTAGATTTTTAATCTTTTTATGAAAATACTTAGGCTCAAAATCAGCCAGTAAAGTATTGATATACACTTCTTTTTTATTTTTGACTATTTTTCATATTTTCGGCATTGAAATTTTGCCTGTCTTTTTAATTCTTCCCAAAAACCACATAATTTCAGAATAGTAGTATGTGGTGATTTATTGTTTATTGATTTTTCAACTGCCACCCTAGCTTTCCTTTCACACTGAATTGCATTTGTGGTTGCTTTATTAAAGGTCTCTTTAACATTGTTTATTTTAGTAGGTTGATGAATACCTAGTCCATCTCCAACTTTATTTATGATACAGATAAAAGTATCAGAAGCATTATAAAGATCTTCTTGATTAGTTATATTTATATCTAACAATGGATCCCACCTTTATGAGAGTGTTCTTTCATCCCCCTGTCCTTGGACGAGTTTATAATTCCACTTAAGGTCAGGGATAATTGTCTCTTCAAAACTATTAGTAAGGGTCATAGAATTAGGCCAATGATCACTTGCCAAAAGTTGTCTATCTATTTTCAGTGTATTCAATGAGTCTCCCATTGATCTAGATAATAAAAAATGATTGAGGCTTCCAGGTTGTTGATGTGCATCATAGCACATGTAATTATTAACAGGGTGTTTTATTTGGGTCATACCAAGGTGTCCCAAACCAGTTTTGTATGTATAAGAATCTAAGTCAGAATCAGACATATTATGATCCCCTATCCCCCCTAACATAATTATGCATGGGTTTTTTTCCTTAATATGATGTTGTATATGATTATTTAACATACATAATTCTCTATTTCAGCTTCCTTTTCTATTAGTTACTGATTCGAGGTAAACCCCTATAATGTGACAGGTCTTTTCTTTGTTTAGTCCAAACACCAATACATGAATAAAATGAGGATAGTCAGTTACAATCTCATGGGATGCCAATGACTTATGTATACAGAGGCACTTCCTGCAAAATGTCTTTGATTTGAGCTTGTTGAAAATAACATAATCATTGATATGTGGTAAGTAGTCAAGAACCCCTAAAGGATGTTATTTAATTGCAATTATTTCACACATATTAGTAATTGCTAATTCCTTGATAAGTTGATGTTTTCCTCCCATACCATTTGTATTCCACAACATCACAGTATTAAGTGTCAAGGTAGTAGTCTTAGTGATGGAGGACAATTTGATAGGTCTATCAGGATAAATTTTCCATCAATATAATCTATATTATGGCAATAAAAATCTAGTCAGTAATACAGCTGGATATAGTTGTTGATTTGAAATATTATTTTTTAATATTTGTCATCCCCATAATCCAACTTTAGTACTGGTCTGAGTCCATTAAGATTAGATTTCTTAATCCATATGTCAAATTGATTTTGTCGATTAGGCTGAGAAGCTGGAAATTTTTTGATTATATTTTTAAATATTTCTGAGTATCTGGTTAGAATACATCGTAATGCCAAAAAAAGTTGGACCATAGCAAGCTAACCTGTATTAGTAAGGATAAGCTTGTCACGACAGACAGTAAATAGTTCAGATTTCTTTTTAATTTTGATTTCCATAGGAGTCTTATTATTTACTTTATAAAAACAAAAAGTATTTGATAAAATTCTACAAAATCCCTGGTTTCTCTTAGACATGGGCTGATTGCCCAGGAATCCACCACCAGCCCATGTAAACTGGTTGCTTCCCCAAAGGTCATTTCCCAGTAATCCACAACTGACCTTCCCCAGACTTCGCTTGTCCAATCTCTGCTGGGACAAGAGAGAGGTCCTTCCTAGTCAGGCATTACTTTCTCCTCATTTGACAAGTGAGGCAACAGCTATTAGGACTGAGTTAGCTTTATTAGACTTTGTCATAAAAATTCAATAGAATTAGGAAGAATTTGAGCAAAGTCATGTAACATTTTCTCAGTCATAATTGAAACAGACAATAGCCAATTTTAGGTTGTATACAAAAAGGCATTAAGAAACATTCATAGGGAGGAACAAGGTCAATATCTTTCCTGCAAAATAGGTATAGTCAGTCTTTTAATAAAAAGTAAATTGATAACCAAAAACTCATACCCTTAATAAGGTCCATCCTACTGGTTACCTTTGTTAAGAGCATTAGGCTTATTATGTCCTCTATGACCGCCTTGTCTATCTAATGATATCTAAGCAACTTGTTGTATAATATTACATTTAACCAAGTACTCACCTAGGTTTCCAGGGCCTCATGTTGGTATTAGTATTATTATTATTGAAACTATTACCGCTTCCCGATTTCCCCACATTCATATTAGTTGTATTACCTGGTCCTTGATTACGGGTAATTGTCTTCGGTTCCAAGTTCCAAATGCTGTGGCTACCAGCTTGATAATGTTGTCTTTCCGAATTCAAGGTGACCTTCAATGGGCAAGTGGAAGTATTTTCATGCTCTTCAGCTCCACAATAGGAGAAAGCTTCAGCCAATTTGAGATGAAAAATCTGATCCTTCCATTCAACTGGTAAAGTGAATGATTTCCCAGACATACAGTATTTGTATACAATAATTCCTTCAGGGAATTTACCAACCTCAACTTTCCATATGGAAGATTCTGCCATGTGATTCAGTCCGAATTCAAGCATTCGAGGTGTCACACGTACAATATCAACAGGATATTTAGAGTTGGATTGAAATGATATATAAGAAGTGGCCCCATCCACAAAAGGTACATTATTACCTTTTCCTACATAAACTACACCCAGAATAGTATGGTTAAGAATAAGTGGTTGAATATCGCCAGATCAATTAAGGAGTAGGGTCCAGATGTAGCCACAGTTGGTTATGGATGCTGGATTGCAAAAAATGCCTTGATAAACATTTTCATAAGAGGGTAATTTCTCACTTTCTTGATAGGATAACAAGGTGGCCCATTCATTAATTTGAGCTGGAGGTTGATTCAATTTTTGTAGGGTTCAAGGTTGAATTTTTAGTTTTAATAATGCTTGAATTACTCCTACATCATTCCAAAAATTACAGCTATTTAGAAGACCTATAGCTCTAATTATTACCATTACTCCTTTAGATTTATCAGGAGGAAAAATTCTAGCAGCGTTAGCAGGCCAGTTGATTTCTGACCTGACACAATCAAATGGGTAAGCTTTCATTTTAAGATCAGCTATGGCGTTGGTGAAGGTAATTTTCACAGCTTTATTTGTTGCAGCAATAGATAGTCCAATCGCAGGCGAGCTATCTGGATTTTCTTTGGCCAATTGTTCTTGAGTTAACATATTAATATCAACGGAAGCAGCAGCTGGAGTATCAACAGCCATTACTAAGGCTTTTTTGTTTTTTATTGCAATGAGCCTGACTACTAGAAGTATTATTACTATCATAATGAGGATGATTTAGATTAACTTCCATTGTGGTAGATATTTCGAAGAATAGTAGAAGAGGGGAAGAGTGAGGAAGAAAGAAAGAAACTAACAAGTTAACAAGGTCTTATATCTCCGAAACAGGAAGCGGTGACGATTAAACCTGGTAAGAGAACCCTCTGGGTTATTAAAGCCTGACCAATAGGAAATCAAACAGAGAATTTTCTAGAAAAGAAAAATTCATTGAATGTGATTGGTTGGTTAAAAGAAGTGTAATTCAATATAAGCAAGGTGTTTGGTGCAATGTAAAAGTGTTATATTGAGTTAGTTGTTGTTAGGTCAGTTTTTTAAGAGCTTAAGCATTAAAAACAGCGACATTAGTTAGAAAAAAAAGTTCGCTATTAATATTACAAAGAAAAAGTACATCAAATCATCAGAATGTAAGACCAAACATAGTTATAATCAGAACAATAGATTCATTGATAATATGCCTTATTTTGGTGAGCCTTATTGTAAAAGTAGATGGATGTATAACCTAAAAATATAAAGAAGCAATCAAGCAGACATTGTTAGATAATAATAGCAATAGCATTATTAATTAATTTTTTTGTTGAAAAGAATAAATATTTTATTTGTTTAATTATTTAAAAAGTAAACACTTCACAACACTTATTAAATTAGATTGTCGAATTCGGTACCATTTTTGCTCCTAATTTGACAAAAATCAATCTAATTTTTCGGCTGATTACTACCACAGCTTTCAAAAACTTTTCGTTCATCAATATTACCAACTTCTTCATCACTTAACTCTGTAGTCAATCATTGACGAGGTTTTTTCAAAGGCAGCTACTTCTCAATCATCAATATTTTTCTAATCCAAGTTAATACTCACTCCTCAGTTAGCGACCGTTTTTTTTGAATTGTTGGAAAATCAAAAGGTGGGATATGAGTAGTCCCAACGACTTGACTTTGGACCCTTTGCTTTTTTGTCAAAAGTCAGTATCCTCACTCAATAATAGCACAATCCAGTCACCCAATGAGAGCATGCAACCTGGCACATCAAACAAACAAAAGAGAAAAAAATGTACAAAAGCCCAACTAGCTGATGATCAGAAGAAATCCAATGATCTCAAAGAAAAAGATAGAAGAATGCTGCAGGAGAAAATTGACATTAATAATAATGCCTAATTTATAAAAGAGGATTATGAGAGAATCTGCTCATATATTGAAGATGAGGAAAACTACAATTGTCAGTCAGGATTTGACTATTCTCATCACTCTTACTGACCAGTTTGAATATAGATCTGTTTGGAAACCCAAAGAAATCTTTTTGGGGAATTAAAAGGCTAACCTGCACGCAAGCATTTGATAAATTTGCTAAATTTCTAAATGATAACCATCCAAATGGTAATCTCAATTTGGATAGCCGCAAGCTACAGAAAAGCTGGTTCACATACAAAAAGAAGTTTTATGATACTTTAAAGTGGGAAAATGACACAGGTTCTGGATTAAGCAATGAGTATAATATTGACCTACCAAGCTTATTAGAAGGTAAGTGCCCATGCTATGAGCGCATGCAATCAATATTTGGAGAAAGAGCAACTGTATGGCCCTTTGCAACATATGATAATGATTTCCTTGAAGTCAATGGAAGAGCTGAGGCCTTGGAGTGCCACGAGCTGCAAAAAATCTCACCAATGGACCTAGGAGAGGTGGAAGATACTGATTCAAACCTTGATGACAATAGTTTCAGCATATTGAATGGCAGCAAACATCAGAAAGAAGTGATTATTACTGAGGAGTGAAACAAGAGCTATAACATTAGTAGTCAGGCATCTTCTAACAAGATCTTAGAAGATGAGGCGATCTCAATGGAAACTGGATCACCAATTGAGTTACATCAGAAGAAAAAAAATGAAGGCCCATTGTCTGGACCAAACAAAGGAATTACTCAAAAATCAAAGAAAGCCAAAGGCTCCTCAAAACTAACATAAATTGATACTTGACTGGTATTTCAGGATCAAGCCATCATAAAGCATCTTGAGTATCGACAAGAGAAAGATGAATATGAAAAAAGCTGCCAATGCAACAGGGACATGAATAATATGGCACATGAAGTGGAGGAGGCCAATTTCAAAAAGGTACAGGAAGAGAAGGATGATGAATTCCTCATGTTGGAAATAGAAAATAAATGTCAAGAGCTTCAATTACAAATGGATTCTACCATATGTTTGGATTGTATTTCAGCTGTGAACAAGTGGCTCGAGAATGGATAAAGCCCTGAGGATATTGAGAAGTTACTCAAGATAACCTTTGGTTAATTAGAACAAACAATGTGCCTCACTAATTTCATACTTATGTTTTATTTGACACATGTGTTATTAAAATTATGCTTTTGAAAAAATCAAGTACAATTGTTGAATGATTCAAATCTGATACTACAATTGCTCATCTATATAGTACTATAATGGCAAGACCCCAATCTGATGATTTTTGATCACACATTGTCTTTGAATCCATGACCACAAAAAATTTGCAGTGACATCTGGTTGGTTGTTTTCATTTGGATGTTCATTTTTCACTTCATCAATTTCTATTTCATCCAATTGATCGTTAATATGAGATAGGATGTTGTGCAAGATACAACATCCATTAATCCACATCACAGTATGTTTCATGTGATCATGCTTATACAGGATCAATCTCAACTCCTTCAAAGAGGCCTAACTACCCTTGAGCCTGCCTATGCAGTGTGCATTTTGTACTTGTAAGGTTTGTCTATGAAACTCTTGATAATAGTAACAATATCAAGAGTACTATGACTGTCCTTAGTAGAAAAATATAATATAATAAGATATTACAACCACAAATTTAAATATAATTATTAAAAATAATTATATATAAAAAAATAATTTTAATTATTATTATAATAATATAATAATAAAAAAATAATAATTATCATAAATTATAATTTTTCTGTTATTGTTATAGTCACTGACAGTTATAACAATAAGAAGTGTAAAGCTCTTAATGAGACAATTACACGTGGAAAATATGAATATTAACCACTTATAAATAATATAAATATTATTTATAAAAAAAGAATTAAACACACACTGTGCAGAAATAATTATTTTAGAATAAAAATTCTATAAAAAAAACTAATACTAGATAAAAAAAATATAGAATTCTAGAGAAAACTTACTTATAAGATTTATTTAATACAATAAGTCAAAATACAACAGTTATAATATTAAATAATAATTATAAGTTAAAAGCACGTCAAAAATCAATAAATTTAAATATAAAACCATTTTTAATAATATAAATTATGATTTAAGAGTTTTTGAGAGGAATTTGTGGATTTTAAAAGATATTTAAGATGATAATTTTATATAATAAAATTTATTATAGATGATTACAACAATAATCTGAATTCTATGACTTCAATTCTTTAATTTAATAAATAAAGAATAAAAATAACTTAAGAATTACTTTTAATAATAAGATTTTATATTTAATAAAACTTTACCTGTTTAAATTTCTAATATGATTGGATTGATAATGAATGATGGACAAAAACAGTGATGAAAAGACTCTTTTTATATCTTCAAAGCAGCTCTCATGATTCATAATGGATGTAGAGGGCGTGCTCAGGTCAAAACTGAAAAACCATGCTTAAAAATAGAGTTCTTAACTTAAGGAAACTTATTTTTACTTCCAATTTAAAGTTACCAGTGTTATTCTTAACTCCAAGTAACTTTAATCCTCATTTAGTTTAATTATTTTAAGTTTTAATATAAAATAAGTTTATTTATATTAAAGTTCATCATATGAAAAACTTAAAATTAGAGTTTCAAGCAGAAATCTTTTAAACTCAATTTTTAATTAATTTTTAAAGAAATCATAATTTTCTTTAAGCTTAATTAAAAGAGTAAATTTCCAGGCTAATTGCCCAGGAAATTTATTTATAAAAGATACTTAAAATTTAATTTATATATTGATAATATTAAATTATAAGTTGTGTGAAATGTTCAAGCAAATCCATTAAGAATTGGATTTTTAATGAATTTTTGAAGTTATTGCTATTTTTCCACGTAAAATAGCAATACACACCAAACCTTAAGTTTTGATAAGGTTTTAATGCTTGAAACTTTAAAGTTTTAAGCTTATTTAAGGTTTTTAAACTTAATTAAGCTCAGACAGTTCTTAAAACCTTGATTTCAAGCCTGCATATTGGGATTTACCCTTTGGCAACTTGAAATTCCTGTCCAAATTGGGATAAAACCAGTTTAAACCTTAAGGTTGGATCAAAGTCTAATCTTAAAGTTTAAATAAGGTTGAAAATCCTCCAATACAGGTGGACAACCTTAATTGAGTCCTTGCAGATCCAAAAAGTTGGGTATCCCAGCTCTATTTGGTCTTTTTCCTTTGTCCCACCTTTTTGCGTGGATTTTGCCCTTTTATTTATTTAAAGCCATACCATGGCTTTAAACCCTTTTAAATGGAGCTCACGCAGGATTTACATTCTGTATGGCAAATCCTTAGCCAATTCAGTAAATATACACAACACCTCAATTTTAACTAAAATTTTGGTAAAGTTGCATAAACCTTATGTAACTTTAAATTTAAGCTTAATTAAGCTTAAATTTAACAATTTTAAAAAAATGTTAAAAAAGCTACATTAGTACTGTGAGATTCTTAAATCTTCCAATAACACAAGAAATAAGTGTTTTTGGGTATGACACCCTATGGGTGTACCCTAGGTCATTTTTGGTGTAGAATCCAAAAATGACATAATAATTATAACTTTGTTTATCCAAAAAAAAAGTTATACTTATTTTTTGTTATTTTTTATTTTAAATTCAACTAAAAAGTCTGTTTAAGACAAAATTAACTGTCTATAAAATCATTTGTGGCCTTATGGGTATGTTATACATACCTCACAGGCTCACATTCCCTACCACCAAAAAAATTGTACCACAATTTTTCTTTGTAGTATACTCCCAAGTTATTTGGGGGGGGGTATAATCCACTGTCCAACCTCTTCACTTATACTTTTCAAGTATGTAAAGCACACAATTCAAACTTTTCACTGAGGAATTGGTCTTCTCTCATGTCTGAATCTTCTGAGAAACTTTTGGGAATCAGGTATTTTACTTTCTTCAATCCACTCATCTTCATGTTGTAGATTTCTGTACCTGACTAAGTATTCTCTTTCATTTTTGCCCCTAAGTCTTCTTTCTTTTAAGACTTTCAGTACTTTCTTTTCCTCACTTGGTTCAAGTGGGGGTACCTCTAAGGGTGTTTCATTTCTTAAAGGAAATAATTCCTTATCACTTGAAGTGTAATGCTTCACAAGACTGACAGGAAAAGTTGGATGTTTATTTACTAACTCTCCTGACAGTTCCACTTGTACTGCATTTGTCCCATGAAGGGCTTTGATAATAAGTGGTCCTGCAAAGGAATCTTTCAATTTCTTTGGGCCTTTAATATTATTAAAGTTCAAGGTTGAAACTAGTATTAAGTCCCCTACTTTGAATTCTGGGGTTTTATGACTTTTATCCCATTTCTGTTTAGCATATTCAAAGGCATCATTCATGCTTTGATTTGCATGGTGCCTCACTTTATCAAGCAACAATTTAAAGCTTGAAGCAGTTGGATGAATATCAACTAGATCTTTCTTCAAAGTATCAACTGGAAGTTTGGGGTTCCATCCTTTTTCCAACATTGCAGGAGTCTTTCCTGTGGAAGCATGGATGGAGGTCTTATAGGCTAATTCCAATGCTGGTATAAGAGTACACCAATCATGGGTAAAGCCGTCAGAATCTTTAAACTCCAGGCCATAAGCACAAAATCTTCTGATCATGTCCTCAAGGGTTTGAATCATTCTTTCTGCCAACCCATCTGTTTGTGAATGGTATGCTGTTGAGAATGATAGTTTTGTACCCAAAAGCTTATGTAAATTAGTCCATAAGGCTGATGTGAATTTTGGGTCTCTATCACTAATAATGTTTTTAAAGAGACCAGTATGGGATATGACTCTGTTCCAAATTAAAAGAGCTGTATCCATAGCTGTGTCATCCTTATGACATGGTAAAAAGATTGGTGTTTTGCTATATCTGTCTACAATAACAAGACATGCATTGTAACTCTTATCACCTCCAGGTGGTAAGGCAGTTACCCAATCCATGTGAACCACTTCCCATGGGGTACTTGGTTCTTGAATATGGATCATTAAACCAAATATTTTACCAGTAGCTTTATTGGCTTTCTGGCATCTATCACAACTGTGACAGTACTCAATGACATCTTTTCTCCAAGATGGCCACCAGGCACATGTCTTAATTCTTTCCATTGTTCTGTCTTCAGACAGATGTCCAGAATAAATGTTATCATGGCATTCTAGTAGTATTGTGTTAATCAACATCCTACTACATAGGACCATGACACATGTGTGTTTAGACCTATGGTATAATATACCATCAAATAAATGGAATCTTCCGTTGTCATAAGATGTTTTCCAAATATCATCCAGAGAATTAGCCAATGCTGCATCT
Source organism: Austropuccinia psidii (assembly GCA_023105745.1). Taxonomy (NCBI): domain Eukaryota; kingdom Fungi; phylum Basidiomycota; class Pucciniomycetes; order Pucciniales; family Sphaerophragmiaceae; genus Austropuccinia; species Austropuccinia psidii. The sequence continues at coordinate 43,497,247 of JALGQZ010000009.1, forward strand.
TTGCAATCTTTGTCAAGTAGAGAAGTAAGTATATGGCAATTTTTATCTTGCTTATAGCTTTCTCTAACTTCATCAAAGAATTCTGTTCCAACATCTGTGATATTAATTCCTTCAATTGGAATTTGAGGTTCTGCACTTGTAGGAACATAGGCAGGATTGTCAGGTGTATTGGGTAATGCCCATCTACTCAAGCCATCAGCATTCTTGTGAATATTTCCAGCTTTATGTACTATGGTCATATTTCCTCTGTACTCCTGTATAGCAATTTGCCATCTTAACATGTGTCTGTTTGGAGTTTTCATGTTAAGAAGTGATTTAACTGCATTACAATCAGTAATTACTTCAAACACACTACCATCAAGATAGTAATGAAGTTTTTCCAGAGCCCAAACAAGGCAAAGGCACTCCATTTGGCTAGCTCCATATCTGGCCTCAGTAGGTTTAATTTGTCTTGAAATAAAACAAATTGGACCCTCATAAGGCTTGTCATTGACAATTTGGACTTGATGAAGAGCAGCTCCTAAACCATCACCACATGCATCAATATACAGCTTGAAAGGAAGTTTCCAATCTGGCATCAATAATAATGGTGCATTGGTTAAGGCATACTTGATTTTATCATATGCTTGAATTCTTTCCTGTGTCATTTCAAAAACAGTTTGTTGATCACAAATCCTGTATAATGATCTGGCATGGATTGCAAAATCTTTAAAGTGTGGCCTGTAATAACTGGCAAACCCTAAGAAAGACATCATTTCTTTTTTGTTCTGGGGCATTTGTTTCAGTAAAACTGCAGCCACTTTGTTTTTATCAACACCAAGGCTCAGTCCTGAGACTACATGTCCTAGAGCTTTTAACTCATGAAATCCAAAATTACACTTTTTAAGAGAGATTTTCATGTTCACTTGTAAGATTTTCTTAAGTACTAATGAAAGTCTCTCTAAATGTAATTGCCAGGTTTCTGAACAAATGATAATGTCATCAATATAAATGATTAACCATCCCTCTGATAATTCATGTGGGAAGATAGTGTTCATCATTCTCTGATAATGAGAGGGTGCATTTTTAATACCAAAAGGCATCCTCAAATATTCATAAATACCACAATGAGCAATTATTCTCAATAGTTTCCTAGCATGAGCTGTTAAAACATTCTGATGGAAGCCTTTAAGAGCATCCATAGAAGTAATAAATCTTGCTTTGGACAATTGAGTCAAAGTCTCATGAATTCTAGGGATTGGATACCTGTCTGGAATAGTGTAGGTATTAAGTGCTCTAAAATCACCAACCATTCTTGACTTATCATTATGCCAAGTAATGATTACTGGAGTTGTGACTTCAACTTCCTCATTGTGCCCAACCTTTCTAAGAACTCCCAGTTTCATTAGTTCATTAATATGATTTTCTAATGCTTCTCTGGCTCTAGGGCTAGCTGGGTAAGCTGGTCTTCTTAATAGTGGCGGATAAGGCCTTTACACATTAAGCATAATGTCCACCTCATGGCCTTTTATAGCCCCAAGTGGTTCATTATCAGAAGCAAAGGCTTCTCTATATTGAAATAAAATTTCAATAAGTTCTTCCTTCATTTCTGGTGTTAATTCAGGACTAATTTGTGCTTCACTTAACTGATCTGACACAAATTTGTCTTTGTTAACATTTTTCACTTGTTTAATGACAGTGATTTCTCTTCTTTCTGGAGAAAAAGCAAATTTTTGCCTTTTATTTTCCCCTATAGTGAAATATCTGTCTTTATGATTATTAATATCAATACCATAGATATTGAGATAATCATTGCCAAGTATAAAGTGTTGTGAAGTACAATTATTCATAACAACAAATTCAGCTTTCAATGTTATACTTCCTGCAGGATGAGGAAATATTATTGCTGCTTCAAATATACCCAAAGGGTGCATGTTTTGGCTAGCACTGCTGAATCTTATACCTTCAATTGGCATCAATTTGTCTTGCCAATTGGTATAAATCTTGTCAAGATAATCTTTTCCAACACAAGTGCAAAAAGCACCTGAGTCAAGATGTATCTTGGCTTCTATGTTATTTATCACAATATTAGTGATACAAGATGACCCAGCTGTATAACCTTTACCTCCGGCAGGTTTGGTTTTTTGCATTTTGGCATCTTGCACATGTATGAGATCCATGCATTCATCACTGTACTGTGGTAAGTGAGTATGTACCTCAGTGACTTCAAAAGAAACATTAATATTTTCTATACTAAGTTCTTCTAATACTTCTTCTTCTGAAGGTTCAGAATCACTTTCATGTAAGGATACATCAGTTTCTTTTGTGTCTTCCACTTTTTCAATATTTATCTCATTGACTCTTGTCTTTTTGGGACAAGTGTTTGCCAAATGAGCTGTACTTCCACATTTATGACATTTCAAAGGAGGTCTGTCATGTGGTTTATTTGGTTTTGAAATTGGTTTCCCACTAGTTTTGTTGTCTATTGGGGGTTTATACCAATTTCTTCCAATTTTTGTTCTAGTAGTGATATCCTCCATAGCATTGATATAATCCTCTGTAGAGCAAGGCTCAATACATCTGCTTCTTATAGCATGCTCAAGGTCACCACCACATTTTCTTAATATCCTTTTATGTACCATTGTTTCAGACATATCAGGATGAAGGGCAGTTAATCTGTCCTTCTGTTTAAGAAACCAAGACATGGGCCTGTCCCTCTCAATATTAAAAATGGCTTCTTCAAAAGAATTTTCCATTCTAAATCTCCAGGAATCATTTTCCCATTTGGAAATAATTTGTTCTTTCCACCAAGGCCAAGAATGTTTACCATGGTCTTGTCTCATCTTATAATACCATTTCTTTGCTGATTTGGTAAATAATGAGTGTAATCTGGCACTTATGTATTCATCTGGTATGTTAAAGTCTTCTTTGAACATATCAATTGTTTTCATAAATTCCATATGATTATATTCTCCTTCACCACTGAAGGTTGGCCATTCCTCTAATCTTGGAATGTCTTTAAAATTGCAAGCAGTTTCCACATCATTACTTGAAATTGTATGATGTAAATCATTATTCAAGTTAAGAACATTCCTGTCAAGAAATGGTGTGGATTGCCTTGGCAATTCATTTTTCAGTGATATATTATTAATACTTGACTGAATGTCTTCTTTCAATTCAAGTCTTGCTTTATCACTTTTTTCCAATTGTTCTTGAAAAAGAGCTGCATTGTGACCAGTTGAATTTTCCAAGTTTTGCACTTGTATTTTCAATTCTTTCAACTGTCCAGTTATGAAAGAAATTGAATGTTCATCTGGTTGATTGAGTAAGGTAACTTTAAACTCAAGTCTTTCACAAATTTGCGTCAAAGACAAAATATTTGCCTTATTAACATTTTCAAGGCCAATTATGGTCTTTTGTTGGTCTTTTACTTGTAATATTTCATTACCCAACTTCTGTTGGACATGATCAAATGCTTTAAATTTTGCCATAATTTCTTTATTACAAGATTCAAAGTTAGTTACAAGCTTTACAAGGTCTAATTCTTTGGAAAGGATTGGTTCAATCTTTCCTCCTCCTTGTTTTTGAATTCCATCAAAGTTCTTGCCATATTGAACACATTGTCCATGGCTGTTTTCTCTTTCTTTGGAATTCTGTAATTCTGCGGGTAAGGCTTGTTCCACTTGGGCTTTGCCTTTCCCTTTGCCTTCTGCTTGCCCTTTTGGTTGGTTTTTGGGGCTTGCTTGGGCTTGTTTGGCACTGGTTGAGGCGGATTTTTGCTGGTGGATGCTTGAGGAGCTTCCACTGGGCTGTTGTCCTTGCCTTGAGCCAATTTCTTCTTCTGATCTTCTGACAACATGCTTTGGTTTTTCAACCAAGCTTTTATCTGTTGGACTTGTCCTTTGACAGACATTGGTGTCCAACCCAGTAGAAGATCTTCTGTCTTTTCTGGCCCCATGAACTTCTTCACTTGAAGATAAGAGTTCATGGTGCCTATCCAAAGACTTGGAAGGAGTTCCCACTCTTGTTGTTTTGATGCCAGGAACCAGTTTTTCCATTGGGATTGATAAATTTCCACAGCTGCCTGTTGGAAATGGTTCAGGTCTAACAGCAATAGCAGTTATGTCAGCTTCTGGACTCTCTAGAAGAGGTTCAAAGGTGCTGGCTAACCTTTGGGAACTGGTGGAAGTTCTGGCATCCTCCATTTGTGCCTCTCCTCTGGGAGGACATTCTTGCCTTTTGGATTTGTGGCTGGAATGTCCTGGTCCAGATCCATTTGATGGGATGGAGTAGTTGCTTCCACTTCTAGTAGGAGTAATTTCACGTCAATTTTAATAAAAAATAGAGTAAAATTTGAATTGAATTCACCTGCAGGACCTTTAAAGGGTTCTTTGGTTATTAAACCCCTTGGTGCTGGGCTGGTTTGAATTTCAATACTAGACTCTGAGGCTTCAGAGTCTGAAGAACTTTCTCTGATGGAAGACACTAGAGAAAAATTAAAAATATAAGTTATTTTATCAAATAATAAAAATAACTTATAAACTCAACTTATTGAATAAAGTTGTTTTTATGTAATTTATGGCAAATTACGTCAAAAATAAAGAAAAATGTCTAAGATAAAAAGAAAAAATGTTTTTAGTAAAGATTTTTATTTTTAAAGATTTTTTATTTGATTTATTATTTTCTTTAAAGAAATAATAATTATTCAATTAACAAGTTAATTAATCAAAATTGTATTATTATTCACTTTATACTAGAATAACTCAAAGAATAAATTTCAAGTCTGTGATGTGAAAAAGCCACTAGTTAGACAAAAGAAATTTATTCCAAGTCACTCAATAGTATATTGTTTCAAACAATATTCTTAAGAAAAAATAACTTTATTAATATTAACAAGATTATTTATAAGGGATAAGTCCCCAAAAAGCCAATATTAAGACAAATATGGCAATTTTACGTCAAAAAACAGTAAAATAAGGTCTAGAATATGATTTATGTCCCAAAAATTGGTTTAAAATCACAGCCAGGCCCCCAAATGTAAGGTTTGTCTATGAAACTCTTGATAATAGTAACAATATCAAGAGTACTATGACTGTCCTTAGTAGAAAAATATAATATAATAAGATATTACAACCACAAATTTAAATATAATTATTAAAAATAATTATATATAAAAAAATAATTTTAATTATTATTATAATAATATAATAATAAAAAAATAATAATTATAATAAATTATAATTATTCTATTATTGTTATAGTCACTGACAGTTATAACAATAAGAAGTGTAAAGCTCTCAATGAGACAATTACACGTGGAAAATATGAATATTAACCACTTATAAATAATATAAATATTATTTATAAAAAAAGAATTAAACACACACTGTGCAGAAATAATTCTTTTAGAATAAAAATTCTATAAAAAAAACTAATACTAGATAAAAAAAATATAGAATTCTAGAGAAAACTTACTTATAAGATTTATTTAATACAATAAGTCAAAATACAACAGTTATAATATTAAATAATAATTATAAGTTAAAAGCACGTCAAAAATCAATAAATTTAAATATAAAACCATTTTTAATAATATAAATTATGATTTAAGAGTTTTTGAGAGGAATTTGTGGATTTTAAAAGATATTTAAGATGATAATTTTATATAATAAAATTTATTATAGATGATTACAACAATAATCTGAATTCTATGACTTCAATTCTTTAATCTAATAAATAAAGAATAAAAATAACTTAAGAATTCCTTTTAATAATAAGATTTTATATTTAATAAAACTTTACCTGTTTAAATTTCTAATATGATTGGATTGATAATGAATGATGGACAAAAACAGTGATGAAAAGACTCTTTTTATGTCTTCAAAGCAGCTCTCATGATTCATAATGGATGTAGAGGGCGTGCTCAGGTCAAAACTGAAAAACCATGCTTAAAAATAGAGTTCTTAACTTAAGGCAACTTATTTTTACTTCCAATTTAAAGTTACCAGTGTTATTCTTAACTCCAAGTAACTTTAATCCTCATTTAGTTTAATTATTTTAAGTTTTAATATAAAATAAGTTTATTTATATTAAAGTTCATCATATGAACAACTTAAAATTAGAGTTTCAAGCAGAAATCTTTTAAACTAAATTTTTAATTAATTTTTAAAGAAATCATAATTTTCTTTAAGCTTAATTAAAAGAGTAAATTTCCAGGCTAATTACCCAGGAAATTTATTTATAAAAAATACTTAAAATTTAATTTATATATTCATAATATTAAATTCTAAGTTGTGTGAAATTTTCAAGCAAATCCATTAAGAATTGGATTTTTAATGAATTTTTGAAGTTATTGCTATTTTTCCACGTAAAATAGCAATACACACCAAACCTTAAGTTTTGATAAGGTTTTAATGCTTGAAACTTTAAAGTTTTAAGCTTAATTAAGCTCAGACAGTTCCTAAAACCTTGATTTCAAGCCTGCATATTGGGATTTACCCTTTGGCAACTTGAAATTCCTGTCCAAATTGGGATAAAACCAGTTTAAACCTTGATGTTGGATCCAAGCCTAATCTTAAAGTTTAAATAAGGTTGAAAAACCTCCAATACAGGTGGAAAACCTTAATTGAATCATTGTAGATCCAAAAAGTTGGGTACCCCAGCGCTATTTGGTCTTTTTCCTCTGTCCCACCTTTTTGCGTGGATTTTGCCCTTTTATTTATTTGAAGCCATGCCATGGCTTTAAACCCTTTTAAATTGAGCTCATGCAGGATTTAAATTCTGTATGGCAAATCCTTAGCCAATACAGTAAATATACACAACACCTCAATTTTAACTAAAATTTTGGTAAAGTTGCATAAACCTTATGTAACTTTAAATTTAAGCTTAATTAAGCTTAAATCTAACAATTTTAAAAAAATGTTAAAAAAGCTACATTAGTACTGTGAGATTCTTAAATCTTCCAATAACACAAGAAATAAGTGTTTTTGGGTATAACACCCTATGGGTGTACCCTAGGTCATTTTTGGTGTAGAATCCAAAAATGACATAATAATTATAACTTTGTTTATCCAAAAAAAAGTTATACTTATTTTTTGTTATTTTTTATTTTAAATTCAACTAAAAAGTCTGTTTAAGACAAAATTAACTGTCTATAAAATCATTTGTGGCCTTATGGGTATGTTATACATACCTCACAGGCTCACAGTACTCTTGGCCATTCCAAACAATAATCAAATTCTCTATTAAAAAGTATGTTAGTTTTTGGGGTCTTGTATGATGGAATCAAATAATCATTCAGGCTATAAGCTGAGTAAGACAACAAATATTGTCCTTTCAAGGTATCAGCTTGAAGTCTTTGCCTTATGGATATGATAATGAGAAAATTTCTACCCTTTTCAAAGGAGATTTCCTTGTGCTGATATATCATCATTTCTTGATACACCCTGGAGTACTCAAATGATCCTGGCCAGCCTGTAAGAAGACCAATGATCCTTTTGTCACAGTCACAGACAGTCTTTGCATTAACCAAGTACCTCTTTTTCCTGTTGAAAAAGCTTTAACCATCCATTCCAGGTTTTTGATACATGGGGATAGTCATCCCATCAATAAAGCCTATACAGCCATCAAAACCTTCATTATTCATAACCTGTGAGATCTGCTGCATTCTTGATAAATCTGGCCACCTTAAGTATTCTTGATACAAAGAATTTATGGCACAAAGAACCATCCTTGATACCATAACCACTGTCCCTCTTCCAATTTTCAAGTTTTGTGCTATTCTCCCAACAGAAGTGCCATTACCATTTGAGCCTATTCTTTCAAGAGTAATGGACAATTGATGTGATACAGGAAGCTGTTTTTTGAAGCAGTTGTTTTGAAATATAAAATTATCTTTTATTTTTTAATGTAAATGAATAAATCCTTCTTTGGTTGTTCTGACTGAGTGTTTAAAGTCCTCATCCCTCATGGAAAATAAACATTTTATATCATAGGGCTCATTGAGTTTCATGACTGGGTTTCTTTCTAAGTATCTTGATTGAACAAATATTTCCAATGCATCTCTGAACACATTTGCCTTATTATAGATTAAATCCCAGATGATTCATTCTGTTATATTACTTGGTGAAATAATGGATCCAATAGTAGGTATGACTAGTAAGCCTAACGTTTTGTATATTAAATGCTTTTGCTTATCTTTCTCTGCTGAATCCCATTTCTAAATGATATGCTTAATTGCCTCTTTCTTCTTGCTAATCTTGGGAATGCTTGAAAGAATGGAACCCTTTTTGATAATTATAAATCCAGAATGCTACCAGAAAACCTAAAGAAATTGAATTTTAATATTGAAAATATCAAAAATTCAATATTAATTCATATGCAAAAAACATTTACATACCAGTATATTCAGATTCTTACTCATGGGTTTGAATTGAGTTTGATATGAGAATAATTTAGAGGTTAAATGTGATGATAATTTTTTTTTGTCAGAATTTGGTAATCTTTGTTGAAGATGTTTCAATGGTGACTTAGTGAATCTGATGAGCTCATAGGTGATCATTTTTGATCACATTTTAATTTCTAAGTTTTGTATTTTAACTTAAATTTAACTTGAAATTATTTTGTTTCATTTTTCAAATTAGTAATTTCTAACTTCAAAATTCATTTGAAAAATCATCTAATTAGGTCCAAACTTAATTGTATTTGAATCCCACTATTACATAACAGATTTAATTAAACAAAATTTAAGCTCAACTATAATTAAATTGATTATTTTAAAAAGTAATAATAAATATATATTATTATATATAAATGATGTTTATAAATAACTAAAAACATCTATATTCAATACAGCTTAGATTAATTTATTAATAAACAAGATTTATATCATACTATCCTCTTTTCTCAATATATCCAATTAATAGTGATGTTTATATCTAATGTATTCATAATATTCAAGACATATGGATATGATTATATCAGGGCTATAGGGATTAACTTTTTCATAAAGAAATGATAACTGTAACATTTTAGATAGAAAAGTATGTATATACCTTTTTATCAGGAATTCCCTGGAAGAAGTGGAATGGATGAGAATAAATTTTCTATTCCATGATAGTGTATTTGTAGTTATGTTAACATTCAACCACCCCCTTAATTAAAATAAAAATTTGACCCTCATTACTGATTTAGTGTAATAACAGTGTTGAGTGAGAAAATACCCTCCATTTATCAGAACAGTATAGCTTAGTGGAGCAGACCTGAAGTAAGAGGAATTAGTTCAATCCACAAGAAATAAAGCTACAATCATAAATGAGTATCATATATTCTATTATCATAGTCTTAAATAATCACCCCCTAATTTCAGACCCAATCTTAAACCATCAGAACATACAAATTTGAATATAATACCTATATTTAGAACCATATATTCTACTTAATGCAAAATGACCCCACATAGCAAGAAATTTGTGAGCCTTGAGGTATATTTTACATAACCAAATAGGCCACAATTATCTTAAAAAGAAATTTTGAATTATGCATAACTCATAAGTCATGCATATAACCAAAATTCATCATTTTTGATTTCAGAAAAGATGAATAACTTTTTATTGAGTAAGTAAATCTATGGATTTAAGGCCAGATTTGGATTCTACACTAAATTTCACCTAGGGTAGCTCTATAGAGTGAATAAGCTCAAATTAACTCTTTGAGGTGGTAAAATGGGAAATACTTCAATACCACATCATCAATACCACATAAAAGATCCGTGAAAATTTTTGTTTTTCTTAATTTCACGCCAAAATAATGGGAAAGTGAGAAATCCCATGTTACATATACACTAAGAATAGTGTTATGCATGTTTTGAGCACTTAATATCATGGTATTCTTACATGGACTTTTGGTACACCCATAGTGGATATCTCACTTGAAGCTTAAATTACTATTTTGACATGAAACATAGGCAAGGGGGACAAAAGACATCAAAGAGAGCCAGGGTACCCAACTTCTGAGGCCTCAGAGGCGTGGGCAGCTCCAAAGCTTGGATACATGGCTGATATTGGCCTAATTGGTAAACTGAAACCTTTTGGGAACTTGGTTACCATGTTACAACTACAGTAAAACTTAAGAAAATAGCAAATAACCTGCTATTTTGACGTGCCAAGGAGGTAAAGAGCTACTTAGACTCCTGTAACCATGTCAATTCTTAATGACTTTCCATAGATAAACCCCAAAAGAGTAGTTAAAACCCTTTTTGGACTTGTATCCATTGATTTACCTCATAGAAACCAGTGAAACACTGATATTTGCAATTCTACATAGAAATGAGGCAAAAACTTCAAAAATTCTTTAAAAATACAATTCTTGATGAATATTTCTGAAACTTTCAGGACTAATGGAGAACTGTATTATCTATGGTACGACCAAAAAAAATTACAGTTTTACTAGTAAAATTAAAGGTTTTACTTACAGTCCATTTTTAACTATTCTATGTGAAACACTGAATCTTCAAAAATTCACAGTAATTACAACCTGCGATGAAATTGGAAATAACATTGATAACTTTGAGAAATAAATGATTACTTTATAATAAAAGAAGATTTACAGATGTTACTCCTTTTATTCTTAACCATATTGGGGTTGGTAGTCATGTAAAAGCATCAATTAGGTAATTATGATAATCTTACGTGACAACAGATGATTCAATCAATAATCCAAAAAGGTTTATTATTTTCTCACTCACTGGTTTTTCAGTTTGCTCCATGGCACGCCTCTGTGAGCTGGTGTTGACTTAAAAGAAGCCTCTTCTTGCTATTTTTTACACATAATCATCTTATTATCATTTTAAATTATTATTACTAACAAGTAGGTATTAGTTCAGTTATTCTTAAGTGTTTTAATCTTTCAGAATCAGTCAGAAAGACGTGAAATCATATAATCCACCTATATATTGTTGTAATACTGTTATAAATCCATTTTGATCCTTAAAATCCACAATTATATGTCAAATCTCTCTATCTTATCTTTCAATAAGCTCTTTGGAATATTAGTGAGATATTTATCTTTAATTCTTAAAGCTTTTTTCTAAAATTAGTTTTCTTCAAGAATTATCATTATAATTATTCTTGCAAAAGATAATTATATATTAAAATAATTTTATTATTTTAATAAAAGAAGTTTTTATTATTAAATCTTCTTGTAATTGATTCTAATAGACAATTACTTGCTCACTGTTAAAATCAATAGTAGTTCTTAACACATGAAAGAAATAATTCTTTAATTATTTAATTTTGGTTATAATAATATTTTATTATTATATTTCATAAGAACAGACATAGTACTGTTGATTAATAGTGATATTATCATCAGTTTCATAGTCACATCTTACATTTGGGGGCCTGGCCGTGTTTTTTGAACCTTGTACCCTTAATATATTTTTAGGTTCTAAAATATATTAATTTAATAATTTTTTGGTTTCATTTTGAAGATAAAATAATTCTCATTTTTGAAATTGTTTTGGGAATCTTTTTCATTGAGGAATTTGCTTTAATTTTATACTGTTTTTACACATGGCTTTTTCACATCCAAAAACTGATAAAATTATTCTTTGAGTTACTCTGAATTAATTTTCATTCAAAATCTTAAATTTTAATTTTTTCTCTTTAAAAAGGATAATTTTTTTGATATTAAAAAATATAAAACTTATAAGAAATCTTTAAAAATATTTTAAAAAGTATAAAAAATAATTTTTTCTAGTGTCTTTAATCAAATACTGTGCAGCTGGCAACAGACTCAGTGTCAGGATGATACTATGATAAAGGTATAACTAGGCTAATTACAACTTTAACTGTGTATGTGACACGGCAGAAAATGATTTAAAAAAGGTTTATAAAGGTTTATAATGAGATAAAAGGGTTCTCCTATTGAGAAATAGTGGTGGTGAGCGCTATTGAGAACCCTGGGTGCAGGCTTTATCTGTTGGATTACAATAATAAAGTCTACAATAATTAAAGATTATAATTATGCCTGATTATTTAACCAAGAGTAAAACTGTTTTTGACAGTTTACTACGTAGGTTATTCAAGAGCAGGATGAGGAAAGGCTTTTGGCTGTGAAAAGCCCTCTTTTTATCCTAAAATTGAGGTGGAAAGGCTGCTAGACCTTTCCACGTAGAGGAAGTGAAGATTTTTCACCCTCTATGACAGGCTTGTGGTTTGCAAACAGCCTGTATACCCTGTATTGGGCTCAGATGTGGTTTTGAAACCACATCTGGGCAGTTTTCACCAATACAGGGTGAAAATTTTCATCTGGGGACCTCACAGCCTGATTCTGACGTGTATGACGCGTAGAATTCTGTACAGAAACTGTATGGGACCCCAGTATTGACTGACATATGAGGTATTGAAGTAAAAACATGCTTCTTTGTCTATTTGACACCTCATATTCATGGTTATGGGATATTATCCCATGGTAAGGCTGTATCTGACAGCAGGTGGGATTTTGACCTTAAAATGGTCATAACTCTGTCCGTTTTTGAGATATCAAGCTCAACGTTGGTTCATTGAATAGCTCTGTATGAGCTCTACACAATGGTACCCAACTTGGCATGGTTATCATTAAATATGACAAAGTTATCCCATGTACAAGTATTTTTGTACATTGGCGTGGTCTGGTCAAAAGCTGTATTAAGCTTGTTTGGCCAATAACTTCTGTTGTAGTTGAGTTATGAGGAAATGGATGGCACCATCAGATAGCCCTGATTGTTCTCTTTCCAAAAAGACCCCACTTTAGGTATCTCACACTAAAACTGTAAAAGTTAGATGAGAGGTGAATGTTTTGTTCACCCTTATTTGGTCTAAATTTGACCATAACTCAAGTAATACTGGTGCTAGCTCAGTTTGGCTGGTACCATTGGATAGCCCTGGCTTAGAGATTCATTTTGAATACCCATTTGATGGGGTTAAGCCTCTCCTTCTAGATTTTAGATGAGAGGTGAAAATTAAGGTTTATGCTCAGCAATAACTTTGGGCAGGAATAACTTTGTTATTTCTTGTCCTATGGTGATGGGACTTATATTTTCAGAAAGAGGTGAGTTTCCTCTTTCTTCTGATACTTTTTGAGCTAATTTGGCTCAGTTCCATGTTTTGGTGGTATTTTGGCTATACCATTGGTTTATGGTATTTTGGCTGTCATGCTTGTGCTCTGGTTTTGAGTCACAGGCTGACATACCCTCCCTCTAAAAAAGGCTCATCATTGATGAGACTGTTCAGTCCTCCTAGAGGCTCTGAATCTCCTTAGATGAAGGTTCCCATCTGGTATGGCATCTTCTGCCACCCATTTGTCTTTGTCAGCTGTCTGGTTCTTGAATCTGACTAGATATTGTCTCTGATCCTTCCCATTGAGTCTGATTTTTCTGGCCCTGATGATTTTACTCACAGGTCCAGGAGAGTCTTCTACTTCCACTATTTCTGGTGGAGTGATGTTTTTCTTCCTGGAGGGGAATTTATCCTCTTCTGTTTGGAAGTATGGTTTGACCAGGCTTACTGGAAAGACTGGGTGTTTCCTAGAAAACTCCTCAGTGAGCTTGACCTCTACTGCATTCTTCCCTATCAACTTAATGATAGTGAAGGGCCCTACAAATGAGTCTCTCATTTTCTTGGGTCCTTTGAGATTGTTAAAGTTTAGTGTAGACACTAACACCTGGTCCCCTTCCTTGAAGTCAGGTTCCATATGTGATTTGTCCCACCTCTGCTTATTATACTCTTTGGCCTCAGATATGCATTTGGCAGCAGTATCACAGGCTTTCTTCCACATATCATGGAAGTCTTTGGCTGTGGGGTGGATGGTCAGAAGGTTTCTCTTCAAGTGATCCACAGGTAAAAGGGGATTCCACCCTTTCTCTACCAGTGCAGGTGTTTTTCCTGTGGTAGAGTGCTGGCTTGTATTATAAGCCAGTTGGACTGCTGGAAAGAGGGTGACCCAATCATGGGTATATCCCTCATGGTCCTTGTATTCCATGCCATAGGCACAGAACCTCCTGAGGATGTCCTCCATTGTTTGGATCATCCTCTCAGCTAGGCCATCTGTTTGTGGATGGTAAGCTGTGGAAAAAGCAAGCTTGGTGCCAAGCATGTCATATAAATTGGTCCAAAATTCAAATGTGAATTTTGGGTCCCTGTCACTAATTATGATCTTAGGGACTCCACAGGTGGATATGATGTTATTCCAAAATAACAGAGCAGTGTCCATGGCTGTGTCCTCTTTATGGCATGGTAGACATCTCATGCTCTTGCTGAACCTATCAACTATGATTAAGCAGGCATTGTAGTTTTCTTTGCCTCCTGGGACAAGTCCTGTGACCCAGTCCATGTTGATGGTTTCCCATGGGTGTTTGGGTTCTTCTATGTGTTGAAGCAACCCATATTTCTTCCCATGCTTTCTATTTGCCTTTTGGCATCTTTCACAAGTGTTGATGTATTCACTCAACTCTTGCTCCCACTTGGGCCACCAAGCTGTGCTTGCTACCCTCTCTTTAGTCCTGTCCTCACTCATGTGTCCCATGTAGGGGCAGTCATGGCATTCCTGCAGGATTAAAGAGATGTGGTCTCTGTCTATTACTGTGAGTGCACTGGTGTGCTTATCTCTGTGATAAATCAGGCCATCTATAAGGAAGAATTTATTGTCCTTACAGGCCCTCAACCAGGGTTCCTCCAGCTGGGTTTCCAGTTCTGGGCTCCTGTATTTTTGTTGAAGGAGTTGGAGTAGTATGCTACACTGTTTTTGTTTAGCATATGATTTCAGCACTGCATTGAAAAATTCATTGTGCAGTGCTGAGGAACTTATTCCCAGTATGGGGGTTTCTGTCCCTTCTGAATCAGTGTTTCCACTGTCAAGGGTACCACTCCCTGGTGCCCATTCAGAGAATCTGAAGTTCTTCTTCCTATTTATTTCCATAAAATGGATAGGAATTTTTGCAGCAACTTCAGGGTCATAAGCTGGATTGCTTTTGACATTGTCCAGTGGCCATCTGCTAAGGCCATCTGCATTGGTATGGCTTTTACCTTCTTTGTATATGATGGTCATGTTCCCTCTATACTCCTGGATGGCTATTTGCCATCTCAGCATGTGTCTATTAGTAGTCTTCATGTTTAGTAAAGACTTCAAGGCTGTGCAGTCTGTGTAGACTTCAAAGACTGCACCCTCCAAATAATAATGGAGTTTTTCTAGAGCCCAGACTAGACATAGACATTCTGTCTGGGTGGCCCCATACCTAGCTTCTGAATCTTTAAGCTGCCTGCAGATGTAACATATTACACCTTCTCTTGGTTCACCATCCACAATTTGTCTTTGGTGAAGGGCTGCTCCCAAGCCTTGGCTGCATGCTGCATCTATATATAACTTGAATGGTAGTTCAAAGTCAGGCAAGATGAGCACAGGTGCATTTGTGAGTTCATATTTGATCCTCTCATATGCATCCCTCCTTTCCTTGGTTATTTCAAAAACTACATCCTTTTAGCATAACTTGTATAAACTACTAGTTATGTGGGCAAAGTTTTTGATGTGGTTTCTATAGTAGCTAGCAAATCCAAGGAAAGATTGCATCTCTTTGATGTTCTTTGGTACTGGCTTTTGCAGTACTGCTGCTACTTTGTTCTGGTCAATTGCCAGACTAAGGCCTGAGACTTTGTGTCCTAGAGCTAGTAGCTCTTGTTGGCCAAAATTACACTTTTTAAGTGAAATTTTCAGATTGATGGGTGTACATTTACTTAGCACTCTGTCTATGTATTGTACATGGTCTTCCCATGTCTCTGAGTATATAATGATATCATCAGTATACACTACCATCCAGCCTTCCATTATTTCTTCTTGAAATATGGTGTCCATCATCCTTTGGAAGTGGGCTGGTGCATTCTTGATGCCAAATGGCATCCTGGTGTACTCATATATGCCCATATGGCATATTATTCTGAGTAATTTCATGGAGTTTGGTTTAACTCCATTTTGGTGGAAGCCTTTCATACAATCTCTCTTGGTTATGTATTTGGCTTTGGCTAGCTTATCCAAGGCATGAGGTATCCTTGGTATAGGGTACCTGTCTGCTTTTGTGTAGTTATTCAGGGCTCTGAAATCTCCACACAATCTAGACTTGCCATCATGCCAGGTGATTAGGACAGGAGTGGTGATTTCCACTATTTCATTATGTCCAATCTTCCTAATGACATCCATGTCCAGGAGTTCATTGATATGTTTCTCAATCTCTTTCCTGGTCTCCAGACTTGCTGGGTAAGGAGGTCTCCTTAGCATGGGTGGATAAGGCCTTTCTACATCCAGATACAGTTCTATATCATGGCCTTTGATCTTGCCTAATGGTTCTTCACCAATGGCAAATGCTGGTCTATTCTTCCTCAGCATCTTCAGTAAACTTAGCTTTTGTTTACTGGTGAGGGTAGTGCTAAACTGTCCCTCTCTGAATTCTTTCAGAAGTTCTTCCAGTGGGTCCTGAGAAGATATCTGGTATATATCAAGAGAAAATTTCTTTTCCTTGTTAGCACCAATGGTAATATGCCTATTTTTACTGTTGTAAATATCTATGCCATACATCCTCTGGTAATCTGTTCCCAGTAAAAACCCTTGGATGTGGGCATCTTCAAGCACTAAAAACTCTGGGTTGAGTCTGATATCACCTTTTCTGTGGGGTATAATTATCTCTTTGATAATTGTCCTAATAGAGGTCATCTTTCCAGATGCACTCTTAAAGTTCTTTGCCCTGGTGGGCAAGAGTTCTTTATCCCAGTTTGGGAAGTGGTTATCCAGATAATTTCTGGCCACTATGGAGCAGTGTGCTCCACTGTCAATGATCAGTGGGTGCTGAGCATTGTCAATACATACAGTCATTTTTGTGGCTGTTCCATGTATATATGCCATTCCTTTGGTTGGTGTAACCAGGAATGTTTGTGCATCTTGTGTATGTTTACACAAGTTCTTGTTGGCAGTGTCTTGTGGCATGCCTGCTTCCAACTGTATATCCTGGATTTCCAATGGGGTTTCCTCTTGGTATTCCACTAGAAGTTCCTCTCTTGGGTCTTGATCATCATCAGATAGTTCTCTGATGGCATCTCCCATAGAGTCTTATTCAGAATCCTCTGTTGGAGGTTCTTCTTCAGGGACTTTTTCTATAGCATAGACTTTCTTCTTTGCTTTTGGACAGTTGTTGGCATAGTGGTCTGTTGAACCACAATTGTGACAAGAATTCTTCTTCTTTGCCACTTCTGTCACTCTTTCTCTGGGTTTGTCTTTAAACTCTACCCTGAAAGGTTGTTTCTCTTTGAAACTATTGCTTCTATATGGGGTGAATTTCCCTATATTAGTCCTTTTCCTTATGTCTTGTAAGGTATTGGCTATATAATCTAGAGTGCAATTTTGGTTGCATCTGCACTTTACTGCATGCTCTAGTTCTCCTGGAAGTTGTGTCAGAAGTTTATGATTACTCATTTGAATGTTCATTTGAGGATCAATGGCTTTAAGTTTTTTAGACTGTCTAAGACACCACTCATATGGATCTTTGTCCACAGAGTATTTGTCATTTACAAATGACATGGTCTTTTGCCATATCCAAGTTCCATTACTGTACTTTTGGATTATTTGACTCTTCCACCATGGCCAATTTCTTCTGCCATGGATTTCTTTCATTTCAGTGTACCATATACTTGCATGACCTTTAAATGGAGTATTCAGTCTAGCAGTAATCCAGTAATCTGGTATGCTTGGTACATCAATGAAGAGTCCATCAATATAATCTATGAGTTCCATATGATCATATTCTCCTGATCCAGAGAATTTGGGCCAGTTTGAGGCCTCAGGAAGCTGTTTCAAGGCTTCCTTCTCTGAATAAGACATGCCATCTCCATCCTGGTATTGTGATGGAGATCTTGCCCTATTCAACAACATGGCATCTGGTTTGATGTCATCTGGTTGATATGGATTCTCCATAGCTTGGCCTTGTGGTTGGGGCTTTAAGCTATGGTAGGCATCAAACAATTTGTTGATGTCTTGATTCAGACACTCCCTGTCCCTGCTGCTATGGTGTTGTTCTTCAGAGACTTGATTCAGTCTCTTGTTGGTTTCTTCAGAGGCTTTGCTCAGTTGAGCATATCCTTCTTGAAGGTTTTTAACTATCTGCTCCAATGAGGCTTGAGTTTTTCTCATCCTCTCTTGGGCAGCTGCAAATTCTGCAGCCTGCTTTGCAGATTGTTCAGCATATTGGGACATTTGCAACCACAGTGTGTCACTGTTGATGTTGCTCTCAGATGTGATAATGTTATTTTCAGTCTGAGTGGGGGTAATGTTTCTATTACTAGGTCTACTGATTCTAGAGTGGTTTAAAACTACTTCTGGTTCTTGTGTACTTCTTTTACCAAATCTAACAGCTTCTGGATCATGGGGTCTGACTCTTTCCTCCTCTGGTTGAAGGAGGCTTTGTTCTTGCCCTTGTTGCCTTGTCTTCTCCTGGAAACTTCCTGGAATTGTGAAGAATGGTGACTCTTGGCCACTGATCTGGTTTCTGAATGGTGTGAAGCCACTGGAGAGCTGATTTGGCTTGCTCCTTGTGAACCTGAAGGAATCTGAGTAGGCCCTGTCTGGGTTAACTGTTCTTCTATAGCTTGAATAGTGGCTTGATTCTCCCTTATCCTCTGTGCCCTTGCCTCCAGGAGTCTGTGCTGCCTGGTAGGGTTCCAACCCTTGGTGATTACCATAAGGTCCTTGAAGTCTATCTCTTTGAGACAGATCTTCTGGCAACTTGATCCCAGTTCTGCCCAGTGAGTTGCTAGGTTGAACCTCTTGTTGTCCATGCTCCATTGAAACAAATCTTTGAGGAGTTGGTGGATTTGAAGAACTTGATCCATATCCTTCCAGTCCTCTGGTTTGAGGTTTCTGTTGAATTGGAGTGTGAATGGCAAGGTTGATATTATCTCCCTCATTGTTTTGCCATCCACCACTGTGTCCAATGTGTCTTCTTTCAGGTCTTCTGGTTCTAGACATTCCTGCTCTATCCTCTGGCTGGTTCCTTTGGAAGCCAAGGTCTCTGAGGTATGTAGAGGACATATCAGTGTTTGCAAGCAGTCAAAAACTTTATGTTCTTAGGGTATTTACTTTTGACTGTGCCTTGTACAAATTTGTTATCTGCTGATTTGGGAAGTTCGCCTTTGGAGGTTACAACTGGGTTAATAATTGTAATCTTCCCTGTACAAGTGGTTAAGGTTGGTTTACCTTGTATTGAAGCAGAGTTTCGTGGTTTTCTACTCCTCTGAGTGGCTATTGGTGTCCACTTCTTGGCTGTAATGAGGCCTTCACTAAGCCTTTTTCCTTTACCCTTGCTGCCCTCTGGTTCTGAGGGTGTCACTGGTGTGTTGGCCTGTGACTGGGTTTCAAGTGGGATGTAGTTTTCTTCCACTGAATCAAAACAGGAAAAAGAGGGCTTATGTCAGTTAAGACTTCTTAAAAGGCTGGTTTTGCACGTCTAAGAATGGCCTCTGGGCTTGTATATTATTACAGTATGCCCTTGTATAATGACAGTGTAATTGAATTAACAATTTCACGTCAAAAATACAGCTTATGGTGTCCTGTCACACTGTTTGTGTGTCAGTATCCCTCAGATACACTTGTGGTTTGCAAGTTTATTCTGTAAAAAGTGGTTTGTATACAAGTGTTATTGAATTAACAATACACTTGACCACGCCTCAACTGATGGTTTTTCAGTCAGAGGTGTCCTTATTCAGTCAAGAATACAGGACTTTATTAGTGGCTTATGTGTTTTTATATGCAAAACATGCCAAAAATAATAAGTTACTGTGGGTGTTAACCACGTAAAAAATACTCTTATAATATGAGTATGTATAAAAAAAGGTATAAAATATATATTTTTTAAATAGAAATTACGCCTAAAAAGGATAAAACAATGGTTAATAAGTCATAAAACAGAGAAAAGACTTACTTGTAAGGTCCAAAAAAAGTCAAAAACACGGCCAGGCCCCCAAAATGTCAGGATAATACTATGATAATGGTATAACTAGGCTAATTACAACTTTAACTGTGTATGTGACACGGCAGAAAATGATTTAAAAAAGGTTTATAAAGGTTTATAAGGAGATAAAAGGGCTCTACTATTGAGAAATAGTGGTGGTGAGCGCTATTGAGAACCCTGGGTGCAGGCTTTATCTGTTGGATTACAATAATTAAAGATTATAATTATACCTGATTATTTAACCAAGAGTAAAACTGTTTTTGACAGTTTACTACGTAGGTTATTCAAGAGCAGGATGAGGAAAGGCTTTTGGCTGTGAAAAGCCCTCTTTTTATCCTAAAATTGAGGTGGAAAGGCTGCTAGACCTTTCCACGTAGAGGAAGTGAAGATTTTTCACCCTCTATGACAGGCTTGTGGCTTGCAAACAGCCTGTATACCCTGTATTGGGCTCAGATGTGGTTTTGAAACCACATCTGGGCAGTTTTCACCAATACAGGGTGAAAATTTTCATCTGGGGACCTCACAGCCTGATTCTGACGTGTATGACGCGTAGAATGCTGTACAGAAACTGTATGGGACCCCAGTATTGACTGAAATATGAGGTATTGAAGTAAAAACATGCTTCTTTGTCTATTTGACACCTCATATTCATGGTTATGGGATATTATCCCATGGTAAGGCTGTATCTGACAGCAGGTGGGATTTTGACCTTAAAATGGTCATAACTCTGTCCGTTTTTGAGATATCAAGCTCAAAGTTGGTTCATTGAATAGCTCTGTATGAGCTCTACACAATGGTACCCAACTTGACATGGTTATCATTAAATATGACAAAGTTATCCCATGTACAAGTATTTTTGTACATTGGCGTGGTCTGGTCAAAAGCTGTATTAAGCTTGTTTGGCCAATAACTTCTGTTGTAGTTGAGTTATGAGGAAATGGATGGCACCATCAGATAGCCCTGATTGTGCTCTTTCCAAAAAGACCCCACTTTAGGTATCTCACACTAAAACTGTAAAAGTTAGATGAGAGGTGAATGTTTTGTTCACCCTTATTTAGTCTGAATTTGACCATAACTCAAGTAATACTGGTGCTAGCTCAGTTTGGCTGGTACCATTTGATAGCCCTGGCTTAGAGCTTCATTTTGAATACCCATTTGATGGGGTTAAGCCTCTCCTTCTAGATTTTATATGAGAGGTGAAAATTAAGGTTTATGCTCAGCAATAACTTTGGGCAGGAATAACTTTGTTATTTCTTGTCCTATGATGATGGGACTTATATTTTCAGAAAGAGGTGAGTTTCCTCTTTCTTCTGATACCTTTTGAGCTAATTTGGCTCAGCTCCATGTTTTGGTGGTATTCTGGCTATACCATTGGTTTATGGTATTTTGGCTGTCATGCTTGTGCTCTGGTTTTGAGTCACAGGCTGACACTCAGTTAAAGATATATCACTAGTCCAGAATCTTCAGAAGCAGAATCTGAAGACAGTATTGAGGTGCAAATTGCTAACAGAGGTACCTTATTTAACTCAGAAAAGGCTAAATTACCACCAAAAGGTGTGTATTTTATCTTATATTTTCACCTTTTATCTTTAAATTGACGTGAAAATGGTGCATACCAGAAATGGAAGCAACTATTCAGTCCAACCAGATAGATGTGGACAAGGAAGAGGCAAGACCAAATCCAGAAGTGCCAAGTCTTCCACAAGAAAGACACATTTGGAGGATGCCAGAGTTGCCCCCATTCCCCAAGGTCTTGACCAACAGATTTTGACGTGAATTCTGAGCCTGAACTGATTCATGACCATATTTCCAGGGCTGAACCATTTTCAAGTGGCAGCAATAGAAATATATCAATGCCAGTACAAAAATTGGCTCAGAGCAGCCAAAGAAGAGGAGTGGGGAATATGCCCAAGCCTTTGGCAGGGGGCCATGAACTCCTACTTACACATCAAGAGCTTTCTGGGTCATGAGAAGACCATAGAGCTCTTAGGAGGATGGAGCCCCCTGTCTTTCAAAGACAAGGTCAAAAAGATAAAGAATTGGTTGAAGAACCAAAGTCTTTTATCAATAGACCAGAAGAAGGAACTGGAAATGACTCCAGCTTTGGAGACAGAAGCCCCAGTGGCGTCTACCAGCTCCAAACCAGCTCCAGAAGTGTCCAAAGACAAGCCCAAAGGACCTCAGAAGAAGCAGAGAGGTCCCAAGAACAATCAAGGCAAGGGCAAAGGCAAAGCAAATTGGCACAGACCTTACCCACAAGGGTACAGGATCCCCAAATTGGAGCCTTCAGCCGTGGGCAGTGTGTTCAACATGGCCAGAACTCTCATGGAATTCACAGCCAAGGAGAAGGAAAGGATGAACAGGACTTTTCCACGCAAATAGATCATGTACAAAGGGCTATTAATGTATAAATTGGTAAACTTGATTCAAAGTTAACTAAAATAACATTGGATATTAATGATTTGAAAAAACATGACAAGAAATATACTGAATGGTATGAAATAACAAATGCCAAATTTGATTCAATTATCAATTCTTGTAGCATAATTGAGAGTACATGTCAGATTCAGAATGATTAAATGGAAGATCTTTCTATTTTTAAAATGAATTATCAATTTAAGACTCTACAAGACCATGTCTTAAAGATAGATGAGAATACCAATCAATTTGCTACACATTTGGCAAAAAGTGAAAGCAAAAGGCAGAAGTTAAAGAATGAAATCATTGCAAATGTAGAACAAACTCATAAGAATTATGAACCACATATGCCAAGAAATTCTACACCCTTGACTGAAGAAAAGATTTCTGTTAAAGGAAGTTTTACCCCACTTTTAGGAGAAAATTTTGTCTCTGTTAAAGATATTCCCAAATTAGAAGAATGGCCAACATTCTCTGGTGAAGGAGAATATAACCATATTGAGTTCATCAGGACTATTGATATGTTACAGGAAGACTTTAATATACCTGATGAAATCATAGTGGGGAAATTACACTCTCTGTTTACCAGGACCACAAAGAAATGGTATTAGAAGATGAGGATAGATCATGGAAACCATGATTGGTCTTGGTGGAAATCTGAAGTGATTATCAAATGGGCCAACAATTCTTGGAGGTTTAAAATGGAAAATGCTTTTGAAAGTGCCATTTTTAACTCAGAGAAAGATAAACCACTTACTTGGTTCTTCAAAAAAAAAAGACAGATTATCTGGTTTACACCCAGATATGTCTGACACTATGATTAATATGAAGATATTAAGAAAGTGTGGAGGAGAACTGGAGCATGCTATCAAAAGCAGATGTGTAGAGCCCTGTTCAACAGAGGACTACATTAATGCAATGGAAGATATCATTACCAGAACAAGAATTGGTAAAACTTGGACTAAAGTCCCTATGGAATCCAAGATGATCCCAAAGATTCCCAGAGCGGATAAAAGACCAGAAAGACCTGTCTTGAAGTGTCATAAATGTGGAAGTACTTCAAATTTAGCAAACACTTGCACCAAAAAGACAAAAATCAATGAAGTTCAGGTCATTGAAGAAATTCAGTGTACTGAAGAGAAAGAAGAGTCTGATCAAGATTCTGCAGTCTCTGAAGATACACCAGTGGAGGACTATCCCATTGAAAACATTTCAGCTTTCTTTGAGGTCACAGAAGTCCATACCCACTTGCCACAGTACAGTGAGGATTGCTGCAACCTGATCAATATCCAAGATTCCAGAATGTGTAAAACAAAACCTGCTAGAGGAAAGGGTTACACTGCTGGGGCATCCTGTATCACATCAGTTTTGATGAGTGATATTGAAGCCAAAGTAAATTTGGATACAGGGGCATTTTGCACTTGTGTGGGCAAAGATTATCTCCAAATTATACTTCCTGAATGGAAAAACCATCTATTACCAATAGAAGGTGTGCAATTTAGTAGTTCCAGTAGCAATATGTACCCCTTGGGTATATTAGACACTAATCTTGTATTTCCACACCCAGCAGGAAGTGTAAGGATGAAAACTGAGATTGTTGTAATGGATAATTGCACATCTCAGCACATCATTCTTGGAAATGATTACTCTATGGTATTGACATAAATAACCATAAAGACAGATAATTCACAATTGGAGATAACAAGAGACAAAAATTTGCCTTTTCCAATATGCCAAAACAAATATCTGTAGTATCTTCTGTCAAGGATACTTACAAAAGTTAATTTGTGTCTAATCAACTTGTGGAAGCAAAAATTAATCTGTCATTGTTGCCAAAAATGAGTAATGAACTTATTAATGTGTTATACACATACATAAATGCATTTGCCTCTGATAATGAACCATTAGGTGCTATAAGGGACATGAAGTTGATATTACTCTTCATATTGACAGACCATATCCTCCAGTACTTAGAAGACCAGCTTATCCAGCCAGTCCGAGAGCTAGAGGAGCCTTGGAAAAACATATCCAAGAGTTAATTCAACTTGGTGTACTAAGAAAAGTAGGCCATAATGAGGAAGTTGAAGTGAGAACACCTGTTATTATTGCATGGCATAATGACAAGTCAAGAATGGTTGGAGATTTCAGAGCATTGAATACATAAACAGTTCCAGATAGGTATCCAATCCCTAGAATTCAAGAAACCTTGACTCAACTGCCTAAATCCAAGTATATAACATCAATGGATGCATTGAAAGGTTTCCATCAGAATGTTTTGATTCCTAAAGCTAAGAAATTACTCAGAAGTATCACTCACTGTGGTATTCATGAGTATCTTAGAATGCCATTTGGCATTAAAAATGCTCCATCCCATTATCAAAGAATGATGAACACAATCTTTCCCACAGAATTATCTGAAGGATGGCTTATCATTTATATTGATGATATTATCATATGTTCTGATTCATGGTCTTTGCACCTTGAAAGACTTGCAAGAGTACTTCACAAAGTTGCAGAAGTGAACATGAAAATTTCACTTAAGAAATGCAATTTTGGTTTTGAAGAACTTAAAGCATTAGGACATGTTGTTTCTGGTTTAAGCTTGGGTATTGACAAAAATAAAGTGGCAGCAGTACTACTTAAGCCAATACCCCAGAATAAAAAAGAAATGATTTCTTTTCTTGGGTTTGCCAGTTATTATAGGCAACACTTAAAAGACTTTGCAATTATAGCCAGGTCACTTTATAGAATCTGTGATCAACAGACTGTATTTGAGATGACACAGGAGAGAATTAAAGCTTATGAGAAGATAAGGAGAGCTCTTACAGAAGCACCTTTACTCCTCATTCCTGACTGGAATATTCCTTTTAAGTTGTACATTGATGCATGTGGAGATGGATTAGGGGAAGCCCTACATCAAGTCCAAATTATTGATTACAAACCTACAGAAGGACCAGTTTGTTACATCTCAAGGCAAATCAAACCAACAGAAGCCAGATATGGTGCAAGCCAAATGGAGTGCTTATGCTTGGTATGGGCACTTGAGAAATTACACTGTTATCTTGATGGCAGTGTTTTTAAAGTGATAACTGACTGTAATGCAGTAAAATCACTTCTTAACATGAAAACTCCCAACAGACACATGTTGAGATGGCAAATAGCCATTCAGGAATATAGAGGAAACATGACTATAGTCCACAAAGCAGGAAACATTCACAAGAATGCTGATGGACTTAGCAGGTGGGCATTAGCCAACACTCCTGATAAGCCAGCTTATTTACCCTTAGAAGCTGAACCACAGATTCCAATTGAAGGGATTAATATAACTGATATTGGAACTGAATTCTTTGAAGAGGTCAGAGAATCTTATAAGCAAGACAAGAATTGCCATATCTTGACTTCTTTATTAGATAAAGACTGCAAAGATACATTCTTGGTAAATGCACTAGATGAAGTTTGGAGAAATTCCTATTCTGAAGGGAGATTTCACTTGTTTTATGGGATTATTTACCACAGAACCAAACATTCTTGTGTCATGACATTATGCAGCAGATTGCTTATCAATACAATTCTTCATTAATGCCATGATAGCATCTACTCTGGACACCTGTCAGAAGACAGAACCCTTGAAAAAGTAAAGAACTGTGCATAGTGGCCATCTTGGAGAAAAGAAACCATTGAATATTGCCACACCTGTGACAGATGCCAAAAGGCAAACAGGAGTACAGGCAAGAAATTTGGACTTATGATCCATATTCAAGAACCAAAATCCCCATGGGAAGTTGTTCACATGGATTGGGTCACAGAACTTCCTCCAAGTGGTGACAAAAGTCATAATGCTTGTTTAGTCATTGTAGACAGATATAGCAAGACTCCCATATTCTTACCATGTCATAAAGATGACACTGCTATGGATGCAGGTCTTCTTCTATGGAGTAGAGTTATTTCTCATACAGGATTATTTAAGAATATCATAAGTGACAGAGATCCCAAGTTCACATCTGCACTTTGGACCAATCTTCATAGATTGTTTGGGACTAAGTTATCATTCTCTACAGCATATCACCCTCAGACAGATGGGCTAGCAGAGAGGATGATTCAAACTTTAGAAGACATGATCAGGAGATTTTGTGCTTATGGGTTAGAATTCAAATACTCAGATGGCTTTACCCATGACTGGTGCACTCTGATACCTGCATTAGAATTGGCATACAAGACATCAGTACATTCTTCCACAGGACAAACTCCTGCTATGTTAGAAAAAGGATGGAATCCAAGACTCCCAGCAGACAAACTGAGGAAAGACTTGATTGACATTCATCCTACAGCTTCCAGCTTCAAGATAATGCTTGATAAAGTAAAACATCATGCAAAACAAAGTATGGATGATGCTTTTGATTATGCAAAACAGAAGTGGGACAAGAGTCATAAAGTACCAGACTTCAAAGTAGGGGACTTAGTTCTAGTTTCAACCTTGAATTTTAATAATATCAAAGTCCCAAAGAAACTTAAATATTCTTATGTAGGACCTTTTGTTATTGTTGCCTTACATGGAACCAATGCAGTTCAAGTGGAATTGAGTGGTGAATTGGAAAATAAACACCCCACTTTTCCAGTCAGCTTGATAAAACCTTATCGACCAGCTGGTAAAGAATTGTTTCCTCTAAGGAACCCAACTCCTTTAACTGTCCCACCAGTGGAACAGAATGAAGACAAAAAGATAAAGAAAGTCATTAAAGAAAGGAGACTTAGGGGTAAAAATCAGAGGGAATATCTTGTCAGATATAGAAATCCAGTACATGAAGATGAATGGCTGGCAGAATCAGATATACCTGACTCAGATAAACTCTTGAGAAGATTTAGACATGAAAGAAGGCCACAAGCCTGAATATGTCTATGAATGTGCTTTAAATTACTTGATATGAGTAATGTAAAGAGGTTGGACAGTGGACATTAAACCCCCTTTGGGGCTTTTTATTATTTCTATCATTGATAAAACTGTAGTACAATTTTATTTTTTGGTGGGAGGGAATGTGAGCCTTGAGGTATATTTTACATACCCAATCAGGCCACAATTATCTTAAAAAGAAATTTTGAATTATGCATAATTCATAAGTCATGCATATATCCAAAATTCATCATTTTTGATTTCAGAAAAGATGAATAACTTTTTATTGAGTAAGTAAATCTATGGATTTAAGGCCAGATTTGGATTCTACACTAAAGTCCACTTAGGGTAGCTCCATAGAGTGAATAATCTCAAATTAACTCTTTGAGGTGGTAAAATGGAAAATACTTCAATACCACATAAAAGATCCGTGAAAATTTTTGTTTTTCTTAATTTCACGCCAAAATAATGGGAAAGTGAGAAATCCCATGTTACATATACACTAGGAATAGTGTTATGCATTTTTTGAGCACTTAATATCATGGTATTATTACATGGACCTTTGGTACACCCATAGTGGATATCTCACTTTAAGCTTAAATTACTATTTTGACGTGAAAAATAGGCAAGGGGGACAAAAGACATCAAAGAGAGCCAGGGTACCCAACTTCTGAGGCCTCAGAGGCGTGGGCAGCTCCAAAGCTTGGATACATGGCTGATATTGGCCTAATTGGTACACTAAAACCTTTTGGGAACTTGGTTACCATGTTACAACTACAGTAAAACTTAAGAAAAATAGCAAATAACCTGCTACTTTGACGTGCCAAGGAGGTAAAGAGCTACTTAGACTCCTTTAGCCATGTCAATTCTTAATGAATTTCGATGGATAAACCCCAAAAGAGTAATGAAAACCCTTTTTGGACTTGTATCCATTGATTTACCTCATAGCGACCAGTGAAACACTGATATTTGCAATTCTACGTAGAAATGAGGCAAAAACTTCAAAAATTCATTAAAAATACAATTCTTAATGAATCTTTCTGAAACTTTAAGGACTAATGTAGAACTGTATTATCTATGGTACAACCAAAAAAATTGCAGTTTTACTAGTAAAATTAAAAGTTTTACTTACAGTCCATTTTTGACTATTCTATGTGAAACACTGAATCTTCAAAAATTCAGAAAAATTACAGCCTGTGATTAAATTGGCAATAACATTGATAAATTTGAGAAATCAATGATTATTTTAGAATAAAAGAATATTTACAGATGTTACTCCTTTTATTCTTAACCATATTGGGGTTGGTAGTCATGTAAAAGCATCAATTAAGTAATTATGATAATCTTACGTGACAACAGATGATGCAATCAATGATCCAAAAAAGGTTTATTGTTTTCTCACTCACTTGTTTTTCAGTTTGCTCCATGAAACGCCTCTGTGAGCTGTTGTTGACTTAAAAGAAGCCTCTTCTTGCTGTTTTTTCCACATCATCATCTTATTATCATTTTAAATTATTATTACTAACAAGTAAGTATTAGTTCAGTTATTCTCAAGTGTTTTAATCTTTCAGAATCAATCATAAAGACGTGAAATCAGAGAATCCACCTATATATTGTTGTAATACTGTTATAAATCCATTTTGATCCTCAAAATCCACAATTCTACGTCAAATCTCTCTATCTTATCTTTCAATAAGCTCTTTGGAATATTAGTGAGATATTTATCTTTAATTCTTAAAGTTTTTCTCTAAAGTTAGTTTTCTTCAAGAATCACCATTATAATTATTCTTGCAAAAGATAATTATATACTAAGATAATTTTATTATTTTGATAAAAGAAGTTTTTATTATTAAAATCTTCTTGTAATTGATTCTAGTAAACAATTACTTGCTCACTGTTAAAATCACTAGTAGTTCTTAACATGTGAAGGAAATAATTCTTTAATTATTTAATTGTGGCTATAATAATATTTTATTATTATATTTCATAAGAACAGACATAGTACTGCTGATTAATAGTGATATTATCATCAGTTTCATAGTCACATCTTACATTTGGGGGTCTGGCCATGTTTTTTGAACCTTGTACCCTTAATATATTTTTAAGTTCTAAAATATATTAATTTGATAATTTTTTTCTTTCATTTTGAAGATAAAATAATTCTCATTTTTGAAAGTGTTTTGGAAATCTTTTTCATTGAGTAATTTGGTTTAATTTTATACTGTTTTTACATGTGGCTTTTTCACATCCAAAAACTTATAAAATTATTCTTTGAGTTACTCTGAATTAATTTTCATTCAAAATATTAAATTTTAATTTTTACCTCTTTAAAAAGAATAATTTTTTTAATATTAAAAAATATAAAACTTATAAGAAATCTTCAAAAATATTTTAAAAAGTATAAAAAATAATTTTTCTCTTTTATAATTTTTTCTAGTGTCTTTAATCAAATACTGTGTAGCTGGCAACAGACTCAGTAAAAGATATATCACTAGTCCAGAATCTGAAGACAGTATTGAGGTGCAAATTGCTAAAAGAGGTACCTTATTTAACTCAGAAAAGGCTAAATTACCACCAAAAGGTGTGTATTTTATCTTATATTTTCACCTTTTATCTTTAAATTGACGTGAAAATGGTGCATACCAGAAATGGAAGCAACTATTCAGTCCAACCAGATAGATGTGGACAAGGAAGAGGCAAGACCAAATCCAGAAGTGCCAAGTCTTCCACAAGAAAGACACATTTGGAGGATGCCAGAGTTTCCCCCATTCCCCAAGGTCTTGACCAACAGATTTTGATGTGAATTCTGAGCCTGAACTGATTCATGACCATATTTCCAGGGCTGAACCATTTTCAAGTGGCAGCAATAGAAATATATCAATGCCAGTACAAAAATTGGCTCAGAGCAGCCAAAGAAGAGGAGTGGGAAATATGCCCAAGCCTTTGGCAGGGGGCCATGAACTCCTACTTACACATCAAGAGCTTTCTGGGTCAGGAGAAGACCATAGAACTCTTAGGAGGATGGAGCCCCCTGTCTTTCAAAGACAAGGTCAAAAAGATAAAGAATTGGTTGAAGAACCAAAGTCTTTTATCAATAGACCAGAAGAAGGAACTGGAAATGACTCCAGCTTTGGAGACAGAAGCCCCAGTGGCGTCTACCAGCTCCAAACCAGCTCCAGAAGTGTCCAAAGACAAGCCCAAAGGACCTCAGAAGAAGCAGAGAGGTCCCAAGAACAATCAAGGCAAGGGCAAAGGCAAAGAAAATTGGCACAGACCTTACCCACAAGGGTACAGGATCCCCAAATTGGAGCCTTCAGCCGTGGGCAGTGTGTTCAACATGGCCAGAACTCTCATGGAATTCACAGCCAAGGAGCAGGAAAGGATGAACAGGACTTTTCCACGCAAATAGATCATGTACAAAGAGCTATTAATGTATAAATTGGTAAACTTGATTCAAAGCTAACTAAAATAACATTGGATATTAATGATTTGAAAAAACATGACAAGAAATATACTGAATGGTATGAAATAACAAATGCCAAATTTGATTCAATTATCAATGCTTGTAGCATAATTGAGAGTACATGTCAGATTCAGAATGATTAAATGGAAGATCTTTCTATTTTTAAAATGAATTATCAATTTAAGACTCTACAAGACCATGTCTTAAAGATAGATGAGAATACCAATCAATTTGCTACACATTTGGCAAAAAGTGACAGCAAAAGGCAGAAGTTAAAGAATGAAATCATTGCAAATGTAGAGCAAATTCATAAGAATTATGAACCACATATGCCAAGAAATTCTACAACCTTGACTGAAGAAAAACTTTCTGTTAAAGGAAGTTTTACCCCACTTTTAGGAGAAAATGTTGCCTCTGTTAAAGATATTCCCAAATTAGAAGAATGGCCAACATTCTCTGGTGAAGGAGAATATAACCATATTGAGCTCATCAGGACTATTGATATGTTACAGGAAGACTTCAATATACCTGATGAAATCATAGTAGGAAAATTACACTCTCTGTTTACCAGAACTGCAAAGAAATGGTATTACAAAATGAGAATGGATCATGGAAAACATGATTGGTCTTGGTGGAAATCTGAAGTGATTATCAAATGGGCCAACAATTCTTGGAGGTTTAAAATGGAAAATTCTGTTGAAAGTTCCATTTTTAACTCAGAGAAAGATAAACCACTTACTTGGTTCTTGAAGCAAAAGGACAGATTATCTGCCTTACACCCAGATATGTCTGACACTATGATTAATATGAAGATATTAAGAAAGTGTGGAGGATAACTGGAGCATGCTATCAAAAGCAGATGTGTAGAACCCTGTTAAACAGAGGACTACATTAATGCAATGTAAGATATCATTACCAGAACAAGAACTGGTAAAACTTGGACTAAAGTCCCTATGGAATACAAGATGGTCTCAAAGATTTCCAGAGAGGATAAAAGACCAGAAAGACCTGTCTTGAAGTGTCATAAATGTGGAAGTACTTCACATTTAGCAAACACTTGCACCAAAAAGACAAAAATCAATGAAGCTCAAGTCATTGAAGAAATTCAGTGTACTGAAGAGAAAGAGGAGTCTGATCAATATTCTGCAGTCTCTGAGGATACACCAGTAGAGGACTATCCCATTGAGAACATTACAGCTTTCTTTGAGGTCACAGAAGTCCATACCCACTTGCCACAGTACAGTGAGGATTGCTGCAACATGATTAATATCCAAGATGCCAGAATGTGTAAAACAAAACCTGCTAGAGGAAAGGGTTACACTGCTGGAGCATCCTGTATCACATCAGTTTTGATGAGTGATATTGAAGCCGAAGTAAATTTGGATACAGGGGCATTGTGCACTTGTGTGGGCAAAGATTATCTCCAAGTTATGCTTCCTGAATGGAAAAACCATCTATTACCAATATAAGGTGTGCAATTTAGTAGTTCCAGGAACAATATGTACCCCTTGGGTATATTAGACACTGATCTTATATTTCCACACCCAGCAGGAAGTGTAAGGATGAAAACTGAGATTGTAGTAATGGATAATTGCACATCTCAGCACATCATTCTTGGAAATGATTACTTAAATATTTATGGTATTGACATCAATAACCACAAAGACAGATATTTCACAATTGGGGATAACAAAAGACAGAAATTTGCTTCTTCCAATATGCCAAAACAAATATCTGTAGTATCTTCTGTTAAGGATACTTATAAAGATTAATTTGTGTCTAATCAACTTGTTGAAGCACAAATTAATCCATCATTATCACCAAAAATGAGGAATGAACTTATTAATGTGTTATACACATACAATAATGCATTTGCCTCTGATAATGAACCATTAGGTGCTATAAGGGGACATGAAGTTTATATTACTCTTAATATTGACAGACTTTTCACACTCAAACTAATAATTAAAGCATAAAATTAAGCTACATGGAGGTCATATCCATGAAAGGTGAAGAATATTTTTACATATAAATCAGCCAAGGCTATACTCAAAAACTTCAACAAAAGCCAGTAATCATCATTATATTCAAAACAAAAGGCAAACGTATCATTTAGCTTAACACCATAGGGCAAAAAAATCAAGAAAGATCATGTTAGAGTGAATTTTGAAGTGGAATTCAGTTGTCCTCCTTAATAAAATAAAAGATAGATCAAGAGTTATTGAGGACAATGCCTAAACCATTACCTTCTATATATTTCATTTTACTAAGGGGTATTAAGCTCTAGAATCAAAAAACTTTTGTCCTCTTCCAGAACAGTATTTGTTAATTGGTAATATACTCCATCCTTAAGATACATCAGGGTACAAATGAACTAAAAAACAGTTTTCACCATCTCTCTTAATTAATTAACACTTGAAAGATCAAGAATGAGGAAGTTTAGAATCAAATTATGATTTTAATTTGGTTAATAGTTACACTTTAAACTATAAAATTACACTATATAATTGTATTAACTGCTAAAACTTAAAGCAATAGAAATATGAATATATGTAATAATGATAAATAATTAAGTATAATATATAGAAGTAATATTCAACCTAAAAAGAATATTAGAATAGAATTTTCATATATGTTCAATTTAAAAAGTTTAATAGTTAATCAACTGTCAACTCTATAATGAGAATCCCTTCTTGGTTAACAATGGCGGTCATCTCATTAGAATTTTTGGAATACATTAATGGGAATCACTGTTAAAGAACAATGAGGATGTATTATAGTTCATGTTAGCAACCAGTATTAGTGAATTGAAAACACTAGGGTGGTGAGCAGTTATTGATGCAGACCCCTTATAGTTTAACAAGAGTCAAAATTTAAGAAGTTTCAGGTTGAATTTGGTTTAGAAGGGTCAATTGCAATTTCACCCAGGAGTAGTTACAGAGTGCATCTGAACTTTTTTACATATACAACACCTGGCTGTTGTTACAGTATACAACTCAGCTCTCATATACACACTTTAAAAAACAATGATACACTACCACTAAGAATTAATACACTAAAACAAAAAATTAATACACTATAACAAAAAACTAATACACTAAAACTAAAAATTAATATACCACAACTAAATAATAATAATAATAATACACTACAGCCAAAAAAAATCACTGAAAAATTAATATACTCAAAAAATAGTACAAACAGTGATACACTACAAAAAAAATCATTCCACTTAATAATAGTTAATCAAAAATGATTTTTATAGAAGAAATTAGTTTTACATACAATATTTGAAATTAGACTAAAAAAATGATATTTACATAGAAAATTAGATATCAGACTAAAAAAGTGAATCTTACACTTTAAAGAATATTTTTCATCAAATTTGTTAAAAACTTTATATTTAAATTAAAAACATATTGAATTTATAAATAAGTTCATCTTTCAAAAAGAATATAGCCTGGGGAACCCAAGTATCTGTGCATTGTCCCCCACTGCACTACTGACTAGGCCCTACAGTGTTTGACTTCACAGATCAGACAGGATGCAGTAATTTCACTGTGGTATGGTCCCAGATGATAAACAATTTACTTTTAAAGAATTTATAGTTTTTTATGAATCTTAACAGCTAGCTAGCCCTGAACTTATTATTGTAAAAATTGTTTTCCAGTACTATAGTTCTTTAATCCAGCATTTATGAATTTTTCTAGTAAAGCATGGAATCTGGAATTTATAGTGAATTGTATTTACCACAATTTTTAAGAAATACACAATTGACAAATAATTGATTCTTTAATTTCTTGTTTTTCATTCTTTATTTATTTTCAAAATAATTCATTCATCAATTATGACAATTTTGTCATCTTAATGTTTTTTATTTCAATTATCTCAAAGTACAATCAATCTCTCACTATTGAAAATCAATTTTATCTTGAGAATTTCCCCTAAAAAATCATCAAATATTTTCTCCTTTTGAATTTTTATTAGCTAACTGTTTTACTCATGTTTATTCTATTTAATCTCAATTAAGTTCACAGGTTAATTTTTGTTTTCAAATTGGTTTCAAAGATCATTCATATACAAATATTCAGTCATAAAAATTCATTTTGAAATATTCTTCAAAAGGTTTGAGTAAAAGCAATATTTTTATTTGATCTTAATTGATCCATTTATTTCAAATAGAATTGATTTTGACCTCAATAATTTCATTGGCCTGAAGTTTCATTGATTTTCTTTGATTTATTGATTGCTTTCCCTTAATAATTCACTGATTTAATTGATTTTCCACAATACTTGTTGATTTAATTCCTCAAGATTCACTGATTGATTGATTGACCTCAGAAATTATTTCTTTTGATTTTGATATTGACTTCAAGCTTTCATATTTGAGTTGTCTCAAGTCCTCATATTCAAATTTTGATGTAACTAATTTTTTTATTTTATTCTCAATATGAATATCCAACATTCACCTCCTGAAATACAGACAAGATCTCATGCCAGAATTGAAGCTGTTCTTTATCCAATTCCAAGAGCTCCTCTTGATGGAATTCCAGAGTTTCCTCAACTGAGAGGCCACTTAGAAAGAGGACCAATTATGGAAGGAAGGAAGAGGGCTGGAAGATGCAACTATGAAACTGATGATAATATTGCTATTAATCAACAGTACTATGTCTGTTCTTATGAAATATAATAATAAAGTATTATTATAACCACAATTGAATAATTAAAGAATTATTTCTTTCATGTGTTAAACACTACTAGTGATTTCAACAGTGAGCAGTAATTGTCTACAAGAATAAATTACAAGAAGATTTTAATAATAAAACTTCTTTTATTAAAATAATAAAATTATTTTAATACATAATTATCTTTTGCAAGGATAATTATAAATATAGTTCTTTAATAAAACTAATTATCTAGAGAAAAACTTTGAGAATTAAGGATAAATCACTCACTAATATTCCAAAGAGCTTTTTGAAAGATAAGATAGAGAGATTTGACATAGAATTGTGGATTTAAGGGATCAAAATGTATTTATAACAGTATTACAGCAATATATGGTTGGATTCTATTATTTCACGTCTTTCTGATTTATTCTGAAAGAATTGAAACACTTAAGAATAGCTTTAACTAATACTTACTTGTTGGTAACAATGATTTAAAGGATAATAGGATGATGATGTGGAAAAAACAGCAAGAGGAAGCCTCTTTTAAGTCAAAAAAAGCTCAAAGAGGCGTGCCATGGAGCAAACTGAAAAACCAGTGAGTGAGAAAACAATAAACCCTTTTGGATTATAGATTGCATCATCTGTTGTCACGTAAGATTATCACAATTACTTAATTGATGCTTTTACATGACTACTAACCCCAATATGGTTAAGAATAAAAGGAGTAACATCTGTAAATCTTCTTTTATTCCAAAATAATCATTTATTTCTCAAAGTTATCAATGTTATTGCCAATTTCATAACAGGTTGTAATTACTGTGAATTTTTGAAGATTCAGTGTTTCACGTAGAATAGTGAAAAACGGACTGTAAGTAAAACTTTTAATTTTACTAGTAAAACTGTAATTTTTTTGGTTGTACCATAGATAATACAGCTCTCCATTAGTCCTGAAAGCTTCAGAAAGATTCATTAGGAATTGTATTTTTAATGAATTTTTGAAGTTTTTACCTCATTTCTACGTAGAATTGCAAATATCAGTGTTTCACTGGTTGCTATGAGGTAAATCAATGGATACAAGTCAAAAAAGGGTTTTAATTACTCTTTTGGGGTTTATAAATGGAAAATCATTAAGAATTGACATGGTTACAGGAGTCTAAGTAGCTCTTTACCTCCTTGGCACGTCAAAATAGCAGGTTATTTGCTATTTTCTTAAGATTTACTGTAGTTGTAACATGGTAACTAAGTTCCCAAAGTGTTTTAGTTTACTAATTGGGCCAATATCAGCCATGTATCCAAGCTTTGGAGCTGTCCACGCCTCTGAGGCCTCAGAAGTTGGGTACCCTGGCTCTCTTTGATGTCTTTTGCCCCCCTTGCCTATTTTTCACGTCAAAATAGAAAATTAAGCTTCAAGTGAGATATCCACTATGGGTGTACCAAAAGTCCATGTAAGAATACCATGATATTAAGTTCCCAAAACATGCATAACACTACTCTTAGTGTATATGTAACATGGGATTTCTCACATTCCCATTATTTTGGCGTGAAATTAAGAAAAACAAAAATTTTCACGGATCTTTTATGTGGTATTGATGATGTGGTATTGAATTATTTTCCATATTACCACCTCAAATAGTTAATTTGTGCTTATTCACTCTATGGAGCTACCCTAGGTGAAGTTTTGTGTAGAATCCAAATCTGGCCTTAAATCCATGGATTTACTTGCTCAATAAAAAGTTATTCATCTTTTCTGAAATCAAAAATGATGAATTCTGGATATATGCATGACTTATGAGTTATGCATAATTCAAAATTTATTTTTAAGATAATTGTGGCCTATTTGGGTATGTAAAATATACCTCAAGGCTCACAAGGGCCAAGAAGGTAAATTTCATTTTCAGGAGTAGTTGGCACTTTTCCAGGTATTTCAAGGACCATTCTCAAAGGTATTGGTAAAGATGATGCAGAGGAGGAGAAGAATTCTGTGGAAGAAGAAGGGTCTTATGGTACTGAGGCTGCCCCTGATCTTGTGGGGCAATCTCAAAGTACTGGAGGGCCAACTCTAGCCCAGTCTCATCAGCCTGTCTCTTATAATTCTGAACCATATTTATTGGAAATCATGCAACAAATGACTCAAATGATTTCAAGGCTTCAAGAATATTCATCTTCTGAAGCTTCAAGACCATTGGCCTTCAAGACTCCATCTATAAAGGCACCTGACTGCTTTGATGGGACTCAACCCTTCAAACTCAGAAGTTTCATTCAGTCCTGCCAGCTTATCTTTCAAAATGACAAGGAAAATTTCTTCAAAACCAAGAATAAAGTTCTATATTCCACTTCATTTCTCACTGGAAAGGATGTAGAATGAATCGAGCCTCATTGTTCCAATTTCACCAATCAAGACCTGACTCACCTCAATAGTTGGGAATTATTCAAATCCCAACTCTTTACTTTATTTGAGGACCCAAGCAAAGTCAGAAGAGCTGAAGCAGAGTGGGTTGCCTTAAGAACATGTGCTTCTGTTAGCGATTTGGAAGGGGTTGAGCATTCTAAATTTTTCTCTTCTGATTCCACAGGCTTAGAATCACTATTATTGGAGAGGCCTCTTGAGCTTATTTAATAAAAGATTCCAATTCTCAGTATCCTAATGAAACCTGAACTTCTTATATGGAGGGTGAATGTAAGGCTTATGTTCAGAAAGAGTTTCAAAGCCTTATATCTCTTCCATTTCTTATCCTATGGAAGTAATTATTATTATTTATGAAATGTAAGTGTTTTCCCATTCAGGTGGTCCCCTTTTTGGATGCATTTTCTCAGATGTGTTTCTGGTGTTTGTTACCTTATTAGCACTTGTATTTTTGATAAAGGTAAGAAAGTTGTTTTTCACTCTTTTTATTTAAGTAGAATACTCTATGGTATTTTTGGTGTCATGTCTATGCTCTGGTCTTGAGTCAAGGGTGAAAAATATCACATATGAAATGGCTTTCTTTACTGTGCTTAAGCTCAATATTTATTGTGGTGAAAGAAACCCATTAAATATATTCTTACATTAACCTAATGCATCCTCTCCCATCAGGCTAATTTATATAATGGAAAATTTGCTATGACATACTATTGAATTTTATAGTACCTTACTATATACAAGGGTGTTTCTAGTCTGTAATAAATTGATTCAGGTCTTTCTTATTTCCAATATCATAATAATAGAGGCTTTTGAAAGGTGACCTGAATCACTTTTCATCATGAGAAGCTCTTTAAAGTAAACTTATACACTTCAAAAATATAACTGATAGATTCTAATATGAAATTCAAATTTAATTGCTGAGTTCTATCATGAACACAATTTTAGATTTAAGACAATGCCCCCCCCCAAAAAAAAAAATAAATGTCAAAAGATTATATAGTTGGTGGGCCCCAAATCAACTTAAAAAAATACCTAAAAATCTCCAAAATCCAATTATAAACACGGCCTAAACCACCTTAATCATCAAGCCTATAATAGAAGTTCATTCAATTTATAGCTTCATTTGTGTAGCTGATGATGGAATTCTGATCCATGACAAGCTTCCCAGACAGCCTGTTCGCTCAAATTTCCACTTTTCTAGTAAATATGTCACTTTGAAGCTAAGGAAAGCTGCCATAAAGTCATTTTTTTAATTCCTTTGGTTTTCTTGCTCTAGTGATGGATTCCATGAAAATGTGTTGTCCCATTTGCCTTGGAGTGCCTGTTGACCACTCTTTTCTTGAGATCCGAGCTCACCTTGCATTCCCCGGATCGTTCGGGTAGGTATTTAAGGTTCCTCCCAAGTTCTACGCGTCTTGCAGGTTTTCAGCATTCTACTTTATTGATGATGATCATGGCGATGACGATAGCTATATTGGTGATCCGATGATATGGTGATGGTGCTCTGAAAAGTAGGCTACTTAGGCAGGAACCCATTCCAAATGTAAGAATTCTTTCTCAGTTCATTATCACAGCTTTTTCGTGAAACTGATCCGTTATTTTCACTGTGTAGGTCATCCTCGTCGTCTTCTAGAAGATCTTTTTATGATCCAAATCAACCCAGATTATTGACAGATCAAGAAATTCTATCCTTAACACCTCTTGAATGCGATGCAGCTTGTTTGCAAATCGATCAAATTCTTGTTACCATTCTTCAAAGTGAGCTCTTTGTTTGCTTCATTTTCTTGCTTTCATTTCGGTTATATGATCTGAACTCGCCTTCTTATAGATATCGATGCTGACTTTGGTAAGAGTCATCGAACAATAACTGATAAAATTCTACCCGATCTGGAACGTTATGGCGAAGCAAGCAAAGAAGTTTGGGAAGGTTTCAAGGTCGTATTCAATCTTTTCATCCAACTTCTAACCCATTTGGATTTATAATATCTTAGAAAACCAATTTAATTTTTTTTGGGACTTGAAATTTCGTGAAACTATCCCATCTCTAGTTTTGGCAAGGCTTCTTTGAGGCTTCTGCTAACGTTAAACTTTCGGGGAATAATGAAGATTCAACTTTGACTGATCGGTCTCATCAAACTGACTCTGGATCTCAAACAATTTGTCTGGATGATGATCATACTCAAGTCGGCGTCAATACCGCGAATTCGCCTTTTGAAATTTTGAAGGAGGATCTTCGTCAAAACCTTGGCATTCCCCCCAAACTCTCTCGGCCCCCATCACCGCCTCTTTCCGCTCATCCAACCGAAGACACTCATCAGACCACTTCCACCGCCAGTCTTGTTCGACCACCCCATTGGCACGATCTCAGTATTGACTCCCCTGATGTGACATTCAACATGCCTGTACCTCAAGACGTTTCATTACTTATGGAAAACAAGTCAGGACATTCACTCAACTCAGAAATTTTACTTTCTCCCAAGGATCCCTTTGATCAATCACTCACACTCGACGCAAGTCCTTCCGGTGAACGTCCAAGTAGCCGCGGCCAAAAAATGCTATTGCATCAAACTCTTCTTAGGGAGGCTCTGAGCGGCGCTCACAAACGTCGAACAACCAGCACTCCTGCTAAGCTTCAGTCGAACAATCAAAATAAACCTTCTACCTGTTTTCCACCTGAAGTCACTGATCCTAACTGGAACGGGCTCGCCGACTTGCGCAAGATACCTCTTGATGGGCTGGTTGTTTCTAGCAAACTCCAAAGTCAAAACCCTGCCCATCTGATTGATAAATCTCCATTCAAGCTTTCACAGCAAGATAGCATGGAAGAATCTCTTCGCGCCGGCATCTCGCCACCTCAAACTATACACTTCTCAGTTCCAAGATCTAAATTGGCTCAGACCCCTTCAAAAGAAGCCGCTAGGCTCATAACTCGCGATGTCCTCGAGACTGCGCGTTTCAGAGCCGGTTACACCAATCCAACTGATCTGGAGGATAGCCCACCCTTGGAACCACCCAGCGTCTTAAGAGAATGGACCGCTCGTGGCTACGAGTCTCTTTTCAAATCACGAGCCGCTGGGGAAGTCAAAGATTTCCAACAAGGTCGCTCTGCTGATTTAGAACCTCACTCATTACTTGCTCAGCAACCAAATCCAATAATACCTCCACCTTCTCGAGATGTTACCAAATCTCTTATTGACCTCAGGGATACTGACGCCAGCTCATCTAGGTACCCTAATGACCAGAGAATCATGTCTTCTCAAAGAGATGACCCTTTTAATCATCACCCCAATGTCAGACCTCGTGAAGCACAGAAAGCAGTTGAAAGTGGGGGATTGTCTTATAGGCCTAGCTCTCGTGCAAGATCACCAAGCTTTGAGGACGAGACGGATAGTCCCCCTGGCTCACCTACCTTTTTTGGGGTTCGTCATGAGCCCAAACGGTCCATCAAGCCGGACCGTTTAGTATTTGATGAGCCTCGCGCGGGTAATCTTAATGAAAAGCCCAACTCACAAACATTTATACCGATGAAACCTGATCAATCTCAAACCATTTTCGGCGGGAATATTCTGGAAAGTGAACCCTTTGAACCGAGCCCATTGCAAGGCAAGCGGATGCGATACACTGACCCCAAAGGTTAGTGATAGTAATTCAAAACACATTCCCTATGGGTTGCCTTTTGAACTCGCAGCAGCAGTACAGATGTAGTTTTTATAAAGCCTAACTTCAACAAAGCCAGAATTATTAAACCTAAAACCCCAGTAGATTGAGTTGCGCCCTTATTTAATTGATTGAGCCCACTGTCATTCTTGATAATTGCAAAGGTTCTTCATCAATAGCCGTGACTTGCGAGCTATAAGGTCAAAATTGATTGATTAAGGACTGAATTGTGTTTTCATCTGTCACAGCAACGGGCAATATCATTGTCCTAGCTTAGCAAAAAACTGGAATTGCTCATTTAAAAGGATATAATGATGATTAATAAACATAGGCAACTGGCTTGCAATAAACTCAAGCTTGTAAAAAAATTCCTTTTATAAGACTGTTTGCATGCAAATTCTCTTTCAGAGCACCAAACATTGGAAATTTTGTTGTTGATGGAGGATATAGGGAGTGCATGCTTACAAGATTTCATTTCATCTTAAAGCCACAATAAATTTTAATTCAATACAGTTTGGTCAAAGGCTGGGTTGTCAGTCATCAAAAAAAGGATTGTCTTGAGAGGAAACTTGAAGCTTTTGTCCAACACTTGGGTGTTACCCTCACAATCAGCGTGGCTTGTATGGGATTTGGGTTTGGCACATGCTCCAGTACGTACATGCATTGAAAATCCAAATGTGAAACAAGGAATTTGAATAGTTACTTAACTCTAATTGATTAATTTTGACAATGGAAGAGAATCAAAGAAGTAACCATTATCAAAATAAACAAAATCCAACTGAAAATTTTGATTTGATTTTTCAAACCAATAAACTTTTTCTTAGATTAATTAATCTGGAAGTTAACAACTATTAAGATAATTTTTTTTATAAAAATATGCAATCAAAACTAAAATTTTACATTAAAATTATTTTTTCTCAATTTTTCTCAATAATCGATATAGATAAAAAACTATTTTAAAACATACTCTATATATGATGAAGAAACAATAATAATATTTGAGAAAAATATATTTCAAAATTGATTAATTTAGAAATATTAACTCATAATTAGACTATTTATTTTCTTTTAGAAAAACTCAAAATGGTATATATGTATTTTCAAAGAGAAATAAACAAATAAATAATAATTTTTTATAATAGTATATGATACTCTATTTTTTTCGTTGAATTTCTTTTGAGAATGATTTAAAGCACTTTTTGAAAAAAATAACTCTGTTTTAAAATAGATTAATCTATCAATGAATAAATCAAGCAACTTATTATGTTGATATTGACTTACTCAAAAATAAAAGAAAAAAAGAACTTGACAAATTGATTTTACAGAAACTAGAGACTATATTTTCTTTAAAAATTACTTTTGAGAGTAAATAAATATTTTCTTTTTTCTTTTTAGGTATTGAAATTAAAATTTCTCCCCTAAAGAAATAAAAATTGAAATTATCATGAAGATTTGGAAGTAAAATTGTCATCAAGGCACCCCAAAAAATATTGGAAATTATAATAAAAGTTTGTCAAAAGAGTTGATTAAAAAAATACTTCAAAAGAGCTACTTGTAATCTCATACACCTTATTACCAAAAAAATCATTTAAGTTAACACTTTAATATTAAATTTTTGGGAAAGAATTTATAAGAGAAGGGGATGTCAACCTTAATAATTCAAATTTGGTAGATAACTAAAGCAATTTTGTTTTTTTCCCTTTTTAAATATTTGACCTTGAAATTTTCAGAAAAAATAAATTTGATTATCACTTTAATTAATAATTTGAAAATGAATAATTTACAATAGAAGATTATCATTTTATGAAAATAACTACAAACTTTTGAGCTTTATTCCTTTTTTTAAATTATGATTTGTCTAGGAATTAGTTTTGGTAATTTTCTTTCATTAGAGAAAAGGATTTCAATCCACAAGACAAAGATGAGCTCCTTCAAATATTATATAAAGAACAGAATTGCAAACCAACTAAGAAAATTATAAATTTAAATTTCAAAGTGAATAAAACAT
This sequence comes from Austropuccinia psidii, assembly GCA_023105745.1. Classification (NCBI taxonomy): domain Eukaryota; kingdom Fungi; phylum Basidiomycota; class Pucciniomycetes; order Pucciniales; family Sphaerophragmiaceae; genus Austropuccinia; species Austropuccinia psidii. The sequence continues at coordinate 43,540,751 of JALGQZ010000009.1, forward strand.
CAAACTAGAAAATATTATAATTTAAAATCATAACAAAAGGAAAATGATAATAAAAATAATAATAAATGAGTTTATTAAAAAAATTAAGTCAGTCTTTTTTTTAATTACTTTTCAAGAGTAATTTAATTGAATATAAAATAAAATAAAATCCATTATATCATAAATGAATCAAAAATTTAAAATAGAAATCATTAATTAAGATTTAAATTTATATAATATTATATGACCAAATATCTTGTATTATCTTCAAAGTGATAGCTGGTATACCACTTAAAATGACTGTACTGAAACATGTGCCAAACCCAAAACCCATACAAGTCACACTGATTGGGAGGTTAACACCCAAGTATTGGACAAAAAATTCAAGTTTCCTCTCAAAAAAATCATTATTTTGATCACTAGAAGCCCAGCCTTTGACCAAAATGTATTTAATCAAAATATTTTGTGGCTTTAAGATGAAATGAAATACTTTAAGAATACAATCCCTATGTCTTCTATCAACAACCAAATTTCCAATATTTTGGTGTTTTGAAAGGGTTTTAAAATCTTAAGGTTATTGAAAGCCAGTTTCCTATGTTTAGTAATACTCATTATTTCATTTTAGATAAGAAATTAAAGTTTTTGATAAGCTAGGACAATGATAGTTCCCATTGTTTTTACAGATGAAAAAAGAATTCAGTCCTCAATCAATCAATTTTGACCTTGTAGCTCACAAGTAAAGTCTATTGATGAAGAAACTTTGCAATTATTGAGGAAGACAGTGGGCTCCATCAATTGACTAAGGGGAAATTCAATCAACTGGGGCTTTAGCTTCAATAATTATGGCTATGTTGAAGCTAGACTTTATAAAAACTACATCTGTACTTATGCTTCAAATTCAAAAGGAAAGACATAGGGAATGAGAAACAACCAAGTAAGTACTTAATAACTGTTTTAACCTTTCAGAAAGAATAATTTAAGTAGTGAAGGATGTGACCTCACATATCCACTAACAGGAAAAAAAACCAAATGTGCTAGATTACTGACTTAGTAATATCAGGATTCACTAAAAAGTTCAGGAAAATTAGAGATAAAAAGAAATCCTAGTATATTAATTAACTGGGGGGAGGAACACTCCAGGGTTGAAAGAGAGCTTGGTATATATGAAAAATTGAGAACTTGAATAATTCAGGCTGAAATTTGATCTGTATTGAACCTTGAGGTTAGATTGACTTATTTTGTAAAATAAAGGTTGCTATAATTTGAAGATGAGCTGGGTTGAATGATCTTCACAGTGACTGGAATTGAAATAAAGGCCTCCATCAATGGAGACTGTATTGATTGAGTTTGGTTGAAAAGATTTTTAGAGAAAAATTTGACACTTGAAAACTTCATTCAAAACTTACTCTTGAATTACCCCTTGAGAATGAACTTGCAGTATTCCCTTGGAGGAATATTTTATAAATGAAAATATAAAATGACTTCTTGATTGTGAGCCTTAGAGCTATTTTTAAATACCCAAAATACCACAAATAATAAAACAAGATACAATTATAAATAAAATAAATTTATTTATATTATCAAAACAAAAATTAAAATATAAATATAAATTTATACACAAAAATTAAAATTTAATCATGATTTAAACTTAAAATTGTGAAAACACATTTTTAGTTGAAAAAGTTAAGTAAAAATAAATTTTCAACAAAAATACCAAAATTGAAATATTTTTGGAAAAAAGTTAAATAAAAATTATCATAAATTTTTATCCAACAAATAAAAATATGAAAATTATTTCACCATTGGACTCCTCATAAAAAATAAGGTGGGCTCACCTCTGGGTAAAATTTCTGTAGCTCATCCCTAAATAAGCTTAAGTTAAGTTTTCAGTATTTTCTGTACAAAAGTTGAAAATCCTCAAAACCTTAACGTAACTCAAATGAAATGTGGTGTTAACCATCAATTTTTGTGTTAAAATTGAGGTGTTGTGTGTAATTTAGAAGTTATGAGGAATTGAAGTATTTTCAATTGAAATGTCAAAATGTGCATGTGTATTACATAAGTGAACTGTAATTTAAATATGCGGTATCAATTATGACAGTCGTGTACTGTAAAAACTCAATTGAATTACATATGTAACTTATAAGTATAATACATGATGAGGAATTAAAGAAAAAATAAATTGGAAAGATTGATTCTGAGGGGGGAAAGGAATCTTGGCTCCAAGGGGGAGCCAGACCCCCAAATTCCATGCTGACAGGTGTGAGATGTCAAAATCCACAAAAAAGTTCATCACTTTTGGCCTGGAATTGAGTCACAGGGTCTGTGTCTCAATTGATGATGAGGTTTTGATACCAACAAGGGCAGTTTTAACTGTTTCCAAGAGGGTAAAACTACCCTTAAGATAAAAAAAACATTGTGAAAACAGCTTTAACTGGTTTTGATGTCTCTTAAACACATTCTGATGTGTTTTTAGGGCTTAAAACCCGGTATTACTATAGCAATGGCTGAGAATAGCAAAAAATGGCTAAAACCAGCCCTTTTTTGGTCTAAACTAGGGTTCAATGATGCCATAATTGGCTTTTCTGTTGTTGGAGTTTTTTCCACAACTGAAAAGAGCAAATTTTACTTTTGGAGTAAGAGAATCAATGGCTATAAAAGAATGTCTTCTTTGCCCCACTTTTCTCTTTGTGTTAGAATATTTTCCTTTTATAATTAATTTAAGCACTGTCAAACTAATCAATAAAATATTCCAAACACCCTTTTGTTATCATTTTAAACCTTTTTAACCACGTAAAAGAATAATTATAATCATTGTTTGTAACTCTTATAATCATTTTTACCCCTGAACCACCCCATCAGTGAATTAAAGCATCTTTCATCACTGTTAACTTTGTCACTTTGTTTCCAAGTTCACTCTGGTCACTTTTGGGAATGTTTTCTCTTTGATAATCCTTCTAAAGAGTCTGTTCTTATGTTAATTGCCTTCAGTTATTTCCTGAATTAATTACAATTGAAATTGCTCTTGAAGAAATTTCTTTTGTAGCCTTAAATATCTCTTGTAGAGTATTTTTGGATAAATTTTTATTGTTGGTAAAACAATAAATCTTGATAATATTGTTTTTTTAGATTTATAAAGTTAAAAACAATAAAATCGGTGTGTTTTCTCTTAAAAATCTTATTTCATACTATTTTTAATCAATTGCTACCTTATACAAATTTTGAGGACAGGAAAAGTACTTTTATTTTAATCAAAGTCTCATATCCACAAGTTACATTGATGGAATGATTGGTTTTTGAGAGGAACAGTTGAACTTGAGCCTTGATGAATACTCTGGATGAGATAGTCCCTTGATGGCCTGATGGAATGTTGAAATTGTAAAATAACCTTCTCATAATTTCCAAATTGAATTTCTGGTAGAAAAAAGGTGCATAATGGTTTATAACACCATCTATGGCAATCTCAGTTACTGGAGGGAAAAAATCACCAAAGGTCTTTTGAAATCATTACCAGGAGGAAAGTTAGACAAAAGCAGTTTTAGGTGGCTTAACACTTGGAGAAGTGTTTTGGCAAAAAAAAACTGTAAAGATTCCAAACTGTATTTGGAAAACAATACAGCAATTAAGCCCCAAATGGTGAAATATGGACATTTGGGCATATTTACCATTTTTCAGGGGAAAAACACATATTATGGCATAATGCACCAAATGGTGCAAAATGTGAAAGCTGTATTTAAAGATTAAAAAGAATAAGAAAGTAAGCCCCAAATGGTGCAATATGGACATTTGGGCATATTTCCCATGTTTCATGGGAAAAAGGCATATTATGGCCTAATGGACCAAAAGGTGCAAAATGTGAAAACTGTATTTAAAGATTAAAAAGAATAATAAAGACTTTTGGTAAGAATTTCCCCTGTTGACTGAGAAATTTCCAAAAGTTCCCAAAGGCAGAAAGTGGCTAAAAATGGCCTGATGATGGTGAAGGGGCCAGGTTGGCCTCAGATGATGAGATGACCATAAGAGGCCAATTGGACCAGAAAATGATGAATATGACATTGAAATGGTGTAAAATGGTCAAAGAGGGTGATTTTCCATGGTTGTGGCAATACCCAAAAGACCATGAAGAATAAAAATAAGTTATAATTAACAAACAATAGCTTTATTTTTGGTATACAAACAAAATTGAAATATAAATATAGAGTTTAAATACAAAAAATTGAATTCATAATTTAACATTAAAATTATAATAAAATTTAAAAATGTGAAAAAAAATTTTTACCTGAAAAATTGAAGTAAAAAAAAATTTCATCAAAAATATTAAAATTGAAATATTTTTTGGAAAAATGTTAATAAAACTTATTATAGCTTATTTTTTTTTAAAGCTTATTAAAAGTATTTATCAACTGCATTCCTAATAAAAAATCAGGTGGGGTAACCTCTGAGTGAAAATTCTGTAACTCAATCATAAACAAGCTTACATTAGGCCCACTCAGACTTAACACAAAAAACCAATTTTTATTTGGGTATTTTGGCCAAAAAATAAAATAAAAAAACTCGGGTTTTTTTGGATTGAAATCCCATGCATGATTTAACTTTGCATGCTTTCTTTTATAAGAAAATCAAGGTGGTCATTTTTCAAAATCACTATGTTAGGTCTGGATTTAAAATATACCTGGCTTTCATATCACAAAGAAATTAAATCATTACTTACAACCCATTTTGAACTTCATCTTTACTCTGATCTGAAAAAATCAGTAAATCTTACAACCCCTAAATATCTAATAATAGTAAGTTGGCTCAAAAGCAAAAAGAATTTTGAATCTTGTTTTGGCTCTTCTGAAAAAACCTCAATTGGAAGGCCCCCATTATCAACCAAATTGGATTTCAATTAATGGCTAATGAGGTGAACAAAAAATCAAAAAATTGTTTGAAGCTGACCCCTAAAAATATGAGGGATCAATGGCAAAATTACAAAAAAAGTATATATCTGCAAAAAATTATGAGAAAGCAACAGGTTCAGGTATTACTGATGAAGACCTCAAGAAAGTGATTCACACAATGATTCAAAATATGGAAACACTTTGCCTATGCTATTTACAAAAGGATGAGCTCTTTGGTAATGAACCGAATATAACACCAATGGTAACTTGCAACTTCACTGAGTTGGAAACAAATGAGACTCTTGATTAAGATGAATCCTTTATAAGCAGTGAAGTATGTATTATATTTTCTGACAAAGCAATTTGGAGTATTGTGCTTATTATCAAATCCATAGGTGCTCGAAGGGCCATTCAACCAGAAAGACATTGCCAGCAAAAGTGGAATAAAAAAATGCAACCAGAATCTCTAATGATGAGTGTGTTCAAATGGAGGGATTAATCACAAACAAAGTAAGAGTGCCTCATTCAATAAATTCTTAAGAAATCTATAAATATGTTTTCTATGTATGAGTAAGGGAAAAAACCGTGCAGTATCAATGTCATCTCAAATTGATCCAAGTATCACAATGGATATTAATAAGGAAATTGCTGTAGAAGAGAGAACATCTGCTTCAGTATGGAAAGAAAGGATTTCAACACCATCAAAAGCAATAATTGGAAATGAATCAGTCAAGAACTTAAATCCACAAAGCAGATAAAAAAGAAAACTGGAATCAAATTGTGTACCCTAATATGCTTCAGTATTTATTGGAAGACAAGAAGGTGATTAATTAAAACAAATATTAGCTATCTTATATTAGATTCTGACAATTTTCTTATATTAGCATATAGTAACAGTGATTCTGCCGAATTGTAATGGGAAGAAAGAAAGTTGAAAGAAGAAAAAGAAGTCAAAAGAAAATGTCTCAAACAGGGTGAGATCATGAAGCAAGTTTGAAATCAATTTTGAAAGAGAGAAAAAGTATAAAGAGTTTGAATTTGAAGAAAAAAAACTCAAAACAAAAAGTGATTTTGAAGCCAAAAAAACTACAACTTCCAATTGACTTTCAGCGTGAAAAAAAGATGGATTTAACTATTTCAATGTTACAATAAAATCTCTCAGAAAATGAGATAGAAACTATCATAAAGTTAATTAGTAATAAGTAGTATGCTATATTTGTCTGTTTTGAGATTTTCATAAAATGTTTGTGTGTATATTGAATATATTACTATAGTAGTTATCAGATTATACACACAATATGTGATATCATAGTGGTTATACACCTATGTTTTTGGATGCTGAAAATATTGAATTTGTGTTAGATTCAAGACATGCTTCTTATGAAAAGTTTCATTTCCAACTTAAGTATGTTGATATAAATTTTTATTTAAAATATTAATTGGATAGTGTAAGTATGAGTGGGGATTTGATACAAAAAACAGATATCAAGAGAGTACCTATTGTTTTGAGGATGAAGCAACTCTATAAGCAATTTATTGATGGTCATCATAGGTAAAATCGGACATTCTTCAATATTTGAGAGATTTGAGCAAATTAGAAGTATTTTTGGAAATCTGCATCAACATTGAGAGTCTTGTAAATTTCCCACTTGAGCCACCATCTGGATATAATGTGAAATGACAGATAGTCTTGGAACACCATACCATATAGCTAATTATAGGGCTTCTTCCATTCAAGTAAATGATTTTTTCCTATTAATGAAAAACAAAATTTTCATTGAAGAAATTATAATTTGAATCCGCAATTGTGGAAGAATCTTTGATAATAGGAATAGAAAGGAAAAAAGCAAAGTTTGAAGCATCATTATCACAATGTGGAAAATTGAAAAACTCATTTAATGTATATCTAATATGATTTTCAAAAGAAATTTCATTTGTGTTCTTGAAAGAGAAAAAAAGTTTTTCAAACCCAGGTATTTGAAGGTGTTTCATAGTATGTGTATTTTCTTCTCAAATTACTAATGCAATATTGTTGAACAGAGTTCCAAGAATCGCTGATATTTCTGGGGCCATGGATGAAACCAGTTGATATTCGTCAATCCTTCAAGAAATTTTATTGGTAGAGAAATATTGTCCTAAATTATAATCACCAGAATGAGGAGGATTCTAACAAATTGCATAAATTGACCCATAAATCTTGTTGCTACATTCTTTCTGCTTGCCAAGGAAAGAAGTAATTTTTATGAGATAAGTTGATAAAGGTTTCATGGTCACTCATGGATTCAAAGATTTGAAATTTTATTGCAGCAAAAACTTGATTTGATGATCTCTGAACTGATGTATTATGGAGAATAGTAAAGCCATGGGTAATGCGTTTATATTTTTACTGAACATAATGACAAAAATCTGGTGCTTTTGAAATACAAATTTGGCATAATTGTTTAAATTCTGCTTCATTTTTTGGAATTGGATTGAGATGAAACTCTTGATTTTATTTAGAAAATATATTAAAGGATTTTTGCATATCTGAATGAATATCCTTTGTTTTTCTTATTCTATCTGGATGCATTCTTGAAGAATGAGCTTGATCAATCTCTGACCAATGGCTGTAATCCCAATGTAAAATATCGGTTTAGGGATTAATTTATAGGAATGCACCAGTAAGAGATTTCCACAAAAAACATTGATAAAAATCTTAAAAAGAAAATATGTCAGCTATATTCCATGACTAAAAAGAAGAAAAATAATTAACTGGTCATGATGGTTGTTCTTCTTTCTCTGCATTATTTTTCAATAATTTATATTGAAATGAAATCCAATTTAAAAATATAATTAATGATATTTTTTTTAAGAATAAAATAAAATTAGATCTAGAAAAGTAGTAATTAAGCAAAACCAGTTATTTATATTTGATTGAAAATTATTTTATATATTGAAAGATTTGAATTGACTAATATTTTCAAGAAAATAATTACATCAATCAATATTCTCTGTTAAAAAAAGGAGTTTGATCAAACTTTTTTTTAAAAAAAGAAGCTGATAAATTCTGTTTAAAAAAGAAAGCTTATCACTTGATTCCCCTTTTTAGAAAAAGTTTGTGAGATAAATTCAATTACTATATTAAAAGACACATGATTATTTATTTTCGAAATATATATGAATCAACACTCACCTTCCATTTAGCTATTTATATTGTAATAATATCTAATTAAAAATCAGAACTAAAAATGATTTTTTTCGAACAAAATATGATTAGATCTGCAGAAAGTAGTAATAGAAAGAAGTAAGTTATTTTCATTTTATTTGCAATTATTCTACATATTTAAGTGTTTGGATTGATTAATATTCTTAAAAAACAATTAAATCTATCAATACTATTTTTTGAAAATTATAGTTTTATCAATACTTTTTTTAAAATGCTATTAGATTGCTCAAAGCTTGTTCTTTTAAAAACTGATTAGATACATCAACATTCTTTTTAAATAAGAAGTCAGATCAATCAATATTTTTTTAAAAAAAGAACTATTTATTAATGTATATTAATAGAAAAATAAAAAAGTATTCAATTTTTTGAACAGATAGTAATTAAAACTGACATTTTTTGCAATGATTGATATAGAAATCAAATCAACTTTAAAGATATAATTAATTATGAGACTTTTTTTTAAAACCATATGATAGTATCTACAGAAATTAGTAGTAAAAATAATTCAGTTAGTTTTTATTTTATTTGAAATAGACTTTTTCAAAAAATAATTAGATCAATCAATATTTCTTTTAAAAGAGAAATCAGATCAATAAAAGGTCTTTTTCAAAAAAACTGATGAAAATAGATCTATAGTAAAAGAAAATAAAGTAAATAGTCTATTTTGAAACAGATGATAAGAAACACTCACATTCTTTTTCAATGATTGATAGTGAAATGAAACCAACTTTGAAATGGGATTAACGATGATATTACTTTAAAAAGAATATGACTATATCTACAGAAATTAGTAGTAAGAATAAGTCCTTTAATTTCTATTTTATTTCAAATGGACTTGCTCAAAAAATAATTAGATTGATCAATATTTTATCTAAAAAATAAATCTTATTTATCAAAGGTATCTTTCAAAATAACTTGATGAATATAGATCAATAGTAAAATAAAATAAAATGCTTTTTTTAAAAAGTGTTATTTTTTTGAATATATGATAATCAACACTAACATTAATTTTCAATTATTGTTATTGAAGTAAAACCAACTTCGAAAATAGAATCAACAATGAGATTTTTTAAAAAATATGATAGTATCTACAGAGATTAGCATTAAAAAAAATCAGTTACTTTCTATTTTATTTAAAATGGAATTTTTAAAAAAATAATCAGATAAATAAATATTTCTTTTCAAAGAGAAATCTTATTGATCAACGGTATTTTTTAAAAAAGATGGATGAATATAGATCAATAGTAAAATAAAATAAAACAGTTTATTTTTAAACAGATGATAATCAACACTTACATTCTTTTTCCGTGATTGATATTTAAATAAAACCAAATTTGAAAACAGAATTAATGATGAGATATTTTTTGAAAAATTCTCTTTATATCTACAGAAATTAGTGATAAGAAGAATTAATTAACTTTCTCTTTTATTTAAAATGCTCTTTTTCAAAAAATAAGCAGATCAATCAATATTATTTTTTGAAAAAATATAGTTTGATCAATTCCTTATTTTAATTTTTTTTATATTGATCAAAGCCTCATTTTCTGAACACAAATTAGAATACTATAATAAGTGAAAGATAATAATATATTTCTTGAATAGATGGTAATCATCACTCACTTTTTTTTAATTATTTAATAAAATCCAACTCAATTTTTTTTTAAAAAGAATAAGATTAGATCTACAAAAACTAGTAATAAAAGAAATTTAGTTATCTTATATCTTTGGATTTATATTCAAGTAGAAGAAGAATCGAAAAAGATTTAAAGTTTTTGCTTATTTTTTTTGAAACAAATTCAACATTTAAAATTAATTGACCAATGAATCAGCCTAAATCAACCAAAAAAGGAGTGTGAAATGAAAATCAAATATTTCATGTCTTTTAAACCAAGGGTAGACCAAAAGAATCACTTACTGGTGGAAATTATCCTTGAATTATATTAAGATAAAGGGAGATTTTGAAAAAGATTTATAATTTCTTTCTCAAAAATAAAAATTTAAAACAATACCAATAAAACAAAATTAAAATGAATTGGTTTTTTGTTGGATAGGGAGTAGTCTGAAAAGATTACTTACTGAGATCATTTGGGTGGAAATTAATAAATTTGGAATATCTTGAATAATGAGTAGTCCGAAAAGATTCCTGTTTTATAATGAAAAGAGTAATTACCACTTTTGTTACTGAATTTTCGCTCGAAATATTTAACTCTTTGAAAAATGAATAACCAATTTTATTTGCAAAAACTTGAATTAATCAAATTTTGCTATTTTATTGGTGATTTTATAATAAAAAAGATGAGAATACCTTGAAAACATCTATGGAAATTCATTTGAAATTTTTTATTTTTAAAAGAAAAATAAAAAGATTAACAAAAGTCTTAGCCTACTCACCTTTCAAGGTCTTTACAATGAAAAGGTAAATTATTCAATTTTCTTACTTTTTAATTCTTTGTATATTGGCAATATGATTTCAATTGCCTCTTTTTTTATCAAAAAACCATGAAAAATATAAAACCCCTTTAGAAATCACTCATTCTTTCAAAAAAAGTTTATTTAATGAGTAAGAAGGCCATTTTTTGTTAACAGTAGAACATTTCTCTAAACTAATTAGTGATTTCTGTAGAAATAGAAATATTCAAAAAATATTTAGTCATGGATTTTTTCAAAAAAATTTTTTTTTTTATGTTTTATTTGTGAAGCTATGAAAAATCCATTCACCTTTATTTATATAGAAGCAAAATTATCATATCCACCAAGTTGAATCATTCTATTTTTTTATTATAAATAATAAAAGCTAAATTCATATCAAAGAAACCAGATTAATGAGTGGAGATCGGAAATGAAAATTGCTATCTGATTAAAAATGATTTTGCTTTATTTTGGTTTTTTAAAATTAGGTTTTTCTGATAAAGTATATCAAAATCATAAATTATTATACCAATTTAATTTAATTTCTCTCACCTTTTCACGTATATTTTATGAAGCACAATTTTCATGTATTTCTGGTATTACTTGAAGCTTGGGTGGGTCATTCTTGTCATATAATTCATGCCATTGATCACCAAGATTATATAATATTACACAGCTGATTACTAAATCAACAAAACCTTTAACATCTTTTCCGTTCTTCATTTTACATCACATTTGCTGCAATGATGACCTGCAACCTTTGAGTATTCCTATTGCATGCTCTATAAGCAAACGCGATTGGGCCAGGCAATAATTAAACTTTTTTATAATGAAATTCCTGTTTAAAATTTCCTTTATATGCAGGAACTATAAATTTGGAGCTTGAGTATTCTGAATCAGAAAGTAAGTATTGATTTTCTGAGAAAAATTGCTCTAGAACTTGAAAATATTCATATGTTGATATACTCTTGAGTCATGCACTGACCCTGGAGGACCTACGTGTAATGCGCGGAAACATTCTTTTGAATCACATACAACCTGAATTTACATTGAGTAACTATATAAAAGCCAAAATATCAGCTCTTTATTAATCAATATAAAAATGGGTCCCACATACTTATGCTTCCTATCAAAGTAAACCTCAGGATCATTGGGTGGCTTTGGAGATAATTGAATCAAGCTTCCATCAATGAATCAAATGAAACTTGGAAATCCCTCAGCTTGCATTATCTGTGACAGCTCTACCCATTCATTTGCATCTGACCATGTAAGATATCTTGATTTGTGATTTAGAAGTTCTGATATAATACGTTGTGTATAAAGTATCACAGTTCCTTGGCCAATGCCAAAAATTGATCCAATAAGACCAACACAAGATTCTGTTCCATTACTACCTAGGCAGCACAGTGCTACAGCCAATTGTATTTCAATATCACATTGCTTGAACTTGGAATTATTTTTGAATACTTCATCATTGATTATAAGATTCACCATATCTTGAAAGAGAGAATATGATGTTTGACATAATTGTATAAATTTTGCAGATGGTAAGCTTTCCAAATCACATTCTTGGTAAATATATGGGGGCTGTGAACTTGAAATTTTTTCAGATATTTCTTTTAAAATAAGGAACCAAGGGTTAAAATGTCTTCTTCAAGTTCTTCATAAGTCTTGCCTTCCATGGCATATGCATAATGGGCTGTGTTTAAATCAAAATCAATTTGTCTCTGCTGTAAGCTCTTTGGAATTATAGCAGAATTAATTTGGTAGGCTTAAAGAGATTTGAAGATGAGTTAGTGTTGTTTTTTTGGTAAGGATGGAATTTGGTATTAAAAAATAAAGTTTTTGGGGATTGCAAACACCATGGCTTTGGAGGTGTGATTTTTTCAAAAAGTCAAAAATTAATTGTGTCATTTAGGTAAAAAAAAGTTGGGTGTTTTGCACATGGTATATACTAACTTTGAGGGGGGCTATTGAATGCTTAGTATCTTCTGTATGAAAATCTGAAAATCCTCAAAAGTTTAATTTGATTCACACTACAGGTGGTGTTGACCATAATTTTTGGTGTTAAAACTGAGGTTTGGTGAGTAGTTTAGATTTTATGAGGAACTGAATTATTTTCCATTGAAATTTCAAAATGCGCATGTGTATTACATGAGTGAACTTGAATTTAAATATGAGGAATCAATAATTAAAGTTGTGTAATGTAATTTTTCAATTGAATTACATGTGTAAAAGAATCACTTCATTTTTGAAAAAACTCATTTATTATCATTATTATTATTATCATTTTCTCTTTTTTCAATTTCAAATTATCATATGCTATAGGTTGATGTTTTCTTCCATTTGGAATTTAAATTTATAATTGTCTTATCTGGTTTACAATTCTGTTCTTTATATAACATTTGAAGGAGCTAATCCTTTTCTTGTGTATTAAAATCCTTTTCTCTGATGAAAGAAAATTACCAAAACAAATTCCTAGAAAACTCATAATTTAAAAGAAAAAGAAAGTTCCAAATTTCATAGTTATTTTCATAAAATATTAATCTTCTATGGTAAATTATTCATTTTGAAATGATTAATTAAAGTGACAATCAAATTGGATTTTTTTTGAAAATTCCAAGGCCAAAGATTTAAAAAAGGAGAAAAAAAATTGCTTAAGCTATTTACCAAATTTAAATTATAAAGGTTGAAATCCCCCTCTCTTATCAAGTCTTTCCCAAAAAATTAAGATCAAAGTGTTAATTTAAATGTTTTTTGGTAATAAGGTGTATGAGATTACAGGTATCTCTTTTGTAGTATTTTTTTGAATCAACTGTTTTGAAAAACACTTATCATAATTGCCAATACTTTTTGGGGTGCCTTGTTGACAATTTTACTTTCAAATACTCATAATAATTTGAATTTTATTTCTTTATGGGAGAAATTTTGGCTTCAATACCTAAGAAGAACAATACAATATTGATTTAATATCAAAAGTAATTTTAAAAGAAAATCTAGTCTCTATTTTTCCTGAGATTAATTTGTAAAGTTTTTTTTTGTTTTTTTTTTTTGGGGGGGGGGGTAAGTCAATATTAACATAATAATCTGTTTGATTTACTCATTGATAGGTTGATTCATTGTAAAAAAATCCTTCTTTTTTCAAATAGTGCGTGAAATAATGCCCAAAATAAGTGGAAATAACAAGTATTGTATTATATACTATTATAAGAAATTGATTGTTCATTTTTTCATTTCTCTTTATAAATACACATATACAATTTTGAGCTTTTTCTAACAAAATAAATAGTCTAATTATGACTTGATATATCTAAATTAATCAATCTTAAAATTTATATTTATTCTATTTTATTATTGTTTCTTCATCATATATAGAGTATAGCTTGAAATATTTTTTTATCTATATTGAATATTGAGAAAAACTGAGAAAAAATAATTCTAACGTAAAATTTAATTTTTGATTGCATATTTCCATTAAAAGCTATATTAATAGTTTTTAGCCCCAATATTAATTAATTTAACAGAAAAGCTATTGATTTGACGAGTTGAATCAAGATTATCAGTTAGATGTTGTTTATCTTGATAATGGTTAGTTCTTTGATTTTCTTCCATTCCCAAAACTTGTGAGCCTTTGAGATATGACCACATATCCAATAAGGTCACAAAAAAGATTAATAATAATTATACCTTTAATATAATTATATTAAAATTAATTAGAATAATTATACACTAAAAATAATTACTCAAATATACAAAAAATACCATAAATTGGTATTAAAATTGGTTTAACTTAAAAGCCAATGAATGAACATGTGAAATAAATTATACCATTGGATTCCCCATGGAAAAATACACATATACCACTTTTATGGCATATCTGTAAAGTCAATATTTAAGGAATTATAAGGTATAATACCTTATAAAAATCATAAAACCTTATTTATCTCAGAAACTAATGAAACAACATGTGAAATAAATTGTACCAGTGGATTCCCCACAAAAATCCACATATAAAACAATTAATAAGCTAATTCCCAAAATCAATACTTAAGGGATTATCCTGAATATATGCACTTTTTTGGTCAACGCATATATTCAGTGATCATAGCTAATATCTTCTAAAATATACATGATAGAACAATGAACCAAAAATAAAGTTACCACGTAATTACTGTAAGAACACAGATATGAACTTTATTTTACAAGTTATAAACAAGGTTAAAACCTATGATGAAATATTGATAAAAATCAACAGAGCTGTTGACCACTTTGTTGTGAAAGTGCTCCAAACTTAAAAAAAAGTACACAGTTGGATTCTACTAGTTCATTCGTGAAGAATGATGTAATTTTTATTATTAAATTCAGGGTATAACCCCCTGAAATCAAGGTTTGAAGTTTAAAATATTGAATTTCGACAGAAAAGATGAGTTACAAGAAAAATCATCAAAATTAGAGTTTTGATGATGTAATGAAAAGCTCTTGGCAGCATAATAAGGTTATGTCAGGCTATCAGAATTCACTCTCTGAATTTGTGAGCCTTGAGGTATATTTTACATACCCAAATAGGCCACAATTATCTTAAAAAGAAATTTTGAATTATGCAAAACTCATAAGTCATGCATATATCCAAAATTCATCATTTTCAATTTCAGAAAAGATGAATAACTTTTTATTGAGTAAGTAAATCCATGGATTTAAGACCAGATTTGGATTCTACACAAAAATTCACCTAGGGTAGCTCCATAGAGTGAATAAGCTCAATTTAAGTATTTGAGGTGGTAAAATGGAAAATACTTCAATACCACATCATTAATACCACATAAAAGATCCGTGAAAATTTTTGTTTTTCTTGATTTTTAGCCAAAATAATGGGAAAGTGAGAAATCCCATGTTACATATACACTAAGAATAGTGTTATGCATGTTTTGAGCACTTAATATCATGGTATTCTTACATGGACTTTTGGTACACCCATAGTGGATATCTCACTTTAAGCTTAAATTACTATTTTGACGTAAAAAATAGGCAAGGGGGACAAAAGACATCAAAGAGAGCCAGGGTACCCAACTTCTGAGGCCTCAGAGGCGTGGATAGCTCCAGAGCATGGATCCATGGCTCATCTTGGCCCAATTGGTAAACTAAAACTCTTTGGGAACTTGGTTACCAAGTTACAACTACTGTAAAACATCAGAAAATAGCAAATAACCTGCTATTTTGACGTGCCAAGGAGGTAATGAGCTACTTACACTCCTGTAACCATGTCAATTACTAATGACTTTCCATGGATAAACCCCAAAAGAGTAATTAAAACCCTTTTGGGACCCATATTCATTGATTTACCTCATAGCAACCAGCAAAACACTGCTATTTGCAATTCTACGTAGAAATGAGGTAAAACCTTCAAAAATTCATTAAAAATACAATTCTTAATGAATCTTTCTGAAACTTTCAGGACTAAAGGAGAACTGTATTATCTATGGTACAACCAAAAAGAATTACAGTTTTACTAGAAAAATTAAAAGTTTTACTTACAGTCCATTTTTGGATATTCTACGTGAAACACTGAATCTTCAAAAATTCACAGTAATTACAACCTGTGATGAAATTGGCAATAACATTGATAACTTTGAGAAATCAATGATTATTTTAGAATAAAAGAAGATTTACAAGTGTTACTCCTTTTATTCTTAACCATATTGGGGTTGGTAGTCACGTAAAAGCATCAATTAAGTAATTATGATAATCTTACATGACAACAGATGATGCAATCAATAATCCAAAAAGGTTTATTGTTTTCTCACTCACTGTTTTTTCAGTTTGCTCCATGGCACGCCTCTGTGAGCTGTTGTTGACTTAAAAGAAGCCTCTTCTTGCTGTTTTTTCATCATCATCTTATCAATTTATTAAATCTTTATTACCAACAAGTAAGTATTAGTTCAACTATTCTTAAGTGTTTTAATTCTTTCAGAATCAATCAGAAAGACGTGAAATCATAGAATCCAACTATATATTGTTGTAATACTGTTATAAATCCTTTTGATCCCTTAAATCCACAATTCCACGTCAAATTTCTCTACTTTTATTATCAATAAGTTCTTTGGAGTATTAGTGAGTCATTTATCTTTAATTCTTAAAGTTTTTCTCTAGTAATAGTTTTCTTCAAGAATTATCTTTATAATTATTCTTGCAAAAGATAATTATATATTAAAATAATTTTATTATTTTAATAAAGAAGTTTTTATTATTAAATTCTTCTTGTAATTGATTCTTGTAGAAAATTACTTGCTCACTGTTAAAATCACTAGTAGTGCTTAACACGTGAAAGAAATAATTTTTTAATTATTTAATTGTGGTTATAATAATATTTTATTATTATATTTCATAAGAACAGACATAGTACTGTTGATTAATAGTAATATTATCATCAGTTTCATAGTCACATCTTACAGAATTGCTGTAGCGTGAAAACCTTAAAAGTTATTGAGGATCAAAGTTTGAGCTTAAATTGAGCTGTTATGATCACATACTGTAACCTTAAATTAAGTTTAACAGTCTTAAGAGTGATAAAATTGGTGAATACTATTAGTTTATGATTAAAACTAATAAAACCCACGAAATTTGGGGTTCTGCCAAGCCTCTGATGTCATCACACTTAGAGTTATAGTGATAACTCTAAATAATGGTGCAATAATGATGTAATATGGTTTGATCATGATGTAATCACCCTCAAACCTTAAAATATTGATCAATTCCAGTGGATATGATCAGTACACGTCTACTAGAAGCCTGTTGGACTCTAGGAGGGAGGTATTTACTATAAATAGAGCTCTTTTTACTCTGTTTTCCCCTCAGACGCATCAAAAACATTAAATCAATTAAATCAAAGGTAATTTCTTTATTCTTTATATATAAAACTGTTATATTATTAAAGACCAAAGACCACCTTGCTATAATCATCTATTTTGACGTGATTAAATCATTTATTTAATTGTTTTTGTTAAAAATCTCTCTAAAAACTCATTTCCACGTAAAATCAAGAAATTTAGTTAATTTTCTTTATTTTTTATTGTAAATACAATTTGAAAAGGTTTGTATTATATTCTTTTGCGTAAAGTATCTCAAAATTATTATTTTAAGTGTTAAAAGTAGGTATTTCATCTTGATTATAATAATTTCTCTCTTATTATTACTCTTAATAATTCTTAATTAATATAAATAGTATTTATATTAATATATAACTTTAATATTAGTAATATTATTGTTATTAATTGTTTTTTATTTATAAAAAAACAGTTTTTTACGCCTTTATTATTTGTTGTAACAATAATAAAGAGCTTTATAATATATTAATTATTTTATATTAATATATTATTTATAATATTATAATTTCTATAATATTAATTATATCATTATATTTATTTAATAATATAATATTTTTACGCCATAATAATAATAATTCTTTATTATTATTATTATTTTAATCTTATTTATTTTAATTATAAGGACATTCAGAGTACAATAAGTAATAAATTAGTAATTTTTACTTATTGTTTCATAGTCAAACCTTACATTTGGGGGCTGGCCGTGATATTTACTTAAAAGACCTTTTAAAAAGATTCTATTTGGGTTTATCCATAATAAATTCTATTTATAATCATAAAATTATATAATAATTTTATATTTTATTGATTTTAAAAGCTATTGAGGCATTTGGAAAGCAATTGTACTGTCTTACACGTGGTTTTTCACATCCTTAGACTTGCAAGAACTTTCTTTGAGTGACTCCTAGTAATTAAAAAAGATAATTTATAATTAAAAATAATTTTTATTATAATTTAATTTTATAAGAATCATATTCATTTTTTATTTTATTCTTTAAAAAATAAAAATATACATAAAAAAAATATTAAAAAATATTAAAAACCAATAAAAAAAGTTATTTTATTCATTTTTTTTCATTTCTTTATTTTATTTCATTTTTTTTAAGATATAAAAGCAATTTCTACGTGGAAAAATTGCCATATCTTGCCAAAAATAACACTTATTATAAAAAGACTTATATTTATTTGTCTTTTTTAGTGTTTGAAGATAACCCAACAGAAGACAACCAAACTACTGTTGAGAGATTGGTGGAAGAAACCTTGTCAAAGTTCTCCTACACCAGTTATCACCAAAAGAAAGAAAGCTAAGAAATTAGACTTTCCAGGGCCCACCATTCAAGACTCTGAAGGTGAGCACCTCTTTTTAAATTGCCATAAAAGAATTTTATTCTAAAATACTTTTATTTTTTTTTCTTATTCTTTAATTATGACTACCAGAAGAGGTTCCCAATACTCCATCCAATCAGATGGAGCTGGACTCAGAAGTAGAATTGATCCCTCAAAAGGGAAAAGAAAGGGCAATATCCCCAGTGGAAACAGAATCCACACAAGGAAGTGCCTTATCCCAAAGGCAAGTCCCAGAAATGCCCATGATATCTGAGCCTGAATTGGAACTAAGTATGAGTAACTCAAACAGGTACAAATCACATTCAGAGGGCTCAAATAGACATCTACATGAGCCAGTACAAGCAGTATTACACAGTATACAAGGACAAAGACTGGGAAATGCTGCCTCAAATACACCAAGGAGTGATGAACTCCTGGCACATCCTGAAAAAGTTCCTCAAAGAGGAGGAGATAGTGAAATACTCCAATGGATGGAATCCACTGTCATCCAAACCTCAAATCAAAAAATCAAGGATTATCATGCCAAAAAGAGGGAGGCAACCAAGGAAGAAGCCCCAGTAGCTTCTACCAGCAAGCCTCAAGTCAACCCACTTCCCCAAGAAGGGAAGGAAGAACAAGAAAAAGCATTGGAGGAAACCATATTCCCCAAGCTACAGAATCCCAAGAATCCAAAAGGATGCCATGGACAATGTCTTCAACATGGCCAGAACCTGATGGAATTCAAGGACAAGGAAGAGCAAAGAATGAGACAACCTCATTTCCCAAAGAAATAACCTTGTCCAAAGATGTTGTAAATACTTTAACAGAAATTAAAAATAGTATATTACCTCTAAAAGAAATTAAAGACAGTTTATTATCACTACAAGAAATAAATAACAATTTATCTTCTTTAACAAAAATTGTTGTACAAAACAAGAAAGAAATTGACAACATTAAGTTTATTGTTGAAAATAATAAACCAAAAATTTAATTGACAATACTCAAAAATTAATACAAGGACAACAAGAATTGTATAAATACATAAAAGATATCAAAGACAAGACTTTGACAATCAATTATGATGTGAGTATTGACAATCTTACAGAAAAATTAAATAAATTAAGTATTTCTGTAGAAAAATTTGAAGAAAAGACTTCATCACACCAAAAATTACTTTTGGACCATGTGGAAAAAAGTGATGAAGCAAGAATGCATCTGAAAGATGATATTCAAAGTGAAATAAGGCTTATTACTGAAAAAATGGATAAAATTAATGAGGCTAATTTAAATATGCCAAAATTATCAACACCATTTTCCCATATAAGAAGCCCTATTAAAACAAAAGAGGAATTGTCAAATCCTTTCATAACAGACTTGAGTCACCAAGACAATAACCAAGTCTTAATGAAGGAAGCACCTCAATTGAAGGAATGGCCAACATTCACAGGAGAAGGTGAATATGACCACATGTCATTTATTAAAACAATTGACATGTTACAAGAAGACTATGCCATACCAGATGAATTAATCACTGCAAGATTACATTCATTGTTTGAGAAATCTGCAAAAAGATGGTATTATGGCATAAGACAAACAAATGGTAAAAATACCTGGTCTTGGTGGAAACAAGAAATAATCACCAAGTGGGCAAATGATGCCTGGAGGTATAAGATAGAAAATGCATTTGAAAACTCTTTCTTTGACCCAGAGAAAGATAAACCTTTAACTTGGTTCTTAAAACAAGTTGAAAGGCTTAATGCACTGTACCCAGAAATGTCACAGAAGATGGTGCATATGAAAATACTTAAAAAATGTGGAGGGGAACTAGAACATGCCCTAAGAAGCAGGTGTATAGAACCATGCTCCACAGAAGAGTATATAAATGCACTAGAAGATATAGTGACAAGGACAAAAATTGGCAGGACTTGGAAAAAATTGGACATTAAAAGCCCAAATAAACCATTTATCAAAAAAGATAAATCAAAAGAATCCTTTAAGCCCAATACATCCAACAATAATGAGCAAAGAAAATGCCATAAATGTGGAGGTATTGGACACTTAGCCAATAATTGCCTTAAAAAAGCAAAGATTAATGAAATTGTGGAAACAGAAAACCACAATGACAAAGAAGAAGAATCTGACTCTGAAAAAGAGACAGAAGAGTCAGAGAGCTCTGAAAGTGATGAAATCAATATAATTAATGCACAAATTAATAATATTGATATAATTTATGAAGTACTGGATGTTAACTCAAACTTGCCACAAGTTGGAACATCTGACACAAACCTGACAAACATACAAGATGCCAAAATGTATAGAACCAAACCTGCAAGAGGAATGGGATATACAGCTGGAAAATCAAGTATAAGTATTGTTATGGTTGATAACCAAGAAGGAAAGATTAACTTGGATACAGGAGCATACTGCACTTGTGTTGGCAAAAGTTATCTAAAAACCATTGTCCCAGACTGGCAAGAAAAACTTATGCCAATACAAGGTGTCAAATTTAGTAGTGCAAGTGAGAGCATGAAGCCCCTTGGAATAATTGATTTAACACTAATTTTCCCTCATCCC
Organism: Austropuccinia psidii; assembly: GCA_023105745.1. Taxonomy (NCBI): domain Eukaryota; kingdom Fungi; phylum Basidiomycota; class Pucciniomycetes; order Pucciniales; family Sphaerophragmiaceae; genus Austropuccinia; species Austropuccinia psidii. The sequence continues at coordinate 43,562,005 of JALGQZ010000009.1, forward strand.
TCACAATGTGTCAGAATCAAAGTAGAGTTTGTAGTAATGGACAACTGTACTAGTAATCATTTCATACTTGGAAATGACTACTTATCAATCTATGGTATAGATATCTCCAACCAAAAGGATAGATATTTTACCATAGGAGATAATAAAAGACAAAAGTTTGGATTCTTAAATAACAAAAAACAAATCACAGTTATTAAGAATGAGGAAAAAATTCCAGAAAAAGAACTTTTTATATCTGAACAACTCAGAGAGGCAGAATTCAATCAAGAGTTAACAGAAAAAATGAAAGAAAAATTGATTGACCTCTTATTTAAGTATAAAAATGCCTTTGCAACTGACAAAGAGCCACTAGGTGCCATAATTGGACATGAAGTGGATATAATTCTTAATGTAGAAAAACCTTACCCACCTTTATTAAGAAGACCTGCTTATCCAGCCAGCCCAAGAGCTAGAGAAGCCTTAGAGGTGCACATTAAAGAATTAATGGACCTTGGAGTATTAAGAAAGGTTGGACATAATGAGCAAGTAGAAGTTACTACACCTGTCATTATAACTTGGCATAATGGAAAATCAAGGATGGTAGGAGACTTCAGAGCCCTGAATACCTATACCATTCCAGACAGATATCCAATACCAAGAATCCATGAGACATTGACCCAATTGTCACAAGCTAAGTTCATCACAGCTATGGATGCTCTTAAGGGTTTTCATCAAAATGTCTTAACAGACAATGCCAAGAAACTACTAAGAATAATAGTCCATTGTGGAATTTTTGAATACTTAAGAATGCCATTTGGGATAAAAAATGCACCTTCCCATTATCAAAGAATGATGAATACCATATTTCCTGAAGAATTATCAGAAGGATGGTTAATAATCTACATTGATGATATCATAGTTTGCTCAGAAACTTGGGAAAATCACCTGACAAGACTAGAAAGGGTACTACAGAAAATAGTCCAAGTAAATATGAAAATTTCATTGAAAAAATGTCATTTTGCATATAGTGAATTAAAAGCCCTAGGACATGTAGTATCTGGCCTTAGTCTAGGCATAGACAAAAATGAAGTAGCAGCAGTACTACTTAAACCAATGCCTCAAACCAAAAAAGAAATGCAATCATTTCTAGGATTTGCTGGTTACTATAGACAGCATATAAAGGACTTTGCAAAGATTGCTAAATCCTTGTATAAGCTATGTGACCAACAAACAGTCTATGAGATGACAGAAGAAAGAGTCAAGGCATATGAAGAATTGAAAAATTCCTTAACAAATGCCCCATTTCTTCTAATGCCAGATTGGAAACTACCCTTCAAACTGTACATTGATGCTTTTGGAGAAGGACTAGGTGCTGCACTTCACCAAACACAAATTATCAATGATAAACCAGTGGAAGGACCAATTTGTTTCATTTCAAGGCAGATAAAGCCAACAGAAGCAAGGTATGAAGCAAGCCAAATGGAATGCTTATGCCTAGTATGGGCTTTAGAAAAACTGCACTATTATTTGGATGGCACAGTATTTGATGTAATCACAGACTGTAATGCTGTGAAATCACTATTAAATATGAAGACTCCAAATAGACATATGCTGAGATGGCAAATTGCTATCCAAGAATATAGAGGAAATATGACTATTGTTCATAAATCTGGAAATATTCATAAAAATGCAGATGGTCTTAGCAGATGGGCTCTAGCAAATACCCCTGACAATCCAGCATGGGTACCACAAGAAGAGCACCATATAGAAGGAATATGTGTTACAGACATTGGCACAGAATTCTTTAACCAAGTTAAAGAAAGCTATAAGACAGACAAAAATTGCCATATCTTAAGCCAACTTCTAATGAAAGACTGCAAAGATCCATCACTTTCATCAAAACTAGATGAAATATGGAAAAAGGCATATGATGAAGGAAGATTTCACCTCCTTGATGGAATCCTTTACCATAGAACAAAACACACATGTGTTATGGCCTTAACAGATAGAACACTAATAAACACTATTTTACATGAGTGTCATGATAGTGTTGCATCTGGACATCTCTCAGAAGATAGGACACTAGAGAGGGTGAAAACCTGCTCTTGGTGGCCAAATTGGAAGAAAGATGTTGCAGAGTACTGCCAAACCTGTGACAGATGTCAAAAAGCCAACAGAGCCACAGGAAAGAAATTTGGAATGATGATCCAAATCCAAGAACCAAAATCCCCATGGGAAATAGTTCATATGGATTGGGTAACAGCCTTACCTCCAGGAGGAGACAGGAGTTATAATGCATGCCTAGTATTAGTTGACAGGTACAGTAAAACTCCCATGTTCTTACCATGTCATAAAGATGACACAGCTATGGATACAGCCATAATGATATGGAATAAAGTCATTAGCCACACAGGCTTATTCCAAAATATTATAAGTGACAGAGACCCAAAGTTCACTTCAGCACTATGGACAAATCTCCATAACTTGTTTGGGACAAAGTTATCATTCTCAACAGCTTATCATCCTCAAACTGATGGTCTAGCAGAAAGAATGATACAAACCCTAGAGGATATGATCAGAAGATTCTGTGCTTATGGGCTAGAATTCAAAGATTCTGATGGTTTTACCCATGATTGGTGTACACTAATACCAGCACTTGAACTGGCATATAAGACATCAATCCATTCTTCTACTGGCAAAACACCAGCAATGCTAGAGAAAGGTTGGAATCCAAGACTTCCTTATGATACCCTCAAAAAGGACTTAGTGGATATACATCCAACAGCAAGCAGTTTCAAGATAATGCTTGACAAAGCAAGACACCATGCAAACAGATGCATGCAAGATTCTTTTAAATATGCAAAAGAAAGATGGGATAAAAGTCATAAACCACCTGACTTCAAAATAGGGGACTTGGTTTTAGTATCAACCCTTAATTTCAATAACATAAAAGGCCCAAAGAAATTGAAAGATTCCTTTGCAGGACCATTTATGATAAAAGCACTTCATGGACCCAATGCTGTGCAATTAGAACTCACAGGTGAACTAATGAACAAACACCCAACTTTCCCTGTAAGTCTGATAAAACCTTACAGTTCAAGTGACAAGGAGTTATTTCCACTAAGAAATAAACCCCCACTTGAAATTCCCCCCTTGGAGGAAGGAGAGGAAAAGAAAATAGTAAAAGTCCTTAAAGAAAGAAGGACAAGAAACAAAAAAGAAAGGGAATACCTTGTGAGGTATAGAAATTCAACTCAAGAAGATGAATGGCTACTTGAGAAAGATATAACAAATGCTGATAAATTACTAAGAAGGTTCAGACATGAAAGAAGACCTGAAAAATAAGAAGTTAAGCATTATTGAGCTTCAAGACTAACAAAGTCTATTGAAGAGGTAGGACAGTGGATGATACCCTAATCACACATATCAGATTGTGGTACAATCTTTTTTGGTGGTAGGGAATGTGAGCCTTTGAGATATGACCACATATCCAATAAGGTCACAAAAAAGATTAATAATAATTATACCTTTAATATAAAAAAAAAATTATATTAAAATTAATTAGAATAATTATACACTAAAAATAATTACTCAAATATACAAAAAATACCATAAATTGGTATTAAAATTGGTTTAACTTAAAAGCCAATGAATGAACATGTGAAATAAATTATACCATTGGATTCCCCATGGAAAAATACACATATACCACTTTTATGGCATATCTGTAAAGTCAATATTTAAGGAATTATAAGGTATAATACCTTATAAAAATCATAAAACCTTATTTATCTCAGAAACTAATGAAACAACATGTGAAATAAATTGTACCAGTGGATTCCCCACAAAAATCCACATATAAAACAATTAATAAGCTAATTCCCAAAATCAATACTTAAGGGATTATCCTGAATATATGCACTTTTTTGGTCAACGCATATATTCAGTGATCATAGCTAATATCTTCTAAAATATACATGATAGAACGATGAACCAAAAATAAAGTTACCACGTAATTACTGTAAGAACACAGATATGAACTTTATTTTACAAGTTATAAACAAGGTTAAAACCTATGATGAAATATTGATAAAAATCAACAGAGCTGTTGACCACTTTGTTGTGAAAGTGCTCCAAACTTAAAAAAAAGTACACAGTTGGATTCTACTAGTTCATTCGTGAAGAATGATGTAATTTTTATTATTAAATTCAGGGTATAACCCCCTGAAATCAAGGTTTGAAGTTTAAAATATTGAATTTCGACAGAAAAGATGAGTTACAAGAAAAATCATCAAAATTAGAGTTTTGATGATGTAATGAAAAGCTCTTGGCAGCATAATAAGGTTATGTCAGGCTATCAGAATTCACTCTCTGAATTGCTGTAGCGTGAAAACCTTAAACGTTATTGAGGATCAAAGTTTGAGCTTAAATTGAGCTGTTATGATCACATACTGTAACCTTAAATTAAGTTTAACAGTCTTAAGAGTGATAAAATTGGTGAATACTATTAGTTTATGATTAAAACTAATAAAACCCACGAAATTTGGGGTTCTGCCAAGCCTCTGATGTCATCACACTTAGAGTTATAGTGATAACTCTAAATAATGGTGCAATAATGATGTAATATGGTTTGATCATGATGTAATCACCCTCAAACCTTAAAATATTGATCAATTCCAGTGGATATAATCAGTACACGTCTACTAGAAGCCTGTTGGACTCTAGGAGGGAGGTATTTACTATAAATAGAGCTCTTTTTACTCTGTTTTCCCCTCAGACGCATCAAAAACATTAAATCAATTAAGTCAAAGGTAATTTCTTTATTCTTTATATATAAAACTGTTATATTATTAAAGACCAAAGACCACCTTGCTATAATCATCTATTTTGACGTGATTAAATCATTTATTTAATTGTTTTTGTTAAAAATCTCTCTAAAAACTCATTTCCACGTAAAATCAAGAAATTTAGTAATTTTCTTTATTTTTTATTGTAAATACAATTTGAAAAGGTTGTATTATATTCTTTTGGCGTAAAATATCTCAAAATTATTATTTTAAGTGTTAAAAGTAGGTTATTTCATCTTATTATAATAATTTCTCTCTTATTATTACTCTTAATAATTCTTAATTAATATAAATAGTATTTATATTAATATATAACTTTAATATTAGTAATATTATTGTTATTAATTGTTTTTTATTTATAAAAAACAATTTTTTACGCCTTTATTATTTGTTGGTAACAATAATAAAGAGCTTTATAATATATTAATTATTTTATATTAATATATTATTTATAATATTATAATTTCATATAATATTAATTATATCATTATATTTATTTAATAATATAATATTTTTACGCCATAATAATAATAATTCTTTATTATTATTATTATTTTAATCTTATTTATTTTAATTATAAGGACATTCAGAGTACAATAAGTAATAAATTAGTAATTTTTACTTATTGTTTCATAGTCAAACCTTACAAAACTAATCCATTAGATTTAAGTAGCTATTCGAATTACTTGCTACAAATTATGAATGAAATTCACAACTGTATTTTCAATTCATGTATGTACTGGAGCATGTGCCAAACCCAAAACCCATACACGCCATGCTGATTGTGAGGGTAACACCCAAGTGTTAGACAAAAGCTTCAAGATTCCTCTCAAAACAATAATTTTTTTTATCACTGATAACCAAGGCTTTTACTAAACTGTATTTAATCAAAATTCATTTTGGATTTAAGATGAAATGAAATCTTGTAAGCATACAATACCTATGTCCTCTATCAACAACAAAATTTCCAATATTTGGGTGTTTCCAAAGAGTATTTTCATGCAAAAAGTCTTATAAAAGGTGGTTTCTTACAATGTTCAGTTTTTCCTATGTTTATTAATAATAATTATGTTCTTTCAAATGAGAAATTCCAGTTTTTTCCTAAGCTAGGACAATGATGCTTCCCATTGTTGTGACAGATGAAAACCCAATTCAGTCCTTAATCAATCAATTTTGACCTTGTAGCTCAGAAGTAAAGTCTATTCATGAAGAAACTTTGCAATTATGAAGAATGAAAGCAGGCTCAATCAATTGAATAAGGGGAAACTCAATCAACTGGGGCTTTAGGTATAATAATTCTGGTTATGTTGTAGTTAGACTTTACAAGAACTACATCTGTACTGCTTCTGAAAATGCAAAAGTCAACCCATAGGGAATGTGAGCCAACTAAGCAAGTCCTTAATCACTGTTTAAACCTTCCAGAAAGAATAGTGGAATTAGTAAAGGATATAAAAACCAATATCCCCTGACAGAAAAAGAAAGAAAATTTGCTAAATGACTGACCTAAGAATATCAGTATTAACTAAAAACATGAAATAAAATGAAAAATAAAAATAAATCCTAGTATATTAATCAACTGGGGAAAAAAACCCAATAGTTGAAAGAGACCTTGTTATATATGGGAAATTGAGAACTTGAATCATTCAGACTGAAAACTGATCTGTATTGAAACTTGAGGCTGTGTTGACTTATTTGGGAAAATATGGATAGCCATAATTTGAAGAGGAACTGGGTTGAATGATCTTCACAGTGACTGAAATTGTAGTACAGGCCTCCATGGAAGGAGACTGTATTGAATGATTTTGGTCTCCAAGCTGGATTGAGAGAGCATTGACACTTGAAAACTTGATTTGGAACTACCTCTTTAATTACCCCTTGAGAATGAAACTCCTATATCCCCTTGGAGGAATACTGTAAAAAGGAAAATATCCAATGACTGCTTGATGACTGTCACAATGCTGTCTGCCATACCTGTACAAAGGGAACTCTTGGAAAAAATGCTATTAAACCAGTTGAAAGACCAGTTAATACTAGCAAGTTGTAGATCACATTCCACCATGTGACAGTACCCCCAGGTTCAGAGCACTGTGTCCTGAAGTGCATGTAGCTGATGGTATCACCCATGTCCTCCTCATGGAGCTACATTAGTCACAACAGGAGCCTACAACAAACCCCAAAGTGGCAGAAACCTTGTATTCAAATGAAGTAGAAAACCCATAAATTTCTGGTTGTTTGATTGAGACCTCCCTTGTCTCCAACCAGAATCAAACCCATGATGTTAGTAACTGGTTTATTGTCACAATTCTGTCTTCCAGGCCTCAACAAAGGGAACTCTTGCCAAAAAGGCTATCGAACTGGTTGAAAGACTGGTTAATACTGGAAATTTGTAGATCACATTCTACCATGTGATAATGACATGATTGGTATTTGAAAAGAACACTTGCATTTGAGGCTTGATGAGTGTTCTGGATGACCTAGTCCCTTGATGGCCTGATGGAATGTTAGAATTGTGAAATAACCTTCTAATATTGTCCCCATTGGATTGCTGGTTGGGAAGGTGAATAATGGTGTATAACACCATTTATGGCACTTTTGGTTACTGGAGGCAAAAAATCACCAAATGTCTCTTAAAATGATTACCAGGAGGAAAATGAGAGAAAAGCAGTTTTGTGTGGCTTCAGGGCTTTCAGAAGTGTTTTGGTCAAAACAAGCCTGTACAGACTTAAAACTGTATTTGCACAAAAATGCAAAAAATAAGAAAATCAAGCAATTAAGCCCCAAATTGCATAATATGGCCATTTTGGCATACTTCCCATGTTTCATTAGGAAACAGCATACTATAGCATAATACACCAAGGGTTAGAAAATGCGCAAAACTTTATTTGAATCTTAAAAAAGCATAATACAGCCTTTTTGGCTGTATTTCCCCTTTTGAATGGGAAATTCCCAATAGTGGCCAATGATGGTCTGATTATGGTGAAGGGGCCAGGTTGGCCCCAGATGATGAAATGACCATAAAAGGCAAAGAAGCTGAAAGTGGCCAATTTGGCCAGACAATGATGGATATGGAATTACAATGCCATAAAATGGTCCAAGAGGGTGATTGTTCATGGCTATGACAATACCCAAAAGACCACAAAGAATAAGAATAAGGTATAATTAAAAATATAAATTGATTTTTTGTATGAAAAAAATTCGAACTATTCATATAAAATTTAACTACAAAAATAAGATTTATATTCATAATCTCACATTATAATTTTGAAAATGTGGAAATATATTTTAACATGAAAAATTAAACTAAAACTAAATGATCATAAAAAGTATTAAAATTGAAATATTTTTTTTGAAACATGTTAATAAGAATTACTATATCTTTTTTTCAATGAATAAGCTTATTAAAATGATTTAACAATTGGATTACTCATAAAAAATCAGGTGGGGTCACCTCTGAGTGAAGATTCTGGGTCTCAACTCTAAATAAACTTAAATGAAGTGTTGAGTATTTTCTGTATGAAAATCTGGAAATACTCAAAGATTTAATTTAATTCACACCACATGTGGTGTTGAACATCAATTTTTGTGTTAAAATTTCAGTGTGGGTGGAGTTTAGATGTTATGAGGAATTGAAGTATTTTCAATTGAAATTTCAAAATGTGCATGTGTGTCACATAAGTGAACTTAAATTGAAATATGATGAATCAATAATAAAATTTGTGTAATTTAGTTTTTTAACTCAATTACATGTGTAAAATTGAAGCATAGTAGATGATGAGGAATCAAAGAAAAAATAGGTTGGAAAGATTAATTTTTTGGGGCACAGGAATCTTGGCTTCAAGGGTTCCAAACTCCCCCAAATTCCTTTCTGAAAGATGTGAGATTTCAAAATTAACACAAAATTTCATCACTTTTGGCCTGGAATTGAGTCACAGGATCTGTGACTCAATTGATGATGAGGTTTTGATACTAACTGTGAGCCTTAGAGGTTTTTTTATATACCCAAAAGACCATAAATAATAAAGAAATGATACAATTATAAAGAAAATAAATTTATTGATATTATAGAGTACAAAATTGAAATATGCATATAAAAATTTATATACAAAATTAAAATTTTAATCATAATTTAAAATTCAAATTTCTTTGAAATTTAAATTTTTTCACTTTTTTAATCCTTTTTCTTATATTGAAAAATTTAAAAAACTCATAAAAAATACTTTTAATCCAAAAAATTCATAAAAAATCACAACTTTCCATATTATAACTGAGGCTCTTTTTTTCATTTCTCTTTTTGAAAAACCTTCTTTTAACTTGATTAATTGCTTTTTTCATTAATTTTAGTGTTTGAGAACGTAGTAAGACAAGAAAAGATTGAAACTGCATCAACAGTAACTAGCATTCTCTCTGAAAGTACTGTATATTCTGAACATAATGGTACTGCTATTAGAACTCAGAATAAACAACCAGAGCCATTTTCTTCTGAATTAATCAACTTGGACATAAGTAATACCCTTCAGAAAGCAAAGAATTTGGCCAATAGTAAGTTTTTGATGTAAAATTACTAGATTTAAGATTTTTAATCATAATTATGCCTTCAACCAGATCAGGAGCCAGCTATGTAAGGTTTGACTATGAAAAAATAAGTAAGAATTACTCATATTTTACTTATTGTACTTCTAATGTCCTTATAAATAAGATAGATAAGATAAAAATAATTATAATAATAAAGAATTATTATAATTATGGCATAGAAAATAATTATATTATTAAATAAATATATTAATATTTAATAGTTAATATATTCAAAAGCACTTAATTATTGTTACCAACAAATAATAATGGCATAAAAAATTGTTTTTTTATTAATAAAAAACAATTAATAACTAAAATATTACTAACATTAACGTTATATATTAATATGAATACTATTTATATTAATAGTAATAATATAGAGAAATTATTACAAGAAGAGAAAAACCCCTACTTTTGATGCTTAATATAATAATTTTGGAAGAGTTTACGCCAAATAATGTAAATACAACTTGTTTAAGTTGTATTTACAAAGAAAATTACAAATTTTCTTGATTTTTACGTGGAAATGAGGGTTTTAAGAGAATTATAACAAAACAAGTGAAACATTGGAGTAATCACGTCAAAGATGATGATTATAATAAATATTAACTTTGGTATTTGATAATATAAAAGATTTATATATAAAGAATAAAGATTTTACCTTTTGATTTAATTGTTTTATTGTTTTGATGTGTCTGAGGGGAAAATAGACTAAAAAGAGCTCTACTTATAGTTAATACCTCCATTCTAGAGTCAAGTAGGCTTATAGTAGACATGTACTGATGGTATCCACTGGAAAAGATCAGTATTTTAAGGTTTAGTGATGATTACATCATGATAAAACCATCTTATCTCATTATTACACCATTATTTAGAGTTATCACTATAGCTCTAAGTTTAATGACATCATAGGCTTGGAAGAAGGCTAAACTTCGTGGATTTTATTAGTATTAGTCATAAAATAATAGTATTCACCAGTTTTATCACTTATATAACTGTTAAACTCAAAATAAGATTACAGTGAGTGATCATAAATGCTCAATTTTAAGCTTAAACTTTGATCATCAATACCCTTTAGGTTATACATGGTATAGCTATTATGAGAGGGAATTCTAAAATCTTGGCATGTCCTCATTAAACTTTCAAGAGAATTTAATTACATCATCAAACCTCTATTTTTGATGATTTTTCCTGTAACTCATCTTTTCTATCAAAATTTGATATTTTGAACTTCAAGCCTTGATTTCAAGGGGTTATACCTTAAATATTATAATAGAAATTACATTATTATTCACTTATGAACTAGTAGAACCTGACTATATACTTTTTTTGAGTTTGGACCACTTTCACACCAAAGCGGTCAACAGCTCTGGTGAGTTTGTTCAATAAACCCTTACAAGTTATAACCTTGTTTATAAATTGGAAAATAAAGTTCATATCTGTGTTATTACAGTAATGAGGTGGTGAAGTTTCTTTCTTAACTATCTATCTTTTATATTTCAAAGATATTAGCTGAAAACCATGAATATATGCATTGACCAAAAAAGTGCATATATTCAGCTTAATTCCTTAAGTATTGACTTTAGAGAATTGTCATATAATTGTTTTATGTGCAGTTGTTTATGGGTAATTTAATGTTACAGTTTATTTAACATTTTGTTTCATTGGCTTCTGAGTTAAATAAGATTTTATGTCTGTTTTAAGGTATTATTTCTTACTCTTCAGTAATTATTGACTTTTCAGATATGCCACAAAAATGACATGTTTATTTTACCATGAGGAATCTAATGGTGTAATTTATTTCACATGTTTACTCATTAGAATCTGAGTTAATTCAGATTTTGTACCTATTTATGGTATTTTTATTAGTTTTAAGATAATTATTATAAGTATAATTATTATGGAATTTTTCTTGTGAAATTTTTCCATATATGGTCATATCTCAAAGGCTCACACTTCCTACCACCAAAAAATATTGTATCACAATCTGATATAGTTAATTAGGGTATCATCCAATGTCCTATCTCTTCAATAGACTTTGTTAGTCTTGAAGCTCAATAATGCTTAATTTTTCCATTCTTTAGGCTTTATTTCATGTCTGAACATTCTTAATAGTTTATCAACATGTGTTATATCCTTCTCAAGTAGCCATTTATCCTCTTAAGTTGGATTTCTATACCTTACAAGGTATTCCTTTTTTTTGTTTCTTGTCCTTATTTCTTCAAAGAATTTCACAATTTTCTTTTCTTCTCCTTCTTCTAAAGGGGGTATTTCAAGTGGGGGTTTATTTTTTAGTGGAAGTAATTTCTTGTCACTTGAGCTATAAGGGTTTATCAGACTTACAGGGAAAGCTGGGTGTTTGTTCATTAATTCACCTGTGAGCTCTAGTTGCACAAGATCAGGTCCATGTAGTGATTTTATCATAAATGGTCCTGCAAAGGAATCTTTCAATTTCTTTGGGCCGTTTATATTATTGAAATTTAGAGTTGACACTAAGACCTAGTATCCTATTTTGAAGTCAGGTGGTTCATGACCTTTCTCCCATCTTTCTTTTGCAGACTTGAAAGAATCTTGCATACATCTGTTTGCATGGTGTCTTGCTTTTTCAAGCATTAACTTGAAGCTACCTGCTGTTGGGTGTATATCCACTAAGTCCTTTTTGAGGGTATCATAAGGAAGTCTTGGATTCTAGCCTTTTTCTAGCATTACTGGTGTTTTGCCAGTTGAATATTGGCTTGATGTTTTATATTCCAGCTCAAGAGCTGGTATCAATGTACACCAATCATGGGTAAAACCAGCAGATTATTTGAATTCTAGGCCATAAGCACAGAATCTCCTGATCATTTCTTCTAAGTTCTGTATCATTATTTCTGCTAGAACATCAGTTTGGGGGTGGTAAGCTGTTGAGAATGATAATTTTGTTCCAAACAGGTTATGTCGGTTTGTCCATAATGTTGAAGTGAATTTTGGGTCTCTATCACTTATGATATTTTGAAATAAGCCTGTGTGGCTAATAGATTTATTACTTATCATTATGGCTGTGTCCATAGATGTTTCATCCTTGTGACATGGTAAGAACATTGGAGTTTTGCTGTATCTGTCAACTAATACTAGGCATGCATTATAACTTCTGTCTCCTCCTGGAGGTAAGGCTGTTACCCAATCTATGTGAGCTATTTGCCAAGGGTATCTTGATTCCTGGATTTGGATCATCATTCCAAATTTCTTTCCTGTGGCTCTGTTTGCTTTCTGGCATCTGTCACAGGTTTGGAAGTATTCTGCAACATCTTTCTTCCAATTTGGCCACCAAGAGCAGGTTTTTACCCTCTCTAGTGTTCTGTCTTCTGGGAGATGTCCAGCTGCAACAGTATCATGACATTCATTTAGTATAGTGGCTATCAGAGTTCTATATGTCAAAGACATAACACATGTATGTTTAGTTCTATGGTAGAGGATTCCATCAAGGAGGTGGAATTTTCCTTCATCATATGCTTTTCTCCATATTTCATCTAGTTTTGATCAAAGTGATGGGTCTTTAAAGTCTTTCATTAGAAGTTGGCATAAGATATGGTATTTTTTGTCCATTTTATAGCTTTCTTTAACTTGGTTAAAGAATTCTGTGCCAATGTCAGTAACACATATGACTTCTATATGGTGCTCTTCCTGTGGTACCCATGCTGGATTTTCAGGTGTATTTGCCAGAGCCCATCTCATAAGACCATCTGCATTTTTATGAATATTACCAGATTTATGAACTATAGTCATATTTCCTCTATATTCCTGGATGGAAATTTCCCATCTTGGCATATGTCTTTTTGGAGCTTTCATGTTTAATAAATATTTTACAGCATTGCAGTCTGTAATTACATCAAACACTGTTCCATCCAAATAATGGTGTAATTTTTATAAAGCCCACACTAATCAGAGGCATTCCATTTGGCTTGCTATATACCTTGCTTCTGTTGGCTTTATTTGCCTTGAAATGAAGCAAATTGGTCCTTAAACAGGTTTCTCATTGATGATTTGTGTCTGGTGTAGTGCAGAACCTACTCCTTCTCCACAAGCGTCAATGTATAGTTTAAAGGGTAGTTTCAAATTTGGAATTAGAAGAAATGGGGCATTTGATAAGGAATTTTTTAATTGTTCATATGCCTTGACTCTCTCTTCAGTCATTTCAGCGACTGTCTGCTGGTAACAGAGCTTATACAAGGACTTAGCAATTCTTGAAAAATCTTTTATATTCTGTCTGTAATAACCAGAAAATCTTAGAAATGATTGCATTTCTTTTTTGATTTAGGGCATTGGCTTCAATACTGCTGCTGCCACTTTGTTCTTATCTATGCCAAAGCTTAGTCCAGATACAAAATGTCCCAGTGCTTTTAGTTCACTGTATGCAAAATGACAATTTTTGAAAGAGATTTTCATGTTTACTTGTACTATCTTTTGCAAGACTATTTCTATTCTTGATATGTGACTATCCCAAGTTTCTGAGCAAGCTATGATATCATCAATGTAGATAATTAACCAACCCTCTGAAAATTTGTCTGGAAATATGGTATTCATCATCCTTTGGTAAGGGAAGGTGCATATTTTATACAAAATGGCATTCTTAGATATTCAAAAATTCAACAGTGGACTATTCTCCTCAGTAGTTTCTTGGCATTTTCTGTCAAGACATTTTGACAAAAACCCTCTAGAGAATCCATGGCTGTAATGCACTTCCCTGAGATAATTGTGTTAATTTCTCATGGATTCTGGGTATTAGATATCTGTCAGGGATAGTATAGGTGTTTAGAGCTCTAACGTCCCCTACCCTCATTGATTTTCCATTATGCCAGGCTATAATGACAGGTGTAGTGACCTCTACCTGTTTATTATGTCCCTCTTTCCTTAATAATTCAAGGTCTATTAATTCTTTAATGTGTACCTCTAAAGCTTCTCTGGATCTTGGGCTAGCTGGGTAAGTGTCACAGCCAAGGAGGCAGGGGCATTACCAATCATATTCAACAATCATTATTTCATTGATACCCTTCAAAACCCAATCAGCAAGGGGGTTTCATTCAACATTCTCCAAATACAGTTTTCATACAGGCAAGATCCAAATACAGTTTCAGACCTCAATACAGTTCATACAGGCAAGACCCAAATACAGGATTCACCAAATACAGGCCTGTAATCAATACAGGCGCAAATACCTGTATTGACTGTATAACCTGTATTGGATTCACCAATACAGGATTCAATCCCACATCCAACTTCTTCCAGCATACAGACAAGTATCTCAACACTCAAACTCCAAGGCTGGCATTTCTCACATATACCAGCCCCTCTTCACCCACCTGGGGGTTTTTCCCCCAGTTAATTAAAATATTGGATTTATTATTTAACATTATTTTGTTTCTCATTAAAAAATATTATTTTATTATTTATCAAGTTAGTCTTTGCCTTCCCTCACCTGTTCAGTAGAGTCCTGGTGGCCATATCCTTTATTCATCCTTTTCTCTTTTCTGAACAGGTTGAAACAGTGGTACAGGATTATTTGTGGTTGGCTCTTTATTATTGCTTTTGTTTTTCTGTCATATCTTTTATGCTTATTATTTTATGACTAGGAATTTATCCTCTTACTCCATTACTCTTATCATTGAGTATTTTATTCTGAGCCCTCCATAAGTAAGTCTGTTCACTGAGTGCCAGGCCCTCTTCACTTAGAAGAGCCCCTGTGACATTATTTTAATTAACTCATATTTGATTATTTTGTTTCATTCCTTTATATTCATTTCTCTCATTCATCAATTATGATTTTTTCATGATCTTATGACTTTTATGATTTTTTCTCTCTCATCAATTTTCATCTCATTCATTTCATTCAAATGAAAATTTCATTTTCATTTTCTGTCTGAATTCAGGTTTTTATCAGGTTTAATTGATTGGAATTTGGGATTAATTGATTTATTGTTTCAGGAGTTATTGCATTGGGGTTATCATTGGTTGATTTTAAAATTTCTCAAGATTTATTGATTTTTTGATTGATTGCTCAAGAAATTGACTTACCTCAAGACTCTGATTTGATTTAATTGATTGATCTGATTTGATTCCTCAAGATAGCTGATTTGTCCTCAAGATTTGATTTCATTGATTGATTTGAATTTGATTCCTCAAGAAAAGTGAATTGATTTTGGAGATATTGATTGAATTCCTCAAGACTTGATTGATTTGATTTTGATTGACTTGATTTGACGTATTGATTGAAATTGATTATTCATAAGAATTTGGCTTGTTTTCTTCACTCTTCAAGATTCATTAATATTGATTCACTTCAAGACTGTTGATTGATTTCTCAAGTTCATCAAGATTCTCATTTGATTGTTTTGGTCAAGCCTTCTTTTATTCAAAGTATCATCAAGTTTTTATTCATTCTTCTTTCATGATTCCAGTTCAGCATAGCCCACCAGCCAAGTATACAAGATCCCAGAGACATCAAGCTGTTCTCACTCCTACAGCAAGGGGTCCTCTTGACCGCACACCATCAGTTCATCAACTGAGTGCAAATTTGGACAGAGGACCACCAATGGAAGGAGCAGCATCCTGCAGAAGAGGAGGTGTGAAGTCTAGAAGATCAAGATCATTCTCTGGACTATTGGGTGGTTATCCTGGTGTTTCTCAAGGGCCTAGAAGCAGATTAGGGGAAGCTGAAGATGAAGAGGGGGAGGAGTCTGTGGAAGAGGAGGAGTCTGAAGAGACTGAAGCTGCAGCTGCCTTGGCAGGTGCTCCTGAGGCTTCTGAAGCTCAAAACCTAGCCCTTTCTAATCAACCTCTTGTCTCTCAAGTTGAACCCAATTTTCTCAAGATGATGGAGCAAATGACTCAATTTATGGGACAACTCACTCAAGCAGTTGCCCCAAGGGACACTTCAAAAGCCCCTGCATTCAAGACTCCATCAATGAAGGCACCTGATTCTTTTGATGGTACCAAAGCTTATAAGTTGAGAGGATTTATTCAATCTTGTCAATTAATTTTCCATAATGACCCAGCAAACTTCTTCTCTGACAGGAAGAAGGTTTTGTACTCAACTTCTTTTCTTACTGGTAGAGCTGGAAAATGGATTGAACCTTACCTCTCAAATATCTCCAATGAAGACCCTTCTTATCTCCTCAATAACTGGCAGTTGTTTGAAACCCAGTTATTCACTCTGTTTGGTGATCCCAATGAAGTAAGAAAATCTGAACAAGAGTTGGACAATTTGAGGATGAGGGAAAGTGGTCAAGTTTCCTTGTACATAGCTGATTTTAGAAGTTTAATGTCAAGAATTGGAGACTGGGGGGAAAGGGCCTATATTCATGTGGATAGGAGAGGCTTGGCATCAAGATTGTTGGACCAATTGGCTTCTCACCCTGGAACGTTTGATAGTCTTCAAGAACTCATGGAAATCACCTTGGAATTAGATACCAGGTACCATGAGAGGCAGAAGGAAAAGGGTAGTCATCAAGAGAAGAAGCCTCCAATCAGTGGATCCAACTCCTCCAAGCCCCCTCAAAGTTCATCATCAAAGAAGCCTTATCACAAGAAGAAGAAGAAGGGGAAGAATTTTCAAGTCTCCAAAGACAAGCCTCATGCTGCTCTCCTCAATAAGGACAACAAATTAATTGGTTCTGAAAAGGAGAGGAGGATTAAAGAAGGCTTGTGCAATTATTGTGGTGGTAAACACCCATTTGAAAAATGCTTCAAGAGGCCTGAAAATAGGCAAGGGTCATCAAAAGGCTTCCCTAGCAAGCAGGGAAAAGCCTGAGTGGGAATCATGATGTGTTCAATGGTTCTCACTTATTTCCTTCAAGAGCACAATTGTGCACTCTGAATACTAGTGTCAAGAAATCTTTAAAATTTCTTATTTTTTCTTCAATCTCTGATATTTTTTATAGTATTCTCATTGATTCTGGTGCTACAAACTCCTTTATTGCAAAGAATTTTGTTCTCAAGTACTCATTGACCATGTCAGAGCTCCCTGAAAAGATTCCTCTTTTCATTCTGGATTCCAGTGAATCCACTTCCTTGTTCATCACCCATTATACCAAGTGGGTTGTTGATTTACCTTCCTTCCCAAGCTTTGAATGGGATTTCTTTATCATAGATTAACCCAAGGGAGAAGACCTAATATTGGGCTATGATTTTCTTTACCATTTCAATCCCATTATTGATTGGAAAAATGGATTGATCACCTATGATTCTAATCATAAGGATTCGAGTGGTATTATTTCTTCTACTAGTAATGACTTTTCCACTTCTGTCAACAGTGTTGCTCTGGTTGGTGAACTTAAGACACCTTCCCTTCCTCCTTCTGTCCATAAACCCTCCATTTTTCCCTCTCAGTCATTACTTCCATTAAGAGATGAAGTCTTCAAAGATATAAAAGATGTTGGAGAAGATGTTGCTATATCTTCACTTCATCTCTTTCAAGGGGATATGGACCTTCCTCCTTTATCTTTTCATGCCTCCCTGGAGGAGCAGTGGGATGAGGAGGAAGAGCCAGAAGAGATTGAAACTGTGCTGAAGGTAGTCCCTCCTGTTTATCACAAATTTTTGGATGTATTCTCCAAAGTGAAAGCAGAGAAACTTCCTCCACACCATGCCTGTGATCATCATATAAAACTGGAGGGTCTTCTACCTCCAGTTGGTGTTATCTACTCTTTATCAAAAAATGAGTCAGAAACACTGCGGGCCTACATTTCAGAGAATGTAGAGAAAGGTTTCATTAGACCAAGCTCCTCCTCAACAGGAGCACCTGTCCTTTTTGTCAAGAAAAAGGATGGTGGTCTTTGTTTGTGTGTTGACTACCGCAAACTTAATGCTGTCACTACGAAGAACAGGTATCCTGTCCCTCCAATGAATCAGCTTCTTACTGTCTTTGACGGTGCTACTATCTTCTCCAAAATAGATCTGCGTGGTGCTTATAATCTTCTGAGAATTAAAGAGGGGGATGAGCACTTAACTGCCTTTAGAACCAAATATGGCAGTTATGAGTATTTGGTTATGCCATTTGGCTTAACCAATGCTCCAGCTTCATTCCAAAATCTTGTGAATGATATCTTTGCAGATTATTTGGATATTTTTGTTGTAGTATACTTAGATGATATTATGGTCTTCTCTAGCTCTTTGGATGAACATGTTAAACATGTGGCCTCTGTTCTCCAAAGACTGAGAGACAATAATTTGTTTGCTAAAGCCTCAAAGTGTGTATTCCATTCCTCAAGTGTGGAATACTTGGGCTATGTTGTTTCAAGTGATGGCCTCAAGATGGATTCTTCAAAAGTGCAACAAATCCTCAATTGGCCTCAGCCCAAGAACA
Organism: Austropuccinia psidii; assembly: GCA_023105745.1. Classification (NCBI taxonomy): domain Eukaryota; kingdom Fungi; phylum Basidiomycota; class Pucciniomycetes; order Pucciniales; family Sphaerophragmiaceae; genus Austropuccinia; species Austropuccinia psidii. The sequence continues at coordinate 43,580,743 of JALGQZ010000009.1, forward strand.
TCAAGGCCCTCCAATCTTTTCTTGGCTTTGCCAACTTTTATTGTTGTTTCATTAAAAATTATTCCAAAAAAATCTCTGCTCTCACTTCCCTTCTTAAAAAAGATTCTCCCTTTATCTTCAATGAGGAAGCTCTTAGTCAGTTTCAAATACTCAAAGAAGCTTTCACCACTGCTCCTATCCTCTCTCATTTTAATCCTTCTCTACCAACTATTGTAGAGACTGATGCTTCTGATTATGCCTTGGGTGCTGTACTGAGTCAGGTGAATGACTCAGGAAAGCATCCTATTGCATTTGATAGTCGCAAGCTCTTACCAGCTGAACTCAACTATGAAATTCATGACAAGGAACTCCTTGGCATAGTTTGGGCTCTCAAGCGCTGGAGAGCTTTTCTCCTTTCTCTTTCTGATTCCTTTGAGGTCTTGACAGACCATTGTTCCCTTCAGTATTTTATGTCCTCTAAAGTCCTTACTCGCCGTCAATCCTGTTGGGCTGAATTTCTATCCGAATTCCATTTCATCATCACTTACCGCCCAGGCAGGCTGGCCACTTTACCAGATGCCTTGTCACGTCAGGACAACGTGTACCCAGAGAGGGGGGTGGATTTCATCAGCAAGAATCCTCAAAATTTGCATCAAGTTCTCAAGCAAAATGAAATTTAAGAGTCAAGATTCTTTTCAATAAAAGTTGATATGTTTTTGGATGTAGTTGATCAAATTCAAAGACAAGTATGGCAAGACAAAGATTATAAGGAAGTTCTCAAGAAATTAGCAAGAGGAGAATCAGTCCCAGACTATTCTCTTGAACCTCAAGAAAAATTATTATTGTTCAAAGATAGAGTAGTCATTCCAAGAAATCATGAAATTCAATTGGACATTCTTCAAAAGCGTCATGACTCACTGTTGACTGGCCATCCTGGCCAGGAGAAGACCCTCAAGCTCATCAAGAGGGATTTTTATTGGGCTGGCATGAATCAAATAATCAAGGACTATGTGTCCTAATGTCAGCAATGTTCAAGAAACAAGAACATCAACCATAAGAAGTTTGGATTACTCAAGCCTCTTCAAATTCCATCTGGTCCTTGGAATTCTTTGTCAATGGACTTTATCACTCAATTGCCCTTGTCAAGCAACTTTGATTCAGTTTTAGTAGTTGTAGACAGATTTTCAAAAATGGCAATATTTATTCCAACTTATTCAACAATCACTGCTTTGGACTTAGCTCAAATATTCATTAATCATGTCTTTTCCAAACATGGTCTTCCAGTCAGTATTCTCAGTGATAGAGGTTCATTATTTGTTTCATCATTTTGGACTCAATTGTGTCAGCAGCTCAAGATATCAAGAGATCTTTCAACTGCCTTTCACCCTGAAACAGATGGACAGACAGAGAGGGTAAATCAGATTCTAGAACAGTATCTTTGGATGTATGTCAGTTACCATGAAGATGACTGGCACACCTGGCTCCCTCTGGCTGAATTTGCCTATAATAATGCAGAACATTCATCAACAAAACAGCCACCATTTTTCACTATTTATGGAAGAAATCCCAGCTTTGATTCAATTCACATTTCTCAAGATAAATCTGCTGGAAAGTTATCATCAAAACTCCAATCAGTACAGCGAGTTGTCAGAGAAGAATTAGAGTCAGCCATAAAGCGTTTTAAGAAGTATGCAGATAGAAATAGAGCAATTCCACCTGATTTCCAACCTGGGGACAAAGTATGGCTAGCTTCCAAGAACATCAAGACAACAAGACCCACCAAGAAACTTTCAGAAAGATTCTTGGCACCCTTTGAAGTTCTGAAGAAGATTGGCAGCCATGCATATAACCTCAAGTTGCCTCAACAATGGAAGTCAGTTCACCCTGTCTTCCATGTGTCCTTGTTAGAACCAGTGAAGCAATCAAATATCCCAAATCAACACCAACTGCCACCACCTTTAGTAATAGTGGAAGAGAAAGAATAATGGGAAGTGGCTCAGATTCTGGACTCAAAACTCAAGAGAGGTTCATTATGGTATTTAGTGGAGTGGAAAGGATTCAATGAAGACCCAGAAAGAACAACTTGGGAACCAGCTTCCAACCTTACCAACTCCCCAGACCTTGTCAAGGATTTTCACACTTTGTATCCAGACAAGCCTGGCCCAAATGCCTCAAGAGTTTGATTTATGGTGCTTGGTGGGGATTGGAGGTTATGAAAGTAAGTTCCTCTCCTGGAATGCACCTTTAAGGGGGTATTCCACCCAAATTTGTTGTAAGCATCACCTTGGCCACTTTGTGAGCACTTGTCAATTTTTTGGACAGGTTCAGAAGGCCTTGAAACATCATACCCTCAAGATTTGGACCTTTCATCAAGATATGGCCCAATCTTTTCTCTTATTTTCTTTTCTTTCTTTAATCATGCCATAAATTATCTTTCAAGACATTCATTACCAATTCATGTTATGGCATAATTTCTTTTTCATTTATGGTGCTTGGTGGGGAGTGGAAGTTATGAAAGTAAGTTCCATCTCCTGGTATGCATCCCTGAGGGGTCTACTTCTTGTAAAACATTACCTTGGCCACGCTTTGAGCATCAAATGCTTGTTTTTATCTTTCAGAACCTTTTGGCCGAAATCAAGCAACTCACCACAAGAAGGACAAACCTCAGGGATTTCTTATTTCTTTCTTTACTCTCTTCTTCTCTCAATTCTTTTCATTTTTATTTTTTATTTCATTTTATTTTACTTGTATCTTTTATTTTTATTCCTATTTTTCATTGTTTATTTTTATTTTTTATTTTATTTCTTATCTCAAAAAAGCAGTAGTCATCACTCCCATATCACCTTTGGGGAGTCAATTCATTCAATAATCAAAGAGCAAAACACTAGTAATAGTAAAGACCACCTACAGATAACCCTCATCAAAACTTCTTCAAGTCAGCCTCAAACTCATTCCTTAAGATCAAAATTGAAAGCCAAAAACCCAATAAGCAAGGCATCTATGGCAATTGACCATTCAAGGAGGAGATAAGAAGAAAGACATTCAGGAAGAAATCAAGATCAAAAAGGAAAACCCTGCGTCAAATGGCCCAATTGGCCAATTTCATGAATTTATGCACTTTGGCACAAATGGCCATATCAAACCTCAAAACTTCAAAATAGCTCAGTTTTAGCATTTTTCATCAAAATATGCTTGATTAGGCATATTGGCAAATTTGCGCAAAAGGCCTGTTTATCTTGTCAAAAGGCTTCAAAAGGCCTTTTTGGACAATTTCATCATAATTGCGCATATTTGTGCAAAAATGCGCAAAATGGCCAGAACCCTTTATAAGGCCATTTCTCCACCATTAATCAAGTTTTTTCAATTTTTCACCAATATATGCCATTATGGCATATATGTGCATTTGCGCACTTGGTGCAAATTGGCCAAAATCACCTTTTAATCACAAATTCAAGGATTTTGGCCAGGATTTCTGAAATGGTCCAAAACCTCAAGTATTGGCCACTTCATGCCAACACTGTCAAGATTCAAAATTATGATCAAATCAGGTGTTCTTGGGACATAAGCCCAGGTCACCCCCTTTTCAAAAGCCATGAGGACTCAAGAAAAGTTTAGTGAAGACACTCAAGACAAGAAGGAACATGATTTAAGAAGAATGAAGGAACTTTGAAGGAGAAGAGGAAATTCAGAATCAAGATCAAGGGGAAGATATCTACAAGTGATTAAATGAAGATTTTTGTTTGAGTATTGATTGAAGAAGAAAGTTAATGGGATAAATTTAAGGAATTGGGGGAAAGAACTGTATGGATTGATTGCAAGCTCATCAAGACTCACTATACTTATGGTGCTCAGAGCTCACCACTTTCAAGAGGGGGATAATGTCACAGCCAAGGAGGCAGGGGCATTACCAATCATATTCAACAATCATTATTTCATTGATACCCTTCAAAACCCAATCAGCAAGGGGGTTTCATTCAACATTCTCCAAATACAGTTTTCATACAGGCAAGATCCAAATACAGTTTCAGACCTCAATACAGTTCATACAGGAAAGACCCAAATACAGGATTCACCAAATACAGGCCTGTAATCAATACAGGCGCAAATACCTGTATTGACTGTATAACCTGTATTGGATTCACCAATACAGGATTCAATCCCACATCCAACTTCTTCCAGCATACAGACAAGTATCTCAACACTCAAACTCCAAGGCTGGCATTTCTCACATATACCAGCCCCTCTTCACCCACCTGGGGGTTTTTCCCCCAGTTAATTAAAATATTGGATTTATTATTTAACATTATTTTGTTTCTCATTAAGAAATATTATTTTATTATTTATCAAGTTAGTCTTTGCCTTCCCTCACCTGTTCAGTAGAGTCCTGGTGGCCATATCCTTTATTCATCCTTTTCTCTTTTCTGAACAGGTTGAAACAGTGGTACAGGATTATTTGTGGTTGGCTCTTTATTATTGCTTTTGTTTTTCTCTCATATCTTTTATGCTTATTATTTTCTGACTAGGAATTTATGCTCTTACTCCATTACTCTTATCATTGAGTATTTTATTCTGAGCCCTCCATAAGTAAGTCTGTTCACTGAGTGCCAGGCACTCTTCACTTAGAAGAGCCCCTGTGACAGTAAGCTGGTCTTCTTAATAGAGGTGGATAAGGGTTTTCAACATTAAGGATTATATCTACCTCATGTTCAATTATGGCACGTAGTGGTTCTTTGTCAGTTGCAAAGGCATTCTTATATTTAAATGAGAGGCTGGTAAATTTTTCTTTCATTTTTTCTGTTAATTCATGATTGAATTCTGCCTCTTTCAGTTGTTCATCTATGAAAGAATCCTTTTCTGGGACTTTTCTTCATTCTTAATAACTGTAATGTGTTTTTTATTGGAGAAGCCAAAATTTTGGCTTTTATCATCTCCTATGGTAAAATATCTATCTTTTTGGTTAGAGATATCTATTCCATAAATTGACAAGTAGTCATTTCCAAGTCTAAAATGGTTACTAGTGAAGTTGTCCATTACTACAAGCTCTACTTTCAATCTGATACATTGTGAAGGATGAGGAAAAATGAGTGTTAAGTCAATTATTCCAAGAGGCTTCATGCTTTCACTTGCACTACTGAATTTCACTCCTTGTATTGGTATAAGTTTTTCTTCCCAATCTGGTACAATTGTAATCAAATAGCTCTTAACAACACAGGTACAATATGCTCCTGTATCTAAGTTCACTTTTTCCTCTTGGTTTACCACCATGACAATATTTATACTTGATTTGCCAGCTGTATATACCATCCCGTTTGCTGGTTTGGTTCTATACAATTCGGCATCTTGTATGCTTGTCAGGCTTGTATCAGATGTTCCAGCTTGTGGTAAGTTTGAATTGACATCTAGTACTTCATATATTAAATCAATATTATGAATTTGTGCATTAGTTATATTAATTTCATCACTTTCAGAAGTTTCTGATTCTTCAGTGTCCTTTTCAGAATCAGATGCCTCTTCTTTATCCTTGTGGTCCTCTGTTTCCACAATTTCATTGATTTTTGCTTTTTTAAGGCAATTATTGGCTATGTGTCCAATACCTCCACATTTGTGGCACTTTCTTTGCTCATTAATGTTGGATGTATTGGGCTTGAAAGTTTCTCTTGGTTTATCTTTCTTGATAAATGGCTTATTTGGACTTTTAATGTCCAATTTCTTCCAAGTTCTGCCAATTTTTGTCCTTGTCACTATGTCTTCTAGTGAATTGATATACTCTTCTGTGGAGCATGGTTCTATACACCTTCTTCTCAGGGAATGTTCCGATTCTCCCCCACATTTCTCAAGTATTTTCATGTGTACCATTTTTTGTGAAATTTCTGGGTACAGTGAACTTAATATTTAAACTTGTTTTAAGAACCAAGTCAAAGTTTTATCCTTTTCTGGATCAAAGAAGGAATTTTCAAATGCAATTTCTATTTTGTACCTCCAGGAATCATTAGCCCACTTGGTGATTATTTCTTGTTTCCACCAAAACAAGGTATTTTTGCCATTTGTTTGCCTTATGCCATAATGCCAACTTTTTGCAGATTTCTCAAACAGTGAGTGTAATCTGGCAGTGATCAATTCATCTGTTATGGAATAATCTTCTTGTAACATGTCAATTGTTTTAATAAATGACATATGGTCATATTCACCTTCTCCTGTGAATGTTTGCTATTCTTTTAATTGAGGTACTTCCTTCATTAAGACTTGGCTGTTGTCTTGTGGACTCAAGTCTGTCATGAATGGATTTGTTATTTTATCTTTTGGTTTAACAGGACTTCTTATGTGAGAAAATGGTGTTGATAACTTTGGAATATTTAGGTTAGCCCCACTTATTTTATCCATTTCTTCAGTAATAAGTATTATTTCACTTTGAATGTCACATTTCAGATTCATTCTTGCTTCATCACTTTTTTCTAAATGGTCTAGAAGTAATTTTTGGTGTGATGAAGTCTTCACTTCAAATTTCTATACAGAAATACTTGATTTGTTTAATTTTTCTGTAAAATTATCAATACTCACATCATAATTCATTGTCAAAGTTTTGTCTTTGATATCCTTTATATATTTATACAACTCCTGTTGTCCTTGTATTAATGTTTGAGTATTGTCAATTAAAACTTTTTGTGAATCATTTTCAACAATAAATATAATGTTATCAATTTTTTTCTTGTTTTGTACAGAAATTTTTGTTAAAGATGATAAGTTGTTATTTATTTGTTGTAAAGATAATAAACTATTTTCAATTTCTTTCAGAGGTAAAATACAATTTTTAATTTTGTTAGAGTATTTACAACATCTGGAGACAAGGTTATTTCTTTTGGAAATGAGGTTGTCTCATTCTTTGCTCCTCCTTGTCCTTGAAATCCATCAAGGTTCTGGCCATGTTGAAGACATTTTACATGGCATCTTTTTGGATTTTTGGAATCCTGTAAGTTGGAGAATATGGTTTTCTCCAGTTTTTTTTCTTGTTATTCTTCCCTTCTTGGGGAAGTGGGTTGGCTAGGGGCTTGCTGGTAGAAGCTACTAGGGCTTCTTCCTTGGTTGCCTCCGTCTTTTTGGCATGGTACTCCTTGATATTTTTGATTTGAGGTTTGGATGATAGTGAATTCCATCCATTGTAGCATCTAACTATTTCCTCCCCTTTAAGGAACATTTTGGGGATGTGTCAGGAGTTCATCATTCCTTGGTGTATTTGTGGCAACATTTCCCAATCTTTGTCCTTGTACACTATGTAGTTCTGCTTGTACTGGCTCATGTAAATGTTAATCTGAGCCCTCTGAATGTTATTTGTACCTGTTTGAGTCACTCATACTTAGTTCTAACTCTGGTTCAGATATCATAGGCATTTCTGGGACTTGCCTTTGGGATATGGCACTTCCTTGTGTGGATTATGTTCCACAGGGGATTTTCCCCTTTATTTTCCCTTTTGAGGGATCAATTCTACCTCTGAGTCCAGATCCATATGATTGGATGGAGTATTGGGAACCTCTTCTGGTAGTCATAATTTAAGAAAATAAAAAATAAAAAGATTTCAAGACAAGAGTTTCTTTTTATGGCAATTTATAAAGGAGATACTCACATTCAGAGTTTTAAATAGTGGGTCCTGAAAAGTCTAATTTCTTAGCTTTCTTTTTCTTAATGACAATTGGTGTTGGAGAACTTGGGAAAGTTTCTTCCACCAATCTTTCAACAGTGGTTTGATTTTCCTCTGTTGGATTGTCTTCAAAAACTAAAAAAGACAAATAAATATAAGTCTTTTAAATAAGAAGTGTCATTTTTAGTAAGATATGGAAATTTTTCCACATAAAATTTCTTTTATATCTCAGTATAAGCTAAATGAATAAAGAAATGAATAAAAATTGAATAAAGATAACTTTTTTATTTGGTTTTTTATATTTTTATTTTTGAAGAATGAAATAAAAAATGAAGATGATTATTTTATGAAATTAATTTATAATATAAAGTATCTCTTTTGATCACTAGAGTCACTCAAAGAAAGTTCTTCCAAGTCTAAGGATGTGAAAAACCATGTGTAAGACAGTACAATTGGTTTCCAAATGCCTCAATATCTTTTAAAATTGATAAATATAAATTTATTATATAGATTTATGGTTATAAATATAATTTAACATGAAGTAAACCCAATTAGAATCTTTTTAAAGGTCTTTTAAGTAAATATCATGGCCAGGCCCCCAAACCTAAGGTTTGACTATGAAACAATAAGTAAAAATTACTAATATTTTACTTATTGTACTCTGAATGTCCTTATAACTAAGATAAATAAGATAAAAATAATTATATTATTGAATAAATATAATAATATAAGCTATATTATCAAAGAATAATATAGTTAATAAATATATTAATATTTAATAATTAATCTATTTAAAAGCACTTTATTATTGTTACCAAAAAATAATACAGGCGTAAAAAATTGTGTTTTATTGATAAAAAACAGTTAATAACTAAAATATTACTAATATTAAAGTTATATAATAATATAAATAATATTTATATTGATAGAGGAGTTATTAATAGTAATAATAGAAAATAACCTACTTTTGACACTTAATATAATAATTTTGGAAGAATTTACGCCAAATAATGTAAATTCAACTCGTTTAAATTGTATTTACAAAAAAAATAAGAGAAATTACGAATTTTCTTGATTTTTATGTGGAAATGAGATTTTGAACAGAATTATAACAAAGCAAGTGAACAATTGAATTGATCACGTAAAAAATGATTATTATAATCAATATTAACTTTGGTCTTTGATAATATAAAAGATTGATATATAAAGAATAAAGATTTTACCTTTTGATGTAATTGTTTTATTGTTTTGATGCATCTGAGGGGAAAATAGAGTAAAAAGAGCTGTATTTATAGTAAATACCTCTCTTCTAGAGTCCAGCTGCCTTCTAGCAGACATGTACTGATGATATCCACTGGAAGTGATCAGTACTTTAAGGTTTAGTCATGATTACGTCATGATCAAACCATCTTATCTCATTATTATGCCATTATTTAGAGTTATCACTATAACTCTAAGTTTGATGACATCATAGGCTTGGAAGAAGCCTAAAATTAATGGATTTTTCATTATTAATCATAATATAATAGTAATCACCAGTTTTATCACTTCTATAACTGTTAAACTTAAAATAAGATTACAGTGAGTGATCATAAATGATTGATTTCATGCTTATAATTTGATCATTAATATCTTTTAGGTTATTCCAGCTACAGCTATTGTGAGAGTTAATTATGATAGCATGGCATGTCCCTATTAAACTACTAAGAGAATTCCATTACATAATCGAAACTCTATTTTTGATGATTTTTCTTGTACCTCATCTTTTCTGTTGAAATTTAATATTTTAAACTTCAAACCTTGATTTCATAGGGTTATACCTTGAATATTATAATAGAAACTACATAATTATTCACGTATGAGCTCTTAGAATCTGACTATTAAATTCTTTTTGAAGTTTGGACCACTTTCACAACAAAGTGGTCAACAGCTCCAGTGATTTTGTTCAATAAACCCTTACAAGTTATAACCTTTTTTATAACTTGTAAAATAAAGTTCATATCTGTGTTCTTACAGTAATTATATGGTGAGTTTATTTTTGGTTTAACTCCTTATCTTGTATATTTCAAGAGATATTAGCTGAAAACCCTGAATATATTCATTGACCAAAAATGTCAGCCTGTGACTCAAAACCAGAGCACAAGCATGACAGCCAAAATACCATAAACCAATGGTAGAGCCAAGATACCACCAAAAAATGGAACTGAGCAAAATCAGCTCAAAAGGTATCAAAAGAAAGGGGAAACTCACCTCTTTCTTAAAATATAAGTCCCATAACCATAGGACAAGAAATAACAAAGTTATTCCTGCTCAAAGTTATTGCTGAGCATAAACCTTAATTTTCACCTCTCATCTAAAATCTAGAAGGAGAGGCTTAACCCCATCAAATGGGTATTCAAAATGAAGCTCTAAGCCAGGGCTATCCAATGGTACCAGCCAAACTGAGCTAGCACCAATATTACTAGAGTTATGGTCAGTTTCAGGCCAAATAAGGGTGAACAAAACATTCACCTCTCATCTAACTTCTACAGTTTTAGTGTGGGATACCTGAAGTGGGGTCCTTTTGGAAAGAGAACAATCAGGACTATCTGATGGTGCTATCCACTTCTACATATCTCAACTATAACAGAAGTTATGAGGCAAACAAGTTCAATACAGCTTTTGCCCAAACCATGCCTATGTACAAAAAACCTTGTACATGGGATAACTTTGTCATATTCAATGATAACCATACCAAATTGGGTATCATTCTGTAGAGCCCATACAGGGCTATCCAATGAACCAACTTTGAGCATGATATCTCAAAAACTGACAGAGGTATGGCTGGCTTAAGGTCAAAATCCCACCTGCTGTCATATACAGCCTTGCCATGGGATAATATCCCATAACCATGAATATGAGGTGTCAAATAGACAAAGAAGCATGTTTTTACTTCAATACCTCATATATCAGTCAATACTGGGGTCCCATACAGTTTCTGTACAGCATTCTACGCATCATACACGTCAGAATCAGGCTGTGAGGTCCCCAGATGAAAATTTTCACCCTGTATTGGTGAAAACCGCCCAGATGTGGTTTCAAAACCACATCTGAGCCCAATACAGGCTATACAGGCTGTTTGCAAACCACAAGCCAATACTAGAAAGTGAAAAATCTTCACTTCCTCTACGTGGAAAGGTCTAGCACCCTTTCCACCACATTTCAGGATAAAAAGGAGGCTTTTTGACAGCCAAAATAGCTTTCCTCATGCTGCTCTTGAATAACCTACGTAGTAAACTGTCAAAAACAGTTTTACTATTGGTTAATAATCAGGTATACTCTTAAATTAAAAGTATTGTAGTATTTATTATTGTAACCCAACAGGTAAAGCTGCACCCAGGGCTTTCAACAGCGCTCACCACCACTATATCTCTATAGTAAAGCCCTTAATATCTTAATTTAATCATTTATTATCAACTTTATTATCTTTTAAAGCTATTTTTACCATGTAACAGTCATAGTTAAAGCCTGTAAATACTTATAGACACCTTTATGATAGACTCATCCTGACAAAAAAAGTGCATATATTCACCTCAGTTCCTTAAGTATTGACTTTAGAGAATTGTCATATAATTGTTTTATGTGTAAGCCTTTATGGGGAATCCAATGGTACAATTTATATTCCATGTTGTTTCAATGTCCTCTGAGTTAAATAAGATTTTATTTCTTTTTTAGGGTATTATTACTTATTCTTCAGTAATTATTGACTTTTCAGATATTCCATAAAAATGACATATGTGTATTTTACCATGAGGAATCTAATGGTGTAGCTTTCTTTCCATGTTTACTTATTATATTCTGAGTTAATTTAGATCTTGTACCTATTTATGGTATTCTAACTAGCTTGAAGATAATTATTAGAAGTAATAATATTATAGAATTTTTCTTGTGACCTTTTTGGATATGTGGTCATATCTCAAAGGTTCACAAGCTATGGCCCCTCAAGCAGCTCCCAAAAAGGTGTTAGACATGATTGTGGCAAAAGCCAATCAGTTGTAGAAGGACAAGAGTTAGTAAATGAATACCAAGCTGACAAATTATGCCATTTTAAGCTGATAATACTGTTTTACCTTAAAATAGATCTGAAACTGCCAAAAGAAGCGTCTGTGGACATATACAATGCCAACCAGAAGGCTGATAACAATGCATTGTAGCACAAAGAATACCAGATCCTTTCAGATCTGTGGAAAAACTGCATTAATTTTTGCCTGACTGTGCCAGCCTGTGACTCAAAACCAGAGCACAAGCATGACAGCCAAAATACCATAAACCAATGGTATAGCCAAGATACCACCAAAACAAGGAGCTGAGCCAAATCAGCTCAAAAGGTATCAAAAGAAAGGAGAAACTCACCTCTTTCTGAAAATATAAGTCCCATCAACATAGGACAAGAAATAACAAAGTTATTCCTGCTCAAAGTTATTGCTGAGCATAAACCTTAATTTTCACCTCTCATCTAAAATCTAGAAGGAATAGCTTAACCCCATCAAATGGGTATTCAAAATGAAGCTCTAAGCCAGGGCTATTCAATGGTACCAGCCAAACTGAGCTAGCACCAATATTACTGGAGTTATGGTCAATTTCAGGCCAAATAAGGGTGACCAAAACATTCACCTCTCATCTAACTTCTACAGTTCTAGTGTGAGATACTTGAAGTGCATTTTTTTTTGGAAAGAGCACAATCATGGCTATCTGATGGTGCCATCCACCTCTCCATATCTCAACTACAGCAGAAGTTATGGGGTAAACAAGCTCAATATAGATTTTTGCCTAAAACACGCAAATGTACAAAAGTCTTGTACATGGGATAAATTTGCCATATTTAATGATACCCATATCAAATGAGGTACCATTGTGTAGAGCACATACAGGGCTACACACTGAACCAATTTTGAGGTTGATATCTCAAGAATTGACAAAGGTATGATTGTTTTAAGGTCAGATTCCCACCTGCTGTCATATACAGCCTTACCATGGGATAATATTCCATAATCATGAATATGAGGTGTCAAATAGACAAAAAAGCATTTTTTTACTTCAATACCTCATATGTCAGTAAATGCTGGGGTCCCATACAGCTTCTGTACAGCATTCTACGCGTCATACATGTCAAAATCAGGCTGTGAGGTCCCCAGATGAAACTTTTCACCCTGTATTGGTGAAAACTGCCCAGATGTGGTTTCAAAACCACATCTGAGCCCAATACAGGTTATACAGGCTGTTTGAAAACCACAAGCCAGTACTAGAAAGTGAAAAAATCTTCACTTCCTCTGTGTGGAAAGGTCTAGCACCCTTTCCACCCCATTTCAGGATAAAAAGGAGGCTTTTCACAGCCAGAATTGTTTCCTCATCCTGCTCTTGAATATCCTATGTAGTAAACTGTCCAAAACAGTTTTATTTTTGGGTAATAATCAGGGTATAATTATAATTTTAATTATTGTAGTTCTTATTATAGTAACCCAACAGGTAAAGCTGCACCCAGGACTTTCAACAGCGCTCACCACCACTATATTCCTTATAGTAAAGCCCTTTTATTATAAAATTAAACCATTTTTAAACCTTTATCAAAGTATTTTAAACTATTTTCTACGTGTCACAGTCATAGTTTTAGTTGTAAATAGCCTTATTACCACTTCAACATAGACTCATCCTGACATTTTGGGGGCTTGGCCCCATTTTAAAACCTTTTTGGACTTATTACAAGTAAGCTTTTTCCTTTTTATCATTTTATTGACACTTGTTTTATCTTTTTAGGCGTCATTTTCTCTAAAAAATATATATTTTTATTTATTTTTTTAAAAATACTCATATTTCAAGAGTATCTGTCACCTGGCTAATAACCACAAGACCAGTATTTTTGGTGTGTTTTATATATAAAAACACTTTCAAGCCACTAATACAGTCTTAATTCTTAATTTAATAAAGACACCTCATACTGATAAACCAAAAGTTGAGGCATGTTTGGGCACATTGTTAACTAAATTTCCCTATAATACACCATCTTTGACAGATTATACTTGCTAATTACAAGTAATCTGTGAGATATTGGCATACAAACAGTATACCACATATCAGTAAGCTGTATTTTTGACATGGAATTGTTAATTCAATTACACTGTCATCATACAAGGGCATATTGTAGTAATATACAAGCCCAGAGGCCATTCTCAGATGTGCAAAACCAGCCTTCTAAGAAGTCTTAACTGAAACAAGCCCTCTTTCTCCTGTTTGATTCAGTGGACAACAATTTCATACCACTTGAGACCCAGTCACAGGCCAACACACCAGTGACACCCTCAGAGCCAGAGGGCAGCAAGGGCAAAGGAAAAAGACTTAGTGAAGGCCTCATTACAGCCAAAAAGTGGACACCAATAGCCACTCAGAGGAGTAGAAAACCACAAAACTCTGCTTCAATACAAGGTAAACCAACCTTAACCACTTGTACAGGGAAGATTACAATTATTAACCCAGTTGTAACCTCCAAAGGCAAACTGCCCAAATCAGTAGATAACAAATTTGTACAAGGCACAGTCGAAGGTAAATACCCTAAGAACATAAAGTTTTTGACTGCTTGCAAACACTGATATGTCCCCTGCATACCTCAGAGACCTTGGCTTCCAAAGGAACCAGCCAGAGGACAGAGAAGGCTTGTCCAGAACCAGAAGACCTGGAAGAGGACACCTTGGACACAGTGGTAGATGGAAAAACAATGAGGGAGATAATATCAACCTTGCCATTCACACTCCAATTCAACAGGAACCTCAAAACAGAGGAATGGAAGGATATGGATCAAATTCTTCAGATCCACCAACTCCTCAAAGACTTATTTCAATGGAGCATGGACAACAAGAGGTTCAACCTGGCAAGTCACTGGGCAGAACTTGGAGCAAGTTGCCAGAAGATCTGTCTCAAAGAGATAGACTTCAAAGACCTGATGGTAATCACCAAAGGTTGGAATCCTACAAGGCAGTTCAGACTCCTGGAGGCAAGGGCACAGAGGATAAGGGAGAATCAAGCCACTATCCAGGCAATAGAAGAACAGTCAACCCAGACAGGGCCTACTCAGATTCCTTCAGGCTCACAAGAAGCAGGCCCAATCAGCTCTCCAGTGGCTTCACACCATTCAGAAACCAGCAGATCAGTGGCCAAGAGTCACCATTCTTCACAATTCCAGGAAGCTTCCAGGAGAAGACAAGGAAACAAGGGCAAGAACAAAGCCTCCTTCAACCAGAGGAGGAAAGAGTCAGACCCCATGATCCAGAAGCTGTTAGATTTGCTAAAAGAAGTACACAAGAACCAGAAGTAGTTGTAAACCACTCTAGAATCAGTAGTCCTAGTAATAGAAACATTACCCCCACTCAGACTGAAAATAACATTGTCACATCTGAGATTAACATCAACAGTGATACACTGTGGTTACAAATGTCCCAAGATGCTGAACAATCTGCAAAGTGGTTTGCAGAAATTAAAGCTAGCCAAGAGAGGATGAGACAAACTCAAGCCTCCTTGGAACAGATAGTTAAAAACCTTCAATAAGGATAAGCTCAACTGAGCAAAGCCTCTGAAGAAACCAACAAAAGACTGAATATAGTCTTTGAAGAACAACACCACAGCACAAGGGACAGGGAGTGTCTGGATCAAGACATTAACAAGTTGTTTAATGCCTACCATAGCTTGAAGCCCCAACCACAAGGCCAAGTTATGAATATTCCATATCAACCAGATGATATCAAACAGATGCCATGTTGATGAATAAGGCAAGATCCCCATCACAATACAAGGATGGAGATGGCATGACTTATTCAGAGAAGGAAGCCTTGAAACAGCTTCCCAAGGCCTCAAGTTGGCCCAAATTCTCTGGATCAAGAGAATATGATCATATGGAGCTCATAGATTATATTGATGGACTCTTCATTGATGTACCAAGCATACCAGATTACTGGATCACTGCTAGATTAAATACAGCATTTAAAGGTCATGCTAGTATATGGTACACAGAAATGAAAGAAATCCATGGCAGAAAAAACTGGCCATGGTGGAAGAGTCAGATCATCCAAAAGTACAGTAATGGAACTTGTATATGGCAAAAGACCATGTCATTTGAAAATGACAAGTACTCTGTGGACAAAGATCCATATGAATGGTGTCTTAGACAGTCCAAAAGACTGAAAGCCATTGATCCTCAGATGAATATCCAAATGAGAAACCATAAGCTTCTGACACAACTGCCAGGAGAGCTAGAACATGAAGTAAAATGCAGATGCAACCAAAATTGCACTCTAGATGACATTGCCAACACCTTACAAGACATAAGGAAAAGGACTAATATAGGGAAATTCACCCCATATAAGAGCAGTGGTTTCAAGGAGAAACAACCTTTCAGGGTAGAGTTCAAAGACAAACCCAAAGAAAGAGTGGCAGAAGTGGCAAAGAAGAAAACTTTTTGTCACAATTGTGGTTCAACAGACCACTATGCCAACAACTGTCCAAAGGCAAAGAAAAAAGTCTATGCCATTGAGAGAGTCCCAGAGGAAGAATCTCCAACACAGGATTCTGAATCAGACTCTATGGGAGATGCCATCAGAGAACCATCTGATGATGAACAAGACCCAAGAGAAGAATTTCTAGTGGAATACCAAGAGGAAACCCCACTAGAAATTCAGGACATACAGTTGGAAGCAGGTATGCCACAGGACACTGCCAACAAAAAATTGTGCAAACACACACAAGATGCACAAACATTCCTGGTTACACCAACTAAAGGAATGGCATACATACATGGAACAGCCACAAAGATGACTGTATGTATTGACAATGCTCAACATCCATTGATCATTGACAGTGGAGCACACTGCTCCATAGTGGCCAGAGATTGTCTGGACAACCACTTTCCAAACTGGGAAAAACAGCTCTTGCCCACTAAGGAAAATAACTTTAAAAGTGCATCAGGGAAGATGACTTCCATTGGGACAATTATCAAAGAGATAATTATACCCCACAGGAAGGGTAACATCAGACTCAACCCAGAGTTTTTAGTGCTTGATGATGCCAACATTCAAGGGTTTTTACTGGGAACAGATTACCAGAGGATGTATGGCATAGACATTTACCACAGTAAAAATAGGCACATCACCATTGGTACTAACAAGGAGAAGAAATTTTCACTTAATATATACCAGATATCTTCTCAAGATCCACTAGAAGAACTTCTGAAGGAATTCAGAGAGGGAAAGTTTAGCACTACCCTCACCAGTAAACAAAAACTAAGTTTACTGAAGATGATGAGAAAGAACAGACCAGCATTTGCCATTGGTGAAGAACCACTAGGCAAGATCAAAGGCCATGATCTAGAGCTGTATCTGGATGTGGAAAGGCCTTATCCACCCATGCTTAGGAGACCTCCTTATCTAGCAAGCCTGGAAAGCAGCAAAGAAATTGAGAAACATATCAATGAACCCCTGGATATGGATGTCATCAGGAAGATTGGACACAATGAAATAGCGGAAATCACCACCCCTGTCCTGATCACATGGCATGATGGCAAGTCTAGACTGTGTGGAGATTTCAGAGCTCTGAATAACTACACAAAAGCAGACAGGTACCCTATACCCAGGATACCTCATGCCTTGGATAAACTGGCTAAAGCCAAATACATAACCAAAATGGATTGTATGAAAGGTTTCCACCAAAATGGAGTTAAACCAAACTCCATGAAATTACTCAGAATAATATGCCATATGGGCATATATGAGTACACCAGGATGGCATTTGGAATTAAGAATGCACCAGCCCACTTCCAAAGGATGATGGACATCATATTTCAAGATGAAATATTGGAAGGCTGGATGGTAGTATATATTGATGATATCATTATATACTCAGAGACATGGGAAGACCATGTACAATACATAGACAGAGTACTAAGTAAATGTACACCCATCAATCTGAAAATTTCACTTAAAAAGTGTAATTTTGGCCAACAAGAGCTACTGGCTCTAGGACACAAAGTCTCAGGTCTTAGTCTGGCAATTGACCAGAATAAGGTAGCAGCAGTATTGCAAAAACCAGTATCAAAGAGCATCAAAGAGATGAAATCTTTCCTTGGGTTTGCTAGCTACTATAGAAACCACATCAAGAATTTTGCCCATATAACTAGTAGTTTATACAAGTTGTGTTCAAAAGATTTAGTTTTTGAAATCACCAAGGAAAGAAGGGATGCATATGAGAGGATCAAATATGAACTCATTCAAGTTATATATAGATGCAGCATGCAGCCAAGGCTTAGGAGCAACCCTTCACCAAAGACAAATTGTGGATGGTGAACCAAGAGAAGGTGTAACATGTTAAATATCTAGGCAACTGAAATATTCAGAAGCCAGGTATGGGGCCACCCAGACCGAATGTCTATGTCTAGTCTGGGCTCTAGAGAAACTCCACTATTCTTTGGAGGGTGCAGTCTTTGAAGTCTACGCAGACTTCACAGCCTTGAAGTCTTTACTAAACATGAAGACTACAGACAGACATATGCTGAGATGGCAAATAGCCATCCAGGAGTATAGAGGGAACATGACCATCATATACAAGGAAGGTAAAAGCCATACCAATGCAGATGGCCTCAGCAGATGGCCACTAGACAATGTCAAAAGCAATCCAGCTTATGACCCTGAAGTTGCAGCTAAGATCCCCATCCATTCCATGGAAATAGATAGGAGGAGAAACTTCAGATTCTCTGAATGGGCACCAGGAAGTGGTACCCTTGACAGTGGAAATACTGATTCAGAAGGAACAGAAACCCCCATACTGGGAATAAGCTCCTCAGAACTGCACAATGAATTCTTTAGTGCAGTACAGAAGTCTTATGCCAAACACAAACAGTGTAGCATACTACTCCAACTCCTTCAACAAAAATACAGGAGTCCAGAACTGGAAGCCCAGCTGGAAGAACCCTGGTTGAGGGCCTATAAGGATAACAAGTTCTTCCTTATAGATGGCCTGCTCTACCACAGAGAAACGCACACACGTGCACTCACAGTGGTAGACAGAGACCACATTTCATTGGTCCTGCAAGAATGCCATGACTGCCCCTACATAGGACACATGAGTGAGGACAGGACCAAGGAGAGGGTAGCAAGCACAGCTTGGTCGCCCAAGTGGGAACAAGAGTTGAGTGAATACATCAACACTTATGAAAGATGCCAGAAGGCAAATAGGAAACATGGGAAGAAGTATGGGTTACTTCAACATATAGAAGAACCCAAGCACCCATGGGAAACCATTAACATGGACTGGGTTACAGGACTTGTCCCAGGAGGCAAAGAAAACTAAAATGCCTGCTTAATCATAGTTGATAGGTTCAGCAAGAGCATGAGGTGTCTACCATGCCACAAAGAGGACACAGCCATGGATACTGCTCTGTTCTTTTGGAATAACATCATATCTACCTGTGGAGTCCCTAAAATCATCATTAGTGATAGGGACCCAAAATTCACATCTGAATTTTGGACCTACTTGTATGACATGCTTGGCACCAAGATTGCTTTTTCCACAGCTTACCATCCCCAAACAGATGGACTAGCTGAGAGGATAATCCAAACAATGGAGGACATCCTCAGGAGATTCTGTGCCTATGGCATGGAATATAAGAACCATGAGGGATATACCCATGACTGGGTTACCCTTCTACCAGCTTTCCAACTGGCATATAATACAAGTCAGCACTCTACCACAGGAAAAACACCTGCACTGGTAGAGAAAGGGTGGAATACCTTGTTTCCTGTGGATCATTTGAAGAAGAATCTTCTAACCATTCACCCCACAGCCAAAGACTTCCATGATATGTGGAAAAGGGCTTGTGATACATCTGCTAAATGCATATCTGAAGCAAAAGATTATAATAAGAAGAGGTGGGACAAGACACACATGGAACCTGACTTTAAAGAAGGGGACCAGGTACTAGTGTCCACACTGAACTTTAATAATCTCAAAGGACCCAAGAAAATGAGGGACTCATTTGTGGGGCCTTTCACTATCATTAAGCTGATAGGAGAGAATGCAGTGGAAGTCAAACTTACAGAGGAATTTTCCAGGAAGCACCCAGTCTTCCCAGTAAGTTTGGTCAAACCATACTTCCAAACAGAGGAGAATAAATTCCCCTCCAGGAAGAAGAACCCCACACCACCCAATATAGTGGAAGTGGAGAGCTCCCCAGGACCTGTGAGTAAAATCATCAGGGCCAGGACAATCAGACTTAATGGGAGGGATCAAAGACAATACTTAGTCAGATTCAAGGACCAAACAGCTGATAAAGACAAATGGCTGGCAGAAGATGCCATACCAGATGGGAACCTTCATCTAAGGAGATTCAGGGCCTCTAGGAGGACTGAAAAGTCTCATCAATGATAAGACATTTTTGGAGGGACGGTATGCCAGCCTGTGACTCAAAACCAGAGCACAAGCATGACAGCCAAAATACCATAAACCAGTGGTATAGCCAAGATACCACCAAAACATGGAGCTGAGCCAAATCAGCTCAAAAGGTATCAAAAGAAAGGAGAAACTCACCTCTTTCTGAAAATATAAGTCCCATCAACATAGGACAAGAAATAACAAAGTTATTCCTGCTCAAAGTTATTGCTGAGCATAAACCTTAATTTTCACCTCTCATCTAAAATCTAGAAGGAATAGCTTAACCCCATCAAATGGGTATTCAAAATGAAGCTCTAAGCCAGGGCTATCCAATGGTACCAGCCAAACTGAGCTAGCACCAATATTACTGGAGTTATGGTCAATTTCAGGCTAAATAAGGGTGACCAAAACATTCACCTCTCATCTAACCTCTACAGTTCTAGTGTGAGATACTTGAAGTGGGGTTTTTTTGGAAAGGGCACAATAAGGGCTATCTGATGGTGTCATCCACTTCTCCATATCTCAACTACAGCAGAAGTTATGGGGTAAACAAGCTCAATACAGCTTTTTGCCTAAAACATGCAAATGTACAAAGATCTTGTACATGGGATAACTTTGCCATATTCAATGTTACCCATATCAAATGAGGTACCATTGTGTAGAGCACACACAGGGCTACACACTGACCCAGTTTTGAGGTTGATATCTCAAGAATTGACAAAGTTATGGCTGTTTTAAGGTCAGATTCCCACTTGCTGTCATATACAGCCTTACCATGGGATAATATCCCATAATCATGAATATGAGGTGTCAAATAGACAAAGAAGCATGTTTTTACTTCAATAACTCATATTTCAGTCAATACTGGGGTCCCATACAGTTTCTGTACAGCATTCTACACGTCATACACGTCAGAATCAGGCTGTGAGGTCCCCAGATGAAAGTTTTCACCCTGTACTGGTGAAAACTGCCCAGATGTGGTTTCAAAACCACATCTGAGCCCAATACCGGTTACACAGGCTGTTTGAAAACCACAAGCCAGTACTAGAGAGTGAAAAAATCTTCACTTCCTCTACGTGGAAAGGTCTAGCACCCTTTCCACCTCATTTCAGGATAAAAAGGAGGCTTTTCACAGCCAGAATTGTTTCCTCATCCTGCACTTGAATAACCTACATAGTAAACTGTCAAAAAAAGTTTTACTCTTGGTTAATAATCAGGTATAATCTTAAATTAAAAGTATTGTAGTCTTTATTATTGTAACCCAACAGGTAAATCTGCACCCAGGGCTTTCAACAGCGCTCACCACCACTATATTCCTTATATTAAAGCCCTTTTATTATGAAATTAAACCATCTTTAAACCTTTATCAAAGTATTTTAAACTTTTTTCTACGTGTCACAGTCATAGTTTTAGTTGTAAATAGCCTTATTACCACTTCAACATAGACTCATCCTGACAGACTGTGAGAAAATTCCTGGGCCATCCCAACACTTTCAAGTTACTCAATGGATGGCATCCATTGATGGAAAAAAACATGCTGCTTTTAAAAGCAGCATGGAGGAAAAACAACCCTACACTACCCAAGCAAGTGCCAAAAACAGCCCCAAGAGCCAGCAGCAGCAATTCCAATGTGAATAAGCAGCCACAGGCTCAGAAAAAGGGAAAGGCAAGGCACCAGCCACAAAACCTTACAGCCAGGGCTACAGAATCCCAAAGATTCAGCAGGATTCCATGGAAAATGTATTTCAGATGGCCAGAAAAATGATGGAATTACAGAAAAAATAGGAATCCATATCAAAATATAAGAAATGATTTCTGACATTATGCATGGTATTCCAAACTTGTACATAGCTATAGATGACGTAAAAAGTCATATTTCTGATAAAAATGCATCAATTTGTAACAATCCTACGTCAAATAATTCAAGTCTGAGCCACATAAATGGAACACTTATGTGTTTTGAAAAATGTTTTGAGAGAAATTTAAACTTCCAATAATGACAATTGGTTTGGTAATAAAATACATGAACAATTTGCCATTATCAAAGACCTAACAGATAAATATTCCAATTTCAATATTTATGACATAATTGAAACAGAAATAAAACAAATCATAAATATTATCAAGGAAGATAATAAGAAAATCCTTGATGAAATTTCAAATTCATTTACTTAAGGAAAGAAATATACAATTAACTTTAAAAGATGTTTTGACACCTCACAAGAAGAAGTATCAAAATTAACAACAAACTTTAATCAAGTAACTTCTGATAATTCTAGACAGACAGAATTATGGCAAGACTTGAAAAATAAAGAAGAAATCTATAAAATTGAAGTAATAAATTCAATCAAAGGCTTAAAAAATGAATTCAGGAAATCCCAAAGGTGTAGCACCAGCAAAATGAATAATATTGAACAATTACTGCACACCATACCAAGAATGTTCACACCTCTAAGTCAAAATTAGGCTACAAGAAATTCCATCCCACAGGTATTGTATTTAGAAAAATCACAACTAAATAATGAATTTTCCACTTCTTTCAATAACTTGGAACCATCAATGGGCCAAACACTTCTGAAAAAAAGTACTAAAGATTAAAGAATGGCCTCACTTCAGTGGTGAATGAGAGTATGACCATATGGAATTCATCAGAGGTATTGAAATGATTAAAGAAGATTTTGACTTACCAGACAGGTTGGTAACAGCAAGATTTAACACCTTTTTTACCAGATCAGCCCATAGATGGTATATAAAATTAAGACAAGCACATGGACACCAAAGTTGGACTTGGTGGAAAACACAAATTATTATAAAATGGGCCCATGATACTTAGAGATTTAAAGTGAAAACAACCTTTGAATATGCCAAATTTAATGCTGATAAAGACAAAGCCTTACCATGATTTTCCCAACAAACAGATAGGTTAACAGCATTATATCCTGACATTTCAGAATTTATGATTCACAGAAAAATACTAAGAAAATGGGGAGGTGACTTAGAGAATTCTGTCAAAAGCAGGACTAGGGATGTAAGATGTGACTATGAAACTGATAATAATATTACTATTAATCAACAGTACTATGTCTGTTCTTATGAAATATAATAATAAAAATTATTATAACCACAATTAAATAATTATAAAATTATTTCTTTCACGTGTTATACACTACTAGTGATTATAACAGTGAGCAGTAATTGTCTACAAGAATCAATTACAAGAAGAATTTAATAATAAAAACTTCTTTTATTAAAATAATAAAATTATTTTAATATATAATTATCTTTTACAAGAATAATTATAAAGATAATTCTTGAAGAAAACTATTACTAGAGAAAAACTTTAAGAATTAAAGATAAATGACTCACTAATACTCCAAAGAACTTATTGATAGATAAAAGTAGAGAAATTTGACGTGGAATTGTGGATTTAAGGGATCAAAAGGATTTATAACAGTATTACAACAATATATAGTTGGATTCTATGATTTCACGTCTTTCTGGTTGATTCTGAAAGATTTAAAACACTTAAGAATAGCTGTAACTAATACTTACTTGTTGGTAATAATGATTTAATAAATTGATAAAATGATGATGATAAGGAAAAAACAGCAAGAAGAGGCTTCTTTTAAGTCAACAACAGCTCACAGAGGCGTGCCATGGAGCAAACTGAAAAACCAGTGAGTGAGAAAACAATAAAAATTTTTGGATTATTGATTGCATCATCTGTTGTCATGTAAGATTATCATAATTACTTAATTGATGCTTTTACGTGACTACCAACCCCAATATGGTTAAGAATAAAAGGAGTAACACTTGTAAATCTTCTTTTATTCTAAAATAATCATTGATTTCTCAAAGTTATCAATGTTATTGCCAATTTCATCACAGGTTGTAATTACTGTGAATTTTTGAAGATTCAGTGTTTCACGTAGAATATCCAAAAATGGACTGTAAGTAAAACTTTTAATTTTACTAGTAAAACTGTAATTCCTTTTGGTTGTACCATAGATAATACAGTTCTCCTTTAGTCCTGAAAGTTTCAGAAAGATTCATTAAGAATTGTATTTTTAATGAATTTTTGAAGGTTTTACCTCATTTCTACGTAGAATTGCAAATAGCAGTGTTTTGCTGGTTGCTATGAGGTAAATCAATGAATATGGGTCCCAAAAGGGTTTTAATTACTCTTTTGGGGTTTATCCATGGAAAGTCATTAGTAATTGACATGGTTACAGGAGTGTAAGTAGCTCATTACCTCCTTGGCACGTCAAAATAGCAGGTTATTAGCTATTTTCTGATGTTTTACAGTAGTTGTAACTTGGTAACCAAGTTCCCAAAGAGTTTTAGTTTACCAATTGGGCCAAGATGAGCCATGGATCCATGCTCTGGAGCTATCCACGCCTCTGAGGCCTCAGAAGTTGGGTACCCTGGCTCTCTTTGATGTCTTTTGTCCCCCTTGCCCAATTTTTACGTCAAAATAGTAATTTAAGCTTAAAGTGAGATATCCACTATGGGTGTACCAAAAGTCCATGTAAGAATACCATGATATTAAGTGCTCAAAACATGCATAACACTATTCTTAGTGTATATGTAACATGGGATTTCTCACTTTCCTATTATTTTGGCTAAAAATCAAGAAAAACAAAAATTTTCACGGATCTTTTATGTGGTATTAATGATGTGGTATTGAAGTATTTTCCATTTTACCACCTCAAATACTTAAATTGAGCTTATTCACTCTATGGAGCTACCCTAGGTGAATTTTTGTGTAGAATCCAAATCTGGTCTTAAATCCATGGATTTACTTACTCAATAAAAAGTTATTCATCTTTTCTGAAATTGAAAATGATGAATTTTGGATATATGCATGACTTATGAGTTTTGCATAATTCGAAATTTCTTTTTAAGATAATTGTGGCCTATTTGGGTATGTAAAATATACCTCAAGGCTCACATTCCCTCCCACCAAAAAATAAAATTGTACTACAATTTTATTAGTGATAAAAAGAATAAGGCCCCAAAAGGGGGTTAATGTCCACTGTCCAACCTCTTCACATTACTCAGATCAAGTAATTTAAAGCACATTTATAGACATATTCAGGCTTGTGGCCTTCTTTCATGTCTAAATCTTCTTAAGAGTTTATCTGAGTCAGGTATTTCTGATTCTGCCATCCATTCATCTTCATGTACTGGATTTCTATATCTGACAAGATATTCTCTTTGATTTTTACCCCTAAGTCTCCTTTCTTTAATGACTTTCTTTATCTTTCTGTCTTCATTCTGTTCCACAGGGGGCACAGTTAAAGGAGTTGGGTTCCTTAAAGGAAACAATTCTTTGTCAGCTGGTTGATAAGGTTTTATCAGGCTGACTGGAAATGTGGGGTGTTTATTTTCCAATTCACCACTCAATTCCACTTGAACTGCATTGGTTCCATGTAAGGCAACAATAACAAAAGGTCCTACATAAGAATCTTTAAGTTTCTTTGGGCCTTTGATATTATTAAAATTCAAGGTTGAAACTAGAACTAAGTCCCCTACTTTGAAGTCTGGTACTTTATGACTCTTGTCCCACTTCTGTTTTGCATAATCAAAAGCATCATCCATACTTTGTTTTGCATGGTGTTTTACTTTATCAAGCATTAATTTGAAGCTGGAAGCTGTAGGATGAATGTCAATCAAGTCTTTCCTCAGTGTGTCTGCTGGGAGTCTTGGATTCCATCCTTTTTCTAACATAGCAGGAGTTTGTCCTGTGGAAGAATGGATTGATGTCTTGTATGCCAATTCTAATGCAGGTATCAGAGTGCACCAGTCATGGGTAAAGCCATCTGAGTCTTTAAATTCTAATCCATAAGCACAAAATCTCCTGATCATGTCTTCTAAAGTTTGAATCATCCTCTCTGCTAGCCCATCTGTTTGAGGGTGATATGCTGTAGAGAATGATAACTTAGTCCCAAACAATCTATGAAGATTGGTCCAAAGTGCAGATGTGAACTTGGGGTCTCTGTCACTTATGATATTCTTAAATAACCCTGTATGAGAAATAACTCTACTCCATAAAAGAAGAGCTGTATCCATAGCAGTGTCATCTTTATGACATGGTAAGAATATGGGAGTTTTGCTATATCTGTCTACAATGACTAAACAAGCATTATAACTTTTGTCACCACTTGGAGGAAGTGCTGTGACCCAATCCATGTGAACAACTTCCCAAGGGGATTTTGGTTCTTGAATATGGATCATTAATCCAAATTTCTTGCCTGTACTCCTGTTTGCTTTTTGGCATCTATCACAGGTATGGCAATATTCAATGGTTTCTTTTCTCCAAGATGGCCACCATGCACAGTTCTTCACCTTTTCAAGTGTTCTGTCTTCTGATAGGTGTCCAGAGTAAATGCTATCATGGCATTCATGAAGAATGGTATTGATGAGCAATCTACTACACAATGTCATCACACAAGAATGTTTTGTTCTATGGTAAATAATCCCATCAAACAAGTGAAATCTTCCTTCAGAATAGGAATTTTTCCAAACTTCATCTAGTGTATTAACCAAAGATGTGTCTTTGCAGTCTTTATCCAATAAAGAAGTCAAGATATGGCAATTCTTGTCTTGTTTATAAGACTCTCTGACCTCTTCAAAGAATTCAGTCCCAATATCAGTTATGTTAATCCCTTCAATTGGAATCTGTGGTTCAGCTTCCAAAGGTACATAAGCTGGGTTATCAGGAGTGTTGGCTAAAGCCCATCTACTAAGTCCATCAGCATTTTTGTGAATGTTTCCTGCTTTATGAACTATAGTCATGTTTCCTCTATATTCTTGAATGGCTATTTGCCATCTCAACATATGTCTGTTGGGAGTTTTCATGTTAAGAAGTGATTTCACGGCATTACAGTCAGTTATCACTTCAAAAACACTGCCATCAAGGTAATAGTGTAATTTCTCAAGTGCCCATACCAAACATAAGCACTCCATTTGGCTTGCACCATATCTGGCTTCTGTTGGTTTGATTTGTCTTGAGATATAACAAACTGGTCCTTCTGTAGGTTTGTCATCAATAATTTGGACTTGGTGTAGGGCTGCCCCTAATCCATCCCCACATGCATCAATGTACAATTTAAAAGGAATATTCCAGTCAGGCATGAGGAGTAAAGGTGCTTCTGTAAGGGCTTTCTTTATCTTCTCATAAGCTTTAATTCTTTCCTGTGTCATTTCAAATACAGTCTGTTGATCACAGATTCTATAAAGTGACTTGGCTAGAATTGCAAAATCTTTCAAGTGTTGCCTATAGTAACTAGCAAATCCAAGAAAAGACATCATTTCTTTTTTATTCTGGGGTATTGGCTTAAGTAACACTGCTGCTACTTTATTCTTGTCAATACCCAAGCTCAAACCAGAAACAATATGTCCTAATGCTTTGAGTTCTTCAAAACCAAAATTGCATTTCTTAAGTGAAATTTTCATGTTCACTTCTGCAACTTTATGAAGTACTCTTGCAAGTCTTTCAAGGTGCAAAGACCATGAGTCAGAACATATAATAATATCATCAATATAAATGATAAGCCATCCTTCAGACAATTCTGTGGGGAAGATGGTATTCATCATTCTTTGATAATGAGATGGAGCATTTTTAATGCCAAATGGCATTCTAAGATACTCATAAATACCACAGTGAGTGATAATTCTAAGTAATTTCCTAGCTTTAGGCGTCAAAACATTTTGATGGAAGCCTTTTAATGCATCCATTGATGTTATATACTTGGCTTTAGACAATTGAGTCAAGGTTTCTTGGATCCTAGGGATTGGATACCTATCTGGAACTGTGTAGGTATTCAAAGCTCTAAAATCTCCAACCATTCTTGACTTATCATTATGCCATGCAATAATAACAGGTGTTGTCACTTCAACTTCCTCATTATGGCCTACTTTCCTTAGCACACCAAGTTGGATCAACTCTTGGATATGTTTTTCCAAGGCTTCTCTAGCTCTGGGACTGGCTGGATAAGCTGGTCTTCTAAGTACTGGGGGATATGGTCTATCAATATTAAGAGTAATATCAATTTCATGTCCCCTTATAGCGCCTAATGGTTCATTATCAGATGCAAATGCATTATTGTATGTATATAATACATCAATAAGTTCATTCCTCATCTTTGGTGACAATGATGGATTAATTTGTGCTTCAACAAGTTGTTTAGACATAAATTCATCTTTGTAAGTATTTTTGACAGAAGATACTACAGATATCTGTTTTGGCATATTGGAGAAAGCAAATTTTTGCCTTTTGTTATCTCCAATTGTGAAATATCTGTCTTTATGGTTATTTATATCAATACCATAAATATTCAAGTAATCATTTCCAAGAATGATATGCTGAGATGTACAATTATCCATTACTACAATCTCAGTTTTCATTCTTACACTTCCTGCTGGATGTGGGAATACAATATTAGTATCCAATATGCCCAAGGGGTACATATTGTTACTGGCACTACTGAACTGTACACCTTCTATTGGTAATAGATGGTTTTTCCATTCAGGAAGTATAATTTGGAGATAATCCTTGCCAATACAAGTGCAAAATGCCCCTGTATCCAGATTTACTTTGGCTTCAATATCACCTATTAGAACTGATGTGATACAGGATGCTCCAGCAGTATAACCCTTTCCTCTAGCAGGTTTTGTTTTACACATTCTGGCATCTTGGATATTGATCAGGTTGTAGCAATCCTCACTGTACTGTGTCAAGTGGGTATGGACTTCTGTGACCTCAAAGAAAGCTGAAATGTTTTCAATGGGATAGTCCTCTACTGGTGTATCTTCAGAGACTGCAGAATCTTGATCAGACTCTTCTTTCTCTTCAGTACACTGAATGTTTTCAATGATTTGAACTTCATTGATCTTTGTCTTCTTAGGGCAAGTGTTGGCTAAATGTGAAGTACTTCCACATTTATGACACTTCAAGACAGGTCTTTCTGGTCTTCTTTCCTCTCTAGGAATCTTTGAGACTATTTTGGACTCTATTGGGTTTCTAACCCAAGTTTTACCAATTCTTGTTCTGGTAATGATATCTTCCATAGCATTAATGTAGTCCTCTGTTGAACAGGGTTCCACACATCTGCTTTTGATAGCATGTTCCAGTTCTCCTCCACACTTTCTTAATATTTTCATATTAATCATAGTGTCAGACATATCTGGGTGTAAAGCAGATAATCTGTCTTTTTGTTTGAAGAACCAAGTAAGTGGTTTGTCTTTTTCTGAGTTAAAAATGGCACTTTCAAAAGCATTCTCCATTTTAAACCTCCAAGAATTATTGGCCCATTTGGTAATCACTTCAGATTTCCACCAAGACCAGTCATGTCTTCCATGATCCATTCTCATCTTGTAATACCATTTCTTTGCAGTCTTGGTAAACAAACAATGTAATTTTCCTACTATGATTTCATCAGGTATATTAAAGTCTTCTTGCAACATATCAATAGTCCTGATGAATTCAATATGGTTGTATTCTCCTTCACCAGAGAATGTTGGCCATTCTTCTAATTTGGGAATATCCTTTGCAGAAATAACATTCTCTCCTAAGAATGGAGTCAAACTTTCTTTGACAGAAAGTTTTTCTTCAGTCAAAGGTGTAGAATGTCTTGGCATATGTGGTTCATGATTCTTATGAATTTGCTCCACACTTGCAATTATTTCATTCTTCAATTTCTGCCTTTCACTGTCACTTTTTGCTAAATGTATAGCAAATTGATTGGTGTTCTTAACTATTTGTAAGACATGGTCTTCAAGAGTTTTAAGTCTATCATTTACTTTAAAGATGGAAAGATCCTCTGTGTCATTATTTTGACATTGGTTCTCAATTCTTTCACAAGCATTGCTAATTGACTCAAGGGTGACAGTTGTCAATTTATGCCAATCAGAATGTTGCTTGTCATTTTTCTTTAAATCATTGATGTCTAATGTAATTTGCTTCAACTTTGACTCAAGTTTGCCAATTTCTACACTAATACTTCTATGTACATCATTTATTTGCGTGGAAAAGTCCTGTTCATCCTTTCCTGCTCTTTGGCTGTGAATTCCATAAGAGTTCTGGCCATATTGAAGACACTGTCTACGGCTGAAGGCTCCAATCTGGGGATCCTGTACCCTTGTGGGTAAGGTCTGTGCCAATTGGCTTTGCCTTTGCCCTTGCCTTGATGGTTCTTGGGACCTCTCTGTTTCTTTTGAGGTCCTTTGGGCTTGTCCTTGGATGCTTCTGGAGCTGGTTTGGAGCTGGTAGATGCCACTGGTGCCTCTGTCTCCAAAGTTGGAGTCATTTCCAATTCTTTCTTCTGGTCTATGGATAAAAGACTCTGGTTCTTCAACCAATTCTTTATCTTTTTGACCTTGTCTTTGCAAGACAGGGGGCTCCAACCTCCTAAGAGTTCTATGGTCTTCTCCTGACCCAGAAAGCTCTTGATGTGTAAGTAGGAGTTCATGGCCCCCTGCCAAAGGCTTGGGCAGATTTCCCACTCCTCTTCTTTGGCTGCTCTGAACCAATTTTTGTACTGGCTCTGATATATTTCTATTGCTGCCACTTGAAAATGGTTCAGCCCTGGAAATATTATCATAAATTAGTTCAGGCTCAGAATTCACGTCAAAATCTGTTGGTACAGACCTTGGGGAATGGGGGGCAACTCTGGCATCCTCCAGATGTGCCTTTCTTGTGGAAGATTTGGCACTTCTGGATTTGGTCTTGCCTCTTCCTTGTCCACATCCATCTGGTTGGACTGAATAGTTGCTTCCATTTCTGGTATGCACCATTTTCACGTCAATTTAAAGATAAAAGGTGAAAATATAAGATAAAATACACACCTTTTGGTGGTAATTTAGCTTTTTCTGAGTTGAATAAGGTGCCTCTTTTAGCAATCTGCACCTCAATACTGTCTTCAGATTCTGCTTCTGAAGATTCTGGACTAGTGATATATCTTTTACTGAGTCTGTTGCCAGCTGCACAGTATTTGATTAAAGACACTAAAAGAAATTATAAAAGAGAAAAAATTATTTTTTATACTTTTTAAAATATTTTTTAAAGATTTTTTATAAGTTTTATATTTTTTAATATTAAAAAAATTATTCTTTTTAAAGAAAAAAAATTAAAATTTAAGATTTTGAATGAAAATTAATTCAGAGTAACTCAAAGAATAATTTTATAAGTTTTTGGATGTGAAAAAGCCACGTGTAAAAACAATATAAAATTAAACCAAATTCCTCAATGAAAAAGATTTTAAAACAATTTCAAAAATAAAAATATTTTAACTCCAAATTGAAAGAAAAAAATTAATTAAATTAATATATTTTAGAGCTTAAAAATATATTAATTAAGGGTACAAGGTTCAAAAAACACGGCCAGGCCCCCAAATGTAAGATGTGACTATGAAACTGATAATAATATTACTATTAATCAACAGTACTATGTCTGTTCTTATGAAATATAATAATAAAAATTATTATAACCACAATTAAATAATTATAAAATTATTTCTTTCACGTGTTATACACTACTAGTGATTATAACAGTGAGCAGTAATTGTCTACAAGAATCAATTACAAGAAGAATTTAATAATAAAAACTTCTTTTATTAAAATAATAAAATTATTTTAATATATAATTATCTTTTACAAGAATAATTATAAAGATAATTCTTGAAGAAAACTATTACTAGAGAAAAACTTTAAGAATTAAAGATAAATGACTCACTAATACTCCAAAGAACTTATTGATAGATAAAAGTAGAGAAATTTGACGTGGAATTGTGGATTTAAGGGATCAAAAGGATTTATAACAGTATTACAACAATATATAGTTGGATTCTATGATTTCACGTCTTTCTGGTTGATTCTGAAAGATTTAAAACACTTAAGAATAGCTGTAACTAATACTTACTTGTTGGTAATAATGATTTAATAAATTGATAAAATGATGATGATAAGGAAAAAACAGCAAGAAGAGGCTTCTTTTAAGTCAACAACAGCTCACAGAGGCGTGCCATGGAGCAAACTGAAAAACCAGTGAGTGAGAAAACAATAAAACTTTTTGGATTATTGATTGCATCATCTGTTGTCATGTAGGATTATCATAATTACTTAATTGATGCTTTTACGTGACTACCAACCCCAATATGGTTAAGAATAAAAGGAGTAACACTTGTAAATCTTCTTTTATTCTAAAATAATCATTGATTTCTCAAAGTTATCAATGTTATTGCCAATTTCATCACAGGTTGTAATTACTGTGAATTTTTGAAGATTCAGTGTTTCACGTAGAATATCCAAAAATGGACTGTAAGTAAAACTTTTAATTTTACTAGTAAAACTGTAATTCCTTTTGGTTGTACCATAGATAATACAGTTCTCCTTTAGTCCTGAAAGTTTCAGAAAGATTCATTAAGAATTGTATTTTTAATGAATTTTTGAAGGTTTTACCTCATTTCTACGTAGAATTGCAAATAGCAGTGTTTTGCTGGTTGCTATGAGGTAAATCAATGAATATGGGTCCCAAAAGGGTTTTAATTACTCTTTTGGGGTTTATCCATGGAAAGTCATTAGTAATTGACATGGTTACAGGAGTGTAAGTAGCTCATTACCTCCTTGGCACGTCAAAATAGCAGGTTATTAGCTATTTTCTGATGTTTTACAGTAGTTGTAACTTGGTAACCAAGTTCCCAAAGAGTTTTAGTTTACCAATTGGGCCAAGATGAGCCATGGATCCATGCTCTGGAGCTATCCACGCCTCTGAGGCCTCAGAAGTTGGGTACCCTGGCTCTCTTTGATGTCTTTTGTCCCCCTTGCCCAATTTTTACGTCAAAATAGTAATTTAAGCTTAAAGTGAGATATCCACTATGGGTGTACCAAAAGTCCATGTAAGAATACCATGATATTAAGTGCTCAAAACATGCATAACACTATTCTTAGTGTATATGTAACATGGGATTTCTCACTTTCCTATTATTTTGGCTAAAAATCAAGAAAAACAAAAATTTTCACGGATCTTTTATGTGGTATTAATGATGTGGTATTGAAGTATTTTCCATTTTACCACCTCAAATACTTAAATTGAGCTTATTCACTCTATGGAGCTACCCTAGGTGAATTTTTGTGTAGAATCCAAATCTGGTCTTAAATCCATGGATTTACTTACTCAATAAAAAGTTATTCATCTTTTCTGAAATTGAAAATGATGAATTTTGGATATATGCATGACTTATGAGTTTTGCATAATTCAAAATTTCTTTTTAAGATAATTGTGGCCTATTTGGGTATGTAAAATATACCTCAAGGCTCACAAGGGAGCAATCTTCAGCAGAAGATATCATTAATATATTGGAAGAAGTAACCACCAGAACCCAATTTGGTTCTACAAGGGTGAATCTCAAAACAAGGTTTAATACACCTTGGAAAGATCATGTGGAAATAAATCCCAAGAAAAATTCTAATAATAT
This sequence comes from Austropuccinia psidii, assembly GCA_023105745.1. Taxonomy (NCBI): domain Eukaryota; kingdom Fungi; phylum Basidiomycota; class Pucciniomycetes; order Pucciniales; family Sphaerophragmiaceae; genus Austropuccinia; species Austropuccinia psidii. The sequence goes on from JALGQZ010000009.1 coordinate 43,614,274, forward strand.
GAAGGAAAAAGCTGCAGATATAATTAGAAAGTGCCATTTTTTCCAAATTACAACACATTTAGCTGATACATGTCCAAAAATGGGAAAAATCAATGAAATTGACATTGAGAAGGAACCTGATGTTGAAACAGAAGATTTAATTGAAACCAATTCAGATGATAAATCATCAATATTTTCTGAATCTTCAAAAGATGTAGAATTAAATGATAAAATTTCACATTTGAAATAATAAAGTCTTATTCCCATTTGCCACAAATAAGTAATAGTCAACTTGATTTATCAAAAATTCAAGATGCACAGCTTATGAAAACCAAGCCAAACAGAGGAAAAGGTCATACAGCTGGGAATTCCTGTATAACCAAAGTGGCAATTGATAACAAACCCACTAAGATCTTATTTGACCGAGGATCCTTATGCTTGTGTGTTGGCAAATCCTTTGTTGAGGATTGTCTACCAAATTTTGAAGATCAATTGTTTCCAATTGATGGAATAAAATTCAAAAGTGCAAGTAATCCCATGAAAGCATTGGGCACATTTGAAACTACTGTCATATTTCCACATATAAATGGAAAATTAAGAATAACTGTTGAATTTGTTGTTACAGAAAATTGGGCCAGTACCCATTTTATATTTTTAAACGATTATTTAATCATGTATGGAATAGATTTAAATAGAAATGAAGACAGATACTTCACTATTGGGGACAATAAGCATCAAATATTTTCCTTCTTATCTTTTAAGAGACAAATTACAGTAAATAAATTATCACCAGTCAGCTTGGAGTTAGAAAAATTAAAGTCTGAACAGTTGAATGAAGCTGGAATAGGTCTTCATATTACTGTGTAACAACCACTCACAAGGGGTAAGGGTATTCATTGATGCACCCACTCAAACACCTCAAATCAGCAGATCCACTATATGCATCAGCATTCAGTTTCAGCAATCTTCCTTGCTGAAACATGCATACAGCTTTTTACCTCAATACAGCCTGTCAACATCTGTATAGGTTGGATTCACCCAATACAGTCTGGATACACAATTAGGAAACTGTATGATCACTCAAATTCACCACACCTCTTGTAAAGGTTCTGTACAACTGTACAGGACCTGTACTGGCCAGACTCAATTATTCTCATGAAAATTCTTCCTCTGGATCAGGGCTGGTGATTCTCACATATACCAGCCCCTCTTTCTCCCCCCTGGGGACTTTTCCCCAGTTAATTAATTTAGTTTATTTATTATTTTATGAATGTTTGTATCCTTATTTTGGGTATTATATTTATTTAATATTAAGTTAGTCTTTGCATTTCTCTCTTTGCCTGTACAGTATGAGTTTGGTGGCCATATCCTTATTAAACCTTCTATTTTCATTCTGACAGGTTGAAACAGTGGACTTGGACTTGTTTGTGGTTGGCTCTTTTATTCTTTACTCTTAATTCTTTTGTTGCTGCTTTCTTATATTCTTTATTTTAGTAATTAATCTCTTTGCACTCTTAAGTGTATTCCTTCTTACCACATCCTTGAGACCTCCACTGCAAATATTAACTGTTTTACCATGCAGTATATTGGTTTTTTTGCACGGTATTAACTGTTTTACCATGAGGTGTATCGGTTATTTTTTCACAGTATAACAGATAGCAGTTAGCTTGTGCATGGGGTTTCTTGCACATCCTCACCACACCTACACACAGTGCCCTCCAGTCCACCTCTGAGCGTCTCAAGTAAGTACTTCTTCATATCAATTTATAAATACTTTGTTGACATTTGTCATTATTTTAGCATGGTATGAGAAGTTTGTATAAATGAATTAATTTTTGTAGTGATAAGTGAGTGCCAGTTTACTGAGTGCCAGGCCCTCTTCACTTCAAAGAGCCCCTGTGACACTAAATTAATTAACTCATATTTGATTCTTTCTTTTCATTCATTTATATTAATTTTTCTCATTCATCAATTATGACTGTTTAATGATTTTATGATTTTTTCATGATTATAATTTTTTCTCTAATAAATTTTCATCTCATTCATTTTTTTTATATGAAAATTGATTCTTCTTCTTTCTTAATCATTGCTGACCATTTCATTCATTTCATTTTATTTTTATCAAATCAAATTTTTCTGTGTTCTCATTCAGGTTTTATTTAGGAATCATTGATTGTTTTAATTGATTGGATTATTCATTGGGATTCATTGGGTTTGTGGATTAAGCAATTCAGGATTTTTCATTTGGATTGGATTGATTGACTTTGAATACTCAAGATATTTTATTGATCCTCAAGAATTGATTTTGATTATTGATTGATTTTAACTGATCAAGATATTTGAATTGATTTCTGAAGATTTTGAATTGATTGATTGATTCCTCAATACCATGATTTCATATTGAAGACACTGATTTATTGATTGATTGATTATTGATTGAATATTGATTGATTGTTGATTTACTCAAGATTATTGATATTTGATTTGAATTTGATTTATTGTTGATTATTGATTGGATTGATTGATTGTTGATTGGAGTTGATTTCAACTCAAGAATTGGATTGATTCCTCAAGACTCATCAAGATTTTTATTGTGATTGATTTGGCCAAGTTTTGATCTCTGTTCTCAATACCATCAAGTTTCTTTTATTCTACTTCTGTTCATAATGCCAGTTCAGCATAGTCCCCCAGAAAGGAACACTAGATCCCAAAGAATTGCAGCTGCTCTCACTCCTACAGCAAGGGCTCCTCTTGATTGCACACCATCAGTTCATCAACTGAGTGCAAACTTGGACATAGGACCACCAATGCAAGGAGCAGCACCCTCAAGAAGAGGTGGAATGGAATCTAGAAGATCAAGATACTTTTATGGAATTTTGGATGGCTACCCTGGCATGTCTGAAGGTGCAAGAGCAAGATTAGGGGAAGTTGAAGATGAAGAGGGGGAAGAGTCTGTGGAAGAGGAAGATTCTGGGGAGACTGAAGTGGCAGATGCCTTGGCAAATGCTCCAGAGGTTCCTCAGGGCTCTAATATAGCCCTTTCTAGTCAACATTTTGTCTCTCAAACTGATCCAAGTCTCCTCAAGATGATGGAGCAGATGACTCAATTCATGGGGCAACTCACCCAAGCAGTTGCTCCCAGGGTCAATTCCAAAGCCCCTGCTTTCAAGACTCCATCCATGAAGGCACCCTATTCTTTTGATGGTACTCAAGCTCATAAATTGACAGGATTTATCCAATCCTGTCAGTTAATCTTCCATAATTATCCAGCAAATTTCTTCTCTGACAGGAAGTAAGTTCTTTACTAAACTTCTTTTCTCACTGGTAGAGCTGGAAAATGGATTGAACCCTATCTCCCAAATATTTCCAATGAACACCCTTCTTATCTCCTCAATAATTGGCCATTATTTGAATCTCAATTATTCACTCTGTTTGGTGACCCCAATGAAGTCAGGAAAGCTGAACAAGAGTTGGACAACTTGAGGATGAAGGAAAACGGTCATGTATCCTTGTACATTGCTGATTTCAGAAGTTTAATGTCAAGAATTGGAGATTGGGGGGAATGAGCTTATATCCATGTTTACAGAAGAGGATTGGCATCAAGATTATTGGATCAGTTGGATTCTCACCCTGGAACTTTTGATACTATTGACGAACTTATGGATGTCACTTTAGAATTAGACACACGATATTATGAGAGGCAAAAAGAAAAGGGTGGTAATCAAGAGAAGAAGCCTCCTGTCACTGGATCCAATCAATGTAGGCCTCCTCAGAACTCATCTTCAAAGAGGACTCACCAGAAGAAAAACAAGAAGGGCAAGAAGTTCCAATCTTCAAAGGACAAGCCTCATGCTGCTCTCCTCAATAAGGACAATAAATTAATTGTTTCTGAAAAGGAGAGGAGGATTCAAGAGGGGTTGTGGACTTATTGTGGTGGAAAGCACCCAATTGAAAAATGCTTCAAGAGACCTCAGAACAAGCCTGGGTCATCATCAAGAGGATTCCATAGCAAGCAGGGAAAAGCCTGAGTGGGGATCATGATGTGTTCAATGGCTCTCACTTATTTCCTTCAAGAGCACAATTGTGCACTCTGAATACTAGTGTCAAGAAATCTTTAAAGTTTCTTATTTTCTCTTCTGTCTCTGATATTTTTTATAGTATTATCATTGATTCTGGTGCTACAAACTCTTTTATTGCAAAGAATTTTGTTCTAAAGTACTCATTGACTCTGTCAGAGCTCCCTGAAAAAATTCCTCTTTTCATTCTGGATTCTAATGAATCCCCTGCCTTCTTCATCACCCATTATACCAAGTGGGTAGTTGACTTTCCTTCCTTCCCAAGCTTTGAGTGGGACTTTTTTATCATAGATTCACCCAAGGAAGAAGACCTGATATTGGGCTATGATTTCCTTTACCATTTTAATCCCATTATTGATTGGAAAAGTGGATTGATCACCTATGATTCTAGTCATAAGGATTCTAGTGATATTATTCCTTCTGCTAGTAATGACTTTGCCATTGCTGTCAGCAGTGTTACTCTGGCTGGTGAACTTAAGACACCTTCCCTTCCTTCTCCTGTCCATATCCCTTCCATCATTCCCTCTCAGTCATTACCTCCATTAAGAGATGAAGTATTCAAAGAGATAAACAATGCTGGAGAAGGTGTTGTTATATATTCACTTCATCTCTTTCAAGGGGATATGGACCTTCCTCCCTTATCCTTTCATGAATCCCTGGAGGAGCAGTGGGATGAGGAGGAAGAGCCAGAAGAAATTGAAACTGTGTTGAAGGTAGCCCCTCCTGTTTATCACCAATATTTGGATGTATTCTCCAAGGTGAAAGCAGAGAAACTTCCTCCACACCATGCCTGTGATCATCATATTGGATTGGAGGGTCTTCTACCTCCAATTGGTGTTATATACTCATTACCAAATCAAGAGTCAGAAACACTACAGGACTAAATTTCACAGAATGTAGGGAAAGGTTTCATTAGACCAAGCTCCTCTTCAACAGGAGCACCTGTCCTTTTTGTTAAGAAAAAGGATGGAGTTCTTTGTTTTTGTGTTGATTACTGCAAACTCAATGCTGTTACTAGGAAGAACAGGTATCCTGTTCCTCCTATGAACCAGCTTCTTACCGTATTCAGCGGTTCCACTATCTTCTCCAAGATAGATTTGCGTGGTGCATATAATCTCCTGAGAATCAAAGAGGGGGATGAGCACTTAACTGCCTTTAGAACCAAGTATGGTAGTTATGAGTATTTGGTTATGCAATTTGGCCTTACCAATGCTCCAGCTTCTTTCCATAATCTTGTGAATGATATATTTGCAGATTTCTTGGATGTGTTTGTTGTAGTTTATTTAGATGATATTATGGTCTTTTCCAGTTCAGACGAGGAACATGTCAAACATGTGGCCTCTGTCCTCCAAAGACTGAGGGACAATAATTTGTTTGCCAAAGCCTCCAAGTGTGTGTTCCATGCCTCAAGTGTGGAATACTTGGGCTATGTTGTGTCAAGTGATGGCCTCAAGATGGACTCTTCAAAAGTTCAGCAAATCCTCAATTGGCCTCAGCTAAACAACATCCAGGCTTTTCAATACTTCCTTGGCTTTGCCAATTTCTTTCCTAATTCATTAAAAATTACTCCAAAAAAATCACTGCTCTCATTTCCCTTCTCAAAAAAAATCTCCCTTTATCTTCAACAAGGAAGCTCTTAGTCAGCTTTAAATACTCAAAGAAGCATTCACCACCACTCCTATCCTTTCTCATTTCAATCCTTCTCTGCCAACTATTGTAGAGACCAATGCTTATGATTATTCCTTGGGTGCTCTACTGAGTCAGGTGAATGACTCAGGAAAGCACCCCATTGCATTTGATAGTTTCAAGCTTCTCCCAGCTGAGCTGAACTATGAAATCCATTACAAGGGACTCCTTGGCATAGCTTGGACTCTCAAGCACTGGAGAGCATTTCTTCTCACTCTTTCCAATTCTTTTGAGGTCTTGAAAGACCACTCTTCCTTGCAGTATTCTATGTCTTCCAAAGTTCTTACTTGTTGTCAGGCGCGTTGGGCTGAGTTTCTTTCTGAATTTCATTTCACTATCACTTATTGCCCAGGCAGGCTGGCCACTTTAGCAGTTGCCTTGTCATTTCGGGATGACGTGTACCCAGAGAGGGGGGTTGACTTCATCAGCAAGAATCCTAAAAGACTTCATCAAATACTCAAGCAAGATGGAATTAAAGAGTCAAGATTCTTCTCAATCAAAGTGGAAATATTCTCAGATTTAGTTGACAAGTATCAAAAAGAAGTATGGAAAGACAAAGACTATAAAGAAATACTCAAGCAACTAGCAAGAGGTGAATCAGTTCCAGTTTATTCTCTTGAACCTCAAGCCAAGTTGTTATTATTCAAAGATATAGTGGTAATCCTAAGCAATGAAGAACTTCAACTCAATATTCTTCAGAAGCATCATCACTCACCATTGGGTGGCCATCCTGGCCAGGAGAAGACCCTCAAGCTCATCAAGAGGGATTTTTATTGGGATGGCATGAATCAATTCATCAAGGACTATGTGTCCTCATGTCAGCAATGCTCAAGAAACAAGAACATTCATCACAAGAAGTTTGGACTACTCAAGCCTCTTCAAATTCCATCTGGTCCTTGGAATTCCTTATCAATGGAATTTATCACTCAATTGCCCTTGTCAAACAACTTTGACTCAATTCTAGTATTTGTGGACAGGTTTTCAAAAATGGCAATCTTCATTCCAGCTTATGGAACAATCACTGCTCTGGACTTAGCTCAAATTTTTATTAGTCATGTATTTTCCAAGCATGGCCTTCCAGTCAGTATTGTCAGTAATAGAGGATCTTTATTTGTTTCATCATTTTGGAATCAATTATGTCAGCAGCTCAAGATATCAAGAGATCTTTCAACTGCTTTTCATCCTGAAGCAGATGGACAGACAGAGAGGGTAAAGCAGATTCTAGAACAGTATCTTTGGATGTATGTCAGCTATCATCAAGATTACTGGTACACCGGGCTCTCTCTGGCTGAATTTGCCTATGATAATGCAGAGCATTCATCAACAAAGCAATCTCCTTTTTTCACCATTTATGGAAGAAATCCCAGCTTTGACTCAATCCATATTTCTCAAGATACACCTGCTGGAAAGTTATCAACAGAACTTCAATCAGTAAAGCAAGTTGTCAAAGAAGAATTAAAGTCAGAAATAAGGAGATTCAATAAGTATGCAGATAGAAATATAGCAATTCCACCTGATTTCCAACCTGGGGACAAAGTATGGCTAGCTTCCAAGAACATCAAGACAACAAGACCCACCAAGAAATTATCAGAAAGATGGCTGGGACCTTTTCAAGTCCTGAAGAAGATTGTCTGCTATGTATATCACCTCAAGTTGCCTCAGAAATGGAAGTCAGTTCACCATGTATTCCATGTTTCCTTATTAGAACCAGTGAAGCAATCAACTATCCCAAATCAACATCAATTGCCACCACCACCAGTCTTAGTGGGGGAGCAAGAAGAATGGGAAGTGGCTCAGGTTCTGGACTCAAACCTCAAGAGAGGTAATTTATGGTATGTTGTATAGTGGAAAGGATTCAGTGAAGACCCAGAAAGAACCACTTGGGAACCAGCTTCCAACCTTACCAACTCACCAGACCCTGTCAAGGATTTCCATTCATTGTATCCAGACAAGCCTGGTCCAAATACCTCAAGAGTTTAATTTTATGGTACTTGGTGGGGAGAAGAAGTTATGAAAGTAAGTTCCTCTCTTGGCATGCACCTTTAAGGGGGTATTCTATCCATATGTTGCTGTAAGAATCACCTTGGCCACTTTGTGAGCACTTGTCAATTCTTTGGACAGGTTCAGGAAGCATGCAGCATCAATACCCTCCATTTTGACCTTATCAAGATATGGCCAAATTTTTCTTTCTTTCTTTTTCTTTTCTTTTTTCTTTATCATTATGTCAATTTATGCCAATCATCATTATTCAAGACTTTCATTACTTTGAGTCATTTATGGTGCTTGGTGGGGAGTGGGAGTTATGAAAGTAAGTTCCATCTCCTGGTATGCATCCCTGAGGGTTCTACTTCTTGTAAAACATTACCTTGGCCACTCTGTGAGCATCAAATGCTTGGTTTTCATTTTTCAGACAATTCTTGGCCAAAAATCAAGCAACTCACTACAAGAAGGACAAACCATCAGGAATTTCTTTTATCTCTGTTTCTCACATTTTCTTTCTTTTCTTTACTTGTATAGTTTGTTTTCTTTTTATTTCTTTAAAGCAGCAGCATCCTCTCCCAAATCATATATTGGGAGGTTCCATTATTTTTTCATTTTTTATTATTTATGAGAGTGGGGATAGAAGTCAAACCAAACACAAACCAGGACAAGGAAACTAGTTATCTCTACCTAATTCATCAAAAGCTCTATGAAAATTATTTATCAACTCATAACTGAAGAATATGCAAGCAGAAGATTCAAGATGTCAGAATCAGTCCACTCCATATCAAAAAAAATTGACCTCAAGGAAATGGGGCCATACCTCGTTTTGCCCCCCCTCAAAGCCCCTAAGGTGAGGATTCATACCCCTTTGGGGCTGAATTCATCACCCAGGGCCTCCCCTGCAGCTTTGGGGACACCAGGATCTTGATGGTCCTGGACCCCATCAATGGGTCCAGGCCATGTAGGGTGAGCCTTTGGTTCTGGGCCAATTCTTGGTCCCATGGTACCCCTGGGTCCCCAGCAAAATTGGGCCCAGGGGGCCTCCAATAGCCCCCACGGACAGCAGACCGCGGCATACGGCCCACGGACTGTAGGACCCCAGAAGACAAAAAATGGCCAAAATGGCCATATATCATAAAATCACCCAAAAAAGGCCCAAAAGGCCAGAAAACCATAATCTATCAAGATTTACCATAGAAAGGGCCACAGCCCAAAATCATTGTAGAGGGCTGTTTGAGGCAATTCCCAAGGCCAATGGGGACAAGACCCCTCGAAGACTTCTTTTCAAGATATTTTCAGGAGGGCCTTGAAAAATGAGTATACTTCATATACTCATTTGGAATCATTTTTTGAGCGCAAGAGCTCAGTGGCCATCATTTTGCGATACAACCCAAGGCCATACCCCAAGGATAAAAGATAGATTGAATCAGAAGTAAAAGAAGCATATTTTGAAGTGGAATACTTACTCAAACTTAAAAGAAGGGGGGAATCGATTTAATTTGACAGAGAATATATGAAGAAGGATTTTCAGGATAATGGTCAAGAGGAAATGAAAATTAAAAAGAAATTTTTTGAAAAAATGTGGGGATATTGAGATGCCACCCAATAGTGGCAGGGTATTATGGTGTTCAGGAGCCCACCAGTTTCAAGAGGGGGATACTGTAACAACCACTCACCAGGGGTAAGGGTATTCATTGATACACCCACTCAAACACCTCAATTCAGCAGATCCACTATCTGCATCAGCATTCAGTTTCAGAAATCTTCCTTGCTGAAACATGCATACAGCTTGGTACCTCAACACAGCCTGTCAACATCTGTACAGGTTGTATTCACCCAATACAGTTTGGATACACCATTATGAAACTGTATGATCACTCAACTTCACCACATCTCTTGTACAGGTTCTGTACAACTGTACAGAACCTTTATTGGCCAGACTCAATTCAATACTCAATTATTCTCATTAAAATTCTTCCTCTGGATCAGGGCTGGTGATTCTCACATATACCAGCCCCTCTTTCTCCCCCTGGGGACTTTTCCCCAGTTAATTAATTTAGTTTATTTATTATTTTATGAATATTCTTATCCTTCTTTTGGGTATTATATTCATTTAATATTAAGTTAGTCTTTGCATTTCTCTCTTTGCCTGTACAGTATGAGCTGGGTGGCCATATCCTTATTAACCCTTCTCTTTTCATTCTGACAGGTTGAAACAGTGGACTTGTGCTTGTTTGTGGTTGACTCTTTTATTCTTTACTCTTAATTCTTTTGTTGCTGCTTTCTTATATTCTTTATTTTAGTAATCAATCTCTTTGCACTCTTAGGTATATTCCTTCTTACCATATCCTTGAGACCTCCATAAGTGAGTCCCAGTTTACTGAGTGCCAGGCCCTCTTCACCTTGAAGAGCCCCTGTGACATACTAATAAACAGTAAAATGAATTTTCTTCCCTTTTATATGACCACAAAAAAGCCTTTGCATCAGATGAAGAACCACTAGGTGAAATTGTTGGTGATGAAGTTAACATTATTCTTAATATTGAAAGCCCTACCCACCACTCTTGAGAAGACCTGCATATCCAGCAAGCCCAAAATCAAGAGAAGCACTAGAGCTCCATATTAAGGTGCTTCAAGACCTAGGGTTAATAAGAAAGGTTGGCCACAATGAGGAAGTAGAAATAACTACACCAGTCATAGCGGCATGGCATACTAGAAAATCCAGAATGGTTGTGGACTTCAGAGATCTGAACACTTACAGTGTCCCAGACAGGTACCCAATAACAAAGGTTCAAATTTCCCTCACCCAAATATCTCAAGAAGTGCACATATGTACTATGGGTTCCCTTAAAGAATTTCATCAAAATGTAGTGACACCAGCGGGAAGAAGATACTTGAGAGTTATTGTTCACTGTGGGGTGTATGAATCTTTGAGAATGCCTTTTGGAATCAAAAATGCACCTACACACTTTCAAAGGATGATTAATGAAATATTCCCTGAAGAACGTTTAGAAGGATGGTTAATAATTGACATTGATGATATCATTATCTCTTCCAAGACTTGGGAGGAACATATATACAGATTATCCAGAGTTTTGGGAAAAATTCAATCTGTAAGCATGAAAATTGCTTGAAAGAAGTGTCATTTTGGATTTGAAGAACTAAAAGCACTGGGACATGTAGTATCTGGTCTATCCGTTGGAATTGACAAAAGAAAGGTTTCAGAAGTTCTACTGAAACCTTTGCCTCAGAACAAAAAAGAAATTCAGTAATTTTTGGGGTTTGCATCCATAGAAAGGCCTCTTTATGAATTTTGTGACAAAAACACAGTATTTGAGATGAATGTTGACAGGGTCAAAGCCTTTGAGTCTTTGAGACAAGATTTAACCACTGCTCCACTCTTACTGATGCCAGAGTTTAAGCTGCCCTTTAAAATTTATATTGATGAATCAGGAGATGGGCTGGGTGCTTCACTTCATCAAGTCCAGATTCTAAATGAAAAACCTGTGAAAGGAATCATATGTTTCATATCTAGGCAGATCAAACCAACTTAATCCAGATATGTGGCAAGTCAAATGGGAAGTTTATGCCTTGTCTGGGCCTTGGACAAACTTGATTACTTTCTGGAAGGATGTGTTTTTGGATTAATAACGGACTTTACTGCTTTTCAATCAGTTTTAAACATAAAAACACCCAACAGGCACATGCTCAGATGGCAAATATCCATACAAGAGTATAGAGGGAATATGACAATTGTGAACAAGGATGGCAATGTTCACAAAAATGACGATGGACGAAGCAGATGGCCATTACCAAATAGCATTAATAATCATGCTTATGAACAAGAAGATGATTCCCCACAGATCCCAATAAAAGGAGTTAGTGTTACAGACCTGAACAACACATTCTTTGAGGAAGTAAGAAACAGTTATATTCAGGATAGGAATTGTAGTGTAAGATTTGACTATGAAACTGATGATAACATTACTATTTAATCAACAGTACTATGTCTGTTCTTATGAAATATAATAATAAAATATCATTATAACCACAATTAAATAATCAAAGAATTATTTCTTTCACATGTTAAACACTACTAGTGATTTTAACAGTGAGCAGTAATTGTCTGCAAGAATCAATTAGAAGAGGAATTTAATAATAAAAACTTCTTTTATTAAAATAATAAAATTATTTTAATATATAATTATCTTGTGTAAGAATAATTATAAAGATAATTCTTGAAGAAAACTAATTTTAGAGAAAAAATTTAAGAATTAAACATAAATGACTCACTTATACTCCAAAGAACTTATTGAAAGATATAAGTAGAGAAATTTGACATAGAATTGTGGCTTTTAAGGGATCAAAATGATTTATAGCAGGATTACAACAATATATACTTGGATTCTATGATTTAACGTCTTTCTGATTGATTCTGAAAGAATTAAAACACTTTAGAATAGCTTTAACTAATACTTACTTTTTGGTAACAATGATATAAATGGATAATAAGATGATTTGATGTGGACAAAACAGCAAGAGGAGGTCTCTTTTAAGTAAACAACAGCTCACAGAGGCTTGCCATGGAGAAAACTGAAAAACCAGTGAGTGAGAAAACAATAAACCCTTTTGAATTATTTGTTGCATCATCTGTTGTCACATAAGATTATCATAATTACTCAATTGATGCTTTTACGTGACTACCAACCCCAATATGGTTAAGAATAAAAGGAGTAACATCTGTAAATCTCCTTTTATTCCAAAATAATCATTTATTTCTTAAAGCTATCAATTTTATTGGAAATTTTATCACAGGTTGTAATTACTGTGAATTTTTGAAGATTCAGTGTTTCACATAGAATAGTCAAAAATGGACCGTACGTAAAACTTTCAATTTTACTACTAAAACTAGAATTCTTTTTGGTTTTACCATATATAATAGAGTTCTTCATTGGTCCTGAAAGGTTTAGAGAGATTAATTAAGAATTGTATTTTCAATGAATTTTTGAAGTTTTTACCTCATTTCTACAGAGAATTGCACATATCAGTGTTTAACTGGTTGCTATGAGGTAAATCAATGGATACAAGTCCAAAGAGGGTTGTAATTACTCTTTTGGGGTTTATCCGCAGAAAATCATTAATAATTGAAATGGTTACAGGAGTCTAAGTAGCTCTTTACCTCCTTGGCACGTCAAAATAGCAGGTTATTTGCTATTTTCTGAAGATTTACTGTAGTTGTAACATGATAACCAAGTTCCCAAAGTGTCTTAGTTTACTAATTGGGCCAAGATCAGCCATTGATCCAAGCTTTGGAGCTTTCCACACCTCTGAGGCCTCAGAAGTTGGGTACCCTGGCTCTCTTTGATGTCTTTTGTCCCCCTTGCCTATTTTTCATGTCAAAATAGAAAATTAAGCTTCAAGTGAGATATCCACTATGGGTGTACCAAATGTCCATGTAAGAATACCATGATATTAAGTGCCCAAAACATGCATAACACTATTCTTAGTGTATATGTAACATGGGATTTCTCACATTCCCATTATTTTGGCATGAAATCAAGAAAAACAAAAATTTTCACAGATCATTTATGTGGTATTAATGATGTGGTATTGAAGTATTTTCCATATTACCACCTCAAAGAGTTAGTTTGAGCTTATTCACTTTATGGAGCTACCCTAGGTGAATTTTTGTGTAGAATCCAAATCTGGCCTTAAATCCATGGAGTTACTTACTCAATAAAAGGTTATTCATCTTTTCTGAAATCAAAAATGATGAATTTTGGATATAAGCATGACTTATGAGTTATGCATAATTCAAAATTTATTTTTAAGTTAATTGTGGCCTATTTGGATATGTAGAATATACCTCAAGGCTCACATGTAGCATCCTATGTCAATTACTCAACAAAGACTCCAAAGATAACTCCTTGATACATGCCTTAGATTAAATATGGAAGAAATATTATGATTATGGAAGATTTCATCTACTGGATGGCATAATCTACCATAGAACCAAACACGCATGTTTAATGACAGTTGTGGACATGTCCTTGATCAATCTTGTACGGAATGAGCACCATGAAAGCCTCTTCTCATGACACCTATCTGAGGACAGAACAAGAGAGAAAGTCAAGACATGTATATGGCGGCCAATGTGGCAAAAAGAGGTTTCAGAGAATTGCAGAAGCTGTGACAGATGTCAAAAGGAAAAGAAATCCAGTGACAAAAGACTTGGAAATAGGATAAAAATCCAAGAACCCAGAAGAACTTGGGAAATGGCTCATATGGATTGGGTAACTGCCTACCACCAGAAGGTGGTAACAGCTATAATCCATGCATAGTGATTGTTGACAGGTTCAGTTAAACTCCTGTAAGGTGTGGAAATGAAACTTTGCTTAAAAATCAAGTACTTTTCCTGTCCTCAAAATTTGTATAGGGTAAAAAATGATTAGAAATGGTATGTAATAGTATCTTTAAGAGAAAACATGCCAATTTTATTGTTTTGAACTTTATAAGTATAAAAAAATAATATTATAAAGATTCATTGTTTTATCAACAATGAAAATGTATCCAAAAATACTTTACAAGAGATATTTAAGGCCTAAAAAGAAAGTTCTTCAAGAGCTATTTCAATTGGAATTAATTGAGCAAATAACTTTAAGCAATTAATTCAAGAATAAAGTCCTTACAAAGATATTTAAAGAGAAAACACGCTGTGGTATTCCATACCAATTATACCAGTCCCAAGCTTACCAAATAATTAAAAAAAAAGAAATTGCGGAATAGCTCCGCAAATGAAAATAAAATTGTGGGAATGGCTCTGCAAATAGAAATAAAATTGCGGGAATGGCTCTGCAAATGAAAATAAAATTGTGGGAATGGCTCTGCAAATGGAAATGGGAATTAGGGAATGGCTCCACAAATGGAAATAAGAATTAGGGAATAACTCCGGAGGTGGAAATCAAATTTCAGAACTCTGGAACTAGGTAAATCAAACTGTAAAGAAGTCCTAGGCCATAATCAAGAACATTAGAGTTTCAACCAGAAGAAATTAAATTACAATTGAAAATACCAATTTCCCCACCTTTTTCAAATATAAAAATTTTGGAAGCTTTCCCCACTTCCAAGAAAAGCCTCACCAGCTACATTATCTCAAAGACATCACATGATTTTGGTAAGAAACAGAAACACCAGCATAATTTTGTCATATGTATCATATGACTAGAAGAAAGCTCAATTGTCAGGAGCTGTATTTTCTCCACTCTTTTGGAAAAAGGAAAATCTCACCAGCCAAATTATCTTAATTACATCACATGATATTGATAAGAATAAGTACCACCAGCATAATTCTCTCAGAACATATGTAACTAAAAGAAACAAAAAATACTGTCCCCACCTTCAAGAAAACATCACCAGCCATATTAGCTCAATGACCTCACATTACTTAAAAAAAGAAAAAAAGAAAATCTCACCAGCTAAATTATCTCAATCACATCACATGATTTTGATAAGAAAAAGTACTACCAGAATAATTCTCTCAGCAAACACATTGCTACATCAAAATTACACGTCTCACCAGCTAAAACCTCTCAACTATAATTTTCTCTAAGTTCTCTGTTTTGAGAAGCTCTATGGAGGCCCAAAAGCTATAAATAGAGGTCCTCTCTCCCTCATTTTTCCCATCATCAAAGGAAACAAGTTCCCACTATCCAGGATCACCACCATTCCCTGAACTAGCAGGATATCTAGAATAGTAGTGGTTTTTTAGTAGTGAAAAGCTCAGTAGCTTAGTATTAAGGCAAGAATAGTAGTATAAACATAGTAAAAAGCTCAGTAGAATTTCTCAGTAGCTTAGTATTAGTGAAGAATAGTAGTAGTGTTTTAGTAGTGAAAAGCTCAGTAGCCCTGCTCAGTAGTTTAGTATTAGTGAAGAATAATAGTATAACTGTAGTAAAAAGCTCAGTAGCATAGTATGAGTGAATAATAGTAGTATAACCATAGTAAAAAGCTCAGTAGCTTATTATTGTTAAAGAAATAGTAGTATAACAATAGCTAAAGCTTAGTAGCCTTTCTCAAAAGCTTAGTGTTATTAACAGAAAAGAAGTAGTGATATAAACTCAATATTAAAAAAAAATTTAAAAGAAGCAAATTCAGTAGTCTTATTATTAGTACTCATATCAAAAAAAAAGATTATAATCAACATAAAACCATAAAAAAAATATTCTTATCATTCTTATTTAAAAAAAAACAAAAAAATATTCTTATTAGTTTTGTTAAAATAACAGAAAACCAAAACATATATATATATATATATATATTATCATCACTTTTATTAAAATGAAATAAAATAAAAATGTTAGGTTTTATTTTATCAGAAATTTTAGATAAGAGTTTTTACTGTAGTGTTATTGATAGGTCTGACTTAGAGACTGCTGATAAGTCTTCTCTATTTGTTAAAGCCACAAATCTTATTTCATTTTGTGATTCTCTGTAGGCTGACTATTGAGTATTATTTAGAGGGGCAGCTAATACACATTAGCACCCATGGTTATTGTACAATTCTGAAATTCAAAACAGACTTACTAATAATTACCCCCTCGAGGTACTGCCTTATTTCATCCTACACCAAAAGGAGTTCCCACATCTGGTGTCCCAACAGTGGCCAACTTTCCTCAACCATCAATAATCCGTCAATTATCAAAGAAAAAACATTCAAATTTAGTCCATAAAAAAAGCCTTTTATCAATAAAAAATTTCAAGTGCCTATCAAGTCAATCTGGAATTAGAAAAACCACAAAATTCTAAATAATTGTCACCATCAAGTTCTTCAACAAAATCATTTCACTATTATTATCCAAAAAGAGGAGAAACACCACCTGGAGAAGACTCAACTATAGACTATAGTATACCAGTTGGTACACCCAGAACCAAGAAGAAAGATCAAAAGATTGTTACAGATTATTTTCAGATATTACTCAAGGAACTATTCAAAGTTAAAAAGAAAAGTGAAAGAAAAATTAACAAAGAATATATCAATATGGATTCAGCATCATCATCAAAGATACCACACAATCCCAATGAATTGAAATAAGAAATTATAAATGAAGAGACCATGCAAGGACAAGAAGATATTTCTGATGAAGAAAGACTTCATCAAAGAATTTTGGAAATGCAACAAGAACTAATTGAACTCCATAAAAAAGAAGGGAAAAGGAAAGAGTCAAGTTTTACCGCAGAAAAAAGCCCAATCAAAGAAACTACAAGCATGCCAAGAAGGGGCACCATCACCATTTTAAAGGCCCATGGCCTCATCAACTTCATTCACCCCACAGAGACCAAATACTCTACCAAAGTGGGTGAATATTCATGCACAGGCTTCAAGCCCATTGCAACAAGAAATCCCACAAAACAATATACCCATTGTCAAGATTAGACCAAAGGATTATAAATTATGGTTTGATGGAAAGGAAGTGGATGGATTTATTAAAAGAGTGGAAGATATAGCAAAAATTGAAGGAGAAAGTGGAAGGGATATAACAAGACAGATATCCTTTTGGACAAGAGATCAAGAAATTAGCTACCATATTGAAGAAAGGCCTGGATATGAAACTGGAGATTGGGAGCAATTAAAATTGAATATGAAGAGGAGATGGGGAACAGTGTCACTTGAAAGAAGATACAAGCTTTCCTCAATTACTGAATTATTTACAAATATTCAACAAGAAGGAGAAATTAGAAATATGACCCAATATAAAAAGTTCATTGGTGAATATGAATCCATTATTAATTATCTCAAAGGGTATCAATATATACAAGGAGATATCAATCACAATAAAGAGATTTTGGAGAGTCTTTCCTCAAGTGCTCAAGAATCTATTTACAAAGAAATGATTAAAGATAAGGACATGGTGCAAGCTTTGGATGGTGGTTATATCATTCCAAGATTGGAAATCTTAAAGTTGTATATTGAACAAGATCTAGAAGCCAAAGTCTTAATTCAACAGAAGGAATTTTCACAGCCAAAGTCACAAGAGAATAAAGCTAGGTTTGAAGAGGAAAGCTGGGAAGAAGTCGTAAAGCAAATGAAAGATCTTAACAAAACAATTAAAAATCCTCAGCCACAAGAAAATCAAACAAAGGATACTGGGAATGAATCAGTTAAGGAAGTATTGAATCAGCTCAAACACCTTTCTGAAGTAGTTGAATCTCCCAAGAAACCTCAACCAAGCAATAATAAAGATTAGAGAACTATAAAAAACTTACAGCCATTCAGGCCAAGATATCCTTCACCACCCATATCTTCTGGTTATCAACCATATGTTCCAGCTCAAATGGCTCCAAGACAACCATTGAAGTGTTATTACTGCCTAGAAGAAGGACATTCTGCAATAAGATGTAATCATCTCACAGAAGACTTGGAGAAAAGAATTGTCTTGAAGCGTGGAGAAACATATCTTTTTCCAAATTTTCAAAGAGTACCCACAGAAGGCCCTAAATCTGCAAAAGAATTAGTTAGACATTTTGCCAAAGAGCAGGAGAATTTCACAAAGATAATGATGGAACAATCAAATGCACCGCAAAAAGCAAGAAATAACAGTAATTGAGGAAAGCAAAGGTGAGAAGGCAACTTCTATGGCTCAAATAGAAGAATGGGGAAACCGGAAACCTCTTTAAATATCACCAGAAAATTAAAATATTCAAATAAATGTTGGACTTAGGCAGACAAGGAAAAGAGCTTCAAGACAGGAAAGTAAAAGCCAAACTCAGAAAGAGGATAAAAATGAAACACACAAACCCTTTAAAAAGAAGATACCAGGAGCCTATCATGAGGAAGATGAGGCAGAAGAAGAAATAAGAGTTTTAATTCCAACAAAATACAAGAAAACACAAGAAGGAAAGGAAGTATATAATGATAATATTGAAATCATTTCCAGGGACAAAAATAAGGAGGTACTAAGACAAGAGTCACAAAAGATGGAATTAAAAGGCAAGGTAAAATCTACAGCCAATAGCCCAAAGCTAATAATTGAACATGTGATGAAGGAAATACTTGAACAAAAGATAAGTCTTACTCTTGAAGAAATATTATCAATTTCACCAACCTTTATTGATAAATTACAAAGTTTAACTACCCAGGAAAAGAAGGTGATAAAATCAGTCAATACGTCAAATATTCAAGAAAGACTACTTTCATTAAAGCTACGGGACTATGATACCCCAAGATTACATTATGCATGCCCACTTAGATTTGTGGAAGTATTTATTGGAAGAGAATAATATCCTCAAATGGCTTTGGTGGATATTGGATCAGAAATTAACATAATACCAGAGAAAATTGCAATTAAAGCCTCACTTACAAGTAGGAAGCTCAATATGAATATCAGAGGAATTGGTGGACATACAACCTTTTTTGGTTGGACTCTCAGAATTTACACCAATTACTATGATAACAGGAGAAGAAAAAGAAATTCATTTACTCATAGCAAAAGGAGCTGTACACACCATACTTGGAAGACCATTTTTAGCAGACAATAATGTTATATTGGAATTTTCACACAAGCAAGGGGAAATATTTAGTTATCCAGAGCAAGATGGATGTTGGTTATGTTTACCAATATATAAACCTCAAGCCATGGGTCGGCAAATTTCTCCATCAAGAGGTATGGAGCTTTGTGCATCTTCAGAGATTGGAAAATGGTCAATAAATCAAGCAGAATCATCCAAAAGAAAAGAAACAGAGGAAAAATAAAGTCAATCTTCAACAAGAGTGAAGACGATATTTCTTGATCAAAAAAAATACCCTTCTCAGCTATTTTTGATGTAAAAATGACTTGAATGTTATAACTCAGGAAATAGCCCTAAAAGCAGAATTAAAAATCAGCCCTTACACATCAAAATCAACAGATAACTCTTTGAAGCCAATTGGTAAAATTAAAAATCTTGAAGTCACTTTTTAAAGTGAAGAGAAAACCTACCTGGACTTCTTAGTATTTGAAAATTTCAACCAGATAATAGATGGAGAAAATACTAGCATATTATCTTTAACTAAAGAAATTATTCTCCCTCTAACTGATAGAAAATCTAAAGGAAAGGAGACAGAAGATAAAATGGGGGTAGAAGATAGTGAAGCAATACAAAAAATCAAAGAGGAATTAAAGAAGATTAGAAGAAATTTGGACATAGCCATAGAAGGCCTAGAGAAATGGCTAGCACTTGACCTAAGTGGTACAACTAAAGAAGATAAAGTAGAAAGGCAACAGAAGAAATTTAAAATGGATCTGAAGCTACCTGAAGCAAATTCCTCAATAATTTCAGAAGACTATTTCAATTTGATTCAAGAAGAAACTGGGTACATTGGTGATACTGAAAATATTTACTAAGTGAAGAACCAAAAGATAGCATAATCAAGGCATTGGCAAAAAGAAAATTTGAAGAACTGGAAAAGGAAAGTTCCATAATGACTGGAGACAAAATGGATCAAGTTTGGAATACTAATATTGAAAAGGGATTAAACAAAGAATAGAAATAGTTTTAGAAGGAAAATTGGTAGAATCAAAAGATGAATTGAAGTTATCTCAACAAAATAATGGAAATTGGGAAGATAAATTTAAGCAAAGCAGAAAATTTGAAGACCTAGAAGAAGGAGAGTTATCAGAAAATACACAAAGGCTGGCTGGACTTAGCATTCTAGAATAATTTAATAATTCCTATGATCAAATATGCTGCTTTTCAAGCTCAACTGATTTATTTAATCAAAATAAAGGAATTACATCTGAATCATCAAATGACTGCCAGAATCAAAATGGCATACAGGAAGACATACCAGAATATGAAGGACTGGAAGATTATGAAATACTTCCAATGATAACATTTGAATAGCTGTATTATTATGAGCTAGATTCACCAATAATTCAAAGCAAATATCTTTCAGAACTACCCGGATCCAATCTTACAAATGTTGATTTTTTGGAATTACTAACCACTATTGGAATCAAAGGAAATTTACAGAATCCTTACTGGAAGAAGCCTTATAGATATTATCAAATGACAATAGAAGGACTGTATCACAAAATGTTATGGGCTCAAGAAGACTTAAATCTAAATGGTTTGGGACTCTTGGGAGGAACAATTTGCTGGTGTGATTTTGGGTACATGTTTATTCATGAAGTCAAAGATTTTGTTTCAGAATGGAAAGGAAATACACAAAGAAAACAATGCAACAAGATATTTTGAGAAATATTGAAGGACATATGTCTTTCAGTAATTCACAAAAGAAGGTTGAATATTTCTCAATAATAACTGAATTAATCCAATTTTAATCACCAATTAAAAAAACCACCATAAAAAATAGCATAATAATAAAATAAATAGCCTAAAAAAAAGAAAATTATTTTCATATCTGTATTAGTATCAGGGCAGTGCCTTCCTGCCTTATCAAAGAGGAATTTCAATTTACTCAACCTGTGTTCAAGACTGTGAATTCATTTTTAAAAAAAACCTTCATCTATAATAATCTCATCTTTCAGAGCAGTGACCTCCTGCCTTATCAAAGAGGAATTTCAAATAACTCAAACTACCTTATAAAAAATGGTTTTTCAACATTCTTATCACTCAGGGCAGTACCTTGCTGCCTTATCAAGGAGTAATTTCAATTTACTCAACCTTTGTTCAAGACTGTTAATTTATTTATAAAAAAAACCTTCATCTAGAATAATCTCATTTTTCAGGGCAGTGACCTCCTGCCTTATCAAAGAGGAATTTCAATTTGCTTAAATCTTTTTAAACACTCTTATCACTCAGTGGCAGGGCCTTCCTGCCTTATCAAAGAGGAATTAGTCTTTTATCTCAAAGATCAGCTAGGATCTAGACAGTAATGGATGCCAAACTTACACATGAAAATAAATTGGAATGGAATCTTGGTTGGAATGAAGAAGGATGGACAGACATAAATTGCAAAATTATACAAAATATAGAAGAAGTCAATTACTGAAAAAAACCATTTGTTGAAGAAGGAGAGGATTTATTTCAGATATGGATTCCATTCTTAGAATTTGAAGAATTGTTCAATATTCCAGAACTGCATCAACAAATTCAAGAATGTAAAGATTGGAAAGAGTTTCCAGGATTCTCTCTTTCAAGACTGGAATTTCTAGAATTACTTAAATATGATGGTATCAAGGGCAATTTAGGAAACATATATTGGGAAGAGGATACATTAACAGATGAAGAATGGAGAAGAAAAAAATATTTTGGGGATGTGGAAGCTTCAAGAGGACTGTTTCTAGATTTACTGGACATACCAGAAGGAAGAATCTTATGGAAGCATGAAAATTATGTAATTGAAAAGGCCAATTGGGATGTTTTGTGGGAAGAGGTGTTTATACCTGGAATTATTAGTCTCAAGACACATAATTGCAATATCAATAAGGATGATTGGAAATTGATTTTGCAAGACTTATTTGTTAAAAAAATTAAAGAAGAAAAAGGAATATTCATATCAAGACTCAAGAAAAAGATCATAAAAATGATTCAGACAAATATTACAAAAAATTGAAAAAAAAATACACTCATGTTATTACTTTAAATTTCACATCATAATAAATAAAATAAAATAAAATTTAGGCTATTTATCAGTATTCAAGACAATATTACAAATTTAAAAGTATTCAAAAGTTATTTTTCAATGTACAAGTATCACAATTTAATTCAAATATATATATATATAAAAAGGGGTGGTTATCTGTTCTTATGCCACCTCAAATTAAAATAAAATGGCACAAGTTTGGGGTAGTGTGGGCCTATTGATTTTGTTTTTTTTTAAAAAAATCTATACCAGAATTAATTGGCAATAATATTTTCCATTTAAATTAATTATCAAGCAGATCTTACCATCTTCAAGCCAACATAAATAATAATATACAATTTTATTATCATTATTTGAAAGAAGGAAACTCACTCATCATCATTTACACCAATATTGATATTATGGTTTTTTTAAATTCTTATATTAATTTAAAAAAAGTCAAACAGACTCATCATTTATTCTTTAAAAAAAATCATATCATTCAATTCAAATCAAAACATCTTATCACAACTAATCTCAAACATGAAATTTTTTCAAAAAAATAGGTATAGCCTAGTCTATTCCAAAAAAAACTTCTTTATCATTACATTTAGAGAAAGGAGACAGGTTTTTTATTCAGCTAACATAGCTGAGGATCTTTGGAAGTTTCAGCTAAAAAAAAGGGGGCCAAATACTTTTCAAAAAAAATCTGATTTAATAACTGAGAATATTTTTTCTTGAAGAATTTTTTTATTTTGTTTTTTTAGAGATTTGGGAGGGGATGGAGAGTAGCAGAAAGCCTTATTAGATGTGGATGGAGCTAATTCAGGTTGATTTATAAAAGAAGTTAAGCCTGATTCATCAATTTTGTCCAATCTGGGTTCCTCCTTTAAAATCCTTCCAGGAGAGGATGATGATTTGAATTCAGGATTCAACAAAAATGAAGGTGATGAAAGTAAAAATAATGGTGGAGAAGCTAATTTAACATCAGGACTAGAAGTAAAAGCCACAGGAAAGCTAAAAGGAGAGTCTGGTCGATTTAAACTATTTTCTCCATTAAAATTAAATGTTTCAAGTGAATCTTGATAAAGATACTCTAAAGAAGAATCAGATCCATTAAACATATGCAAAGTGGATGTAGAGAAGCTATCAACACTTTTCAATGCAACAGACTCATCAATACTGGAAACTATTGAAGGACAAGACTGTGATTCAAAAAAACAAAGAATCATCATCATCTAAATATTTGAGAGAAGTAGAAGACTTTTGTGCAATAATCTCTACAGAGGATACATCATCATCTTGTGGAATCAAAGCAGGAGGGGATTGAAAATATGGGATTTTCCAATCTTGAGGAGTATCAAGAGGAGTAGTAGATGCAAGAGCAGGAGGTGAAGCAGGAAGGGGAGCTATGGGAAAATTCTTTTCAATACAATCATCAATCATGGTAGCAGCATCATTATTAAAGAATGATGAAGATGAAGGATCCATTAGTAACTAACACTTAGGAATTAAAATTGAAATAGAAGGTTGGAAAAGATTTATGATAAAAATCATGGAGCAAACATAGCTCTGATATCTTAAAAATCAGCTTCAAGAAGCAACCACAAAGATTAAGAAAAGGTAGATTGTTCAAGATCTGCATGTGAAAAACTCTGCAAAATGATGGTGTCAAATTCAAGCCACTAATTTCCATATTAAAAGCCAAACAAAAAAACATAATAATAAGTAATTACCATTACCAATGCAAATAATAAAGCCTCAATTAGCAACACAGAATTCAGGATAAATGTATATCCTCATCAGAAAAGTAAAATTCCTACTTAAAAGAAAAAAAGGCAAAATCAATACAATGTTCTCAGTGGAATTATGCAGGAGAAACTCAATAACAAATAAAATTGCCAGAAAACTAAAAAAAAGAGGGAAGAAATACACAAGAATGAAAAACAACCATCCTCTGGATAATGACTTACAGCCCCAAAACTTTGGGTTTAGCAAGTCTTTCACAGGCAAGCATCCATCCAGAAACTGGGAGCCTCAATCACAACAAGGTTTGAAACACCAATTGGGTTTTTCATAATTCAGGAAGACAATGATACCAAGTTGCATCACCAAGCCTGCTCAAGGCTCAAAGTATGCTACCCAGCATGGTTACCCTATTCCCAAAACTGACAGGTCCGGCAGCAGAATTACTGCCAGAGGGGGGAATTGAACCCGTTTCCAATTTAATGAAAGTTGAAAGCAACCCAGAATCACTAACACTACACTATTTGAAAAGATAACATGACTCCTAAAATTGAGACCTCATTGAACATTACCCACTAGTTTAATCACTCCTCAAAAAAAAAAAAATTTTTTTCCAAAAAAAAAAAAAAACATTTTAAAATAAAAAAACTTTTTCATAACATAAATAAAGAAACAAATTCAACAACAATAATAAAAAAATAAATAAAATAAGAAGTATTGATTAATATTAAGGATAAAAGAACAGATTCCAAAAAAATTAGTCCTTGTATGACTTTAAATGACAGGGTAGTAACCTGAAGGATAAAAGTAGTCTTTGTATGACTTTAAACTAAAGGGTAGGAACCTGAAGGCTAAAATTAGTCTCCGTATGACTTTAAACTACAGGTGTAGCACACCAGAGGGCTGAACTTGCAAGTAAACTCAAGGAAGAATGAAAACTAAAAAAAAGAGTGAAGATGTCAATAGAAGTAACAAAAGTGAACAACAGAATAATGAAGAATATTTAATCAAAATAAAACCCTCAACATTCATCTGCTTTTTCCTCAGTAAGACAGTAAACTGCTCCCTTGTGTAATTCTGGACAAGGGTTTTCAAATGTCCTTGTATGACTCTAAACTGAAGGATTTGGTATACCTAATATACTGGGTCTTATCCACCTAGAGGTAAAGTCCTTGTACAACTTGAAACTGCAGCTCAAATTTAATCATGAACAAAAGTATAAGAAGATACTGAAGAGACTGTTTCATTTTCACCAAAAAAAAAGAAGAAAAATGGAAGCTCAATCCAATGCAGCAAAATATAAATCAGTACTAAAAAAGGTTATACCAGTCAATGAAGCTATTCCTCAAGATCTGAATCCAACTTTGGAAATGTCAGGGTGAGTCTATATAGTAGCTATAAAGTTTTCTCACATCTTGTATGACATTTGCTATGTCATCAATGCTGCTGATGTTTTTGCATCTGCATTTGACTGCATGTTCTAGATCTCCTGGCAATTTTGTTAGGAGTTTATGGTTTCTCATTTCTATTGTCATATTGGGATCAATGGCTTTTAGCCTTTTTGTTTGTTTGAGACACCATTCATATGGGTCTTTTTCTGTGGAGCATCTATCACTTTCAAAGGAAATGGTCTTTTGCCAGATCCAACTACCATTGCTACACTTTTGTATAATCTGGTTCCTCCACCATGGCCAGCTTTTCCTGCCATGTATTTCTTTCATCTCAGTATACCATATGTTTGCATGGCCTCTGAATGCTGTGTTAAGTCTTGTTGTGATCCAGTAGTCTGGTATCTTTGGGACATCAACAAAGAGTCCATCAATATGGTCAATGATTTCCATATGGTCATATTCCCCAATTCCTGAGAACTTTGGCCAGTTTGCCACTTCTGGTAACTGTTTTAGTTCCTGTTTCTCTGAATAGTTGAGATTTTCCCCATCTTGGTACATTGACTCTGATCTTGACTTTGGAATCTGATATTCAGGTTCCTGGTCATAGTCTTTATCCTCTTCTTTCAATTTTGTAGAGGTAGTGGGTTGACCTTGTGCTGGAGGGTATTGATTGTCTTCTCTGTCATAGAGGTAATCAATTTCTTTATCAAAGCTGTCCTGTTGTTGCTGGATACTTCTCAGATCTCTCCTCACAGCTTGTTGTTCTTCTAGAATTGAATTCAACTGTCTGTTAGTTTTTTCAAATTCTGTCCAAATTTTGGCCAGGTTTGTATTCAAGTCTTTTATTACTGTTGCTTGAAAAGCATTTTCTTCTTTCAATGTTTCCACTTCTGTCCTCATTTTTTCTCAGGTTTCATGTGTCCAATCCATGAATTGGGCCAATTTGGTCCAAGTGAATTTGATTTCAAACTCATGAGTGTTGATTGTAGTCTCAGTTATTAATTCTGGATCAATTGAGTCAGAACTATCAAAACTATTTGTAGGTACAACTATTTTTTGCTTTTGTGTACTTCTTGGACTAAGTCCATCAGCTTTTCCATCAATGGGTCTGCTTCTTTCTTCCTCTGGTTGAAAGAAGTTTTGTTTCTCCCTTGGGCTCCTTTTCTCCTGTTGGAAACTACCTGGAATGGTTGGGGAGCCTTGGATGAAGTTTCCTTTGGCTTGTAAGGCCTGGAACTGCTGGATTGTTGTGGGGAAGATGGGACTTCTTCTTCCATTTCTGGGGGTACCTGAATCTGACTGGGCTCTTCCTTGTGCCAAGATCTCTCTATGGCTTGTATGGATTCCTGGTTCTCTTTGATTCTGATTCCTCTTTCTTCTAAGAGTTTGAAATTCTTGTTGGGGTTCCAACCTTGCATTTCTGGCATAGGTTCTGTCCAAGCCATTTGCTTGAGACAGATCGTCTGAGTTGTTATCCCCACCTCTGCCCATGATGCTGCCATAGTGAACATTTTGTTGTCCATGCTCCATGTGAAGAGGTCTTTCAGGAGTTTGTGTATTTGAAGGACCTGTTCTGCATCTGTCCAAAATCCTGGTTGGATTTTTGGGTTGAATTTGATTTGGAATAAGACCTTGGGTAGGAGTTCCCTGTTGGTAAGTACTTTTCTGGTCATTTGATCCAGTAATTGGCTGTCTTCTTCCTCTGTGTCTTCTTGGCCAGTGCTCTGGTTTATTTCTTGGGAATCCAAGATCTCTAAGAAGTGGAGGTGTCATGTTAACAATGTTAAAAAGTGACAGACAATGAAAAATGTTTGTTTCAAGGTTTATTTACCTTTAGCAGGCCCTTGTACAAATTTATGATCTATACTCTTTGGCAATTTGCCTTTAGAGTTTACAACTGGGTTGATAACAGTGATTTTCTGTTTTTCAATTTGTTTTGGTGATCCAACTGGTTTTGTTGGAGCTTTTCTGGGTTTTTTGGCCCTTGGCACGGCTATTGATGTCCACTCTTTTGAGTTGATTGTCACTTCACTGTGTCTTTTCTGCTTTCCTTTGGTTTTTGGCAGCACCTCTCTGTCTTCTGAGGCTGTCACAGATGGATTTCCTTGTGACTGGGTTTCTAATGGAATAGAATCTTTTTCCACTATTCAGAAAAGATGTTTCAAATTGTATATCAGTATTTTATTATAAAACCCAATGATTTTATTCAATTCTACTGTTATTTTTCTAAATTTTTAAGTATTCTTATTATAATATGTTTTTATTGAAAAATAACAGTTTTTTGAATTTTTCACTTATTTTTTATAAGTGAAAACTATAATATCCAAGTGTTTTGTGAATGATTCACTTGGATATTATTGTGTTTTTGTATAAACACTTCAAATTTATTAAATTATAATAAATTTGATTTGTTATTATAAATATTATAAATAATATTTATTTTAACACTTTATTTTTGATTAAAATATCAATTAATTACAAGTTTTCACGTCAATTTGAGTGATGTCTTGTTTAAAAGGAAATATTTAATTAAAATATTCCTTATAAATAATAAAAAATTATTTTATTATTTAATATTTATCAATCATTTATTAATAAATGTTTCTTTATTAATTTTCACGCACTTTGGTGAAAAATAATAGTAAAAAAAGGTAATATACTGTTTGTATATTATTATTTATATTGAAATTTAAATAATACTGTTGTATTATTATCAAATTTCGTGAAAATTATTGCAATATTATCAAATAAAGAGGATTTGTACTCTCATTCTCAACAAAAATATTTGTAATATATATTTTTGGAGAAAAAAAAACTTATGTATATAATATATGATGCTATATTATATAAAAAAAACTGATAATAATAGAAAAGAAGATAAATTAGAAATCTTACTCACTGTTAGTAAAATACCTTTTAAATAACTGTATTTTTACGCCTAATTCAGTTCAAAAACACGTCCAAGAAGGTTGAAAACCCACGGCCAGGCCCCCAAAATATCAGGGTGAGTCTATATAGTAGCTATAAAGTGTAAATACAAGCTAGTATTATGACTGTGACACGTCAAAAAAACAGATAAATTTAATTCTTCAGGTCCTACTGCTACGTGGTAACAGTGGTGATGAGTCTGTTGAGGACCTGGGTTTCAATACTCTAATATCTTTTCCTGTAAAGAAGTACTACAATAATTATGCTCTAATTATATCTTTAATAACTCTAAGGACACTACTGATGGATAACAGTTTTGTCACGTAAGAATATGGGTAATAAGATAAGATATTCTGGGTTTTCAAGGAAAAAACCCTTCTTTTTATATCTTTCAAGACTGTCAAGAGTTATTAACTCTTCACACGTCAGAGGAGTGAATATTTTCACTCCAATGATCAATCTGTGGTTCTGGATCATCAATTCTGACGTCAATAGAGGCAGAATTGTGGTTTTGCAACCACAAATGATCATTCTGGATCAATACAGGGTGAAAAAAGTTTTCACCTGCCACGTCAGCACTTGGATGACGTTGTTCTAGTGTCTGTATGATCAGTAATGATGATTTTTGAGAGGTTATATCTTCCTAAGTATATTATTTTAAGTATGAGAGCAATACTGTTTGATACAAGTTTGATACAGTCATGTATTGCTAGAAAAACCTTCCAGTCAAGATATCTCAGTCAGTTCTTAAGATATCAAGAAGCCAAGAGCACAGAATTGAAGGGCTTAATGAGCTCTTCAATTTGGTATGCTTCATGTTTACCCTTCCTTAAAATAGCAAAAGCTAAAAGGGTTTTAAGTTTTTGGATGTATTTTTGTACTTCAGTATGAGGCTTCAAAAACTTCCATACCAGATATCTTCTTCAATTTGGAAGATATCTGTATTCTGATGATACAGTCTTGTAGGGCTTGATTAGCTCTACGGTTTGGTATATTACTCTGTAAAGTTGTATGAGTGTATGCCAAAGATACAGGGGTTTGTTTATATTGTTGTTTTTCAGAATATCTGTATTTTGGTTGTTAAACCTTTGAGCCAAGATCCCTCAGTCAATTTAAGAGATACAGAGGTCTAAGGTGTCTCAAATTAAAGCTCTTGTTTAGATCTTTAATTTGGTTGTACTTTTGTACAGTTTTGTACAAGCCCTCTTTGACTTTCAGGGGGGTCTTGGTTTTAAAATAAAGGTCATATGGTATCTCCAGTTGTGGTGGTGTTACAGCAACATGGATGATACCATTGTGTAGCTCTCTATGTGAGCTTTAAGAAAAAGATTATTTTGGTATAGAATAACCTAAATATGCATAAGCTAGATGAGAGGTGAAAATAAGGGTTTTGACTTGTTTATTTTCCTCTAGGTTTCCTTATTCTGTTTGGATAAGGTTGGTGTTTAATTTAAGAGGAGTTTTTTCCTCTTATTTATTACCTGTATTGACTATGTTTGTTCAATACTTTTCATACCATTATCTATGGTATGTTGGATGTCATGCTAGTGCTCTGTTTTGAGTCACAGGCTGACAGGAAAGACCTGAATTATCAAGAGATCCATATGAAAAACCTTTATCACCTAACCCACCTCTATTTATTGAAACATTAAAAGTTACAGAAGAAAGAATTTCAACAATAAATTTTGGACCATCTAGATGGTTATCAGAAGAAGAAACAAATTTATTAAAAAATGTTATATTACTAAGGGAAAAGGCTATAGCATTTTGTGAAGAAGAAAGAGGCGTACTTAAACATTCTTATGGAAAACCATATAAAATACCAGTTATATCACATGAACCATGGCAAAAGAAACCAATACCAATACCAAAATCAATTTTACCTCAATTTATTGAGCTAGTCAGAGAAAGAATACATACAGGACTCTATGAACAATCAACATCAAGCTATAACAGCCCAGTATTTTGTGTGGCAAAACCAAACAGAAAACTTAGAATAGTTCATGATCTTCAAGACCTCAATAAAGTCACAATAAAAAATGCAGGATTACCACCAAATGTTGATGAGCTTGTGTGATCATTTTCAAAAAGAGCATGTTATGGATTAGGAGATATTATGGGAGGATATGATGAAAGAGAGTTGGATATTAATACAAGACCCCTTACCGCCTTTGAAACACCACTTGGAAGACTTCAGCTTACTAGACTACCTCAAGTTGCAACAAACTCTGTGGCAGTTTATCAAGCACAAATGACTTGGATACTTCAGGAGGAAATACCAGAGCACCTTGGAATATTCATAGATGATGGAGGGATTAAAGGACCCAGATCAACATATCAGCATGAAACATTGAAGGAGAATCCACTCATAAGAAGATTTGTTTGGGAATATGCAGTAAAATTACAAAGAATATTTTTCAGGATAGAAGAGGCAGGACTCACAATTTCAGGATCAAAATTTGCATTCTGTGTTCCAGCACTGGATATTGTAGGGCATATTGTATCTTTGGGTGGAAGAAAGATTTCAAAACAGAAAATAAACAAGATACAAAATTGGCCTAGACCAACAACAAAGAAGGAAGTTAGAGGATTTTTAGGACTATGTGCATATGTCAGAATGTTTATCAAAGACTTTTCACAAGCTTCAGCACCATTGAGAAGATTGACAAGGGAGGATGTATTTTGGAATTGGGATGAAAAATGTGAAGAAGCTTTTATAAAACTCAGGAAGATAGTAGGAGAAGAAATTACCTTGATGACATTGAATTATGAAAAATGATCTGGGAAGATAAAATTATCAATTGATTCGAGTTATATTGCAGCTGGTGCAGTTCTTATGAAAGAGGATGAGAATGGACAGGATAGACCAGTACTATATGAATCAGTGACCTTTTCCCAACTAGAATCTAAATACTCTCAGCCTAAATTCAAATTGTGTGGTGTTGCAAGAATACTCAAAAAGCTTCAAACAATATTATGGGGACAACACTTTGAGCTTCAAGTAGATGCTAAATCTTTAATAGAAATGATCAACACATCATGTTTACCAAATGCACCAATGACAAGATGGGTAGCATTTATTCAACTTTTTTCTTTTGATCTGGTCCACAAACTGGGGAAGACATTGACTATACCAGATGGATTATAAAGAGGACTAAAGGGGGGAAATGAAGATGAAAGTGAAAGGGATGATTTTGATGAATAAGAAGAATGGATCAAACCACATCCAGGATTTGGTCCAAAAGAAGTAAATACAAGAAAAGTAGGAAAATTATCAAGAAATATAATAAAAACTATTGAAATTCCAATAAAACAGGAAGGATTTGGAAAGCATATGCAGGAATATTTGAATAGTTTGAAAAAGCCACAAAGTATTGGGGAGGAATACTTCAAGAGAATCAAAAAAAGATCAGTAAGTTTCTATATAGAATGAGGACAGCTAAAAAGGAGAAATCAAGAGAATCCACAAATAGTTGTGTTTAATGATAAAGCTCAAAAACAGATTCTAAAGAAAATGAACAAAGAATTGGATCATCAAGGAGAAAATGAAACATATAGAAGAATAAAGAAAAGATATTGGTGGGAAGGAATGAAAAAGATAATCAAGAAATGGGTTAAAACATGTCAAGAATGTCAGAAAAGGAGTCATTTGCAGCCAAAATATGAAGGAAAGATATTTGCAACATCCACTTTATTTGAAAGAGTCAGCATGGATGCAGTCCATATCAAGGCAGGAAGATGTAAATATTTGGTGGTAGCAAGAGATGAATTTTCAGGATGGCCAGAAACTGTTGCATTAACTAGGCTAACGGCAAAATCAGTCTCCGAATGGTTTAATTCAGAATGGATTTGTAGATATGGAGCACCCAAAGAAGTCACAGTAGATGGAGGAGCAGAA
This sequence comes from Austropuccinia psidii, assembly GCA_023105745.1. Classification (NCBI taxonomy): domain Eukaryota; kingdom Fungi; phylum Basidiomycota; class Pucciniomycetes; order Pucciniales; family Sphaerophragmiaceae; genus Austropuccinia; species Austropuccinia psidii. The sequence continues at coordinate 43,646,523 of JALGQZ010000009.1, forward strand.
TTTGGAAAAGAACTACAAGAAGCAGTCAAAAGAGCAGGATAAAGAATCAGAATAACTACACCTTACTACCCAGAAGCACAAGAAATGTTTGAAAGAAGCCATAAGCAATTAAAGAATGCACTTGTAAAAATGTGTGGTGAAAATGGATCCAAATGGAAAGAATACTTACCAATTATAACCTTGGCAGATAGAATTTTGGTAGAAGGAACAACAGGATACTCACCATTTGAGCTTCAGTTTGGTCAGAAGGCTGTCTTACCAATTGAAATAGAAACAAACACATACCTAGCCATCGAATGGAATAAAATCTCAACAACAGAAGAGCTATTTGAAGCAAAAGCAATACAGATTTCAGCAAAAGAAGAAACAAAACTAAAAGCAGAAGATAAATTGAGAGATTCAAGAAAGAAATCAGTTCAATACTTGGACAAAAAGATGGCTCACAAACTGAGAAATCCACTTCAACCTGGGGATTTAGTATTAGTTTACGATAAAACACTTGAGTCACAGTTGGGATTACTCTTCAAAAACCGTTGTAATGGACCATTTAGAGCTATAGGTCAAGTTAATAATGGACCTTATGAGCTTGAAGAATTGGATGGTACTAAACTAACAAGGAAATTTGCAGCAAGTCACATCAAGAGTTTTTACCCAAGGGGGAAGATAGTTCCCTTAGATTCAGAATCAGGAAATGAAAGCAGTGAAGAAAGTGAAGTTGAAGATTCAATATTAGAAGAAGAAGAAATTGAAAACTATACCTTCTCTGATTAACATTGCCAAGCTTTCAACTGGAATGCTGGGGACAGCATTACATGGAGGGGGGATGTGGTATTCCATACCAATTATACCAGTCTGAAGTTTACAAAATAATTGAGAAACAAAACAAAACAGAAATTACCAAATAGCTGCTCAAATGAAAATAAAATTGTGGGAATGGCTCTGCAAATAGAAATAAAATTGTGGGAATGGCTCTGCAAATGAAAATAAAACTGTGGGAATGGCTCTGCAAATGGAAATAAAATTGTGGGAACGGCTCTGCAAATAGAAATAAAATTGCGGGAATGACTCCACAAGTGAAAATAAAATTACGGGAATGGCTCTGCAAATGAAAATGGGAATTAGGGAATGGCTCCACAAATGGAAATAGGAATTAGGGAATAACTCTGGAGGTGGACATCAAATTCCAGAGCTCTGGAACTAGGTAAATCAAACTTTAAAGAAGTACTAGGGAATAATCAAGAAGATTAGAGTTTCAACCAGAAGAAATTCAATTACAATTGAAAATACCAATTTCCACACCTTTTTCAAATATAATGGCAGTGCACTCAATATAAAAACCTTTATTTTCCCCACTTTCCCCACTTCCAAGAAAAGCCTCACCAGCTACATTATCTCAAAGACATCACATGATTTTGATAAGAAACAGAAACACCAGCATAATTTTGTCATATGTATCATATTACTAGAAGAAAGCTCAATTATCAGGAGCTGTATTTTCTCCACTTTCTTGGAAAAAGGAAAATCTCACCAGACAAATTATCTTAATTACATCACATGATTTTGATAAGAAAAAGTACCACCAGCATAATTCTCTCAGAACATACATAACTAATAGAAACAAAAAATACTTTCCCCACCTTCAAGAAAACATCACCAGCCATATTAGCTCAATGACCTCACATGACTTAAAAAAAAGAAAAAAAAGAAACTCTCACCAGTTAAATTATCTCAAATACATCACATAATTTTGATAACAAAAAGCACCACCAGCATAATTCTCTGGGCAAACACATTGCTACATCAAAATTACACGCCTCACCAGCTAAAACCTCTCAACTATAATGTTTTCTAAGTACCCTGTTTTGTGAAGCTCTATAGAGGCACAAAAGCTATAAATAGAGGTTCTCTATCCCTCATTTTTCCTATCGTCAAAGGGAACAAGTTTTCACTATCCAGGATCACCATCATTCCCTGAACTAGCAGGATATCTAGAATAGTAGTAGTGTTTTAGTAGTCAAAAGCTCAGTAGCCTTGCTCAGTAGCTTAGTATTAAGTGAAGAATAGTAGTATAACTGTAGTAAAAAGCTCAGTAGCCTTGCTCAGTAACTTAGTATTAGTGAAGAATAGTAGTATAACCATAGTAAAAAGGTCCGTAGCCTTGCTCAGTAGCTTAGTATTGGTGAAGAATAGTAGTATAACTGTAGTAAAAAGCTCAGTAGCTTATTATTGTTAAAGAAATAGTAGTATAGCTGTAGTTAAAGCTTAGTAGCCTTGCTCAAAAGGTTAGTGTTAATAACAAAAAAGTAGTAGTGATATAAACTCAGTATCAAAAAAAATTCTAACCGAACCAAATTCAGTAGTCTTATTATTAGTACTCATATCAAAAAAAATCATTATAATCAACATAAAACCATAAAAGAAATATATATTCTTATCATTCTTATTAAAAAAGAAAAACATAAAAAATATTCTTATTAGTGTTATTAAAATAACAGAAAGCCAAAACATATATATATATATATATATTATGATCACTTTTATTAAAATAAAATGAGAAAAATCTTAGTTTTCATTTTATCAGAAATTTTAGATCAGAGTTTTTGCTGTAGTGTTATTGATAGGTCTGACTTAGAGACTGCTTATAAGTCCTCTCTATCTGTCAAAGCCTCAAATCTTATTTTATTTTGTGATTCTCTGTAGGATGACTATTCAGTATTATTTAGAGGGGCAGCTAATACACCTTAGCACCCATGGTTATTGGACAATTCTGAAATTCAAAACAGACTTAATGATAATTTCCCCCTCAAGGTACTGCCTTATTTCATCCCACACCAAAAGGAGTTCCCACAACACCCAAAAGTGACCAGAGTGAATTTGGAAACAAAGTGACAAAGTTAACAGTGATGAAAGATGCTTTAATTCACTTTTTGGTGTTTCAAGGGGTAAAATAATTATAAGAGTTACAAAAAATGATTTTAATGAATTCTTCACATTTTTAAAAGGTTTAAAATCATTTAAAAAGGGTGGTTGGAATCTCTTATTGATTGGCTTAACAGTTTTTAAACTAATCATAAAAGGAAAAGATGTTAACATGAAGAGAAAAGTGGGGAAAAGAAGACATTATTTTATAGCCATCAATTTTCTTACTCCAAAAGTAGAATTTACTCTGGTCAGTCGTGAAAAACACTCTGACAACAGAAAATCCAATTATGGAATCATTGAACCCTGGTTTAGACCAAAAGAGGGCTGGTTTTAGCCCTTTTTTGCTATTTTTAGTGATTTTAGACCCTTAAATTAGCCATTACTATAGTAATACCTGGTCTAGAGACTTCAAAACACGTCAGAATGTGTGTAAGAGTCATAGAAGCCAGTTAAACCTGTCTTTACTAAGATTTCTTTAGCTTAAGGGTAGTTTTACCCTCTTGGCAACAGTTAAAACTGCCCTGGTTGGTATCAAAACCTCATCATCAATTGAGTCACAGACCCTTTGATTCAATTACTGGCCAAAAGTGGTGAATTTTTGCATGGATTTTGACATCCTATGCCTTTCAGCATGGAATTTGGGGTCTGGCTCTCCCTTGGAGCTAGAGTACCTTTTCCACCCCAGAATTAATCTTTCCAATTTATTTTTTCTTTAATTCATCATCATGTAATACACTTGAAATTTACACATACAATTGAATTGAGGTTTTACAGTACACAACTGTAATAATTGATACCTCATATGTAAATTACAGCTCACTTACATAATACACGCACACATTTTGACATTTCAATTGAAAATACTTCAGTTCCTCATAACCTCTAAGCTACACACAACACCTCAATTTTAACACAAAAATTGATGGTTAACACCACATGTGGTGTGAATTAAATTAAGGTTTTGATTATTTTCAGCTTTTGTCCAGAAAATACTAAAAACTTAATTTAACCTTATTTAGAATAGAGTTACAGCAATTTTACCCAAAGGTGACCCCACCTTATCTTTTATGAGGAATCCAATGGTGAAGTAATTTTCTTAATTTTATTTATTGGATGAAAATTTATAATATATTTTATGTCACGTTTTACCAAAAATATTTTAATTTCATTAATTTTATTAAAAATTCATTTTTACTTAATTTTTTCAAGTAAAAATGCAATTTCACAATTTTCAAAATTTAATGTAATTTTTATTTTAAATTATAATTAAATTTGTATTTATATTTAAATCTTTATTTTGATAATGCAAAGAAATTTATTTTATTTATATTTATATATTTTTTTGGTTATTTGTGGTCTTTTTGGTATATGAAAATACCTCTAAGGCTCACATTGCCTCCCCCTAAAAAAAGAATATTACTTTGTGATAGTGTTATTTTTAGTGTGTCCAAATCTTCTGAGAATTTTAGTACCTTCAGTTATGTCTTTCTCTGCTAACCATTCATCTTCACAAGTTAAGTCACTGTACCTAACAAGGTATTCCCTCACTTGATTCGTTCTTGAGATTCTTTCTTTGGGAACTTCGGTAAGATTTTTAATACCAGATGATTCAATAGGAGGTTTAACCTGGGGAGATTTATTCCTCAAGGGAAATTTTTCAGCATCACTAAATTTATTTGGCTGTATCAAGCTCACTGGAAATGTAGGGTGCTTATTGCTGTGTTCTTCAGATAATTCTACTTCAGCAGCATTTTCTCCATGGAGGGCCTTAATAACAAAAGGTCCTGCAAAGGAGTCTTTGATCTTTTTACATCCTTTGATGTTATTGAAGTTAGTGGTGGATACAAGTACTAAATATCCCACTTTGAAATCTGGAGTGGCATGTGACTTTTCCCATTTGTCCTTAGCATATGCAAAAGAGTCTAACATGCACTGTGGTATTCCATACCTTTTTACCAGTTTCAAGAAATATTTTGGAAATTTAAAAATTGGAAAATCAAGATCCCAATGACTAATTCAGGAAGTCACCACTCAAAGGACATGCTTAAATCACAAAAAACCCAGGAATAACATCAATAGTAGGGAGGAATGGAAGATTTGGTAGTCAGAATTGAAATATTCAATATACTTCTATAATTAAATGAATAATAGAGGAGTCCAATCTTATGGAGTTACACAATAAAACTTACATATAAGGCTTACATGATCAACAATAGGCTTAATACATACAGAAACTCAAGATTACATGGGAAAAGTAACATTGTAACATTATATCCACTCTAAATCCATCAAGAAGACTATATTACCAACAATTACAGTAACCATATACAGTTCATGTGACATGAGGATCATATGAAAGTATCCAATCCAATTCAATACAGGAAAATCCACTAAAAGCTTAAAAATTACACAACAATACAGGAGCCCAAACAAGACTTATGCAGTCCACATGCATAAGATCTGGACATTACACAGCCACAGGATTATTAAAATTCAACTTAATTGAAATTCAACTAGCTGCATGCAAGGAAAATACACTAAGCTGTAAAGGACACAGCAATTACAGTAATCAAGAATTAAAGCTCAAGAGGATATCCCCACATTACACAGCATAATCACCTGGAACTAAATAAATCTTACAAACAAATTATACATGGGCTTATTCACATTACACCATCTTCATCCTTTACTCACCAGCATTAATTCCTCAAGGCTGTGCAAGCTGACTAAAGCAGTGAAAAAGAGGAGTCATCTGATACTGTTATCAAAATTCCCACCAAACAAAAACATCTCAATCTTAATTTTGGCCAAACAAATGGTGAAAATATCTCAGTCATATGACACCATTCTCAATTTTACACACTAGCATTAATCTCTCAAGGCTGTGCAAGATTACTAATACAGTGTAGCAGATAGGTCATCTGACTTTTGTTACAAAAATCTACACCAGCAAAATTATCTCAAAGGCAAGAATAAAACTTTATGTGGAGAGCCCATGGGTACTTCTCACAACATAAAAGGAGGCCTCTCTCTCTCATTTTCTCCTCTTCTCCCCATGAATCCAATTAGTTATATACCAAGAAGGAGAATAACTATTCATCTCTTACTAGTAGGTTAATCTAGAAATTATTATTATTAAATTACACTAAATAGTGGTTTATAAATAGCTGTAGTTAACAGTAGGTCTGCCTATATTATGAATTCATCTATTAGTGAAATACTCATATTCAACAAAATATCTATATTATACTCTTCTCACTAGAAGAAAAATCTATATCATTATTATTATTATCACAAAATATATTTCTCATATTATCAAAATTATTTACCAACAACAACTATTTAAACTATCAAGTAATATTATTAAATATTATCACTATTACTAAATTTTTCTCATATTGAGCTATCATCCATTAAAACAAAATACCTTCAACAAAGAAAACAACTTGAAATAACCACTCAGTACTATTATATCTATTATTTATTTTACTAAATTATTACTTTATTATCCAGAAATAACCTACAAATTTATCTTTTGAAATTATTTTATCTAAATTAGTATTATTATTTTATCATTAGGCTGATTATTGAATAGTTCTGATAGAGACTGCTAAAACATCTTCTCTAGTTGTAAAGCCACAATCTTAAATATTGATTTGTGAGCTCTGTAGGGAGATTGTTTAGTATATTCAGAGGGGCAGCTAAAACACCATTAGCACCCTTGGTTACAGGATTATTTCAGCAATTCAAAACTGTTTACCTGTTATTTCCCCCTCAAGGACTTCCTTATCCAATCCCGCACTAAAAGGGGTTCCACAGCACCTTATCGCATGCTTTCTAGTTTTTTGTAGCATTCCTTTAAAGCTAGCAGCTGTAGGATGTATCTCAACTAAATCTTTCCTCAAGGAATTTTGAGGTAATTTCGGATTCCATTTTTTTTCTAGAATAGCAGGAGTTTGATTGGTACTGGCATGAATGGATGTCTTATATTCCAATTCTAGTTCTGGTAAAGTAGTACACCAATCATGGGTAAGTCCATCACAGTCTTTGAATTAAAGGCCATATGCACAAAATCTTCTTACCATATCTTCCAAGGTTTGGATCATCCTTTCAGCCAGACCATCAGTTTGTGGGTGGTAGGCTTTATATAATGATGATTTTGTCCCAAATAGTTGGTCAAGATTTGTCCATAATGCTGAGGTGAATTTAGGATGTCTGTCACCAATGATGTTTGTGAATATGCCAGTCCATGATATTACTCTATTCCATATCAGAAGAGCTGTATCCATGGTAGAAAGATTGTAGTCTTATTAAATCTGTCATCAATCACTAGGCAAGAATTATAGCTTCTGTCACCTCCTGGAGGCAGGCAAGTCACTCAATCCATATGGACAATTTTTCAAGGTCTGCTGGGTTCTTGAATCTTGATCATATTTCCAAGTCTTTTGCCAGTGGATTTATTTGCTTTTTGACATCTGTCACAGGTTTTGAAATACTCTTCAACATCTTTCTGCCACATTAGCCCCCATATGCAGCATTTTATTTTATCTCTTGTTCTGTCCTCAGACAGATGTCCTGAGAAAGGGCTGTGATGGAATTCTTTAAGTACAATATTGATTAAGGACATGTCCACAAATTTCATTACACATGTATGCTTAGTTCTGTGGTAAATTATACCATACAGTAAGTGGAATCTTCCTTCATCATATGATTTTCTCCATATCTCATCTAAGGCATGTATCAAAGAATTTTCTTTACAGTCCTTAGTCAGTAATTGGCATAAAATGCTACAATTTTATCCTGAGTATAACTGTTTATTACCTCCTCAAAGAAGGTGGTGTTCAGGTCTGTAACACTGATTCCTTCTATGAGGATTTGTGGGGAAGCTTCCTCTGTAACATAAGCAGGATTATCAATATTATTTGGTAATGGCCATCTGCTCAGTCCATCTGCATTTTTATGAATATTCCCATCTTTTTGAACAATGGTCATATTGCCCCTATACTCTTGTATGGCTATTTGCCATCTGAGCATATGCCTGTTAGGAGTCTTCATGTTTAAAAGTGACTTAACAGAGGTACAATCCGTTATTACTTCAAAAACACATCCTTCCAGAAAGTAGTTTAGCTTTTCCAAGGCCCAGACAAGGCATAAGCACTCCATTTGAATGGCTCCATATCTGGCTTCGGTTGGTTTAATTTGCCTGGATATGAAGCATATGGGTCCTTCCACAGGTTTATCATTGATAATATGGACTTGATTAAGTGCATCACCAAGCCCATCCCCTGATGCATCAATATAAAACTTAAAATGCAGCTTAAAGTCTGGCATCAGTAAGGGTGGAGCAGTGGTCAAGGCTTGTCTCAAAGATTCCCAGGCTTTGACTCTGTCAGAAGTCATTTCAAATACTGTGTCTTTGTCACATAATTTATAAAGAGATCTTGCTATGGATTCAAAATCTTCAATGTGCTGCCTGTAATATCCTGCAAGCCCCAAAAATGACTTAATTTCTTTCTTGTTCTGGGGCATGGGTTTCAGAAATACTGCTTAAAACTTGTTTTTGTCAATTCCAAGGGATAAACCAGATACTACATGTCCCAGTGCTTTAAGTTCTTTCAATCCAAAATGGCATTTCTTTAAAGAAATTTTCATGTTGAAAAATTGGATTCTTGTCAAAACTCTGGATAATCTGTACATATGTTCTTCCAAAGTGCTGGAACAGACAATAATATTGTCATTGTAAATTATTAACCATCCTTTTGAAAGTTCTTCAAGGAGGATTTCATTCATCATTCTTTGAAAGTGTGAAGTTGCATTCTTGATAGCAAAAGGCATCCTCAAATCTTCATATACTCCACAATGAGCAATAATTCTCAAGTATTTTCTTGCCATTGGTGTCACTAAATTCTGAGGAAATGATTTAAGGGTATCCATAGTGGATATATACACTGCTTGAGATATCTGGGTAGGGGCATTGGGTACCTGTTTGGAACAGTGTAAGTGTTCAGAGCTCTAAAGTCCCCAACCATCCTAGATTTTCCATTATGCCATACCACTATGACTGGTGTAGTTATTTCTACTTCCTCATTATGGCCAACCTTTCTTATCACACCAAGGTCTAGAATTTCTTTAATATGAATTTCCAGAGCTTCTCTTGATTTAGGAATTGCTTGAATTGCAGGTCTTCTTAAGAGTGGTGGATAAGGTCTCTCAATATTAAGGATGATTTCAACTTCATGCTTAACAATTTTCCCCAAATGTTCTTTGTCTGATGCAAATGCTTATTTGTGGTCATATAAAAGGCCATAAAGTTCATTTTCCTGACTATGATTCAGATGAAGGCTTATATCAGCTTCATTTAACTGTTCAGATTTGAATCTTTCCAGCTCTAAGTTTATTGGTGCTACTTTACGTACTGTAATTTGTCTTTTGAATGGTAAAAAGTCAAATTTTTGACGTTTATTGTCTCCAATAGTAAGGTATCTGTCTTTGTTGTTATGCAAATCTATCCCATACATGATTAAATAGTCATTTCCAAATATAAAGTGGGTACTAAAGCAATTTTACATAACAACAAATTCAACAGTGATTCTTGAATTTCCATTAATATGTGTAAATATGACATTGGTCTAAAAGATTCCCAATTATTTCATTGAATTCCTTGCACTATTGAATTTTATTCCATCAATTGGTAAAAATTGGTCTTCAAAATTTGGTACACAAGTCTTAAGAAAAGATTTACCAAAACAAGAGCAGAAGGCTCCTGGGTCAAGTAAAGGTTTAGTGGGTTTGTTGTCAGTTACTACTTCTGTTATACAGAGGTTACCAGCTGTATAACCTTTTCCCCTGTTTGGTTTGGTTTTCATAAGTTGTGCCTCTTGAATTTTTGGAAAATCAAGTTGACCATTGCTTAATTGTGGCAAGTGGGAATAATATTCCATGATGTCAAAAGTGGCATTGATATTTTCTATATCTTTTGAATATTCAGAAAATATTGATGACTTATCATCTGAATTTTCTCCAATTAGATTATCCTCTTTTTCAACATCAGGTTCCTTTCAATGTCAATTTCATGATTTTCCCTGTCTTTGGACATTTATTGGCTTCATGGGTGGTTCTTTGGCAAATATGGCACTTTCTGATTATATCTGCAGATTTATACTTAACATTATTAAAATTTTCTTTGGAATTTTTGTCCACAGAATCTTTCCAAGGTGTATTAAACCTTGTTTTGATATTCACGCTACTAGAACTAATTCTGGTTCTGGTGGTTACTTCTTCTAATATCTTAATAATATCTTCTGCCAAAGATTGTTCAGTAGTCCTGCTTTTGACAGCATGCCCTAAGTCACCTCCACTTTTTCTCAGGATCTTTCTGTGGATCATAAATTCTGACATGTCAGCATACAATGCTGTTAATCTGTCTTTTTGTTGGCAAAACCATGGTAAAGCTTTGTCTTTATCAGCATTAAATTTGGAAGATTCAAAGGCTGTTTCCACTTTAAACCTCCAAGAATCATTGGCCCATTTTTTCATAATTTGGGGTTTCCACCAAGTCCAACTTTGGCGTTCATGTGCTTGTCTTAATTTGATATACCATCTGTGAGTTGATCTAGTAAACAAGGTGTTAAATTTTGCTGTTACCAATCTTTCTGGTAATTCAAAATCTTCTTTAATCATGTAAATATCTCTGATGAATTCCATATGGTCATATTCTCCTTCACCACTGAAGTGAGGCCATTCTTTAAGCTTTGGTCCTTCTTTCAGGAATTCTTGGCCCATTGATAGTTCCAAGTTATGAAAAGAAGTGCAAAATTCATTTTTTAATTGTGAGTTTTCAAAATACAATACTTATGGATTTGGAATTCTTGTGCCCTCATTGTTATTCAAAGGTGTAGACATTCTTGGTAAGGTGTGAAGTAATTGTTCAATATTTTTCATTTTACTATTGTTACATATTTGGGAATTTCTGAATTCATGTTGTAAGCTTTGTATTGAATTTATTACATTAGTTTTATGATTATCTTCTGTTTGTGTTAATTATTGCCATAGTTCTGTTTTTCTAGTATTATCAGAGGTGATCTGATTCAATTTCATTGTTAATCTTTATATTTCCTCTTGTGAGGTGTCAAAACACTTTTTCAAGGCAATTGTATATGTCTTTAATTCAGTAAGTGATTTTGAAATATTCTCAAGAACACTTTTATTCTCCTCTTTGATAGTATGTATGGCTAGTTTTATTCTTGTTTGAATTATGTCATCAATATTAAACTTAGAATTATTGTCTGTTAATTCTTTAATAATGGCAGATTGTTCATTTATCTTATTGCCAAAGGAATTTTCATTATTAGAAGTTTTAATTTTTCCTTAAAACTTCCTCAAAACAAATAAGTGTTTCATTTATTTGGCTCAGACTTAAGCTGTTTGTTTTAAGATTGCTACAAATGGATGAATTTTTATCAGAAACATGAGTTTTTACATCATTCAAGCTTCATAAAACTCTTGGAGGGAATCAAAGATATCAGAAATTATTTCTGATATTTTAATCTGGCTTCCTCCTTTTTCTTTAATTCAATCATTTTTCTGGACATCTGAAATACATTTTCCATGCCATCCTGCTGAATCTTTGGGATTCTGTAGCCCTTGCTGTAATTTTTTGTGGCTGGTGCCTTGCCTTTGCCCTTGTTAGGAGCTTGTGGATGCTTTTTCATGCTGGAATTGCTGCTTCTGGCTATTGGGGCTGTTTTTGGCACCTGCTTTGGTGGTGGTGGGTTGTTTTTCCTCCAATCTTCTGTTAAAGGAATCATGTTCTTCTTTTCCATCAATGGATTCCATCCATTGAGTAACTTGCAATTATTGGGATGGCTCAGGAATTTTCTCACAGCCAGGTAAGAGTTCATGCAGCTTTTACACAGATATGCAAGGATCTGGTACTCTTTGTGCTGCAATGCATTTTTGTAAGAATTCTGGCTGGCTTTGTAAATGTCCACTGAGGCTTCTTGTGGCAGTGTCAGCTCTTTTTGAAGGTAAAACAGTATTATCAGCTTCAGAATGACATAATTTATTAATTTGGGAGTCATCAACTGACACTTGTCCTTCTGTAACTGTTTGGCTTCTGCCATAATCATGTCTATGACCTTTTTGGGAGCTGCTTGAGGGGTTATAGCTGGCTGCTGATCTGGTTGAAGGCATATTTTATGATTAAAAAGCTTAAAATAGTAATTGTACATCAAAAAACTTACTATTTGCCAGATTCTTTGCTTTCTGAAGGGTATTACTTATGTTCAAGTTAATTAATTCAGAAGAAATTGGTTCAGGTTGATTATTCTGAGCTATAATAACTGTACTATTATGGTCAGAATTCACAGTACTTTCAGGAATAATGCTTGTAACTGTTGAGGCTGTTTCAATATTTTCTTGTCTTACCACGTTGTCAGACACTAAAATTAATGAAAAAACCAATTGATTAAGTAAGAAAAGATTTTTGTCAAGAGATAAATGAAAAAAATAAATCCTCACTTATAATATGAAAAAGGTTATTTTTTATGGTTTTTTTTATTATAAGTATTTTCATATGTTTTTAAGAATCTTCAATATAAGAAAAAATACTTAAAAAGAGAAAAGATTAAGTCACAGGTAGAATATCACAGCTGGGCCCCCAAATGTAAGGTGTGGATATGAAATGTTGATTGAAAATCAAGTACTTTTCCTGTCCTCAAAATTTGTATAAGGTAAGAAATGATCCAAAATAGTATGAAATAGTAATTTTAAGAGAAAACACACCACCTTTGTTGTTCTTAGGTTTCTAAGTATAAAACAATAATATTATAAAGATTTATTGTTTTACCAACAATAAAGATTTTTCCAAAAATATTCTACAAGAGATATTTAAGGCTACCAAAGAAATTTCTTCAAGAGCAATTTAAATTAAAATTAATTGAGGAAATAGCTGAAATCAATTAATTGAAGAACAAACCCTTTAAAAAGATATTTAAAGAGAAAACATTCCCAAAAGTGACCAGAGTGAATTTGAAAACAAAGTGACAAAGTCAACAGTGACAAAAGATGCTTTAATTCACTTTTGGGGTGGTTGAAGGGGTAAAATGATTATAAGAGCTACAAACAATGATTATAATGATTTTTCACATGGTTAAAAGGCTCAAAATGATTTTAAAAGGGTGTTTGGAATCTTCCATTGATTGGCTTAACAGTGTTTAAACAAATTATAAAAGGAAAAGATTCTAACATGAAGAGAAAAGTGGGGAAAAGAAGACATTCTTTTATAGCCATAAATTTTCTTACTCCAAAAGTAAAATTTACTCTTGTCTGTCGTGAAAAACACTCTGACAACAGAAAAGCCAATTATGGCATCATTGAACCCTGGTTTAGACCAAAAAAGGACTTTTTTTGCCATTTTAGACCCTTAAATGAGCCATTACTATAGTAATACCTGGTCTAGAGCCTTCAAAAACACGTCAGAATGTGTGTAAGAGCTGTAGAAACTACGTAAGGCTGTTTTTGAGAAGATTGTTTTAACTTAAGGATAGTTTTACCCTCCTGGCAACAGTTAAAACTTCCCTGGTTGGTATCAAAACCTCATCATCAAATGAGTCACAGACCCTGTGACTCAATTCCAGGCCAAAAGTGTTGCACCTTTGCGTGGAGTTTGACATCCACCACCTGTCGGCAAGGACTTTGGGTGTCTGGCTCCCCTTGGAGCTAGAGTACCTTTTCCCCCCCAGAATTAATCTTTCCAATTTATTTTTTCACTAATTCCTCATCATGTAATACACTTGTAATTTACGCATACAATTTAATTGAGTTTTTACAGTACACAACTGTAATAATTGATACCTCATATGTAAATTACAGTTCACTTACATAATACACGCACACATTTTGACATTTCAATTGATAATACTTCAATTCCTAATAACTTCTAAACTACACACAACACCTCAATTTTAACACAAAAATTGATGGTTAACACCACATGTGGTGCGAATTATATTATGGTTTGGAGTATTTTCAACTTTTGTACAGAAAATACTAAAAACCTAATTTAAGCTTATTTGGAGTTGAGTTACCAAAATTTTGCCCAGAGGTGACCCCACCTTATTTTTTATGAGGAATCCAATGGTGAAGTAATTTTATTAATTTTATTTATTGTATAAAAATCTATAATATATCTTATGTAACATTTTACCAAAAATATTTTAATTTCATTAATTTTATTAAAAATTCATTTATTACTTAAGTTTTTCAAGTAAAAAAGCAATTTCACAATTTTTTAAAAATTTAATGTAATTTCTATTTTAAATTATAATTAAATTTGTATTTTTGTATATGAATTTGTATTTCTATTTTAATTTTTATTTTGATAATGTAAATAAAATTATTTTATTTTTATTTATATCTTGTTTTGTTATTTGTGGAATTTTGGGTATATGAAAATACCTCTAAGGCTCACAACTCCAATATTTTTGCTATGTCACAAAGATGATACAGCCATGGATACAGCTCTTCTGATATGGAATAGAGTAGTATCATGGACTGGCATATTCACAAACATCATTAGTGAAAGGAATCTCAAATTCACCTCATCACTGTGGACAAACCTTCATGAATTGTTTGGAAAAAAGTTATCCTTCTCTACAGCTTACCACCCACAAGCTGATGGTCTAGCTGAAAGAATAATCTAATCTTTGGAAGACATGGTCAGAAGAGTCTGTGCATATGGCCTACAATCTAAAGATTGTTATGGCTTCACCCATTATTGGTGTACACGTTTACCTAAACTAGAATTGGCATATAAAACATCCATTCATTCCAGTACCAATCAAACTCCTGCTATTCTAGAAAAAGGATGGAATCCCAGATTACTCCCAGATTCCTTGAGGAAAGGTTTAGTTGAGATACATCCTACAGCTGCTAGCTTTAAAGAAATGCTAGACAAAACTAGAAAGCATGCAATAAGGTGCATGGAAGACTCTTTTGCATATTCTAAGGACAAATGGGACAAGTCACATGCCACTCCAGATTTCAAACTGGGAGATTTAGTAATTGTATCCACCACTAAATTCAATAACATCAAAGGATATAAAAAGATCAAAGACTCCTTTGCAGTACCTTCTTTTATTAAATCCCTCCATGGAGGAAATGCTGTTGAAGTATAATTATCTTAGAAACTCAGTAATAAGCATCCTACATTTACAATAAGCTTAATAAAGTCATATAAATCTAGTGATGCTAAATGATTTCCTTTGAGAAATAAAGTTCCCCAGCACATACCTCCTGTTGAACCATCTCGTACTAAGAAAGATACCAAAGCTCTCAAAGAAATAAATTCAAGAACGAAGAAAGTAAGGGAATACCTTGTCACGTACAGTGACCCAACTTGTGAAGATAAACATTTGGCAGAAAAGGACATACCTGAATCTACCAAGGTTCCCAGAAGGTTCAGAAACACTAAATATAACAATATTACAAAGTAATATTCTTTTTTTAGGGGGAGGGAATGTGAGCCTTATTAAAATTTTAATTATAATTTAAAATTGAAATTACTTTCAAATTTAAAATTTTCAAAATAAATTTCTCTTCAAACAAATTAAGTAAAAATGAATTTTGATCAGAAATGTTAAAATTAAAATATTTCTAGAAAAAAGTTAAATGAAAATTATTCTAAATTTTTATCATTTTAATTATAATTTAAAATTGAAATTACTTTCAAATTTAAAAATTTTAAAATACATTTTTCTTGAAAAAATTAAGCAAAAATGAATTTTTATCAAAAATGTTAAAATTAAAATATTTCTAGAAAAAAGTTAAATGAGAATTATTCTAAATTTTTATCCAATAAATAAACATATGAAAATTATTTTACTATTGGATTCCTCATTAAAAATAAGGTGGGGTCACCTCTGGGTAAAATTTCTGTAACTCAACTCTAAATAAGCTTAAATTAAGTCTTTAGTATTTTATGTAAAAAAGTTGAAAATCCTCAAAACCTCATATTTATTCACATCAAGTGTGGCTTTAACCATCAATTTTTGTATTAAAATTAAGGTTTTTTGTGTAGCTTAGAAGCTATGAGGAATTGAAGCATTTTCAATTGAAATGTCAAAATGTGAACCTGTATTACATAAGTGAGCTTTCATTTACACATGAGGTATCAATTCTTAAAGTTGAGTACTTTAAAAGCTCAATTTAATTACATATGTAAATTACAAGTATAATACATCATGAGGAATGAAACAAAAAATAAATTGGAAATGTTGACTCTGGGGGGGAAGGGATTGTTGCTCTAAGGGAGAGCCAGACCCCCAAATTCATTGCTGACAGGCGTGATATGTCAAAATCCATGCAAAGTTTCATACCTTTTGAAGTGGAATTCAGTCAAAGGTCCTGTGACTCAATTGATGATGAGGTTTTGATACCAACCAGGGAAGTTTTAACTGTTTTCAAGGGGGTAAACTTACCCTTAAGTTAAGAAAATCATAGTGAAAACAGTTTCAAATGGTTTTGAAGTCTTAAAACCAGGTATTACTATGGCAATGGCTGATTTACGGGTCCAAAATGGCTGAAACCAGCCTTTTTTTTGTCTAAAACAGGGTTCAATGATGCCATAATTATATTTTCTATTTTCAAGGTGTCTTTTAAAACTGACAAGAGTAAATTTTACTTTTGGAGTAAGAAAATTGGTGGCTATAAAAGAATGTCTTCTTTGCCCCACTTTTCTTTTAAACACATGAAAAAATCATTATAGTCATTTTTACCCTTGAACCACCCATGAGCGAATTAAAGCATCTTTGTTCACTGCTAAATTTGTCACTTTGTTTGAAAATTCACTCTGGTCTCTTGTGAGCATGGTTGTTTTAAAAATATTTTTAAAGACTTTGTTCTTATGTTAATTTCCTGCAGCTCTTGGCTCAATTAATTTCAATTGAAAATGCCCTTGAAGAAATTTTCCTTGTAGCCTTAAATATCTATTGTAGAGCATTTTTGGATAAATGTTTATTGTTGGTAAAACACTAAATCTTCATAATATTATTGTTTTATACTTCTAAAGTTAATAAAAATAAATTTGGCGCCTTTTATCTTAAAAATATTGTATTGTAAGATTTTTTAATCATATTGTACCTCATACAAATTTTGAGGACAGGAAAAGTACTTGATTTTCAATCAAAGTTTCACACCCACACCTTATAGGAACTTACTTTCATAAATTCTACTCCCCACCAAGAACCATGAATAAAACTCTTGCGGTATTTGGGCCAGGCTTGTCAGGGTACAAAGTGTTAAAATTCTTGACAAGATCTGGTGAGTTTTTAAGGTTGGAAGCACATTTTAAAGTTGTTGTTTCTTGGTCTTCACTGAATTATTTCCACTTTAAAAGGTACTATAATTTACCTCCCTTGAATGTTGAGTACAGAGCCTGAGTCACTTTCCATTCCTCCTGCTCTTTCACAAGGACTGGTGGTGATGGAAATTGATGTTGGTTTGGGATAGTTGATTTCTTGGTGGGTTCTCATAAGGACACATGGAATACAGGGTGAACTGATTACCATTGTTGAGGAAAGTTGAGGTGATCTGCATGGCTTCCAATCTTCTTCAATACTTCAAAGGGTCCCAACCATCTTTCTGACAGCTTCTTGGTAGGCCCTGTAGTCTTGATATTCTTTGGGGCTAGCCATTCTTTGTCCCTAGGTTCCAAATAAGGTGAAATAGTCCTACTTCTATCTGCATACTTCTTAAATAACCTTATTACTTACTCTAATTATTCTCTGACTAATTTATGTACTGATAAGAGTTTTGTTGAGAAATTTCCAGAAGGTGTGTCTTCAGAAATGTGAATTGAATCAAAACTGGGATTCATTCCACAAATGGTGAGCAAAGGTGATTTCTTTGTTGATGAATTTTCTGCATTATTATAGGAAAATTCAGGAAGAGGGAGCTAGATGTGTGAGTCATCTTGATGGTAACTGAAATACATCCAAATATACTGTTCTAGAGTCTGATTTACCCACTATGTCTGCCCATCTGTTTCAGGGTGGAAAGCCGTTGAAAAATTTGTTTATATCTTGAGCTTCTGAAATAATTGGGTCCATTATAATGAAAAAAAAAGAATCCTCTATCACTAAGAATACTTATTGGAAGGACATGTTTAGAAAAGACATTAATGATGGAGATTTGAGACACATCCAAGGCAGTAATTTTTAAATAATTTGGAATGAATATTTCCATTTTTGGGAATCTGTCCACAAATACTAAAACTGAGTTAAAGCTCTTGGAAAATGGCAATTGAGTGATAAAGTCCATTGATAGTGAATTCCAAGGACCAAATGGAATTTGAAAAGGCTTGAGTAATCCAGACTTCTTATGATTAATTTTCTTCTTTCTTGCACATTGCTGACATGAGGATACATATTCCTTTATTATTTGATTCATGCCAATCCAATGAAAAAAAAATGAGCTCAAGGGTCTTCTCGGGTCTTTTCCTGGCCAGGGTAGCCAGCCAACAGTGAGTCATGAGGCCTTTGAAGAATATCTGATTGAATTTCTTGATTTCTTGGAATAACAACTCTATCTTTGAGTAACAATCACATGGATTGAGGCTCAATAGAATAATATGTTACTGATTCACCTCTTACCAGCTTCTTGAGTACTTCTTTATAATATTTGTCTTTCCATACCTCTTTTTGAATTTGGTCAACTAAATCTGAGAACATTTGTACTTTGATTGAAAGGAATTTTGATTCTTGAATTTTATCTTGCTTAAGAACTTGATGAAAGGTTTGAGGATTCTTGCTGATTAAGTTCACCCCCCCCCCTCTGGGTACATGTTGTACCAATGAGAAAAGGCATCTGTTAAAGTGTCCAGAATGTCTTGGAGGGAAGTAATGGTGAAGTGAAACTAAGAAAGAAACTCAACCCAGTGGGCTTGACAACAAGTAGGGACTTTGGAAGACGTAAAGTATTGAAGAGAAGAATGGTCTGTCAAGACCTCAAAGGAATGAGAAAGATAAAGAATAAAAGCTCTCCAGGATTTGAGAGCCCAAACTATGCCAAGAAATTCCTTGTAATAAATCTCATAGTTGTTCTCAGCTGGGAGAAGCTTGTGACTATCAAATGCAATGGGATGCTTTAATGAGTCATTCAACTGACTCAGTACTGCACCCAAGGCATAATCATAAGCATTGGCTCCCACAATAGTTGGTAGAGAAGGATTGAAATGAGAAATGATAGTAGAAGTGGTGAATTGTTCTTTGAGTAATTACAGCTTACTAAGAGCTTCCTCATTGAATATAAAGGGAGAATATTATTAAGAAGGGAAGAGAGAGAAGTGATTTTATTGGAGCAGTTTTTAATGAAACAACAATAGAAATTGTAAAATCCAAGAAATGATTGGGGAGCCTTTCTTTTCTTGGGCTGAGGCCAATGGAGGACTTGTTGAAATTTTGAAGAATCCATATTGAGGCCCTCACTTGAAAAAACATAGCCAATGTATTCCACACTTGAAGCATGGAATACAAACTTTGGGGCTTTGGAAAACAGATTTGTTTCCCTCAGCCTTTGGAGGAAAGAGGCCACATTTCTGACATGTTCCTCCTCAGTGCTTGAGAAGACCATAATATCATCTAAAGAAGCTACAAAGAAAAGGTCCAAGAAGTCTGTAAAAATATCATTTAAAAGATTCTGGAATGAAGCAGGAGAATTTGGTAAGCCAAATGGCATAAATAAGTACTCATAGCTACCATAATGTATCCTAGTGGCTGTTAAATTCTCATCCCCCTCTTGGATTATCAGGAGATTATAAGCACCACACAGATATATATTGAAGAATATCATGGGACATTTGTATACAACAAGAATATGGTTCATAGGAGGGACAGGATACCTGTTCTTCCTAGTGACAGAATTGATCTTAGGGTAGTCAACACACAAATGGAGGCCACCATCTTTTTCCTTAACAAAAAGGACAGGTGCTCCTGTTGAAACCTTTCTCTACATTTGCTGAAATGTAGGACCGTAGTGTTTCTGAATCATGTTTGATAAAGAGTAGATAAAACAAACTGGTGGTAGAATACCCTCAAGTTCAATATGGTGATCACACAAATGGTGTGGAAGAAACTTCTCTGCTTTCACCTTGGAAAAAACATGCAAATAATGTTGGTAAGCAGGAAGAACTACCTCAAGCACAGTTTGAATTTCTTCTGGCTCTTCCTCCCCATCCAACAGCTCCTAAGGGCATGCATGAAAGGATAAAGGAAGAATGTCCATATTACCTTGAAAGAGATGAAGTGAACATATAACAAAATGCTCTTTACCATCTTTTACCTATTTGAAGGCTTCATCTCTTTATGGAAGTAATTACTGAGAGGCCATGATGGAAGGGATATGGAAAGAAGAAGGAAGGGAAGGTTTCTTAAGTTCACCAACCAAAGCAACACTGTTGAAAGAAGGGGCAAAGTCATTACTAGTAGAAGAAATAATACCACCAGAATCCTTATACTAGAATCCTCATGACTAGAATCATAGGTGATCAATTAACTTTTACAATCAATAATGGGATTAAAATGGTAAAGGAAATTGGACCCCAGTATTAGGTCTTCTCCCTTTGGTGAATCCATGATAAAAAAGTCCCATTCAAAGCTTGGGAATGAAGGCAAGTCAACAACCCAGTTGGTATAATGAGTGATGAACAAGGAAGTGGATTCATTTTAATCCAAAGTGATAAGAGGAATCTTTTCAGGGAGCTCTGAAATTGTCAATGAGTACTTGAGAACAAAATTATTTGCAATACAGCAATTTGTAGCACCAGAGGAAATGTGAATACTATGAAAAATGTCAAGACAGAAGAACAAATGAGAAATGTTAAAGATTTCTTGAGACTAGTATTCAGAGTTCACAATTGTGCTCTTGAATGAAATGAGTTGGAACCACTGAACACATCATTATTCCCACTCAGGATTTTCCCTGCTTGCTAGGGAAGCCTCTTGAAGACCCTGGCCTATTTTGAGGCCTCTTGAAGCATTTTTCAATTGGGTCCTTTCCACCACAATTAGTGCATAGACCTTCTTCAATCCACCTCTCCTTTTCAGAACCAATTAGTTTATTTTCCTTATTTAGGAGAGCATCATGAGGATTATCCTTTGAGACTAGAAAATACTTCCCCTTCTTGCTCTTTTTTTGATGAGGCTTCTTGGAAGATGAATCTTGAGGAGTCCTGAAAGAATTGGATCCAGTAACTGGTAGCTTCTTCTCCTGATTACTACCCTTCTCCCTCAGCCTCTCATGGTACCTGGTATCTAATTCCAAAGTAATATCCATGAGTTCTTGAAGGCTATCAAAAGTACCAGGGTTAGAAGCCAACTGGTCAGATAGTCTTGATGCTAATCTTCTTCTATAAACATGAATATAAACCCTTTCTACCCAATCCCAATTCTTGGCATTAAGCTTCTGAAATCAGTCATGTACAAGGATAAATGACCATTTTACAACACTTATTCAGCTTTTCTGACTTCATTGGGATCACCAAACAGAGTGAATAACTGAGTTTCAAACAACAGAAAGTTATTGAGGAGGTAGGATTGTTCTTCATTTGAGATATTTGAGAGATATGGTTCAATCCATTTTCCAGCTCTACCAGTTAGAAAAGAAGTTGATTAAAGAGCCTTTTTCCTGTCAGAGAAGAATATTGCTTGGTCATTATGAAAAATTAATTGATAGGATTGAACAAATCCTCTCAATTTATGGGCTTCAGTACCATCAAAAAAATCAGGTGCCTTAATTGATGGAGTCTTTAATTTTCCCTGGGGGAAACTACTTGAATGAATTGGCCCATGAATTGACCATTTGTTCCATAATCTTGAGAAAATTTGGTTCAGCTTGAGAGACAAGAGGTTGATTGGGAAGAGCTAGATTTGGAGTTTTAGAAGCCTCAGGGGCACCTGCCACTTCAGCTTCCTCAGACTCTTATACCTCTTTATCTTCAGCTTCCCCTAATCTGTTTCTAGGTCCTTGAGAAATACCTTAATAGCCACCCAACAAGCCAGAGAATAATCTTGATCTTTTTGATTTCATACCTCCTTTTCTGGGGGTGCTTCTCCTTCCATTGATGGTCCTCTGTCCAAATCTTCACTCAGTTGACAAACTTGGTGGTGTGCATTCAAGAGGAGTACTTGCTTTAAGAATGAGAACAGCTTGATTTTGTTGGGATCTTGTATTCTTGGCTGGGGGCTATGCTGAGCAGGCATTTTTGTAGAATAAGAAAATACGCTTGATTATACTTTGAGAATAAAAATGAGGCTTGACCAAATCAAATAAAATGGGAATTCTTGATGAGACTTGAGAAATAAATAAATGTGGAAATCTTGGAAAGTGAAAATGACAAATTCAAAATCTTACAAATGAATCAATATTTTTGAAGAGTATCAAATAAATTTCAATCAATAAATTAATCAATTCAATAAGTTTATCAATATATTCCAAAATTAATGTCAATAAATCTTGAAGAATTCAATAGATCAACAAATTTCTTCAAATCAGAATCAGTGTCTTGAGGAATTCCATAAATAAATCAATATCTTCAGGGATCAATTTAATATCTTGGCAAGGCAAAATCAGTCATTTAATCACAATAAGATCAGTTTTCTTGAAGAATTCAAAATCAATCAAAAATGAATCCAGTCCAATGAAACATATCCTGAACCACTGAATCAATTATCACAATAAATTCCAACCAACAAACCAACCAGATTCAAAACCCTGATAAGACCTGGATTCAGAAATACAAATAAATTGGATATTCGATTTACAATTAACAATAAAGGAAAATAGTCAGCAGGATTCAAGAAATGATAAAAAAGGGTCAATTTTCATATGAATAAAATGAATGAGATGAAAGTTGATGAGAGTCATAAACATCATAGAAAGTCATACAATCAAAAAATCATGAGAAGGCATAATTGATTAATGAGAGAAATGAATATAATGAATGAAAAATGAAATAATTATGAGCTAATTAATTTAATTTCACACGGGCTCTTCTAAGGGAAGAGGGAATGGAACACAGTAAACTGGATCTCACTTATGGAGGGCTCAAGATGGGATATGAAATACACTTAGAAGTGTGATGAAGATAGAATTTCTAATGAAATAAATATAATAAAGCAGCAAAAAAAATAAGAGCAAATAATAAAAGAGAAAACCACAAACAAGTCCAAGTCCACTATTTCAACCTGTCAGAAAGAAAGAGAAGGGTTAATAAGGATATGGCCACCACAACTCTACTGAACAGATGAGCAAAAGGCAAAGACCAAATTAAAAACAATAAATATAATACTTCAAAATAAGAATAGAAAGATTTATTAAAGAATGAATCAAATATATTAATTAACTGGGGAAAAATCCCCAGGGGGAGAAAGAGGGGCTGGTATATGTGAGAATCCTCCAGCCCTTATCCAAAATGTGAATTTTCTTGGGAGGATTCTTCATTTGAATTGATTTATATAATACAGCCCCTGTCAGGATGTACAGGGTCTGTAAAAGAGGGGTGGTGGCGTTGGGTAATCATACAGATTTGGACTTGAGAATCCAAAAACTGTATTTTGTGAATACAGCCTGTACAAGTGTTGAAAAGCTGTATTGATGAACCAAGCTGTATGAATGTTGCCTCAAGAAGCTTTTCTGGTTTGTTGACTTTGAGTGGGGCTAAGATTGAATACCCTTCCCTTGGATAGTGGCTGTGACGTAGCCATACTCCCATGTCCTGAGCTCATTTGATGATATTAAGTCCCCATATTCATCTCCTTCTCAGGTTGGTTACTTTATTAATCATATGGGTAACAAAGTACTATGTAATCCTCCTCAAAGCCTTTTTTACAATTTTTGGGTATATAATTATGTCAGAATCAGATTTCAAAGAGAATATTGTTCTGCAATTGAAAAGTATAATAGGATGGTATCCCAATAATTCACAAAATAATTATCAAAGCCCCAAAGACCCACCTCATAGTATTTCTTTTTGAGGAATGTCACAAATTGAAGAGTTCCTCCTTTGTCTGGGGTCTTAATGTGTCAATAACATCAGCCAAAATGAGACTGTAAAGAAAAGTAAATACAGTTTTATACTTCTACCTTAGGTGAGCTCATTATTTTTGCAGAATATAATAGTATGTGTCACAAAAGGATGTTAGAAATGAGTTACTGAGTGCACAACCTGCATCACATAGATATTATGACTGTGGAGGTACATAACGATTCCTGTTAAGCAAATTGGAAGAAGCACTTGAGTAATGTGTGCTTACTTTCCAGCCCACACAGATTTGTGAGATTATGATATCAAATTCAATTACCAGAAACATTTTTTGGAAAATAATACCTTTGACACTAACCCACACAGACTGATCCTTGATATTTACCTTTTCATGTATAAATTTGCCATCAATGGTACCCAGAAAGCGTTGAAATTCCAGGTACTTGGGATTACTTGAGATCTGGTACGTAATTGAGGTTCCATTTTATGTGATGATGTAGTCTTTATAGATTGTACACAGTTTGCTGATATCTGAGTGGAAGCTATTATTAATTGCTTCCTGGAAGCACTGAAACAATTCACCTTATTTAAATGTGGATTGGCCATTGGTGAAAGTGTAAAATAAGTGAATTACCTTTTCTTGCACAACAATATGCCTTAAGTATATAAATGAACCATATTCCAGAATTCCTTCCTCTAGTTGTTTCAGAATATCCTTTGGTATGCAAAGGACCTGTTGAAATCTGTCGGGTTGACCTTCCAAGAAGTCTTGGACAAATTCATGTCCTTGAAGATATCCTGTATGAAACTCTATGTGATTCTCTATATCTATAATAATAATGCAGCTGGTAGCAAAAAATACATATAAAATGATTTTTTATGACTTTTAGCAAGTGACCTAATGGAAGGAGTGTTAATGAAGAGGTTTTAAAAGTGCGGGATATGGGAAAAAAAATTTACTTTCCAAAATTGAAACTCAAGATCCAACTAACTTTTACAATTGATAACTTTTTTCATAATTCCAAAGAATTTTTTTCAGAAAAGTCTAAAGAAACCATCCCTGCGTTTTTAAGAAACAGGCCCTAAATCCTTTGTCTTCAAATTATCTCATTTAATTATGAGAAAGGAAAATTGTTTTTCTTGAAGTAAAGAAAAACACATCAAAGAGAATTCACATGTTTAAATTTAAAAAAATATATTTCCAAAAAAAAGCTTGCAATTTTTTTTTCAAATTTCAATCACTAAAATAACTTAAGCTTCCAGACTTGATTATCAATCATCATGATAGTCTATTTGGAATTCTCAGGAATAAATTCCATATGTAATTTCAAGCATAGTTTTTGTTAGAATGTTACATTTAACTCAAACAAATTTCTTATTTAAAATCAATAAAATAAAATTCATTGAATAAGATTTAGAAAAATTGTGATTTTGGCTTTGATTTCATGTAAACAAAAATTGAATCTACTTACAGCTCCAGAGGATTCCTAGGGTGAAGGGGTTTGTGAGTAAAAATTCCTATAGGCCAGAGGGAATGGATTGCTACATGAGCATATGGACATACTCACCTTAAAAAAGGAATTCCAGGGCTTAGAAGTCCTTTTTAAAAAATTTGAGGACTTAAAAATGGAGTAATTCCATAACAAAGATGGTCTTATTGTCTAATAATAGCCAGGAAATGTATGAGACAAAAATTGCATATCAAATGCATTACTTACTTATTGATCTAGTTTATTTTTTACCCCTCTATTTTTTGTGCTTCATATGTTGTTTTCTCAGGCTTGATTGGTTTCTACTCCTAGCTTAGCCTCTCACTTGTACTAAGAATCTCTGTTTAGCCTACTCACTTATGATTGAAAAAGGAAGGGTTACATAGCCAAGAAGCTGTATGTCATTTACCAAAGCCCAGTTTTGAAATTTAGTTAATATGCAGTAAATCAACAATGAATTATTGTAAGAAAAATTTACATAAAATGGAAAGCATATTAGGGCTAAAATTATAATGGAGATCAATGCTATTAACAAAATTTGAAGGGAAAAAGCAGCTAGTATATCTAGTAGTGAAAGAGAAAATAGAAAGAAAAAATAGGCTAAAAATGGAGAGTGATATGAAAAAATAAAAATGATATTTTATAAGTGAATGTAAATTAGTAGAGGTTGTGAGATGGTTCCCTTCTTCATCAGTTAAGTAGGAGGCTTATGTACTGATAAGAAATTTTAGCTCAAAGTAAAGGTCCTTTAGTAAGACACCTTGCAAGAGTCTTATGGGTGATAAGATACTCCATTGTCTTACTGGGCACAATGAAGCTAATGCGCTTTTGAGATAAGAGTGCTAGCTTGATTTTAATGAAAGGTTCTTAGATGGTGTTAAATAAATTTATTTAACATCCTCCTCACTGCTATTTTCAAAATTCCTATGTATTCAAGAAATTTTTTAAGAATTACTTTTCTGACTGACTCTGAATTAGTGGGAAAGTCAGCCATAACCTCAGAGGTTGGAGCATGGTGGAGCTTGATGATAGATGTCCAGATTACTTCCTTGAGAAAATGAAGTCAAATATTCTTTCTCTTCATTTTTCAATTTTCAAAGCTACATCCACCATTGGTACTGTTAACACAGTTCTGTTTATCCTCCCAGATGTTGATGGGAATCACCATTTTCAGGATTTTTGCTTCAGTGTACCATTACCTTTTCTAAGGAAGATCTGAGGTGAGAAAACAAAGAGCTTTATATTGTGCTTCTGCTGTTAAGCTCAAAACAGAAGGCTGCTTCCTAGTTTTCCAGATACCCAGGAAACCATGGAAGGTATATATATAACATTTTATGTATTTTCTAGAAGAATGAAAATTCCCCAGTAAGAATCTCTCCATTTAATGATACCCTGGGTTCCACCTTTTGGATATTTTAAACCAACATCCAGTGAACCTCTCAAGTTCCAAATAGCATGTAGAAAAACTTACAATATCCAAGGATGGGGATTTCTAAAAACTGAGACAGACTCCTGAGAGAAAATTACAGGTCAATTCAGGTCTCCCTGCTAGGATAGTTGATACTAACTATTGCACCAAAATAGTTAACCTTGATATCCTTGAGGTTTTTAATTTCATCTTCAGTGAAAATAGTTAGATTATCATTGGGTAAATGGGCTCTGGAATATGGCCAAAACTCACTCATTCCATACTAATCAAGTGTCACAGGGGCTCTTATGGAAGCAAGAGGGCCTGGCACTCAGGAATCAAGAACTCACTTGGAGGGCTCCAAAGGATATAAAGAATAATGAAGATTTAATTTCTTTAAAGAAGAAGAAAGGGAAAGACAAGTATGCCAAAGATAAAGAAAAGATAAGAGGCCAAAGGCCAAAGATAATAAAGAAGCCAGCCAAGTGAATCCTCAATTCACTGTTTCAACCTTCCGGAAAAGGGAATTTAATTAGTAAAGGATATGACCACCAATATCCACTGACAGGCAAGGAGGAGAAAGGTTGCTGAATGACTGACTTAAGATTATCAGTATTAGATTTAATAAGGTAGAAGAAAATAAAGATAATAAGAAGTCCAATATATTAATTAACTGGGGAAAAAGTCCCCAGTTGTTGAAAGGTGGCCAATATATGTGAAAAACTGAAAGACTGATCCTGGGAGGTAGATCACCGGCTGTATTGTCTGAATTGGGCCAATACAGTTCTTGCCATCTTGAAATTGAACTGTGTGATTGAATTCCCACAGTAAAAGATTGAATTGGCCCAATTGGGGCAAGGACATACAGGTTGATGGAATTGTCACCTGTATGGACCAATTGAGTTGTCCAAGGAGTATTGAAATACTTGATGCCTTGACAACTGATTGAAATGACGTAATACCTCTAAGAATGAGCCTTGGGAAGAATCCTGAATTTAAGTACCAACCCAACTCCTGCAGAGTCAGGTGGTTGGGGTCCTTGAATGACCTTCTGATTGCCGCCATGGATTGCCAGACTGATGAGTTGAAAAGGTCCTCCTTTCAAATGGGCATTGGATTTTGGGACCTTGATTTGGAATTGTGGGATTTGGTCCTTAAAATGTCACCATTGAATTGCTGAGCAAAAATGGTGCATAATGGTATATAATACCATATATGCGCCACTCCTGCAACCTTGAGTACCGGGTGCATGGAGGAATGAAAGAATTGCCCTTAAGTTGAGGGGAGTTCTTGCTGAGCTGGTCTGGTGGCCTCTGGTGGTTGCCACAGGTCATGGCTGGAAGAATGGTCCATGGCCAAAAATGGGTCCTATGGGTTCTATGGCCATTTTGGTGTCCAAAGGGGTTTTGGCCAAATTGGGTCCAAGGGGTTGGTGGCCAAAATTGGCTCAGATGGGCCCCACCTGGCCTTGGGGGCTATATGGTTGCCCCTTTTGGCCCCTTTTGGCCTCATTGGATTACACCAAAAGGCGCTTAAATGGCCTACGGCCCACGGGCCGTAGAAGCCGCAGGGGGCCTAAATGGCCCAAAAAGGCCATTTAGGCCTAAACCCTCCTAATGAAAGGGGGTGGCCCAAAACCAAAGATGATAGCTATGGGGCCCAGAACCCCCTGGAAGACTAAAGGACCCCCAGGCCCAAAATCAAAGATAAAGGCCTGGGGGTTGGTGATATGGAAATTGGCCAAGGAGGCCAATGATGGCAGGATATGGCCTGAGGCCATCAATTATGATGGTGGCCAGAAATGGCCAAAGGGCCATAGAGTATTAGAGGGGGCCAATTGGCCATAAAAGGATATGGCGTGGCCAATTTTCCCCAACTTGGTCCCAGGCTAGAATTGCCACAACACCCATGGAGGAGGGTCAAACTCATGGTTGTGACATCAAGAAGGGACTCAGAAAAAGTATGTTGATCAAGGCCATTTATATCAGAATCCTGGGTGATTTTTACCCCCAGAATTAGATCTTCTGAATTTAAGTCTTTGGTTTTAAGCTTGAGAGAAATTTTATTTTTGAACTCTGCCATCTATTTTTCAAAGACATTTATTTTTCTGAAATGAAGATATAGCCATATTGGATTGCCTCCTTTCCTGTGAAAATCACACAAAAAAACACAAGATTCAAAGGAAAAATTTATCAACAATCCTTTCAAACACTGGAACCAGGCTGGAGGTACTTTTTATAGTGCTTATATGGCCTTTTAAACTTCAGGAAAACTTCCCTTATTTTAATTCCAGCTTTTGAGGCATGTAAAGAATAAACCTCCTCTGACATAAGTGATTTTAAGGATGTAATTTTAATATAGATATGGTAAAAATTAAAACTCTCTGCTTCAGAAAATGTAATTAGTGGTTTTGACAAGTTGAGACAAACAGTCAATGCATATGTCTTCCCAAAATCAATCCCTGGTGTCTTAGTACATCCCTGAGAAAAAACATGGGAGTTATACTCAATTATATTGTTACTATGATTATTTTTCATTTTGAAAACCAACATGGTTTCCACAAGCTTTAAGTTCTCTTGTCATTACATAACATGTCACACTTGCATTTTGTGCATTGAACTGAGTTCTTTGTCAATGTCTTCCAGAGGAGTTCTCTATCAGGTAATCTCAAAGCTCCCCCATAAGCTCAGGCGTTTGTTCTTCCAAGGATAGAAAAAGCTTTATTTTCTTGGGTGAGGTAGTATTTTCAAACCAATTCTTTCTGACGAAACTATGGTAGGCTGTTGAGGTCCAATGGCCCTAATGCAAGAGGTCGTTGCTGGAGAAATTACTTCATTAGTAGGCAAGGAACCTTCCTCATCCACATGGACTTCATTTACCATGTCTTATGTAGAAGTTCTACACAAGCTATTTGGCTGGACTTCATCTACCATGGCTGAAAATTTTATGCTTTTTATTTGATCTTAATCAAGAAATACTTCATCTATTTTTTTTCAAGTCATAAATATCAAGTAAACTACTCTCAACTACTCCCATCAGTCAAGGTAGCTTGTTCTTGTTGAACATCACATGCTTTTCAATTACTTTTACATCAGATAATTTCCAAATACAGTAGGAATTATTTTCATTTTCATAACCCAACAGGTTTCCCTCAGTTCCTTCTGGCCCCATTTTCCAGGTATGGTGATTCCGAGAAAGGCCTCAACATCTCTTATTTGAGGTTTTTTATGAGTCCAGAGTGAGTATAGTGAGCTGTCCACTATAGAGGGTGTAAGATTTGACTATGAAACTGATGATAATGTTACTATTAATCAACAGTAATATGTCTGTTCTTATGAAATATAATAAAAAATTATTATAACCACAATTAAATAATTATAAAATTATTTCTTTCACTTGTTATACACTACTAGTGATTATAACAGTGAGCAAGTAATTGTCTACAAGAATCAATTACAAGAAGAATTTAATAATAAAAACTTCTTTTATTAAAATAATAAAATTATTTTAATATATATAATTATCTTTTACAAGAATAATTATAAAGATAATTCTTGAAGAAAACTATTACTAGAGAAAAACTTTAAGAATTAAAGATAAATGACTCACTAATACTCCAAAGAACTTATTGATAGATAAAAGTAGAGAAATTTGACGTGGAATTGTGGATTTTAAGGGATCAAAAGGATTTATAACAGTATTACAACAATATATAGTTGGATTCTATGATTTCACGTCTTTCTGGTTGATTCTAAAAGATTTAAAACACTTAAGAATAGCTGTAACTAATACTTACTTGTTGGTAATAATGATTTAATAAATTGATAAGATGATTCTTGGAAAAAACGGCAAGAGAAGGCCTCTTTTAAGTCAACAACAGCTCACAGAGGCGTGCCATGGAGCAAACTGAAAAACCAATGAGTGAGAAAACAATAAACCCTTTTGGATTATTGATTGCATCATCAGTTGTCACGTAAGATTATCATAATTACTTAATTGATACTTTTACGTGACTACCAACCCCAATATGGTTAAGAATAAAAGGAGTAACATCTGTAAATCTTATTTTATTCTAAAATAATCATTGATTTCTCAAAGTTATCAATGCTATTGCCAATTTCATCACAGGTTGTAATTACTGTGAATTTTTGAAGATTCAGTGTTTCACGTAGAATGGTCAAAAATGGACTGTAAGTAAAACCTTTAATTTTACTAGTAAAACCATAATTCCTTTTGGTTGTACCATAGATAATACAGTTCTCTACTAGTCCTGAAAGTTTCAGAAAGATTCATTAAGAATTGTATTTTTAATGAATTTTTGAAGTTTTTACCTCATTTCTACGTAGAATTGCAAATAGCAGTATTTTGCTGGTTGCTATGAGGTAAATCAATGAATATATGTCCCAAAAGGGTTTTAATTACTGTTTTAGGGTCTAGTCATGGAAAGTCATCAAGAATTGACGTGGTTACAGGA
Source organism: Austropuccinia psidii (assembly GCA_023105745.1). Taxonomy (NCBI): domain Eukaryota; kingdom Fungi; phylum Basidiomycota; class Pucciniomycetes; order Pucciniales; family Sphaerophragmiaceae; genus Austropuccinia; species Austropuccinia psidii. The sequence continues at coordinate 43,677,854 of JALGQZ010000009.1, forward strand.
GTCTAAGTAGCTCATTACCTCCTTGGCATGTCAAAATAGCAGGTTATTTGCTATTTTCTTATGATTACAGTAGGTGTAACTTGGTAACCAAGTTCCCAAAGAGTTTTAGCTTACCAATTGGGCCTAGATGAGCCATGGATCCATGCTCTGGAGCTATCCACGCCTCTGAGGCCTCAGAAGTTGGGTACCCTGGCTCTCTTTGATGTCTTTTGTCCCCCTTACTTATTTTTCACGTAAAAATAGAAAATTAAGCTTCAAGTGAGATATCCACTATGGGTTTACCAAAGGTCCATGTAAGAATACGATGATATTAAGTGCTCAAAACATGCATAACACTATTCTTAGTGTATATGTAACATGGGATTTCTCACTTTCCCATTATTTTGGCTTAAAATCAAGAAAAACAAAAAATTTCATGGATCTTTTATGTGGTATTGAAGTATTTTCCATTTTACCACCTCAAATACTTAAATTGAGCTTATTCACTCTATGGGGCTACCCTAAGTGAATTTTTGTGTAGCATCCAAATCTGGTCTTAAATCCGTGGATTTACTTACTCAATAAAAAGTTATTCATCTTTTCTGAAATTGAAAATGATGAATTTTGGATATATGCATGACTTATGAGTTGTGCATAATTCAAAATTTCTTGTTAAGATAATTGTGGCCTATTTGGGTATGTAAAATATACCTCAAGGATCACAGAGGGAGTTGGTGTTGCATTTGAAATTGAATTTTATTTACTCAAATCCTCAGCCCAAAATCAATCTGGTAAGGTTGATGATCAATAGAAACCTAATTTTCTACAAAATTTCTCTTTCAGCAGTCTCAGAAAAACCTTTTTTCTAAAGAATTTCAGGAGCCGAAAGTATGTGAGAGGATCAATATTTTTCAGCAAGGTCTTTGAAATTCTTATATAATAATTCACTTCCCCTTTCCAATAAACACTCTTTTGATTCCTCAATCTTGTTAGTTTTTTAGAAATGATTCTACAAGAGAGATCTTATTGAAAGTATCAGAATTTTTTTTCAGGAATTCAACTAATTTGAAGGAGTTTTCTTTGTCAAAAATATTCACAAGGTACTGACAGCCGGAGATAGAAGCAGGAACAGTTGGTCCTACCAGGTCTAAGTGAACACAGTGTAGTGGTTGGAATAATTAATAAAATTGATCTTTGAAGGGTTGTTGATGATATTTATTGATTTCAAAGACTGAACATGCTAAGGTATTAGAAGGTATGCCCATGTGATCTGGGATATCCAAACTTCCTATGCCACAATTTTGGGTCAACAAAAGCTATGAGAGAGGTTGCCAAAGTTTAATAAATGTGAATTAGCATATTTATCATATGTCCTTGAATAAATCCAAAGATAGAAGGATGATTGTTTTAGAATTATTCCATTTTACCAGCTCCAGAGGAAATTAAGTAACTACTTGAGTCGCCTTTAGTGACTGAAACAGTAGAGGTGTTACATAATAAAATAAAGGAATTTTCTGAATTGAAGATGTGGTGAGTCAAACCACAGTAAATAATGACTTGATGAGAGATACATTGAATGTTTTTTGATTAGTTAATGAGAGCTTTGGAGGTTGAGTGCAATTCCTTTTGTTTTGGGCCTTAACTGTGAGATTTATGCCCAAAATTGCTATTTTTGGTCGGTTGTGCTCTTCAGATTATGCTTTCCATTTGTACAGTTATAAATAACTTTGGAGAATTTTCCTTAATCTGATACCATTGCTCAAGGTAGGTTAGCTTGAGTGGAGTTGTTGAAGTTGGTTAAGTTAATTTAGTATCTTAAACAAGTGAGTGTAAGATTTGAGCCTTTTATGAGTTCTTCATTCAAGGTGAGGGCTTCAATGATTTGATGAGGTTTGGAGTCCAGAGAAATTGTTCCAAGCAGGGAGTAGGAAAGTAACTCATTGGAAATATTGATTCTCATGTTTTCAAGCTCCAGTCAACTTTTTCTGAAAGAATCAATGTAAATTTGAAGGTTACAGTTGTAGAAGAATCTTTTCCACTCTATCAAAATTCATCCCTTATTTACTTCCCTTTTAGAGGTATGCTTCTTCTTTATTTTGGACCAAAGGAGATTTGATTTTTCCTTAGCTTCAGAATTGAATACTTCCAGAACAAACACTCACTGTTTCAAGTAGTTATGATGGTTATGGCATCATGGCTAGCTTTGGTCCACCTGTTTGTAGCAGGAACAGTTGTGTCTTCAGGGATTAACCTTTCATAGATTTCCAATAGTTCCTTGGACCATAAAGAAATTTTTATTTGAATATCCCATTGGCTGAAGTTAGTACCATTTAAGATTAGAATTTTCATTAGGTCCTTTGTGTCACTGATTTTGTCATTTAGGTTAAATCCTTCAGTCCACTGTTTTGTGTGAGTAAAGAGCTTCTAATACTGTAAAATGGTTGAGCTTTTAGAAGAAAAGGTTTGAAATTTTATTAATATGCAGTAGAGAAAAAAGAAGATTAGAGTAAGAAAAATGTACCTAAGGTGGAAAGAAAGTTAGGGCTAAAATTCTAATTGAGGGGAATGATAGTAACAACAGGTCAAGGCAACAGAAACTAGTATAGCTAGTAGTTAAAGAGAAAAGAAAAAGAACACAATAATCTAAAATTAGAGAGTGAGATGAAAAAATGAAAATGAGCTTTAATCATTGAATTTGAGTAATTAAAGGTTGTGAGATGGTTCCCTTCTTCATCAGCTGAGGAGGCCGCTTATATCTTCATGAATCATTGTAGTTCCAAGTGCTAGTTTGATTCTGATGTAAGATTCTTGATTAGAAGAGTAACTCTACACAATACAGGGAGAGAATCCACAAGAAATTTAGTGACTACAAACACCAAAAGAAGAATCCGCTCTTCCTCTTCAGCTTCCTGTCAACCTGCCATTGGCTATTATTTGAGGTTAAAGAGTGTGCTTTACGTTAAATGGTAGTCTTTTTTGATGGTGGAAAAGTGCTCTCAACCAAGCTAGCTACAGCGCTAAAAATACCTCTCTACTACAAACTGATAGAATTGTAAAATTAAGACAAACTAAGAGTATTTATATTAACGCAATGAAACAATATGAGATAAGACAACGAGAAATAGTGATATACCTAAGAGTGAACAATGATGCTATAACTATTAATAAGCTCAGCACAACGTACAACACAACTACTAACACACTAATTAAAACAGGTTAGTCTGAGATAAAAACATAGTAGCAACACGACACCAACCTAACACTACCCAGTGTACAAATATAGACCTCAAAGTAATGCAACTACTATCTATGTTGACACAGTAATAAAACACTACAAAGTTGAGTATTAGAAATCTTGATAACTGGTTGAGCCAGTTCTACGCAAGACAAACCTCTAATCCCAAGAGGAAGTGTTTCGACACAGTGTAGAAGGCAATAATAATAAAAATAGAATAGTACTGTCCTCTCTAATACAAAGCAAGAACATGCCCCTTATAAGTAGGAGACATGCCCTTATTTCCGAGGTATGTCTCGCTTGATTCAATACTTATTTCCTCGCTTATCGTATATCCATGTTCATACGCGGAGACTTCTCAGTTGCTCACGGACTGGGAGAGATCACATATCTCAGCACCCCCCTTGTATCCCATTGTGAGTAACCATAATTCTTGCATGGCACGTCTGATGGCAGGACGGCTGACTGACTTTGTGAGAAAGTCAGCCAGCATATTTGCAGTTGGAGTGTAAGTGAGTTCAATTACTTTGTTTTCTATTGTATCGCGAATGAAGTGTAATTGTATATTGATGTGTTTCATGCGGCGCGTGTTGGTGTTACAGTCGCTATTAGCAGTGTCAATGCATCCTTGGTTGTCTTCATGAATCAGGATAGCTTTTGTCATTTTCAAGATATTGATTTCTTCGCTAAATTGCTTGAACCAGAGTAATTCACTCATGAGATCTGTTAACGATCAATACTCAGCTTCAGCAGAGGAAAGCGAGATTGTAGGTTGCTTTCTTGTCTTCCAAATGATAAGATTGTCATTAAATAAAATCAGATATCCAGTAGTAGATCTTCTGGTTACCCTACAGTTTCCCCATTTGGCGTCAGAGTAGGCGACTGGCAATTTTGAGTCGTGTTTTTTGTATACTAATCCAATTTCACTAGTACCTTTCAAATATTTCAGAACATGCATGAAGGCCTTCCAATTTTGTATACCAGGGTTTTCTAAAAACTGAGATAAGGCGCTAACTGAGTAGGCCAAATCTGGTCGAGTTGCTGTACTTAGGTAGCTGAGGCTACCAACAGCACTTCAATAATTTATCTTTAAGGAAGCAAATTCTTCTTGATCTGGTCTAGATGCGGCTTCAAGATGTTCGTTCGGGATGAGTGGAGTTACCGTGTGCTTACAATTTGACATTCCGTAGCTTTCTAATAGAGAATCAATGTAGTGACTTTGAGTTAGGGTGATGGTGTCTGGCTGATGAATAATTTTTATGCCCAGCATCAAATCGGCTGAACCCAAGAGCTTTGTTTGAAATTCTTGTTCTATTGCCCTTTTGAAATTAATCAAGTTTCTTCCAAAGATACCGATATCGTCGACATGAAGGAAAAGCCATATTGGTTCATCATTTATAAGATAAAAGACACATGAGTCGGCCTTGGAGATGCTGAATCCAAATTTGATTAACCATGAGGAGAGGCATTTGTACCACGCCAAGGGGGCTTGTTTGAGACCGTAGATAGCCTTCTTCAGTTTGAGACAGGTATGTTTTTTATTTCTATCAAGTCCTTGTGGAATGGTTAGATAAACTGTCTCTTCTATCGGTGCATTGAGAAATGCGCTTTTGATGTCTAGTTGTTCAAATTTTAAGTCACTGGTGGCAGCATACAAAATTAGCGTTCTGAGGGAATTGAGTTGTCCTGTTGGTGCAAACGTCTTAGAGTAGTCTTTTCCTTGAGTTTGAGAAAATCCCTGAGCACAAAGACGAGCCTTGTACTCAATAATTTTATTACGTTCATTTCTTTTTGTTTTAAACACCCATGTGGTGCCTATTAACTTGAAGTCTTCTTTGACAGCAACTTCTTCCCAGACGTTGAGGTCAGTCATGTTCTGTAGTTCTTTTGCTATTGCCTTCAACCAACTTTCATGATCTTTTGAATTCATTGCTTGATTGTAGGTCAAGGGATCACCTTCAGATAAGAAAGCAGTTGGGCGACAAGAGTATGGTAGGATGTTTTCTTCCCGTATTTCAGAATTGATTAATGTAGGGTGTCAAGGTCCAATGATCTTGATTCATCTAGCACTTGGAGGTAAACAGCTTTCTAAGCTTGAATGTTCACTATCATCGTCCGAGCTGTCTTCGTCACTTGAGATTAAGACTTCTTCAGCATGAGTTTCTTCAACACCTATCTCTTCTTGACAATCAAAGAATTCTTCTTCTTCTGAATTGTGCCAACTATTAATCAAGAGAGGTAAATCAGATTCTATGGGATCCTTTAGCATTGGAAATTTGTTTTCAAAGAATACAACATGCCTGCTACAATATCCTTTTCTATCACTGAGTTTGAGAATTTGGTAAGAAGAGTCGTTATTAAAACCAAGCAGCACTCCTTCTTCTCCTACAGGTCCTAACTTCCATGATCTTTTATGTTTAGGAATAAGAAAGACTACCTTACAGCCAAAGGTTTGGATCCTTTTGATCTTTGGCGATTGGGTTGTCCACAAAAAATAAGGTGATAAGTTTTCTTCGATGGTGTAGGTAATATGTTGGTGAGAAAGGTGGAAGTATTGATTGCCTCTGCCCAATATTGATTTGGTAGGTTGGAGGTGAGAAGTAAACAACGGGCTTTGTCCAGAATAGTTCTGTTTGCTCTTTCAGCAATTCCGTTGTGCTCTGGGGTGTGTGGAGGAGCTATAATGTGATTGAACCCATGCTGGTTTGCTAGATCCTTGAATTGCTGGTTTACAAATTCTCCGCCCCCGTCAGTCACCAGTTGCTTGATTTTTCGATCATGGATGTTTTCAAACAGTTTTTGTTGTTTGGTGAATTCTTTGTAAGTGTCTGACTTATTCTTCAAAAAACTCGTGATCTTGAAAGAAGTGTGTTGATCAATGATGGTAAGAATGTAGCAATGTCCAGAATTTGACGGAGGTGAAATAGGACCAATTAAATCCATGTGTAAGCAATCCAAAGGTTTGGATGTCGGAGTGAAGTGACTTTTAAATGGTAGGTGAGTCATTTTCCCTTTTACACATGTGTCGCAAGGGTTGTTACTGTGAGGTTTTAAGCCTAATGATTTTAACACCTGATCTCCTGGGTGTCCGTCCCAATCTGAGATGCCAAAGTGGATCGGGAGCAAGTTTTGCTAGGAATGTTTTTGGTCGATTAAAACTCACGTACATTAATTTATTAATTATTTGTCCATTTAACAGAACCTGATTATCATTCAGTAGCTGGAAAGTTGCACCTGTTTTTTCAATAGTAATTGATTTGGTGCATAGCTCGAGCAAACTGACTAAGTTCTTGGTTATGTTCGGTACATATAGGCAATTGTACAAGGTTAGCAGTTTTTTATTAACCTCTATTTTGACGGTGCCTTTCCCTTTGCAAGTTAAGTTGCTCCTAGGATTGCTTGTAGCAATTTTTTCTTCAGGGGTGAGGATTAGTTCAGTGAAAATACTTTTATCACTGAACATGTGGTGCATAGTGCCACAGTCGATTACTAATGTAGATGGGAACGAAGATGATTTTTGATGTGTTAGCAGAGCTTCAAGACCAGTTTGACGGGTCTCAGCTTCTGAGGATTTTTTTTTGTTTTTATTTCTAGGAGGTGGACGTAATTCAGGATGCTCAGCCCAACAATTTTCTGGTTTGTGCGTGGTATTTTTGGGATTATGTTTTCCATCGCAACAAACATAGGTTATCTTATATGGATAATCAGAGGAGTTTGTGAGTAATGTGGAGCTATCCGTTTTTTCAGTTTTTATAACTTTTTGAAACAAGTCCTTAGTGTTTTTGTGTTGTAAGAGCTCTGAGAGCTTATCTAGAACAAGTTGCGGGTTTATTGAGGAGTTCATGGTGAGTACCATCGAGTCTATGACATGGTCATAGGCATTACTGTCTCTGCTTATCTTTCTGAGGATTGAGTAGGCCATTATATCTGGGGGCATGACTATCCCAATCCCAGCGATGTCGAAAAGTATGTTTGAGCATTCTTTCACGTACTCTTCAATGTTTCCATTGAAGCGAAGGCACTCCCATCTGACCCAAGTTCTTCCTCTGTTGGTTATTGTTTGAGAGGCAAATTTTTCATGAATCTTGGTCCATAATAGCTTGGCGTTTTTAACTGTGTTGGCATTGACAACCATTACTATTATTTCAGGGTGTAGTCTGCTGAGGATAAGCTGAACTGCCTCAACATTTAATTGGTTCCAGTTACCGATAACGGAGGGATCTGATGTTGGGGAAAGTTCTGAGCTGCATACATCCCATAATCCACGAGCACTTAATTCAACGTCTATTAAGATGCTCCATAGGGGGTAATTTCGACCATCTAGTACAGGTACGTGATTGATATTGTTTCCCATTTTTTCAGGCATAATTGTTCACTCTTGTTGATAATAGGTTGAGAGCTTTCGAGACTGTAAATCTGTAAAATTAAGACAAACTAAGAGTATTTATATTAACGCAATGAAACAATATGAGATAAGACAACGAGAAATAGTGATATACCTAAGAGTGAACAATGATGCTATAACTATTAATAAGCTCAGCACAACGTACAATACAACTACTAACACACTAATTAAAACAGGTTAGTCTGAGATAAAAACATAGTAGCAACACGACACCAACCTAACACTACCCAGTGTACAAATATAGACCTCAAAGTAATGCAACTACTATCTATGTTGACACAGTAATAAAACACTACAAAGTTGAGTATTAGCAATCTTGATAACTGGTTGAGCCAGTTCCACGCAAGACAAACCTCTAATCCCAAGAGGAAGTGTTTCGACACAGTGTAGAAGGCAATAATAATAAAAATAGAATAGTACTGTCCTCTCTAATACAAAGCAAGAACATGCCCCTTATAAGTAGGAGACATACCCTTATTTCCGAGGTATGTCTCGCTTGATTCAATACTTATTTCCTCGCTTATCGTATATCCATGTTCATACGCGGAGACTTCTCAGTTGCTCACGGACTGGGAGAGATCACATATCTCAGCAAGAATATGAGAAAGAAAAATCATTTTCAAGAAGTGTTATTCTACGAGTATGCACGTTTTAAGAGTAAAAAATACAAATAGAGATGTGGGGTTATACAAGGTAAGTGCTATCCAGTAGCCTCCTTCTTTTCTTTGATGCTGCTTCCTTTCTACAAAGGGGCAATCTATTCTTAGTGAGAGCACATCCGTTCTGAGCAAGATAACTACGTGGCTCTATTGTCATTGTTTGATGACGACAATGGTCTGTGGCTTCCTCTATGTCGGTGACTTAGGTCTGTAGGCATGGATCAGAGTTAGTTTCTGATCTATGCCTTTCTGCCTGCAGCAGTTTTGAGTGTTTTGGGCTAGGATGGAACTAACCTTAGTTCTTCACGACTTTGTTTTTCAACACAAGCAGGCTTGATACTTTATACTTATCATCTAATGATGAAAATTTTTAATAGTATGGCCTGAGCTGTAAAAATTTCTCTATTTATTTCTTCAGTTGTTCTTGTATGAAAGATTTGAAGAGACTACATTTCGGGCAAAGTCCTCCAGCTCCCTCGATTGGCGACTTCCTGTTATTTGCCTCATTTGTTGGAATATTAGGCTGTCTTAACGACGCATTTTAACTTTGCTTACGTTGTCGTTTTCAATTGTTTTTAATTATTTTTTAATTATTTTTTAATTATTTTTTAATTATTTTTTAATTATTTTTTAATTATTTTTAATTATTTTTTAATTACTTTTTAATTATTTTTTAATTATTTTTAATTATTTGTAATTCTCCTATATTTTCGTCTATTGTATAAAGTGAAAGAATTCTGAAAGTCTCATTGCACATACTAAAATAATAATTTTCACCTTTCCAAACCCAGGTATTATAAAAAATTATGAACATTAGAATTGTGTATCGATTAATTTTATTTCCTGTTGTTTTCTTTCAAAAACTGAATCAAATATAGCTGGAGACTAGGTCTAACTATAGCACAGCTTCATGAGTAGACGATTAGTCCAGTCAAGCAATCGTTGAAATTTTTCAACCTCAAGGCAAAGTGGTCCATCAAGGTTGAAACTTCGCTTATATCCAGGAAAAAACAACTAAATTTTGTCCTTAGGACGGCTATCTGGTGAAGAGGAGACTGTGAAGTGCGCAAAAATTCATGAATATTTTTCTCCTAATTGACTTCTTAATTTTTTACGACCCCAATCTTTTATGACAAACACACATTCTTGAATAGCTCATCCACATTCGACTTTTAATTTTGAAGCAGGGGTGGAAACATGAATCCAGACCAATTTTACCAATGTTATGAAAAACGTCAGCAGATAAAGAATTTGCCCCTCCAGAACACTGACCCTTTGGTGTTCTTTCATAGAAAATTTACTAGAGTCATAGCACAGGGGAAGAAGCGTAAACAGCAAACTTTCACCAATGTCTTTACGAAGTCTCAGAATTAACTGGGCTCCTGTAGACCACGAGCTGATTAGAGAGGGGCATTGCCAGGTTTATTGCCTTGCTCGTTATCACTGCATTCAAGAAAAGGATATTACTACTTCCGACTTCAATGAAATTTCAAAGAGTAGCAGCAACTCACAAGTTCCAAGTGATGTTGAAAACTCCGCTGTCTGCTATCTCTTGCTTAGTTGGTTCAAAGTCCATAAAGGTCTGAAGCAAGAAGCGAAATAAGCCACTGAGAGCTTCGTCGGACTAGATTGAGTTTGATAAAGCTCTCACCTTGTGTGTGAAGGCTACTTCAAAGCAGTTATCGGTCGGCCTTTTGTTCGAAAAAGGACAAGCTAAGAAAAGCAAATAACAACTTAAGCATGTAACGGCTTCAAAGCGCTTGGATTCTTCAGTGAAGTCATACTAACCGTCAATAACTTGTACATATTTCACCGTCTTGGGTAGACCTTTTCTTTGAACGTAACTAAAGAAGCGACCTATCAAAAACAAAATCCTCTACCAATGAGTTAAACCCAACATACAGGGTTTTTCCACAGTTTTTGGTAAACTGCCTGAAATTATGATACGCGAGTTAGCAAAGCCCATTTGAAGACTAGCCTCACTATAGAAGAACTGATGCTCACGAGGTGATCCACCCCAAGTCAGTGCTTCCATACAAGAGGCATGCACCAGGATCAGTTGTCGAATTATATTTCCCACAAAGCTATAGTAATTCGTGCTTTTTGAGTTCCCAATCAACATACTTCTCAGCTTTCAAGAAGTGCTTACTTCGGCTCCTTGTGCAACATAAGACTATTAAAATCGAGTTAGTCCTATGAAGTGTATCAAGGCTGAAAAAAAGGCTCCTACTTTTCCGTATGTATCATAGCGACGTGTCAAATTGTGTTTATTAGAAGCCATTGCTAGACTCGTTGCAGAATCAAACTGGAAAAATGAGTTGTCAAAGCTAGTCAAAACTAAAATCAAATCAACTGAGGATCAAATTCTGGACTGCTTTACCTTTAATACTTTCCCATTGACTTCTAGCTTCTTGTTTTTTTTACAACGATCTTTTCCGACTGCTGCAGTTACGCAATGATCTGTTTGTAGGAAATGTCTGTAGCAACCACTGTGTTCTTCTGCAGACATAACAAAACTCAAAATGCTCAAGGTAAGAAGTAAACCAGCGGTTGACAAATGCATTTTGGAAGATTTTTCTTTTTTCTTTTTAAGAATAGACGCTCCTAAAATATTGTTGAAAGCAATAAATTATCTTTTAAATTCAAATAAAGGTGCGAAGAATTGCTATCGATTGACTGACAGGGAAAAGCTGGTACAAAAAACGGCCTTTATATCTCTTTTCTTGTACTGACATCTGTCTGAGATGATTTCCCTTGGAGAAAGATGTTAGTGGCTGACAGAAACTCAATTCGTATCAAGACCACGCTGACTTACACTTAGGATTGGATGAAGCCACCACGTGCGAATTTCGATATTTACCGGGTTCTCCATGGCTAGCCCCGCTTTTGCCCATGTGGCGTATTGGCGCTTACGCTATAGGCTGAATGGTAGACATTTTTTCCAAAGTGCGTGTTAGATTGGAGCGTAGCTGTCGCAGGGTGCATGAACCAAACAGAATGCTTGGGGTGTTTCTGCTTCTCAACATTCCGCCAGGGATTGATTCATACCTTGACAAGTGAAGGAGACCCACACAGCTTGGATTAGCACCCATTCATGACTCACTTCTTGCTAAAAGCATCGCTGTGCTCAGACCGCAAGGGTACTACCCTCATGAGTGCCAGATGAAGAAAGGATTTCCAAAGGGCTTCCAATAACGGACCTTTTGATGTTTTATCTTTGTAATTCTAGCCTACAGCTCAACAACGCAGCGCTGTAATCAATTCGTGCTCAATTATTACAATAGTACTGGACAGCAGTAGCCTCCCATATGACGGCTTCCAATACAGCTTCTTAGGTAACGGCTAAGAGTTTGCGGAGATCGAGTTGGTGCAAGATTCAACCAGTGGTAAGATACTACAATTCTCAATTGTGATTAGTAACAGCTGAAAGAGGACCATCATCATAGTGACCAGCTTCTAATGAAAATCTCAGGCTCGGATCTTATTGCAGTGCTACGGCACTTCTATTTATATTGTGCGACATGATGTTTGGGTGTTTGGATGTCAGACGAGTAAGGCCGCTATGGCTTGAAGTTTGAACTACCACATCCTTCCCTCTCCCTCAGAGAGAAAAATGCCGCATCATTTCTTGGATCCATGAGGTACCTGCTGCAGAGACCTGTAGCGTAGGACAGCCCCTTGTGGCTTAGTCGTGACCTCCGCAAGCACGTCCTCTTTGAATGCCCCTTCAATTTGTATGATGCTTGGTTGATGGTGAAGAATTTTCGGCTGAAGCAGCAAGTGCACTTTGAGGTTATCTCAGATTTTCTCACTTACCAATCTGATTCGATGGTCCCTACCCTTTGAATCGTAAAGGAGACTCTGGAGCCATAGCCTGTATCATGTTACAAGGCTTGGTCCATTCAATGTGACGGCTCGAAGGCGTAATAGTCATTTGCTTCGTACAACCAGACGCGTGATATCCTGAAAACGCACACCCATATAAAGGCCTTGATAAAAGAAATCATTCTTAAGGAGTCAGTACTATAATTACTTTGAGCCGTTGAGCGGAATGCTTAGGAAACAGGAAGTTCGACGGACCTCAACAAGAGTTGAAGAATAAAAGAAACCAAACGCGATAAGAAAGGTGGTTAGATACAAAAAGTGCTGTCTCTGGAAAGTACAACAGAGTTTATAAGTAAAATGGTTTCTCAAATCTAAGAAAGATGAGAACAAGCTTTTCTCTATGATAATTGTCCAGTCCAAGTCTTGGATATCTCTCAAATATTTTCCATCTAGCACAATAACTGCCAAAGCTTACAGGTGGATTATTATTCTTTTATGCCTAACAAGCTCACCTCCCTTACCTAGAGTAAAGCTTTGACCCCACGTTCCCGTTCAGCTCCAGAAACCAGAACCAATTTGTGGTGTGTTTCAAATAAGCCGATGAGTATCCTAGTGCGTTCGATTGGGAAACAGGTTTCTTTGCAGCCCAAGCGAGCCATCCAACTACGAATGGAATGGCAACGCCTCATGGGGTTTACGACCAAACTCAACGACGTGGTAATCGATAGGATGCCTCTGAGGTCCTCCGCTTCTTCGCCGTCACCGGCTATCATTGAATTGCATTTCTGACGCAGTGTTGTCTTGTGCATGCCTGCCTCTCTGCCTGCATGCAGCAGGTCTTGCCATAAACCATATCCTACCCAAACTCATGCGAATTCAGGTCCACAGAGTTGATGTCACCTTGAAAACAACCTAAACACCGCAAACTGCCCAACGCTGGCTCCTGTGTACTTTTTCATTTTTAGGTTGCCCCATTATTTAATCCTGCTCGGTTAGTCTTTACTCATATTTTCTTACAGTTGTCTTGTACAGGTACTGCACAAGTGTGGACGACTGTTGTAACTGAGAAACAAGACAAAGTAACTGGCAAGTGTGATAGTTTGAATAAAATTATCACCTTTGAGTACGAAGCAGACAAACACACATAAGAGTGTGAAAAAGCAGTGAGTACGAAGAAGATAAACTGAATAGATCAAGAAGAAAAGTACAACTGCTCTAGTGAGAGCTTTCTCATATACATTCTGTATTTGATTATTACATACTTCACTGAGTAGATGAGTTTGCATTTATTGGAAAAAGACTCTCCTGCGACCGTTCTCCAACTGGCATGACTTATTTCAACAATCCTTTCCAGGAACAACTCTTAATTATAAGTTCACAGACATTATAATCAATGATTTGACATCATTGATTATATTGTTGGTCTACGTCATAGGTCCTAAACCTGTTGTATTTACTATTTAATGAACAGTTTTTGTACTTCTAGCATTCCTCATGTCAAACTGCTCTCCATTTCCTTCGCCTAACAGGTTTTCTGCCACTCCCCTCTTTGTTGTGTACTTACTGGAATATTGACTCCTGTAAATATCCTGCCTAAAAGCTCCCTGTTATTAGCCTTTCTGTCATTACCTGCCATGTTGAATTATAAATTATATCCTCAGCACTGAGTATTGAGTACTGTTTTACTGAAAGCATTAACCAATGTACTCAGTGTGAATTTTTGTTGTGCAATTGCTACAAATACAAATTACAATTCATATTTTGATTTTGAAAATTTTATTTCTTAAACTAGTGATTAAATATTTTCATGTAATAAATAGGTACACTAGTTTCAGGGGAGATCGTTCTTTCAAATTGATATCTATTTTTATTTTCAAAATTTTATTTCTCAAACTAACAATTAAATATTTTTACTTAATAAAGAGGTACCCTAATCTCAGGGGAGATCAGTTAGTACTTTTAATTAGAGATTATCATACCTATAAATATTTAAGTTAGTTGAATCAAGAAATGAAATTTTATGAGAATATAACAACAACTGAAACAATAATACAGTCTCTGTTATTAACTAACAATTTTTTATTAAAAACACTTATTATGGATTACAATTCAGATGACAATTATGATTTTCAATTAATCATTGAAATACAATATATATATAGATTTTATTACAATCTATCCTTTGTATGTATAGTAGTAGATAGAGTGGGTTAGTCACTATTTCTCACAATTGCTCTTGAGATTTCTTGTCACCTTCCAGAAACAGAGGTCATGAAGAGTGCATTACCTATAGTAGTAGATAGAGTGGGTTAGTCAGGTCTGCTCACAATTACTCTTGGGATTTCTTATCACCTTTAAGAAACAGAGGTGAGGAAAAGGAGAATGAGAGCGCATGAGAGCCTGGCTTAAGTAGTGATTGAAGTTACATTATGCACTGCTATGGGGACTCATTACATGATAAAATTATGGTTTTTGGTCAACCATTACACCTCCTCCTGATTAGTACATGCAGGACTGCCAATGTTTAACATGTCTCTTGCCTTACCCATTTTGGGTCCAGATAAGATTTTAGTGAGAAAATTTGCCAACTGATCTTTTGTTGGTAACCATTTGAGTTCTATCCCATGGTACCATTGTGGTATTCAATACCTGACCCGCCAAGGTTCAAATCCACAAGATCAAAGCTAACAATTTAATCAAATATATATATATATATATATATAAATAAAGAAAATAAGGATAAAAAGTGAAAAATCAATGTGGAAAGTTGCAAAAAAGAAGAAAATTATATTGGAATAAAGGAATAAGTATTTTACTTGAATCTAGATCAAATTTTACCTATAATCACATATTGCCTCAACCTCATAACATGAATAATTCTCTAGATATCATGGATTAAAGAGAAAGAATTGTGAGCCTTAGAAGTATTTTCATATACCCAAAAGACCACAAATAACAAAATAAGATACAAATATAAATAAAAATGAATCTATTTATATTATCAAAATAAAAATTAAAATATAAATACAAACCTATATACAAAAATAAAAATTCTAATTCTAATTTAAAATAAAAATTAAATTTAATTTTAAAATTATGAAAATACATTTTTACTTTCAAAAATTAAGTAAAAATGAATTTTTAATGAAATTAGTGAAATTGAAATATTTTTGATAAAAAGTTACATAAGATATATTGTAAATTTTTACTCAATAAGTAAACATAAGAAAATAACTTCACCATTGGTTTATTCACAAAAAATAAGGTGAGGTCACCTCTGAGTAAAATTTCTGTGTAACAACACTCATCAGGGGTAAGGGCATTCATACTTACACCCACTCAAACACCTCAAACCAGAAAATCCACTGTGTGTATCAGCATTAAGCTTCAGCAATCTTCCTTCCTGAAACATGTATACAGTCTGGTTCATCAATACAGCCTGTCAATACTTGTACAGGTTGGAATTACCCAATAAAGTTTGGATACACCATTTCCAAACTGTATGATCACTCAATACCACAACTCCTCTTGTACAGGACCTGTATTGGCCAGAATCAATTCAATCATCAAATCTTCTCATGAAAATTCTCTGTCGGGATCAGGGCTGGTGATTCTCACATATACCAGTGTAACAACCACTCACCAGGGGTAAGGGTATTCATCAATACACCCACTCAAACACCTCAAATCAGCAGATTCACTATCTGCATCAGCATTCAGTTTCAGCAATCTTCCTTGCTGAAACATGCATACAGCTTGGTACTTCAATACAGCCTGTCAACATCTGTACAGGTTGGATTCACCCAATACAGTTTCAATACACCAGCATTAAACTGTATGATCACTCAGATACACCACAACTCTTGTACAGGCTCTGTACAGCTGTACAGGACCTGTATTTTCCAGACTAAATTCAATCATTCAATCCTCTCATGAAAATTCTTCCTCTGGATCAGGGCTGGTGATTCTCACATATACCAGCCCCTCTTTCCCCCCTGGGGACTTTTCCCCAGTTAATTAATTTAGTTTATTTATTATTTTATGAATATTATTATCCTTATTTTGGGTATTATATTTATTTAATATTAAGTTAGTCTTTGCATTTCTCTTTTTGCCTGTACAGTATGAGTTGGGTGACCATATCCTTATTAACCCTTCCCTTTTCATTCTGACAGGTTGAAACAGTGGACTTGGACTTGTTTGTGGTTGGCTCTTCTATTCTTTACTTTTATTTCATTTGTTGCTTCTTTCTTATATTCTTTATTCTAGTAATTCATCTCTTGCACTCTTAAGTGTATTCCTTCTTACCATATCTTTGAACCCTCCATAAGTGAGTGCCAGGCCCTCTTCACTTCAAAGAGCCCCTGTGACATTAAATTAATTAACTCATATTGATTCTTTCTTTTTATTCTTTTATAATCATTTCTCTCATTCATTAATTATGACTTTTTAATTATTTTATGATTCTTAATGATTATGATTTTCTCTCTCATCAATTTTCATGTCAGGATGAAACTATGATAAAGGTGTAAATAGGCTAGTTACAACTTTAACTATGTTTGTGACATGGTAAAAATGGTTAAAAAAGATTTATAAGAGTTGAAGATGATTTGATTTAATATTAAAAGGGCTTTACTATATATAATATAGTGGTGGTGAGCGCTGTTTAAAGCCCTGGGTGCAGCTTTATCTGTTGGTTTACAATAATAAAAGACTACAATAATTAAGATTTATAATTATACCTGATTATTAACCAAGAGTCAAACTGTTTTTGAAAATTTACTACATAGGTTCTTCAAGAGCAGAATGAGGAGACAATTCTGGCTGTGAAAAGCCTCCTTTTTATCCTGAAATGGGGTGGAAAGGGTGCTAGACCTTTCCACAAAGAGGAAGTGAAAATTTTTCACTCTCTAGTACTGGCTTGTGGTTTGCAAACAGCCTGTACAACCTGTATTGGGCTCAGATGTGGTTTTGAAACCACATCTGGGTAGTTTTCACCAATACAGGGGGAAAATTTTCATCTGGGGACCTCACAGCCTGATTCTGATGTGTATGACGCATAGAATGCTGTACAGAAGCTGTATGGGACCCCAGTATTGACTGAAATATGAGTTATTGAAGTAAAACAAGCTTCTTTGTCTATTTGACACTTCATATTCATGGTTATGGGATATTATCCCACGGTAAGGCTGTATTGGTCAGAATGTGGGATTTTGACCTTAAAACAGCTATAACTTTGTCAGTTCTTGAGATATCAACCTCAAATCTGAACCAGTGTGTAGACCTGTATGTGTTCTACACAATGGTACCTTATTAGATATGGTTATCATTGAATATAGCAAAGTTATGCCATGTACAAGAGTTTTGTACATATGTGTGTTTTAGGCAAAAAGCTGTATTGAGCTTGTTTTCCCCATAACTTCTGCTGTAGTTGAGATATGAGGAAGTGGATGACACCATCAGATATCCCTGATTTTTCTCTTTCCAAAAAGACACCACTTCAAGTATCTCACACTAAAACTGTAGAAGTTAGATGAGAGGTGAATGTTTTGTTCACCCTTATTTGGCCTGAAATTGACCATAACTCCAGTAATATTGGTGCTAGCTCAGTTTGGCTGGTACCATTGGATAGCCCTGGCTTAGAGCTTTATTCTGAGTACCCATTTGATAGGGTTAAGCCTCTCCTTCTAGATTTTAGATGAGAGGTGAAAATTAAGGTTTATGCTCAGCAATAACTTTGAGCAGGAATAACTTTGTTATTCTTTGTCCTATGATTATGGGACTTATATTTTCAGAAAGGGGTGAGTTTTCTCTTTATTTTGATAATTTTTGAACTGATTTGGCTCAGCTCCATGTTTTGGTGGTATCTTGGCTATAACATTGGTTTATGGTATTTTGGCTGTCATGCTTGTGCTCTGGTTTTGAGTCATAGGCTGACATTTCATCTCATTATTTGCATTCATATGAAAATTAATTTCTTCTTTTTTCTTAATCATTGCTGACCATTTCATCACTTCATTTTATTTTATCAAATCAAATTTTTTTGTGTTCTCATTCAGGTCTTTTAGGAATTATTTATTGGTTTAATTGATTGGATTATTCATTGGGTTTCATTGGGTTTATTGATTCAGCGATTCAGGATTTTTCATTTGGATAGGATTGATTAACTTTGAATTCTCAAGATATCTTATTGATCCTCAAGAATTCAGTTTGATTATTGATTGATCTGACTCATAAAGATATTTGAATTGATTTCTGAATATTTTGAATTGATTTATTGATTCCTCAAGACCTTGATTTCATATTGAAGACACTGATTTATTAGTTGATTGATTATTGATTGAATATTGATTGATTGTTGATTTACTCAAGATTATTGATATTTGATTTGAATTTGATTCATTGTTGATTATTGATTGAATTGATTGATTGTTTATTGAAGTTGATTTCACCTCAAGAAATGAATTGATTCCTCAAGACTCCTCAAGATTTTTATTGTGATTGATTTGGCCAAGTTTTGATTTCTGTTCTCAATACCATCAAGCTTCTTTTATTCAAATTCTGTTCATAATGCCAGTTCAGAATAGTCCCCCAGCAAAGAACACTAGATCCCAAAAAATTCCAGCTGTTCTCACTCCTACAGCAAGGGCTCCTCTTGACCGCACAGCATCATTTAATCAACTGAGTGCAAACTTGGACAGAGGACCACCAATGGAAGGAGCAGCACCCTCAAGAAGAGGTGGAATAAAATCTAGAAGATAAAGATCCTTTTCTGGACTTTTGGGTGGCTACCCTGGCATGTCTGAAGGTGCAAGAGCAAGATTAGGGGAAGTTGAAGATGAAGAGGGGGAAGAGTCTGGGGAAGAGGAAGATTCTGGGGAGACTTAAGTGGCAGATGCCTTGGCAAATGCTCCAGAGGTGCCTCAGAGTTCTAATCTAGCCCTTTCTAGTCAACGTCTTGTCTCTCAAACTGATCCAAGTCTCCTCAAGATGATGGAGCAGATGACTCAATCCATGGGGCAACTCACTCAAGAAGTTGCCCCCAGGGACACTTCCAAAGCCCCTGCTTTCAAGACTCCATCCATGAAGGCACTTGACTCTTTTGATGGTACTCAAGCTCATAAATTGAGAGGATTTATCCAATCCTGTCAATTAATCTTCCATAATGATGCAGCAAATTCCTTCTCTGACAGAAGAAAGTTCTGTACTCAACTTCTTTTCTCACTGGTAGAGCTGGAAAGTGGATTGAACCCTATCTCTCAAATATTTCCAATGAAGACCCTCCTTATCTCCTCAATAATTGGCCATTATTTGAATCTCAATTATTCACTCTGTTTGGTGACCCCAATGAAGTCAGGAAAGCTGAACAAGAGTTGGACAATTTGAGGATGAAGGAAAGTGGTCATGTATCCTTGTACATTGCTGATTTCAGAAGCTTAATGTCAAGAATTGTAGATTGGGGAGAAAGAGCTTATATTCATGTTTATAGAAGAGGATTGGAATCAAAACTTTTGGACCAGCTGGCTTCCTACCCTGGTAGCTTTGATACTCTTCAAGAACTCATGGACATTACCTTGGAATTAGATATCAGATACCATGAGAGACAGAAAGAGAAGGGTAGTCATCAAGAAAAGAAGCCCCCTGTTACTGGATCCAATTCTTCAAGGCCTCCTCAAGACTCATCTTCAAAAAGGCCTCACCATAAGAAGAATAAGAAGGGCAAGCAATTTCAAGCTCCAAAAGACAAGCGTCATTCTGCTCCCCTCAATAAGGACAATAAATTAATCAGTTCTGAAAAGCAAAGGAGGATCAAGGAAGGGTTATGTACTTATTGTGGTGGAAAGCACCCAATTGAAAAATGCTTCAAGAGGCCTCAGAACAAGCCCGGGTAATCAAGAGGCTTCCCTAGCAAGCAGGGAAAAGCCTGAGTGGGAATCATGATGTGTTCAATGGTTCTCACTTATTCCCTTGAAGAGAACAATTGTGCACTCTGAATAATAGTGTCAAGAAATCTTTATAGTTTCTTATTTTTTCTTCTGTCTCAGATATTTTTCATAGTATTCTCATTGATTCTGGTGCTACAAACTCTTTTATTGCAAAGAATTTTGTTCTCAAGTACTCATTGACTATGTCAGAGCTCCCTGAAAAGATTCCTCTTTTCATTCTGGATTCTAATGAATCCCCTGCCTTGTTCATCACGCATTATACCAAGTGGGTATTTGACTTGCCTTCCTTCCCAAGCTTTGAATGGGACTTCTTTATAATAGATTCACCCAAGGGAGAATACCTGATATTGGGCTATGATTTCCTTTACCATTTTAATCCCATTATTGATTGGAAAAATGGATTGATCACCTATGATTCTAGTGGTATTAATTGTTCTGCTAGTAATTCCTTGGCGACTGCTGTCAACAGTGTTGCTCTGGTTAGTGAACTCAAGACACCTTCCCTTCCATCATGCCATCTCAGTCATTAATCAAATCAATAGATGAGGTCTTTAAAGAGATAGGAGATGTTGCTATATCTTCACTTCATCTCTTTCAAGGGGATATGGTCCTTCCTCCCTGGAGGAGCAGTGGGATGAGGAGGAAGAGCCAGAAGAAATTGAAACTGTTTTGAAGGTGGTCCCTCCTGCTTATCACCAATATTTGGATGTATTCTCTAAGGTGAAAGTAGAGAATCTGCCTCCACACCGCACCTGTGATCATCATATCAAATTGGAGGGTCTTCTACCTCCAGTTGGTGTTATCTATTCATTATCAAATCAAGAGTCAGAAACACTGTGGGCCTAAATTTCAGAGAATGTAGAGAAAGGTTTCATAAGGCCAAGCTGCACTTCAACAGGAGCACCTGTCCTTTTTTTCAAGACAAAGGATGGAGGTCTTTGTTTGTGTGTTGACTACTGCAAACTAAATGCTGTCACTAGGAAGAACAGGTATCCTGTTCCTCCTATGAACCAGCTTCTTATCATATTCAATGGTTCCACTATCTTGTCCAAGATAGATCCGAGTGGTGCATATGATCGCCTGAGAATCAAAGAGGGGGATGAGCACTTAACTGCCTTAAGAACCAAAATGATAGTTATGAGTATTTGGTTATGCCACTTGGCCTTACCAATGATCCAGCTTCTTTCCAGAATCTTGTGAATGACATATTTGCAGATTTCTTGGATATTTTTGTTGTAGTTTATTTAGAATATTATGGTCTTTTCCAGTTCTGAGGCAGAACATGTCAAACATGTGGCCTCTGTCCTCCAAAGACTGAGAGACAATAGTTTGTTTTCCAAAGCCCCCAAGTGTGTATTCCATGCCTCAAGTGTGAAATACTTGGGCTATGTTGTTTCAAGTGATGGCCCCAAGATGGATTCTTCTAAAGTTCAGAAA
Source organism: Austropuccinia psidii (assembly GCA_023105745.1). NCBI lineage: Eukaryota > Fungi > Basidiomycota > Pucciniomycetes > Pucciniales > Sphaerophragmiaceae > Austropuccinia > Austropuccinia psidii. The sequence continues at coordinate 43,699,340 of JALGQZ010000009.1, forward strand.
ATCCTCAATTGGCCTCAGCCAAAGAAAATCAAGGCTCTTCAATCCTTCATTGGCTTTGCCAATTTCTCTCGTAATTCATTAAAAATTACTCCAAAAAAATCACTTCTCTCATTTCCCTTCTCAAAAAAGACTCTCCCTTTATCTTCAAATTTTTATTATTATAATAGTTATTATAATGTTATTTTGTGACCTTTTTGGATATGTGGTAATGTCCCAAAGGCTCACACTTTCTGTTCTGTTCTTGGTGTTGCAATAAGTAATTCAATATCTTTAGGTGTTTGGTTTTCAGGTGTTCCATCTCTCACTGGAGAATAAAATTGGTATGGTTGACTTGAGGATTGTGATGGTGATTATAATTATGATGATTTGTTTCCAGATTCCATATTTTATATATGTGCTGATGGTTACTCATTTATAAATAATAAAAATATGTGAGGTAGGCTGTTTTCATTATCTTCTTTTTTTATGATTGACTCATTATTGAATGTTTGAGTTGAAAACTTCCCTGGTGGGACACCAGATTTGGAGCTCCCTTTAGTGTGGGATCAGGTAAGGCAGTCCTCAAGGGGGAAATCACAGGTAAACAGTTCTGAATTTCCGAAATAATCCTGTAACCAAGGGTGCTTATGGTGTTTTAGCTTCCCCTCTGAATATAATAAACAAGCTCCCTACAGAGCTCACAAATCAATATTTGAGATTGTGGCTTTACAACTAGAGAAGACTTGTCAGTACTCTCTATCAGACCTAATCAATAATCAGTCTAATGATAAAATAAAACTAATTTAAGTAAAATAATTTCAAAAGATAAAATTTGTTGGTGGTTTCAGGTTAATAAAATAATAATTGAGTAAATAAATGGTAGATGTAATAATACTTAGTGGGGATTCAAGCTGTTTCTTTTGTTAAAATTAATTTTCTTTTAATGGATAATAGTTTATTATGAGATTATATAGTGATTATGTGTGATAATTTGTTTAATTGATAAGCAGTAATAGTAAGAGTTATGAAAATACTAATTTTTATCTTGTGTTTTTTAATTTGATATTAATAATAACTGTAAGATGTGTCTATGAAGCTGTTGATAATATCACTATTAATCAACAGTACTATGACTTTTCTTATGGAATATAATAATAAAAATTATTATAACCACAATTAAATAATTAATTAGTTAATTATTTCTTTTACTTGTTATATAATACTAGTGCTTTTAACAGTAAGCAGTAATTGTCTACAAGAATCAATTACAAGAAGTATTTAATAATGAAACTTCTTTGTTAAAATAATGAAATTACTTTAATGTATAATTATCTTTTGAAAGAATAATTATAAATATAATCCTTGAAGAAAAAAATTCCTAGAGCAAAACATTCAAAATTAAGACAAACACTCACTAATACTCCAAAGAACTTATTAAAATATAATAGTAGAGAAATTTGACGGATAATTGTGGATTTAATGGATCAAAATGGATTTATAACAGGATTACAGCAATATATAATTTCTGACTATGATTTAAAATCCTTTAGATTTATTCTGAAAGAATAAAACACTTAAGAAAAGATTAAATAATACTTACTTGTTGCTAATAATGGTATAATTGAATAATGTGATGATTTTGGAAAAAACAGAAAGAGGAGTCCTCTTTTAAGTCAACAAAAGCTCACAGAGGCGTTCCATGGAGAAAACTGAAAGACCAGTGAGTGAGAAAACAATAAACCTTTTTGGATTATTGATTGCATCATCTGTTGTCAGGTAAGATTATCATAATTACTTCATTGATGTTATTAGGTGACTACCAACCCATTTATGGTTAAAAATGAAAGGAGAAACAACTTTAAATCTTCTTTTATTTCAAAATAATCATTTATTTCTCAAATTTATCAACTTTATTGGAAATTTCATCACAGAGTGTATTTTCTGTGAATTTTTGATGATTCAGTGTTTCATGTAGAATCATCAAAAATGGACTGTAAGTAAAACTTTTGATTTTACTTATAAAAGTATGATTATTTTTGGTTTCTATATGAATTATACCATCCTTAATTGGTCCTGAATGTTTCGGAAATATTCATTAAGAATTTTATTTTGAATGAATTTTTGAAGTTTTTACCTCATTTCTACATAGAATTGCAAATATTACTATATTGCTTGTTGCTATGAGGTAAATCAATGGATACTAGTCCAAAAAGTGTTTTAATTACTCTTTTGGGGTTTATCCATGGAAAAAAATCAAGAATTGACATGTTTAAAGGAGTCTAAGTTGCTCTTTACCTCCTTGGAATGTCAAAATAGCAGCTTATTTGCTATTTTCTTATGATTTAATGAGATGTTAATGTGGTAACCAAGTTCCCAAAAGGTTTTAGTATACTAATTGGGCCAATATCAGCCATGGATCCAAGCTTTAGAGCTGTCCACACCTCAGAGGCCTCAGAAGCTGGGTACCCTGGCTCTCTTTGATGTCTTTTGTCCCCCTTGACTATTTTCATGTCAAAAATAGAGATTTAGGCTTAGAGACTGATATCCACTATGGGTGTACCAAAAGTGTATGTAAGAATACCATAATATTAAGTGCCACAAGCATGCATAATACTATTATTAGTGTATATGTAACATGGAATGTCTCACATTCCCATTATTTTGGCATGAAATTGAGAAAAACAAAAAATTTCACAGCTCTTTTATGTGGTATTCAAGTATTTTCCATATTACCACCTCAAAGAGTTAATTTAAGCTTATTAACTCTATGAAGTTACCCTAGGTTAATTTTTGTGTAGAATCCAAATCTGGTCTTAAATCCATGGATCTACTTACTCAAAAAGAAGTTATTCATCTTTTCTGAAATAAAAAATGATGAATTTTGAATATATGCATGACATATGGGTTATTCATAGTTCAAAATTTATTTTTAAAGATATTTGTGGCCTATTTAGGTATGGAACATATACCTCAAGGCTCACAATAATAATATTAATTTTTTCTAGTTAAAAGAGTACAGTATAAATTTTTTAGCTTGCTGAATATGAGTATTTGACTAATAGATTAATATATAATATAGGAAGACCTACTGTTAAATACAGCTAATTATAAATCACTATCATTGTAATATAATATAAATTATAATAATTTCTAGATTAACCTAATACTAAGGTATGAAATGATTATTTTCCTTCTTGGTATATAATTAATTGGATTCATGGGGAAAGAGGAGAAAATGAGGGAGGTAGACCTCCTTTTATGTTGTGAGGAGTACCCATGGGCTCTCCATGTAAAGCTTTATTTTTCCCTTGAGATAATTTTTCTGGTGTATATTTTTGTACAAAGATTCAGATGAAATATCTGTTACACTGCCCTAGTAAGCTTTCACAGCCTTTAGGGATTAATGCTGTCAGCCTGTGACTCAAAACCAGAGCACAAGCATGACAGCCAAATACCATAAACCAATGGTATAGCCAAGATACCACCAAAACATGGAGCTGAGCCAAATCTGCTCAAAATTTATCAAAAGAAAGAGGAAACCCACCCCTTTCCAAATATACAAGTCCCATCATCATAGGACAAAGAATAACAAAGTTATTCCTGCTCAAAGTTGTTGCTGAGCATAAACCTTAATTTTCACCTCTCATCTGAAATACAGAGTAAGAGGCCTAACCCCATCAAATTGGTATGCAAAATGAAGCTCCAATCCAGGGCTATCCAATTGTACCAACTAAACTGAGCTAGCACCAATATTACAGAAGTTATGGTCAAATTCAGGCCAATTAAGAATTAATAAAATATTCTCCTCTCATCTAACTTCTACAGTTTTAGTGTGAAATACTTAAAGTGGGATCTTTTTGGAAGGAGAACAATCAGGGCTATCTTATGGTGCCATTCATTTCCCCATATCTCACCTAGAACAAAGGTTATGAGGCAAACAAGCCCAATACAGCTTCTTGCCTAAAAACACGTATATGTACAAACTTCTTGTACATGGGATAGCTTTGCCATATTTAATGATAACCATGACAAATAAGGTACCATTGTTTAGATCACATACAGGGATACACACTGAACCAATTTTGAGGTTGATATCTCAAGAACTGACAAAGTTATGGCTGTTTTAAGGTCAAAATCCCACAGTTTGG